>OZ037940.1:3533035-5008823 GCA_964035585.1 Polytrichum formosum | reverse complement strand
AATGTAAGATTTGTCGTTCAACACCTATGTGCATAATTTTGTACCATACTCGCATAATATATATGCACTCCACATCCTCTGAAATATCCAGGGTTTGTATTCATCTAGGTGTACATGATCACGATGTGTCTAATGATACATGCCGTGAATCTTTGGACAGTGCATACCAATGCATTGCCAATGAGGTCATAAAAATACCCACTGCCAAGAACTTTGCTATAGTAATGGCAATGAACAAACAATTCCTAGAAGACTACCTTCTAAAATTTCCATCAAATGGTGAAGGACATCACTTGCCAAGTTCTTCCTTGGAAGTCGCCATGGATAAATTCAATATTTTTGCCTCTCCAAATTTTCGTAACTTCATATCAGGCTCAAAACGTTTTATTTATAGTGGAATGAGTACGATGGATAGTATCATGGCGCTCAAAGACCATTCGGGCATTAAGTATGTCAAAGTATTTGTCTTCCAAATGTCAGTAGATCTCCCGGGAAGTGGTGTGGATCTTGTTAAGCGTATGTAAATGGGAGGAGATATGGATATTTCATAGATAATGTTTGACCACGTCAAACGCCTAAAGGACTGGACCACCCTTGTGTGTCATGTGTATGATAGCAAGTATTGTAAGGTGTTGACCATTGCGTATTGTGACATGCAATCTGAAGATGGCACGGCTCAAACTCCCTTCTGGGAAAACTTAAATTCCGTCACGGCGGATAATGGAGTGTCGACCGTGAAAATGTCATCTCAGTCTTTGGGAAAGAAAGGGAAATGGGTGTATTGCAAACATCTTTATTATGTGTTTAGATTTTTATATAAGGTGGATTACAGTAGTGACAAGTTCATTCACACTCCAACGTACTCCTATAATGAGGTCATGCAGTTATTTGAACTTGCAGGTATGGTAGACTGTGAGTAATATTACAAGGGTTGTATTCAACCACATGTTTGATAAGTTCAGTAAGTGATATGTATTAGTGTGGATTATTATAATAAAAATTAACAATGAATAGATAGTTTTTGAGTTATCCATGGTAATAGGCTCCTTTCATTTTTTTCTCCCAAAATGCACATGCTTTATAATATATTTTTTGATAAATATACATACCAAATTTAGAATGTGTACCCTAAAACCATTTTTATTTGCTAAATTTGGTAGTTTTTATTACTCATTGCTCATGTGTTATTGCTCACCGCTCACTGCTCACTGCTCATCGCTCATGTCTTAGCTTCCCTCAAGTTGAAACATGGTTCATTAACAATAATATTTACTTTCCTTCCGTGCCAAAAATATTTAGCATAAAGAGAAAGATTAAGGAATCCATGTCATGACAAAAGTAAGGTATTCCCCATCCACATAGCTCAAGTGCAAACTTGTGAGTATACTAGATAAACATGAAATGCTCTTGAAGTTCATCACTCTCTTATACATGTGCACACAAATTGCCTTCCATTTCTCAAAACTCTAAGTGTTGCAGGGGTTAACTTCTTTGAGAGTCACTACCCCTACTCGCTATGTGCAACTTATCCACGTGTATGTTCAAGTTCACCTGCTCATCATAGCTTCCTCCTATGGTTGTAGATCAACTTGCGACCAATAGGAGATTGTTTCATTTAAAGATAACCAAAATTTCTCCTCTTCTAGTACCCCTAAAACTGACAGGCCCTTTCTTTTTGCCACTTAAACTTCCCTCATATCTTTTGTGTGTCATTTAAGTATTCTAGAGATATTAACATTGTTTTAGCCCTTAACAAACAGGGTCACCACAAACTAGTTGATTTTTGGTCAAAGGGCACATATCATTCATTTCTAACCTCTGTTCAAGATACTCCTTTCCCAAGATGTTTAAGTTAGGTTACAATGCATCTTTTAACTATTGGAATCGAACAAAGACCTAATTTGTGGATTCTACACCGTTGACAGAAATAGAAATTTGAATGCCCAAAATGCAAACTAAATTCTAGGGATGCTTCAATCATGTGCCCTTTTGTAACCTTTGCCTTTGAATTCTCTTGCCTACTAATGAATACATACTATCTCTACCACAAAATAAAATTTTGGATGATATTTCATGCTTACAATATATTTACTTTAAATGCAAGGATTCATAAGTAATCCAAATATGGTTATATGATGTTGAAGTTTGGTTACAACGTCAATATACATGCTTATGTAAGGTTGCACGTTAAGATTGCGCTCCCTCAAATTAAAAAAATCACTCATATATAGCGGAGGGTTAAGGGATTCTAGTTGGAGGCCTCACCCTATGGAAAGCAACATCCCACTAAAAATGGCTTCACCCTTTGTATGTCCCCAATCCTGAGTTCCACTATCCCTCAAAAATCACTATATTTGTTAATCGGAGACTTTGGAAGTCTCAAAATAAATGCAAATGATTTAATGTCTAGTCCAATTTCTTATTGTGATGACAAGTATTTGTGCAAAATTGGTTAGTGCCGCCCACGCGAATCAGTTTATTAAGTTACATTGAATGTATACTTGTGTTTTTATTGTTCTTTATTTGAAAACCAAGTCCTTATGTAGTCTCAAAATCATGAAAAAATCTCCAATTACCGAATATAGTGATAAAACATGAAATATGGCGCCAAGAAGTTGCGAGTTTGCCTTGGAGTTGGCTAAGCGACAATGTTCCAAACATTTGATTTGGATGTGGAAACATCCATCCGCATGGCCGAGACATTAAGGCGATAGACTTTAAATTTGTTGGGGATCCCCTTGCTTTGTAAACCATCTTACATACACATGAGTTTGCAGCTATGATCAATGTAACCCTATTGCTAACATTTATTTTTTGTTTTTGGTCTTAAGGATTTTGACGTGAGGTAAGCAAACCTTGATTTCTTCACCACAAATAAAACAACAACTAAAATTTACTTTTGATGAAAGGTTTTGAAGATCTCATATTGATATTCTATAATTGAGTACTTAACACAACAATACAAGTGACCATGGAAACAAAACTCCAATATAAACACCATTTTGCTACTACTTATAGGCGATAATACAAGCTCAGACCTAGGTGTGGAAGGATTGAATTAATGCCGAAGGTTGTTTAAATGTACAAGAAGGATATGAATTCAACACCTGCCCACGTGTTTTGTTTTAATACAAGCATCAAAGCATCCAAAGTGTCCAACTTCAATGAAGTTTGCAAGTGGTTCTTGATAGTGTTTTGTTTTGAAATTGTGATACTTGAGGGAATGACAAGTATTTCTTGCCAAAGTTTCATGAGAATTTGTGGCCAATTGGTATACCACTCATTGATGCCCCCACAAAATTGCCATGCCTCATACAATGATTTGTTTTCACATTCATGCCTCAAAGTTTCTACAAACTCGAGCAACTCAGCTCTAGTACTTGCATCGCTCTCAACAACGTCAATCCAAATTTTATGATCAATTTCTCCAACCATTGCTCTGACATAGTTATACAAAATTCTTCATCGCTTGGATTTTGACGTGAGGTAAGCGGACCTTCATTGGACAATCTTTTAGCCATGCACCCTTCTTTAGTAGGATGCAAAACACGCAACTAATGCGAGACGATTGCTAATTCCAAATTGTTTTCATAGCCATTTTCCTCGTAACTTTTGGAGTTCATATGAATATCTTACTTTCTTTTCAAGGTGGAACCGAGTAAGATAAAGAAAACTAACTGAGGAAGGTCTACATATCTTAAAATGTGACCCAATGAAGACCAAAGTCCCACTCAAAATACATTAGCTATGCAATGGACAAAGTGGCGGTGTTGCAATTATCACCCCACCATTGCCCAACATGGGGACCATGTTAAAGTGATGTGACCACAATTAGTTCATAAAATTTTGCACATGTGCAACTTGCCATGACAACATGGTTTGGAGCTAGTGGCTTCATACTATGGTTGCACTTTCAACTTCACATAACAATAAGACCATTGGATCATGAAGTCAAAGAACTCACTCTACTAGCATGTTCAAATGAGGAAAATACAGCTGAAAATGTTCCACTTAGAGTTCACATGCTCTTGGGATCTACAATCAAAGTAAAGATGTCATGACTTGTAATAGGATAGATGTAGGGGGGGGGCATTTCAAGGTTCACATGCGTTCAAAATACACTTTGTGTGCCTATTTGGGTGTCAAACGTCAGTTTAAAGAATAGACCACCACATTTAGACAACCATGTCCTTGTGTATGAAACTTCATCAATGAGAGACGTATTCCATAAATGGAAAATGGTATCATAGTGGTTAGGCATAGAAATTGGATGTACTGTACATGAAATTTTGTCATGAATCTTTCATGACTTCTAAAGAGTATAGCTCTAACTTAATGTTTATTTAATACAAATGTGCGAGTTTCATAATTTGACAAAGAATTTTTGTTGATTATATTAAATCAAGAGTAGTATTTATGCTCGACATCACTGTGACTTGTTCATATAAATTGTTTGAATTTTGAGTTGAACAGTGCCAATTTGCATCACACGCAACTAGATGAACCACGAGAGGCTTGCAATGGAGGTGCTCATTGTATACCTTCCGCTATAAAGAACAATTCGCACAATGTTTTGATGAGCTCAATCCACCAAAGGAGTAATTTAAAAAAAAGTTAATATGTACATAGTCACTAAGATTACATTCTTATGATATATGTATAATGCTTGATACTTAGTCAATCGAAATAACAAAGGTTCTATGTTTTACCTCTCCTCAAAATCCATTCAACAAGCCATGGTGACCTCTCTCATTATTCATCCAACAACATGACGACACATGGCACATTTATATGGCTAGATAAGTTTTAAGGTCATCTCCACCCAAAGAATATGTGATCTAGTAATAAGCCGAAATTAATATTTAATATAGACCCTTTGATGGATATAATGAAATGGCTCTTCATCTATGCTTGTCTCCTCCTAAAACCAACATATAATGTAGGTAACTACATTAAATATTGTATGCAATGTCACTTACTATTCGGAGTTACACACTGTTATTTCTTTACTATTAATATATTTTTTCGACCAAGTAAAGATGTGAATGTTTTATAATGTCCAAAAAACCAATTTGACATTTGTTAGTAGAAAATGAGATATAATAATAAATAATCACAGGATTGCATTATTCCAAATAGTAAGTTATGCTAAATACAATATTTAGTGTAGTTGGCATCCATGCCATCCCCATTTGTTACACCAACCCGTGCATATGGATAAATGTCATAGGTCAACCCTGAATTGTCCCATCAAAATGTCATCAGGTTCAGTGAACTGTTTTGGGAACAATGAATGCATCAGCACCCACCCTCACCATAGGTTGTCAAAACGTGTATATGATTGCTTAGAGATGCTTTATCGATTTAGACCAATACCCTCAAATCATTATATAAGTGTATATTTATTTAGTTTATTTTTCTTGACTCAAAGTTTCACACAATGCCAAGCGATTGCAATGAGAATAAATTCAATTCGGGCTACCGCCTGAACCGATAAGGTAACTACGGGCATCTATATTTACGGATTATAATGACTGGTGATTCCAATCCAAGATCAAATTGGATTTATGGACTTAGACATTCTAACATGACTCCACAAATACGACAAAGACAAACCCAATATTACTTTTGGTAAGTATGGCACACCAATTTGTGCGAGAATTTCGGTTTGTGTGAGCTGGCAAGCCACGTGTAAGATTGTGAGCATGAGCGAGTGGTTAAGGCAATAAACTTGAAATGTTTTGGGGTTCCCTTGAGCAGGTTTGAACCAATGTTGGACTGGTTTATAAGGGGCGCTTCACGCTATGGTTGAAGGTTGAGAGGCCGTTGATTTCCACCAATCAGATTGCAAGAAACCAAGAATTCGGCCTCTCGACTCTTCAGGCCGTTGATTTCCACCAATCAGATTGCAAGAAACCAAGAATTCGGCCTCTCGACTCTTCACACCAAGGTAGAAATACCCAAACAAGTGAACCACCCTCTACCCATGCAGTAGACTTCCACCATAATAGTTAAGTTCCATTTCTGAAACCAATAATTACAGGGCTGGCAACTTGAAATGCATGTACAATCAGCTAGATTCGGGTGCAAGGAAGGTTCCGGTCTACACGGGGTGACTCAGTGTTCAAGTTTGACGTGTGCCCATGCATTTCAATGTGAAGGGCTTCAAAATAATCACACTTCACTCAAACTTTCAAACCTTTTTGCAACACTTCACCAAAAAACCTTGATATTGGGCGTTTTGTATTGAATATGAAAATAAATTGATGTCTCACTGTATTGAAGAAGTACATGCAAAAATGATGAATTGAAATTATTTAGGCTCCCTACATAATGCACTTAATCATCATCCAACTCCAAAGGCAAAGTCCTCCAGTTTTTGGTCGATTTCCAAGTGTCAAAATTTCTAGCCCAATCTATATCTTCCATTAGAAGACCGCATAATGATACTCGCATCAATGCATCCAATATTTCAAGTTTCAATCGACTTCTGCAATCACTCTTCACCCAATTCTATTTGAAAAATCCACGTTCACATATAGATGTGCTTGCCAAGCCGAAGTTGCAGTCAGTGCCGAGTCGAAGTTGCAAAGTCGAAATTGCAAGAGTTATTGGAATTTGGAAGTGTCTGCTAGAGTGCCAAGATTGGAGTCCAACTATGTTTCTATTTTCAAATTGCAGCCACCGTATTTTGTGACATGCAATTTTTGGAGAGGCCTTCACTGTGAAGGGTGGACACTTTGCAAAGCACATTTTTGTGAAGTGCCCAACAAAAAAAAACTTTTTTGACGGCCAAAATGGCATTTGACAGGTGTTGAAGACTTCAATATTGAACACTGGGGTGACTGATTACTTCTTGATCACAATTAAGGTTTATGTGGTGGCGTCTTGTGATTGATTATTCTCATAAGATATTCTTCTTGATTAAGAACAATCTCTCATAAGATATACTTCTTGATCACCCAAAACATTTAGTCATGTTTGACTACCATCAATCGAAGTTTAATGTACTCATGAGTTAACCAGTGTAGATGATATCTTGTGTGGAAATGAGCATTAGTGTGTTCGGTTTAAGGAGAATCTAGTGAACAAGTAGGGGGTTTGACAAACTTTCCACTTTGAGAAATTGTAGAATTTTCACAATTTATGGTATTTCTACCTTAGAGGCCAAAGTCCAAAGGCCGTCGCTCTCCAAAATGTTTACATGGCAATACTTTTTGACCAAGGCGACGGACTCTCGAAGGAAGTTTGGGTCGCACAAGAATGGAAACCCAAACTATGGTGGAGACGCCGTCATTTTGTTTCATAAAAACTCACAAGATCTTGGCCGTTAGATTGGAGGGGATGTTTTGGGCAGGGAATAAAGTGGGATGCTCTCTATCTCTCTCTCTCTACTTTGTTTTTTCTTGACTAGAAATGAACTTGAAACAGTAAATTAATATAACCCCAAAGTAAGAATACTTTAGGGTTAGGGTAGTTTTACCTAACGAGTATCCGCCATAGATCATGACCTCTACATCTATGGCCACAAATAGTTACCTAATCCTATATTAAGTGAAAGAGGCCATGAGAAGATTTTTTCACTGGTAAAGCTGCAGTGGTAGTTTACCCTAAGTAACTTTTGGGATTAGTGCAAGTTCTGTGAGCTAACTTTGGTGGGAGGTGTATGTCATCCACCTCTAATTTTGGCAGCACAAAGTTCAAATGGATAAGGAACAAGTAGAATATTCTATGGAAATATGTGTATTTGATGATCCAAAATGTATGATTATGCCGTACATAATTGTGTGACATAGATAACAATTGGGTTATGTTGTTATTCACCTCGTGTACGTTACTAACCCTCGCTTTGGATTTGGTTGGTGGCATGGGCATAGGTGAGGCAGACCCTTCACAAACTTGATGCCACACTTAGGTTTTGTATATCATTTTCTTTCAAAAATAGTATGTGCATTGTGCTTATGTATTTCATGATTATGAGGAATGCAAAGCAATGTTTTAATTTAGGATAGGACTTTGAAGTATCTTTGAACACGTCTTATACCATTTTGAACTTGACTTTATAAATTTTGGATGTGAAATGTATCATTCTACTTAAATGGTACAGAGGATAAAATCTTAGTAGTATAGATTGCTTAAAGGTTTTAACCTTCTTAGATACATACCAAGAGGAGACATTGACAATAGTAAGAGGATAGTAAAGCAAAGATATGGTCATGATGGTTGATCCCACCCACCCTCCCATGTTTTGAAAGGTACATTGATATGTAGAAGAATGGTTTGGCCTCTAAATAAGAGGATGTTTTATGAAAGGACTAAGCTTGACAGTAAGCATAGAACTACTCAAGAAAAGCCCAACTCTCTCTCCTTCTTTGCTCTTGTTGTTGCCTTTAAACTATATAAATAGTCAAATGTGATACTTTTGACAATTTGATTAAAACCTCCTACAAAGCATGTAATACTTAGTAGGCTTTACACCAAAGTTAGAACATTATACTATACTTAACCATGAGTTAACTGACCATGGTTAAGGAAATTACCATGCTCCACTATTTAGGGTTTTAGTGAGCTAAAGCGGCCACTATACCTTACTAAACCAATACTTAAACCCTAGACTCTTCCATGTGAAGACCCTTCTCCATGCTTGGAGGAGGAAACACTTAGCTTAGATTGTTCAATAAGGCTAAGTAGATACGTGATAAGTGTGGAAGCGCATGGTGTTTGGTGTACAAAAGGTTGTTACTATTCAAGAAAGTTACACAATATGGCAAAAGAGTAGGTTTGTATACTCGTTGTTTTGTATCGAGTATAAGTGTTTGCAAACTTTCAATGGACTTGATAGGTGAGGTAAATGTGTGACATGGATTGCAACTGAGCTTAGCTGAAGACACTTGACACACGCCTTTCTAACACACAAATGTATGTTTGGGTTGGCACGGGTGCAGGTGAGGCTACTTCTTCACATTTTCAACAACATCAATAGTGCATTACTCATGTTTGGATGTACTTTCACTCTTGATCTCTTACACTTGTGAAAGTTATTATGTTACTTTGAATTAGTATCTTGATATATACACAAATTTCATAAAGTAGTTGAGACATTGAGAATACATACAAATGAGGTATGTAAGTCTACATATCACATCTTTGCTTTATAACTTAGTTGTAACAATCATTGGGCACAATGCAGTCATATATTACACCATATTTTGAACTCAGTTGCCATATGTGATGGATATTTGTTACCATGATATATATCATAACATTTTAGTACTTTATGCCTTTATGACAACCCATGCTAGTAAACTTTGATTTGAAAGCAAAGAAACATCACGGACTATCTGACTCCTTTAATAAGCATACATATTCCTAGTTGAAAGTTCAATCAACTTACTATGATGTAAAACATAGCACTAAATCCATAGTTACAATATTGGATGCTATGTTTAGGGAGGCAATAGACTTGTGATGAAAGAAAATTCCAACCACCCACCCTTACTTCATTTTGATAAAGGGGTGCAAGCACGGTAAAGTGGACAGCTCTTGATCCTTGCTCAGGTTTAAGTGAAAGTGATCCAAAACAATATACTAACTTTGAATTTTACGAAATAGAAATTCATAAACATTTTGAAAACATATGAATCTACAAAGCCAAGCAATTTATGTTCACAAAAAACAATTTCAAACAACGTATATGTATTTTAGAAGACCGTGCAAGTGGTGGTGCAAGTGGGTGTCATTGAAAAGATAATTGTCAAAAACTTGTTTAAAATACAATTACATTACATTAAATTGATGAATTTTTGAAAAAAAATTTACGATGACCTCAAGTTTATAATGAATTCAAGGAATATGAAATGAAATTCCATGTTCAAAATATTTAAGGTCATGAAATTTACGTTCAAAACTATATTTAGTCAGTTGCTTTTACGCGTCGCTTTTGATGATAGGTTTTGAAGATCTCATATTGATATTCTATATTTGAGTACCTAACTTAACAATAGAGGTCATCATGAAAAATAATCTATTTTTAACAACATTTTGCTACTACTTATAGGCGTTTGACCAAGAAAATCATGGCTTTCATATACCGGAGCACTTTTTTGGTCCACTTTACTATGCTTGCACAAAGGAAAAGTCCAAAGGCCATAGTGTGACGCGGCCCTAAGTGAATGCATGGTGTCTATACTCAACATTGACAATAATATCAAAAAAATACTCGTGGGCATCAAAATTTCAATGCCAATCAATTTTGATATTTGGTGGGTACTTCAAGGTGAAAGAATCTTTGTATACCTGAGTTATTATTTGGGTCGATTCCATTCTAATCCATATTGATACTAGGACGATCTAACCTAGGTTTGAAGGTTCTTGTATGGTATATAGATCCAAAATGTATTTTTAATATGTATAATAATAATAATAATAAATCCTCATATACCCATACCCTACCGATATCCATAGATGCAAAATCCTCATTAAAGATATTTGAATGGTATACAAAATGACAATACTAGTCCAACATTGGCTCCAACCTTATTGTTGAAGTTTTGTTTTTGGTCTTGGGGATTTTGAGATAAGGCCCAACCCAATGCAAAGTAAGTCCCACTCGAAACGGCTTCGCTCCAAGTCATAACTTTTAAATGCCCAAAGTGAGCAAGAGATGAGTCCGATGTTGTCACCATCGAGAATAATGGTGTTGCTTCATTTTGTTAGTTGGTATGAATTTATATGTAATCTCAAAATGGGCATCATGGAAATTAGAGGGTCCTCATACAATATCGTGTCCTTCCAAAAGTGATCACCTTGAATGGAAGCAGACAAAATGGCTTGCACTTATCTCCCCCAAAGGCAAGTCCCTAGATTTCCACATGATTGGTTGAAAAATAAGGCTGAGGCATATTTAGTTGATAAAATAAGAGAGTTGCATACGTTTAGGGGGAATCATAACGGGGAATTATTTTTCATGTAAAGAGAAACATATTCTAAGGAGAATGATTTTTATTTTTACTTTTCCATGAATATGGAAATTGCCACAAATTTCGAAGCGGTAAAGCTTACTGGAACACACAATTGATCTACATGTTACCCCATACCCCCTTATCTAAATGCTAGTTCTTGGCTACGACGATTGTCAAAACTCATATGAGGGAAATCAATTACAAGCCGTTGCCACATAAACCCTGACTTTGTTCGCCTAAAAAATATAGATCTCATCCATGTCAGCATTACATGAATCCTAGTGAGCGGTTGGATGGATATGGTCGACTATGGATGCCTTAACCTTATCTATGATCGGGGACAACCGGTAGTTAGTTACAGATGAACCGGTTGAGTTTGAGGAATAACCGGTTGAAGTTCAAGACTGCAGGAAAATTACCGATCATTTTAGAGGAACTTATAGAATATATCCCAATTCAATATACGAAAACCGAAGGATGTCAACATGTAACCGCTTGGACTTGCAAACCCTAGGATCTCAGCCGCACGGGGAGGTCACTCCATTGTCAAGTTGAACACCACGTGCGTTAAGACAAAATCTACTTTTTCTAAAGGGCATCACCAAAATGGGTCAAAATTTTATCAAATTTTTTCATGAGTAGATATACACGGTATCTATCACATAGTAAAAACTGGTAACCAGATTTGATGATCTTTATTTCTTATAAAACATACCGTTCCTAACTAGAATGACGCATAATTGAACTAAAAAAATTACTACAAAAATGAAGATGACTAAAAATTTCAGAAAAAATATACAAAAGATACTATCAATGGTTATGTATATGTAGAAAAAATATCATAATTTTTGAAATGATATATGGCATGTAATACTTTTAACGCACGTGGTGTTCAACTTGACAATGGACTGACCTCCCCGGGCTCAACCGATTATACCCAAAAATCTCCCCGATCACTGAACCTTATATGGTTCATCTAGACACTCCCACTATGATTTCGTGGACCACACGTGGTAGGGTACACCATAAAGTCAACCTAAGTCCCAAATAATAACATATACAATGGACTATGTGGTGGTGGTTAGGCTGTCATTTCATTGTTCTTCACCATTTCAAAAGGTGGGGACCGTGCTAAAATGCTACAACCAAAGTTATTATTTCGTATCCACGGGTGCAACAGGCTGGGGCTAGGCATGTCCAAGCTAATACCCTAAATGGCTCCATGAAGTTGAAATTTTACCTTGGAGTTGGAGTGGCTAAAAGTAGTGACTCAACCCAAGTTTTAAGGCCCGATGCTTTTTTTTGGTAGCATAATCAAGCACTTGATTTTGAAGGATGAAATATCTCAACATGGATATATCTTGCTCAAATAGGTAGACTTTATCGGATATTTTTTCACATGCAGTCTCTAAAATTGACTATCAACTTTAGTAGCTTGATTACAATAGTTCATCAATAATTATCCTCAATACCTCATGCAGTGTTTTTATCGAACAAGATATGTTGACAAGTCCACTTCTTGCATAACATGAGATGCAACTTTCCATCACTCTATGAAATTATGATTGTAGCCATCCACATCAAGTTTTACATCAAACAATAAGATTTGTGTTCTTATTGAAGATATTTTGAAGAATTACTTCTTTATAGTCAATGTGGAATGGTAATAATGAATCATATATTTTTATATCATATCATTGAACGTGATCCAACGACGGTGCATTGTGGTTTAGCTTTTGTGACAAATATCATAGAGCCCATGAATACATTCTTTTACAACACATTGTAGATTGTGTAGTACTCCCCTCCTTTGCTGAAGGTCAAATGTTGATGGACTTGCCCTCACACACATTTAACATATTTCCTCTAAAGTTGAACTTAGGAACAATTGGTTCACAACTTGAAAATTTTCATTCTTGGAAACTATCACGTTATGCACTTTGCTTTGTTGATTCTACAACCAAAAATTTACTTTGAGAATAAAAAATAAAACATTCAAGTGTATTTTGTGTAGAAATGGTTGCTAAAAATAATAGATATAAACGGTTGCATATCACCTTATCTTGGATTCCTTCAAAGGTAAACTTATTACTATGACATGCTAATTTCATTAGAATAACGAATGTACTTCAACAAGGATCACTCTTCTAAGAAATGACAAAAAGATGAATTTATGCACAACACATTTTCAATTTGTCTTCGAAGCCCCCATGGGCCTTTTTTTGACTTGTAGGGTTGAAACCAATTTCACGCTCGATGAATGTGCATGTTGTTCAAACCTAGTAGGCAATGAACTTGGCCACATTTCTTTGATCTTTGAACGTGGTTACTTATAAGATCTTGATTCCCCTTAATATATATGTACGAAAACCAAGTAGAAGAAAACATCCCATTGGTTTGGAGATAGAATGGAGAGTGAAATAGACAAACATAAACATACATAGTTGGGGTTTATTTTGATTACATCATGTTTGCACCCTCTTAATCGTTGGCACATGTAAGGTTTCACCATGAGTTTTTTGATTGTGCTAACTATTGTAGCCTATTTGGAGTATAAATTTTGTTGGAAGATTTTTCTCTTGGACTCAATGAAGATCAATATTGACTATGTATGTGTAGACCATTGTTTTGCATGTATTTAGGTCCAAACCGGGATCAATAAGGATGTGTGTTCATTGAGTTATCGAATTCTAAGCTTTCTTTCATTACCATACCCACTCACATAGGCACACCCAAAACCAACAATATATGCTCCACTATCTTACATTTGATTCCCCCGTGTGAAACGATTATGATACATAGTGTTGTTTTAGGTACAACCTCCAATATGGAGTGTGGATATAAGTTCCACCCGGGTCTCAATAAGGTTGCATGTGCGAGTATTAAATATGCAACCCAATTGGTAACATACCTTTCAATGCCGCGTTTGTATTGGAATACCCTATTTACAACTCTATTCTATAATAATTTGTTTAGTTCACATCTTTATATCAAAATGTAGAACTAGGTCTTTCTACCAACTTGACCATCATGTCGATAGTAATTGTCATCTCACAAAAGCTGTAGAACTTCGTCACTCTAAAGAATTAACTTTTTGTTAATTCCACCTTGATGTACTTCTTGTTCCGTTAAGACTACCGTACTCGGCCGTCATGGTCGGCAAAAATTAAATGAAAAAATAGAAGTTGAAAAAAATCAGAAATTATTGGAGAAGAGAGTTGAAAAGAAAAGTTATTCATTGAAGAGCATGCCCAATATTACAAAATTGAGCCAACTTCATGTAGTAAAATCCCAAAAATATTGCATACCATAGCATCATAACTAGTTTGTGCAATTTTTTTTTAAAAAAAACCGAACATTATGAGCCCGAATTTTTCTATTGTTTGCAGAGCAAATTGAATTAATCCCTAAAGAGCTTGTGGCCAAAATCATGGCAAACCCAGAGGTTGCAGTGGCATTTTAGGATCCAAAAGTAACACATACAAAGGACCACTAATTGAGATTAGGGCATTCAATTAGATTAAACACACCAAGGCCGCCACAAAAGGGTGAAAAAGAAAGAAATCTTTCATTGTTGTGAACTAGCCTTGTATTAAAGCGTTGAATCTTTTACAAATATTTTTTGAAATTGTTGAAATTTTTATTAATTTATTTTTACCATGCCTGACCCACTTTCTCCACTTTAATTAATTATTCGGCATGACATGTTGACCCTGACGGCCAAGTACGGTATTGACATCATGGACTTCAAAACCATGTTTGTTTCAATTCACTCAATTGAATTTCAATAGCAGTGTTCATATCCACTTGATATGTGCTTCTTAATCATTTCCTAATCCCATGGTGTCACATATTACCGAGGAACATTTACCAATGCTTGTGAATACCACTACCATCCGGGTATCGGCGTCGAAGCTATCTATCGCCGGTGCAGACAACCGCCAGGTGTTGCAGATAGTCGCTTCTTCAATGTCTGTGATAGCTCACTCACTTCAATCTTGTCTGCGATGGCTCCCCCGGACGGATCCCTCGCGAATGAATCGTCTGCGGATTGCGAAATGCCTCTTTTCTCTCACTTGGATCCCTTCTTTCTCTTTTCTCACATTTTTCTCTCTTGCTTTCGTGTTGACAAGCAGGGAAATCAACAACTGCATCTTTGCGGATAATTTGTTATCTCTTGAGAGAGTGTGGATGCATCGACGTAATTGGGAAGTAACAGAGACACGTCGTAGAAAGCCGCAACCAATTTGAGGTCTTACGTTCTGGTTGAATTTTGAAAATTGCACAATGGCCCCCGGAACGAACAAGAAGATGAAGAGCCGCAGAAGCGAGTCTTTTGGTATCCGGACCCGGAAGGGCTGCAGCAAACCCGTCGTGGAATTGCGATTACCTGGTAAAAAGGAGAAAATCTGGAGAGTTATGGCCGACTTAGAGTCGGCAAAGAGGTTTGTCAAATTGGTGTGTCTGTACACCGATAGGGAAAAGGCTTTCCCTGCTGACCATCCCGATCTTCCTCATCTTGAAGCTTTCCGCAAGAATGAATTCGAGGTCTTCATCTGGGAGGAGTTCCAGAGACATGATGCCACTGAGCTCCTCCAAGGTACAATGCTCTCTCAACCTCAGGATAAGATTTGACATGCTTTGAAGAAAACAACAATGAGGGTTAGTACTGTTTTAGGGTTAGGAAAGGGTTTGGTGGATGCCGAGAGTTTGCATAGAGCTTCATGCAAAAAGACTCCCGAATCCAATGAAACGAGATGTTTGGACTCTCAAGGGTGGACTCGAAATTTACATGTTGCAGATTCGGAGGACGGTATCGAGCACGGGAAGAGGGTAGGACCGATGATGGCAACTTGTACACCGGAATCCGGCTGTGGGCACATTGAGGTGGAGCCGAACTCACAAAATTATGATCTTCCACAGGAGTTTGGCCCTGGAGGGGTTTCACGTGCAGGTGTAATATGTCCAGAGGACAGTCGACCTCCTTTTGCACGTCCGCAGGCAGGAGACGTACATGTACAATTTTGTGTTTGCTTTGCACAATTTGATACGATTCTCGTCATGGACGGCCCAAACTAAGATGTGCACTAGGTTTTGGTTTGTAGCAGCTGGGCGTGGATCGGCTATGGTACGTCATATCCACTCCCTATTTGAGAAGAAAGGCTTGGCGATCTGGGCTCTTTCAAGTACTGTGGAATGTTTCTATTCCCTTAACGTGTGCATTTGGGGTGCGATGTTATCTTGCGTTTGAGTTACTCAAATATATATGTCTGCAGCTCATCCCGTGGGGTCTGCACCGAGAACCAAATTATGTGCAGCTTCAACATATGTGGCGGGAGGTTGAACGTAAGGAGCGGGAGGTTGAACGTGAGAAGCGGGAGGTTGAACGTGAGAAGCAGCAGCTTGGAGATGCGTTGTGTGCATTTTTTCAAAAACAGCGAGGTGCAAGAGAAGGTAAGAAGGCAGTGGTTGCAGGAGAGAGCAGGAGAGAGCGAGGGAAAAAGAGAGTTTGCACAGGACCCTTTATATACTGCTCTCCATACCTCTGCTTTTTTTTTTTTGAAATGGTGGGACCTTTTTGAGAGGGATCTCTGAGGCAGGCGTGGCACCCAAGGGCGGCCTAAACAGGAGCCGAGAAGGAAGCAAGTCAGGCCTAAATGGACTCACCTTATACTTGGTAACCATTCTTATTACTGTTGTGTGGTCTGGACTTAACAGCTGCTCCACGTTGGAGTCCACATTGTGTTTGACTGTGGCACTTGCGGTTCCTGAAGACTGAGCACAGACGGAAGACTGTAACGCCTGAGAGTTACACAACTGGTGGACCCCAACAAAGATACTGGACCTTCAAGAGATTGTCGGAAAGTGTATGGGTAAGCGTATGTGAGAGTATGTGAAATCTATGTTTTTATTTTTTAGAATTTGTTTCATTTTATTTATTTTTAGAAATTGTCATTTTATTTTACTATTTTTAAAAATACTTATTTTAGATATATTGTTTCCATTGTCTCTTTTCCTTATCGTTTCTTCCATTGTTTCGTGTGCATATTTCTTGATTGGTTTATCTTGAAATTTTCCCTACCTGGAGTCGACTTGCATCTATTTTTTGGTGCGGAATTTATCATTTTCTTTTCTCATTATTTTTTTAATTTTCTTCTACATGATATTCATTCTTCTGAGATATTATTCAGTTTTCATAAAGTCATTATACTAAAACCATTTTTAAATCTTACTTCTTTATTGGCTCTGTCCCAAACTTGGGATAGAGGCATTGTGGGAACACCACTACTTGAGTGGGTATAGGGATTGGAGAATATAATGTGAGGTGAATGTAAATGAGTAGAGTAGGAGGTGAAATATAGACCTCGAGGACAGAGGCATTGAATTGGACAAACTCTCTCATAGCAAAGCTGCTTGTTGATGGGAAGGCTCTAAGAGCGCTACAAGAATAATGCCCTGTCAGCTAGCCATATCGCCCTTACGTTCCCACCACGTTCCCTTAACACGTTACACTTGCTATGGTTGTGGGGTTTAGGATTTTGGGGAGCTTTGAACTTCAAACCCCAATGTAGATGAGAGCAAGAGTTCAATTAAATTTGTGTTTTTTCTATTCTTCCTTTCTTTATAAGGGTGAGGTTTCTTTTTAATTCAAGTTCATGTATGTTTTCTTTATTCCTTCTTTATTTTTCCTTTCTTGTTGTTAAGTATTATTTTTTATTTTTTTATTTTGTGGGACCTTTATTTCATTATTGTTTTGTTACCACTTTCGTTCTATATCCTTAGTTTCCTTCCCCCCTCCACTGCTTCTTTTCCATTTTCTCCCAACTCTTCCATTAACTCTTGTAATCCTTACTTCCATGCTTTCAAAAATTTCTTACCTATCACAATATCTTATCTTTGCTTTTTATTTCTAAGTTTGGCCTTTCCATTTTCTGTCCTCTTTCATTTATTTTTTCTTCTTGGAATGATATGTGTTGACATAAAATTATATTACATGATTATATACAATCCTTACTCAGTAATGATTTTCAAAATCTATTTTTTATTCTTCAAATTCCTTCTTGTGTTTATTAGCTTTGTCCCAAACTTAGGAGAGGTATTATAGGAACACCACTATAGCGGGTATAGGGAGTGGAGAATTTAATGTAGGGTGAATGCAAAAGAATAGACTAATGAAATATAGACTTGACCAGATATAAGGAGTGAAGAATGAAATATAGGGTGAATGCAAAAGAATAGAGTATAGTATAGTAGAGTGTGAAATGTAGATCTTAAAGTTAATTACACTTTTAAGATAAGGCATGGGGGAAGGGAGCTAGATGAGGAGAGGTAGGGTGAATGGAGGGTGAAACGTAGAGTCATTGATGAACAAGATAGAGCCTCTTGTAGCAAAGCTAGACTAAGTAGTCCTATTACTATGGACCACATTAACTCTCTAGAGCCCACACTAATTTTCATAATAAGAATTAATGTGGGCCACATTCATTTTTTAACCCACGCAAAATCTCTAGTAGAAGATTCTCATTTGGTCCTTGCACAAATGATGTCCTGAAAAATAGGAGATGTCAGTCTTTTCCACTTCAGTGTTGTTCTTGTTAAATTTTGGTGGGAGATGTGCAGGATTTGCGGCTATGTTTGGAAATGATGAACCTAATGCATCACTAGCTCCAAATCTATTTGAAGGTGGTCCATCACATGCAACAGGTGAAAATGTTTACACACTATCCATGTTTTGTCTTCTAAAGGTTTTGGAGATTTAAGAATGTTAGTTACGTTGTTTGTTCTCCGACATATTCTTAAGATCTCTTGTAGAGTGGATAATTGAAAATCGATCATGTCCACAAAGAGGACCTCTAAGTCTAGATTGCAAATGAATATCTAGCGTTATATAGTCAACAATGAAATTTAGTAATCCACAAGGGATATTTAGTCAAATGGAGTTGTGCAGGATTTGCGGCTATGTTTGGAAATGATGAACCTGATGCATCATTGGCTCCGAATCTATTTGAAGGTGGTCCATCACATGCAACAGGTGAAAATGTTCATACATTATCCATGTTTTTGCTTCTAAAGGTTTTGGAGATTTAAGAATGTTAGTTATGTTGTTTGTTCTTTGACATCTCATTAAGATCTCTTGTAATTGAAAATCGATCATGTCCACAAAGAAGACATCTGAGTCTAGATTGCAAATGAATACTCAACGTTACGTAGTCAACAATGAAATTTAGTAAGCCACAGGGGAAATTTTCTTGTTTCCTTGCCTTTTCTCCCTTGCAGACTTGTATGTTGGAATTCAATCAGCTGTTTGTCTCCACCAAAGTATGCTGGTTTGTGACATTTTGTGAAATGGCGACCTCAACTCTCAAAATCCGAATATTTTGTCTCAAAAAAGGAACTGTATCGCTAACTTTTCCAATTAAGAATAAAAACTGAATGAAATTACCCATCTTTACTATTATTAATAAAAATGAGGATGAACGTGACATTCTATTCAAGTATTCTTATGAAGTAAGAATATTCCCCTTACAGTGATTGCCAGTTTGGCTACTATAACTAAATGAATGAACATACAATCCTCTCCACTCATACCAGTTTTGTGATGAGGGGCTTGATCTCAAAGAGGTTCACATGGTGGATGATATGCAGGATCAATAGCCTTGCTTGGATGTGACGACTTTCTTGACTTTCTTGTACTACCGGATACTCCCCAGAATGTTGAGGACATCTCAGAGTTGTTCTCGTGATCTTCTCCTCATGCATGGTTTGTTTGAGCCCTTGTTAATCAAAGCTCTTGAAGTTCACTCTTAGTGGCTCACCGGTATACGTGTTGTTTACATGTAGATGTGGTTTGCAGCAAATCAGACCTTTACTCTAGTTGCTCATTGGAAGAACAATTGTACATTCAGAACAGAGATAGGGGTCGAAAGACTGTAAATTTGTGGTTGGCTTGATTACTGTGTTACATATATATCTGGTTGTAGGAGCTCACAACCAAGTTCTGTTTTGGGAACTTTTGTTCAACCTCCCATGATATTCAAACATATTGAAAGTGTCTACATGGATATGTCCATAACATCGAGTTGATCCAAAGTCCATGTTTTGAAAACGTGTTCATTTTACTTAAAATTGAGTTGTGTTTGTTCATATTTGGAATGTATCAACAATTTTTATTATTTTTGTTGAAATGAGGTTAACATATTAACCCTTTATTTCTCTGAGTGACATGAGGGTCCATCTCTTGGTGTACTCTAGACCAACATCTCATGTCATCATTTTGGCTCCTCGCCAAGCATGATTCTTAAAAGTGTCTCAAGAATTGTTAGGTGAAAGTCATGTGAGATTTTAATTTGAAGGAGAACAGTGCTTTGAAGTGGATTTGACACTTGTATAAGGTCACTAAGAATAAAAATAGTTGTTTCTTGTAAGTTTCTACCTCGGGGGGTGGACTCTTCATTGGAAACTTGAATGCTGTGCATGATGCACTATGAAATTAAACCCCCTTTATGCAAGGAGGTTATAGAGAAAAAAATACAAATAAATTATTTGCATATACATATAGACATATGTGTGTGTGTGTGTGTGTGTGTGTGTGTGTGTTTGTGTGTGTGTACAAACGGCATGATAGAAAATGGACTCATGTATTTATACTAAGAGTTTTAATCTAGTGTGATAAATGCCTCCAATAAATTTATTTAAAAAATGAATTTGTTAGGCCTCTATTCCATATAAAATCCACTTTCCCTTTCCAATGAGAAAGTCATTGAACATTTTCTCATCCATAGCATGTAACTCAACGATTGCATCAAAGAAACAAAGCAAGAGCACAATAACTTAGCCGCAATCTAGAGAGCGAAACTCAAGGGGGGCCCATGAGCACTCCAAGTGCCTCCAATTTATAAAAACCTAGAACCCAAATGCAAATCATAACAAGAACAAGACATGATAGTCATTGAGGACTATTACCATATGACAATAATGGATGAAAACATAAATTAAATGAATCTAATATACGTATTTTTTTTTAAAAAAAAAGGCCTTGGATCCCCTTTTTTTACACCTCCCTTTACTTCAGATTTATTAATAGCCTTTTTAAATGTACACGCTAGAGAAAAGTAATACCTCTCCATTATGCATACTATGTATGCTAATGTCTCAAATAATACCCCTTCTTACACTCATGTTAATTCATACATCATTTCAAGAGTCCAACCCCTGGGGGTTTCTACTATCTTCAACAATTTGGTAACGTCTTAAATCAAACATGCTCCACAGACAATAACTTAGACCATTTGGTCAACGAATTTTAAACCCCCCTTTTTCCGCCCCTCCCTCCTCTAGAATAAGCATATAAACTGCAAACTTGGAATTACAAATCATGCACTTATGTATTGTTGGACCTATTAATAAGCAAATGCAACAAATTTGATGGTGTAATGCCAATGTGTTGAGGTGACACATGAATTGCTATAGAGATTATGATTAATAGAATAACGTCAAATGGTTTTTGCTTCAAATTTGAAACAATATATGTGTTCAAGATGCTCATGCTTATCATGTACAATATTCAAATTCTACACATGTATTTTAACATTACGCAGGGTCCCACCATCTCATCAAACTAGAATGGAGTAAGGTAATCACTACCATACATGGCTACATGATTCAATACTAGAGTGTTGAAAATGGAAATTTTACGTGGCAGCCTGTGGGGTCCCAAACAATGTGATAACGACAATTTAAGCATGTAGTCCAATCTCTTTTTCAACACATGTCTTTTTGGCGTGCGTTCTTAGATCCACATAACCACACACCATTCAAATGTAGATCCGATTATGATAAGCAATGACTAGAATTGTTTTTAGACATGGGGAAGAAATGTCTACCAAGTTTGAGTTCACTTGCAAGTGGGGCTTCTCTCATTGTGACATGGTTAAATGAACCCACAACCAATACGATTCATGAGTTTATTTTTTCTCCACTTTAGTGCCTTCATTCATAAAAAATAGAATAAAACCCACGTCAATGTTGGGACTGATGTTGGAGTTGGTATCATCTGTTTTGGAATACCACTCAAGTATATCTAATGACGAATTCATATCAACTATGTATTTGAGGATAATTATGTCTTTTTAATCCGTTATGGTCCCCCGTAGTACCTTTACGAGTTTAGCTATTTATAATCAAATACATATTATGTTATATATTTGTAGGTTCCACAATCCTTGATTTAAAGGAAAAATAAATTTTCCCACATTAATTTTCATTTAAAATAAATATAATTTCCAACATTGTTGGTTTTCCTAAAAATGGTTTAAGTAGTGTTGAAGTGGTAAAGGTACTACGGTATGCAACATTCAAGATCCTTCATGCCTAGGTAAAGTACCCTACTTTGTACATGGAATTAAGGTGGTATTGACCTAAGGTAAGTGTGCCAATGACTGCACGGTCAATCTTCAAATCCTCGTAAATAATAATTTACAAGCTTAATTTGTTTCAAATTTTGAAGGATTGTTGATTGTGAAGTGGGGATTCTCCTACAAAAAATAAAAATAAAAGATATTATGATTTGTGAAAGCTATCACAAATTGAATCCAGACATACACAGGTGGATCTCAAAAGCTTATTGAGCCCTTCACCGCACACCGTGTGGTACCTATAATAAAACACCTAATAGTGATGGCACCGAAGTTCCCTCGGGAGTTCTCATGAATGAAATTTGTGCGGTGAGTGTGCGGTGGCTGTGCAGTCCATGGGTTGCGTTCGGTCATTGGCGCACTTACCTTAAATAATTGCTTGAATATACACAACATCTCTCATCTTGTGATACCCATCAAGTATCAATATTTGCCTTGTATTAGAAGATTGATTATGGTAAAATAGGTTCTTTGATACCACTATTGATATTGTAAATTGATATCATCCGTTATCCGCAACACCCATACTACTAAACACATGTGTACCAAATCTACATTGGTTGGGACTCCCGAATCAAGCCGAAATATGGTTCATTAACACTAGTATTTACTTCTTTTCCATGCCAAAAATGTTTAGCAGAAAGAGAAAAAATAAGGAATCCATGTCATGAGAAAAGTAATGTATTCCCCATCCACATGGCTCAAGTGCAAACTTGTGTGTATACTGGATAAACAAGAAATGCTCTTGAAGTTCGTCACTCTCTTATACATGTGCACACAAACCGCCTTTTATTTTTGAAACATATAAGTGTTTTGGGGGTTAACTTCTTTGAGAGTCACTGCCCCTACTTGTTGTGTGCAACATATCCACGTGTATGTTCAAGTTCACCTGCTCATTAGAGCTTCCTCCTATGGTTCTAGATCAACTTGCGATTAATATCGATCAATATTGACTATTGGAACCGAACAAAAGACCTAATTTGTAGATTCTACATCATTGAGAGAAATTGAAATTTGAGTGCCCAAAATGCAAACCAAATTCTAGGGATGCTTCAATCATATGTCTTTTGTAACTTTTGCCTTTGAATTCTCTTACCTACTAATGAATACATACTATTACTACCACAAATTAAACTTTGGATGAAATTTTATGCTTACAAATATATTTATTTTCAATGCAAAAATTCATAAGTAATCCAAATATGGTTATTATATGATGTTGAAAGTTTGGTTACAACTTGAATATACATACTTATGTAAGATTTTACTTTAAGATTTGTGCTCCCTCAATTTAAAGAAATTACTCACATGTAGTGCTTTGACTTTTTGGAAATAGGCCCATACATGGAGGGGTTAATAGAGTTATTCGTAAAATCCCTCAAAGAGGGACGAAATTGTGGGTTTGATCCTTCTTTGCAATTTTTTTTTCTATTAGAAGATCGTTAATTTGTCATGTGTTGGAGCTAATTTAAAAAGTTGGGTGAAACTTGTGGGACCTTCTCTTCCACCTCTCAAAACTTTGAGAGAATTTTAGGGTCTAAAATAGGGTATGTGCATGGGACCTGGTGTCTTAAAGCACAGATCAACCTATGCAAGGCTACCTTGGCCCACCCATCTTAGTAGAACAAACTAGAAAGCTGGTTTTTAATATCCGGAGACCACTCTTTGTGTATGGTAATTCAAGCATTAAGAAAACTTGGGTGACTTTGTGTTAATTCTCCTAAACTCAAGGTTTAGGACTAAGCCCATGATTTCATCTGCTTTACTTTACAAATAACTCTAATGCCTGCAGAAGGAGGAGAAACAAGACTCTCTCTCTCTCTCTCTCTCCTCCCATCGAAGCTCTGAAACCCTAATCGAGGCTCATCAATCTCAGTCGCTCGGGGGATGCCACACGCTTCCGCACTCTCTCGCCATGCTCTCCAACAAGTCCTTCGTTCGCAAGACCCGTCATGGAAAAGTTCTCAAGGTACCTGCTACCATCCATCTTTCGCTGCATTCATTTAAAAAGCTTCACTCCCAAATTTGCCAACTCCGAAGAAACCAGGGGTTTTGAATTGCGACTATAAGCCCTAAACCCTAAGGAAGTTAGGAATGCAAAATATGTTGGTTGAATTGTGTGTCTGAGTTTTGTTTTGAGTTGAATTCAATTGAGTTTAGAGAGGACCAATTCTGAGAAGGAAAGGGAGGGGGTTTGGTTTTGTGATCAGGTGGTGCGGGAGCACTATTTGCGTGATGACATTCCATGCGGGGCGTTGTTCTGCTCGACCTGTGACACTTCGAGAGCCAAATTGAGGGATTCTGCACCAAATATTCTCGTTGTCGACACGAATGTTGTCCTTCATCAGGTCTTTCATTCAGCTTCTCTGGTCTCCGAAAGAAGTAGAAGCACTTATTGTTCCAAATGTTTGTATGAATAACATGAAGGTCTTGCCTTAAAATCCAAGGCCTTAACCCGGATCGCATGGGAATTTCAAGGGTAAGGCACCTAAGGCCGGCATAATACTTGGATAGGTGACCTCCCTAGCACTCGATTTCCGGTGCACCTCACCACCTATTGAACTGAAAATTTTCAACCAATCCAGGTAGTAGTATTTGGGCCCCCTCTAATTTAATTCTCGTGATGCTCGTTTCGGGGATTACATACAGACTTAAGACCAACTTGAAGATGAAGCAACACTATAATTCATGCCAGTGGCAACATTGGAGTAACCTCCTCTTCAGACATAATGTTATTAAGCTTTGTGAGCTTGTTTGCTTTCTATTTAGACTTGATAAACAAAATCTCATCAAGAATCACGGTTCTCAATTTTAGGAATGGTTGAGCATAGTCGAGTGGCAAGGTTCTACTAGTCCTCACCTCATTATGAGTCCATCTTAAGATGTAAAGCTCTGTGACATTCTCATCTTAAGGCTTTATTATTTATTTTGCATGACTTTTGATGCTCATATCAAAATGCCTTCAATTCCTGATCCCATTGAACACTCTTATGAAGCTTAATATTGTTGTGCTTCATCAGTTTCCATCAAGCTTCTCTGGTCTCTGAAGGAAGTACTCATTTTGTGCTATATTACTTTCAGACATAACATTATGAAGCTTTGTGAGATCGTTCCCTTTCTATTTAGACTCAATAAACAGTATTTTAAGAATTGGGGTTCTCATTTCAATGGAATGAATACCGAGCATAGTTGAGTGGCAAGGTTCTATTAGTTCTCACCTCATGATGAGTCCATGTTAAGACGTAAAGTCTTGTGAAATTCTCATATTAAGGCTGTATCTTTCATGGCTTTTATGCTTACATCAAAGTGCCTTTAATTCCCGGTCCCATGGAGCACTCTTACAAAGCTTGACCCCTAAGCAGCTAAGAGGACCAATCTGGGCCTCTCTGTGGACCAAAAATATATTTGACCTACATACTTACATTATTAGCAAAGTCAAAAGCGACTATCTAAAATTAACTCATTCTTCTAGTGCACTTCTTAAATCAATTGAATACCTCAATGTTAGGGCCGGTTCACATGGGGTCCCAAGTCCCACTCATGTCAGCATAGTCCCAGCATGGAGGCAAAGTCCCAACTTTTGAGCCTCAAGAAATTGTTAAAATACGGTTAATTATCATCAAAGTTGGATCTTGATTTTTTATGCAAAAATATTCGCGGGACTTTGTGTTGAGAGTTGGGTCTAGCTTTTTGCTCGACCCAACTCTCAACACAAGTCCCGAGCCTCACTTGCAAAAAGTGTTGCCATGTAGGCATCCATGTCATACTTGGGACTTAGGACTTTGGGACCCTGTGTGAACCCGCCCTTAGCGAAGATTTGGGGGTTCAAACACACAACCTAAGTGCCCTTGAATGCAAATGAATACATAGTATTGTGGTCATTGATGTCACATATGAGTATAGTTTATTTTCTCTATGACATAAGATAATGTAGAACCTTTATTATAGAAATTTCAAACCTTCATTATAGAAATTGTTATTTCTAAACTTGGTGAAGGCTCGGAGAAACTTGTGCATATGGCCGTACGTTGAGCCCCTTGGTCCTCTAAGGGTTTTTAATTTTTTGGAGGTGTTTTGTGTGAATACTTGACTGGGGTGTCTTGTTTTCTTGGATTGATTTTTGTGGGTGGGTCAATGTTATTGTGTTGTTATGCAACAGATGGATCTTTTGGAAAACGAGGTTATGGACAATGTAGTGGTGCTCTCAATTGTGCTGGAGGAAGTGAAGAATAAGAACCTGAGTTCTTATAATCGCCTCAGGACTATTATTGACAATCCATCACGTCACTTCTTTGTCTTCTCCAATGAGCATCATAAGTATGTTTCTTGTGCTCAATGACCTTAACACTATGCATGTAGGACAATGGTTCTTGCAACATCATGTATTCCAGATTCACATGAGCTGGCAATACTTACAAGGATGTGTTTCTGATGGTTGTTCCAGGGATACGTATATAAAGTCAATGGCTGGCGAGACGCCAAATGATCGTAATGACCGTGGTAAGATGATTAATTACTTGTTAGTTATGTGCCCTCCACTTATTTCTTTTTGGATGGTTTTCACAAAGTGTAGGGTGTGATAACCCTGGTAGAAGCTCATCTTCATCTCTGGAGGGAACTGATTTCTGCTTTTTTTGAACAGCTATAAGAGTTGCAAGCCAATGGTATCAGCAACATCTAGTGGGTGCAAAGGTAATGTTGTTGACAAATGACATGGAGAATAGGAGGAAAGCCCGGGAGGATGGCATTGTCGCTGAGACAGGTATAAAATATGTATTCACCCCCCCCCCAAAAAAAATATAAAAAATATAAAAATGAAACATTTAGATAGGTACCTGCAATTTGCTGGGTGGAGCAATAGGTCCAGTGCTGTGTGCATATGAGTTATCATTCAGAGAAGGGGAGGTCAGGTATGGTTGTGGTTTCTGAAGGTTTGTGAAATTGGGAAACTTACACAAATTTGTGTAGTCCAATCATATGTACAGACATTGGGAAAGCCTGAATTGCTCGACCTGGTTGCTCGATCTGATGCAATGGACATTGACAAGGATGGGACGGAAGATTTACGGCCCAGCAAGAAGTCAGTGGTTTATGGAGAGGTATGTTTATCTTGATATTTGATGGAGGTCCTTGCTGCTGCTATTCTAGGTAGCGCTGAATGCAATCTGCAGCAGTTACTGTTTATGTGGTTCACTAGAATTTATTTCCTGTCTTTAATGTTGTTCATTTTCTGATGCAGCACAAAGTCATGTCGGAAATTACAGCTGGTTTGCATCAAGGGAAGTTCCACCAGGGGAAGCTACGTGTGAATCGTTATAATCCCTTTGAAGCATATGTGGGAAGTGAAAGTGTGGGAAATGAGATTCTGATTCGTGGAAGACAAGACATGAATCGTGCTTTTGATGGGGATGTGGTCGCAGTGGAGCTCTTGCCACAATCTGCTTGGGTGGGGAGTGATGCTGGGAAAATTGCAGAAGGAGATGGTAAGATGTCTGAATGTTTTTTGTGGTGGCTGGTGGGTTGACATTACTCGATAAATTCTGAATGTTTGTTGATTTATCTGTAGATGACGAGGAAGAAGAGCAGGTTGGTCTGGTCCCAGCCAGTGCTGATGATGCTCCTCGAGAACCAGAGATTCAAGGTGGTGCTGGAAATTCAGCCTCCAGTCGACCCACTGGGCGTGTTATTGGCATCATTAAACGAAACTGGCGCCAGTAAGCTTCATTCTCCGAGTTCTTGTGGTTAGGAGCATATATATTTATTTTTATAGAAGACTATCTTTTAACAGTGGTCATTGCATTGTGACAGATACTGTGGGTCTTTAGAGCCAATGAAAATGCCTGGAGGTAGTGGTGGCTTTGTGCATGCACTCTTTGTTTCAGCGGATCGTAGAATACCGAAGATTCGTATTCAGACACGGCAACTGGCCAACCTGATGGATAAGCGCATAATTGTGTCGGTAGATTCCTGGGAGCCAACCTCAAGGTATCCTCAAGGACATTATGTAAGGACAATTGGTGATATTGGAGATCGTGCAACAGAAAGTGATGTAAGTACTGATTTAAGATTTCACTCCTGTTAAAAAAATGTAGGATATTTATAACCCTTAAGTATACAAGAAAGTTAGGAGGCTGGAGCGATTGCCAACATGCTTTGAGAGTCATCTCATTCATGTGATCAACTTAAGAATCATTAGAACTTCAATTAGGGCAACTTTATTGGTCTGTGTTCTTTCCTTGGGGAACTGAAGCTGTACGCATTTACACTTGATGGTAGATAAGAAGGGTGGACACTATAAGGAAGCACCTAGCATTGTCTCACAGAAATGTGAATGTACACTAGTTGCAAGGTTCAAATTAATCTCAATTACTTGTGCTTCTACTTTGACAATCAGCACATCCAGATGGTCTGTCCTCATTTAAAAATTAATAGAACTATCTGTGAGTTCTGAAGTGTGCAAAGCTGAGGGCAATGGTCGCTTAGTGGTTCAAATCTGAATATGATGATATAAGAACCATGACATTTTACTATAACGCAATAAATAGGGTTGGTTAAGAAGATATGTGGTCAAGAGAATGAGCGAACCCATTTCTATAATCCACAGTTCCATGTCATTTTCTGATCCACATTGAAGTGTTGATGTTTGATTTACTTTAGTGTATTTGGGCTACATTCAGTTGTTTGCCCAATTACATGCTAATGTGTAGAGGGTATGTGAGGTTCTATGATCAAAGTAATAACTTCTCAGTAGTCCTCTTTCTGCATTATGTCGTACTTATGATGTTTGATACAATCCCTTCCCTGCAGGTGTTGCTTATTGAGAATGACATCAACAGTCGACCTTTTGCAGAGGCAGTTCTTGCATGTCTTCCGCCTCTCCCCTGGTCTTTCTCTGAACAGGATCTTCTCCAAAATCAGCGTAAAGATCTACGCCACCTTCGGGTTTTCAGTGTTGACCCAATTGGTAAGCATTCAGATTTTCTTCTCCCCTTCCTTAATTGTTCGGAATTGTTTCCAGCTACTAATGAATGATTTCACCTGTTATGCAGGCTGCAGGGATATTGATGATGCATTGCATTGTACACTTCTGTCTGATGGCCGATATGAAGTTGGTGTGCGTATCCTTCCTTGCAGATCCTTGATTTCCAAAAGCACAGGATAGAGTTTAAATATTATGTTGTTCTCGTCTTCTTTGGTGAATAGTCATTTGGTTTAGGTGATTTGTCACTTTCAGCTATGTCTGTGGATGCATTACAACACTATAGTTGGGTAATTGTGTTCCTAGATGGGTCCAGTCTCTTTATGTCTTTTGTGAGGGATTGCAAACAGAGAAGTCATCACTGTAACTGTCCTTACTGACTACAGGGATAACTTACTATTTCGATGCCAATAACTTGGGGTGTAGTTAGTAGCAGTATTTGTAGAGAGTTCAATTTGTTTGTAATGGAGGAAGTTGGTGAGTTCCTTGACCAATGGTCTGGACACAAAATAGACATTGCAGATGTTACCAATTTTGTGCTACCAGGCTCTCCACTGGATGAGGAGGCATCACAGCGTGGTACATCGGTCTACATGGTGGAAAGGCGAATTGATATGCTACCAAAACCTCTCACTGAAGGTATTATCATAACTCATTTTCACAAGGTAGAGATCAAGCTTAGTGTCAAGGAGCTGTGTTTGCAAGGATTATTCAAGTGCATATTGACATCATGTTGTTTTGTACAGATATTTGTTCTCTACGAGCGGACGTTGAGAGACTTGCCTTCTCTGTCATTTGGGTATGTCCTTTTAAGAATTGTACTTCGTTTATGTGCTGTGGATTGTGCTTCATATCAGCAGATGCAATTTGTGTAGGTCTCTGTTTATTGCATTCGTCTTGTTTGAGACCATTCTCACTTGTTAGATGGGATGTACAGAGTAGCTCTCTAAAGTTGTCTTTTTTTATTCAGGTCATGACATCAGATGCCGAAATTGAATCAGTCATGTTCACGAAGAGTGTGATTAAATCTAGTGCTGCCCTGTCATATGTTGAAGCTCAAGCACGAATGGATGATAGGTATGCTATTTTGGTTGTTCTTAACTTGTCACGTGGTCTTATTTCCTGACCACAATCTGCTTCCTTCTGGGCAGATCCTAAGTATGTCTTACTTTATTCTTATCTGGAGGTGTGCTCATATTAGTAATTTTCTCGTTGTATATCAAACTTAATGTACAAGGTTTTGCTCAGTTCCCACCTGGTTTATTTGAGGCTAGTTATTATGTGTAGCCTCTTGTAGTATTCTGTCTGATAAATAGACCTTACAGAAGACTAGCAATTGACCTCTTTGGTGGAACATGACAGTCGTTTGGAAGATGGTTTGACAGTGGATCTCCGTAACATGAATCGCTTAGCTAAGGTATGTAGTTGGAATCACTCTGCTGCTCAAAATTGTGCATTATTTAAAGCATTGGCATCTTTAATTCATTTGTAAGGAAATATGTTCTTCCAGGTATTTTGATGCAAGGCAATCCCCACAAGATATTTGTATCTTCAGATTTGTGTGCCCGTTTAGGCTATGTTGTTAGAATTATGCAACTCTGACATGCTGTTGTCCAACATTGAATACTCCTCCTTGAACACTACAGTACTGGTCTTTTTGTGTAATGAAATCAAAGAAATGCGCCATGTTTTCAAGGGTTATTAATAGAATGAATACATGATATTTTTGACCATTTTAGATTTTCTTTCTTCCAGATTATGAGGCAAAGGCGTATTGATCGTGGAGCCTTGACTCTTGCATCACCTGAGGTGAAGTTTGAAATTGATACAGAGACTCATGACCCTCTTGATGTTGGTGAGTCACTCTTCTGCCTCTTGTAGATATTTGCTCTATGTTATACTGTATATAAGAAAAGGTTTAAGTGCACTTGATGTGCGAATTGAAGCATTGGATTGGCTCTCACTGTTTATTGTGGGCATGTGCGAGTGCAGGCATGTATCAAGTACGGGAAGCCAATCAGATGGTGGAGGAGTTTATGCTTGCTGCCAACATCTCAGTATCTGAAAAGATTTTGCATCATTTTCCTTCTTTCTCTTTGCTAAGGTCTGAGCAAAAATATTGTGACGTCTTGGTCATCAAGTTTTGTTTCCTTCATTTTGGCACAGGAGATGGAGCATCAATAATCTCATCTTGGGGTAGTTTTGTCATGGTTGTCGTGATACGTCAAGTGATACCTACTCTCCTACCTAGATCTCATTTACTGATAGTAAGAAATTTCGGGTATTCAACAAGTCCTGTCACATGTGCACATGCTCCTTTATTAATTTGCCAGAACCATCATGGAGGATCCACTATAAATGTGATTCTTGATGTCTCAAGTATAAGAGGATTTAAATCTCCAGAGCCGGGTTTGTTCAAATGCATTTACCAGTAAAATGTAGAAAACCAAGGTGTGCAATGATAATTAATGTATGAGGGATCTGGTATTTCAGGCGGCATCCTGTGCCTTCACCTCAAATGTTTGAGCCATTATTACGTACAGCAGCTGCAGTTGGAGTGAATTTGGACATATCCTCATCAAAGGCACTTGCAGACTCTTTGGATCGTGCAGTGGTAGGTTTTCAACCCTATGGCTGAGGCTGGTTATTCTTGCAAATTTTAAGTATTTGGACCAATGTTGACATTCTCAATCAACGTCTAATAGAATCTTCTTTCATTGATATATAGGGCAATGATCCATACTTCAACAAGCTCATACGAATACTTGCAACACGGTGCATGACACAGGTTGGTTATGACTCACATTTTTACCATCTAGACTGGAACTAGAATAGTCTATGTCATATATTTCTCCATGTATGAGTATTCTATGTTTGGCTGTTAGATTCTTGTCTTTTGATTCTCTTTGTGACTTCCTTTGTAGGACTCTTGACAAAATTTCTCAACTTTTTCTGGCTTTCAGGCTGTGTACTTTTGCAGTGGGGAGTTGACTCTTCCTGAATTTCATCATTATGGACTAGCAGCGCCCTTATATACACATTTCACATCACCTATTCGAAGATATGCAGGTTCTTTACACTTTTCCATCATGAACCCGTTTTCAGCTTCTGTTCAACCTTTTCCATATATTGGTAGTCTGTAGTGTGTACAATTCTCAAATTAATCTCCATTATTCTTTCAATGGGTCAATGGCAGAATTCAGTGTTGTAGGTCATGGTGGTTGCATTGCAAGATATAGAAAAGTATTGATGAAATTGGTTGCAATGCAGATGTGATAGTGCACAGATTGCTATCAGCAGCTTTGGGCTTAAGCAATCTGCCACCACAATTACGTGATCGCCCAACACTCACAAGTGTTTCGGATAGTAGGGCCCTGATACTTTACTCTTCAAATTTCTATATTGGACATTTATATGAACGAACCTCTTCCAAACTATATACCTTGAATATTTCCTGTGGTTGCAACAGTATGACAGGAGGTCAGCGTAATGTGTGTGGAAAGCATTTTTTTTGTAAGGTCTTGTGGCCTTGGATTATTTTTTCACACTCAGCTCCTCGTTGTGCAGACTTAAATTACAGGCACCGCAATGCTCAAATGGCAGGACGAGCATCTGTTGAGCTCCATACCGTCATATTTTTTAAAAAGAGGTTAGTGAGTGAGAAACTTGACAGCACTTGATGGCATATTTTGGTGTAAAAAGCAGGGTCAACCCATGTTGCTGACATTGTTTAATCTGATAATCTACCTTTGCAGGCCTACTGATGCAGAAGCACGGATTGTGAAAATTCGATCAAATGGGTTCGTTGTTTTTGTTCCCAAGTAAGTGGTCCTCTCTTAAATTCATAAATAAATTCTAACTGCTAAAGATTCATAAATTATCAATGAGTTACTTCGAAGGTTACATTCCAGGTACACCAAATAGTGTGGGCCACAGTAATTCTCTAGAACTCCCATTAAATTCCATCATACATAATCTTTAGTTTAGCATTAGTGTGGGCGGCATTAATTTTTTTTTGGAAGGAAATTGAAGTGTGACTATGTTGTTTTGTCATACTTATGTCTGGAACTAATACTCAAGGTGCTGGCTGAAAGTCTTCAAGAAGACTTAGGGGAAGACCAGGGTCTTCTACCCACATTATTTTCACCTTGACTAGATAATTAATGTGGCCTACATTAAGTACTTTTGCATTATTTTCCATCCACACTAGTAGGACTATTTAGTGTAGTTTTGTGATCTCTCACCTGGTTGTCTGCATGCCTAATTTGGTTACTTATCTTAAATGGACACCTACATTTGAGTGGTGTATAATCAGGTGTGAATGTACATCTCTTTAAAAGAGGTTGGACTATGTTCTCAAAATTTATAGGCTATTCTAGGCTTTACAGTCAACATAAATGGGGGGGGGGGGCATATATGATCATTTAATAAAAAAAAGAATCTTCACTTTGACAATGAAGAAAATACTCATAAGAGCTCCAAAATTATGGGGAAAATGGCTACTGGCATGATTTGGATTTGCTAATCAACTTGAACTACTAACGTGCTTCATATTCTATGAGAAGTGGGTCCAGAGCGAAAAATGTCCGTTTAAGGCTCACTTACCTTAAATTGTTAGCTATCCACTGGTGTTCCTTGAACTGACAACTCCTTTTGTCTGCAGGTTTGGTATAGAGGGCCCAGTGTACCTGATTGGGAAAGGAGTCACCAAGGGCATCTCTGATTGTACAACAGATGGGATGTGGGTGGTTGATGAGGAAAAACAGACAATAGGAACGAGTGATGGAAGTCACATCTTTAAGGTGTTGGACACTATTCGTGTGCAGATTCAAGTAGTTGAGCCACAACCGAATCGCCCTAAACTTCAGTTGACTCTCATTGTTTGATTACTTGGATATAATTATGTTCTCAACGAAGCGGGAAGAATGGTTACCGAAAGGATGGCTACCTAATTTTGCGTATCATCTGAGTTTAGCCTCTTTGGACCTTCAACCTTTCAGGTTTACCCACTGTGTTTTCTAAATCTTTCATAGCCTTTTAGGAATGATGTAAGTCATGACTAGACGGTTGATATTTGAGTCGGGATTTGAGCGAGAGTCATGACTACAATAGTAGAAAATGTAGAAAATGTAGAATGTAGGGTTTGGCCTCTGCATTGTGGGTTGTTATATCTCCTCTCGACAGATTTTCTGGCAATGTGTCTGTCTCATAAGAGCAAAAGCTTAAAACAAACACATCAGTTTTTTTGGGGGGTGAATTCTTAATATCCGTATTCCACCAAGCTGTTGAGTTCCCTTCCTGCTGGTTGTAGATTACAATCTCTCCTTCAATAAACAAAATAATCCCCAGATTACACCCCACCTGGAACTTCTTGATTAGAAAATAGTGTGGATATCCTTGTGTGTTAACTCTTGCCAGTGTGGAACTAGTGGAAATGCCATGATTGGAATGGAAAAGAGGGGCAAGTGTTACCAAATATATCAATCACACTACATCCTATACTTGCTGGTCATACTATACCTGTGTTTGTGCAATGAATTATAGCTTGGGGTTCGAGACTTCTATGTAAACTCATCCATCATGGATGGAGGGGCTTTAGTAAAAACAAATTCCTGACAAGGTTGACGGCTGATTCATACCAGTTGGAGTTTTTCTAATTAGTGTGGGTTACCATTTGGAGTTGCGCATTGCTATAACGTTTTATAGAGTATCATTTTTTGCCCAAACAACACAAGTAGTCAGTATGTACATTGCAGAATATGATAACCTAGTTGGCATAAAATGATAATTTTGGTAAAAAGCTAAAGAAACACGGAACTCTGAATGGTAATCCACACTAATTAGACAAAAGGTGTAGACTTATACAAGTTTTTGTGCTATTTCTAAAGTTATATATTCTAAAATAAGTCATTTACAGGTTATAATATAATTCACTATGTTCCACCTTCACTATGGCTGTGTTTGCGGACAACATGAATCTTTAGCTGTGAATTACAGAAATTTTCATGAAATCTCTAACTGTGAATTACAGACACCATGAAATCTCTAGTCGTTGATTTACTGAGCCAAGGTTACAAACTTACTTAGATGTCACCAGGAAAGGACTTGTAAGCTGAATAAATTTGTAGTGGCGCCATCATTTGCATGAGACCAATGTGCTCATTGTCTGATGATTGCCTTTGATTGTGTTGGAGATTGAACAAAGAAACGGCAGAGTGAAGGACAGTCTGACAGGTGCCAACATTGAAGAAGACACAATTTCACATAAGTTAGCTCAAAGATCGATTCACAAAAAGCCTCAGAGGAATCTTCATTATCAACGTTAAGTATGGTCCTTCAGTCCCAGTAGGCTGCACTGGGCAGTGAGCCTTGAATGATTTCTGACACCTTGGTACATTTATCTTCTTCTGAAATGTACATTTTGAAATGGAAAGAATATCATGTGTAAAGGGAATTTATAAGTAGCGATCTGACCACTCAGAAAATGTAAGCTAGATGAGCCTCTTATGGGTTTTTTTGAAGGATGTCCAGTTTGGACTCTTATAATGTGCAATGCATTCAGGGAAAAATTCAGTCGATTACCAAAACTTGTACGAATCTGATGCTACAAGAATGAGATTAAGGTGACTAAACCTCAATTCATGACGAATTTTCAAAAAGCATATGCGTGTTCTTTTATGATATTTAGTGTAGAGTGAGTGTTGAGCATTGGTTTTTTGGGTATCCAACCAATGAGTTGTTGGTTTTAGGAGGATATTCAACCATTTTGCACCTAAAACCAGGTGTTTGAATAAAGATGGTGTTTGAAACATGCATGTTTATTGTACTATCTTGTGCCAAAATCAACAAAAGTAATTATCGTACTCATAATACAAACTTGTTAATTATAGGAATTTTGGAATGTGTATTTGTGGGCTAAGTGGAAGGCCTCAATAAGTTGAAGATGTGTGTTATAGGTTACCCACCTTTATGTATTGATTTGAGAATTTTATTACACATATTTATTTGTTGTTGTTGCATGAATACATTTGTGTCTCGTATTTTCTTTGCAATATTATTGATTGATAGTGGGTTGACATGTAAGTGTTTTATCACTTGCATTACAATTATGATATATAGATTGGTTATCCTTTTGGGGGTAAAATATTTATTAAGTGCTCAAGTGTCACCAAAGGAAATGAACATTCATGACAATTTCATATATATGCGGTTTACACATATTAAACTTGTATTTAGGTAATTTTGGACTTTGATGAGTTTGGAAGTAAACAAGCAATTTTTGAAAATGTGAACAGTTGTGCGTCAAGTGTTTTTATTTGTACTCGCCACGTAGCCATTATGTAGGTGATTGTATATCAAAAGACCATGGACATGATGTGCACAAACACTTGGCACCATAGTGGAGATGTTAACGCGGGCATGCAACGTCAATTTAATCTTGAATTAACCAAAGAGTCTAAAATTAACTAAATATTGCTTATTAACTTATTCTTTAGGGGCCTCAGTTGGAGCTCATCTTGCCAATGCCAAATTTCAGTCAAACCAAGTCAAAAAAATACGTAACAAATAAATGAGAATAAAAAATCATATATTATGTGAACCATAGCTTCAGAAAGGCTAGCTTATAAACCTCACTCCTAGCAAAATTCTTAGGGTATATTATGACAAAAATAAAACAACAATTGAATAGGGGTCTAGAGTATTTTTTAGGATTCATGATTATCATTTGGAAAAAAAATATGTCCATCACATGATGTTTCTTAGTGTGAACCACACATCCACAAGCATCCATCTAATTTGAGGAATGGTATATGATGCAACAATTTGTTTCATCAAGCTGCCAATGAAAAATTATGTGAGGAAATGACCATTGGGTGAACTTGCTCGCGTTCACTTGCCACAATATCTAAGGTGTTTCCATTACACATAGGGAACACCTAGCTAGGTTGGTGAACTAGGGAAGGTCATGCTAAAAGTGAAATCCCTTGTCCGGGTGCCGACATGCCTTGGACAATTCACCATTGGTTGAAGTAAGTATGAAAAGGCTATTACATAAAAGCAATCACCCTATGTGATCCTACCGACTTATCTTGACCCAAGGGCATCACCCTTTCCTTTTGACATTGGACTCATTCCTTGAACCTTTAAATCATGCCAATTTTTGATTATTTTTTGGATTCAAATTGAGGAAGCATCTCTCTCTACAAATTTTGCATTCCGAGAGGAGTTTTGTCATCACTTTCTTCCCACTTTTGTTCTGTTTAATTTATTATTTCTATAGCTTGGGGGGGGGGTTCACTAGTGAAAGTTGTAGAAACAATGTGCGATAAAAAATAGGGTCTAATATATTCATTGTAGATAAATTTTGCAAAAAACGTACATATAATATAGGAGGTTTTAAAATAGTGAAACATGTTTACGTGTAAAATACCATCACATATAAAGGCCTTTTTTTTATCTAGTTAGTACATGTAAAATAGCGTGAAAACAATTACTAGGGGTAGCGGGTCTAGGGTAGGGTTTGTGCTAGTGGATGAAAAGAGGTATTTTTCTGTTGAAAAAGCTTGGATGGATGACTTTGCAAGTTGGTTGGCTTGAATGATACTAAACCAACGTATCCAATGTGGAGTTAATGTTCTCTACCTACGTGCCGGGAGGGAAAATTTCAACGCGTTGTTTGAATTGCAATCTTCTTTCCAATTTTCTTTGGCAGTATAAGTAAAATAGGGTATTTTTAAATGATTCCCCCAAAAAATTATAATTACTGATAGGGTGTATTCAAATACAAGCATTTACCTTTATTTTGAAAAATACCATACCTTATAATCTTTTCTGCAAGGTAAATAACCCCCCAATAAATAGGTCCTGAGCGCACATGTATGCATTAATTAAAGAGGGAGTGACCTCCCCGAGTTCTATAGGTATGAAGACCTCTCATCCTTCACTTCCATTTACCCTCCAAAAATATCTATTACGTGGGTTGTACCTCCTTCAATACTATACCATGCGGTTTGTGGTGTGGGCCACAAGCCCACACCGATTCCCAACCACCACACATTCATTAACATAATATAGTGTGGAGTATTGTTTAACACATATTGTACACTTTGTGAAATACATGTGGTTTTGAGTATTAGTGAATGACCCGACAAAGCAAAACTTGGAGAATTGTAATCTCCAATTTTCTATATTTGTGAAGGTAGTACAACCATAATATGTAATTATGCAATTGTAAGACATGTGGTTTGATGGGCTTGGTGTTTGTGGTAGCTACGGAGATTCATTCATCGTGGCTATAGTGAAAACAAGTATGTTGAAGGCCAATACATTATAATTGGATCCCACTAGACTAATTTGATGTCTCTAATGACATTTCCAGATTCAAATTATCTAATTATAAACGATTTCATGTTTTAGAACAATTCATTGGGTTTCCACCTTTCTAATGGGTGAGGTTATGTAAACACCATAAATCCTTGGTATGGTTCGAAGAAGGTGCTATCTTAATGTGTACAAAGACTTTGATCTAAAAAAGGTCTAATTTCACCCTGTAGAAGCCCTACGCTTTTACTAACTGACATTTGGTGGTGGTTTCAATTGTGTCTCCTTCAATGTGTTGTTTTGAAAACATTGAATCCAATTCACTTTGCAAGGCATATAAGATATGTGGATCTTAGCTTGGTCACTCATCTTAACCCCAAAAAACTCGAGCCTCCTTTACATATCATCCATTCTTCATTTGCTATGAACCAATGGATGCACAACTAGAAAGTAGATTTTTTAAATTAATTAACTACTTCATTAATTTTTTGGGTTAAGCAAGCTCATTGATATTGATTCGAAAATCTCATTCATAAGGTTAGTTCTGTCAAATGACTTGATGAATTCCATGTAAGCATTACTTGGTTTAAAAGTAAATTATTTTCTTATAAATCAAGTTAACATAGCTTTGGGTTGAAATTCTTCATGTGTTTGAGCACATGTAGGTTCATGATACATCACAAGAACTATGAATTAAAATTGACTACTTTATGGATGATGTGGGAAAAAAATTGTAAGTAATAAAACGGAGAGCTCCTTATGGAAATTTTGTATCATATTTCTCACAAGCACTTGCATATACTATCTATTGCAACAAAAAGATTTGAGCGAAAATAATGTCATTGTCATCCACCCCTCCAAATATTGTTATATGTGACATTAGGGGTTAATCGGATGCCTATATTTGAAATTTTAATGGTATATTGCAAGGCTTGTTATGTTGAGATTAGACTATGTGTTCAGAACATTGGTAGACGCCGTTCTAAGTCCAATATTAAATACAACTGAAAACCCTTATGTGATTACTTTGAATCTTCCTTTTTGGTATAGTATAACTTTTGCATCTCAACTTCGATGTTGACAACTTAAATGACAATTTAAACATTGACAATCTTTTAGCAATCTTCACGAATCGCAATTTCTATGCAAACAAGATGATTCTTAATGTGATCCAATGGCCAAAATTGTATCTGCCCACAGTGGGCCATGTACTTCTATTCATAAACAAAAATTGCTCCCATGACCCAAAGTTTGGGTAGATTTTTGGACATAATCGGTTGAGATTTTGGTGTTTCTAGGATCAACTGGTCAGTCACATGTTGAAATCATTTTTTTATTAGATTGAGGAATATTCTATAAAATCCTTTACATGAATCGGTAATTTTCTTGAAGTCTTGAATTTGAACCGGTCCTTTTTCAAACTCAAACGGTTCATCTGTAACTACATTGACTACCGGTGGTACTAATTTCCAAAACACACACTATTTTGCCAAGTCTCAAAATTAGTGAGGGTTAACCTTTTTATCGAGTGATACTAAACCCATGAATACATGCTCGTTTACCATAAATTCCAAGAAAATGAGTGCATGCTCTAAGGTTCTTGTAGAGCGATAAAAAACATTATATGCAACCACATGCTTGTCAGTGAATAATACCCATGATGAATAATGCCGGTACTTTCAGTGAATAGTGTTGCTATGAATAGGAATTTCCGTAAACAATGCCAAGATAAACAATGCGTCCTAGTTCTTTTGGTGATACTAATTTCATAGTGTAAAGAAATTTAGTATCACCTTCACTAATTTCCCACACACACTATTACCCCTCGTTCACTAATTGGGATAAATAGTGTAGTGGTCGGTTCTCTTCCTTCATTGCCACAACCTTTGATCTTCATGTAATGTAGAAATACCCAAACTGGTTAACCACCCTCTACCCGTGCACTAGACCGCTGTCATAATGGTGAAGTGCCATTTCTGAAACCGATCATGGCGAGGCAACAACTTCAATGCGTGTACACTCAATGTAGCCAATGGGAGTCAAGTGTTAATGTACTCATGAAGTTAATTGGTTTAGGTGATGTTCTGTATGGAAATGCGGATTACTGTGTTCTGTGTAAGGAGAATTTAGTGAACAAGTAGGGGGTTTGACAACTTTCCACTTTGAAAAATTGTAGAATTTTTTGTACGTGGCAAAAAAATAACAACTTGCATTCTTCATGAATCCTTCTCGTCTATCTTGGAAAATTATCTCATGATTGTAAGACCCTATCTTCAATGCGAATCACCTTATTTTCACAGGTTATGGTATTTCTACCTTAAGTTATGTGTGGTCCCAAAACAATGTACATATTGCGCTATGAGTACGACTTCCAAATCCCAAGTGCAGCCTTTCTTCGATTCGTGAGGCTTTATTACTACACAACTTTTGGTGATTTGTATTTCACATGCATGTTGGCCTTGTGTGTATTGCTCGTGTGCCAAATGACATGCATATCTCAAACTCGAAGCAAGACTCCTAAATAGTGTTCTAGCCTTCTTGTTGCAAAAATCAAGTGATGACTACCAAGTACCGGATTCAAATGAGTCATGTTCACTTTGTGGCCCAAACATTCTACGTGTCCCCCGGGGAGGTCACTCTTTGTAAGATATTAAGAGTCACATGCAAAAAAAGAAATAGGGTTGAATAAAATTGAAATGGGTAAGATTAGTATAACAATTAACATAAACATAGGATAATAGGATTTTGAGAAATTACTAATTATAATTTAAGACGATTCATCAAATATATATCAATTATCCCATGGATGTGTTTTAATTCACACCCCCTAAAATACCCCTTTATTGCATGTGCTTTACATTCCTACAAGAGAGTTGCCCTTGGGATGTGTCCTATGTCCAGTTAACCAATGGGCTCATTTTGTCTAGCTGGGCAAGGCTTTGTTCCAATGGATTTCAACCTCCCCTCATTAAATCAAATCTACATAACTATGTTTAAATTCGATTTAATGTTCAAAATGTTGTAGGTGTTTCACTCAAACACTAAATAATTAGATAATAAAACATTCTTCATAATTTGGAGTTCATATGAGTATTTTATTCACACGGGGGGTTCACTCCATGTCAAGTTGAACACCACGTGCGGCCAAAGTTTGCTACCCCTATATTACATGGAATAGATAAATTTAAAAATTATGAGATTTTTTCTACATATACATAACCATTGATAGTATGTTTTGTATATTTTTTTGAAATTTTTAGTCATCTCCATTTTTGTAGTAATTATTTTAGTTCAATTATGCGTCATTCTAGTTAGAAACGGTATGTTTTATTAAAAAAACAAATCATCAAACTTGGTTACCGTTTTTTACTATGTAATAGATACCGTCTATATCTACCCATGAGAAAAAATTGATAAATTTTGACCCATTTTGGTGATGCAACTTACCAAAAGTAGATTTTTTTTGGCCGCACGTGGTGTTCAACTTGACCATGGAGTGAACCCCCCGTGTTTATTCATTATCAAAGTGGAGATTCTCTTTCTTGCAAATGATCATACATCTGATCCTCATTATGTCGACTATTGAACTTGAATAATCAATAAATTTGGAGCACTTAGTTCAACCTCTTTGAAACACATATTTTTTTGGCGTCAGTTCTTGAATCCACACCTAATTAAACATTACCCAAACTATACACCTCGTCAATTGGACCTCTTTCTAACGCACATATTTGAATGATGTGCATTCAAAAACATACACCCACAAAAACATGTCTATAAAGAGATGGGACTATATGCTCCGAAGGTGCTAAGTATTATGGGTTCAATAGAGTTGAGGTAGAGCTATTCCATAAAGATCAAATAGAGGTGATACGCAAGCAGAATTGAGTTGCATGGATTGTTCTACTCTTGTCTAGCTTGCCTCTCCTATGTTAGGAACTATGGTGAAACACAAGTTCAATTAAATTATCTTGGACTCACTAGTGTTTAGTCTTGTGTTTGATCGTTTTCTCATGGGAACATGTAAGTTGGGCATGAGAACTTGTTGTGAGCCACGAGGGAGCTATGAGGATGGTGAACTTGTTGGGTTGTCTTAATCCAAAGTATTTGTTGGAAGCGCAGAGTGTCCGACTAATCTAGTAAAGACACAATGCACCTTTCAAATATTGTATAATTGCTCTTGTCTCTTTAAGGATACCTATAATAGTCAACATAATTAATGGGATCCATCATAACATTACTAAGACTCTCAGTTTTGCCCCCTTTCTAAAAGGGGAGCGCGAAGTGAGGTTGACAACTATCATTGTTTTCGGCTCATTTTTGCTAGCTTGGCAGAGGCGATGACCTAGCCATTTGGTGACGGGCTACATGTGGGACCTCGATAGGTAGGCAGCCACTTCATGCTAGTGCATATAACTACTTTTGTATACTTAACACCGATTTATTACCGATATGACAACCTACAAGCCTTGGGTGTCGGGAAGTTGTCAATTCACTATTGCATAATGAACACTGCTTATCATGTAAGAGTGACCCAACATAAGAGAGGCATTATCCTTGCAAAACTATCAGCCCCACAGTGCAACAACTTGCTGTTGAGTCATGTCACAATGTGACCACTTAAAACCTTCTTTCTTTCTTTCTTTCCCCTTCTACTTTGATGATGAATAAGGTATTCATATCAGCTCCGAAATTTTTGAGGAAAATAGCTACAGCCTCGACTCGGATTTGCAAATCAATGTGCACTAACCGTGTCTTTGATATCCTTTGCAGTGATCGGGGAGACTTTCGATTATAATCTGTTGAGATCCTCGTGTTTGCAAGTCCAACCGGTTACATGCGTCATCCTCCGATTTTCCTCCATTAAGTTGGGGCATATTCTATAAATTCCTCTAAAAACGATCGGTAATTCTCCTGCAGTCTCGAACTTCAACCGGTTATTTCTCAAACTCAACCGGTTCATCTGTAACTAACTGCCGGTTCTCCCCGATCACAGATCCTTGGAGAAGTGATAATATTCTTTGATTGGGATTCAACGTCCGAGCCCCGTGGCGTTCAACACATCAAAGAGTCGACGGTCCACTTCTTGACAACTGTTTTGTCAACATAAGCAGTCTTGCCCCGCGACAAATTCGCTTGTCGCATGCCGATGAATCATGATACACAGAAGAAGGGCCACAAAGAAAATCCAACTGCTTCTTTCTCTTTTTACACTTTCGCCATACTACCTCTCTCCTGACGGCAGATAACCCCGCGGCCGGGGCTGGCTTCCTGTGACTTGGGATTTGTTGTTTGTTCTTCTGACTCAAGGACACCATGCTCGATAAAACTGAGGACACCTTTTGGAGGTACCCCACCCTCGCCGAAGGGGCATGGAAGCCTGTTTGCCTTCGCTTTCATACACAGCAACCTGCCAGTCCTTACACAAAAAGGGAGGCTGGCAACTGCACCAACGCTAGCTTTCAGGCAGGTCTGAAAAGCAAAGCGCTCGCGAGTACGGGCGTGGTGGTTCGGAAAATTCGAGAAAGCGCAAAAGACCCGAGGCCCGGGCAGGCGGAAATTCGTTAACACCGTAAAGCCGAGCCGGCTAAGGAGAATTCCTCCCGGAGCGCGAGTTCGCTAGGGGGAAGATACATTCGGCAAGGTGCTTCTTTGTCCCCTCATTTGTCGCAACGTTTTTGTTGGGTTCCCTATCGAAGCTCGTTCACTCGTTCGTAGCATTTAAGGTGAGGTGAGTGCACCTTCCGTAGACCGTGACGTATAACGGATTCGTGGGACACGTAGGTCTCAATTTTGTGACATGCCATTTTTCATGGTCTCTTTCTATATTCATGGCCGTATCAACCTACACTTCTCAGATTTAGGTCGAGGTCAACAAAAATCTAAGCACATCGGGAGTTTTATTTACATACAACACTATTCCATAACATTATTCAGCTGCATGGTTGTGTTCCATTCTACATTTAGCATCCGACTTGGGCCTCCACAATCTAATCTTCATGGGAAGAAACTTAGAAAATAGAAAGAAATTGACGCCTGTACGAACAATGAATAGTGCCGGTATTTTCAGTGAATGATACCGGGATGAACAATATTTCTTGTGAATAACATCGGGATTGTAACTCCACCCAAATTTCAAGTGTCAACCTGAATGTATGAATAATAAACAAATATTCTTACTTTGTACGATTTAGACCCACATAGTATAATTGACATATTCCAAGGTCATGGAACCTCTCCGCGCCCAAAGAACAATGTGGATTTGCTAAAGAGTGCTATGAAGGTGGCTGTGAGGATGCCATACAAATCACGGGAGCAAGTCTATACACCAATGCTAACAGTTGACTACCTTACCCTTTGGTTTGGCATGAAATAATCATCTTTTTCAAAAGGATTTTGCACTTGTTGCATGGCACACTAGTGACAAAATTGATAGAACCTAAAATAGAGGAAACACCCAATAAATGAAAATTGAAATGGCTCGACATCTCATTGGTTGAGACCCTATAACATTCACGTGGAAAGCACTTTCTAGCATAGTACGGTAATTGATTTGCAACAATATAAGGTAGAGCTCGCTAAAACCATTACCCCACTCAAAACCAACACTCTAAAATCTTACAGAATAAACATTTATTGATTTTGAGAATGTTCACCACTTTGACATCATGTTCCAAAGGGGTTGACTCGTCATTGGAAACCTAAATGACGTGCGTGGATCACTATGAGATTAAAACCCTATATACAAGGAGTTATAGAGAAAGACAATTGTATATGTACTAACGGCATGCTAAAAATGGACTCATGTATTTATACTAAGCCTTTCATTTTAGTGTGTTAAATGTCTCCATTGCATATGCAAAATAAAAATCACAAGATAAACATGTCTTTATTACTTAAATAAACCACTTTCACTTTCCAATGAGAAAATCATGGAACATTTTTCCATCCATAGCATGTAACTCAACGATTGCATCAAACAAACAAAGACAAGAGCATAATAACTTAGCGACAATATGAAGAGAAAAGTCAAGGGAGCCCATGTCAAGCGCTCCAAGAGCCTCTAGTTTTGTAAAATCCAAGAGCCTAAATGAAAACCCTAATAAGAATGAACAAGATAGTCATTAAGGACTATTACATATTACAACAATGGACCATTGTTGCTTAAAAGTGATAGTTTTAGCATTGTCTACCTCAGTTCATGTTTTGATCAAAAGCATTTCATGTTTACATAAGGTAGACGTGCCTAATTTGGTCACTTATTTTTATCAGATACCTATATTCGAGTAGTATGTGGTTAGACGTGGCTCCAAGAAAGGATCCCAAAAAGACATGTGTTTAAACGACATTGAACTACGTGCTCAAAATATGACAACCATTCTAGGCTCAACAATCAACATAATTGGGAGGGAGGGATGAAGGGGGAGAGGGGGAAGAGAGAGACTTATATGATCATCTAATGAGCACCATAATCTTCAGTGTGATAATGATAAGATATCCATATGAGCTCCGAAAACCATGCGGAAAGCGGCTCCGGCCTCGATTTGAATTCGCTAACCATCTTATACTAATCGCGTGTTTCAAATCCTAGAAGAAGTGGCTAGTTAGCAAAAAAAAGTAACCATTTAAGACCCATCTACCTCTAGATCTACCTTCACGTGAATAAATCTACATAGATCGATAGCAAAATACACACCAACATCTATCCGCACAAGAGTTCCATGAGTTCATAGAAGTAGACTTGCTCTCACCGCCCGCTATCACATGGGGACATGGTGCCCTTCCCTCCCATCTCTTTCTAAAATTGCCCACCATTTTCCTGCTCCTAATAAAATCCAACGAGGGCTTTGTCACCCATGGGTCGTAGTACGGACTCCGACTCACTCACTTGCTCAAGTAGCATGTGGACCCTCTTCCTTCATCACTTCCCCACTTCATTTCATTTGCGTGGAATGAAGAGGGCACGTGTAAGGTGTCTTCGAGTCTCCATCGTCCATTGTATCTTTGAGTCGATCCAATTAACTTTGTATCGGTTCATTTGCAAGCATCGTGAACTTTCAACGAATTGCATCTAGTGTCGAGTTCTACAAAATTATGGTATGGAGGTGACTCAATCAACCATGTGATTTGTTAAAACGACCACAGAGATGCGTCGTGCGGTCACATGACCTGTCAAAATTTGAATTTTCATCGTTACACAGGGAGATGAGTAAGGTATCGAATGTGCTTCTTCTTTCCCTACAATTTCAACTTACAAGTAGAATTGCTCAAATTTTGACAAGTCGTGTGGCTGCGCCACGCATCTCTGTGGTCGTTTTAACTAGTTTGTGGTCCATTTAACCACTGTGTGGTTGATTAACTAGTGTGTGGTTGATTGAGCAATCCCTTATGTGGTTACCAATGTTGGAGTGGCGTATAGGTGAATGCATGCCAAGGGGGTGGACTCTTCATTGGAAACTTAAATGACGTGTGTGGGTTGTTATGAAATTAAACCCCCTATATACAAGAAGTTTCTAAAGAAAATCCGGTGTATACGTACTAGTGGCATGCTAAGTAATGGACTCATGTATCTATACTAAGCTATTCAATTTAATGTAATAAATGCCTCCACTACATGTACAAACTACACATCATGAATTAAATAAGACTTCATTACATATAAAATGAAAGTCATTGAATGCTTTTCATCCATAGCATGTAACTCAACAATTGTATCAAACAAACAAAGATAAAAGCACAATAACTTAGCCACAATCTAGAGAGCAAAACAAAAGGAGGCTCATGAGAGCTCCAAGAGCCTCTAGTTTGTAAAAACCTATAACCAAAATGAAAAACCTAACAAGAAGACACATGGTAGTCATTGAGGACTCCATATGAAAATAATGGATGAAAACGTGAAGTGTATGAAACCAATGTATCTATCATCAATTTTTTCTCTAAACCTTAGGGCCCCCTTTTGTACATCTACCTTTATTTCATAAAATCTAATAGCCTTTTTAGATGTACACACTAGAGCAAAACGATACCTCTCCCTTATGTATACTATATTCTAATGCCTCAAATAATACCCCTTCTTACACTCACGTCAGTTTGTATGTGGTATGAAGAGTCCATCCTCCCCACGCATTGTACTGATAATCGACACCCAAATGATGGTATTAAAGAACCCATGCGTGGGTGTCAATTTTGCAATACCACTCACATATTGATATATACTTGTAGTTTTGTATAGCCAGTGAATATTTATATACCCGAGTTCTTATTTGGATCAATACCATTTCAAACCATATTGACATGACCACAGTTCTACATAACATAACTCAACTTCAATGTAGAGTTCGTTTTCCAAAATGAACTATTATATCTTGAAAAAACCATGTTCCTTGTGATATAGACTAGGTGTACGAAATATCCAACCAGGGTCAACCAGAAACAACCCAAATTAAGTAGGAGTGATACACTCTAAACTCCGTAGTATCACACCTATGGCAAACCAAAGTGCACGTGATATTACGGAGTTTTGTAGTGTTAACATGGATGCATGATACTAGTGAATTAGTGTAGCATGTGACACTATGGAATAACATAAAGTGCAACATATTAAATGGTGTGGTGTGGTCCACTCCGCTTCGCCTTCTCGGACGATGTGGCAGATGCATGCACCAACATTCAACAAGTGGCATAAGAAGAAGAAGAAGAAGAATAATAATAAGAAGGTGACACTCCACATATTGACACATGGTGCAATGCAAGGGTGTGGGTTGACTTCTTTGGTGGTTTGCATTAATGACAAAATTCGTGATATAAGGGAGAGAAAGGTGACAATAAGGAGTGAGATTTGAACTACGAACATTTGTTCCCTACTAGGGTTTCAGGATATTAGAGAGTGAGTGACATTATGGAGGTTGATATTACGGGGTTTAGGGCGTAATGTATAGGTAGACGAAAATACCTTGCCATAGCATGCTCATTTCCTTGCACATCCATGTGGAAATAAACCCTCTTCTTGAAACCTTTTACTCAGCTTGAGTGGTCTCCATATATGTTGACTCCCTAATATAAAGGGGTCATAATGCCCCAGGGATGCCTAACCCTACATATCCCACTGCATCGTCCAAGTAATGTTATGTATCCACATATGAAAGTTTCTTGCATGGCATGGAGACCCCAATGATATCAAAACAAAAATATCCTCAAATACTCATACCATACTAGTGTCAAAATATATACAGTCCTCATTATAAGTTCCCGTACTATGGTAGAAAACAAAAAGATTGCGAGTTCCAACTGTCAGTGAACCAGGATTTTCAGCATCTAGTTTGTACAAATGAGCGAATTCATATCTCGAAATTACCAGCTCAAAATCAAAACTTTAGGCAGTTCATCACAGCGTCCGGGAAGAATTTTGGGCATAATCGCTCAAGATGCTAGGGTTTCCCAATCCAACCGGTTACATGCTGACATCTTCCAGGTTTTCTTTCATTAACTTGAGGTATATTCTGTACATTCCTCTTAAAATGATGGGTTATTTTCCTGAAGCCTTGAACTTGAACCGGTTATCCCTCAAACTCAGCCGGTTATCTCTAAAACTCAACTGGTTATCTCTCAAACTCAACTGGTTATCTCTCAAACTCAACTCAGCCGGTTATCCGTCAAACTGAACCCAGATATCTCTCAAACTCAACCGGATATCTCTCAAACTCAACCCAACCGGATATCCCTCCAACTCAACTCAGCCGGTTATCCCTCAAACTCAGCCGGATATCTCTCAAACTCAACTCAACCGGTTATCCCTCAAACTCAACTCAACCGGTTATCTCTCAAATTCAACAGGCTATCTCTCAAACTCAACTCAACCGGTTATCCCTCAAACTCAGCCGGTTATCCGTCAAACTGAACCCAGATATCTCTCAAACTCAACCCGGATATCTCTCAAACTCAACCGGTGATCTCTCAAACTCAACCGGTAATCTCTCAAACTCAATTGGTTCGTCTGTGGCTAGTGGCCGATCCTCAGCATTCATTGGTTCACCAAACCATATTTCCTATGTCAAAGGGGTCATATTTCCACCACTGCCGAGGGGGTCCACAACCAAGTCTTTGCATCCCTTGCATCGCTCTCGATCTGCTGGGCTTGTGACACCCTTGTGATGGATGACGTGGCACACGACACCCAAAAAAAAAAAAAAAAAAAAAAACCGGACTCGGCAACTGCTCAATCTCGACGACTACCAAATAAAACAAAATAAAATAAAATGTGTACACATCTATTGATTGATCAAAAGACTACGAAGTTAAAGTTCCTCAAGTTGAACTCCAAGAGAGAAAGACGGATGTGATGCATGCCCATAATAAGTTAGTTGAAAGGGCACTATCCTACATAATATCTACTTTACAAGTCCTTTGCTCTTTTTGGAGCAAAAGATGGGTCCCAAGTAAGGTATGTGGGTCTTATACGGTCGCTCTTCTTCATCGGACACCTCTATTTGAGTGGTCTATATCACTACTAGTGTATGAAGAGTTTGTCGCATAAAAATCAATTAGAAAAGCACACTAAATAGTCCTATTTTGGTGGGCCACAGTAATTTTCTAGAGCCCACGCTAATTCTCATAATGAGAATTAGTGTGGGCCACATTTTTTAACCCGCATTGACTTCCTAGTAGAAAATTGGCTTGGGTCATAGTAATTGTTTTTCTAGAAGATTAGTGTGGGTGATTATTTGTATTAGTGATACTTTTGATGTAAGGTGGCTATTTTATTTTACGTAAGGTGTTGGGTGGAAGTCTTCATGAAGACTTAGGGGAAGATCGAAGGTCTTAGACCTACAACAATTCCAGCTTGACTAGCAAACTTATAGTGTGGCCCATGCTAATTATTCCCACACTAATATGACTATTTAGTGTAGTGGCAATGGACGACGCTAACTTGTAGTTACACAAGCCATAATTAGCCGAGGGTGGCGAAGTAGACCTCAATCATAACATTACACATGTGGGGCTTGCTATTCTAGTCTTAATTAGAGGCTAGCAAAAATCACAAAGATGGGTCCCGTCCATGCATGCCATCCCCGACCAATGTGCTGCCAAGCTAGGCCCACCATGAAGAATCTAGTAATCAAGAACACATACAAAAATAAATGTGCTACAATGAAATTGGACTGTGTGCTTGTGACATAGACATCAATTCTAGGTTCAACTGTTAACCCTTAAAGGTCAAGGGGGGGGGGGGGGGGGGGGTGAGAGGGCCTCTCCCATCAGCCTATGTTTACCCCATTTCAGACCTCCATGTAATTCTTTTAGTGCGATCGGCATATATATTTAGATATGGAATTTTGAGATACACATTTTGGGGAATTTTTTTTGCAATTCCGACATGTTTTGACGCTATCTTTTGGTCAAATAGTTTAGGGTCAACGAGGCCCTGAGAGGGCCTCTCCGACCTTTAAGGGTTAACATAATTGAGAATGTTTACAAGATCCCTTCTCCATAAAGAAACAATTTTCACTTTGACCACTTACAACTTTTGCATTTCAACTCAGATTTCATAACTGGAAAGGACGATCCGCATGTGACTCACAACTACAGACGGGATGACATTGAATTCCCGATTCAATCCAACGGCAATTTTTCCGTGAAGTTGGAAGTGCCCACAATAAGGCCACATACTTTACATGGCAAGTCCTTTACTCTTTTTGGAGCCAAAACTGGGTCCCTTAAGAGTACGCAACCCCCCCCCCCTCCCCAACTTGTTAACATCCAAGTGCCTTGATGTTGATCGTCTCCACTATTGAGCTTTAAAGGACTTTTCGCATATGGATATGATGTGCGGGCCTTTTCTCAAAGGGTTCAATCTCAAAGGAAGGGGTACAAGCCAATGCCGTAATGACACCTGGAAGGCCACTCTCTCTCCGCCCTCTCCGCCACAAGATCCTTTCCCCACTACATTAAATTGCAAGAAGATGTCACGAATTAGAACTTGGTGTAGCATATTCGGATGATGACCAATAGTACATATATAGTGTAGTGTGAGGGGGATCTCTCTTTGAGTCCACACGCATTGAATTGCCTTGCTCGGCCGGAAAACGGCCTACGAGAGGAGAGGTAGCTAGTAAAGGTCTCATCTAGGTATGGTGCAATGGTATGTGAGAACATGTGTTGACCGGTATCAAGAACTATAGTGCCATGCAAAAGGTGATACCCACTTTTCATCGTAAGAACATTTTTAAAATACACACACTAATTGGGTCAATACCATAACAAGGGTCGTGTGTCCCAATGCCATCATGAAATCGTCTGGAAACATTCAGGTCTCTCCTTGAGTTCCTTACTCTCCAGAAGATTTTTATTTTGTTTTTGTTTTGTTTACATTGATTTTGCAAGAATATATCACGAATTATGATATAACTTTATTGAGCCATATGGCTGAATTCGATTTCTATACGTAGCATCTGACAATGGGCCTCCATCGTTTTACTTTCATGGGAAGAAACTTAGATAATAGGAAGAAATTGATACCGGTATAAATAGTGAATAGTGTCAATATGAATGGTACGAATATTGTGAATAATGCTGGTATTTTTAGTACATGTATAGTTTTGCTATGAATAGTATTTTTAGTGAATAGTGCCAGGATGAAACAATACTTCCTACAGATAGTGCTGGAAATATAACTTCGCCCAAATTTCGAAGTGTTGAGCCTGTATATATGAAGAATAACCAAATATAATTACTTTGTTTGGGGGCCCACAAATTGAATTCATTTTATTCCAGGGTCCAATGAACTGATCCAAATGATTGAGTAATGTAATGAACTTGGTGTAGCATACTCTGATGATATATACTAAGTCACAAGTTGTAGTATACCGGTAGTGTGGGGTAATCTATCAGCCGGGGATTCGTGGCACTCAAGTATAATCATCCATGCGGATGAAAAAAACGCAGGAATTATCTAAATGACTATTTTTAGGCAATTTGATTCCGGAAATAGAGTCAAAGGCCCTGAATTAGTCTAGTGATGTCACATTCGAATGAATTGGCCCTCAACCCCATAGGGGGGCTTTTTTTTATTGGAGCCACTTCATCCACGATATCTTGGATGGATGTTCCTTAGTGAGTGCCACGAATCCCCAGCCGTAATCTATCTTGGTTGATCATGCCATGGGTTGCCTTGTTTGTTCCAGAGAGGACCTAGGAGAGGTACACTAGATATGGTATTTAGTGTCACCAATTCTAATTGTCTTGCTCACTACTAATTGTAAACCGCAGTATAGTGTCACCACCACTAAATGTTAACCCAACATTATTTGTCATTCCTTGTAAATTTTTTTTGGGGATTATATATTTCCAGTGTTGCAATTACTATCACTCACAAAGTGATTTTTCGTCCAATTTTCAATCATCCATGAAAATATTTCATCACAAGTTGCTGACAAGAGAAGGTAGGGTTTGTGTCAATGGATGAACTCATCCATTATCCATCATCCATGACATTATTTATAAACTTTATTCATAAGAAGTGTCATCCGAAAAGCGACATTAAATACCTTATGACACTAAATATCATATTTAGTGTAGTGAGCCGCATGTTGTTAAGGTACATAGGGTCTCACCTACGTGTGGTGCATTGGTATGCGCAATACTACAAGGGAACATACCACAATTAGTATCACGAATCACAAAACCATTCGGAGATTGCTACATAAGAATAGCAAGTTAGCTTCCATCATAAGAATATCTTGAAAGTATACTCAATACTTGGGCCAATACCATATCATTTCGCCTAAACAAAGGTTATGAACCCGATGGCATCAAGACATCTCATCCACAATTCTATCCATTTTCATTGTTACAAGTTATTTGCAAGGATGTGTCACGGTCCACAAAGGAACTTGCTGCAGCATATTCCAAGATCTGAAGTACTAGGTTAAGAGTGTAGCACATAGCGTGAGAATCTCTTGGGCTCACATGCTTTGTGGATTAAGTGCCTTGCTTATTTCAACGAAGGCCTAGGAGAGGTAGCTACCAATATTGTGCGGGTATGTAAGGTCTCACCTAGATATGGTGCAATCGTACGCGAGTACATGCTTGGCCGGTATCAAGAAATACAATACCATACAAAAGATTGATGCTTTATCATAACATTTAGTTAACAACCCTGCTGAATTGGGTGGGCCGTGGAATCGGGGAAGTTTGGTGTGAGAATCTCATCATTTTACCTGCATTTGTGCTACAATTTCAGCCTAAAAACGTAGGGGGTATAGTGGTTACTTTGACCAGTCATGCCAACACTTTCCTTTTAATTGGCTGGGATGTGGGCAACGCCACCATTGTAGGGGCATATTGGTAGTAGCCTAGCTCCATATACTCTCCTTTCCCCCATGCAGTTAGCATTTTCTAAAGTAGAGTTAGCATCACTATGATAATTCCTCCCCAATTTTTTTGGGAGCGTGAAAACCTCCAAGGTTGTTGACTAATGTTATGGTTGTTGTCACAAGATTGAAATAATCCAATACCAAACTTGATACTTGAATCAACAACCATATAGATATGTGTCTGAATCTATGGGGTTGATACATGTGTCATTTGGCATGAGCATTGAGGTCATTGCATGGTACATAGACCGACTGATATTATGTATGTCACATGCAAAATCCTCCAAAGAACTCATTGATGATGTTGATGAGTTGGGTAGTTGGAAACAACTATAACTCACAATATATGAACCATTACGGGTGTAGTAAAGCTTGTGCTTTCGAAGAACCAAAAAGTGATAGCAAGTCATAGGTATGTTGGTCATAAAAGTGGACGAATTGAAGGGCCACTTCTTTGTGCCCCCACTTTTCCTAGCTTATTATAGTAAATTCTCTTATCAAAGAGTTGGCACTAACAATTGACGAGCACGTGATAGACAATACATTTGCAACCATATCTCACTACAAGCATATGTGTCTTGGATAATGGACTTGCATCACTGGAAAATCTCCAAATCTACCACAGTGATAGATTTGCATTGTTCTTTCACAAATGTAAGACGATTGCATAGGACTCATATGTTGGTAGTATTCCTTTTTCCCTATGCCACGCTGAATCACATGTATGAGTTGTTGACTGAGTACACCTATAAACACCTAAACAAGTGATGGCCATTCAACTTTAATCTTCAATACATGTAAATTGCATGACATATATTTCAACAACCATGTCCAAAATCGAGTCACAGAAGAAGAAGCTCAGGTCTTGCATAAATCCTCTTTCAAAATTGGTAAGACTGTCAATGCAATAACTTCAGTGCACCAACTCATGAACCACCATTGCAAAAACAACACAATATTGTTAAATACAAGTACACTCTAAACTCCGTAGTATCACACCTGTGGCAACCAAAGTGCATGTGATATTACGGAGTTTTGTAGTGTTAACATGGATGCGTGATTCTAGTGAATTAATGTAGCATGTGACACTATGGAATAACACAAAGTGCAACATATTAAATGGTGTAATGTGGTCCACTCCGCTTCGCCTTCCCGGGCGATGTGACATATGCATGCACCAACATTCAATAGTTGGCATAAGAAGAAGAATAAGAATAAGAAGGTGACACTCCACATATTGACACATGGCGCAATGCAAGGGTGTGGGTTGACTTCTTTGACGGTTTGCATTAATGAAAAAATTCATGATATAAGGGAGAGAAAGGTGACAATAAGGAGTGAGATTTGAACTACGAACATCCGTTCCCTAGGGTTTTGGGATATTAGAGAGTGAGTGACATTATGGAGGTTGATATTACAGAGTTTAGGGTGTAACTGCAAAGTCTCTTAAAGAGGGATCAACTAAGGAGCTAGGTGTCTCTTTGAAGGACTTTTCTATTACGAGCTCAGTAGAGATTCTAATGTTGTAATAAACATATGAAAGATGGGTGAAACTCCTAGAACCTTCTCTATCAACCCAAATTTTTATGAGAGAATTTTCAGACATAAATAAAAATAAGTCATGTTTTGAGACGGAATGTGAGGGGTCCCCTTATTACCTTCAAGCTCCCAAACGATGCCAATTGTTGCGCCATTGGTCTAGGTTTTCCAATCCCCCAACATTCACTACACCGTTTATGGCATTTAGTGTCACATGTGTGATAGTGTCATTTGTCCTATTTTGAGACGTATGTCAGGTTACACTAATGATCAACACTTCATCATTAGTGTCACCTCATGACACTTGGTGTTCAAGTGCGTTTACTAATATCTTGGCATGAGTATGTTCATTAGTGTCACAAGGTGTATGCCTACGTTATAGAATGGTCTACACATTGACTAAAGTGTACACAATACAGTAGTATGCTCAAGAATATCTTCCTCTTGCACACAAAAATGTAAACACATGACACTTGCCATTAGTATGTTCAATAATATTTCCCCTTGCGTATTGAAACACAAAACATTTATCTCAAGTATCCCAATGTGCTACACTAAAATTATGTCATAAAGTAAATATTTTTTCACTTAAAAAGGCTACTCATGTTGAAGAATAGTATCGTATTGGCAATTAGTGGATGTGACACTTTGAGAGCTCCAAGCATCTACTTTAGGCCCTTTGCAAATAGTGTACGTGACACCAAGTACCGTAAACTATGTAGTAAGATTTGGGAGGTAGCGGAACACTTGCTTTTGACAAGGAGAAAATCCATGTCGATTTTCTAATACCAAAATCAGCAAAACATGTTCAGGGAGAGAGGGAATTATCGTAGACGAGCATACCTCTCATTCATCCAACATAAAAGCCCCAAAATAATATGAAACAATATGCAACCCAAAGGTTGCTTTTTGGGTTGATTTGACACCGGAATTAGCTTTAAAGACCTTGAATTAGTGTATTGAAAGCCATTCAAGATGACTCGGCAACAAACCTATAGGGGTCAAGTTTTAATGTTAGATGGATGAGAGGTATGCTCGTATATGATAATTCCCTCTCTCCTATGTTTAGTAGCTAACAATGACTCATGAGGTTAAGTACCTCGGTAGCAAGGCTTGACAACTACACTATTTTTTCTAATTAGTGTGGGCCATATTGATTCCCAATTACCCACACTATTTTTTGATTATAATTTGAAGTGGCCCACTATAATTTCCAGTGTGAATAATGGGTGTGGGTTTTTTCGTCTACATATTTGGATGAAAATTTAGGGCAAGGCAAGTACTATAAAACTACTAATTTCAACCAAGGCAAGTGCTATAAATTAATGTGGGCCACACTGAATTCCAACCCACATGAATTTCCCACCCACACTAGTTAGACAAAACAATGTACTTGTGAGGTTTGGGGGCTACTTATGACATTGGACAACTCCTTGAGAGTTTTGATTTTCCTATGTAAGGTATGTGGGCCTTAATCAAATACTAGTCTTACTCGAGCGCCTATATTTGAGTGATACATGGGCAAGGATGTGGTTAAGAACAAACCACCCAAAAAATAATCTAGATTATGTCTAGAGTCCACCTAACATAACATTACTAGACCTCATGCTCCCTTGCTCATCTTAAATAAAACAGATGCCATGTTTCATGGGGGCCTTGATGCCAAATTATTCTCATACCTAGGGTAAGTGGTAGGTGGAGCTGAGTCACAACTTAGCAATGTTATGAGGGGCAACCTAGAGTAACTTTATGTTCTTGATAGGTCTATTACAAATTTTCAGTTAAAAACATGTGACGTCCTAGCTTACACCCTAACATCTTCAATAATAAGAGCAAATGGAGTCCACTTGCTGAAAAAAGGAGACAATATCCTTGCGTTTACGCCTAGTAAAACATGATCAGTGTAACGTGCAAAGGAGAGTAGTTTCCTATTCACATCGGTCCTATCTTACACGCCAACATCATGAATGACATGAGCAAATGAAGTCCACCTCCTGAGAAAGAAGACAACATCCTTACCCTGACGTATGGTAAAACATGATTAGAGTAACGTGTAAAGGAGAATGGTTTTGCATTCACATCGGTGCATGCACACCAACGTTTATTTGGTGTTGCTTATAGTGGGAGCATGCACTTTGGTAAGTCCTTCCATAGCCATGGTTTGAATGGGAGTTCCCCATGCTCATTGAGAGAGATTGAAGGCGGAATCATAACTCACATGTCAAGTGCATTGGGAAAGTTGAAGGCGACCCAAATTATTACTTGCATGTCAGGTGCATGAAGCTTTATGAAGCATTTGTCGGCATATAAGTTAGAGACACTAGCCTGCAAGGAGGCACCAAGTGAGAAGTAAGTTGATACTAAGGGCCACTTCACACACACGAGCCAAGAGCCGTGACCATGTAATTGTGAGAGCCCAAAAGAACGTGTCCAAAGGCCGTCCCAAGGCACCTCCAAAATCATGTAGTGTGGTCACAAATCCTCAAGTGTAGTGTGAAGTCATATGTGACCGGGCCCTCAATCAAATGCTATTTCGATGAATCTCTATTCATGCGGATCCTCACACATGATAGAATAGAATAAACCAACGGTTGTGAGCGATTGGAGTGCCATGGTCTCCTGGTTTTGTGTTAGGCCTACTTCCAAGAGGTGGTTTTTGAAAATGGTCCAAGTGACCATGAAACATGATCCATTTGATGCCATGTAGGAATCCATGTAGACTTTACATCCATCTTGCATTCACATACTCCGTTGGTCCCTCAAGCGTAGTGTGAAGCGAACTTGGACCGGCTCCGCCTTTTCCACCAATGAGAGTGCTTGAAGTGTAATGGTCACATGTTCTTAATCTCATGTGTGAAGTGGCCCTAAGAACACAATATTTAGAGAATTTAGAAATCCACTACACATATTCCAAACCTGGATCCGAGAAGAGAGGGAATTATCGGATATGAGCGAACCTCTCATGCATTTAACAATAAAACTTGACCCCTATAAGTTTGTGGTTGATTCATCTCTCACATGACCTCATATACATTGACTTGGGATCTTTTAGAAGTAATTCCGGTGTCAAACCAACGAAATATGTATCACTTATGTAACTCCAACACAAAACATTGGAAGACCAACAAACCTCCATGTGAGCCAAGTGCATACATTCACCCTTATACCGACGGCTTCCAAGCAAGTACTAAATTGTGTGTACCAAAATCAAGTGTCCTAATATAGTGCTCTAAAATTCCATACGTAAATTCATGAAACAAAATTTAAACAAAATAAAGTAGGTCGCCTAGATGTCCGATACTTTGGGCACCATAGACCTTACTAGGAAAATTTCACCAAAGATTTTGAAAAAAACATTGAACCCATTATAAAGTGGTGAGATTGAGGTTTATGCAATCGAGTTCATGAAATTTTGATATCTTGTGGTTTACATTTGATTTAGGGTTTAGGGTTTTGGGTTATTGTGGCACTACGTTGTCTCTCCAATGCAAATAATATCTAACATTGGCTTTTTCTTTCTTTGAACCAATGAGTTGTATCAAGGTTCAATAAAATTTAGAATGGTATCATTACACTAAATATTGTATTGGTCCGAGATGACCCTAAGCTTCCGGATGATAGTGGAAAGATACCCAAACTGAACTGAGCGGTTGATGGTTTGATTCCTGGCTGTGGAATCGTCTCTCTACTTGACGGAAACTAGCCAGGTGGTCAAGCACCTCTTGTGTTCCCCCAAAAATAAAATAAAATATTTTATTTAGGGGGCCATTCACGGTTGGGGTACTACTTTTGGGACAAAGGAATTAAGGACTTTGTCACATTGGATCTTGACGTTTATTATGATTTACTATGATTTAATTAATAAATTTTAAATAGATAAGTAGATAGGTCATAAGATTTATCAAGAAATATATTATTTGATATTTTAAAATGACTAATAATAGATAAATTCCTTATGAAATAATTAGATAAGTCATAAAACTTGTAGAGAGGTCATATGACTTGTTTTGGCCACATCAATGGCAATTTCATTATTGAAGTGTACATCGGGGGTGAATTATTTTCCTGTTTTGCATCCTAGTACCTTGGTATAAGTGTCATGTATCCATACATATATTTTATTATGTCCAATTCTAATTCTAAACGTTCCTTTTTCATGTAGCCATCTTATTGTGTAATTCTAGCCATGTTTGGTGTGTTATGTAAGGCTAGATACAATTGGTATGCAATACACTTTTAGTTCTATTGGTACACAATTGAACGATAAGTGCGAGGAAGAAAATTGGGATCATTTCAATTAATTTTTGTTGTCCTTTTCATTCCTTAATCCTAAGGTCAACAGTTATGATAGCAGTCCTGCATGTCCGTTAAGGAATGAAAAGGAAAGCTTAGATAATCCTATTCCGTGTAAATTAACTTTGTCGGTGTACTCATTATGGAATACTAAATGTAGGTATGATCCAAAGTATGCTCCACAATACAAACCTAAGCACACCGACTATGTAAAGTTATCTAAAAAAGTCCTGAAATCGTTAGACACCCAAAAGTAGTACCCCAACCGTGAATGCCCCCTTAGTGTCACGTGGTATTTAATGTCATTGTGGTAACTTTTCTAATGACATTTCTTATGAATAAGTTTACAAGTGTTGTCATCAAGACTTTACAAGGATGGCATATTTTGCATCCTACCAATTATGTAGTGAAAGATTGTCGTGGATGATTGAAAATTGGGTTAAAACTCACTAAGTGATAGTAATTGCCACATTGTAAACCTACAATGCCCCCGAAATTTACAAGGAATGGCGAATAATGTTAGGTTTACATTTAGTGTTGGTGACACTACACGGATGGTTTACAATTAGAATAGAGCAAACAATATGTAGTGTAGTTAGTACCATATTATGTCTCTTTTTCTTGGGATAAGATATTTATATGTTTGAGGAGTTTTGACATATGTTAACATCTAATTGAGAAAAACCATATAAAATTCCATGAGGAAATTACATTATGGCACTAAAAGTGCCAAACCGAGGCTCATGGTTCAATATTTACTTTGATGTATATAGTTTAACCCATTTTGGGAGCAAAATATAAGTGTTCGAGTTGGGTAACTAATGAGACAACCGATATTTAAGTAAAATTGGACTAAGTCCAAGTCCATGATTGTAACGTGTTGAATTCTATCATAGGATCCTCCCATAGGATTGTATGCTAGGATCCTAGGATAGAATATGCAATGTTGATTATGATAATATTATAGAAGATAATATCATTCTTCAACATTTAATTATATAGATTTATCATCAGGTTTTTTTTTTCATCACGTTTTAAGAGCTTAAGATCATTAAGGATTCAAGTACCTCCAATGAAATTTAGGTATATAATATGTGTATCGATGGGTTTGCCCATAGAATTGTAGCCACTAGAAAGTCCAAATTTTGAAAATATGTCCAGATTGACTTAAATTTGAGTTAAACTAGGAGTTTTCACCTTGACACTTTGGCAAGCGCATTGTTCAAATTGCAATAGAGAGAGAGAGAGAGAGAGAACAAATATATTCCATTTGATAAAAAAGAAAAGTAAAATAACTAGGTGGGGATGTCTTGGTGGCTCCTATTTGGCATAATAGGTAGGCCTTCCACTTTTGTAAAACATGTTATTAGAAGCAATAAAATAGTTGATTGACACAATCATAATTCTTGTTTCCAACGCAAACTTATATATTCAAGTAAATCATTTAAAAAAAGATAAAAGAAAAAACAACCTCTTCATAACAACTTGAAAGGTGATGATAGAAAGAATGAAGTGACACTAAAAGAGTTGACTTTAAGGTGAGTGCACCCATCATGAATTTGTGATCTATAATGGGTTTTGACGTGTAAATACATTTCCAAATTTGAAATGTACATATCTAAATACAATTTTATTATAGGTAGTCCATAATGGGCAAGAGGAGAGTGGTAGATGATGAGCTAAGATAGCAACAACACATTCATCAACTTTGCCCGTTATGAGATATAACCAATTTGCTCACGGATGTAGAACTCTAGGTTATAGATGAAATGTCCTCTATGTGGCCTAAAAACTGCAAGAGAATTGCTGGAAGTGGCGTCCACTTGGATGAGTGACCAACTATTACGAAAAACCATCTCGAGTAGGTGGATGGCTTGTCATCCCACTCTCCTCTTGATGGTTCGTAATCAGTTCGGGGCCGTTTCTCGCCTACGTGGCACTCTATTAGTGGCTCCAAGGAGAATTGATTATGTGACGATAATCGGTACTTGATGGCGTGTTAGGTAGATAGGCAGGAGATGGCAAGGAATGCCTGGCTTGATACAACTTGCCATCGATTAATGTGCGGTATTGGTTCTTTGAGGCCAGGTACCAATGTACAATGGCGGCCCCCAATAGGCTTGGCCTACATGCCTTGCCTATTGAGGGCCCTATTATACACCGATACCCATCCTCAGAACAACCAAGACCTAATACATATCAATTTGGAGGAGCAAATTGAATGTGAGAACATTATATGAAATTTCCAACTGGCTGGGGTGAAAATTGGGGAGGGGTGGGAGTTGGTGGCAGAAAGTAACCAAATGCGGAGTCAATGAATCCTGTGCACCTCAAATCATGTGAACTCCAAGTGGGTCCATCACTTTGTCACATGAAAGGTTAGGCTCTTGGGGAAGTAGATGCATCTTTCTGCCATGTGGCCAGAGATGGTAAATAGAATCATCAACAGATTCAGCAATTGAAAACTGTAGGCAAATTCATAGGCAACTGTTTTGAATTGGGTAGCTAAGCTAGCGCATGAGGAATATGAGTATATATGCACATGAATCCCCTGGCAAAGTTCATCAGTTTATGATGAGCTTCCTGCAAACTTTCCACTCATGCTCAAAGTTGCGAAGATTCGAGTGGTTTAGTGAGTTGTGATCAGTTTTTACTGTTAAGGAGTGTGGAGACATCATGTCAACAGACAGACATGTGATCACTGCCTAATTTGAAGCATTTGTAGCCAGCCTTGTTTCGGAGATTCAGGGTCAGAAGGTATTATAACATTGTATGCATGCTTACATGAAATCCCTGCCGGAGGCAGAGTTTGACATTATTGCCTGAGTTTGTGAATCTCCAAAGTTTCTACTCATGCTGAAAATTGTTAAGATGAGAGTGGTTTAGTAAGTTGTGATGAAATTTTGCTGTTAAGCAGTGTGGAGACATCAGGACAGACATGTGACCCCGAGGCAGGCATGTATCGAGAGTCTTCAATACCTAACTTGTACCATTGGAGCCAGGCTTGGTTTCGTTTCGGAGAAGGGTCAGTGGGTGTGACATTGTATGGATGCTTACATGAAACCCCTGTTGCAGGCAGAGATTGACAGCACTGCCTGAGTTAATGAATCTCCAAAGTTTCTGTTGCTGTTTGAATATCTAAGGTCTATTGCCTGGTAAAGTTGTTGAGATGATTCGAGTAGTTTAGTGAGTTGTGATGAGGTTACACTGACTGTAGCCACAGAGGCATTGAAGGTCATTACCTCTACATATGGATGAGGTATGTATGTATAATTACATGATGCAATCTCTGCTCATGTGAGAATTAATCATCAGTGGAAGAGATAACTTATGAGTTTCCAAAGTTTCTTATACTGCTGATGTGTGAATAGCTGGGGTTTATGGACAACGCAACAGCTAGCCAGATATTATTGTTAAGATTCAAGTGGTTTAGTAAGTTAAGATAATTTGTTGATGTCGGATTGTACTACACATAGACACAGACACAGGCATACCATGACATCGAAGGTCCATTATAACTTCCATATGAGCATTGAGATGTGTGAGTATGTCTGTATGTTACATAGTAACATACTTACTTGAGAACCCTGCGTGAGTTGATGATCATGAAAAACTGTGTATGAGTTTCCAGATGAGATTGGGTCATCTTAAGATTCCATGAGTGGGTTAGTAAGTTATGATGAACTGCTTATAGACTGCCTTGAAACAGGCGGTGTACACAGACACATGAGGCATGGAAGGTCACTAACTCACCAAAGCCTTGAAGCAAGGAAGGAGGCTAGGGGACGGAGACAGAGTGAAGAGAGAGATACAGATATCCGGGCTTACCATTCTTTCTGAACAATCTTTTTAATTCCTGCTCAGATTCTTCAGAAGCCATATCGACGCCACCCATATCGGTGTCCTCTTCGTTGAATCCTTTGCACCCATTGAAGGTGGCTGAAAGCAAATTAGAAAAGTTCCGAGGTGAGCTTCTTCACATTGTTCTCATGTTGTAATGCACTGGATTGAGCCATGGACCTGATGCAATGAAAAGCAATGGGTTATGTGTATCCCAGACCTCGGCCACATCGTTCCAAATTCCGGCGACGAATTTGGACCTCTGTTCTGGACATTTTTTTAGACTTCCTTCGAAGAGACTTGGAGACTGGGGACAGGAAATCCTAGTGATCATCATCATCATCGATATTGGAGGGGGGTTCCTGGTTTTCTGGCGATCTGCAATGTGGTGGGCTTAAATAAGGCTATAAGATTATAAATGCTCAATTGTGAGGGTTATGTGTCGACTGCTTTTGCAGGGACGTTCTATTGTTATGCAAGCCTGGATTGAGCCATGGACTTGATGCATACTGTGCAATGCAATGGGCTATGTGTATCCCAGACCTTGGCCACATCGGTCCAAGTTCCGGTGACGAATTTAGACCCCTATTGTGGATGTCAAGCTTTCTTTCCTTTTTAGACACTTGGAGAGTGGGACAGGAAATTATAGTGATCATCATCGACACTGGTGGGGGTTGTCTGTTTTTTGGCGATGTGCAAAGGGGTGGGCTTCAAGTGTAAATTATACTCAATTGTGAGGGTTGTGTTGTGTCGATTAAATCCCTTATGCGGAATTACCTCGGAGAATTAAAGAATGACATGGTGCAGATTCTGCAACATGTTGGGGAGTCCATTTTTTTCCTTCCTTTTTAGAGACTTGGAGATCGAGACACTGGGAATAGTGATCATTAATGGACATTGGAGGGGGGTTTTGGTTTTCTGACGGTGTACAAAGTGGTGGGCGTATACTGTGAAAAACTCAATTGCAAGGGTTATATTGTGTCGATCAAATCCCTTAAGAGAAATTAACTCGGAGAATTAAAGAATGACATAATTCTGTAACATCACATATGCAGATTCCGCAACACGTTGTGGGTCGACATTGTTTTCTTCCTTTTTGAAGACTTGGAGATTGGGACACTGGGAAATAGTGATCATTGATCGACATTGGAGGAGACTTTGTGATTTTCTGATGGTGTATAAAGTGGTGGGCTTATGATGTGAAAGTTCATTTGCAAGGGTTATGTTGTGAATGTGTTGATTCGAGTCTCTTGTGCGAGGAACCATTTTCAGTATCCACTTGGAGAATTAAGAATGACATAGTGCTGTAACATTATATATGCAGATTGTGCAACATGTTGGAGACAGATATGCAGGATCCAGCAGCAGCAGCAGGCAGCAGTGAGGAGCCTGCATTAGCGAGAGGGATGTCATCCTCCACCGTGCTCAGCAAATGCAATTGCCTCATGCCTAAGAGGATCACGGCACGGTCTTCATCCTCTGAGTCTCTGGATGGGACCCGGCGGTCGAGTGCTAAGGATGGGCCTGCTGCAAGTGTGCAGAGGTTCTTGTACAACGTGTATCACAAGATTCAGAGTGGCGGTGGCCACGGTCCCGGAGGCCTGGGCACGTACACCGGGGTTCTCATCCCCACCTGTGAGAATATGTGGGGTAAGGATAATTTAAGACATCTTTTCTCTCACTCCTGGTGTTATAAGAATCCATCGGCACATGTCAATTATGGCAGCTCTCCATCAGCGAGCAAACTTGTTGCGCCACATAGATCTGTGGAATTTCATTCCCACACATGTTGTATTCCCGCGATGTAGAATGTGTTGCAAATATGTTGCGCCACCATTCTTATGCGGTAGATAGAAATAATATACTCTGCTGTAGTAAGACTCGATGACAACTTCTTTCTCGACCGTGTTGCAATGTCGGAGGAAATCTACAATATCAGCGAGCGAATCTGTTGCATGACCACATGTGTTGCGCTATTACCCGCAATGTAGAGATTTGTTGCGAATATGTTGCGCCATCATCCTTATATGGTGTATAGAAATGATGTACTCAGCTGTAAGTACGGCTTGATGACAGCTTCATTCTCGATGCTGTTGCGATATCAGAAAATAATATCTATGAAATCGCACTTTACCCTCAACAAGTCCAATAAAATATAGGGGTTCAGCGTACGTCTGAGTACTTTGAGGAAAGTCTGAAAATACGATGATCAATCTGTTTCTTCGCAGGTGTGCTTATTTTTCTGCGTTTCTTCTACATCGTGGGAAATGCCGGGGTGTGGCAGACGTTCCTTATCGTTTTCATCTCCTTCCTCTGCGCCATGCTCACCACCATGTCGTTGAGTGCCATTGCAACTAACGGACCAATTGAGCAAGGTGGTACTTAGTAAGTATACAGACTGCCCTACTACATGCACGAGGTTAAAGAAGTTCAGTTTCTTGTGTGCATGAGTTATTATCGCTCTGCTACTTGAAGTTTGAAACAGACTCCAAGCACATCATAAAAATTTGCCTTCGACGAGATTGTTATTTTCCACAGCATAATGTGTCTCATCTGTCATACCATGGACCGCGTATTGAAGGACTTATGACAATCATTGAGTTCAAGGGCACTGAATATTGTGCTTGTTCAAGATAGGAGCCAGCAATAATTCAGTGCTATTACCGTCTATGCTTCGAACTTTTCTTTCTGATCAAGTGTTTAGAAATCGTTACCTACAAAAGGAGCTCTGGTGCTAGGTAAAAGTAGTAAATGCAATAGCAGTTGAAGGAGTATGAAAGTTATACCTGATGAATGCTAAGTTATTACTGGCAGTTATCTCATATCAAGGGCACTTGGTCCAAGGCTAGGCGGTGCTGTGGGGTTGCTGTATTACTTGGGTGTGATTCTACTTTCGGTCCTTGAGGTGAGACTATAGTTTTCCAATCTTTGTTTTAATATATAGCTAATTCTCTTTCATGTCTTTTTCCAGCTTGTGCCACATGGAAGGGCAATGTCGAGTTTCAATTCATGCATGAGCTCTATACATGAGAATCCTAGAAAGATAAAAGAGACAGTTCATTGATTTCATCCTCTGCCGCTCTTCAGCTGGATTAACAGGGTGTGCAGGAATCTGCCAAAGTGGTCAAACAGATTAATATTTTTTCACGTATTGTTTCTGGTTTGGTTCTTCCAACACTTTTACTAGGCTGATTTATGTGAGAAACGATCTGCAGGCGCTTGGTTCAGTAGAGATGATTGTGTTCACCTTCCCAGCACTTGAGTTCCAGTCTTCAAACCGAGTCATTGCTGGGGTTATTTTGATTGTTCTCGGCCTACTGGTACGAATACTGGAATTTCTTTATTGTTTTCCCCTTTCCAAGGCTTGCATTTCTTGCAAATTTAAGCACTTCTTAATTTAATTTTTAATTGCGAAGTTGATGTATCCTGTATCCCTCACAATTGATGACATTGAGAATAATTCTAACCGTGTTGACAGGTCTACATTTGTGTTGTCACTGAATTGTCACTTGACACCTTTTGGGTTGGTGTCACGTGTAGCCTATAACTGTAGTTATTTACTCAAATTGTGAATCATTCAGGTGTTCTTTGGGATTAAATTTGTCTCAAAATTGGGACTAGCTTTCTTTGGTGTAGTTCTCTACACAATGCTGTCCTTCTACCTGGGATTGGGCCTCGCACCTCGTGGATCTGCTCCTTCCTCAGATCTCACTGGTCTTTCTTGGGCGACATTTAAAAGCAACTGGAGTCCTGGGTATTTGCCAGGAAAATCTTTCTCAACAGCAGTCTCCCTCTTCTTTCCATGTTTCACCGGTATTTTAAGGTACGACTCGTCAGTTTAAGTCACCATGATGAGTGTTAGAACTGCTGATTTTGTGATTCTAAATATCATAACTGAAATATATTTACTTGATCTTGTATACAAATTTCAACAAGTCTTAGGATTTTGAATATCGTGATGATATGTCAAACTCAAGATGCTTTAAATCTTTTATTCTCGTTATGGCACCCTTATGGATACAATCTCTGTTCCTCCTGCTTCGCAAATTTAAATGCTACTATGTTTCTTTCCAGTGGAGCAGATCGAGCTACAAACCTTCGTCAACCGGAGAAGTCAATACCACAAGGAACACTTGGAGCTGTAGTAATTAGCTTTATCATGTATATATCGTACATGGGTCTGTGGGCAGCTGTTGGAAAAAGAAATTATCTTCTGGGTATTGGAGGAGACCATGCCATGCTGAAGGTGGTCAGAGATGTCGCATACCCAGTGGCCACTATCACAGAACTGGGTATCATCATAGCCTCAATTGCCCAAGCGATGCAATGTCTCATCATCTCTCCTAGTCTTCTCCAGGTATTGTCAGACTCAATTTTAAAATAACTGTGGAATATTCATACTTTCTGAATTTATGTACCGTAGGGTGATGTCTGCTTCAAACATGTTAAGTGCAGGATGGTAATTTCCACATAGGGTCCGAAAGGTCTTGATGAATGTTGACATGACACGTGTCAATTTCTTCCTCAAAAATCAGTTATTGCTGAACCAGATGGCACCCTACAATTTTCAGAATATCTAATCTGCTCTGGTATCCATTTTGAATAACTGACACACCTCATTATGTCAAGGTATGTACTTTAAAGTGATGTCTGGTTCAACACTATCAGTGCGGGAAGGTAATTTTCACGTACGTTTCAGTAGGGTCTTGACCAATGTTTAATGAGATTTGCAAGATTATTCCAAAAATAAATGTCCACCAGATTGCACCCTATGGCATTAATGAATATCTCATCTGCTCCAGTATCTGTTGTGATTAACTTATACATCTCATCATGTCAAATCTGTCTCAGGCTATCGCAGTTGATGGAGTAGTGCCATTTCTGGGACCGTTGGCAAAGGTGTCCAAGAAAGGAGAACCACAAAGGGCCTTAATGATCACCACCTTTCTTTGCCTCGCGTTTGCCATGATGGGAAGCTTGAACACTGTGGCGCCACTTGTCTCTATCTGCTTCCTTACTTGCTATTCTGCACTCAACCTGTCGTGCCTGATATTGTCCGCTGTTAATGCCCCCAGGTTTATTTCCTGGTCCATACTCTACATATATACACTACATACTGTATTTGAGTCAATTCTCAATAGTTCATCAGCTCTTAGAGTCATCAATATATATGTCTTGAGTATACTGAGATATTCTGAATGCTGCATCCTTTTTGAGAAATTGAATGATATCTCTGCTTCTTAAGTGACAATTAACCTTCTTTCCAGTTGTGTCATCTTGATATCATTGCTAATTATTGTTGTGTACACATATTGGATTGGCATTCAATAACAGCAAACTAAATGCACTTGATTTCTTTTGAAGTAAGTAGAAGTAAATTATTTTTATTCTCACCTTCAGTCAGTGTCTTTCTTACACAGCTTGTTGTTGAGTGTGCAGTTGGAGGCCTACATGGAAATATTATCACTGGACTACTGCACTCGTGGGGTTTCTGGCTTGTTTGGTCATGAATTTTGTTATTGTTTGGTACTGGGCTGTGGTGGCAATCGTCCTACTCATCTTCATCTATGTGTACATTGATTTTCGCCAGGTAGGTATTTCTTTCCCTGTTTCGTGAACCTCATACCTGATTGCTTCTTATCCCTTGTTTTCGTAAGGTCAATGGCACCCATAAATTGCTTTCATGCAGCTTTTCTTATCAGATATATAGTTTGTGATCACTATAATAATGTTCTTGCTAATGATGGGGTGACCGAGGTTGCAGGTGGAGGTCAATTGGGGAACTGGTTTAGGAGGGCTTTGTCTCCAAATAGCGGTGAGAGGCATTCTATCGGTTGGAGATGAGGCACGTTACACTGTGAACTGGCGTCCGCAGCTCCTTTGTCTCTCAAAACCACGTTCATCATGGACTGCTGATGACCATGCGGGTCATGAGTTTCTGTTCTTTGCGTCACAGCTGAAAAAGGTATTAAATAGCATTTCTTGCAGTTATCACTATATTCGTTAATTTTGGACTTTTTCGGCATTTTGAGACAGTTACAAATATAAGAACATGGATAAAAAATCACACATATATTGGAGAATGTTGTAAGATGCAAATACTTTGAAGCGGGTGTTCATATCAAGAACCCAATCAAGAACTCATATCAAGATGGTTTAGGTCGGACGACCCAAACATTAGACCATGTTGTTGTGGTCCATATATTAATTTGAGACAAGAGAAAGTCTCAAATTAACGAATATAGTAATAGTTAACTCCATCTATGACCCTTGATCCAATCTTGAAGCCCCTAGTCACTTAGGGTAAACATGTTTGTGGTATTTAAAATCCCTATGAGACGATGTGTCTAGAGTTAAGCATATTATATGACATACTTTACTACATGTTTGTGGTAATCTGAATGAGACGATGCATCTAAAGTCAATTCGTATGTGTATTTACGATGTTTTTCTGGTAATTAGAATACCTGTGAGACGATGTGTCTGAACTTCTCAATATGGGGGTAAATAGGGACAAGGCCTGTGTGTGGTTACTGTCATCCTCGAAGGCAAGCTGGAAGAGATGACTGCCCAAGCAGCGGCTGAGAAGGTGAGAAATTACTCACAACATTGAGATGTGAAAGTTTAGGCCCATAACTAATAGGCAGTGTATTATAGAATTCCATTGTGCAAATTCACTACGATTTATATTAGTTATTGTGCTTTGTCTTTGAAGGTTGGTGCCTTTGGGCGCTAAAAGGGGTTTGTTTCAGTCAATTCGTTCCGGGAGGAATACGAAGTCATGATTAATTGCTAACCGCGTCTTTGAATATGTGAATATGCTTGTGCAGGTTGAGCTTGAAAATTGCATGGCTGCAGCAAAAGTTACCGGATTTGGAAGGGTATTGATATCACCCACATATCGTGAAGGCAAGACTTACGCCATACAGTCATCAGGTCTTGGAAGCCTAGAGCCCAACACTCTAGTTCTCGGATGGCCTACAAAATGGCAAGATGTGGGACATCAAGATAGCGCAGAGGTACAGTTCAACGGATATACTGTTAGGGTGCAGACACGTTAGAAACTTCTATCAGGTCATAGATTAAGTATTAAAAGTGTAGAAAAAATGTGCAATCTTAATTATGCACTACAAGTCAAGGTATGGGCGGCATTTCAAGGTCAGATAAATCATATGCCATGTAAGTATTATTTGATACTAGGGTGTATATAACACGATCGTTTTGCTATGTTCAGATCCTGCTGGAGACTTTAACGGAATGTCGGGCCGTGGACAAGGCCGTATTGTTGTGTGTGCACTTGGACAAGTTTCCAGTGAACGATGATTATCAGGAGGGTGTTATTGACGTTTGGTGGATTGTTCATGATGGAGGCTTGCTATTGCTTTTGGCTCATCTTCTCCAGCAACACAAGATTTGGCGCAAGTGCAAAGTTCGGGTGCACACCGTAGCTGAAAAGCTCGATAACTCAGATATAGTGAAGAGGAATCTGGAAAAACTATTGGAGACTGTAAGTGTTGTAAACAAGCCTTGCTTTCCTTCATGAAATTACGGTCTTCTTTAAACAAGGAATGAGAAGATGGTAAGAAGCCCATCACCCCTGAAATTGTGAAGTGTCTTTTCTGTATGCAATGGCACCCCGGCACTTTGCAAAGTAGCAAGTAACATACTAATAGATATAATGAAGCCCCAAATTCACACGCTTTTAGTAATTATGTAGTTATTTAGATAGATTCTCGGGATGGGAAAGAGTTTTGAATTGCAGAAAATTACTTCGTTTGATGGTATTTGTCCAGTATCCTCATAAAATCAAAACCTACGAATGTGTGACAGGTGCGAATAAAGGCTGAGGTTCAAGTTCTGGAGCTAGATGATGCTTCTATAGCACCCTACACATTTGATTACACCATTCGCGTTGAGGAGGCCAAAGCTTTTGCCGAAGAACTGGCCAAATATCGGTCAGTTGGCAAATTTCTACTAAACTTGTGAACCTTTGAATAGGCGCCTTCTTTGCGATTCGGTTATTGTTTTTGTTTGCAAACACTTAACAATAAAGTCAAACCAGTAACATCTGTCTCCAAAATAACGTACCAAAGCTGCAATTTTTTGACGGATAAGGGCAGATGAGACACACTTTATATACTTGCGATTCATGCTATGACACTCTTTGTTTCCAACCACCAAGTTCTAAGATTCCTAATCTCCTGAGTACATACCTACATTCTTCACATTATAGATTTAACAAACAGACAACCTCTGAAGCACCTTACTATGGATGCATCTTTAACTATGCAGATTCAAGAATTTTGACCTGAGAGGAAGCAATTCTCCTGAGAATACAAGCCGCAATGTTTTGAGCAAAAAATCTGGTGAACGCAGTCGGCAGAGCGCAGAGATTGACAGGTCAAGAGAAAAAATTAAGGATGTTGGTGTTCCCAATTTTCACTTAAGTGAGCTTGAAGGAGTACGCCATACTCGTCGAAGAGAGCTGCGCAGGGGGGCTTTGGGGCTGCCAGCTCTCAACATAGACAGTAAGTCTCCATTCCTCATGAGTTAGCAATTGCAATTACTACCATTTTGCTAGAATCAATGATTGTTGTAGCTATCAACATTGAAGTTATTCTAAAAGTCTCTTGAAAACTCATGTTTTTGGTGTGGGGACTTGGAACCCCCAATTTGGTGAAATGAAGGGGAAGCAGTTGACTATGGCCAAAGGACGGCTATATAAAAATGAATTTCATGGCAAACTATTGAAGGCCCTAAAATGGTATATTAAAAAAATTGGGGAGTTTAACCCCACTTGAACGCTCCTTAAACATTATAATATGTCATAGGTGGGGCGAAACTTTCTACCAAAACATGAGTGTTTGAGAGATATCTCTACTATTGAAGATAATCAGACCTGAGATATCAAATATTGTAGCTGACCCTTCAAAACTGTAAACTCTTTAGCATAAATATATTCTGAGGTTAGCAGTTTAAGCCTAAGTTAGGGTTTAAGGTTTCGTTCACTTAACAAAAAAAAAGTGATATCAATGAAATTATTGCCCATTTTCAGGTCCAAATGATGGGATGGACTCTTGGAGTGAGAAGGAGCTGGTCCATGAGAATCCAAATGTGGTGGTAAGTTCAACGGAGTCACAAAACTCATCTCAGGTCATCCCATCTCTTCTTCCTGCCTCCCGAGAACCCAAAATTTTGGGTGCTGCAGAACGGTCACCAACTTCCTCTGCATCACGACAAAATGGATCAATTCTACATTCGCAACATCGACCAGAAGACCGTTTAAGTTCAGTTGTTGACAGAAACACCTCAAGTCATTGTGAGCAATTAGGCGTTACGTCAAGCGAGCAAACCCCAAACACGACAATGGAAACGACAAGTACTGAAGGGTCGAACCTGAAGAAAGAAGCACATTGGGCTGATGGCGATGGTCAATTGATGGATGAAAGAGCTGGCCCCAACTTGGAGATTTTGGTGGATGATGGGTCTCTTGCCACCTCGTCAGATTATGCTGGCGCTGAGGTATGGAGGTCTCAATTAAGGCTCACTTAGGTCTCTGACTTTGTGTTGCACCAAATTATATATGCCGACCCCAATATGGACTTAAAAAAACACACTTCTCTTATGATGTTGAACACATAATTAGTACAAGATGAATAGCAGGTCCAAATCAAGGCGGCAGCCATTTTCCTTATTAAATTTCGGAGCTCATATGAATACCTTATTCATGAGCAAAGTGAAGATTCCCTTTCTTCTCAAATGATCATCAACGTACCCTCAATTATGTTGACTATTGAACCTAGAATAGAGAACAAATTTAGTCCAACCTCTGCCTTTTTGGTGTCCATTCTAAGATCCACACCGTACCACTCAAATATAGGTATCCACATAGTTGAGTAACTAAACTAGGCCCACTTACCATACAATAAATTTTTCTTATAAGCGAATTATTCCGACTGTTAAAATCTGTCAAGCATTGTTATATATACACCTACACTAACTCAGATTTCAACAATTATGTGTGTGCAGGGGAATTCAGAGCTTGAAAATGGGCAACTAAATTGTTCAAGCCAAGTTTACCCAGGCTCTCCTGCAGGGAATAACAAGGCCCAGGTTATCCAAGACATACCCGAGCCCATGCGACGAACATGGGAAACATTCAGCCAAAGCTACTCACCCGCAAGGCTCAACGAAATTATTGTGGAGCACTCTCGAAACGCACAATTGATCCTCATTAATCTTCCCGACCACTACAAAGGCATGGAGCCAAACCGGTACATGGAGTATTGTGAAGAGCTTTGCAAGGGACTAGACAGGGTCCTCTTAGTCCACGGCACGGGCAAGGAGCTTTGGGGTGGACCATCCCATCTCGGGCTGTAGAGATACCTATTCAATTCCCAGAGAAACTGTGTAAAATATGATCAGACTCAACAGGCAGCCTTTTTACAAGAAATGCTTTTTGGAGTATGACATGTCAGCATCGATCTAGACATACTTGCAAGAAGCTCAAGAATAATAAACTTGTATTATACCAAAGTTCTACAGACCCCTGATGGTGCGATTTGATCAAAGGGCAGATACATATATTTGAAGGACATTGTAAGGTTTCCTGCAATGTGCCGCTAAAGAAGAGTTGTATTGATTGGATGAGCCTCTGAGTTTGCCCTATTTGTGTTTAAGTAGACAGTTGACTCCCCATAAAGACTAGGTTAATCGAATTTGTCTGCATCAAGTACACCTATACCAGTTTACAGATACAGTAGCCAGATGATAGACTAAAGGCTGTACTCAATGCAGTGCCACCTTCCCCTAATTATAATTAGTTGGGGATGATATCATAGGACGATGATATGGGTCTTCATGAAGCAGTTGACACACACATAAGGCGATCTTCATTGCAAATAGTGAACATAATCCACAGTTCCAACTTGTAGAAAGTATCATGATTGTACTATGCTGAATCCAGTGAATTAAGGGCCTATTTTTTTGTTGTGGAGTGTACACTGTATGTAATCCAGAACTCATGTGTATTTTAGTGTATTCTCAAAGTGATTTCTGGTGGCCACCTGAAGTTGATACGCACCCATGTTCCTCCATGTTTGTGTGCTCTGTTGTGTGGTTCTGTGTCCAAGAGGCCACATCCATGTGCACTTGGGCCCCGGTCATATGGGTGGGTTGGGAGTCTTCCCATGCAAAATAGGTCGGATATGGCTCCGGTAGTGATTGGTGATCTATCTGTGATTTTTTCTTCTAAAAATAGAACATGGACTGCACTAAAGATGATATTTAGTGTCACTTACTATTTGGAGTCACACATCGCTATATCTTTTTACTTTTGAGGCATTTTTTAACTGGGTAAAGTTGTTGATGTTCTATAATGTTCAAACAACCAAATTGACATTTGTTGGTAAAACATGAGATTATCTAGGATTTAATTATATTTGAATTTATGCATGGATTTTGGACGATTCCAACTGCCAATATGACGTACACTAGATCACAAAACTACACAAATATGGTGGTTCACGAACATGGAATACAAACATTCGAAGTTGTGGTTGTTGTGTTGTTGCTTTTGATGTTGTCATTTGATGTTTTCGTCCCCACAAGTGCACATCCCTTATTATTTTTGGACAAGTGGTTTGTCTAGATATACTTAAATGTCAGTTGATATACAATAAATAAATGTAGCATTGCGTAATTCCAAATAATAAGTGACACTAAATACAATATTTAGTGTAGTTTGCAATGTTTTCATATTTTCTCATGGACGAAATCATCAAAAAATCCCTTAAAATCATAGAAATTGGATGAAATCATCAATTTTGGGATGAAATTATGTATACTCATCCATATGTAGTTTCGTCATTCCAATAAATTGCATCCAATGCTCCTCTCTTGAAAATTTGAAAAATATCACCAGGCTCCGGTATGGGATGGGTGGGTTGGCAAGTTCGACTCACCAAACTGCTCATATATTGGGAGGGTAACCCACCTTGGCACCATAAAGGAGCATTCTTTGCCAAATGACAAACTTTTATAAGCGACCAGTTAAAAGAGTATGTTTAATTTTCTTAATTCTTATTTTATTGATGGTCTCCATTGCATTTTCCCATTTATAAGCTAAGTGGAAAATTATTAGATATTTAACACTTGACATAAGCATTTGTCTAATATTAATCTTCTAATTTCATAAGGCCTAGTGTCAAATGATAAGGGCCCTAGATGCCTACCCAAGTGGGGTCATGTGCACATGAAGGTAGCCCCTAAGTGAATTTAACCCCACTGCGCAGCCGGTTAAAAGAATTAGCAAACTTAGGAGTTAGTGAGGGTTAGCTAACATGTATGATAGCTAACTCGGTTCAAGCCCACAATATCCATCTAGGGAGATTAGCTTAAATAGTGTGTGAGTTAGTTGGGAGAATTAGCTTAAGCATGTACCTAATAGTTGGTTAACCAATCATGCGCTCGCAGTGTATAATTAGAGTTAATATAGGGTTGATCAATTTAAGTTTGGGATTAACTAAGGAATTACCTTAGATAGTATAAAGTTATTTTTTGACATATTTAAAGTTTTTGAGATGTTTTGGACCTTACGTAAACTCCTTGGGTCTAAGGACATTGGCTTGACAAATAGGATTTCTTTATGTTTACCTTGCTCATAATCTCAAGGGGTGCAACTTTCATAACATGTATAAGTATACGTGAGTGCATACGGTACTAATTTGAACTTTTTTGTATTACGTATACATATGTTACATAAATTATAACTCATGGTTATGTACATGACACATAGTATTTGTGAAAACGACACATTCACAGGTGACGTTTTTTTTGTTTTTTTTTCTAAGGCTGACTCAGTTTCTAGTCTTGTAGAGTGCACTTCAACTCTGGAAAAAAATTCATTTTGAAACTAATTTTGTATGAACACCTATGGTACAAGTTCATAGAGTAAGAAGAAGTCCTTTTATAGCATGATTGTTATATTTTGATTACTATCAAGAGTGTTTGAAGTAACAATGAAGAACATAACATTCATGATATAAAAAAGACTTCATCCCTTGTTATCACTTGCACATGCTACTAGCATTTTGTAAATACATCCGGATGTAGTTGGCAAAAGTCACCTTCAAAGACCAATTCAAGCCGGCCTCCCTTGTATTTGAGAAAACAACATTTGTGATATTTTTGTGTGCCATGTGACATTTTCACAAGTACCATGTTGTATGGAGGACCTCTAGAAAATATACAACATTTGTACATGTATGTATGCTCACTTACTGAGGCTCATTTATTTGGAAATATGGAGGAGGATGAGGAGTGTCATTATGATCACCCACGGATTGATGATTCTTGTGCACAAGGTGATGACAAGGAAATTGTAGTGTTGGAGAAGACAATTCAAACATGTGCAAGGATGTTGTCATAGATGGAATTGATGCAGTTGCAGGTTGAAAATAATCTGCATGAATTTGTGCACTACAAAGTGAGCTTCGACATGCCTTGGATGTTCTAATTATTGAACATAAAAATGTGGAAATGCCCTCTCTATCTAATGTAAAGTCCATCGTAGCTTATGTAGAGGTAGAGATGTCTAGAATTTTCAAAAGTACACTTGTTAATCAATTGAATGGCAATCCAACTTTATCTAAAGATCGATTGGCTTGGATTAAGCCTGGCATATTATATATGAAGCCTAAACTCCTCACTGCCACGCAAATCATGACACTATGTTAGATCTTGGTTGTGATTGTGGAGTGTGTTTTTGGAACAAACTTGAAGCTAGAATTGTCAAAACAAATGTGGTAGACCAAAAAGTTAGCTCCAATTAAGGTTTGGTTTGTCACGAGGGATTATAGGATGTGTAGAAAATTTGGTAATCTTCGGGTGGAGTATAGGGACCCAATTCACTTGATGGACCGTTTGTTAAACATGGAGATTGGTTAATTTTGGCATCAAAAAGGAACCAACAATAAGTGGACTTACAATATTACAGATGGTAGATTTTAAAACAATAACTGCATAAACTTCTGTGACATATATTGTAGACTTAAATGCTTATGAGTTACATATGGGGGATGAAAAAGTCTTCAATGACTTTATCAATGAATGCTAGGGTTTTACATTATACATATGATAGGGGTTCATTACTATTCAAAAGCATATTTATATACTTACGTTAAAGACTATATATGAATGTAAATTTTATCACGTATACATACTGTCACTTGTATTTTTATCATTGAAATTGTGCATATATTGCTTGATTAAAGAGAGAGAGAGAGAGAGATTTTAGAGTATGTTGTGAACACACATGGTTCTTGGTTTTATTGAAAGGTGCACCCCCGGGCTCATAATGTACACTGCCCCAAGTTAATATTAAAGTCAATTCCAAATTGAGTCCTAATACATTCACTCCAAATGGTCATAATATAGACATGCATATCTATCATGTTTTCTTTCCCCTAGCTACACTTTTCCCTCCCCCAACGAGCGTTGCTTGAATATCTTTGCCATCAAAACCATTTGGGTTAAGAAATCAATAGGTTGGTTAGTGAATCTCCTAGCTGCACAAATTTGCAGTCGTTTTGAGGAGCATTTCACAAAAGGGTTACGGCATCACTCACATGGAGTTCGACCCGACTTTGAAGTCTAACTCAACTTCTCCATTGGTGCCCATGGCAAGGATTTATCGATGACATCGTTTCAATCACAACAATTCAAGGAAAAAAATTCTCTTGAAACTACAAACATTCATAAAGAGTCCCACTTATTAACCTCAAGTGGCCAAAAAACATCGCAAGGGAGAAAGACAAGTGAAGTTTCAATGTGCATGATGCATGGAGATTGTGGACTTGGCCATTTACTTGAGTTTGTACATTTTACTTGATTGAAACTTGACATCCGTGTCTCCAAGTAACATATAAAAATCATGAAAGATGACTCCGAAGGAAATTAGGTCACAAAACCTAACTTGGTCACGTGCATTGGTTTCGTGGGCATCGTTGAAAGAATATAGTGGACGTCACCTTCGAAAATCAATCCCAACTTCCTTGAACCATGAAATGGGAATCCACCACATTGAGTTGTATCTAAGATTGTGAGATGAAGCTCAAGAAGTTCTTGCACCCTTGTCATTTCTGCATCATCTTCTTGTTGTTGTTATGGTTGGTCTCGAGCTTGGCTCAAGAATTGAAAACGTCACTCAAGACACTCGAAAACGACCAAGGAAACTCATATTTTCAAGGTATGATGAACTCGCCGTGTATTCCATACTCTTTCATACTTGCCAGGACTTAATCAAACCCTAGCCTTTGAATGGCCTTGAATGTCCCGAAATGGAATTCTCACTTTCATATGATTGGAGGTTTCTAAATTCATATCAACGTTGTAAAGCAATTTGTCTTCTCAGACATAGTTATTAAAATTGCATATCACTAATATTCCCATAATTTTGATCATAAAAATTTCATGAATGCTCATATCTTAAAAAGACATAGTGACAATTTGATCACTTCAAGAGCATATCAAATGCTTGCAATTTTTCATCTGTTATTTCAACTAAACATAGCAAGTTTCTCATCAAAACAATAAGATTTGTGATTTGACAAGAATTTTCAAGAGCTTTAATTTTATACCCGTTATAGGAGAAACAAAAATATATTATGTGTTTCATATTGTATAGAGTTGATCTTTTAGTCTTGCCTTAGAGCTTCTCTTGACACATGAAAGTGCTAAAGAAGGCCTTGGTAATGTGATTTTATAAAGCATCTTAAGAATTGTTTTATCCTTTAGGTTTAAGGGTTAAGTGACTATAGATATCATTATGAGTGAATCATGATAGTACTAATGAACATGGCCTTATATGCCTCTTGATCTAAGCCCTATTATGAATGGCAGATGTTGCAATTGGGTCCCCAGTTGTTGTGCGACCCACTATGGTTGGCAGCTCCATGGGGGTTTCACCTAGCAAAAGGTTATCAAAAGATGGCGAACTTGTTGCATACGCTCGTGTTCGAATCAAAGGCCTACCTCGAATGGAGAACGTCAAAAAAATTGCACACACGACATACGTGAAAGTCGATGCATCGTCCATCCCGTCCTTAGAATTCAACTTCCCACGACTAGAGGTTTGTTTTCATAGGTATGCTATAATATCATGTAATGCATTCAACTCTTCCATGCACTTTCATTGTGATATGTTCATAATTCAAGCCCATTTATTTGGAGGAAGATCAATCTCAAAAGTGAGAGTATTATATTCAAGTCTTAATTTGATATTTGAGTTGGACTTGTATATTTGATAATATTGGAGGCCTCCATTGAAAGGTGATAGTAGCATGCAGATGGAGAGGTTGTTCACTTATGCTTGCTTCCTCATGAAGTTGACATGTACATGTATTTGTCGTTGGCAATGCAGTATGTTTATTAAGATGTTGGTGTTTTTTTGGTTTCTTTATTGTGTAGAAATACATCTTTAACCCTAGGTGAATGTCCAAATGAAAATTGGCAAGCATTGGATAAAGGCTTGTGGACCGGAGCAATGTCACCTTTTGAGACTAAGTTTGTTGACATCCGGCAGTTGGGATCCAACACGGATGCCTCAATTAATGTCTCCATCCAAGAAGGTTGCAATGCTGCTTTTAAAATTATTGCTCATTTAGAAATAAACTTTTTATTCATAAACTACCAAAAAACCCACTTTTTGACTCTCATCAAAGACAAAATCTTAAAATATTTTTCTTTTTGTGGTTCTCTACAAAACAAAACCGGCTTTGGTAATTAGTATAAAAAAAACAAAGTAATTTTGGATTCCACGTTGAAGGCGTTTTGATTCTCACTACAGAGCAAAAAACATACCGATTAGTATTCTTGGCATCGGGAACGATGTTACTATTACTTGCGCCATTTGTGTGCACATGGGTTCCATTCTATTATAGCAGTGCAATGACGCTTGGGGTTATCTTGGTTGTTCTGATCCTTCTTTTTCAGGTGCACTCCTTGCTCTATAATTTTTTAGTATTTGACGATGAAATTGAGAGATATGAGAGAGACACTTTCACCAGGCTTGAACAAGTAGACTTAGGCTCATGAAAATTATCATGCAACTTTTATAATATCCAACATATCATTTATTTTCCATAGATAATCTTACAAGGGAAAATCAATATATAAATCATCATGGATTGTCACTACTTTGTATGTAGGGTGTCAAGCTTCTACCGATTGGACGGAAAAACTCGATGTATATTGCTCTATATGGGTCTATGGTAACAAACCATCTTTTCAAAATATAAAACTTCCACCTTGATTCAATTCGATAGTTACCATGGGGCCTACACTTGAGTCCTTTGTGTTTACATGACATTATTTGTCATGAAGCTCAATCCCTTTAAGCATCAACACTGCACAATAATCTCAAGGAATTTTTACATGTGAATGAGGATGGTTGCATAGGTTGGTTTAGGTACGGTTATGTTGCACTACTTTAGCGACCTCTTCTCTAGTGTGCTCTTCGAACTTGGATTCAAGGACGATACAATCACTCCGGTAATTTTGCTTCATCTTTATATATAGCATATGATTTTCAATCAACATTAAAAACTACATATTTCTTATATGATTATATAATATGTACAAAACCTTTTTTCATGAGTACAAAATAACTAGAAACGGTATGTGCTTTAAGCAATACAACCTCAATTTAACAAGACATGAATAGTAACCATTTACGAGGAATTTGCATTCTTTCCGAGAATTTATAGGTCAATGTAGTTTCAAATGGTGACCTAAATTTATTCGAATGAATGATGTAGTATTTTTATAGTCTAATATATTGCAAGCAATTTATAGAAGTGTATACAAATGATTATTATACTCCCACTCCAAAGACACACCGAGGATTTGTGACAAACTGTAAGTTGAAGATGCAAATGTCGGGAACCTCGTATGACTTGAATTTATAAAAAAGAAAAAAGAAAAAAGAGCATAAACAACCTATAAATGAGTATTAGGGTTGCTTCACACTATGGCTGAAGGTGGAGAGGCCGTCGATTTCCACCAATCAGATTGCAAGAAACCAAGAATTCAGCCTCTTGACCCTTCACACTAGAGGCCAAAGTCCAAAGGCCGTCGCAATTCAAAATGCCTACATGGCAGTACTTTTTGACCAGGGCGATGGACTCTCGAACAAAGTTTGGGTCGGACAGGAATGGAAACCCAAACTATGGTCGAGAGGCCATCGATTTTTTTCCATTAAAAAAAAAAAAAAAAAAAAAAAAACTGACAAGATCTTGGTTGTTAGATTGGAGGGGTTGTTTTGGGCAGGGAATAAAGTGGGATGCTCCTTCTTCCTTTGGACTTTGGGCTTGGCCTTTGGAGGCTTCACACTACGCCCGGCCGAAGGCTCCAATTCCTATATTTGATTGGCTATTTTCAGCCATTTCTTTGGACTCTCAACAAAGTTTGGCCGTTCAATCCCACGGCCTCTCGACTTGGACGGCCATAGTGTGAAGCGGCCCTTAAAAATGAATCCAAATGAGTCTAGTTAGATTAAATTGGGATAAAATAAGCTATGAACCTATAGTGGGGTAAGTTTGCACCAAGCTCTCTAACATGGATGCCACAAACCCTAAGCCCTAAATGACCGGTGCCCTAATCTTTAGATTGAATTATTTTGCGGGTGTCAGCTTGCAACCTTTACATGTGTCTGCATAGGCCTCGTCGGCGGGGGGCTCGGTTATTTTGGAGTTCAAAAACTAGTCCTCTCCGACGATGGACAAGTGGATATGGCAACGGCGATCTTTGTAAAATGGGCTATTCGCGTGATCGGTGGCGTCATGCTCCTTCAGGTCTACATTCTACCCTAATATGAAACATTAACTTACTACACTAAATACTCTATTTAGTGTCATATGGTGTTTCATGACATTTGTGGTAACTTCTCTAATGCCACTTCTTATGGATAAGTTTACAAGTGATGTCATCCCAACTTACTTTTACACTAGTAGACAAAATTGCGAAAAAGAATCGCAGTCGTTTTTCCATTGCGGTTCTTTTGACCACCATGATCTACAGTCGTTAATCGACTGCATATTTGTATTTTTGGTTTACCAATTGAAATTTTAGGAATTTGGGGGCTTGTAATATACCGTTGGAAAGTTCTTAAAAATACCTTTCCAACGGTGTATTACACGCCCCAAGATTCTTAAATTTCAATTGGTAAACCAAAAATACAAATATGCAGTTGATTAGCGATTGCAGATTAGGGTGGTCAAAAGAACCGCAATAAGAAAATGACTGCAATTCTTTTTCGCATAATTTTCTACTCTAATTTAGTTCATCTAAATTCCAAGTATTGGAACAAAGTTCGGTAACGTATTGCATCCTAACACTTATGTTAGGAATGAAATTTGTCATGGATGATTGAAATTTGGATGAAAAATCACTTAGTAGGTGACAGTTTTTGCAGCATTGTAAATCTATATTGCCGGATGTTTTTAACAAGGAATGACGAATAATGTTAGGTTTACATTTTGTATTGGTGACACTACTACACAGGCGGTTTACAATTAGTATTGAGCAAGACAAATCGAATTGGCGACACTAAATACAAAATATTTAGTGTACACCTTGCTTCAAAGAGTAAAGGTGGTGACAGTGAATTGTGAGAGCCCTTAAAACTCATCCAAAGGCCGAACCATGGAAAATTGAAATTAGATTTTTATTTGACAATACTCTCAACCATATATTATTTTCATTATTATCTCATGCACGTGGACGTTGAGTCCACATTATTATGATTAAAAATGTTGTGAGATTTTCAACGTCACGGTCTCCCGCTCACGTGTCCAATTTGGTAAGCCTTGGAAGTGGGCTTGATGCAAAATCTAGTAGACCATGAAAATATTATCCATTGCGTTCCATGTCAAATTCCATGTATATTTCCCACCCATGCAGACCTTTCCTTGTTTCTTCAAGCCCTCAAGCTTTAAGGTTTCAGTGAGGTGGGTTGGTGTTCACATTTACCAACAATGAGAGATTTTAGATTTCAATGGTCATGGGCCCTCAAGCTCTAGTGTAAGTGGCCCCTAATAGAAAAACATTGTGGATTCAAGTGAAAATATTAGTATTAATGATATGCATTGTTTTGAAAACAGACTTCACAAGACGCATTGTTTGCATGGATGGCGTTAGTGTTGGGCTCCTCGATCGCATGGTTGGTCGGAAAATGGCACGTCGAGAACCTTGCTTTTGTCGACTTTTTACAACATGTTTGGTCAGAGTAAGTACCATTTTTCTAACACAGTTTGGTTTCTTCACAAATTTAGATCATTTCATCGATAGTATGATATTACGGAATTGGAGGTCCTAGTTGATGGTAGTTTAATGGCCACTTCACACACGAGACTGAGAGCCCGTGACCATTACACTTCAAGCACCCTCATTGGTGGAAAAGGCGGAGCCGGTCCAAGTTCGCTTCACACTATGCTTGAGGGACCAACGGAGTGAGTACGTGAATGCAAGATGGATGTAAAGTCTACATGGATTCCCACATGGCATCAAATGGATCATGTTTCATGGTCACTTGGACTATTTTCAACAAACACCTCTTGGAGGTAGGCCTAACAGAAAACCAGGAGACCACGGCACTCTGAACGCTCACAACCGTTGCTTTATTCTATTTTATCAAATGTGAGGACCCGCATGAATAGAAATTCATTGAATTAGCATTTGGTTGAGGGCCCGGTCACGTATGGCTTCACACTACACCTGAGGGTCCGTGACCACACTACATGATTTTGGAGGTGTGTTGGGACGGCCTTTGGACACTTTATCACTATATTCGTTAATTTGAGACTTTCTCTTGTCTCAAATTAATATATGGACCACAACAACATGGTCTAATGTTTGGGTCGTCCTACCTAAACCATCTTGATATGAGTTCTTAATTGGGTTCTTGATATGAACACCCGCTTCAAAGTATTTGCATCTTACAACATTCTCCAATATCTGTGTGATTTTATCCATGTTCTTATATTTGTAACTGTCTCAAAATGCCGAAAAAGTCCAAAATTAACGAATATAGTGATCTTTCTTTTGGGCTCTCACAATTTCATGGTCACGGCTCTTGGCTCCTGTGTGAAGTGGCCCTAAGGTTGTTAAAGGCAACCTATCAACTTGAATTATATGTGAAATCTTACAAAGTAACTATAAGAATGTAAGTGCGCGTTTTCCAACATAAGATGTACATGGGTGGCCTCCAAATATGAACTCTAATAGTGTTTCAAAATGATTGTAGTCTTTAGAGGTGTACTTTTGCAGCTACATTGTTACCCCTTTGACATGGGTATTCCAACTTGTAACAAAGCAATTTTCCAGGTGAATCATCTGACCTTGTACACACAAAGCTTGGTTGTTTAATTGCTCCTTAATCTTTGAAAAGTGAGTCCTCTTTCCATCCAACTTAGTAGAGCTTACTCACGTCCAAGTTCATAGAAATTAAGATACATGATCACTTGCTATCAATACACACACTTATAAATATGTTATTATGATACGCATATTATACAAGAATTTGAAGTCCGAGATGACCCTAAACTACTGGGTGATAGTGGAGAGGCACCCATTCCGAATGGAATGGTTGGTGGTTTGATTCCCGTTGTGAAGTCTTCTCTCTACTATGGAAAAAACTAACTAGGTAGGTAGGAAGCCAAGAGCCCACCCACCGCAAGGTAGGCAGTAAACCCCACCCTGCACCAAGAGGATTCTTGAGCAAGGTAGGGCCAACGGGCTCAAATTCACGTCGGATTGTCCGACGTTGGTTATTCATTTATTTATTTATTTACAAGAATTTGGAGTAGAATTAGGGTGTATTGAACAGGAAACATCAATATGTTTAAATATACTCTACAATTATTTAAATACTCATCGTTGTTAACATCAAAAAACAGTCCAGTTTGGAGGAGGTCCACCGATGTGGTTGAATATTTCTATATTATATTATAGCTTCAATTAATCATCTTAACAATATATTTGCACGAAAATTCATAATGATGATGTCTATTTTGGGTTTTTCTTTATTTATTTGTACATTGATAGTTTTGTAGTCATAATGATATTGAGTCTATAGTAGAGAGAGAGAGAGAGACCACCCCAACCTCTAGGGTTGGTGTGTATGAGGGACACTTCACCTTGATCATAGCCACAAGCTCATACATGAACCTGGAACATGTTTACATAGTAGGTCTATGGGACAAATGCTATTGCCTCATGTCGGTAATGATCCTTTTAGTATCTAGTTAAAAAGGGTGGCTATAATCTGATTTAAACATATTATCATGCCAATCTTCTCTTATAATTACACGAGTTGCCGGCCCAAGTTAATGTGTATCTCCTAGAGAGGAGTGATTCTTTGTCTTAGTTTGAACTAGTTGAAATTGACATGACTCGCTGCCCTCCCTACTAAGGATCACCAGGTGTACCCACTGAATTGCAATATTATTGCCTTTGCTAGAGCTCCAAGGCCTCTAGGTAGACTGATCCTTGGGGAGGGTGAAATTGCAATGAGCTTGATTATTTTAATACATTTTATTTTATTTTTAAATGGTCAATAATATTCAAGTTTTTCGCAAGTGGTGTCATCGGATCCCCAAATTGATGAATGTGAAATTGGTGGGAATTGGTGGAAATGCTTTGGCTTGTTTCATAGACAACTAGATTTTGAGTCCTCGAAGAGGCATCATGGAAGGAGGCCACACAAGGGTGGGAGATCAGATTTAAAGCCCGACATCCCCGGAAAGGATGCTTTGGTGATGTTGGAGCAAGTGATCGCCCTCTCCCGAAGGTTCGGCCTAGGTAAACCTTCATCCCTCTTGGAGATGGAGACTCGAGAGAATTATCACACATGAGCGTATCTCTCATTCATCCAACATAAAAGTCCTAAAATATTATGCAATTTGAAGGTTACTTTTTTAAGTATATTTGACACTGAAATTAATTTTTGAAGACCTTGAGTTAGTTTAGTCCAAGTCATTTGAAATGCATCGGCCACAACTCTATAAGATGTCAAGTTTTTATGTTAGATGGATGAGGGGTACGCTTGTACTGTATGGGATAGTTCTCTCTCCCCTACATGAAGCAAGGTGGTCACGTCCCATCCATAGAAGTGATGAGACATTGAGATGTGCCACCAAACGGTCCGAGATGACCCTAAACTACTAGATGATGGTGGAGAGATACCCAAATCTCAAAGAAGAGGTTGGCGGTTCGATTCCCGGCTGTGAAATCTCCTCTCTACTTGACAGAAAACTTGCCAGGTGATCAACTGCCTCCTGTGCTTTGGTGTTGCCATGTCGGCCTTCTATCTCAAAAAAAAAACCGATGTGCCACCAAATCATGCAGAAGGGCAAGTGAAAACGATGATTAGGTTGATATTTTCTTACACAGGAAAGAGTGATCAATCATTTTGAGCCATGTTTCCTTGTGGAGTCACTTTTGCATGCTATACTTGATTGGCATGCTAGTACAAACTTTTGAAAATCACATTAAGCTACATTATTTTGTCTGATCGACATTTCAAACAATTTTCTCAAAAAAAGAAAGAAAAAAATTAATACGATTGGGAACTTCAACTAGATTTGGCCTTTGGACTGCACAAATCCAGTGGAGTTTTTCAGTTGACATCTTGTTGAATTGCGAAACCTGCAAAATTCTAACAGAAATCGACGGGTCGGTGTGGTCAATCAGAAAATCAAATGAAAACTCTCCCTGTCCCCATGCCATAATAATAATATTATTTTTATTATTTTTATTTTTATTTTTATTATTTTTATTTTTGTTGTTCTCTGACCTCGACTATCACTAGGGGTGGCCATGAATTGACATGATGGTTGATGGTCTATTTGACTATAACATCTATTATGTCAACCCCGTCATGAAGCAACTCCATTATAGATGAATAAAATATGAGGGATTAACATTACTCAACTTCTCATTGTTGTTCCCTTCTCAAAAGGGGTGGGGGTGTGCAAAATATATTTCATCTGGGAGACAAGGTTAGTAGACCTGGCTGACAGGTGTCGAAGAGATAATGGGTGCTACGTGGGGCCCTTGTCAACTGGACAACATACATGTTGTTGGCTTGTAAATATTAAATATCATAAACTATTTCATACAATTGCGACCCCACCCAGGATTCACCTAGCTGTCGGTCATAATGATGTATTGTGAATGGTGTTCAGATTGAATATTGTTCATTTTGTTAGGGATGCCTGCAATAAATGGGACGTAATGCCCAACAAATTCCTAGCCTCATCGTGCATTGACCTATAGCTGAGTAATATTATGTGTGTTGATATTGATGAGTCCAAATGAATATATCATTACTCAGCCCTCATGAGGGCTCATGGGGGCCCATAATCTCACTGATTATTCTCAGATCAGGCTGGGAATATGCAAAATTTTGCAATATTCACTGATCAATAAGTGTGGGAACTTTTTCTAGCAAACAATGGCCATGTGTGATCATCGCCCCATTTACAGACCCTAGTAGGCTAAACCATAATTTTATAGAAACAAAACTCATTGCTCACGCTGAATAATTATATGAAATCTTATGGAATTTGTCATGATGGATTGGATTAAACTCATCGATGTCTGCAGCAATGGAAACATCATCAAGTGGCGCCATTACCTCCCGACCCAAGGAATTCTATTCCACATATCACAGGGCTCCTTTTCGGAGAGCGTTGAGGAAAGCGGATTACAAAGCAGCTGCGGTTACAAATAAAGCCCTTGATGCATTGGTGCATTCCAACAGCTTCCAAGAGTGGTGGGCGGTAACCGTGGTGGCCAACAACCGTGTTTCAATACTTCCAAATGAATTACGACAAGAGCGTAGTGAAGGTGAAATAGAACGGACAGCATATATGGCCCCTGACGATTACTGTTCCGGAAAATACTTAGAATTTAGGAAAGGTGTCACAGTAGGGCATACGTGTTAGTATGTTATAGGTCAAATTTTGTACAATAGATGCCTTGTTGATGAAGGTTTCAATTTTGCAGGTCACCGACCTGCTTTGGCTATGGTATTATCATATCTTATTGGATCTATGCCCTCTTGCAAAATAATTACTTGGTACACTTGTTTCACTGATTTAACATAGTGTCACCTGAACTTAACATAATCTAGGATACATGTAGAATACACCTTACCCCGAAATTCAACTTCCTACAAACATGATAGATTTAGATTTTCCTAACCCTCAATTTAACATACTAAATCTAGGCCAAACCTTGACAATATAGTCCCTTCTGTAAGATATAACTGCTGGTTTCCCTTCTTACACCTCCAAAGAAAAAGAGGCAAGGAGGTGAACACTGACATTTACATGCAAACCCAAAAATGTCATGCAAGAAAAGACAGACTGTCCTTGAAACCGACTTCACTCGAATCAAAAGTTGTAGGTGCGATGAGCAATACTAAGAGTTGTGGCTTTCTCAAGAAAACCTCTACAGGCAACCTCCTCTACATGTGAAAGCTGAAAGCTTTTCTAAACTTGCACACAAAAATAGAGGACAAAAAGGAACAATTACTTATGCGAATAATTTTACGTGGATATGAAAGTGGATACCACACTCCCACACAACACTTCTTTGAGAGCTCTGTGCATCTCCAAGTACGAGCAAACGCTTCTCCCATGGCAAATTTGCTTGCCAAGGCCAAAGTGACACTGCAAGCCGAAGCTCAAAGAGCCAAACCTTTAAAAACCCTCTTGAAAGTCTACCAAAAGGGATTGTTGCCTGCAAGTGAAGCACATTGACTGCCTTGGGAGCAATAGAATAGGAATACAAAAAAAAATCATCTGACACAAAGCTACATGTTTTCTGATGAGATGGGTGGGTGATTCCAAGTAGGCTAACATTTTGAAGCCACTTGAACTTGATTTGAATCCTAAAAATTGCAAATTGCAGAACACATTCTTTACTTGTCAATTAAAAACAAAATTCTAGGACATCATTCAACAGATTCCCACAAAATATACAAACCTCAAAAGTTAATTCCCACCAGGACTCGTTGACACTGAAAACAGTCCTTTCTGCAAGAATTTGTTAGACCACATGACGGACGCTTTCATACCTACAGTCTAAAAACTAGAACATGATGACATATCGTAACTTGAGCAGTCTCCAATCTCCAAAAGAGCAAATAGACATTCGCCTTGTCAAATTATATATTGAACAAGCGCGAGGATGATCCAAGAATCTGGTATAAAGACTGACATGATTAATGACGCCACTCTTTCATTAAAACATCCAAGGATACTGATGACCTCCACTGCCTCTTAACAAACCTAAAAAACAATCTCAAAACAATTCTAGATGTACAGCAGTCCAAATGTGGACATCTCAACTCCAAATGGGGAATGTGTGAGGCGAAACCTAAAAGGAGCAAGCTGAGCTTGCAAATCCATCTTTTTGAGATTGATAGACTCTTGGGATTTAAAGAGGGAAAAAACAAATTACAGTCCTACCATGGATCAGGAGGGACTTCAAATGAACTGAATTGGGGACCTGACGTCCCTGTCCAAGCTTGTTCAGCAAGAATCAAACGTAAGCGCTCTAGCAAGCGTTCAAGTGCCACACCTTCCTTCACTTTTAGTGTATCAAATGTGGTTGGAACTCTCTCATTTACCTGCAAAAACAGCCAAAACAACTAAGTTAAGCGGGCCTTAAAAGGACACCTTCAGCTCTGCACCCACTTCTTGCAGGACAACAAAACACAAAATTATGATTGCCAATTCTAAATCATCCAATTGTAAATCATCTCCGTGGCCATTTTCCTCAAAATTGGAGATCATATGAACATCTTATTCACTGTCAGAGTGAAGATTCTTGAGCTCATTAAATGGTCACATAAGTTCCCCCCCCCCCCAAAATTATGTTGACTACTGAGCCTAGAATGGTTGAAATTTTTTGAGCAGAGAGTCCAACCTCTTTAAGTCACATGTCTTTTTGGGGTCCGTTCTTAGATCCACACCTAACTACACACCACTCAAGTATGGGTGTCTGATTAAGAGAAGTAGCCAATAAAGGCCTGCATACCTTAGTCTCGGCAACATCACGACAAAGCCACACAAGCATAAAGAAGAAGTCATAATATTCTTAGTTAGCCTTATGACATCCCAATGCCAATGGAATAATTCTTAGATAAGCTAAGAATGATTCCATTGGGGACGCACATCTTCAACTGAATCTTTGTAGATGGAAGAAGCTTTTGTGTCTGAAGATAGCAACAATAAGGAAAAGATGTTGACTAATGAGAGCTTGCCACTTGGATATGCTTGGCATTTATACATGTACTCAAGGACCATGATTCTTGAAATTTCATTCTTGAAGCTAGAATAGAAAGAGAGCATCCTTACACATGCTTAAGAATGCTATTATATTGCAACATTTTTATGTCTTGTACTCTCTTTTTTTAAATTAAGAAGTGGAAGACACAAAAGACAAAGAAAAGAACTGCAATGAAACTCTGAGCTGCTCAATGAACAAATCAAGCAACACAAGCCTTCAATAGGTCTATTTAAGATGACTTTGGTTCATCCAAGTAGAATAAAGTCTGATTTAGTGTGAGCCACATCATCGTAGACTCACATTACTTGTCTTACAACCACCGGGTGGGCAGCCTAGAACTAGGGCACTCTAGTTTGTAAATGGCACAGAAATCCTTTATGGTCACTAGATCAGACTTTTATTCTACACTAATACATGCAAATAGGTTGCCCTACGCTAATTTATCGACCTTCCACACTACTTTGAGTATTTACTGCTACAATAATAAAATACAGTGATTATGTTTTTACTGTGGCTGCTTTAAGTTATAAGTTTTTGTGACCTGATTTTGACCCAATGTAATTTGCATGGGTAAAGATGCAACCTATTCGTGAAGGCAACCTAATTGCACATATCAGTGTAGATGTAACTGATATTTTAATGAAATCGTCGATACCAAGCTCAATTGGAGGTAGAGTCAATAGACTGACATAACAGTGTGGGTGATCATGAGGTAACACCTTATACTGTTGCATAACAGTATAGTGTTGAGGGTTGAGCGCATATTGATGGCTTTTTTCTGGGTAAATGCATCCTTTGGAAAGTGGCATCCAAAATAGTATAAGGCATAACATAAGGATTGGTGGCTTACTTGAGAAGCAGAATAGGAATTTAAATACTCAAATGAGCGTGCATAAAGCCCCGAATGGAAAAGAAGCATGCCATAGTCCCTTAGCTCCTGGTTGTCCACACCAAGTAACACGAGTCTCTCTGAGGCTGTAATGCAATAAGGGGAATATTAGTATTAATATATGGAAACATCACAATATATCCACTTCGACTACCTGGAGGAGTATTTGTAGAGGAAAATGCAACATCAAATATCTGAATCAACTCAGCTCACCAGCAAGAGCCCTCCGAAGATCTCCAAAGTTAGTGGATGTCCAGATGCCACGTTGTAATCTCAATTTAGCTGCCCGTGCCCTTGCCTCCTCTGCTCCTCTGCACAAAACAAGACAGACTGTAACCATATATTTCGTATATTGGAGTTATCCTCTTAACTCAACACGACTTTTGATTAGGAGTTGGTTGTTTTGCATACAACACCTGCCCGTGTTCAGTAAGTTTTCAGTGCATGCTTGAAGGTAGTGTGGAGGTTTGACAAGGAACATTCTATATTGGTTCATTGAGGGTCAAACTCATTTCAGCATGCCAAGACGTGCTAAAACAAGTTTTGCCATCAAAGAACCAAAATAGGTTGCTCTTTGTTCAGAATCAAACACTACCTCCAAGCATGCACCACAAGTGGAATGAAAGTATTGATATGTATGCATGACAAGGAAAGGAAAATCATCAGGGACCAGCTCCTGACCAAAAGTCCCATTGAGCTGAAGGATAACTCTAATGTAAGCAGATTGAAGTGAGTGCAGTGAAAGTCTTCCACAATGAGCAGATCATTGTATGTTGCATAATGCTTATAAGGATAACCCCTCCAATATCTGCCTCTAGGGTTACACAACCTAACACATACAGGACAGCATGAGATATAGAGTTCGAGATAGAATGTTTTACCCACTGCTAGATGGAGCATTAAATAGACTGTGAAAAGGACTAGTGGGTGCAGTCATGCCAGTGCCGCGACTGGCAGCAGTGGCTGCTTGCAAAAACCCACTTCCTTCTCCAATGCTTCCATTTTCTCGCCATGGCCAGTACAACTGTTTGAGGGACCTCAATACCTGTCAAACCACAACTAGTTTCTCAATGGCTGCTCTTTGGAGTCAACATTTGTCATTTAGAGCAATGTCTGACAGTGCTTTCTGATCTCCTTTCAAATAGTGGTCTGAAATTGAAAAGCAGTTGACGTCCAAAGCAGCTGAGCTCTTCAGCATTGACAGCTGCACCAAATAAAATCAACTCAAGCTTGACAACTTTCAGAAAGTTGATTTTTTTAGCCTTTGGACATTAATCACTGTGAAGAAGGTTTCTCATCTGGTACAGGACATGTGTCCTTCCAAAAGTTACCGTATCAATGAGTACTTTCATGTCCAATTTATATTCATTCACTCATATGTACAAAATGACTACGTAACAATGCAATGAAAATCTCCAATTCAAAATGGGTTTTACAGGACACCTCATTTAGAAGAAGCTGAGGTGTGAGTAATAACTTCTGTTCGCCATCTCTCATCATATCTGTGGAATATTCAGGGCGATGTTAGAGTTTCTTCATTGAGTCCTGAAATATAGTCCATAAAGTACTAAAATTACTCACTATCTGATGTTCTTGAAAGGCATTGAATAAATTGAGAATGTGCTTATGTGCTTGTAAAATGGCCCTATACATGTGGCAAAAATAAAACTTCTCCCGCCAGTATCTCACACCAGAATTAGTCTTTCTATTCAGTTACAACGAAGTGAACTCAACAGTACCATCTTTAGTGGCAACTTGAGGGTGGGGAAGTTCCATTAAATTTGTTGGAAGCTGCATGTCAACAGAGAAATTGATAATTCCCATATTTTGCAACCTTTTCACGATTTCGCTATAAATGAGAGCCAGCATGACCGGGGTCCCAAGTCGGCTCGTCAAGACCTGCCATACACATTAAACTTGAATGATGTGGAAAAGAGAAGTCCTCCAAAGAGATTTAAAACCTACAACCCCATTACATATTTAAGAGTAGTAGTATACTGACCTTCTAATTCCATTAATAAAGTATCTGATCATCACCTCTGCCATAAAGGCAACAATGCAACTGCTTAATACCTTCTTGAGTTATCAAAAAATCGTAATTTAAGCTAGACATATGGGAGGACGCCCACATTCATAAACTGTCGGTTATGATATACATTCATGTCTATCCCCATTCCAATAAATCGATTGCAGCCAACTTTGGGCAGTCAAAGGCTTTCAAGCAAAAGATTTGAAGTCCAGGCACATTATCTTTGAAAGTAATCTTTGGCCACCATGAAAAAGTTGGGAAAAGCTAACCCTAAAGTGACTTGTCAACCTAAAACCATGTCCATATGCGAGTGACAAATTGCTACCAATGTTGAAATAGGGGTTTGAAACACTGGGATTCCCTTACACACGTACTTCAATGTGGGATCTCAGTAAAGAAATGGCTAACATAAAAAGGAAAGCAAGCTTCCCTGCTCAATGAGTGCAAAACAAATAACAAGGACAAAAAACCCACCGTATTCAAGTAGAAAACTCTTGCATCCACTGTGTGACGAGATTTTGTCCGCCTGAAACCCTGAGCAAATTTGTTGGTGTCACAAGATTATCCATGAGTAATATTACATACTTTGACGCCTCTTCATCAATGTATATATACTTCACACACAAAGTTTACTCTTGCTTTGTAAGTCTACATGATGCCACATTTCATTCCCATAAGAAGTGCAAAGCCAGCATTCAAAACATTGGGAAGGTCAACAACACCACGACTAAAAACTTCACAGATCCTTATGAAGTGTTTGTTGCCGTACCTTATAGCCATACAAATAAATCTCTAGAGCCTCGAAAATTGTGGCAGGGCTTCGATCCTTGGGAGGAAGGTAATGGCCTGCAAATTCAAGAGCCATCGAATCTAAACGATCAATGTAGGAGTCCACTGGAAGTGGAACTGGTGAGTGGGATACAAGGGCATCATCCTCGGCAGCGATTTCCAGTGCAGCCCGTGCTAAGTCGAGAGAACGCGTTGAAAATTCTCTACCATCCTCAGGTGAAGAAGTCATTGTAAGCTTGGTGATTTCCTTAGTGTAGTTCCTACGTGCCACCTGCAACATGCTTAAGTGCGGAAAAGTATCGCAAAAACATTCTCAAACTAAGTCAAAAAAAATCCCCTGTCATAAACTGGCACAACAAGAAGATGTCAGGCAATGGAAGAATTCTTGTGGGGTCACGAAATTGTCCAGAGATTTTTGCACTGTCAAAGTGCAATGATATTTGTGGTCATTGTAGTTCATTTGAAAACTGGGGAAACGAACATTCTATATATCAGTTTATGCTCTAACAGTACAGTACAATGAGTTATGCAAGGTATACAATGGAAGGATGTTTTTGGGGGTCAAGAATCAAACTGTCCAGGGATTTTTGTGCAATGTGAAAATGCAGAGATCGGTCAGTCCCAAATTGGGTTAAGAGAGTGAGTACCTGGGCATGTGCAGTATCGATGCCAGCTTGTTCCATGAGACGATACAATGACGATTCCAAAACCAGTTCGGAGGCTCCGAACCTTTCAAAACCTTGTTTTTCAAACCTCTCATCATCGTTACCACTGCACCGGCAAGCCACCGAAGCGTGAAGTACATTACTACCATTTGGTTGAAAATTGATGGTGGAACAACTGCCGAACAATTCGCAGGGCACAATACTCTGCCTCTGCCACAAAATCGAGGACGACTGATGTACATAACCCCGAAATAAACCTTCTCTAGGGTTTGCTTTAGGGTTTGAATCACAACATTGGGACAGAGAACAAGGTTGCAAAGGGAGGAGCGACGCGAAATTGCTGTGTGGGATGAGCGTTTGAGATGAGATGATGGAATGTGTTCCTGAACTGCGTTTCCTCCTCCTTATAGTCCATTGCTTCCCCCCTAGTTCTGAGCTGGGATGTGGATTTTTGGAGACTGCTCTACATGTAGACCGGACAGTATTACTTATTGCTGGGAGTGGAGGAATTTGGCTGATCTGGAAACTTGTTCTGTTCAAATCGTTTTGCATGATGTGCATTAAGGAAGATGATGGTAGCCGCTGCAAGCTCAATTTGCGAAGACAGGGGGAAAGAAAAGACAGGCTGCAGTCTGCGTGTGAAGAGCAGCCAGAGTACAAAGGCGTCATAGCATCTATCTTGTTCTTCTCTCTACGTCTTCGACAAACCGAGGTTTCTCTACTTGCCAAAAATTCCCAGCCAATTTGGACTGTTTCATCACAATCCCTCTGCCAATTCAGCGACATGCAACGACCATGCCGTTGATGTTCCAACGCCCAGAGGAGAAGATCTCCATGGCTTGCTTACTTGCAGAAAAACCCTCACGAATGTTTCCCCACTCAATGGGTATATGTATGTGTCAGCGTCTTCCTTCCTTATGAATTTCAGCACGAAATTGTGCAAGAACAGCACATTTTCTGCAGTGCCCTTCAATTTGCCGCACACCTTCTATTCAGGCAAAATTTGCTGTTCGGTGTAAGATTAGCACATTGTGACCCTGGCCCTTGAAGGTCTGTCACAAAAACCTTGGTGCAATTCAATAGCTTTGCTTCGCCTGAAACAGAGGCACGAAGAAACAGAGGATTGCAGGGGTTCTACTACATAGCTCGCGACTCGTGGGCTTCTCCTTTTTTCCCAGTCAAAATCATCACCCCGAATCTCCGAGTCACCCCAAAACGGCGTTCAAGATACTTAGTACTTGTTGATGATGATGATGATGATGATGCACACCAAGTTCGGCGACTAATGAAACATTATCATCAACAGAGACCGGATAACCTCGAATTAAGCATGCCCACTCCATCCAGTCCCTACGCGCCACTCGATCTTGTGCTTTGGTGTGGCCGAGATCCCCAGAAGCTTGAAGGTTGTTGAAAGTGTGTCCACAATCAATTGATCAAATTGTGGAGGAAACTGAACCCAAAACTTGCACTACACTACTTACCTGTTTAAAGTTGTTTTCTGCCTAATTTGAAAACTGGCCACATGGCCTTGTACCAAGTAACTTATGATCTGATAAAACAATCAGAGCCCAGAATATTTTCTCTTCAGCTCCGACTGATTCTGTGTGCTAACCTTAACTTTTAGGTACATGCCACAGCCAAGACTAGGTAGAATCTCTCTCTCGCTGAGTCTCTTTTGTGAGCTTTTCTTCTTCCAAATTACTATCTACGAACAGCTACTACTTACATCCCTTGAAGAAGTAGTAGGGCTCCCTTTGTTCCCAGATTTTTGATGACTTCTGTCCACTTTTCAAAGCCCATCCACACACCCCACATCCCCCTGTTCCTCGTACGAATAAGAATAAAACATGTCATCACAACTAGGACTCAACTGTGCTTGTCTTCAATACCTAGTATTAAGGCTTGACTTTCCTTGTTGGTTTAGTTGAACGGTGACATACAGAATATTCACCTTGTTTCGAACTTCAAGAATATTATGAAATACTTACACTGAATTCTTTTCACTGCCCAATGCCCAACATTCATTAACCCAACATCCCCTTGTTCCTCGTATGAATACTAAAACATTTACTCACAAACTAGGCAAGTGTGCTTGACACTTGTCTTCAATACCTAGTCTTAAGGCCTGAATCACCATATCGATTTAGTTGAACAATGACATACATACAGAATGCTCATCTTGTTTTGACCCAACTTGAAGAATATTATATAAAATACACTGATTTCTGTACACTTAATATTATGAGTGGCTGTAGATCATCAACCTTATCAACCCTATATATCCCTATACCTCAGACTTCGTGTTCAGGAATTCTCCCAGATTTTTTGTTCGAGTCAACTGGAAGAATATTTTGAAATACTTACACTCAATTCTGTATAGATTTTGATGAGTGGTCGTAGATCATCAATGCTTATAAACCCTAAATAACCCAACACCTCGACACTTTGTGTTCGGGACTGAAGCCTCCTAAATTTTTTTCCAATTTGTCGCCGCCTGCTGGATCCTAAGCAACGGTGGGTAATGATCCATGGGACTAATGACTAACTTAATGATCCACCATCTCCGAATAAGTTAGGAGGCTGATGATTCATCGAGTCAAAGCAGTTGGAAAGTGCGTCTACTTAACTTATTATTCCAGAGCAGCTTTCTTCGAATTTCGATGAAACGGAATTTGGCACGAAGGCTTGTTGCATGCATGGTGACAGAGTCAGTCAGTCAGAGGGAGGAGTCTTGACACTTGTTGCATTCTCCGTGGTCAGACGATACCGGCAAAGGTGGACAGAATAGTGTGGTGGCCCACTTAGTCCGCTGCCTGAATTTGCAAAGCAAAAACTCGAAAGAAATTGGATCCTCCGAAGTCCTCTGCCACCGTAGCCAAAAGAGGGTGACTCTAGGACATCCATCACAAGTCAGTGTGGGTGTCCCCATGCAAAGAATTGTAAGTTAGGCTAAGTGCAGCATGGCCACAAATTAGCCGTGTCACAGTGACACGGACAAACCAGGGAGCTCCGACCATGGACAAAACCTGCTTAACCATACCTATTGGTAAACCTACCCTTAAACCTAAGTGCGCAGCTGAAGACGAAGGAGGGGGAATCATTACAACTAGTGACATATGTATTGGGCGTTGATTCAATCATGTTTGGGCTTGGCAGTGGCTTTGTCGAATGTGGAATTGCTAAACACACGCTATGTAAAGAAAATCTTTGGCTCACACGGCAACATAGCTTCCTGCTCCAAGGTCTTCTATATCTCCTTCCGCTCTCCACCTTGCAATTCACACTCTACAACACCACCGCTTCTGCTTGGTTTCTGTATTACCCCATTTTTGCAGCGGAGGTCTTTTTTATTGTTAGATTCCTGAGAAATGGAAATGAGTTGCGGAATGGCGATGAGTGTTTCGCATTCGTCAAGTATCCAGCCATCATATCTGTCGCCTCACAGGAAGCGAGGGTGGCGAAGACACGATTCTAGGTTCATATTGACATCTTCCTCACTTTTCACATACCGAAAGGAGGAAAAGAGGAGGGTTGAGTCGTCGCTGCTGATGATTAGTTCTTCCTGCTCGGCGAGCCTTAGGAATGTAGGTTTGAGACCAAGGATAGGTAGGTATGGAAATTTGGGCATAGGTTTAAGCGGTGGGATATACAAGACGCACTTTGCAATGTCGATAAACCTCGGAACTGAATCTGTGGCTCGAGCTATGGGATTGCTGGACATCAGCACGATGTCCCCGAGCTTCGAATCGACCAAATTAGAATCTGGAGACATTCTTCCGGCCTTTGTCCACTCTCTTATGAATATTTTCCTTGACAATTTTGCCACACTCCAAACTCCCAGTTTGGTGGCCGCATTCATATTATCGGTGCTTGTAGGAGCATACCTAACTGTGTATAACAAGGAAGAAGTCGGAGACAATCTGCTCAACATTGAGGGAGGAGAAGGAGGGATACAGAATTCGGTGGCAATTGTGTCACAAGACTCGGTTTTCAATCGGTTTGTATTGAAGCGGTGCCCTTCAATTTCAAATAACTTTGTTGTCACCTTAGGTAAGAGGCAGGAACAACGGACTCAAAATTTGGAAGCAAGCAGGGTTATGTATCAAAGACAATGTCTTCATGCTGCCGATGGAGGAGTTGTGGCGATAGATTGGCCGGCAGAGCTTGAATTTGCAGCTGACAATGGCTTGGACAACACCATGCTGCTTGTTCCTGGTTTGTCTTTTATTCTTCAATTTTTATTTTTTTTGTGAAAATTGCTGATGATCTACATGAACTCTGATGCCGATTCTGCTTCTTTCCTGTTGTAATTTTGTATGGTATGTGCATCCATCCATTGCGAGTCAGGTTTTCTCTCTTGTCTATAAGACATGAAATTGTCGATGCCTGATGCTGATAGTGTCGTGAAGAAGTTTTTCAAGTATTACATCCCTCGCCGAGTCGCTTGAATTTGTCAGCGCTTAAAATTATCATCAACATTCATTATCTCAAAGAGCGAGCTCAAACTGCTTACTATGTTCATCCAGTTGTTGGGTTAGGTTCTTCAGTCGTCAATAAGAGATGGAAAACTAACAGCTGATACTGAAATTGGTAGTGTTGTGAGGAAGTTTCTCAAGTATTACATCCCTCTTCGAGTCGCTTGAATTTGTCAGTGCTTGAAATCATCATCAATAATCAATATCTCATAGAATGAGCTCAAGCTGCATACTATGTATATCCATAATTTTGAAGAATTGTTGGGTCAGGTTCTTCAATTGCCAATAAGAGATGGAAATCAACAGCTGATACTGAAATTGATAGTGTTGTGAAGAGGTTTCTGAAGTATACATCCCTCGCCAAGTCGCTTGAATTTGTCAGTGCTTGAAATCATCAACATTCAATATCTCAAAGAATGAGGTCAAGCTGCGTATGTAGATCCATCATTTTGTAAAATGGTGGGTCAGGTTCCTCAATTGTGGATAAGAAATGGAACTGACACTGATACTAAAAATTGACAGTGCAGTGAAGAATTGTCCAAAGTATTACATCCCTCACTGAGTTGCTTGAAATCAACTTTCACTATCCCAAAGAATGAGGTCAACCTGTGTGTGTGCTCTCTTGCCTCACGCACCCATCATCAATGTTATGTACTTTCAATTTTTTATGAACTTTGATTAACCAGCCTATGCTTTACTGGTTTTACAGGGACAACAGAAGGGAGCCGCGATGAAGGGGTACAGAAATTTGTCATGGATGCCATGCGACATGGGTATTTTCCTGTGGTTCTGAATCCACGAGGCTGCGCCGCCTCCCCTTTGACTACACCCAGGCACTTCATCTACCCATGTGATAAGAAGTATCAATTTTTAGTTGCCACCAACTGGTTGTAATTGTTAGATCGAATCTGCATAATCATGGGTGCCAAGCCTGTTCAGCCACCACAAAGGCGTCATTAAACCTCATCTGGTCAATCACATCATTCATATGACTTTTGTGTTGCTGTCATTGCATTCATTTGGGTTTTGAATATTTTACTAATTGCTTGCACAATTTTATAACTCGGGAAGGAATGAATTTCTGTAGAGGTAAGCATTTGCGTGCTTGCTTTTAACAAGCACGCAATTATGTGTGCAAAGCCTCGTAGGCCATCACAAAGGCTTAAGCAAACCTCATCTGGTCAATCATATCAGTCATATGACTTCTGTGTTTCCTGTCATTGTTCAACAAGTTGAGCAATCATTGGGGTTTTGAATTGTATTCTAATCGCCTGCAACTCAGGAAGGCCATCACAATGGCTAAAGTAAACCTCATCTAGTTGATCATTTCATTCATATGAATGTTGTGTTTTCTGCCATCAGCTGACAAGTTGAGCATTCTTTTGGATTTGGGAATTTGTTTTGTTTGATTGCACAAACTTATAACACAGGAAGGAGTGAGTCTCTGACGAGGGTAATGCATGACTGGCCTGGGACTAGGGTTTTTACAGCTGCGGACAGTGATGACGTGCGCTTGGCTGTGCGACACATCATCCATGAGCGGCCAGGGTACACGTTGATGGGAGTCAGCTGGGGTTTTGGTGCCAACATGTTGGCAAAGTATTTGGGGGAAGAGGCTGGTGCTGCTTTGCTGATGGCTGCTGTTTGCATATCTAATCCTTTTGATTTAGAGAAATCTTCAATTCATTTGAGCAGGACCAGAGGGCCAAAACCAGATCGTGCTATGGCCGAAGGTCTTGTGAATATTGTGAGGGAGAATCAGGTACTACTTCACATCTTGGTTTGGCAGATTGGTTGCTCTATTAGAATTATCCTTTAATTCAATGTGACTTTTTGTTGGGAGTTGGTCCCTTGATTTTCCATTGGTTGTTTTGCATATAAAATCAATGATTTCTTCTCACTTGTGGTGCATGCTCGGATCTAGTGTTTGAATTTGAATGAAGAGCAACCTGTGTCGATTCATTGAGGACCAAACTTATTTTAGCACCTCTTGGCATTCCAAAATGAGTTTGACCCTTAACAAACCAATATAGAATGTTCTCATTTAAACCTCCACACTACCTCTAACCATACACCATAAACTTACCAAACATGGAAGGTGTTGTATGCAATACAACCAATTCCTAACAAAAAGTCTCTTTTTTGAAGGAGAACTTGATGGTCTAAAGAAGATGTACTTTGTGCAACTACCCTTGTCTTTCTAGGATGGAATCTAGCTGTGCAATTTCTAGCACTTTCAGTGTATCCATTTCTACGTCAATTTCTCATGTGATTTCTATGATTCTTCATGGCTCGGAGGAACAAACAATTTCTGCAAATGTTAAAAAGTTTGAAAAAATATTATGATAATTGTAGTTGCAGTGCCATGTTTAGGCAGGCCCCCACATTGAAATCCTATTCACTGATACTGTGAATTTGCATGTGGCTAGATGCTTTTTGCAGGAGAAAAGAAAGGGTATGAGGTGAGCCGAGCTTTGGGAGCTAAAACAGTCCGTGAATTTGATACAGCCATGTCGAGAGTTTCTTATGGTTTTGAGACTCTTGAAGAGTTCTATGCAGCTGCAAGCAGTGCAAGCAAAGTCAGCAACGTGCAAATCCCCCTTTTATGTATCCAGGTAAGTTTTCAATTAATTGAGGCTTGCTTTCTGCATACACAAGGATGGTCTCGAAAGTAGACATATGTGGCACCTCCATCATAAAGCCTTTGGACTGATTCTCTCAATTAGTGGGCCTTCAAGGTTATCTGCTCTATAAGGTAATTGGGTCTAATTCGGATACTTATCCTGATCGGACACATATGTTTGAGTGGTGTGTGGTTAATGTGGATATAAGAACAAACACAAAAACACAAAACATGTCTTTTAAAGAGATTGGACTACGTGCTTCGAATTTGTTAACTATTCTAGGTTCAATGGTCAACATACTTGGGGGACCTATATGATCCTTCAAGAAGAAAGAATCTTCACTTTAAGTACGTAGAAGATATGCATACTAGCTCTGAAAATTATGAAACTGGCTGTCACCTCGATTTGGATTTGCTAGTCATCTGGTACTAATCACCTGTTTGGTATTCTAGGAGAAGTGTCTCTGTTTGAAGCCCACTTACCTTAGATGCTTGGTCCTTTTCAATAAGCTGCAAGTATTTGACATGTAATATTTGCAGAAAATATTGTTGCGAGGCAACATAAATGGGGGTTATTGTAACATTTACAAATCTCAAATATGCTGATTATATCTCATTTGTGGGCAGGGTGAGGACGATGCAACGCCAATGGCTTCCATCCCATACCAAGCTCTTCAAGCAAATCCATATACCACTGCCCTTATTGCACAGTCACCAACGGCTAAGTACTCAGAAAATAGTGTTGTAAAACAGCCCGGCAGTGCATCCACACACGACTGGAGTCACACTATTGCACTTGAGGTAAGTTGGAGGTTTCAACTTGTCATATAGATTTCCTACTCAAAAAACAATTTACTCATTGACTTCTTCAAACTTACAAAAAAGTGCTTAAGTTACAGGCATTATATCTTCTGTAAGTTATTTCAAGTTGCAAACTATGACTAAACATTGCAGCAATTCAAACAACTGACTGATACTCTCCAGACAAACATTAAAATGGGGACGTTGAGACTTTAACTATTCAGATTGAAAGCTTATTCTTAAGATTAATCTAGCAGTTTAACAAAAAAGGACTACTAGTTTGGAAAATAAGGTTTGTGGAAGTAACTGTTTAGATCCTTGCAGTGGCTGGCGGCTGTGGAAGTTGCACTGCTGAAAGGGAGACATCCGCTTTTGGACGTCAAAGGCTTCCATAAACAAATGAAAAATGTCCCAAAAACCTCGCTGGAACAGCCAATAAGTCCCCCACATGAAGAGGACGTAGTGTCAACTAGTGAAACCACTTCTCAATCAACATTGGATGGGTCACCTGATGGTAAGGTCTTGTTGCTTTGTGTTGTAACTTTGCAATTCTCATTTGAGGTGAAGAAAAGTGTTTGTTTGTCAACTAAAATGTAAGTTGTTGCGATGAAGAAAACTTCAGGTACATGATATTCCAGAAAAACACTCAGTAGATTTTGCGTGCAGGTGGGGGACAGGAATATGCTCAAGATGCATCTATATCCGGTCGAGACGCTACCAATGACTTTTTGGTGCAAAAGGAAAGCGAGGTTCCTGCTGAAGATACTACTAAGAATCAAAGTGTTTCTCAGCCTAAGACAGCTGAGAGTAAGGAAATAGTTGAGGACATGGATGGAAATGATGGTGCTATTCAGCCTGTCCAGGAGGAGCTTGCCTTAGTGAAATTAGATAAGCCCCAGGGAGAACCTAGCCCTGCTGAAGAACCAGCAGGAGAACCAGAAGGAGAACCAGAGGGAGAACCAGAAGAAGGTTCTGATGCCATCCAAATGCGTGCTGCAGCTCAAAGTATTATGAATGTGTTGGACATTACAATGCCCGGAACGTTGTCTGATGAAAAGAAAGCCCAGGTTAGTTCTTCCTGTCCTTGGTGACTTTAATATCTAAGGTATGCAGGCCTATAATAGACACTTCTAACTCCATATATGCCTTTTGGGATCCCAAATTGTGTCAGCTGGTTAGCAATTGTGAATTATGAAGATGCTCATGTCAAGTGTCAAAATTGGAGTTGAGATGGAAAAGTTATAAGATGGCAAAGGGAAGATTCTTCTTTCTCTTTGAGCTAACACACAGGCCCTCCCAATTGTGTTAACTACATTGTTTATGGTAAATACTGTGGGCCACACATAAACAAGGAAACCAGCACCAAAAACATTGGGGATATTCTGTGGTAGCGCACTATATTCCAACCCACAGTATATAACATCGGAGGTCTACTTTGTAGGTCACAGTATTTCTATTGGATGGAAAATGGTGTACCTTTGAGAAACTTTCAACAAAGTGAGATCCAATTTATACCCATCCTACCTAGGTGGTTTCGAATCTAATATACGAATATTAATCAAAATAGACTTCAACAAAATTGAAATTCACATTTATTCATAAACTTCCTTGTTAAATATTATTCATCTAAAAATAGTAAGTCTGTACATTTCCGTATATTATGAAATAATATAGAAGTGGATAGATTGATGCAAAAGAAATTCCCTCAAGTATGAGGTTCCACACTAGTTTTATATGTGATGGTATGTACTGTGGGCCGCACTAGGTGCATCAAAGGGTAAAGCACACTATAAGTATGCCCACAGTATTTACCATAAATAGTATACTGAACCTAGAAATGGTGTCCTTATTTTGAGCACATAGTCCAATCTCATTGGAGTTCGGTCTTTTTGGTGTCTGTTCTTGACTACGAGCATGGCCATATACCACTCAAACATAGGCATCTACATAAGACTAGTATTTGATTAAGGCCTGCGTACCTTATGTGATTTTATCAGTATATTACCCACCTAGGAACCATCATCCATATCCATAAGAGTTACAAGATGCTAACTAAGGTTATGTTTTACATGATGCTTGACATCTGAACATGGCAGCACGGTCTTTTGATGAAAACGATTGGGTGTTTGTGGGCATCATCAAGTTGGATTATTGGCAGGCTTCAAAACCTCCTATGTCTTACATCCCAATCTTATTGTCACAGCTCGCATTTAAATTCAAAAATGGTGACAATTGTCCAGCATAGGGCAGAAGGTCTAGTCCTTCAAGATTTGTCACCCAATTTGTGGCTAAGCATGGGGAGGGTGTACAGAGCAGATAGAGCTGTGTACCTAGTGGACTTTGCAAGCCAGTAATATTTGCTTGGAGTTTTATATTTGAACACTGATTATGGTGAATAGCATGGGCAGATGTGTATGGCTACTTACTCTGGGCAGCCCTGTAGAATACACCACTACACAAGAAAAAGTGTGCAACCGCGGTTGTCATGCCCTCCATGATATAAGCACCTCCTTCCCCTAGGTTGGAAGTTTTTTAAATGCACACTATTTTAATCAATAGAAGCACTATAACCTACAACATGGAGCTCTGATGTTAATTACTATAGGTTGGTAAGTAGTGTGCACCCACAGTATTATTCCCAACGTTTTTAATGTGGAAATAAGCTCAAGATGTTTGGCCCACAGTATTTACCATAATCATCACTGTAGTTGTACAGCCATAGAAATTGGATTTTACACTGCCATACCCTTGAACCTGACAGTATACATGGGTTGCAGGTACTGACTGCTGTAGGAAAAGGTGAGACGATTGTCTCAGCCTTGCAAGAAGCAGTGCCTGAGGATGTGCGAGGTAGTATGGCCGCGGCTGTATCTGGAGCTGTGCAAGCAAGAGGTCTTAATTTTAATCTTGTTGGATTTAGTAAGAACATGCCGGCTCCAAGCCTTCCTGCAGGTTTTATTGATAAAATAAAGGGAAAGTTGACAGCAGTTTCTCATCAGAAGACAGAGGCCCCTCCAGGCCAAATCCCAACTTTAGGACTTGAAAATTCCTCGCCTATCAGCTCTGCGGAACAGAGAAAGGAAGGACATGAAGCTGGGAACAGTAGCAGTGATAACAACAAACAGAGCAAAGAGGCAGGTGGTGAATCTGAGAAGCCGAAACCTGAGGAATCCAAGTCAGATGATAAGGTACCTTCAGATACTCGGAACAAAACTCCAGATGGAGAAGGACATGGTGAAGGTCACGCGCAGGCAGAAGCACTTGAAACTAAAGTGGAGAAGGTTGATGAAGGTGATGATCACACTCTAGCTTCTGGAAATTGATTGGTCTGTGTTGCATTTTGTGAAGAAAGTTTTCCCTGACATGTGCACCTGATTTTACCAGACTTTGATCTTGCATAAGTTAGTACAAAGCTGTATATCATCTTTTGTTGTTGCTAATTGCAGGAGTGGAGAACGTCGATGAAGGTGACCATCACACTCTAGCTTCTGGAAACTGTCTAGTTACTGGTCTATGTTGCATTCTCTATAGAGGCTTTTTTTGCAGAGCACCTCTCCAGACTCCATGAAAATATGTTCACATCTCGGTTGACGTTTCTCAGTCAAACACCAAGCAGATGTTGACATTTATCATAACACATGGGCTGGCAATATAGGCATTTTCATCATGTTGCAGTTGGGTTGCAGCAGTTCTATCTGACAGCAGGGAAAGCTATTCACCTGATATGCACCTGATTGATCAGACCTTACTCTTGCATAAGATAGTACAAAGCTTTATACCATCGTTTGTTGTTTGCTGCTAATTGCAGGTGACAAGGGAAAGACTTCTGAAGGAAGCAAAGATGTAGGAAAGGACAACGTTGGTAAGGAAGCCGAGAAGAATTCCAATGTGGAGAAGAATAAAGCAGAGGGTGAGAAGGCTGAGTCCACTGATAACAAAGCTGAGGCAGCAAAGGATTCAAAGGGAGAGCCATCTGAAAGCAAGGAGGGGAGTGTAGACAACAAAGCGTCACCAGAGGGGAAGAATGAGCAGGCCACAGAAACCCAGGAGAAAGTGGAACGAAAAGGAGGCGAAAAGGAAACAGGTGCCCCAACTGACCAGCATGATGCTGGAACAGATAATAATAATAACAAGGAGCCCGACAATGCTGTGAAAAGTAATGACAATACACAAAGTGCAAGTGAGGAGACAAAGCCTGAGGGGAATACTCAACCTCCTCCTAGTCCTACTCCTTCACCTTCTGAAGCCCCTCCTGCTCCTGCTTCCCCTCCAAAAACTGGGATGGCACCTCCAATTGACATGGGGCTCGCGTTCCAAGCCCTCACAGGTTTTGATGACTCCACACAAATGGCTGTCACCAATGTCTTTGGAGTGGTGGAAAGCATGTTAGAGCAGATGGAGAAGGATAAGAAAGGCCCTGAAAATGGAAATGGTGCGTCTGCTGCTGGGCCACAGGAGGAACCCACTGATGATAGTGAAGATAAAAGAACAAGTGGTGGCGAAAAAGACGAAGTGAAAGATGACCAGAAACAGAAGCAGAAACAGAGAGAACCCACCAAGGATATGTGCAACGCAGAAGATGGAGCTGCAAAGACATCAAGAGTAAATGGAGACAGAAACTTTAATGATGTTGGCAAAGGTGATGATACTGGTGAGAGTCTTGAAAATGCAGATGAAGTAGCTGTGAGTTCTGGTCATCATGAACAAGGAGAGGTCATTTCTGGTGCTGATCAGAAAATGCAAGTAAGTGAGCTAGAGGGGACAAGGCCTTCTAGTGGCCGTTTGTCTTCAACTCCAACGAAGACCTTGAGTAAGGTCTCATTTTGCAGACCTCTATCGAAAGTTTTGGTTACACGAAGAGTAGGGAGCTTCACTCTTGTAGAGACTATGTTGAAGGATGAAGCGCCTCAGGTAGTCAATGGTGTGCATTCAGGGCAGAATGGAGCAACTGCAAAATTTGACCGTAGTGTTACAGATTTGACAGGGGTATCGTGGAGGCAGCAGAGTGGAAATGGAGGTGGACAACAAATTACACCAATCGGTCTGCATCAACAGAGACATGTAGATGCCATCCCGCCAATTCTAGGCAAAATGCCTGGCATAACCATAGAAAAGCTTCAACTGGATGTTGACATGGAAAGTCAGCAAGAACAAGATCGTAAAACAGCAGCAGCAGGAATTCAAACAATTGAAGTTGAGGCAACTGACATCAAAGATTCCAAGACTTCAAACATGATAGAGAGCCTAGTAACAGATGCCCTGAAGTTGGAATTGCTTAGAAGGTTGGGGATTGTTGGAATGGAATCTCTTGGAGTTGATTTAGACAAGGAGGTTGCCAAGGTGGCTCATGCAGTGGCAGAATCAGTTCGAAGATGGAAGCAGAATTTCACAAGCGGCCAAGTCGATTCTGGAAAGTTGGGAATGCTACAGTCAGACTCAATTGTTAGCACCCTTGGCACTGTTGTGGGCGGTACCCGCATCTTGGGTAGTCTAGTCCCACTTGGAGTACTAGCTGGTGTTGTGTTAGCTTCATTAGGGGCTGTCTATCTGATTGTTACTGATAATCAAGAGTCCAAAAGTGAAGAGGAGGCAGTTGAAAGTGCACAAGATGTAGCACAAGAAGAATTAGAACAAGAAGATATCAGTGAGCCTTCCTCATGGGATAGTGCCAAAAGATCCGCTGTGGACGTACCTGTGCTGGAAAAACATATTAGTTTCAGCAACACTCACAATCAAGAGGAATATTTCTCCGAGTTTGAAGAAGAAAAAAATCAACAGGAATCAGATTCAACTGATTTTACAGATGATGACAGTGAAGTAGAAAAAGAAGGTAACGGAAATAATAATCGTCTCATGGGAATGATGGCAGCAGCTGTGAGTGGTGGTGCTACTCTGGCTGGCATGAGTATGGCAAACAACGACAATGCAACAGGAGCCCAGGGTGGCCAGAACACCGCAGTTGGGGACCAATCAGGGACGGAGCCTGGGAATCCAAAAATAATTTCTGGTATTCATCCCTTAGCTGAGAAGGCACTGTCAGTTGCTGCTCCAGTTGTACCCACCACAGAAGATGGAGAGATTGATCATGAGAGGTATGCATCTGGCTGTTTTTTTACCTCCAATCAAATGTCAGTGAAATCATCCTCTGCTTATAGAGAATTTATGTTTGTGTCCAGATTACTGTACTAGTGTGGAAAGCATCAAGCCAATAGCTTGAGTGGTTGGAACTCATCTTCGCCTTGCAAGTGGTGTCGGCTCCGTTCTCCACTGAGCCATGCTAGTGTTACCCACTATGGTCAACCCAAACATTGTGGGGTTCGCAGGGTCAACCAGTCATCTCAAAAAATTGTAGATACTGAGGGCTCAACGAGCCTATTAGGGGAGGAACAGCAATTACAGCCATTAGAAGACTCCATCTCTTAATTGAGGCAGTAGCCTGCAGGCAAGGAGACTCTATAATTCATGCTAGTGTTGGCGAACACAGGGATCATCTTTTGTGCTAGTGTGGAACTTTGATGTCACTGTTTGTTTTGCAGGTTGGTTGCGATGCTCGCAGAACTTGGGCAGAGGGGTGGCTTTTTCAGACTGATTGGGAAAGTGGCACTTCTGTGGGGAGGTCTGCGAGGTGCCATGAGCCTCACAGATCGTCTCCTCGTGTTTTTCCGTGTTAGTGAACGTCCATTACATTTAAGGTGCTTCTTTTTTCCTGACCTCAGTATTTGATACCCTTGTGTATACAGGCACTTTCCAAACTTTGCTTAGAGCTGGCATACTATACTGCTAAGCTTCAGGGAAAGTACTGCATGTAAATGTGATGTGATTAATGTCATTGGTGGTCATGTTGAGATAATTACAGTGTTATTAGCTTGTAGTGCTTTTAGTGTAAGATGCACATGCAAAATTATCCTTATCTAGTTAGTCTCGTTAAAACTGCACTTAACAGTAGAGCTGGATTTATTTGATGTATCTGTGCAGACTCGTGAACTTTTCGGCATTGATTGTCTTGCTCTGGTCTCCCATATTAGTACCAGTTCTACCATCCTTGCTGCATCAATGGGCTACCAAGTCTCCCAACGCAGTTGCAGATGCCGCTTCAGTTGTGGGCCTTTATGGTGCTATTCTTATACTGATCACAATATGGGGGAAGCGTGTCCGTGGGTATAATAAACCTCTCTTAAAATATGGTCTTCGCCTCTATTCACGAAAAAAGGTATGTATTTTCTGCCGCCAATTTGTCACATGTAAGCCAGGAATTCTTATCACGGCTTTCATTGTGCACAGCTTGTCTTCTTCGAATGCAAATGAGTAGTTCAGCAGTATATATACAGAAATTATAAGCTCTTAAGTTGATTTCTCTCTGTAGTGATTTTCCATAGAAAGAGAATGTGTCACTTGCTTTGGGTGCTAGATAACTGTAATTTTTATTAGTTGTTTTGGCATGGTCTCAGGTACAAGATGTAGCTCGAGGGATAGCTCTAGGCATTGGCTTGGTCACAACCTTATATAGCACAAATGCCATCCTGGGATATATGCATTTCAACTGGACGGGGTTACTTGCTACTAATGCAAAATTTCCAGGTATCTTTTGAATACTCTAAATCAAACTTCTTGGTTTCATTTAACTTCTGAGAGCAGCAAGGCTGTTTTCTGTGGATGAAACCCAGTGCTTTCCTTACCAAACGCCTTAGATTGCTTGTTCTGTTCTTGCTGACATTTGTAAGCCGAATCATTATCTGGTAACTTGGTATCTGTTCCACTCTAAGACTTGTCCCATAAGCCTTTTGACTTCCCGGACTTTAAAATTAATTTCATTTCATTTCATAAGACAAGACTTGGTGTCCGAAAGTCATTCCTATGTTGTTAAGACAGACCAGACTATTTTCCAAGGACAGATTACATGGTATATGCTTTTGTACACGAGTGACATTGAAATACATTCGTTACATGTTTTCACCCCATCATTCATAGTTTGGTAATATAGTGCTACTACCATGTGCAGGTATAGCAGGACTCACCTTTTTCACAAGCATCAAAGTAGGCAAACTACTTGGGCAGGCTCTGGGGATCGGGTTGGCAGTTGCACTGGTAGAGGAAGTACTCTTCAGAGCGTGGCTACAAGAAGAAATTGCTGTAGATATGGGTTTTCATAAGGCAGTCTTCATATCTGCCCTGGCATTTGCGCTAGTTCACTGGTACGCACCTTACCAAATAATTGTGTGTGTGTGTGTGTGTGTATTTCTGTATGCTTGTTACATTAATTAAGCTGGAGCATCTACGCAAGCTTGGTCAGTCCTGGAACACATGTCAATTGGAGGCTGAGGAAGTAGGTCTGAAGGAAAACTGTGCTAATTAATGGACGGTTGTCCAGTTTCCTCGTATTGCATCTTAATTTGATTTAAAGTTTATGGTCCAAGTCATATACCCACCCTCTACAATGGCCTTGAAATATATAGTGCACAAGGCCCTGGACTTAATGAATAGGAGATTTAAAATATTCATCTGTACAAATGCACTACCAAAGTGCACATCCTTAGGAATGAACTGAGCCATTTCCTTCTGCCTTCCGTGTATATGATCGATGGATGATCAATGGATGTTGGGTGGCTTAACCCAAGGCCTTAATCTGGATCCCACCTAAGGCTGGATTAGTGCTAGGATGGGTGACCTTCGTGGCACTTGATTTGTGGTGCACCCTACCACTATGGTCCACCCAGTCATAGTGGGAGCATTCTGGTAAACTAGACATTTCAGCCGACCATGTTGCCCTGTGGAAGATTAGGTGTTGGTTGGCTTGTCAGTGCCCGTTTAAGGTGTTCACCTTTGAAAGAAGGCAGTATTTCTCAAGGTCCCTCTAATTCTCATCATGTCCATTTCGAAAATACACGTAGCAATAGACTAACTTGAAGATGAAGCAGCACGAGAATCCACACCAGTGGCACCATTGGAGCCATCTCTTCTTCTCTTTGGAGGGATGTCTTGCTTCAAGATTTAAGGCTGGAACTAAGGTTTAATTCACGACTCGTTGTGCAGGTCACCAGCAGCAATGCCAGGGCTCTGGTTTCTGTCAGTAGCCTTAGCTGGTGCTAGAGCTAAGACAGGTCAGAATTTGGCTTTCCCTATTGGGCTACATTCTGGTCTTGTTGCTGCGAACTATGTGATCACTGTGGGAGGAGTCGCGCGGTTTCTGCCACATGCGCCAGCATGGTTCACAGGGGCACATGTTGGAAATCCTTTGGCTGGGGCTCTTGGAACTGCAATGACGGCTATGATGGCAGTGATTCTCTATCCACACACCCAAACTCCAGTGCAATAACACCAGCGAGAGAATTGGGTACCAGTAGGACACAAGCATCAAACCAATAGCTTGAGTGGTTGGGACTCATCTCCACCTTGCAACTGGTGTGAGTATCATTCTTCATGAGCCATGTTATTGTTACCCGCCCATGGTCCACTCAATCCATCCTTGTGGGTTACCAGGTTAACCGATCATCTTCAAAATTGTGGGTACCAAAGGGCTTGGTGAGCTTAGTAGGGAAAGAACAATGGGCGATCAAGTTGCCCTGGTTACATCTATTAGAAAGAGTCCATCCCTTAATTGAGGCAGTAGACTGTAAGTGAAGAGACTATAATTGATGCGAGTGTTGGCAAATATAGGCATCAACCTTCCTTTCTTTCTTTTTCTTTCTAGTAGGACACTGCGAATATATAATAGGCTTAGAGTAGCAAAGTGAGAAACTCTCTGCTCATTGATTCCCCATGAAAATGATTCCCTGGTGCATCTGCTAGTAGAACTTAGATTACAACTTCCAAAACTAAGGCTCCACGATTCACTGTGGAGTTTAGGTATGTAGGTTTAGTAAATGAAACTATTCAATTGTGTACAATAGCAGGGCAAGCAGCAGCACATAGAGAACTCCACCCTCTTTTCTGGTCTGAGTGTGCTGATGCCAATGTGTGCATTCCAGGAAATTGGTGTGTAGTGCAGGATTGTAAATTGTGAGCTTGATGTTCCTTTGGGATGTCATGGAGAAGATGGTGATTATACCTCTTGTACTAGGTAGATGAATTACTCAGGTTGGCCAAGAGTTTGGATTTCAACCATCTCATTGAGCACTTTGTAACCACTTGTTTTATCTAGGCATATTCTAGAGCTTCTGAGGGTATGCGTATATGCAAATTCCTAGACAGCTAGGTATCTGAGCTCCATATTTGGACAATTGTAGCACTTTTATGCTTTGGTATACTTCTCAAAATAGAACTGAATGCAGTTAACTGTACTGTATTTTGAAAAAAATCAAGATCTGAAATTCGCTGGCTTCCAGTTGTAGCAACAAATCCACACTGAGATTCTCTTTCAGAAGTCAAGTTGGTTCTAACTTTTAACTAGAAATTTCCTTGTAGGGCATAGGCCTGTTCCCAACATCTTGGGATATAGGACATGATGCTTACAAATTTGAAGGCCTGTTATTGATGGTGCTATGTGGTGAACCTACCTCATGTAACAACCAACTTTAGGAATCTACAACAGAATGCTCCATTCTGTCTGTTTGGAGTATTGAGGAAGGGACCTCAGACTGTTGTCTGGCTCAACCTTACTCGAGACTTAGGAGTTTGAAAACTAAAAGTCTTGCATACTGTTACTGTGTTAGTTTCTATAAACACTTAATGTGAAATGACCTGAGTGTAATGTCAACATGTGGCTGGGTATAACATGGTGGAGTCTTGGACCCTGAGATCATGTTTGTGGAGCACATGCAAATGCTAATTAACATAGGTGCATTTCTACAGGTTATCAAATTTATATACGATATACATGTGATATGTTTAGATACTTCTTGGCCCTTTCTTGTAAGCATCTGCAATGAACCAAGCAAATACATTGAGTATATGCAGAAGGCATCATTCCTCTCCTATTTATAGGCAATAGGGTTTCAGCCACATCACTCTTGATCAACTCTTCAGGCTTGTAAGCAGCCACGAAACCATATCCAAGAGGACTGTAACAAATCCCGAATCCCGATTCTCTGCACACCGTAGATGATACTATTGAAGACAGAACAAATACAGGCTCTCAGCATTCCAATTCAAACAGGAATAATTTCATCTTTAAATATCTCCACATGTAATAGGACGAGCCTTGCATTTATAACTTTACATTTCTTCAGTAAAGGTGATACTTGCTCTTTGCATTGATTATCATAGAATGTTTGATAATATATTTAATGGGATACTCTAGTGCTTTGCCATCTTGCACTGCTTTGTTAAAAAAAGAAAACAGAAAAAGACCGCCCACCTATATACATTCCATACTGTTAAGATGACAGCCTTCAAGGAAATTGTTAGTACTCCATCTCTGTATGCTCAGTATCCATAAACACTCACACTATACAAGCTCAAATAAGAGTATAGTACTGCATTAGAAGACAGATGGAGTATGCAGCACTCCAAATCTACAATAACTTCCAGTTCAAGTAAAAGGAATCAAGAAGTCTTACCACTGCAAAGTTTTGCTAAGAGCAAAACCTACAGCACCCACCAGATTATGCAGGCATCATCTAACTATCTCTCCAATCTTAGCAGATCAATCACCCTACTTCCAATTTCAAGTTCTGAATGTGCAATGACCTTGTAAAGTCCAAATGCCCTTAGAGTTGCTTCACAAAATTCTCTCTGATCGATCCGACCCAAATTGACCATAGGATGCTCTTGTCTATGATGCATGACACTCTAGCACTTGCCATCAGGCACTGCTTTGAGCAAAAGAAAGAAAGATTACCCAACTACAACTCAGACAATCCATACTGTAAGATGACAGCCTTGGAAGAAACCATCAAGTACTCCATCTCTATACGCTCACCATCCATGTGCATTCACACTAGACAAGCTTAAATAAGAGAATGGTACTGCATTAGGAGATGTGATGGAGTCTGCTGCACTCCAGATCTACAATAACTTCCAGTTTGAGTAAAAAGGAATCAAGAAAGTCTACCACTGCAAAGTTTTGCTAAGAGCATTACCTACTGCGCCCGCCGGATTATGCAGGCATCGTCATCATCTTACTATCTCCAATCTTGGCCTCTCAACTTACACCTCCCAATAAATCTGTAGTGTTTTTTCAACTACACCTCTGTGTCGAGTACAAACCTTTTGCAGTAGGAACTCTGGCACTGGCTGTTTGGCTAGGGTGTTTATACCCAATTTGGCTGTGAATGAATCTCAGCAGTACTATTTTTGGACCAAAATGTTTTTCTTGCAGTCGTAACAGCAGCACACAATTGCTTTCACACATTCACACTGGCTGTTTCACTCCCGCCGCCTGCTTCAAGATCCCTGGGGGCCTCCTCAGCCACCTTTGCAGGTCTTTCCACAGCTTTAGGGGAACTCTCAGGAGTCCGGGGCTCCCCTGCATTGGTTGTTGATCCCTTATGGATTTCCACCATCGAGAGGAACTCCCCAGCTATCTGAGGGTCTTTCATTTTCAATGCATATGTTGTCAACCCTGCTTTTGCATCATTCGTGGAATTCACACAAGCAAAAGTCACTCCTCTATTGTCCATCTTGGTGATCTTCATGTCCGGGAATATATTTGCATTCAGAAGCAAACGCAAGTTCCCTTTCGACCTCATCACCAAGCGAGACCTGCGTTGTGCATCTTCACGAACATTGACCTTAATCTCACCTCTCCCCCGCTCCTTCCACCCACCATCAAGAAACTCAAACAACGATGCATCCGCTGCAAACACTGCCTTCTCTTTCTCCTCTCCAGTTTCCACTGGCACCTCCTGCAAGGTCATCCCTGTCGAAGTGGGAACTCCAGTGCTCGGAGGGGGCGCTGTTGCGGCCGCCGGACTCGACCCGAATAACTGAAACGTGCTGCTTCCATTGCTCTTTCCAAAAACAGAATTCAATGACGGGAATGCTGTTGTCCCTGAACTTGATCCAAATAGGCCTGACCCGAATGTGGAACCCGAGCCAAAGGCTGAACCCGACCCACCAAATGCACCACCCGTAGTAAAAGCACCAAATCCAGTTGAGGGAGTTGATAGTGTGCTTCCAAAGGCAATACTTGAGGCAGAAAATCCTGTACCAAATGACCCAGAAAATGCATTCTTCGCTGAAGACAGCTGCTGGAATGTCTCTGAGCTTGAGCCACTCGGACCAAGCGCAGCACCATCTCCCCTGGCTCCCCCTTTCTCTACTACCTTCTCATCCACCTTCTCTCCGTTGGTAATCCCTGTTTTCTCTTCTGTCTCCTTTGCCTCGCTGATTACTGTCTCCTCCACAACCTCTGTAACTGTCTCCGTTGTTACAGTCTCCGTCGTTACAGTCTCCGTTATTGTTGTCTCCTCGACAGATTGATTCAAATCCTTCACTTCGCTTTCCTCCACCTTCACCATGTCTGCCTCGGGAACCTCAACGATAGGATCTGCTTTTGCGTTTGTGGGAACCGCTGCTGCTTCAGCCACAGAGGGTGGCACCAGCCGGATAGACGCAAACGGATTAGCGGCTGCTGCGGCGGGGGCAGCCCCAGCACCTGGCGTCCTCCGAACTTTAACTATGCGTCTGTTGGCAAGAACTGCTTCCGGTGCTCTTCTAAATGTGCCCCCCTCCATGGGCGTTTCCTCTTCTTCTACCTCCGGGTCATCGTCTTTACTAATCTGGCGTGATGCCACCCGTTTCTTCGATGAGCCATTCCCAGGACTCTCATCGGCTGATGCCATCGTTGTCCCCTTCCCAAATGACAAAATTGTTCACAAATCTAATCTGCAGCAACCAGCCAGTCACACGTGATGAACACCTCAGAACCTCCAAAAACCTCTAAACGTCTTGATGATGCGCAAGAAAGGAAGGAAACCCTAATGACTCACCACCACCACCACAACAACAACAACAACAACTCACGAACTCCTCACGAACTCCTCGCAAGCCCTACTACAAGGCCATCACCATAACCAGCAAAACACCAACATTGAATGTCATCACAACATCATCAAAACCCCTTCCAAACGCTCCCTTCAAAAGTCTCCCATCATCATACCCACCCCATCGCCATATACCCATCATCACAAGATCACCACCCATCTTCCTGCGTGTCCAAAATCCCCAAAACTCTCCCAAAATCAAACTCCAACTCTCGCCCCCCCCCCCCCACCATAACCAGAAACAAAACAAAACAAATCAAATCAAATCAAATTTTTCTCCCTCTCTCCTCACTCCAACACCAACCCAACCCAACCCCAACACCCAACCACAACAGGCAGCAAGAAGCGGACCTAAAAACTTGATGATTGAATCAAACTTGTGCGATCCCTCCTGCTGCCACCGCGCCTTGAGCAGTCCGCCACAGCAGCAGCAGCAGTAAGTAAAATATATAAATAAATAAGTTAAGGGCCGGGGTTGATGATCTTGGAACAGGAATACGAATGGGTGGAATGGGAATGGGAATGGGAGTGAACCCTAAAACTGCACCGTCGGAGTGGTCGTCGTCCCGGAGGCAGTGGGAGTAAGGAAGAGGAGAGAAACCCTACTACCATGGACATTGGCCATACTGATAAGTAAGCGAAGGAAGGAGGGAGTTTTGAGATGGCCGCTGTGGGACTCTCATTGAATGAATGTGCCATGCTAATAAGCTAGGGATGGGTTTGGGTAAGCTGGTAAGTCACACAATTGAACAGGCAGGGGAGGGGGCAGCCGGCGCTACTGAAGCTAGCTTACATGTCACCTGCCACGTAGCGCCGCTTCCATTGGCCCGCATTTCCAGATTTCGCTGCCCTGCCTGCGTCACCACCGAGCCTGATCGTCCACCTTGGCACCATCCTAAAGGTACATAGATTTATATGTGTATGTGTTGCATATATGTTAAGTATTTGTTTTAGTTAGTATTAGTGTGGAGTAACTACACTAAATATGATATTTAGTGTCACCAATTCTAATTGTCTTGCTCAATACTAATCGGAAACTGCAGTATAGTGTCACCAACACTAAATGTTAACCCACCATTACTTGTCATTCCTTGTAAATTTCTGGGGGGATTATAGATTTACAGTGCTTGCAATTACTATCACTTACCAAGTGATTTTTCATCCAAAAATCCAATCGTCCACGACAATATTTCATCACAAGTTGCTGACAAGAGAAGGTAGGGTTTTGGCCAACAGATGAACTCATTCATCATCCATGACAGTATTATTTTCACTTATTCATAAGAAGTGTTATCCAAAAAGTTACCATAGTGACATCAAATACCATATGACACTAAATATCATATTTAGTGTACCTTTTTGGAGGATTCAGTTTTTTGGGAATTGGTGTGGCTCGTAATAATCTGACGTCAACAACAAGAATATATTGATGTTTGGAAACAAACAAGCAGAATATGTTCACAAGATAACATAATTTTTCAAACCGACGTGGTGAGCTTCCATGCACATTATTTATGTTTCATATTTTCTTGAATTTTGGTTTTCATGTTTCCAGATTTTTTTTCGCACGCCCATGTGTCACCACCAAGTTGATCCAGCTTGGTACGATACGTATATAAATGTATGTATGTTGTACATAACATTATTCAGGTCCATAAAAGTGTTCTGTGGGATTGACAATATTATGTGGAATATTCTATCATTTCATGTTGAATGTGAGGAATATCCCACATAATATTGTCAGTCCCACAAAACACTGTTATGAATCTGAATAATGTTATGTATTTGTTTCAATTAGTATGGAGTACCTTTTTTGGAGGATCTGTGTTTTTGAAATAGGCACGGTCCAAAGAATTTTGAAATCAACAAGAATATATTGATATTTGAAAAGAAACAAGCAGAATATGTTGTTTTTGAATATCTTCACAATACAACATAACACCTTTCATCAAATGACACTGACATCGTGGGCATCCATACACGTTATTTATATTTCAAATTTCCTCATTCTTTGGTTTTTGAGTTTCCAAATTTGTCCACATGCCCATATCACCACCAAGTTTATCCAACTTGGCACCATAGATATACACATGTATGTGTACCGTAACACCATAGCAGGTTCGCCACCTGGCGAACGAATATTTAATTTTTTTGAAAAAATAAGGTTCGCCTCTCAAAAATTGAATTTCTCAATTTTTGTTTTTTAGCAAAAAATAAGTAAAAATGACCCTAAATAGCTTAGAAATAGCAAAATATTTCAAAAACTAATTTATTCTATTTTCGTTTTTTTGTCTTCAGAATTTTCTAATTTTTACGTTTTTTATTTTTAGAATTATTTTAGGACGAACCTGCTATGGTACTACGGTATGTGTATGTGTGTATGTGTGTACACTACTTGTTCCAGTTGGTGTATAGTAACATTTTTGGAGGATCCTTGTTTTTTGGGAATTAGTGTGGTCCATAATAATTTGAAATCAACAAGAATATATTGATACTTGAAAAGAAACAAGCATAATATGGCATTTTAAATATCTTCACAATATTTCAAATCAAACAAAACTAACGTGGTGGGCATCCATACACATTATTTAAGTTTCATACTTCTCAAACTTTTGGTTGCAGGTCTCTGGATTTTTTTCACATGCCCGTGTCACCACCAAGCTGATCCAACTAGGCACCATAGTTGTGTGTGTGTGTGTGTGTGTGTGAGAGAGAGAGAGAGAGAGAGAGAGAGAGAGAGAGAGCACACCAACAACAAGAAAAAAATTGTTATAGCATGATGGTAGCGAGCAACAATTCATGGGGGATTACCTTCTTAAATCTCCAATAGATGGAGATGGGCGCCATCTTCATGGTTTGTCATTGGAGGCGGTCATGGATAAATTAATTACACCTACCTCACCCAACTATTGAAATTTTGTGGCTAGATCAAAGCGATTTGTGCGTATTGGACACAATGCATAGTATTATGCCATTAAAAGACCATTCCACTTTCAAGTTCGTCCATAGTAGCAGGTTTGCAAGGCAATCAAGGGACAAAGTATTTTGTTTTCAAAATGTGTGTTGACCTTCCATGTAGTAGTGTGGAACTTGTAAAGTTGATGGACTAGATGGCAATGGCATGTCGTGTATACAATAGCATATATTATAAAGTATTGACAATTGCGTGTTGTGATATGCAATATGAAGATGGTGCAACACAAACATGATTTTGGAGAGAGAAACAATTGAATTATGTCATGGCAGAGAATGGAGTGGCAAATGTAAACTCCAAGTTTGTCCATAGTCAGTCGCAAGCACAAGTGTCTTTTCCATTGGTATGTAATCTTGGATAAGGTGACACAAAAGTATATCAAAACACCCTTGTAGTTTGAACACAAGCAAATATGCAATGATTACAAGGATGCGAAGACAATGGATGATGATGAGACTAAATATCATGTGATTTGTTCATGTGACTATCATCCAGGACTACCGTAGTGGAAGACATTTTTGGTCTTCCGGAGTGGTTGGGGTTCTAGCACTTTCGTTACAAACAATGGACTAATCATATGCTTATTGTAAGTGCATGCCTAAATTGCATTCTTCAATGTTTATTTTTGTTTTTCAAATCGTTGTAAATATACGTGAGGATGTTCTCATGGATAGCTTGTGTGATGTTCATAGGATATGACAATAGATGAACGCATGGAAATGCCAACATGCAACCTTGCAGAGACGGTGCACAACAAATGGTTGTAGCAATCCGAGACACAAGATTTGCCTATATGAAGCCATAGTGGACGATATGATCTACATCTTCATGCATATTGTGAATTAAAAGATCATGGTTGAAAGGGGGTTCCATTGGTAAAGGCCCACATTCGGAGACCCTGAAACTTAAGGATATTGCCAAGTGTGATGACCCAAAGCTACTAGCAGATGCCATGAAATCTTACCCATGAGCATAAGATGTGAGCACTAGGGGATTGTGCTTTGGAAGGGTCAGAATTGTTTGGTTCCACCAAACGAAACTCAACCCCCCACTCGGTGTGAATTGTGACTCACATCGACAAGACAAAGTTAACTACTCCATTCCTCGTCCTAACACTTGGACAACTCGCCAACGCATAGGGGAATCCTTCAATTCTAGACAACATGGTGTGGCTCATATCACATTCGTGTTAGACACAAATTGCCTTGCCTCCCAACTCTGCCAAATGATGTTGGGCAATGCATGCCATTGAGGCCAATGCATGTGCTTTGTGCAATGCCAAAGTCATAACTAGCAAACAAACACCCCTGCTCCAACATACAAAAGGATGAAGAATGAATTCCACTCCACCAACAATGTAGAGTATGAATTTTGGTTTTGCCTTGATGATATCAAGTGTTGTGTGAATGGCAATAAGAATATGTATGTACCAGATTGGCATGTAGTACCCAACACATGGCCAATGCAAGTAGGCACCAATCTCTCAAGGGAGGAGTTGTTGGAGTTTGAAAACGCCGGATAACAATTGCAATATAGGGAGGCACTTTCACTAGAAATGGAGGCTAATATGGACTATCGCGATGTTCCCTATTCCTTGGTCACATTTTCGCATGCCATCGAATCATGATGCCCAACAACTTCCAGGTATTCAAAGACAGTGTGTCAAAATGCAGCAACACCCACGGTAGATCACAAAAACAAATGGGAGATTGTAGGGCTCATGAACAAATACTACTTTGTTGGAGTCACGGCCATTCCATATCCAAGTTTTGGAGTGATAATCGACATCGTGTCCAAGGAGGACAACACCTATTCTAGAGGATTGGTGATATCCCTCAATGCATGTATCCGGACTTCACCAAAATGTGAACGACTATCCCTAGCTCTAGAGATACTAGAGCTACAGATAGTTGTCCATTGTCCAGTTTGAGCTTTGGAGGATTTTTTTAAATAAAATAAAAATAAAAAATAAAAAATTGGGTGTACTAAAAACCCATACACTATGTGTTCAAATTTCTTTGCAAAGTGAATTTTGAGAACGACAAGTTCATTCATGCTCCAACGTACATATACAATAAGGTCATGTGTCTTCTTGAGCTTGCCGGTGTGGTCGGACACGAGTAGTCATGTTAGTCAAATTTTCATACTATTATCCATAAATATCATTATATGACATATGTATGAAATTGTCTTATTGTGTTAAATACAATAATGTTTTCATTACATTATAATAAAATACAACATTTGATTGTTAGTGTTTTCAGAATTCCATGGTAATAGGTGTTATTTCATACACTATGCCAATCATGCATTACAACCACATGGGTTGAAATTCCATTTGTTAACCCTATTCACATGTCAATTTGGCTAGCATGTTCCTTATTGCCCACAATTAACTACCAATCTCTCATAAATTACCACTCACCGCTCATCACTCATGTCTTAGCTTCCCTCTTGTTCATTCCATGCATAAGAAGAACAATGATCATAAATGACAATTGGATCATAACTCACTTACTTTGGCCTCAAATTTTTCTGTACTATAAGTTTAACTTGTTTGTTTTTCAAGTTATGTTGAGAGCACGTGTCTATGCAACCTGGAAGATGTTATACTTTGTTTTTGCAAGGTTGGTTTTCAGAACCCAATATTCAAGCTTTGGAATCTTGAGTCCAAAAACAAGGTCCATAAGAGCTTGGTGTTTTGGGCAACAAGTTTTTTGGACATGGATCCTAATGTAAGAAGGCACACCTACTCAATTTGATCAATAATCTTTTCACTTTGACTCGTTGACAACAACAAAGCTATAAATGTCTTCTCGCATTCTTCAAACCTTCTATCATACCATCTCGGGACCAACTCCTCAAGTTTCTAGCACTACATGCATACCACTTCAACCCTAATGGGCCCATTGTTTGCAAAAGTCTACCTTGTAACCACAACATTTCGTTCTAACCAATAGAAACCTATGCCATACTCTCGGCCATATATGCATTTGAATGTATATGTCCACCAAAGAAGAGTTATATACAATTATTTATAGAATCTTGAGTGTAAATATGTTGTATTCTTGGACTCCAAGTTGTATGAGAACACGGCTCTTTCATACGGTCATACATATCTATACACAAGGATACATGAATATTAGTGTCAAAGTCCTTGTTTTGCATGGGACTTGCACAACCCCCCTTTACTTTCCCCAATAGCTTGAGGGGGGGGTGCTTAAGGGTTGGCAAATACAAAGAGTTATCATAATTCCATTGTTGTAGCAATTTTCATAGTTAGTTACTTATCTAGGGAGTGGGCTCTTCATTGGATACCTAAATGACATGCGTGGGTCACTATGAGATGAAACCCCTTATATATGAGAAATTTATAGGAAAAACCAAATGTATATGTATGAACGGCAGGCTAGAAAATGGACTCATGCATTCATATTAATCTTTTCAATTTATTGTGATAAATGCCTCCACTACATATACCAAATACAAATCATGAATTAAATATGTCTTAATGAGAAAGCCATTGAACATTTTTTCATCCAGGGCATGTAACTCAACAATTGCATCAAACAAACAAAGACAAGAGCAAGATAACTTAGCCACGATGCAAAGAGAAAAGCTCAACAGGACCCATGAGCACTCCAATAGCCTCTAGCTTGTCTCATAATCCACATGCGAACCCTAACAAGAATGGACAGGGGGGTCATTGGGAACTATTACCATATGATAATAATGGATGAAAAACATGAAGTGGATGAAACTAACACATCTATTGTCAAAAAATCCCCCAAACCTTACAATATTCCATGTAGTATTCTTGGATATTCCCCACATTCGGAGAGAATGTGGGGAATATCCGAGAATACTACGTGGAATGCTATTAGTCTCACAACATTGTTATGGATATGAATAATGTTATGTGATTGACTTGTTTGTGCAAGACTAAACAACAATGCATGTGCAATTTCTCGATAGGAAAATGGAAGTCAAATGAGGGCGAAGGGGTATGCACATGGGATAACATGGGAAAAGGACAAAAGAGGCAGAAAATAGCCATCACTTTAAAGAAGGCACAACCTTCCAAGCCTAAGTCCAAAACGAAACCAATTTAAAAAATAAAAATAAAAACACATTTTTACAAATTCATAAGATCCATGAAAACTAGCACAACACAAAAGTTTCACCTTCTCAAGTGAGAAGAATTCAAATGTGTTCTTGCAATGAAAAATATTACTGTCGAATTGTGTGACAACCCGAAGAGTGATATGAATCTTATGGCTGGACACCAGTGTCCCATAATACACTGGTTAAACCTTAAAGCCCGTGTTGACGTCAAAAATGATCAATTGAAGGCGATCAAAGCGACATTGAGATTATCTTGATGTCTTGTACACGCTCTGGTGTTCGAAAGTTGGTTTCTATTTTCGATCACTTACAACCACAAAACCAATCATCAAGGAGGCTCCAATTTATTTGAAACACCGGTGTCCTGCCATAAGGTTCATATGTTGAATGAGAGTTAATCTTAATTTGTGGAAGTTGAGGAGGAAAAGAACAACTTACATAAGCTTATGAGAACCAAGAACATCCTCAAAGAAGAAAGAAAGAAAGAAAGAAAGAGAGAAAGAAAGTTGATGGACGAGTTGAAGGGAAAAATAAGGAGGTCTACCTAATGAAAAAGACTGGCTGGGATGGGTTGAGAACTATGGAACGAAACTCTTTCTAGAAGATGGGTGCAAAATGGCAGCCTAGGCTTTTCTTAACAGGCTTTCAAGACAATCTATGAGGTTGTGAGGGGACAAGGGACCATGGAGGAGAAAACAAAATGGCTCAAATTTCCGTTGGCATATTTGTAGTTTTTTTCACCGATCGATATTGGTTTGTGCCTTTTGAGGAGTTTGACAACATTAGATTGGTTCTCAGTTATCATGTCTAGAGATGTTTGAGACTTGCTTAGCAAGTATGTTTGGAGGTAAGTGGAGCAACGTGTCATAGTTCAAGACAAACATTTAATTTAAGTCACTCCTCGTGCCCTTCAATAAAGTATGCACTCAACATATCACATCCTATGTCCATTGAATTCAGCCTATTTTTCCAATCACCTTGCATTTGCCACAACTACCAATATCCCATCATAAACCTCCAATTTCTTAGCCGAATTTCTCTTGGCTTTGCAATGTCTTAACATGGAATATGAAAGTTTGCTGCCACCAAACATGCCTTGCACTTGAACATCAAACCAACACGTGTCCATAGATGAATGTTCATAAGGATTACATGTCCATGAAGAATGAGAGGATAACAAACAATCAAAGAATGCCATAGCATGTAACTCAACAATTGCATCAAACAAACAAAAACAAGAGCACAATGACTTGGCCACAATTTGGAGAGCAAAACTCAAGGGAGTTCATGAGCGCTCCAAGAGCCTCCACTTTGTAAAAACCTAGAACCCAAATGCAAATCCTAATAACAATGGACATGGTAGTCATTGAGGATTATTACCATATAACAATGATGGATGAAAATACGAATTGGACAAAACTAACACATCTATGTTTGTCAAAAAAAATCCTCTAAACCTTAGGAGGCCCTTTTATACATCTACCTTTACTTCAAAATTCTTAATATCCTTTTTAAATGTGCACACTAGAGAAAATACTACCTCTCCCTTATGTATACGCTAGTGCCTCAAATAATACGCCTTTTTACACTCACGTTAGTTCATATATGATATGAAGAGTCCATCCCCTAAGATTTGTCCTCTGCAACAAAGGTCTAATATTTGATGACACACCCAGGTGGCACCCACTTGTGCAATTATATCCCGCCATCTGCTTTTGTGTGAATACCAACAATAGCCCCTAAGACACATATACCTACACATGTGCTAATAAGCATCAAAGATGTTGAGTGGTTTTGGGAAATATAGTAGATCCAATGTTTTCAACTTATGCAAAAAGGATTGTTATGCAATCCACCATGTTTGATTGTAAGACAAATTTACAATCAAACATGTGGACGGTTGTGTGTAGCATTGTGAAGCCCTAGTTAGTAATTACGCTAGTAAACATGTATTCATGGGACATTGCTCTCTAAGCTTTTAATAATATATGTATTTTTCCATAATTACACTAAGCAAAAAAAACATATATACATTGGCCTAAGTAAACATACGAATATTGAAGATTATGAACGAGGAGTGCATGAAAAGTTGTAAAACTTATAATTAAGGTTTCAATGAGCTTAGTGTAAGTGTAAAGTATACGAAGACAAAGGGAGACAAACAAGGGAATGTGGCTTTGCCACGAGAGGCTCTATCTTAAAATGATATTTTAAATGTAGTTCTTTTTAATTACTACAGTAAATATGATATTTTGTGTCATATGGTATTTAATGTCACTATGGTAACTTTTCAGATGACACCTCTTATGAATAAGTGAACAAATGTTCTCATGGATGATGGATGAGTTCATCCATCAGCCAAAACCCTACCTTCTCTTGTCAGCAACCTGTGATGAAATATTGTCATGGATGATTGAAACTTGGATGGAAAATCACTTGGTAAGTGGCAGTAATTGCAACACTGTAAATCTATAATCCCCCCAAAATTGTACAAGGAATGACAAATAATGTTGGGTTAACATTTAGTGTTGGTGACACTACACTGTGGTTTACAATTAGTATTGAGCAAGACAAATAGAATTGGTGACACTAAATATCATATTTAGTGTAGCTCTTTTCATATTAAATTGAAAATTGCACTGAACTTCCACTAAGCTTCACCAAACCTCATCCAGAAAGTTTTGACATGCATAACCCGGGTTTTATGACCACTAAAAGGCGGCCTCCACAATGGCTCTATCCCATGATGAGACATAGCCAACAAAAGGAATAAGGTGAAAGGTGAAAGGGATAGTGCATGGAAACCTCATTGAAAGGAGGGGAAGAAGGCAAAGACTTTGAAACGAAAGGAACGTGGGGGAAAGAGGGAAGGACACATGTAGAGTTGCACAAGTGTTACGTAGCACAGTAGTCTAGGAAATCACGTCAATGCCATAAGTTCACATTTTCTTGCAACATAGATACCCTTGACTATTGCCACATTATCTTCATGGGCAGTGCACTATTAGAAGTAGGGTTGTTGATACTTAGCAAGTCTTTTGCCTCACTCAATCATACTATGAAGACCTCACCGAGGTTAGCCTCACTCAATCATAATATATTCTTATAAACCACTCAAGATAGATTGATGAATTTTCTGAGGTGGACCCTTGTTTTGGGTCTAGTAGAAAATCGTGCAAAAAATGAAGCCACCAGAACATTTTAGTTGAACCACCCACACGTGTGAGTCCACCAGAACTGATTTTGAGTCATTGTTGGTGAAGGAGACACTTGACCATGATTTTAGAAAGAGATATCTAGATTTACACGCCGGAATCATATAAAGTTTTGTACATTTGTTTTATATATATATAGATATTTGGGCATTAAAGTGCAAAGATAACGTGGTACAGCTTCATTGAAAACTATATCATTTTCTACTAACCCGAATATAAGTATTACAAGAAACAACCAGATTCTCTTGTGTTTTCATAGGCTTCTCAGAAGCTGCATGTCAAAAAAGCGCAGCATTCAAGAGAATCTTAACATTAGATACTGCAAGTGATTCCCCCCATTGCATGTGAGAAACGTCTTTGTTTCCTATTCATTTTGTTTTTTGATTCTTAAAATAACTATACCACAGCATTGTCACTCACAAGTAACTGTATTCCTGAATCAAGTCCGGGCTCACTAAGTATCAGGTATATCAAACCCGTGTATGTACCTGCTCCTAATGTCCTACTTAATTTTCTGTTTCATCATGTAAACACAGACTCGAGTAACATACCTGAAACCATAAACATCACTCAAACAATTGAACTTATCGTCTGGGCTCTGGTGCCAATTAGTAAGATTTGCAAAGAGGCATTTTCAAAACACATCACTGTATTTTGCACTGCAACTTAGTGGTATAAATCCCAGAAAGGATAAGAATGGAATAGATACTAGTTGAATTGATCCTTGTTAGACAAGACTATCTTCCAGGAAAACTTTCAAGCATACATAAGTTTATTCTAAATCATGCAATTGACTGTTCAACATTCATATGTTGCAAAATTGCAGTGATGCCCTCTAGGTGATTGACCTCTCTCAAAAGGCAAACTAACTTTGGTGCTCATTATGGTTACTCAAGTGCATGATACCTCAACAGACCTCAACAGACTTCGAGACAATTACGGCGTTTACTCTAAACAGATTATATGAAGATTACCCAAATCTTACATCGCAAGTTCTAATCCTCCCCCCTATGAAAACAACTTTCATCATGAAAATTAATAGAAAGTTTATTTCCCAAAAGATGTCTTTTGCCTCCACGACCAACCAAGAACCAAGGAGATGAATGTCTATCCTTGAACTAACAGTCCATTGCATGCAATGCTGATACAGGTAAATGCCACTCACATGGTATAAATCGTGTGTATAAATTACTATAAATCACAAGTGTTTTCATGTATTGCAAAATTCTCACAATCTACAAAACTATCTTCATAAATTTACAGACCAACCAACAGTGGACTTGAGCCCGAATCATGGGTTCACGTCATTCACAGTTTTCCTACCTCACAAATCTGTTGCGTGGTGGACAGTCCTGGTTCAGAGGTATGCAGATTCCTAACCATGACTTATGTCTTTGAGTCCTCTGCCAAAGTAGGTAATTTGATATGCAAGTTTCCCAAAGAGTCTATCATAACAAACATGTCTTGACAGAGGGCTACCTACAGTCTGAATTGGTCTTTCAAGTGTTAGCTATATATAGTGTTATGAGAAAAGTAACCTTAAGAATGTTATCTACATAATCTCTTGTACATAAAACTTGGAGGTAAAAAACTGACACTGAACCTCAGATAGCTGAAATTGTCACAGGGTCCTGGATGCCACACACCATGTTCGAAGGCACTGCCACGTCTATCATCTTAGGATAAGGAAGGTTAAGATCTGCATCATAGTACACCAAAGAGAGTCAGACTTTGCAGTTTATGAGAACAAGGATCTGTAAGGGGCACTTTACACAAGAGCTTTGAGGGCCCATGCCCATTGAAATCCAGAACCTCTCATGTGGAAAATGCCCAGGCCGCCTGATGTCACTGCACTAGCTTGAGGGCGTAAGGGACCAAGGAAGTTTGAATGGATGAAAAATCTACATGGAATCCTACATGGCATCATCTTCCGGGTTTTATGTTAAGCCCCCAACTGAGAGGATGTGGGTCTAACACATATCCAAGAGATCATGACACTTCAAAATCTCACACCCCTTGATTTATTGTGCCTTATTGTGTGGAAAGGTCCGCATGAGTAGGATAGTAGTTGAATAGCATTTAGTTGAGACCCAGTGGCATATCTTTACACTACACTTGGAAGGCCCTTGACCACACAAAAATTAAATATTAATTTTCCATGGTATGGCCCTTGATGAGTTTCCAAGGGCCCTCACAATTTCATGGTCACGACCCTTGGCCATGGTGTAAAGTGCCCCTAATTGTGGTTCTGAAAGTTTAGCAATACGTCTAGACTGCCATGTTCTAAGGTTCAAATTATGAGAGGACTCTTTTCAAGAACATATTCGAATTTGGATTTCAGTTGAAATTAGCCCTGACCCTAAACTCTAAACTTCCTGTTCTGGAACAATGTTAGTAAGGAAGTGAAAGACTCACTATGCATGATATGTTTGAATTCTTCCTGCATACACAACCCACAGTACATCACAAGCTTAGAGTGTATACTTGCATCGAAGATCTAGGTCACATGAAATCCAAATAGGTGCAGGTGCCTCTTTCCTTAGGTAGACACATGATTGTGTTCAAGGAATTATTGGAAAACTCTCCATGCTAACCTCCAACATAGATTTAGAGATTTTTTGGTTCTGTTGATGAGCATCAAATTTTCATGACCAAGAACTTCTGAAGGTAAGGCCAGCACTTGCTAGGAAACAGTAACAAGCACAATAGAGATGATTATTGTGAGTTCATTTGAAGATTAAAAAGGGTTGCCTAGAGCCCATCTTAAACAAAGCAAGCCCCAACTAGAATCTAAAGACATTCAAATCAACTATTTTGTAATCCCTAATTTTATATGAACCTACATGTAAATGACAATTTACGGGTAAGCTAACCTCATCTTTTGACAGCCTAGGATTGTAGAGGAGCTCTTCTTCCACAGTGGTGACCTGACAGAATAAGGCATTGATCAGAAAATCACAAAGTTGACCAACCAAGAATCTAGAACCTTGAACCTTCATTAGAATATGAAATTATAAAAGACAATTGACATGTCCACATCCTGCCAACTACAAAGATCTCTCATAAATACGAGACCCTCAATTCTCACAAAAATCTACAAGAAAGATAAATTGATGACATGAGCCAGGTACACTCTTTTGCACTTATCTCTGGTAATTCAAAGCCCTAGATGACCACCCACATACCACCTTGTGACACCTAAAGCTGACTGAATACAATAACACCTTAGGATGAGCTCAAGGCTCCAGCCATGTCCAGCTCTTGCATAAAATAGAACCGAGCATTCTCTGGTCCAAATTTTAGCAAACAAAATCGCCATTGACCACACAGGTTTGACATAAACACTTACAGTTTGGCCTTTGTAGTCATGTGCAGGGTACAGAAGTGTGTCCTTGGGCAGGGAGAGTATCTGTTCCACACCAATATTTATCTCAATTAAGACCCAATATCTTAATCTCATATCAGACTTCACATCTACAAAAGTACAATCAAGCCCAGAGATCAATGTGGGCAGTATCACATGTCACTCAATAAGCAGCAAGAGCAATATGATGAAAGCTTGCTATTATTTCATAGAGGGCGCTTTATTTCATCTCTACTAATGGCAGAATGGAATTTCCACATAGAATTAAAGTGTGTCTCAACCAATGTAGGAATGACACACAGCATACTTTAAGGGGGAGATAAATATTTTTATCAGAATAGTGAGCACTCTTATGGCATATTGTTCTCCTGCCAGTTGGCAACCATTGGAAGCTCAATGCTTTTTATAATATTCAATGTGGATGACATGATCAACGGCACTGAACATTAACTAGGGTTTGTAAAATGATCTAAATGCAAGCTCAAGTAGAACTCTCAGTACATGTAACTGATCGAGAACACCATCATATAATACCTGTGAGTGGACCGACTTGTACAGCTCACCAGCATCCCCTCCCTACAACATCACAAGAACAGATTAATTTATTTTCACATACAAGGCCCAGCGATGGTGTCGACATCCAAAAAAGAAAATGAACACTCATGTCGACTTGTAGGATTCTTCTTTGCAGCACAGAGCGTGAAGAAATGGAACCTCATAAACTCAACAAATCCAATCTAGTTGTTAGTTTGAGTTATGCAGGAAAGATCTCCATGGAAGTGACCAGTATGTAATGTTGAGTCAGTGTCGATACATAACCTTTCAGGGTTTAATATTGTTTAAGTGCTAACTCAACATTACTAATCAATAATTCAACTCATAATTCAATCTTTTAGGACTTGCAACACTATATTTGGTGAGCATTGGTTCAATGTTGTAGTTTCATGTGATTGAAATCAATGTTAATTCAGTGTCGATATATGAAGTTAGAAGTTTGTGACGAAGGATATCAAAAATATGTGTGAGCCTGCTGCAGCATGAAGTCTGTCAAATGCATACCTGGAAGTCAGTGCGACCACAACCTCGAATAAGTAGAGCATCACCTGTGAATGCCATGCGTGGGCTTGGATGCTCAGGTCCATCACCAGTCACATATGTTACACATCCCTTTGTGTGTCCTGGAGTTGGCCTAACCTGTGTTTAACATCCCTCAATATGTTTAGGGTTGCAAACACCTAAAGGTTGAAAGCTAGCCTGTAAAGATTGTTGAGGACCTTGGAGGAGTAAAGCATTTTCTAAGATTTGATATCAAAAAACATTTCCACAGGTAGTGAGAACTATTACTAAGGCAAAGTTGTATGCACCATCAAAGAATGACATCTGTATGGATAAAAATATAAAAAACATGTTTAGGCTGCAGACAAAAAATTCCTCGTAGGCTGTTCAGTGTTTAAGTCTTAATTGAATGGTCCACTTGCTTACCTCCAGATAGAAGTTGCCAAAGAAGACTTTTTCTCCAGGCTCCAAAAGCACGTCAGCTGTGGCGCCACTTGCTTTTGAGATTGCTGATTTAGCTCCTGACACTTTCTTCTGCATTATCCAGGAGAAGTTGCGTGTATATTTCTTAGTGTAATCCTTCACCCATCAATAGAACCTAAACCTTAAACCCTAAAACCCTAAAGCCACCCAATTTGTTTCAGGAAAAAATCCATGTATCTGGAGGCTCATCTTCTGGGTTTTAGCAGATGGTAAGAGGAGCAGAAGTGCAAGCATCCAGGCATCATCAGAACCTAAACAACAACTTCACTGATATTATAGTGACCCCAATTTATTTCAGGGGATTCATGTAATCTGGAGGCTCTTTTCTGGGTTTTAGCAGAGGTGGGGGAAACACATTCATGAATAGGAGCAATTGATGTGGTGTACTTTGAGAAGGCCAGTGCCCGTGACGTGATCGGCGTGCACATGAGTGTTCATAACAAACAGTAGAGTCAACCCCAATTGCTCCACGAGCAACGCATCTCTCTCCGCAGTTTTGTCCACTGGATCCACCAACTGCACCCCAGTAATAAATAATATAAATTAATTGATTAAATCAATCCAATTGCCTCAGAACTAGCAAAGAATCAAATGACCCCAGAAAAATTAGCTGCAATTATCTGCCATGGACCAACACATTACTTGCAACAGGACAAGCATCTCAAAATGCAAGTGACCAGCCTTGAATGTTGAGTCAAATGAGTCTTGATATATAACCTTCAGGGTTTAATATCTTTTCAATACCTCATTTCCACCTTGATTTAACTTACAATTCAACCTTTTAGGTCTTGCAACTATAAAATAAACTATAGAATCAAAACATTAGGTCTTGCAACCCTATGATCGGTAGGCATTTATTCACTGTTGTAGTTTGATACAATTGAATCAATGTCAAATCAGTGTTGGTATATGGATCTCGAAGTTTGTGATGAGACCCGCATCTCCAAATGCAAGTGATCAGTATTCATATACAACTTTAGTGGTTTAATGTTGAGTCTGTATTGTTACAAAATGCCCTTTGAGGTGTAATATCTTTTCAGTACAAACTCAACATTTAGCTGACAATTCATTCACCATTAATTCAACTCACAATTCAACCCTTAAGGTCTTGCAACTCTATGTTTGGTAAGCATTGATTCACTTTATGATTTGATATGATTGAATCAATGTGAAATCGGTATTGGTGTATGAATTTCAGAGGTATGACACCCAATGTCAAATCAGTGTTGATATGTGAATTATGGCTTTGTGATGAACCCCAACTTACCACAGCAGGCCGGTCCGGATGCCCAGCGTCCGCCAACAGGTACGTGTATGTGGAGGACTCCTTCTCGAACAGCTGCCGGAACAACAGGGAATGTTGCTGACCCTTCCTCACATTCTTGCCATTGTTGTTATTGTTAACCCCTGCCATCGTGCTACCAGATTGGCAAGCTCTCGACGGCAAAAATGAACTTCGAGCCACAGCTTGAGGGTTTACAGCTAGGGTGACTTTGCCAAGTCCCAATGCTTGCATTTGGGAGAATCCCTCTAGAGCACAGAACCGATTGCAAATTTGGTCACACCAGCACTGCGAAGTGTTGCAAAGCAGACTCCGGGGGATCGCCCTCAAAGATTGTAAAGATTTGAGCTAATTGATGATCTGTTGTGTTGGCGAATAATGGGATTCGAACCCTTGTTTTCAAATTCACAATCTGACACTTTCACCTCTTGAGTTTCAAGGATGTTTGACAAGAAAAATTGGGGATCATGGGCGGATGCTTTGAACTAGTTTATCATGGGGTGATCAATATGCATGTTTAATATTATTAATAAGTAGTTTCGAGAATTTAAAGCATCGGAGTAGCGGCATTCAGCCCTTCGATTTCCGTCAATGCTTTCGTACAGTCACCAGTGCTGACTAAGCAGTATGTGAGCCTTATGTGGTCACTATTCTTAACCTTTATTGCTTGAGCTTAGGGCGATTTAAGTTACACTATGGACCATGAAGTCGGACCATGGAAGATGGCCTTTGTCAATGGTCCGAGTTCATGGTCCGACTTCCATGGTCCAACTTCATAAAAAAATAGTTTTGAGAGCCTTGGGCCCCTCGCTAGGTGTAAACCAAATGTGGATCAAGAAGAATGACCATGCATCAAAAAGTGAATGTGCTGATTTTTTTTTAATACATGCCCAAAAAGGGCAGTTTTGAAAAAAATTAAAGTTTGACCATTCTCTTGTCTTCTCTTGGGGTTCACTTGTCTTCACTTCTTGTTAAATGTGTCGAAAATGTGGCTCGCGAATCTTCTCACAACAATTTTTACAAAAAAAATGAGCGATTTAATTTGTACATGTTCAATGTAATTTACATGTGACATGTACCTTGTGTTGTCACTACACTAAATAAAATATTTAGTGTTTGATTATATTTAATGTTGTTACCACCCTACCTTGCTCAACACTAATTTTCAATTCTTTGATAATTAGTGTTAGAAGATTTGCTAGAAGATATGTTGGAATTCTCCTTTTATCATTGTTATTTTTTTTATATCCTTACTAACACTAAATTCAAACACGTAACTTCCACATATTACCATAGTTGATATTTAGTGTTTGATTTTACATTTAATGTTACTTGCTTTCATAGGGTTATTGACATTTAGTGTATGCATTTGTATTTAGTGTATCAAACACTAAATATCCTATTTAGTGTAGTAGAAAACTATGTGAAAAAGAGCTGCAATCGTTTTCCCATTGTGGTTCTTTTGACCACCATGATCTACAGTCACTAAATGACTACAGATTCTTCTTTTTCGTTTTGACACTGTAATTTAAAAAAAAAATTGGGGCTTGTAATATACCGTTGTAAAGGTATTTTCAAGAACTTTCCAACGGTATATTACAAGCCCCAAAATTCCAAACATTTCAGTTGGTAGATCAAAAAAACAAATCTACACTCGAATTCTTGAGTTCTAGATGTCCCATGTTGTTTGGTGAAACACGTGGGAGCCGGTTTAAGGGGTAGGGCAAGGTCTCATAGGCTATGATATGATTAAGGCACATAGAGGGTAGATTCATTAAAAATGTATTAAAATGACATTCCTTTGCCATGGGCCCTTGCCTTTTCCTACCAGACCACCTCTCTTGCCTCTCTCACCGCAAAACCCATTGGACCATGTCAATGCATTTATTAGGCCTTAAAAATTATATTTTGGGGACCTCGACCTCCATGGTCCCTCTGCCATTTTTTCCCTAGTGTAAACCGAAGTGGTCCCGGGACGAGTTCAACAACCAATCAGCGCTCTTACATCACCCTAGGACAACTTCATGGTCCATAGTGTAAACCGCCCCTTATTTCCACGTTGTCAACCATATCTACACTGAATATGATATTTAGTGTCACCAATTCTAATTTTCTTGCACAATACTAATTGTGAACCGTGGTATAGTGTGACCAACACTAAATGTTAACCCAACATTCTTTGTCATTCCTTGTAAATAAATTGGGGTATTGTAGATTTACAGTGTTGCAATTACTGTCACTTACCAAGGATTTTTCATCCAGATTTTAATCATCCGTGATAATATTTCATCACAATCTGCTGAAAAAAGAAGGTAAGGTTTTGACCAATGGATGAACTCGTCCATGACCCTGTTTGTTCTCTTATTCATAAGAAGTGTCATCCGAAAAGTTACCATAGTGACATTAAATACCATATGACAGTAAACATCATATTTAGAGTAGTTGCACCCTCATTTTCACACTCGTTTAAAGAGATTATATTAAAATCGTGAATATTTATAGAAACATAAGCATATATATAGCCAGCTGTTTCTAAAATTTTCAGGTTTTGAAAGTAAGATTTACTAGTTGTAGAAGTGAGATGAAATGATGAATTCAATCATAAAATAATGAAACAAATCCAATTTTTATTTTTAAAACTACAAACTATATAACAAAGTAAAAAAGTCCATGGTAGAAAACATTCAAAATCCAAGAAGATTTATTGATAAAGATCTTCCTATGTGCATTGTGAGCTTTGGTTTTTAAGCTTTATTTATGAGCTCCCCAAAAGAAATAAAATTTGATTTTAAAGTAAATTTCAAAGGTTCAAAGAAGCATTGGATAGAAGACTTAGAAACCTTCACTTTGTAGGTGGACATAAATGGAAATGTACAAACAAGTTTAGTGAAAAACCTTGGCTGAACCATAGGGAAGCCAAAAATGGTTGATCAAGCACAGTCCAAGTCCATCCTCCTTTATGGCTAGGTTTGTCTAGAATTCTAAGTGGACTTAATAATTCATTACATTGGTATCTTGTGGTCATCAAAGCAAGACATGCAAAATTTGTGTGCAAGAAACGTTTAGCTACACAGTGATTATTGATGCCCAAACAATGGCATTAATCCCTTGACTTCCCAAGCAACCACTTTTTTTATTGATAGATGATTTCTACCCTACATTAACCCCACCTAACTCATTCATTTGCAATCGGAAATACTCTAAACATCAAGCCAACATGGTTATCTACCCATAGACACTGGACATGTGCAAATTGGAGATAATCAGAATTTTAAAAAATATATCAAAATGGGGAGTGGTCATATTTTTGTTGTGTTCCAAACTCATGTGAAGGTGTTGACTCCAATTGATGGTTGCTAATTCAATGCAAACTTAGCATGAACATCAATGGTGTTTATTTTGATAAAAAACAATTTTTTTTGAAGTTCTTGTGAATATGGTCTCATGTTGACACCAACCATCCAGTTTAACTTTGGACACATTCTTCTTCTTTTTAAATTCTTGCCATATATGTAGTTAGAAACATGGGATAATTCACATACGCCAATTGCAAGGTGGCTAGCCTATTGTGATTTGCACATTTTGGCTTGAGAATTTGTGGAGGTGCTCAACTATTGAGTTGTTCCCATCTAGTGGAACACACATGCATTTCACTCATTTCCCAAGTGAATTCAATTGGTCAAAGGTATTTTTTGGGGGCCATAAAACATAACATTATCATGTGCATTCCTTTCTTCAAATGTTATAATATGAAAATCCAAAGGGTATTTCATGCCCATTTTTTCCCTTAAAATAGTTCATCTTCCATGTTCAAGATCCTACAGATATATCCCACTTCAACCTCAAATTCTGTCCATGAAATTTTCATAACTAACATTCGAGTGAAATGCACTTGAAACAAGGTTTTGGATGTTAGGGTTAAATCATGTGGCAGTTATTAGCCTGCCTCAAAGGATTTGGGCAAACCAACCCATACACTTGTTCTTTGTTGGATGCCTAAACCCTTGCCTCCCAAGGAACCAGTGTACGGGTTGTTTCGCCCCAGCCACCTCAAAGGATACCCTATTTTTTCATCCTGCTTTTGGACCACTGCTTTTGTACCCATGACAGAGGGCGGGACAAGGTCCCAGGATAACTTCAGCTTTCACTGTCTTAGTTGCCAAACTTGTTCCTTGCATCTCTTCTCAGTTGTGTTCTGAAGAGATTTCAAAGAATATTTGTTTGCATGTTTGTTTTCTCATGATTGTAGGAGGCATTGAGGCACACAAGCTTGAGCCCAAGACCTCGTAGAAAGAGAAGATAACCAAGACCGTGACTAAAACAACTTTTGTCACCCATACAACACAAATGACAACCCATAACTTCCCAAAATATACCTTGCAGTAACCAAAGTAAGGAAAGGGAGAATGAAAGTGAGAATAAATATTACACGTCAAAAACCTCATACAACCTGAACCTCACTGAGTTGAGCTCATTCTAGACTAAATTTTGCTGATCACTATGACGATGGCCGTTGACATGCACTGAACAGGCGCCAGGTGATGAAGGCCATCACAAATGATGCTGAGAGTTCAAAGCTAACTACACTGGAGAAATCCCATGCCAAACCTTTTCGCAAGTAGCTGTAAAACCACACATAACAAAAGACTCCAACCATGTCAACATCATGACACCAGACATGAAAGTTAGTCTATTGTGAGTTAACAAATAAAAGAGAGAAAGAAGTAATATTCGGAAAGTAAAAAGAAAGCTGAAATTGATTCTCAGACAATTATTAATGATTACCTAGTCTTGCATCAACACAACACCAAACATAAGCAGCATCAAGTTCCTTCCATACCCATTACTCTGTCAGATTTAGCCTATCTTAGGTTTTTCATACTCAGCAAGTGGGTCTAGATTTTAAAGTAAGATTATCATGTAAATGGGTGCAGTTGATGCATATTTCAGTCATTCTGCATGTAGCTATTCATTTCGTACTTTGATATCAGGTGACCATAATCACATAGAAAGAATGTCAAAGGATTCAAAGAGGATGCTGACCTGGTAATGGAAGGCATTGTAGCAACAACGCCAGCACTAGCATAAATAAAGGGGACCAGTGTGGATGGCTTGTTTTTTCGCAACCACATGAGTGATCCCAGTGCTGCTAGTGACAATGTAAACACCTGACATAATCCAAATCCCAAAATTAGCCAGACTTTTGAGATTCACTCATAAATGGCTTGTGAAGTGGAGATCAACTTACATGTCAACATCATTACTAAGAGAAAATGAACACTGTCAGGATTTTGAGAGGTGTGACTTGAGTCCAAGCTGGTGGGCGTTGATCAATTGTTACACTGTACATTTAACATTGTCGTCATCTATGTAACACTGCAGTAAGAAATTACTGCCTCTGAGGTTTCCACCTCAAATCTCTCAACTTCAACCAGTTTAGTGAGATCCTAACCCTTGGTTCAAGTTTAGCGTAGTCAGATGTGCGCCCTACATAACATTTCAATTAAAGAAACATGTAACGAGAGATTAATACCAAATTAGCATTGGACTCAAGCCCTTGTAGAAGAAATTCCCAGGTGAATTCAAGTCCCTTGGCTCCGACCCACAATGGGGCCAATCTATGTAGTAGTGCATCTGCAAATGCCCATCCTGCATAACAACCCATAACTTTAGGCATATGGATGCAAACATTGACCTAAAAGTTGGATGATGCAGGAACAAGTACATTGAATTCATTCTAATGTCGTCACCTGAGTTTGCAAGCAAGCAAGCAAGCACAAGCGAGAAAAAGCCTCAAAAATTAGGAATTTACTAACCAAGGCCAACAGCCTGAAACTTGTGGTTTTGGGAAATGCTGCGGTGGGTCAATTGAGTGAGAGCAAAGTAGAGACCCGCAACATCCAAAAACCCAATAAGGGCCTTCAGGAGCTCCTGTAACCTCATCCAGGCAACTCCTTGTTAGCCTCAGATTCATTTCCTTCAGACTTACATGCAATCGGTTCAGATACACTCCGAAACTCAATCTCTACAAATACAATCAATACTCACGAACGGCTACAGATTTACTGGAGAACACAAGAGGCTCCATAAATTGATCCACATTCATCGTTGTTTCTAGGACTGTCTACGTATTTTTCTATTTCATGTACACAAGAATGAAGCCAAGAACTTCGATGAGGGTCACATCTCCTTGCTAGTCCCTTTAGTGAGATGCTGAAACCTTCTTGTCCATATTGGTTGCAAATACTTAGAGTTAAGGAATTCATCAACTGCCAGTTCATGATATTGATTTGCAATTTTTACTGCCGATTCCCAGGAAAATAAGCATTTGCTTGTAAGATCCAATTGACTCAACAACTGTGAAGATGCCGGAACTTTTGGCTTCATCTTCATCAAATAAGTGTGTACAAAGAGTCTCCTCCAGCGGCGGGACCAATAGAATACAAGCAAAAAAAGAAAGTTCTATGCTGACCTGAGAAAGGTCGAAAGTATCAGTTTCAGACACTTGGAGAAATGTCGCCAGACAAACCAGCTGCACAAAACCGGAGCAATAATTAGCGATACAACAAGTGAACAAGTATTGGCCTTTCCCAAAACACTTTACAAAGACATCGTTAGTAAGGCAACTAAAGGCATCCATTTAGTTACTAGTTGCACGTCATGAGCAACTAACACCATCCTAAGCCTTCGACCAAAAAAGATAAATTCGGTACACTATGTTCATCAAGTCGTCGCATTGCCCTCTGATGATTAAAAATCATCCGAGTGCGCATCCACGCAACCATGAACCGAACATATCCTACGGTGAAAAGCTTATTGGTACAGGTCGATCGATTTACCGAGGAATAAAGATGCACATAAGAGAGAGGTCCGCATCATCAATACCTTGATGAGAGTAGTGCAGAGATACACATTAGCTGCTTTCACACATGTCCATAGCGTGTCATACTCCGATCTGTATTGATGCCCATCCAGCAGTCACGATAAGCAGACCAAAACCAAACTCCTTTCTGAATGCATACGAGAACAATCGCTCTTCATATCAAGAAAAAATAATTGCATTCTTCTGGCATGAACTAAGTGATGAGCTCTTAGAATGCAGAAGCCGAGCTGAAAACGATATTCACGTAGATACACGTTGGAACAAGGGATTTGAAAGAGTTTTCTGGTATTTTTGGATGCTTACAACGGGGTGGCTTTGTAGTAGACGGCATGAGGGCCGAATGTGAGAGCGGCACAATTGAAGAAATGAAAGAGCGTCATCTCCGCTACTGTGCCCGCTGCTCCCAACGTCTTGAGCAGCAACGATGAATCTGAAACCCTAATCCGTTTCTGCGAACGCTGCTTCGAGCCTGCGGACATGGGCGCCGGAGGAATATTTGATACACGGCCGGGTACCCGGATAGGTATGTGAAATCCCAGTCTTTCTAGGACTTGATGCCAAGTCTCAATAGGTACCTCTTGGAGAAGGTAAACTTTTAGGCCGTCTTACACACGTGTCTAAAAGGCCTTGAGACAAAATGGTTCAAGATTTCTCATGCTCATGGTCGGCGGTCCAAGGCCATGACCAAGAGAATCCATATCACGTTTTGAAAGTCTTGGTCACGGGACATTTTGTAATTGGACTTAGCCTAGGACATATAGATTCTAATGAAAATCTTTTATAATTGGTGAAGATTATTAAGTAAAAAAAAATTATTACAAAAAAATGCAACTAAGATAATTTTATTTTCCCCTAGCAAGATGATTTATTTGGATTGTCTTGTCATAAAATTAAGACAATTGTTAAACATTATTCATGTTTGAAGTTCTCCATCAGAGAAGTTCTGGCCATAGTTTAAACTCTAGCCGATGAATTGATCATTCCACTTAAAATCTTGACCGGTGCACTTCTTCACTATAGTCTACACCGGCCCTTAGTGTGGGCACTCCTCTTTTGTGCAAGGGAATGCATTGCTCCGAGTCGCCTTTCACAAGTCTATACATAGTTCTTTAGAGTGGGAGGAACTTTCTTCAAGTAGAGACATTCACACGAAGACACACTTCTACATTTCTAATTTGGATTTGCATAAAGACCTTAGAAGAGAAATGAAAACATATTTTAACAACCCTTCCATTGTTTGGAAATTCTTGTTGGGGGGGGGAGATAATATTTATGGGCATACCATCAAGGTGCTTATAATGTTGTGTCTTATTTTGTATGAAAGAAAAATCGGTCGACTATTTTGCCAAGGTCCTCCCTCAATCTCCAAAAGAGCTTGGTGAGTTGTCAATATCCCTATGATCAAATGATTCCAAATTTGCTACCAAATAAACAATAAAAGAACCTTTGGCATTTCTACTTTAGTTGGAAATTATTTTGCGTCGTCGCAATAACCCCAAGTATAGGACGCAAAGTAATATGATCCCAATAACATTGGGACATACACACATAATTTGATATATGTATATACATTTAGTCTTCAAAATAAAAATTGTGGGGTCCAAATAGATGATTCTAGAATAAAGGATAAATGTCCATAGAGAAGAGAGGCAATGACCAAGCATTAAATTTGTGCAAGTTGGGAGAACCTTGATTTTACTTGGAAAAATAGACAATGTATGCCCGTTTAAGTTTGTATGTGATAATATTTACCTTAGAAGAATGACAATATCTTTTAAGAAGTCTTAAAGTCTTGTGATGCCCATTTTGAGATTACATATAGAATGAGATAAACTCATAGATTGAAACACCACCGAAATTCATGTCAGTGGCAACTTTGAAGTCATCTATTTTGTTTTTTTCTTTTGTAAGCAAAAGATGAATTGCCACAAGAGGATCGTCCTTCCATCCATCCATCCAACCGCCCTTCCTTCCGTCCGTCCAAGATCGAGCAAAGACATTGTGCATACTCATAAGCAAACCTCAATTTCGCTTGACAAGGTCCGATAGTTTCCAAAAGGGCCTCAGGAGCTGCTATACTCAAATGATTGTAAGTTCGTTGCACCCAAATTAGGTCTTGCAAATGGGCCTAAAGACAAAGATACCTAAATAAGCAAGGGCCACTTCACACACAAGACTGAAGGCCCGTGACCATTGCAATCTAAGAGCTCTCATTGGTCGAAAGGGCGGAGACCGTCCAAGTTCACTTCACACACGAAGGTGAAGGCCTAAAGGCCCAAAGAAGACTTCATGGATGAAAAGTCTACATGGGGTCCTACATGGCGGACTATGGATAAGGTTCATGGTCTCTTGGAATTTTCGTCAAGCCCACCTCCAAGAGGTGGGCCTAACACAAATTCCGGGAGACCATGACTTTTTTTAATATTTTTTCAACATGACAAATTTCAAGACAAATTGCAGGGTAGATTCTAGAACCACGGGGGGGTCACTCCATTGTCAAGTTGAACACCACGTGCGGCCAAAAAAAATCTACTTTTGGTAAGTTGCATCACCAAAATGGGTCAAAATTTTATCAATTTTTTTCATGGGTAGATATACACGGTATCTATTACATAGTAAAAAATGGTAACCAAATTTGATGATATGTTTTTTTAATAAAACATACCGTTTCTAACTAGAATGACGCAGAATTGAACTAAAATAATTACTACAAAAATGAAGATGACTAAAAATTTCAAAAAAATATAAGAAAGATATTATCAATGGTTATGTACATGTAGGAAAAATATCATCACTTTTAAATTTATCTATTCCATGTAATATAGGGGTAGCAAACTTTGGCCGCACGTGGTGTTCAACTCGACATGGAGTGAACCCCCCGTGTCTAGAACATATTCCAGAACAGACAAACACCACCAAGTAATTCTCTCAAATTGATAGAGTTTGAAACATATTATATTAAACCAAATCCTCCCCTCTTTCCATCAACAAAATATGCAACGGTCCCACAATATGGTCCATTCTCACTTCACACTATGCTTGAGGGCCCGTGACTACATAAAATGGCTTTCCCAACACCCATGGTACGGCCTTTGGATGAGAGTCAAGGGTCCTCACCATTACAAGGTCACGGCTCTTGGCTCATGTGTGAAGTGGCCACTTCACACACAAGACTAAGAGCCCATGTCCAATATACACTTCAAGCACTCTCATTGGTGGAAAAGGTGGAGCCGGTCCAAGTTCGCTTCACACTATGCTTGAGGGACCAACCGAGTATGTGAATGCAAGATGAATGTAAGGTCTACGTCAATTCCTACATGGCATCGAATGGATCATGCTTCATGGTCACTTGGACTATTTTCCAAAACCACCTCTTGGAGGTAGGCCTAACACAATACCGGGAGACCATGGCACTCGGAACGCTCACAACCATTGCTTTATTCTATTTTATCAAGTGTGAGGACCCGTATGAATAGAAATTCATTGAAATAGCATTTGGTTGAGGGCTCGGTCACATATGACTTCACACTACACTTGAGAATCTGTGACCACACTACATGATTTTGGAGGTGTCTTGGGACGGCCTTTGGACACTTTCTTTTGGGCACTCACAATTTCATGGTCACAGCTCTTGGCTTGTGTGTGAAGTGGCCCTAAGAGTGGACAGAGGAAGCGAGGAACTCCAACAAACCCAAACCCAACCCTTGTAAGGGCCAACAGCACCTAATGGTTAGCTAACCACCATTGTGTGTTAAGTGAAGTTTATGCAGGTCGAGAAATGTGGCCTGGCGCTAAAAATCTTAACCAAAAGTTGTGTAAGTTAGGTTTGGGTTTGGCTACTAGGACACACGAGGTCACAATTAGGGTGTATTTTATTGGCCGAGCTATGTCAATGAACTCCACCAACCCAACAATTTATTGTTGAGTGCCAAAGTTGATCCCACTGGCTTGGAAAGGGTTTTGTTGTTGAAGCTCACTTTGTGTGGGTTTGCAGGTCTCTTTGTACATGTCACCAAAGCTCCTCAGTGCGATGCTAGGCTATCCAAGTCACCGAAGACATGAATTTGCTTACATGTGACCATGTTGCCCTTAGGTTTTATGTATGTAGGCTAAAGTGAGTTGAATATTTGTTGGGTTTATGTGTGCACATCACTGAATATATGCCAGGAGCCAGCAAAACACTACTTTAGTTGCGTCCATCATATTATCTATGAATTCATTGATTAGGTTGCGCCTATCACTTCACATTTCACCAATTTCAGTTCATGGCAATCCATCAGCGTTACTCACACAATCATGACCCATGATTACATTGTACTTCAACCTAATCATGCAACCAAACTTGTCTCAATGTTTGAAATTTAAGCACTAAATCAAGAAATTGGATGGTTTAGGGTGCCAAAATTATTGGTTTCATGTCTTGTCTAAAATTGGCAGGATCCTAATGTCGGAGATTGAGTTTTAAAAATGAAGGTCACATTAATGATTCCCACTTTAATTTCTTGAAATTGTTTTTAGGGGTTTGTGCAATATACGAGGCATTGTGGACGACCGGCATGCGTTTTGGGTGAGCAATTCAAGCTAACATTTTCTCCCCTCCGACCCTCTTTTTGTCAAAACATCGGGTTCTTCCGATAGTGGCTCATCCTCAACTGATTGTGTCCCAAGAATGGTGTCTCCATCATAACCCTCCTTTACTTCATGTGTGTCCTCCATCTAGCATGGACTCACCACATAACACAAAACAATGCATAATTTGTCAAATCTCAAAGTTTGCACATATGTCGACAAGAACTAAACAAGTATCCTTGCAAAAATTATAGTTTCAAAGCATGGACTTACAAACTTGCACACTCACGTATCAAAGAACATGTCAATCCAACTATACATTAAAAATACCTTGAAACAAACAAGAAAAAAATGGCCTTAAAGAAGTTAACATTGAGAAGCGCCCTAAACATGCATTCACATGGAGACACAAAATTTAAACAACGGCAATCCAAGAAAGAAGAATCATACCATGTTTCGAGGCCTAGATTCTACATGCCAAACTTGATTGCATGTGCCTTGGTAGAATCATTGCATGGATTTAGAGCATGGATGTCGCAACCCACATGTTCAATGTTTCCCAAATAAATTACATGCATAACCCAAACCCTATGGTATATTTAACCAATCCAAAAACATTCACATCATTGCATAGTGTGAAGATTGTAAACATTGATTGTAATCCAACATTCAAATTTCAAATTTATTTTCGTGATCAACAACGCATAGGCATCAAAGATTCAAAAGTGACATGTGCATGTCCAAGGCTTGTTTGTTGCGATTACAATTATTGCTTGTTGCTTATTGCTTATTGCGAATTACAAAAACCTTTTAATCCACATCATGACAGTTTGAATGCGACATGGTGGTTTGAATGTTCAAATACGGTGTTGAGTTTGATTATTCGATTTCATAAGCCCAAATTTGAAGCCAATGAAATTTCAAGCTCAATTTCAAGCCAATAGACTTTCAAGCTCAATTTCAAGGAGGCGAAAGCCTAAGTGGAGTTGACCTAATTCCACAAGCAAATTCAAGTCAAGGTTAGGTGTGGATTTTCAAGAACGAGTCTCTGATTGCTCATCATAGATCAATCTTCGTAGCCGTTATTCTAAAAATGATGGAATTAGGTACACTAATTAAGAGATTTAGTGTCACTTACTATTTGGAGTTATACATTCTTCTATCTTTTTACCATTGATGTAAGTATTTATCATGTAAAGTTGTTATTGTTCTATAATGTCCAAAAACCAATTTGACATTTTTTGATTAAATATGAGATACAAAATGATTAAATATAGCATTTCATAATTTCAAACATCAAGTGACACTAAATACAATATTTAGTGTAGTGTTCAAGTGAGAGAGGAGTCATAGTCGTCGAGGAGTTCAACGCGATGAAAAAAAGTAATTGAAAAGGTTATGGATTTGAATTTCTTGAAAGGAGTATTGATTATACTCAAGTTTTCATCTATTAGTTAGCAAAAATAAGTTGACCTATGTGTTTGAACATGGGTTGGGAGAGAATCTGGCTTTTGAAAAGTTATTGTAATACCAATAGTTCAAAATAAATTGTGATTTTTTGGTTAAATGTCGTGATATCAATGTGCATGCCTGTGAAAAATAACTGTAGTGCACACCTATACTACACTGTTTTTTGCATTTAGTGTTGTGTGGCATTTAATGTTGTTACTATTCATTTACTTGCAACACTATCTACCAAACACTTGACAAATAGTGTTCAAGTAGTGGTGGTAGAGATGGTGGTGGTGCAACCATGCGGCAACAAAACACAAAACATAAAAATATTATAACACTAATTGTGGAGATGTAAACATTAAGGGCGTCACTGGCATTTAGTGTTGTGGTTCGTAATTACTGTTGACAACACTAAATGCAAAAACAGTGTAGTGACACTTACGTGTAATTGCTTAAGTCATAAAAAATGGATTTGTTTACCTTATATTGACCCTACCGTGAACACTTCCAACACCATAAAACAGTTTATGGCCCTTGGGTTGGATGGACAATCAACTCAATAAGATCACAATTGCGAATCACAAAGGTTCTATTTCTAAGTTTCATAATCATAGTTGAGATATAGAAATTATAAGTGGTCAAAGTGAAAAATTTGAATTCTCTTTTAATGATCATATAGACCTTCCAAATTGTCCATTCTTATCTACAAGACCTCTCATATACATGTAATACTCAATAATTAGGTGTCCAATTAAGAAAGATTGACCACGTAAGGCTCCCATACCTTAGTACAGGAAGTCAGGAAATGACAGTAGTAAATGCACCTCAGTACAGGAAGTCAGGAAAGGGGACGGAAGGAAAGGCCGGAGCAACGAATGTACCTAACTTACCTTCGTCTTCGTCGTCGTCGTCCCTGCTGCTGCTGGTCCTCCTCTCCTCTGCTCGGGATCCCAAGGCATGATGATGGCAGGCCAGTTCCCTTTTCCGCTTGGACTGAGCGATGGCAGCTAAGTTAGTAAGTAGCTTCTCCTCCGCCTGCGCCCTACCCCACTCCCGCCCTGCCCTGCCTGCAGGAGCATCATAGCTAGCCAGGTAGCTGCATCAATTCAGTAACTTATTTCGAGTTTTGCTTCAATCGACTCCTCTTTCGCTTCTGTTGATGCGTCGCAATTGAAACTGGCGAAGACGGGATGAATGACAGCTTCACAGATTTGGATGCGGCCTGCGCGGGCGAGGTCACGTCGAGCCGGTGTCTGTGTCCGCTCGGACGTTTGTTTGTGGCTAAGTAAGTGAAAGCTGATAAGCAATCCGATCGCAATATTGATCCTACTTCTGGAGTGCTTCTGGCCTTTGTGAGAGGAGAGGTCCTATCTGCCGCCGCCCGTGAGTGAAGAGTGCAGGCATTTTCTATCTTTAGGGAAACTTACTTATTCCGGGTTTCGCTTGAATCGACGGGATGAATGACAGCTTCGTCTCCGCGGATTTGCATGCCTGCGCCGGCGAGGTCAAGTCGAGGTGTCTGTGTCCGCTCCGACGTCTGTTTCCGGTGCTGCTAAGTGAGAGCCGATAAGCAATCCAACCGCAATCTTATTAGTCCTATTTCTTATTAGTGCTTCTGGCCAAGTTTGTGAGAGGAGGTTACTATCTGCCGTCCGCGAGTGAAGTGTGCGGTTTTGTTCTATCTTTAAGGATATTCACTATTGCGGCTGGCTACACCTATTGGACATCTCTCTGTATCGCGAAAACTGGCGATGACAGCGTTCCCACAGATTTAGGTACCTGCGCGGGCGGAGTCACGTCAAGTAGTCTATGTCCTCTCCGACGTCTGGTTGTCTCTAAGTGAGAGCCGATAAGCAATCCAATCGCAATCTTAGTAGTTATACTTCTGGAGTGCTTCTGGACTTTGTGAGAGGTTTTATCTGCCGTCCGTCCGTGAGTATAGTGTGCAGGCATTTTTCATCTTTAGGGAGATCGAAAATTCACTATCGCGGCTAGCTGCACCAATTCATCGGTATTCCTGCTTTCGCTTCAACTCCTTTCTGGTTGCGATGACCGAATGACAGCATTTCCACAGATTTGGACTCCCGCGCGGGAGCGGTGGTGAGGTAACGAGGTAACGAGGTGCCCATGCGCTTCGTGTTTGTGTTCTCTCGCTCCCAAGTCTATGTTGCTAAGTGAGAGCGGATACAATCCAATCACAATCTCATTCCTATTTCTGGAGCGGTTCTATCCTCTGTGAGAGATTCTATCCACTGTCCGTGAGTGAAGTGTGCAGGCATTTCCTATCCTCGGGGGAGTGGTTTTGTGTTTGCTGCTCCGATGTCTTGTCGCTGAGCGAGAGACCAGTCTCACTCCCAATCCTGACCGTAGGCAGAGTTCTAGAGTGCTCTGTCCAGTGTGAGAGGTTTGTCGTTCTGGAGTGCGAGTAGACTACAGGGACAATTCTGCGTAGGAGCCTGGCGAGCTGCGGTCTGTGCTTTCGCTTCCTTCGTTTGTTTCACTCTTCATCACACCGTGTCCGTGAAGAGATCGAGGTCGTTTCTCAGTCCTGGTCAATTCGGGAAGCAGCTTGTGAATCGGTAGCGAATGCATCCTTCTGACACGAATCCCTCTGTGTTTCTCACCTCATCGTGTCCTAGCTACAAGCATTTTTCAAATGCGATCTGAAGTTAAGGCGCCCGAGTGCTTGTTATGGAGTTCAGGCGAAACCTACTCTTGCATTTCTCTAAATCGTTAGGAAATGTTGACTGGAGCCATTGACTAGTTCTCCTGGACTTTACTAGGCTATGGTTTTCCCAATGGCCTGGCCACTGGTTTTGTATCTCAGCTCAAATCTCTCACGGTAGTTGGTTTTCTAGAAAGATGCGTCATTGGTTGATCCCCTTGAACGGTGTTATGAAGCGAGTTACGCACGTGCTGCAGTATTTGGCTCTAGGTATGTGTTATTTGTTCTCCATGTTCTTTTCGTTAGCTAAGACTAAGTAAGACTAAGGTGGATGCTCAGTCGAACAAATATGGACTGCCACGAGTTTTGTGGCTGGCAATTGAATATGGTTTAGTCATCGGCACCGTAACATGGACGTTTTCTTTCGGTAGCGATCTGACTTGTAAAATGAGGTTTCAAGTCTACGCCCGTGATAACTCCAAGACCTTTTGAAGACATTTCTTGTGTTTCGCGCTATTTATGTGGTTTCATTCTTCTATGTGAGACTAGTTCGAAGTGTTTGTGGCCATCAACCAGTGCTACTTAAGCACCTTAGGTATTCAAAACGAACGAAGCTGACCAATGCTTTTGGTCTATGGACATGGCGCTGGTAACCGTAGTTTTTACCGACAAGATCACTTCTCTGCCTAATGTCTCTGTTTCGCTCACTGTCCTGATAATTGCGGGCGATCTTCTGGATGATCTATCTTACCTTGATTATTTGAGTTAGGGCACAGGTTAGGTATGCGAATTTGAGCCTCTGAGGCACGCACCAAGAGCACATCTTGCTGAACTTTAAGCCGGTTCTAAGTATTTTCGCTGTTATTGGATGGTTGGGAATCTTCAGACAATGCGGATTGCTGATGAGCCGAACGACGACGTGTCGGCAAACTTGAGGACAAGGGCAGTTTATTTTATTGCTCAAATTGATAACCTTAAGCTCAGAAGGTTTAAGAGCTTCTCTGACCTGACTGCTACATGGAGCTGTGCTGTAGAGTCTCATGGGGTAGATGACGGAAGTAGTACGAGGAGGCACAAACCGGAGTGCGAGACTCGATGGAAGGGAAAACACGATATCTGGCGCATGTTGTAGAGGGAAGGAAGTGGAGAAAGTGAAGAGTTGGTCCACGATACTGCATGTAAGGCCAAAGGATGCGGAGGAGGTTTGTGTGGGGAGTGGTTGCTCCAGGAGCAGTTCACCGAAAGCCGACCTTGCATACAAAGTTGTTGAAGAGGGCCGAAGGACTAGCGGACTTGCACCCTCCAACATATTTGACGATTTTGTTGCAGTCGACCCTTGTTCTTCTTCGAAGATATCTGTGACTACTGGTGAACTGCTGTCAAGACCTACAATAAGGAACAACGAAACTGATGAGAGGCCTATGGCAACATTAAAAAAGAATTGCAGGGAAAAAGGGGACCAGAGCTGTCAGTCATTTGGCCCAGGGTCTAGAACAGGATCTATCTCCAAGAGTGCGCCGATCAGCACCTCTGGGGACTCCATATCTGCAGGTTCTGTACCGCCTCTTTAAATCCCACGATTTTGATTTCTCTTGAGCTGAAATTTTGTTCAAAGCAACCAAAATTTTGTATTTAAAAGTTGTCATGTCTGCAGCACCTAGCTCCAGTTCCATTCTGACAGAGTCCAAAGGGGCTGGAGTTAAAAATCGCAAGACTGGAGCAAATTTCAGAAAGCGTCGTGCCAATGGAGTTTGTTTGGATTTAACCAAGGATGCAATTAGCATGTGTCAAACGGACATTGCAAAGGATCTGAACAGATGGTTACCGGCAAACAGAACTCCTAGGGGTGCCTCAACTTCCAAACAGCGAACCCCAAGGCCTTCTCTGCAATCCCTTTCAAAATCATCGATGCTGCAATTTGGTTTTAAGCCCAGATACTGCATCTCTTTTGCATTTATTATTGTAAGTGACTCTGAAGTTGAGACTAATAGGTGCTGCTGGGACTTCTATCAGCCTTGTAGTAGTGCAAGACAATTGAATTCAAGTGGTAAAAGGGAATTTGTTCTTTCAAGTCACATTTCGTTTAGGTTAACTGATTGTTTTGTCACCCGCAATAATTATTGTCTCTACTGACTACATTGAGGGCCATTGTCTGTGAATGCAGTTGCTTGTGCTATCTATTATATTAGGACGATATGCGTACCTCATGCATGACCAGGTCCGACTTTTGGAGGTATGATAACTCAATGAAGAAGTCAAGAAAAGTTGAGGCCTGACCTTTTTCCCACATTAATCCTATTCATGATTTATTAAAACACCATGGCATGGGGGGAGAGAGATAGAATTTGACTATATTATTTAATTTGTCTGTTGTAAAATTATGTCCTTGGTTGTTGAGCATGGATATTGCTTCATAGTTTGTTCTGCTACATGTTTGGTTTGTGTGCATTGCTATATGCCAGACTGAAATGCCTCAACTTGTTTCTGCAGATAGAACTGCGGAGCCATGAAAGTGCATTGAGGAATCTAGGAAATGATCAGAGAGATTGCCCAGGAGGAAAACTGGACCAATTAATTAAGACACTAGAGAATAGAGACAGTGACTTGATAGATTATGGATCACAAGCCTACTCAAGGAGCATGCGCAGGTTTGCTCTCGTCATAGCAGTCGTCATCCTCATGACTCCCTTCTTTTGTGTTAAGTACATCGATGAGATACATAAGCTAAGTAGGAGTACATCGTTTAAGCGCCCCGTATACAATCAGCTCTCCCGTGATGAGGAAGTTCCTTTGAGTAAGCGGGTAGCTTACCAGGTGGATGTTCTCTTTTCAAACCACACATTTGTGAAACCTTTAGCCCTATTAGTTGCAACAATTTTGCTCATTGCGGTTGGAGGAGTAGCGCTTTATGGTGTGAGCGGGGAGAGCTTTCCAGAGGCATTGTGGCGTGCATGGACGTATATTGCAGATGCTGGAAATCATGCTGACAGTAATGGTCTGGGGCCCAGATTAGTTGCAGTCTTCATTAGTTTTGGAGGCATGCTCATATTTGCACTCATGCTTGGTTTGGTCTCGGATGCTATTTCTGAGAAGGTGGATTCACTGCGAAAAGGGAAAAGTGAAGTAATCGAGAGAAATCACATTCTCATCCTCGGTTGGAGTGATAAACTGGTACTACAGCTCAATTTCTCTTAATAGTGTGTGGCACATTGATAAATGCACTCTTGTGAGCATTGGCAGGTCATCTTGTTTGGATATCTTTCTATGAGAGCATCTTATGCCATGGAATTTTAATTTGCTGCTTCTGTGGCTTGTATTATATGTATGTGCAGGGGTCACTACTGAAGCAGTTGTCTATAGCCCATCAAAGTGTAGGTGGCAGTGTGGTTGTAGTATTGGCAGAGCGTGATAAGGAGCAAATGGAATTGGACATTGCAAAACTTGAGTTTGATTTTATGGGGACTTCAGTGATTTGTCGGAGTGGCAGCCCCCTCATCTTGGCGGACTTAAAGAAGGTGAGTCGCAGGAACAGTTGTGTGTGATATTGGCTGTGCTGAGCAGCATGATTTGAGTGTGACTGCAATATATGCTTCTTCTGCTGTATCAGTTTTCCAAGAACCCACAATAGAGGCTGAAATACTAAATTATAAGGGTAGATAAAGGTATGTTCAATTTGAGAGTATGTGACTTTTGTGAGATGTTGGCATGAATCAGGTTTCTGTATCAAAAGCTCGCTCCATCATAGTGCTTGCAGAGGTTGAGAATGCTGATCAGGTACACAAGGCGCGTACAAACTCAGCCATTACTCATTAGCAGTTGACTGTACATACAGCTATTTGAGATTATTGCTGTCTTTGTGTGGTTTTGAATATTGCCTTAAGGTGCAGATACTTTATAAGTAAGACAGATTCTTCCAGTTGCATGTATGCTATCTGGCCTGACTTCTTCACGAAATATCCTGGAAAAGTAGGGGACTTTCACATCTGACTGATGGTTGCCTGTCGCAGAGTGATGCACGTGCCTTGAGAGTTGTGTTGAGTCTAACCGGAGTGAAGGAAGGGCTTGATGGACATGTTGTTGTAGAGATCAGTGATCTTGACAACGAGCCTCTAGTTAAGCTGGTTGGTGGGGATCTTGTTGAAACAGTAGTGGCACATGATGTGATTGGCCGTTTGATGATTCAGTGTGCACGGCAACCGGGTCTTGCTCAGGTCTAGCCTGCTTTCCTTCTACCTCCCACTTTGTTCATGTTTCCAAAAAAGTCATAGTTCATTTCCAAAGTTTTGAGTTAAAGCAATTTCTACTTGTTCATTGGACACTAGATTAGTACCTAAAATATATTAAATAACTTCCAGCATTGAGCAGATGTCAGATTCTGCCTATACATTGTCCCAATAAATGAAGCATAAATCCATAAATACTTAGGATCCAACACCATAAACAACACCTACTATCTGAAGAATCTTCTTGTCCATGGGTTTTGTGGGCCGGACAGATATGGGAGGATATTCTGGGCTTTGAGAATGCAGAGTTTTATTTGAAGAGATGGCCACAGCTGGATGGTAAAACATTTGCGGAAGTGCTAATCAGTTTTCCAGATGCCATACCCTGCGGAGTCAAGGTTGCAAAGGGAGGAATGTTACTCAATCCCAAAGATGATTATGTTCTGCAAGAAGGTGATGAACTGCTTGTAGTTGCTGAAGATGAGGATTCTTACTCCCCATTTAGTCCTGCAGAGGTATGTGTTTGTCTTCATTCCCACAGTAACTTGAAGAGGAATTCAATACAAACTTCAAAGCTTGCAACATCTGACCTTTATACAACAAGATTTTAAACTTTTGATCTAACCCTGAGAACTCTCCCTGCATGGAAATCTAGCATCTGCAGGTTTTATGAGCTTTCTCTATAATTAATCTTTGCAGAAAATGAGTATGATTCCTTTTGTGCCTCTCAAAAGTGTTGCTGCTACTTGGTGTTTGGATAACCATAGTTACAGATCTTAGCAAAAGTCTTGTGAAGAGAGCTGGATCAACGATCCGCATGTTGTATGTGTAGTTTGTAGTCTTCTAGCAGGCTGCATGAGTAATTGCACCTGCCAATGCACAATGCAGGTGAGGATAGGAACTCTTCTGGAGACCCCTACAATTCCGAAAACTCCAGAGAAGATACTCTTTTGTGGTTGGCGCCGCGATATTGATGACATGATTCTGGTACTTTTCTTTTGCTCTGAAGAGCTTCTATTCAAAATCAGTAACAATTTGCTGCTAACGACTGAAGGGTTGTCTTATATATTCTTGAAATTATTGGATCACTTTGCAACATGCGTTTAAAAGAGCTTACAATCTTGTTGATTCTGCTGATCCGCACAGGTCTTGGATGCGTTTCTGGCCCCAGGTTCAGAGCTGTGGATGTTTTGTGAAGTGCCCGAAGCAGTACGGGAGAAAAAACTGAGTGAGGGGGATTTGGCAGATCACAAATTGAAGAACATTGTGCTGATACATCGAGAAGGAAATGCCAATATCCGTCGCCACCTTGAACTTCTCCCATTGGAAACTTTCAGTTCAGTAAGTGTGGAACATCAACAGTCTTCCAACCCTTCCAGCATTTGGTTTCGTTTTGCATTTGCATCCAGTTTTCCAATCCTTCAAAAATGGTTGGCAATCAAGGGTAACTCAGGCTCTAGTTGATGGTTTTATAGATAGCAGTTAGTTCTCTAGAAGCTAGCTTCTAATGAGAGGTATGGATGTGTTGTGGTTATCACAGATACTCATTCTAGCAGATGAGTCACTGGAGGATTCAGTTGTGAAAGCAGACTCTCGCTCACTTGCCACACTGTTACTTATTCGTGACATTCAGGTACATACGGATACTACATCTCAAAGTGAAAATGACAATCGCTTAATGTTAAGTCAGGCATTGTTTCAGTTTTGTAGTTTGATGTGATAAATACAGAAAAGTTATCCATAAAGTAGCAAAAGAAGGTTGAAACCATGAGTTTCAGGGGTTTCTTCTTCAAATCCCAATTCTATAATTCCTTTGTTAATTCCTCCAAAAACGAGGAGTTTGGGATCAAGAAGAGAGGATTCATGAGTTTGGGCCCAATCTTGAGTTCGACTTAGTGTACCTCCCCCAGAATAGACATCAGAGGTTTGTGGGGTTGGGGAAGGACGATTATGGATACATGCTGTTTTGTGGGCAGCTTGTCACCCTTTGTCAGTTTTTCAGCTAATTTTATTTTGCAGCTTATCGTACTTGACCGAATTTGAACATAGTCCAACCCTAAGTGCTTGTTTTGCAGTCGCGGCGCATGCCTAACAGGGACTTATCCAAACCCGTCCAACCGCGCCGGTCAGATTCTATTCAGAGCCCATGGATTCAAGGGATGCAGCAAGCATCTGACCGGTCGATCATAATTAGTGAGATTTTAGACTCTAGAACGAAGCACTTAGTGTCAGTTTCCGAGATTAGTGACTACGTGTTATCAAATGAGCTCGTCAGCATGGCACTTGCTATGGTGGCAGAGGATAAGCAGATCAACCGAGTTCTCGTGGAGCTATTCGCCGAAGAGGTAAGAGAATAATCATCCCACCCTCTTTGTTCTAGTGCAAGTTGTCACAAGTGGGTACCCTAACAGGCTCACACGAAAATATTAATATCCTGAAGATCATCATCCTGTGGGATCGGGAGTCTCTACACTAACTACACTGATATGTGCAATTAGGTTGCCTGACATTAATATATAGACATTCCACACTATTTTGAATATTTATAACACAGTAACAAAATACATAAAACATATTTTTCTTACTATGGTTTCTATATGGATGAATAATCGAGGTATAAATTTCTGTAATCTGATTTTGACCGAAAATATTTTGAATGGGTAAAGAGGCAACCTAATTGCACATAGCAGTGTATCTCAATTAATGTGACATTAGAGTCATGTGCCACATATTTATTGTGGGTGAAACTAATATTTGAACTCCTTAAATGGACATTGTTGTAGAACGAACTACAGTAAACATATGATGTAGTGTGGTCCACATTATACATCATCCACTCACATAAATTTGTCTTGGAATCACTGGGTGGCAGCTAGAGAGGGAGTCACATGGCACTTGGTGCTACATGACGAGTGATGAAGACCATTCTAATCTAACATGGCACACCAATTTCAATGCCATACTAATCAGATATTTGAAGTAAATTTCATTTTCTGAGAGTATTGATCCAAAATAAGCCACATTGATGATAAATATGTGGTCCGCACTAATAAATGTTAGTGAGAAAAGGTGTTACCAGAAAAATAATGTAGCTCACGATAATAAGTTAAAAAAAGGTCATTGTTGTGTGTCAACGATGTATTCTAAGAGTGGTGTCTGGTGTGACACAATGATTAATTTCTGGACAAATCTTGCCACTTGTCATATCCATATTGGTGAAGGCCGTGCTCAATCCAACATGGGAATTAGCTTTGGAACTTAATGGAAGTGTTGAACCAGACAAGCACCCTACAGTAGTGTGGCCCACACCTTATCAGATAATTAGTGTAGTTTCTGATAAGCTCACCAGATTTTGAAGAGGAAAGTTATGGAGGTGGACTGGTAGGATTGGCGGTCCTCCTTGGAGCAGCATAGGGCTGTGACTTCCATTCTGCATCTGATGCGCAAGCAAGTGGCAAATCTGTTGCCTGGAAACTTGTGTTTAGAATTTATCAGTGTTGTTATTTGTTGCGAGGCAGAGGTGGAGGCTGATGGGTGGAACTGTGCAGGGAAATGAGATGTACATTCGCTTGGGGGAAATCTACCTTGAAGATCAGGAGGAGCTCAGCTTCTACGAGATTATGGTTCGAGCAAGGCAACGGCGGGAGATTGTCATTGGCTATAGATTGGAGGACATGGAGCGTGCTTCAATTAATCCGCATGACAAACACACAAGGCGAGCATGGTCCAAGTATGATGTCTTCATTGTGCTTGCAGAGGACGAATAGCAAAGCTATTTCAGACAGATCCTAGGTTTCACTGCCACCTCGCAAACAGAGGTGGCACACCCACACAGGTCAAAGTATGTTGTGCCCCCAATTTTCCGTTGGTCTCTTGCAAAGTAAGGATGTGGAAAAGGTGGCCATAGAATGGGTTTCTATGTGTTTGTCAGGAGTTGGAGTAAAAATATTTCTGCTGCTGTGCTTTTGTTCACTGGCATGTGGTGACTGGAGTCAGGTTTTCTACTCTTGAATGCATTGAGGTTTCTGTAAACTGGTTACGCTAAATGAGCCCTCTGTTGCCAACACCATTTCTTGCACCTATATTTAGACGTCTTTGGAATATTCAACAACTTGACATCTAAGTTGCTAGATGTGATGATAGGTTTATGAGCGTCTGTACCTTTCTGTAGCAAATTCCTTTACATCCAAACTTTGCTTCAGCAATATTCTGAGTCCCGCAATAACTAGCTGCAAGGAACTGCTCTGCTGCACCAGTCCACAGGAACCTGTTAGCATTTTTACAGTCTTCTGTTGACATCCTTATATGGAACATTGCCTTTTGTAGATACAAAATATGAGATATCCTACAAAGATTCCATTTACGTGAATGCAGTATTTTGTGCAGTAAACTGGGGAAGGAGAAATCTACCTTGGGCACATCATGCTGGTTAAGATTGCCGTACATGGTAAGAGTGGGGGGAAAATTGTTAATTGGTTATCGACAAGATGAAATGCTCATCCTTCATGTGCGTTGCTTGTAGTGCATCCTGGTCCTGAATTACTGAGGTATCCATTAGCTGGAAGTTGTGGAGCTTCTCAAAAGAGTCTCAGTACTCCATTCATTCTCTGCAATAGTTAGACCGTAAATTGTAGGGAGTCATATGAGGACTTGCTTGCATAGGTTATAGGAATCATAAGTAATATATGAGAGGTATTGCACACGTACAATAGCTTAGACTCACCTGAAGAGGTTGGAGTGGTGCATTTGTCTCTTGCAATGTTTCATTGATAGTATCTATATCTTGTGTATCTTCCTCTGGATCCTTCAATCTAGCCAGTTCTTGTGACTTCTGCATTATGGTTGAGGCCTCATTTCCTTGATTTTTTGGTATACAACTATAGGTTCCTGGTGCATGACACGAAAATTCGTTAAGTTCTGCGGTCGATCCAATTTGCTTTCCTCTTGTAAGCAGAGACCTGACAGAAAAGTTGACACTGTAGAGATTTGTAGGGAGAGAAAGTAGTGGGACTTGCCTGCTTCCATTCCTCGTGTAATTTCAAGATAGTTTCAGTTCCATTTTTGATCTCCACCTGGGAAACAGCTCTTTCACAGAATGGTGCTGGCGCCTCCAAAATCCGTGGTTGTATTTCTTCAGGACTTCCACCAACCTGTCGTCCTCTGGGCATTTCAATGAACTCTACATCTACAATGTCTGACTCCAGAATGACAGATCCCTCACTACCCTTTGTGACCCTCAATCCCAATGCAAAACAGAAGAATCGACCCTTCTCTCTCTTCTTGCCTACTGCATCCAGATGGGTTATGTGGTTTTCGGATGTCTAGGAATGGGGGTGGATAGCATGATTCTGATCTGAAATGTGTTAAGGCCAACGATTCCGGCAGTTTCATCCAATAACGGGTGTAATCAGGCAAGAATGGAGAAACTGGGTTATGCTTAAGTTCTACCATTAGCCGCCATGCATTCTTATCTGTAGATATTCTGGACATTGAGTAACTTACAATCTGACCAGGTTGGCTGATCTTGACCCTTCTGGGGATCTCTCTTCTTCCTGACTCACGAATTCCAGTCATCCATGTACCTTTTACAGTGTTGCTACTTAATGAAAAGAATGACCTACTTTCTTGCCCCGCCTTGCTCGAGTGCTCACACCACTTGAGACTTTTGTTTCCCACTTCCTTGTACAGGTGTCCTCTTCTGCTAAAGATTGGGTAGATGGATGTTTCTCCAGCTATGGGTTCCTCAATGGTTACACTAGAAACAGGAAACGAGTAGTGGACTTGTTGCCAGATTCTCTCAACTGAGATCCAGAGACTATGGTTTTCAATGTCCTTTGAGTTTCTCCATGTTAACAGATGGTTGACACTCACTCCAGCTCCCATCGCCATGTCCATGCTGTTTACGGATACACATTCTACTGCTCTACTGAAAGGAGTGCTTGCAAGATAATTTGGGGCCAGTATGGACATCACTTGACACTGGTCATGGTTTAGTTCCACCCAGTAAGGCTGATTGCGGGTGCACACTCTCCATCTCTCGTCACTCAAAACACGGGAACTATCACTACCGGTTGACTCATGCATGACACGCTCAGAGCCAAATGCAATGTTTATCTTACCTTCTCTCGAGTCTGTTTGAATGGCATCACTAACCGTCCCTGTCAGAATTTCTATACCTAGTGTTTTCACCATGTCTCCCTTTAGTCCCTCTCTTGGACACATGGTATAGAGAACAGGTCTAATTGTTTCAACTATGATTAATCTATTGAAGAACAGTGATGGGAAGTCAGTCATCATTGCAGCAGTCTCTTTCAGACTTTGAGGGACTAAGGACACCCCAGACATAGGCCTTTCGAAGAATCTGAAGGAATCATGCGAGTAAGTAGCACGTTGATGCCCAACGTTTGAAATTGGCACCCAGGCATTTCCACCATCTGACCTGGAGCTGTAAGTGGCAAGTTGGGAACCAACCTCGGAAACTTCCGAGCCATCATCATCCTCACTCCATTCCAACTTGAGCGGTATTTTGATCCCATAGAGATGTGTTTTTGCAGCAATGAGCTCCCTCACCTCTTTGATGGCTTCATCAACTGGTGATCGTACCACTCGACCGCTTCCACTTGAAGAACGTCTTGGTTTGTTTAAGTCGGCATGCAAAGCAGTTTGTGTGGCAGGAAGCGAACTCAAATTACTGCTTGCTTCAGTTCCACTTCTTTCAAGTGTTGATCTGGACTCAGCTTCTAGGCTGTTGGCTATTCCCACACCCACCTGTAAGGACTTCCATCCTCTTTGCCAGGCTCTTGAATCTCGCACTTTCTTGTCCTTCTCAAAACTCTTCCTAAAACTGATTCCTTCTTCACGATCGATTTCAAGCAGCTCACGAGCAATTTCTGTACCTGCATTTTCCAAAACGTTCACGTTGACTTTAGTCGTGAAAAAGTGAAGGGAGGATTGTGAGAGGTGCATGAATTCATGAGAGCATTCAATTAGCTGAATTTAGCACCAGGGTAAGAAGCATCCATTTGTGAGGTCAACCTTTGTGTGTGATTGCGTTCCTGCTTGGCCGTTTTGAACGGGGGCAGGGGGATCTGGACTGGTCCAAACAATGTCTTGTCGCATGACTTAATTTGTAATTCTGATAGTTGATGCTCCATGTAAATCTCAGCAATGGTAGCATATTAAGAGAAGTATTAACCTTTTGGCAAGCATTCAACTCCATTCCTGGTGCTTACTGGAGGAACCTGTGTCCTCTGCGGTAAATTGGCCATCCGCGGCAGGCGTCTCTCTGCTGACTTGGTTTTCTTATTCTTGGCATATTTCCGATCTACATGACCTGTCTTCATGTTTTTCTTGACCCTTTGGCCCCTCCGATGCGACCAACATGCTGTACGTAACCAAAGTGATGTTCTTCGCAGTTGAGATCTAAATGAAAATCCTCTTAGGATATCCCCTGCACTTTTCCTTACCCTCCTGAGTATCCTATATATTGGTTTGCTTCCCTTCAATTGTTCTCCTTCAAATATTATGTCTTCCCTCAAATCGCAATGACCTCCCTCGTGAACGCAATGTCTGCTATGCCCACCATTTCTGCTCTGATACTGGACGGTATTGCACTTGTGCGCTTTGCATATCGATTCCGTTGATGATGATGATGATGATGATGAACCTTCCACGCGATCTTGCCAAGTTGCCATATGATCGGAGTTCACAGGCTGTGGATTTCTTTCTTTCTGTGTCTGTTTTCTTTCCTTGTCAGGCTCTAAGTCGGCAGATGAGAAAATCCTTATGGAGAGGGGAAGCTCAGTGGAGGATTCTTTCCCGAAATTTCCTGCAAATTGTTGGTGAGACTCAACTTTGTCTCCCACGGATGTTCCTGGTTGGGATACTTCATGTTTTATTATATTCTTGCTGGGTGTTGATGCGCATCTATTCAGACTGGTGTTGTCTTTGACACAATCGTCAAACTTCTCTGCAAGTGGAACCTCTCTATCTATGATATGGTTACTGACAGCATCCGCAACGTTCAATGTGTGTCCATCTGTTTGTGTGCTTAGGATAAGATTGTTGAGAACGCCCCTCCACAAAGTGGCCTCCTCAGTTTGCACCTTCTGGAGCATCCGTCTTAGTTGTTGCTGCTTAACAAATTCAATTTCTTTCGCTCCCTCTTGCAGCAGTTTCTCTGAAACTACCCGCACCATCTCCTCTCTAATCATTGTCCGGAATTTGAGCTGCTCCACATCAAGTTCATCCGCAAACTTTTCAATGGCCGACCTCATGATCTCCTTCTCCATTGTCTCCCTCCATCCCTGTGAACTTTCATTTTCCATCAGCCTAGGCAAATGCAACCGGAAGTTGGTGGATTGAAATAGGAAGTGGTTACTCTGACAAAATTGTGAGCCTTGGTGGCTCTGAATCTACTACAGAAGCCATCAAGATGCTGAGGGAATTATAAGATGATCCATACTGAAACAATAAGTGCTATAGAAAATTTCAAGTTGTCCTCAAATTGGTTTAAAATCATATGCACTTCAGATGACAAGTCAGTGGATGGTTGCTCCTGCCGAGACGAAAGAAGAGAACTTTAGGCCGATATGATGATAATAGAAGCTGCGGCTGCTTATCTCTACTCCGGTTCTATAGGAACATAATGATTAAAGATGTTGGTTAACGGAGACCTCAGATTTCATGGAGTCTTGCATGATCCTCAGCATTTCGTCTCGCTTCGCTCTCAGAATTTCTTGTTGCTGCGCAAACAGTTCCTGCTCCAAGTCCCGTTCGTGCTTATCTTCAACCTCTTTTCGCCTTGTTTCCATCTTCTCTTTCACACTGGAGAACAGTGCTCGCGATCCCTCCTCAAACAAAATCCTCTCAATCGATTCCATGCTTTCTTTTACTCGCATGACCATGCTTTCCTTCATTTTGTCGAGTAGGTCGAGCTCCTCTTTTCTTATCCTGTCTGCCACACGGTGTAGCATCTTTTCCCTCGCTTTCTCCTGCAAGCGAGGATCCTCTTCAAATTACTCGCTCAGAAGGCCTTGGTAGACGCATTGATACAAATTCTACCTAATCAGGCTCGACCTCAGCATACTATATTTTAGGCAGGCAGCTTATAATTACCTGCAGTCTATCTTCTGCGTCTTGTAGATCCATTTTTAATTTTTGCACTATCGAGTTTCTTTTGGTCTCGTGAGCAGCCTGTTCATCTTCTATTGCCTGCGGTCACATACGTTATCAAAAGTCTTTCAATATAAGAACAGCCACATATTTTACAGGGATGTAGCCTGAGACTTCTGCTACAGGATTGACGGGACAACTTCGTTGCTTGAGTAATTCCAGGGGTTCTTTTGCCTGAAGTTCAGGTGCCCTCAGCCTGATGGAACATCTGTCAACAATTGACGTCTATTTCTTCTGCGTAAATTGCACGCATCGGGTGACAGGTTGCATACTTTTTGTATGTCTGAACTCCTGAGCATCCTTTCTTGTCGCAGCGTCTGGAGCTGCCTCTCGTCTTCCTCAGCGTGCTTTTTTCGATTCTCCCTTTCATGTCTTTTCTCTGCCTCCAGTAACGTTTCAACCTGTAATCCACCAAGAACAAAGGGACAATTGAAGGCTTACAGAAGAAGAGGACATTGTGTAGGTGTATCGATTAAACCCAGTTACTTGATTGACTTCTGATTTTTCAAGTGCGATACTGAGCAGCAAATCACGAGTATGATTCCTAAATATGGACCGTGAGAACAACTTAACCCGTTGTCTTTGCTTAAACTAGAAATGAATGTGATAGAATTGTTTGATGTCCGGTATGAGACTGACAATTCGTCTAAAACATTAATATCTTTGCAAGCGATGTCCGGGGTCGGTTATCACTGACCTCTTCCCTGAACTCTTTCAGGCGCTCTTCGAGCAGTTTCCCACTCTCTTTCTCAATTTGCTGTTCCACCTTGCCTATCATCTCAGCGTGCCTCAAGTCGAGAAGCTCACTTTCTTCTTCTTGCACAACAATTTCAGCCCTCTCATACATTTCTTTTCGATCCCGTTGAAGTACACTCTGCTCTTCCTCTGCAATCCTGGCTCTTACTCTCTCTTTCATTTGAACTCGCTGCTGATCAAGCTCTCTATTTTCTTCTTCCTGGATCCAGTGACTTACCTGATTCACATTGAGAATTATCAATATGATTCTTTATTGTGAGTGTTGCATCAACTAATTTTGAAATAGTTCTTAGAGATTTGAGGTCCATTGTTGTCCTCACTACTGACAAACTCACTAAGTTTCTGTCCCCTAAAAGAAGATAGTACGCTGCACTGGACTCCAGATGCACTGTCCTACACTGGATTGGAGATCCCAGCCCCCTCAAATGGGGACTTTAGCAAGAGTGGGTGGAGTCATGGGTCTTTTCATCCTGAAAATGCTTATCTGGAAGACTTTGGATTCCAGATATCGCAGAATGTACCGAGTGATCTCAATTAGATTTGAAAGTGGGGGAAGAATCTGGACTATTGAATCCTTCATTTCTTAGAGAATTCTCACTCTTCTAAATCCTACAAACATCTGTACGAACAAGATGACGTAGAATCCGATAGGACCTGACTAATAGACCATTCGATTTCTCTCGACTCTCCTTTGACCAGTCTGCAGTTAGCTTGATCAAAATAGAGATGTTAGCAATATTGACTTCACATTTCAAGTCAGATAAGTTTTTATCCTGATTTGTGGTAAAACAATTCATTTACCCGTGCATCTCGCTCTTGCTGAGCATGGCTGTTGGGCTCGTGTGCCTCATCTTCAGTAACATGATTCCTTTCACTTGTAGACGCCTCTTGCTGAGGTTGTACTCCTGCTGAAGTTTCCCCTCCAATCGCTGCACTCCAATTTGACACCAGTTGGCTGGAGATGATTTGCTCGTCGTGAGGCTGTTGAAGTTTTACCTGTCGGAATTTTACTTTGAGGTTTATCATTAACATCAGTAGCACAGGATGCAATTGGTTGTACTTAATAGCGTTGTATACAATTTGTAGATCTAAATTGTTTAAGTTCATTACAGCTGTGAGGCAATTATATATCCACCACCAAGGTTTACTCTTATGCAAACTATTGAGAGTCGAACAGAAAATCTAGATCCAGATAACCATTTTTAAGGATGCAGAGTGCTGATATTTTGCCCAAGATGCGATAGGAAGAACTTTAGGACATGGCTTATATGAAACGTTCGAGGACATATTAAATTATATACAATCGAATAGGAAAAAACAATCACCTCGGACGACCTACGGACTGACCTGAATCCCTGAGCTACCCTCTGCTTGAGCGGTTGGAGCCATGGCTCGTGGTCCTGCTTCTGGAACAGAACCTGCAATGGTTCCAGAGTGCTGCATATGGGATACACTTCCGTGGTTGGTGCTGTTTTAATGTGGCCATGTACCAACTCGTGACGAGAAAATTTCCAAAACATATTCCAAAGAATACAATTTGCGGGAACCCATGTCAACGGACACAAGCTTTAGAGGTCAATATAGGGCACATCGATGTCGAGAATGGCTCTTTGACTCAGCAACTTATTGAGGCTGACACTTATCAAGATAAGACACCTCTTTTGAGGAAGATTCACATAAATGCATAAACAAGAGACTACATCTACAACAAAAAAGAGGGTCTCCCACCGGTCATAAGGACCTACGTCTTCTGCTTGCATTAATCTGAATGGGTTGTGAGTAAGAGAGACTCTTGGGTTACCAGTGCTTGCACTGCTGTTACTCCCAAACTTTTGCGTGATGGGAGACCCTGTAAAAGAGGAGTGCCAACTGTTGCCTTGCTCTCCACCTGAACATCCACACAGGTCATTACTCCGTCAAATGACGCAAATAAAAGGTCTAAAGAAAAAAATAAAGAGAGGAAGAGAAGAAGAGAGGGCACTCATTAGATGTCTTGCTTCCAGCTTACACAACACATCAGAGGTTGGACTTGAGAAACACGAACATCTTCAAAATGGATACAGGGTTTGTAGATGGGTCATAATTTGGCAATCGTAAAGAGAATGTCTCGGTGTGACTTTTTACGACCACTTGGTAAGCACTTATTCTCCTTGAGTACTATTTCTTAAAGAAATCACACAACTTGACGCTTCTGGTTGCCTTATTCTAGCTAGAAGCAATTGCACATGGGCTAATACCATGTGAACATGCACAAGAGTCCAAAAATCCATAAGAGTGGTCACATTTCCCTGCTGTCAGGGCCACAGTGCTCACATTCATGATTGTAGCGACCTGCAAAAATGCAGGAATTGCAGTATTCACAGCATTTTTAGCAGTGCAACACAAAATGCATCAATTAAGCTTGTTATATAGTGGACAAATTTAACAGGATACCGTAAATGGGATCCATACCCATGACGGCATGACTTTGAAGTGAGGAATCCAATCTTCGTAGCGGAGGTCCAGGAGCGAGCTGAAAAGGAGCTGAAGGACTTATATACTTCCAATTCAGCTCTCGAGCCAAAGGAGAAGATTGTAAAGGCTGTTGTTCCCATAGAGGCCGCCCAGTCACTGCAGCCGAAGGTCTTCCAGGTCCTCTCTGCGGCAGAATCGTGGATAACAAGGAGGATGTTGGATCAGAAATTTATGCAAACATCGTGAAACTTCTATGCTATACATCACAACCACTGTTCCACGTATGATTTCAACTCTTAAACATGACGTTGTAGGTTATACTTAGGATTTCTGTAGTGGGAAAGATAGAGCTGGTAAGAATTCCCCAGGACTTTCCAAGTGCGACTTGAAAGGGTTAAACATCGAAATGGCAATCCATAGTAGTGAGACAACCAATTATCAAAAGAGCCTTAGGAATGGCGTACCTCCTCAAAAGATGTTCCAAATTGTGTAGAGGATGAGGCTTCCGGACACTGTAGCTGGTGTCTTGATCCTTGGTTGGCGGCTACCTCATTGTAAATTGTTCTGCAGCATCAAGACTTTGTATATGAGTTAATGTACAGGAACCCACTCTGTCTATGGCTATCAATGATGCAGGGTTTGTAGTTTGCATTACTAATTTGTGCTACTTAACATACATGGAGACTTATAATAAGTGACTGACTACACCATTATTTGCAATCCTCACTTCAATGCAATCCACATGCTTTATGGTAATAGGTGACCTGACTTCGGAAGTATCAAACATCAAACCTATACCTCTGTCATGTCATGGATGATGACTGCATGGACATTGCAATGGAGGCCTTAATAGTTACTGAAAAATGACAGCTTTTATACATACCTGTAGAGCTCATCACAGGGATGCTCCCAAACACTTTCCCCAGTCTCAAAATTGAAGTAGTAGATTTCATCATCCTGAGTCCGGCTGCAATGGTTCATAACAAGTTAGCTTCACACCAATTCAGCCATCGAGATCGACATTAACTTGCAAACGCAATTGTGATCATATTTCAGAACCTTTGGCACTGCAAGCAAGAAATTTTTTGGATGATTGAACGAAAAATGGAGGAGGTCCAATAAAATCTGGCAGGCAATTGAGATGGAAAGAAGATAGCTAAATATGAAAGTTGATAAGACCAGTTTTTCTGTGTCTAAATTTCTATAATCTCCTACATGGACATTAAGTGCTGATCTGGAGCTCTTCACCCTCGTAGCAAGGTCATTCTATGGTGAATGAGGAACATTGAATGTGTTAAGGTTTTGCTCCTGTAAAATGTACTGAGAGGTAACGCCATTACGAAATATGCATTGCATGCATTGCAATATGAAATATGAAATATGAAATATGCAATCTGAAATATGAAATATGCAATCTGAAATATGAAATATGAAATCCGTAGAACATGTACTGCAAGGGAAAGGCATGCACGTACCAAGGCTTCCAGTACTCAGGCAGGGGGGTTTTCAAGCCTTCTCTTGCAATCCAGAGGAGGTCATTGTCTTCAGGCAAGTTCATTCCAAGCCATCTCGCGTATTCCACCAATTCTGCAGTATATCAATCGCACATTATTCCCTGTATTGAGGCGTATTGTAAGTCTCAACTGCTTCAAGTTTGGAGATAAGCTCAACTACAGTCTATCTAAATTATGCATATAATAATATAGGTCATCGCTTCCAAATATATCTCATGATTCTCATCGTCATCTCGTATTAGGCTCGACTCCGTGTAATCTCTAAATCACATCAACATTCTTATTCCGTCTTTGTTGAAAGCGTGGGGCAGCTCCCTTGTAGAGGTATGAAACGTGTGAGACCAAGGGGGAATTTGAGGGGGCTATAAAATAATGTGCATAATGATGGCATATTCCGCATGTGTGATGCATATTCTGTAGATTTACCCAATATTCTCTTAATTTAATTTCGAATGCCCTAAATTGTCTAATTTTTTTAATATTGAAACATCAAATGGAATCCTATCTTTTGTCACACCCCATTTTCCGGTTGAATATTTGACTTCATGCAGCACACACTGCGTCCTCGTCTACTTCTTTATCTCTACATTTATTGGAAGAAAAATGTAGACTGCACTAATCACAGAAGGAGTAGATTTTGTGAGGAATCTCCTTCACAGAATATGAAGCATCACATTATGCCATTTTCTCCCGATAAAGAACCTGTTGTCTCCGAAGACCGGCTAATTCGTCAGTGCCATTCGAGAATGTCTATTCAAGTAAGATGTTCCAGAAATGAATATCACGGATTTAACAGGTTCTCCGAGGATCTTAAGGAGTTCTTTACAGTATAGACGAGACTACACTCTCCTCTGATTTCTTTAAAACCCTGCCTTGTAACCCGAGTACGCATGCAATTGTCGAAACGAAATCGTTCAAACCAAATACGTTGATATAATCACTTAAACTTTATACTGCCAGAATTGTTAATTTGAAGGCTTCCATTTCAGAGTGCCAACATACGGGATTAACAATCAAATTTGCTCCTGAATTCCGGAAGCTGTACCTTCTTCAGTAGGTTCATAATTCTCTTCAATCTCTTCTTCGAGCACAACATTGCCTGCAGGAATCCTAGCCATGATCATCTCGGAGAACTCCTGCGGTTGCTAGTAGGGGCAGGGATTTGAATTTCGGAAACATTTGACTGCATTGTACCACTCCGATGGATGCTGCCCGAGAATCTCAAGCTGTGCTTCACATGTTATAAGTTCATGGCTTAATAATAGATTGAATTATCGTTCTCGATCAGCAATGATTCTCAAAGAGGAACAATCGGTTTAGGACCATGCTCGAAAGGGTTCCGCACGTGGCACTAAAATGTCTCCGGAATTTGCCATCGCCTAATTCCAGACCAATTCTGCGTAGGGATCCTAAGAGACAAAGGGAGGGACATACTTTGTGGCAGGGAGAGTCGTACTTAGCCTGAATATTTGTAAGTGTACCGGAGTTTGAGAAGAGAAGATGAAGAAGTGCGCATCTTCTGGTATTATTTACCCTAAGAAGACAAAACTCTCAGCAGCAGGAGATTTGTGACATTTATCTGAGTATAGAACTCAATCTAGCAAACCTGCCGTACGGAAAGGAAAAAATCATGTAGAACAACATTGATGATAATAGGGATACCTCCAGCCATGCCGAAGAATCTTTACCATTTGTTTCAGGACCTATATAGCAGCCACATGTATGTAGTGGCGTGCAAATGGACCGGAAGAATTTTTACACTACGATTGAAAGGGGGTTGTTGAGAATCCTTGCCTGATTGAGCTAATTCAAATTGAGTGTCGCACTAGAAACCTCCACAAATGACCAAAATTCACCGCTCAGCAATTAAGAATGTAGGAGTAAACCTCGTCATGCAAATGCAGGGGAAATACAGAACGGGACGGCCAATTTCAGGCTGTCAATTCGTATGTATAATCTGGCTAAAATGCTGAAAGGTCATTGAAGTTAACAATGTCCTTGTCGAAAGCAGGATCGAGATCAAAAGGCAACAACCTCATTGTGGATTTTGAGAAGAAGGGAAGGAAAACAGCCATGTGTTCCACAAGGACCGGAAAGTTCGCGCTACAGAATGGTGAAAATCCTTGCCTAATTGAGCTATTTCAAATTGAGTGTCGCACTTGAGACCCCACGCATGACCAAAGTTCACCACTTAGCAATCAAGAATTTAGTAGCAAGCCTCGTCATGCAGATGCAGGGGAAATGCAGCACGAGCGGCCAGTTCAGGCTGTCAGGTCGAATGCATAATCTGGCTGAAACGTTGAAAGGTCATTGACATTAACAATGTCCTTGTCGAAAACAGGATCGAGTTCAAAAGGCAACAGCCTCGTGTGGATACTGAGAAGGGAAGGAGAACAACCACTTGTTTCAAATGGACCGATAATTCGACATAAATCCTTTGCCTAATTGAGCTATTTCAGATTGGATGTCGCACTGGAAACCTCACGCATGACCAACGTTCACCACTCAGCAATCAAGAATGTAGTAGTGAACCTCGTCATAAAAATGCAGGGGAAACACAAATCGGAACAGCCAATTTCAGGCCGTCAGTTCGTACAATAATCTGGCTGAAACGATGGAATGTCGTGGACAATAGCAATGCCCTTGCCGACAGCAGGATCGAGTTCAAGAGGCGACGGACTCATTGTGGAGATTGGGAAGAAGAGGAAGGAGAACATTTGCGAAGAACAACCGCCACCATCCACGCACGAGTATGTAACTTACCTCCGGAAGAATTCGAAAAGATGCCAAGCATGAAGGCATGGGAAATGGACTAACTTAAGGTATGTGGGCCTGATGTGGTATGAGGGCTTGTATTTGTCATAGGTAAGGCATGAGGGGAAGTGCATTATGGAGACTAAGGGCCACTTTACACACGAGCCAAGAGCCATGACCATGAAATTGTGAGAGCCCAAAAGAAAGTGTCCGAAGGTCGTCCCAACACACCTCCAAAATCATGTAGTGTGGTCACGGTTCCTCAAGTGTAGTGTGAAGCCATATGTGACCGGGCCTCAATCAAATGCTATTTCAATGAATTTCTATTCATGCGGATCTTCACACATGATAAGATAGAATAAATCAATGGTGGTGGGCATTCGGAGTGCCATGGTCTCCCGGTTTTGTGTTAGGCCTACCTCCAAGAGGTGGTTTATGAAAATAGTCCAAGTGACCATGAAACATGATCCATGTGATGCCATGTAGGAATCCATGTAGACTTTACGTCCATCTTGCATTCACATACTCCGTTGGTCCCTCAAGCGCAATGTGAAGCGAACTTGGACCGGCTCCGCCTTTTCCACCAATGAGAGTGCTTGAAGTGTAATGTTCATGGGCCATCAGTCTCGTGTGTGAAGTGGCCCTAGGACACATTGTGAGGTGGTAGCCAAGCATAGGTGTCCATGTTCACCATAATGCAGTCCCCTAAATGCATTATTGAACATAAAAATCTGAGGTCAAATTTCAACAACTCTAATTGGTTGGAGAATTGTAAAGCCCTAGCTCGGGTTTTCTTTTAGTTATGAGCATGTGTTTTACATGCCATAATTTCCCACTAGGTTTCACGGGGACCTCAGACACAACGGCATATAAGCCATAGACCTTGGCATGCATCCAATGGTTGATCTCTGATCCCGATCTTTACGTTAGATAATGTGCTCAAACCAAGGTAGTCCATGAGTATGGGCATGTCCTCGAGCAGGCCATTATTTGAGGAATGCCTTGGTTTGAGGGCGTTGTCTATCACGTAATGCCATGTCAAGAAACTTAATGCACTCTGAAATATGTGGGGTGCATTATGCAAAGCATGGGTACCTCATATTACAATAAAAAAAAATTGGCATGGGTCTCTACGTCAAGTACAAAAACCAAAATGGCACATCATCCGATGAGATTGGATTACCGTAGAGGGTGCTTTGTTTCATCTTTACTAAGGCCGGAATGTAGTTTCCATGTGAGATACAAGTGGGTCTTAGCCAAAGTGAGCATGACATGTGGTAAGAATTTGAAGGAAGAAGAATTATTTTATGCTGGAATAGAGAGCCCTTGATTGTATATGCTCAATATATTGACATCATTCTAAATTCATATGAACACAATTGGGAAGGTCTATGTGATCAGTTAAGGAGAAAGAAAACTTTATCATTTGACCTATTATGATTTTTGCGTCTTAACTCCAATTTTGAAACTTAAAATGGCATTCTCAGTGATTCACAATCACTAACTGAAATAGGTAAGTTCTAGGCTGATCCAATGGACACAAATGTATGTGGAGTTGGAAGTGTTCACATGTGTAAAAGTATCATTTACCCTATTTTCAAGTGCATGCTAGGTTACACTAATTATCAACAACTTCACCATTAGTGTCACCTCATGACACTTGGCGTTCATGTGCGCTTACTAATATATTGGCATAAGTTTGTTCAATAGTGTTATGAGGTGTATGCCTATGTTACACAATGATCTACAAGTTGACTAAAGTGTATAGAATTGACACTTGGCATTAGTATGCTTTTCATCAAAATTATTTATATTATAATTTGATTTCACATGTCAAGCTTGAACATCTTCTTCTCTTTTTGCTCTTTATTTACATTGGTCTTGTATGATATTTTTTCATCCACAAATTCCATGCAAAAATGCCCTCCTTTCATCAAATTTATTTTAATTCACTTTTCACAGAGAGTTCATATGTGTAAACTTTATTTGATTGCTTAAGGGTTAAGCTCCAACAAACTCATAGTTTGCTCTCCCATAGTCTCCACATATGTTTGTAATTTCTAACTTGAATAATCCATATCATATAGCCTTTCACATTTAACTAAGACTAGCAATTAGTAAGATGATTCATTATTAACCTTTCATATCTTCCATATTGTGTTGACCAATCAAACATGCCCTCTTACATTCATAGTTATGCCATGCATGCACACATGAATTATGTATGAATTGTTTTGTATTGTACATGCCTCACATGAGACTTTTTGTTGACAACTAGAACCCCATGGCAAGTTTATTTAATATATACTTTTAATTTGATTAAAGTTTGGATTTTAGTTTGTTTAAATTTGGAATTTGTTAAAAATTTCTCGTAACTAAAATTTCAGTTTTATTTAGAAATTATATTGTTATTGAGATATTAGATTTCTTTTAAATTGTAAAAGAATGCTCTTTTAGAGGTGTTTAAGATTGCTTGTGGTCATGTTTAATTTACAATTATTAGAAGTGACTCCACCTAACTTTCCCCCATTTCTCAGCTGCAATGTTAAAAAATAGAACATACATGTATATTTCATAAAAAAACATACATAGGTCTTATCTATTGTGGTCTATAATATTCATCATCAACCCATGTAAATCACATTGCATATATATATATATAAAATGGTCCCCAACCCATTTCAATAATTATTGATTCCTATTTGAAACAAAAATGCCACGTATCACAAAACTAATGACCAAAACACACAATAAAATCAATGTTGCACAAAAATAAATTATGGTATGACATGTGTAGCTTTAAGCCCATCAAAACGTACTAAGATTACCAACTTTGACCCAAACAATTCACATGCTATTTATGCACATGTTCATCGTCTTGAGATTTCAGCCAATGAATGGGGAGAACTGACTGCTAGTTACAGATGAACTGGTTGAGTTTGAGAAATAACCGGTTAAAGTTCAAGTCGTCAGGAAATCACCGACCTTTTTGATAGAATCTATGGAGTATACCTCAATTTCATAAACCCTAAACCGGAAGATTGAAACATGTAACCGGTCGGTCTTGGGAACTTTAGGATCTCGACCAACATGCCCAAAAATCTCCCCGGATGGTGATTTCAACATTGTTGAATAGTGTTTGAAATGTTGAAAGTGTAAAACATTTAGGTCAAACTTTTGAACATTCCAAACAATGTGTCTTGATCACATCGAGATACTAAAATTAAATATCATGAAAAAAACATGTCACAAGTGGGGCACTCTATAGGATTTTCACACACCATGTTCAGTGGAGGGGTATTTTTTTAGGGGTTGTTTACTTTCAAGGTTCCCTATAATTACTTGATTCTCTAAAACGACCTTTTTATTGCACCCTATCATTACTTATATCCCTCATGCCAATGCAATTTATCGTAGCTTATATTCCTTTTAAGTGATAAAAAGCCATTCTTGTCCATACATACAACTATTGCAACATGGATCCATACAAGCCATTGTAGGAAACTTGTGCTTGAGAATCATATTACAAAACACAACAACACGTTTTCCCACATACGTCCAACGCGTTTTCCATCCATCCAACATGCAACATGCTTACAAACAAATCAGACCAAACATGAACCCTAGGGACCTGAAATTCAACCCCCATATTAATTCTATTAAAAAGTAAGGCCCACATTTTATAGTTGTATACTTTACTCGTAATGGGATGGTCTACTTTTAGTGGACCCTTTATTATTTGGACTTCCTTTATAATTTCATTTCAAATGAATGTAATCCTTACTATATTGTGATGCACGTTGTTTGTAAAATGCACTGAGTGCCCCCACCCATGAAACATGCCCAATCATACATGCACAAACAAATATCAAAGAACAAGTTCTCCCTACACCCGACGCTAAAGAGTTTTCATGAGTGGTCAAGCCCTAACTTTTGAATTGCGCCCGCACTCTTATCATTGAGTCCTCCGGGCTCCCTCTCACTTTTCAAGGAAAAATATCCAAAATTAGATAAAGCATCTAGAAAGAGTCCTCCCCGATGCCGCGGCCCATAATTCGGCCAAGTACGTAGTAAGGTGTGTGCAACTATTTTGGACTATGTACCTAAATTGGAAACAATCTACGACTTTCCTAGGTTCTAGACACGAGATGTCAACCAATCCTATGATTGTGTTCACTTTAGGTATGTGTACCATAATAGGTGCACATCTTAGGACCCTATATAAATTCCAAATCATCCAACTTGCTTCGATTTGTTCACAACTTGTGCACGAACGAGTCACAAGCTTGCAATAGATTGAGAGGGTGTGGGTCTTGCAACATAACATTTGCAACCCAAAAACAACCAAATCTCATTTGAGAGCCCTTTTATGATACTACTTTGTTTATGGTATTTCAGTGTCACTAGACCGACATAACATTATTTAGATCCATAACAACGTTTTGTGGGACTGACAATATTCAACATAATATTCTCGAATATTCTTCATAATATGACATATATAAAATATTAGAGAATATTCTATGAATATTATCAGTCCCACAAAACATTGTTATGGATCCGAATAATGTTATGGATAGTGTCATTCACCCTATATTGAAACCTCTATATAGGTGATATCAATTGTCAAGATGCAAGATGTTGTCGATAAGTGTCATAACAAACTTTAAGTAGATCGAATCAAAAATTAACTTTGTAAATTGTGTCAGTCTCAATTGCATATGTGAAACCCACAAATAAAAGTGTAAATCTTCAATATCAAGTTGTAATAAATAATATTTTTGTAGTGCAATCCATGCTTGAAATTTACGCTTGGAAATTATTCAATACCTAAAATATAACGGTTGAGATGTTATAATAGTAAACTATTTGTGTGGTCAACCCGGGGGTGTTTGGCCCACATTATTTCCACCTTTACTAGAAAATTAACGTGGCCACAATAATGGTTTTCACAAATTTAAGTTTTCACCCACACTAATAGGACTATGATATGATGTGGGTGTTATTGGACCCCTATGTTTGATTGGTGTCTGGTTAGAGGATGAAAGAGCAAACGCCATAAAGACACATGTTTAAAAGACATTGGTATGTTTAAATGTTTTGTTAAGAACTCCACACTCAGTAATTCACATAATTGGGAGGACCTATGCATTCAATTAAGGAACCAACAAACATGCACTTCGGATAACCATAACTGAATCATGGGAGGTTTGATTTCCAATCTAGTTTTTGTTGATGTTTCATCATAGATTTGCTGATGCAACAAATATACGATGATGTAAATATGATAAGTAGAAGATGGAGAACAAGAAAAAAAACTAACCAAATAACACCCTCATACCTTATTTAAGTGTAGTGTTCTGTGTGACACTAATAAGAATTGATACCACAAACAATGTAGGCTTAGGGCATGTTTACACAAAAAGCCATTAGGCCATGGCTTTTGAGAATCCTTGAATTCTCATTGGATGAGTGCCAGGGGCCCTCGCTTTAGGTTTATATGAGGGTAGTTTTGACCATAGTCCATAACATCTTCAGTGGACGAAGATTCTACATGAAATCCCACATGAAAATTATGGAGAATGTTGCTTGGGATTGTAAGAAAATTTCTCAGGACGGCTCTTAAAAGTAGGCATGACAGAATTTACGGCGGGAATCCGGGTTTACACTAAGAGCTTGTGCCCTCCAAAAGATTGTGGGCTTCCTACAGTCCATCGACTTCTCTATGATCTCATCCAAAAAGCGGGATACTATGGTCATTTAAGAGCCGTGGCCCAATGCCTTTGGTGTAAATAGGCCATTAATACTATTACATGAAAGCCACGTAGGTCACCGGTGGCCCCGGGGCTCCGTATAAAGATGTCTATGTAGTCTACGATAAGTATCTAGGGCGTCGCCTTCGGTAGTACTATGTAGTCCTCACGCTGTTCCCAGATATTTTTGCCTTGTATGGAACTCTGCGCTTTTGCCACTCCCAAGTGTTTCCGATTTGCCCCCATCCCAGCTCCACTCTCACTCGCACCGATAAGGCGGTAGATTTTCATGGCTTTGGTTTTGGCGCCGCTGAAGCTTATCATTACAGCCACCACCATAGCCAACAGCATTTCATCAAGCACCATCATCACGGCGGCAGCAGCAGCAGCATCGGGGGGAACAGGGGTTTCGGAGCTCCGGAGCTTCAGCTTATCGGAGTAGGTTAGGTTAGGTCAGGTCACGGAACAGAGTAGTGGCGAAGGAGTATTGGATGGAGTTCAATCTGGTCGCCATGCATTGGGAGCTTCAGGTGGCTTAATTCTTGAGGTCGTCGCGGCTGCCTGGCGTTCGTTGTTGATTGTTGGGGGTGGTAGGTTTTGTGGAGTGCGACCACTTGGAGGAAGGAAGAAACATCAAGGCGAGGCGGGGCCATGCGTTGGGGGCTTCAGGTGGCTTAATTTGAGGTGTCGTCGTCGTCGGCTATCGGTCGTGGGTTGTTGATTGTTCGGGGTTTTAGGTTTTGTGGAGTTTGGCCATTTTGAGGAAGAGGAGGTGAGATGCAGAGGACAGAGATAGTAAGACGAGGCAGGGTTTAGAGTAGTGGTGGGGTTTGAAGTGTGAGGTTTTGAGGAGAGGAGAAATTGAAAGAGGAAGAAAACAAAGGATGGCGCACGGGGGTTATGGGAGGAAGAAAACAGGGAGGCCGCCCTTGGCACGGGGAGGTTCAAGCTCGGGGCGCGGCCGTGGGAAAGGACCTGGCGGGGTGCGCAAGGAGAATGACAAGAAGAAGCCGAAGATAGTGTCTATCAAGAATCAGATCCGTTCAATCGAGCGTCTCCTGAAGAAGGTAGGAAGCAACCTGTCTCATTCTAGGGTTTTAAGGGGCATTTGTCTGTGACATCATGGTGTTTTTTCTACTGCTCTCAGTGGAATTCTCCAATCTTTCAAACTGTAGGTTGCCAAAATTATGTCTGATGCTGGATTGTCAACTGTACTTGGATAGGTAGGCTTGGCCGGATGCAGCGCAGGTGTAACTCACCATATATTGAACCAATAGAAAGGTCTGCAGTAGTTCAGCTATTCCAAGGCATCTGTATGCGAAGGGGATTAGACATGGAATGAAAAATCATGTTGACTGTAGTTGTTAGGTCAAGGTCAACTCAAAAGCAAGTACTTTTTATGTTTCTTTGTCGAGGACGATCGAATTGCATCAGAAATAGTGCATGATATGGCCGTCTTCATTTTTCACACGGCAGACATCCTTAACCAACTCAATTGCGTGAACATGCTGTACAAGTGTTTGAATCTGCTATTGTTTGCCAGTTTAAGGAATTAAAAAGTATAGACGGGCAGATGTATTAGTACGGTTTGAGACATTCTGTGGTGCTTCTCTCTCTGATAGGCCAAAGATGGATACTCATCTTGCTGATGCAGGTGCCTTTTTCATTTCTACTCTAGAATTACATGTGACTTTAAACACAAAACTCTACTTACAGGACACTTTTGACTTTACTTTGGATGTTACCCAGATATTCAGGTGCAAATAGTTGTATTGAGCTTTATTAGATCAAGTTTTCTGTAGGTGTCCTGTGCATTCTGATCTCACTGTGCACAAATTGTCAATGGCAAGATTGTGAGATTCTGGATGTCAGGATTTTGGTGCATTTCTGTTGTGAATTTGTCTGATGTAGGACAAGAATGATACGTGATAAGGGTCTATTTAGTGAGAGCAAATTTAAGACAATCCAGGTCTGATGTGCAGGATTTACCTGCAGAGGTGATAGAAGCTCAGCACAAACGCTTGGATGAACTGAAGCAACAATCTGATCAACATGCCACAGCTGAGCTTGAGCGAAAGATGTCCCTGCGCTACCGCAAGGTTAAATTTTTTGGTAAGCCAGTGATTATGTGCATCACAGATTACTCTGCTTTGGAATTGAATGAGGGAGGACCTAAACCCTTGATTCTTCACAACTTTAGTTTAGCAGTTTCACAACCAAAAGTCATGAATAGTATGTCACTAGAATTTGGGTTCACTCAATTGATAAGATAGAGTCTGGTGATTGACTTATTACAGAGAGGAGAAAAATTGAGCGCAGAATCAGGCGAACAGAAAAGCAGCAAAGAGCATTGTTGGACCACCCATCTGAGGATAGTACACAGCAGCTCGCAAACCTTGCTGAACAGCTTCATCTCCTCAAAGAAGATCTTGAGTATGTTCGAGTATGTCATTCAGATACTCTCACTTCCTTCCGAGCCTCGAGCCTTAAGAGTCCAGGATAACCATGAGTTGTATCTTTTTGCATTATGGACTAGTATGGATATATGCGGGTTGGGGGAACAGATGAATCTTGTTCGTACACATCAATCTTGTTACAGTTTGAGGTGTTTATTGTGTAACCTTATTTGTTGGTTTCCTTTGGTTGAGAAGCTGGTGGCATTGATTTCAAGTGTTCTTCTAGTTTGAATGCTATTGCATCAGTTGGTGTTCTTATCTTAGAAGTTGAAAAATATGACTTGTCTCATGCACATCAAAGTAGGATTTGAAATCAAGTTTTTCATTTGTAGCTGGAGCACATGCAAATTGTAGTGTTAATTTGAAGTAGTCATTATGGTAAGTGCATTCTCATCATACTGATCTTGTTGCAATAATTGTTCATCTTGGGAATTGCAGTATTTTCCGAAGACAGAGAAGTACATCTCTTTGAACATGGGGAAAGATGACGAGGAGCTTGTGAAGAAGCGTATAGAGCTGCGTGAAAGAATCAAAGCCAACCTACTAGCTGCGGCAGCTGCTGGACTTGACCTAGAAGGTAGTTCAAGTTTGACAAGGTTCAATATCCAAATGTGTTCTTGGGATTGCTATATTCTACTATGTAGTGAGTATCTCAAGAGAGATTGAAGTTTCTGTGGCAACTGATCGACTTTTTCTGTGGTCATTGCAGACACCGGCAGTGAGGATGAAGCAATGGACATGAGTGAAGACGATTTCTTCATTGCAGGCTCCTCCAGTGATGATGCCGATGCTGATGATGAATGGACTGACAAGAGTCCAAGGTGAGGATAGAGGTTGATAATGCTACTGCAATTGAGTGTTCTTGTCATTATTTTCGGAGTGAGAACCAAGGTTTGTGTTTCAAGACGGGATGCATGGGTTTAACTGGTAACTTGGAAATGTAATCACACTGGATTTGGATTCTTGGAACTATGTTCATGGCTGTCAAGGCAGTAAGAATGGTTGAATTTGTGGCATTGGATGTTGTACAGAATGGGAGAAGAGAAGGATGACACCTCAAAGGAACTGGTTCTACCTGTGACCAAGCTACCACCTGGTCAATCATCAACTGTAGTTGATATGGGAATACAGAAAAGACCTGGAAAAGCTCCCAAGCCTACTAAACCTGTTGTGAAGGACCAGGTATTTACCAACAATCTCATTCCGTACCTGGAGGATTTGGGCAACAATGCTGTCGTCCTGAAGGGTTTGAGGACAGTTTCTTGGCCCATCTGAGGGACTAGGATTTGCTTTTGAGTCGCATAAATGCAAGCCTCATTCAAAGTGTTAAATCTACTCTCTGAACCATCCAAGGTATGCTGTTGCAGCTTTGTTACTTTGTGATGATTACTATACTAACGACTGTCCACTTTTTATGGACATTTTTAATTTGCAGAGTCAAAAAACTGCAAAGTTGCTTATGCCACCCCCAAGACCCAAAGGTCGAATGACGTCATCAACTTACAATGTCACTGGTAATATGAAGACCAGGAACAACAGGCCTTCCAATACCATAGAAACAAACAAAAGGGCTCGATACAACCCAAGCACATCTAGCACAAGTGATGACATTGGCAGGTCCCGGAGCCGTCCTTCAAGTAGCACTAGTTATGAGAACATCAAGAGCTCGGTATCTGATGGTCCACTACAGCAAACAAAGCCCAAGCGGAAGAGGAGACCAAAAAAGAAAAAGACTTAGGTGCTTTGGCTGAGGGAAGATGTCTGCTCAGTGGTTGGAGGTTGGAAAGCTTCATAGTTGGGAGTTTCCTATGTATTCAGGCTTATGTTACTTAAAATAGTGGATGTAAGACTATGGAGTGCAAAATGACAACCTTGGCATTCTTAAAGGATGTAATGCTATAAGATGTAGTTATCTGCCCCTCATCACAAAAATGCGATGGACAAGCTGGAGGTTTGGATGATTTGACAAGCCAGCTTGGAAGCAGCCAGGTTTCCAGCCAACAGCCATTGTAAGTGGAAAACATTATTAATTAAATTTCTTTGTGTCTTTGTGTCAAACACACATTCAAAGTCAGTCAGGAACAGAATTATTGGTCTGCATCGACAAAGGTTTTTGATATTACCAAGGACTAAATTCTCCTTCATCTACTGTGTCTGTTTGTATCTGCACATGGTCCAGAAGTTTTACAAGCCTGAATTTGGCTACACCTCACCTATTCTTTTGATTGACATTTGAGTCATGGCTTGTGATTCAAAGTCCATCACGTTATTTCTATGTCTCTTCCGTTTCAAATAATTATACAAGTCCTTCACCTTCGTTTCTATGTTACTTCCTTTTTCAGTCAATCATCAAAAAGTCCATCACCTTCATTCCTAGGTTACTTCCATATTCTATATACCTTTCCATACTTGGGATGTAAATACAGAAGATCCTTCTATTTAAACCTATCATATCTCATCAACTAATACAGGTCTCAGGAGATATCTTGTAAGAAAACCACCTCCTTGCCTGCAGACCTGAAAGAGGCTTACCTCCCCTGATAGTGAGTATTTGCTATACGTGAAAATCCAGGTACGAAGAAGCATCTGCAGCAGCAGCCTTGAGGCTTTGGTGAACTATAACCTGCACCCAAATCCCTCTGTAAACCGACGTTTCCCAAGTTATCACTTGCAAACCTAAGGAATCATAATAAAATTTAGGTAGAATCATCATCAATATGGTTAGATGTAAACGCCTGCAAGGTACATGGATGAAAGTGAGGTACGCTTGCATGCAATAATTCCCTCTCACCTAAAAAGCAGGGTATGAGTAACTTGCCCTGGGCTTTGCATCCCAGTACCTTTCTGATTGTAGATATGTTGTTTGATCACTAAAACCATGGACTCGGTACAAGTGCTTTTTTGTCTTTTCTTTTGTTCCTTTTTGAACTGATCAGCTATGAATCTTCATAATTGCCTGGTGATGAAAGTACAACCAGTGAAGAGCCCCAGAAAGGGGTGCCCAGGGCGTTTCTGTAAGTAACTCATACGATTGATAAGAGCTTATAGTCAGAAGAAGTCACAAAGTGTTGTTGCAGTATATATTTTTATGTATATATTTATGATCAGGCTCTTGATTCCAACTTTAGATTCCTTGTTAAGAGAGAGCAAGCATCTCCGCCACCGGTCCACCTCCATGATCATTTGCCCTAATTCCCAAGCCTTCCCCATTTTTGGTCACCGTACCTTTTCTGGAATGATTCCCTCTGGCCTTGGGAAGTTGAACCTTTTGATGCTGTAGCAGTAGCCAGGACGTGGCACCAGTTTTTAACTGCTGTGCAGTGTGAACTTCTAGAATATAAACTGACACAGGAGTTCCCCTTCATCCTGCCGGACCCTTCAACTATGTTAATAAGCACTATTAAAATTTTCATATCCTTCCAGGTGCCGCATAACATCACATTTCTCAATATAAAATGTGCCTCGACCTTCAAGAGGCCAATTCTGGCATCTGAGTGCAACTTGTTGCATAACAGGTATTTGCAATTTAGCAAAGACCTGCAAATTAGTAGAGACATAGGATGCATGCATGTTTGTATCCTTGGGAATTTAGAGCTCCACAAATTAGGATTCACTTAAGGTCGTAAGTAGGCCTGGTTTGTTACCTTACCTTAATTGGACTTCTGGTTAGGTATGGATCTAGGACTGGAGACCAAAATGACATTTGATTAACTGAGATTGGACTACTTGCTCAAAATCTGTTAACAATTCTAGTTTCAACATAATTGTGGGGGCCATGTATGATCATTTAAGAAGAAATAAAATCTTCATTTTGGTAATGAAAATTATCTTCATATGCATTTACCTTACTAGAGGAAATATGAGAAGTCAAAAGACAAATATTAGGTCTTTGGGTCTTCTCTTGGCTTCTCTGAAGGTCAGATTGGGATAAATGAGAAGTTATGTGCAGTGTAATATTTTCTCTTATCCATGGGAAAACTCAATATGATTAGAAAAGAAAGAATTATTTCAAGATGGATTCACAATCCTTTGTAGTGGTAGTAAATATAGGATCTAGAATCCATATTGAAGGTCTAGTTACAAAGGGCCTTAAGCTCAAGCCTGCAAGTTTGGTGGGCCAAGATATTTAAAAAAATTGGACTCTTACATGCATTCCTAAATGGTGAAGCTTTGGTTCTTCATTTTTTTGGAATGATTTGTCAAGTTTTAAAACCAAAAACTATATACACTGATAAGTTTTCTTGCAAACATACTAATTTTTAGAGAGCGTAATACTTGAACCCTTGCCAAAAACGGAAGGATTATGCAAGTCAGGTATATGAAAAGTATTAGTTTGTGAATAAAAATGTCACCTCCCATTACACATTGTTGTTAGCCTTCGAGAGTTGCTAGGATGGCCCATTCAAACTCTTGCCTTTGTGACCAAGGATTCAAGTGGTGGGGATCAAATATTGATGTCAAGAGGAGTGAATATTGATATAAAGAGAGGTTGAACAATGTTATGGACCACATTACGGGCGAGAGGAGAGTAGATAATGAGCTGCAGTAGCAGTTAGACGTCCATCGATCATTATGGGACATAAACAATCTATTCATGAATGTAAACTACAAGTTATGGATGAAATGTCCTATGTGTGGATAGAAAAAAATGCAAGAGAGTTGTTAAAGTGCCTTGCACTTGCTCTGATGATGTAGTTGAAAGTGACACATACCTTTGTGTTGGAGTGTACCCTCTACAACACCATTAGAGATAGGTTTCCTTCCCTATTACACAATATAGTAGTACTAGGTATTCTCAAGTCTTTCTTTTAGTTGGACCATCAAATTGATACTAGCCTAAGTAAGATATGCCTTACAGAGGCCATTGCACTCCATTTACTCTAAGGAAATAACTCTTATCACATCATTTTGATGTACTTCTCATCCCTTAAAACATGTTGGCATCTTGGACGTTAAAATCAATTTCTTTTCATTTCAAGTTGGATGACTAACCAGTTATGAAATATACACTTTAAACTCCATAATATCAACCTCCTTAATGTCATTTCTTCTCTTATACCCCGAAACCCTAGGGAATGGATGTTCTCAGTTTAAATCTCACTCCTTGTTGTCACGTTTCCCTCCCATACATCGCAGGTCTTGACAGTAAAATAAACCACCAAACAATTCAAACCACATGCTCACATGCATCACGTTGTCATCATTGTGATTATTTTGATTATTACAATGTTGGCTTTGTGTTATTCCATGATGTCACATGCTACACTAATCCTCTTTTATCATGCGTCCATGTTAACACTACAGAACTCCTTAATATGCTTGATATCACATGCACTTTGGTTGCCGCAAGCGTCATATTACGGGGTTTAGAGTGTAATAGGTTGGATTAATCTAAACTTCTATGTTCCCAAATCTTCTATCCCTAATGTCAATTCTGTCCCCCGTATGGATTTTGCACGAGAATGAGACCTCCGACGACGATCCGCGGCCACCAGAAACAGCGAGTACAGAGCCTGCACTTCTGCACGACGGAGCACTGTCTGTCTGTGTTGACATTCCTTCCACAAAAGCGTCTACGTACAACGTCAACACATCCATCCAACCTCGAAAAAGAAAAAGATATAGAGATTGTTAATTGCAGATCGAGCCGAGCCTGACTCAGAAAGGCCGTGCCAAAAAAATCGATCCACTTGCACCTAAATTGTGCAAATAGACATACGTAGACTTAATCGTTAAGAGCTGCTCTTGCTTGAATGGAGTCTGAATCTCCTACCTACTGCTCGAAAGTGATCAGAAGTTGAACCTGAACAGGCTCTATGTTTTTTGATTGTTGCAAGCTGCCAGAACTTTGCCATAAGGAAGGTCTAGCACAACCCCTAGAGCTAGCAAAACAATTTCTAAAGATAGAAACCGAGATTCTGACTCAAAGATCGTGCCAAGAAAATCGATATTCCAATTGCACAAGTCTTGTGCTAATTAAATAGACAAGCTGCGGGGAGCCATTCGTTAAGCGCTGTTCTTGCTTGAGTCGATTTTCTGTCTATTGCTTGAGAATGAGAAGAGACTCAACAGAACTGTTTCTTCCTTCCTAGTTGCACTCCTGCCAGAACTTTGACTTGAGATGGATTAGCAGACTTCTTAGAGCTAGTGAAAGTTACACAGAAGAAGATGGACATTTATGATATCGTCTTCACTTTAGCCCCTGTGTGTGCGTTCTTTGGCTTTGGTTTCATTTGCATTATTTTGCACAAAGTGAACCTCATGCTTCTTCCGAAAGAAGACAAGGATGACCGTTGCTCTTATGTGCAGCATACCACATCAGCTATGGCGCGAAAGGAAGGTGTACAGGAATCAGGATCAACACACATAAAACAGTCTTTCATAGATCCGGAGGCACAGGAAACTACATTGGCGCCTGCAAGAAAATCGACGTATGGAGAAGCAGGCACTGAGCCAATGCTTCCCGAAGTACTGACCGTCACGGAAGGAGGCGGGAGCCACTATATCATTTTAGGATAGGAATTTATCCATTCTTTGCAATGATTCCTCGTTCTTCAGTGAATCATGGAGCTGTGAATAGTTATATGGTGACTCTTTAGCACTCTCTCTGTCTTATACGCTGTAGACGCTACAGCCGTTTGCGAAATGGTACCGCGTCGAACACATTGTGAGAAGAAGATTGTAATATAAGTACGAAGTTAGGCTGGTGTCATTGTTATCACATTTTGCAACAGTATAGATATCTTAGCTACTTCCACTGCATTACGCATTTTGACCTTCGTATTCTGCTCCTATTGATATCTGCATTGTTGATAGTCACAATCACTTCCAAACGAAGGAGCGTAAGACCAATTGGATGCAGCTTAGCAGTGTTGGATGCTCCGACTTCGGTAATCCTGAGCTCCGAATGTGCTGACGTCCACCAACATCATTTTTCAACCTGTTGAAAACACTTCCTGGAGTAGTGACCTTGTTGACGAAACAGAAGGTTCGTGTTGTACATATCCGCAACGACTAAATATTTCATGGAGGCAATTCGGGACAGGTTCTCATGCTGTGTAGGATTAAAGTAGTGCGATCTGAGTCGAAGTTTTTTTGACGCGGAGGATGACAGTTCCGAGTGAGTTGTAACATCAGTGAGATTATAGCGTCCACTACGGACAGGGCTTTTTAGCGGAGAATGTTGCAGCTGATTTGCGCTCCTGAGTGGCTTCATATCTGAATCAATAAAGGTAACTGATGTCTTCAATGTTTACTGTGATGAAATTGGAAATTGTAGTTTTTAATTATAATATTGAACATGTGACTTGTAAGGTAGAAGTGTTTTCGACATGACTTGGTAAAATTCATCTCATGGAAGGATCAAGTGCAGAGTTAAATCAACAGTTCTCCATGTAGCTGTTACGTGGAGTATGTGTCAGCTTAGTACATTCAGTGCTTATCTGTAGACACTTATAGTCATTTCTTTAGATGTCGTAACATTGTAGCTCATAAAATAGGTGCAATTGGAATAAGTCGTACAAATACTCTTTTCTCAAATGCACTGGAGAGCACAAGACAATGTGAAGAGTGAAAAGAATTTGCAAGAGAATAAATTTTCAGTACATTCTTCAGGAGTACAAACAATATTCAGAACATTGTAACATCAAATTGACTGGAAACCAATCAGTCAGCCTCAGATTGGGTGCACTTGGTAATATGACTCGCGCAAATACTCCGTTTCTTTTCTCAAATGCAATGTAGAGCACAAGACAATGTGAAGAGTGTCAAGAGTACGCGACACAATATATACTATGCCAATCTTCAGAATTCTGTAACATCAAATTGACTGAAAACCTAATAAGTAAGCCTCAAATTTTGTACAAAGCTAGAAGTTAAGTTCCAACATGGAGTGCCAGGAATGTAGTTTCACTGGAGTGGGAAAGGAATGCATGCGTGAAAGATGAAGGAAAGTGTTTGAGATGAGCTGACAAATCAGCAGTCTGGTTAAACCTCATCAACGAGAGAGTTGACTCCGCAATAGATCCAAAACTACCTAGATATAAATCTTCGCCGCCAGCTCTCAACTCAACACTTCTTCATTGTTGGAAGAGAGCTTTGTAACAACAGCCGTATTGTTAGTCTTCTCCGATGCAGTTTGTAGCTGCAAGAAATTGTGAGGCGATCACGTTGTCCATCAAAAATTAATTCAATCTTGGTGCAAGTCCAGTGCTTGAAGGGTCGTAAACCATATCAGAGCCTCCCTCTACCTCGCGAGGTATGTCTCAAAAATTTAGCACAAATGCCTCATATGTTTAGATCAAAACGACGCAGCTACCCCTTCCGAACAAGACAAATGTAAGTTCCTCTGACCTCGCCTTTGAGACGATCGACATCTTGGATTAGGTTACAAAGTAACGGAGCTCCAGCTGCAAGCGATCAATTCTGCACACAGAGTACTTTAGATGAAGAGGTACGTGTCTGCATCTACAGACCAAGGTATTCGATTTGAATGCAGAGTTCATTGGATCCTATCGATTAGGAGCCAGTGCACTCCCTTCCTCCGTCATGGACAATATAGCGCCAGACTCTAGATCTGTATCCGAGGGGACTCCAGAATGATCACCCCCATTCGTATGATCTGCACCTGATCCGGTCCTGGTCTTTGCTGAACCGCCCTCCACCTCCCACTTTGCATTCCGACTTATTCTCCACAAAGATATTTTGTAATTGCAAATGCACAGACACCCAAAAACAACGGCGACGCCGAAAGGAATAATCATCAGCAACGCTTCTCCCCCGAACACCCCCATGTGCGTTTTCTAACCGATGGGGAACGTTATATGTTCCCCGACCACCACCAAGTGCTGGACCTGTAATCTTGTGACGTATATTGCAAACAGATCACTGCGACGACATACCGAACCTAGAATAATACGTGTCTATGACCCCAGACCACATATACATACTCTCTCCAGTGTGACGCCGTTGACAGTCGACATGATCCACACTAGGACGCTCCAGTGATATCCTAGATCCAGGACAAACAATAAAAATTGATCAAGCAATGTTCGAGGTCCGGTCGCCTCAGAGCAAGAGGATTCATCCAATACCGAAAGACAACGAAAGGCAAACCTTCCGTCCACAGCGACCTACTGAACATAACATCCGTGTGTCACCACCGACTATCCCAGATCACCGAAACTCTTCTCTTTGGATCTCGATTCTTCAGCTATGGATCCACGCATACATACATACATACATACTCTCGGATGCAAATCTTTGTAGCGACACGAAACCGTAAAGATCATTCAGCAGCAGAAGGAAGAATGCTCGAATGATGTCCCGGATCCAGGGGCACATAATCCCAACTGATCGAACCTTCGGGCATTATTCATCCATTTTACATTACAAGGAAGCAAAGAGCACGAAGTCCGAACGATCAGAGGGAGTCGGAGTGTCAGCAGGGACCCTGATGTTCATCGTCGTCGACTAGCATCTACGAATATCGTAGAGGCACCACTGATAAGAGTGGCACATCTACTACAGTCCTAGATATCTCCGTCCACCTGGACACTTACCTTCATAAGCTCGGCGAGAGATTGACCTGGCCAAAGCCATGACCTAGAATGTAGAAAGCCAAATACTAACAAAGGTAGGGGCCTGGGGGGGTTGGATTTTGAGCTGCGTCCAGGCTCGGCGACGGAAATCGAGGGTCGTCAGGGTGCTGACCGACAGACACCCGTGACGCCCCGGCGCGTCGGCTATTCTGGGGTTCATGCCGCGCACGTGCGGCTGCGGCCCAATCACTTCCTCTCCCTGCCACATCTCACGGCTTCACCATGAATATGCTCATGAGGGAGGACCTTTTAAGATAAGTGGCAAAAGGCTTCATATATTTGAATTGGAATCTTGAATGTTTTTTTTGGGACTCTAGCTTCCCCTGAGGGGGGACGTTAAAGTCCCCCCCACGAACTTCTAGGGGGCAGGTCAGAGCAAAAAGATGCATGCCCGCCCCCGACGTGGCTATCACTGTTCCATCCATCGCGAATGACACTCGAACGACGCATAACACAGGCACCTGCAATGGACATGACACGCATGTCATTCACATTCAAGTCATTCAAGCCATGTAGTGCGTAATGCCGCAATTTTTGGATCTGAGATCTGGGAGTTAGGTTACACCAGATGCTCATTTGTCATTTTCGTGTCTACGGCTTTGTAGTTTCGTGTTGTGATCCTCTTGGTTTGTGCACACACTCTTGTTGGGCGAATGGCACCGTAGTAAGTGTTGCAACACCATCTATCAACACACACAATAGTGATAGGCGCAACTAGTTGATTGCAGATTGGACATGCACATATGTTGTTGAAGTGTATGGTTTAGGGATTTCGGGTTGCACATCAGTTAGTTTAGAAGTAGCAATGGCTTCAAGCTCGCAACCTTCTGTCAGTAAGATTCCTCCCCACCCTTGATTGCGTCCTAGTCTAGGTGGGGAATCCTCTTTCCCAATTACTAATTAGCCCATCACACATAAACTTTTACCCCATCCAATTGAGTGTGGAATAGTGTGCATAACACCATTTTCCTTTATTAATTTCACGAGCATTCACAAATACTCGAGTCACACACAACACTTAAATTGCATATATTGGCATTAAAACCCCAAGCCTAACCACGCTACCCTATTGCTATCCCTGGTTCACACATAACCCACTGCCTCTATCTCCAGGTGGGCCTCCCTGCATCACTTGCTCACTGAAACCTTCCCCTACCACTATGCTCGCCCAGCAGCTGCGCCAGGCCCATCACTTCGGCTGTCCATTCCTCCCAGACCACAGAGTGCACCCAGCGTGGAAGGGCGATGCCCTTGTCGTTCAGTAAAGCCTGTGTCGGTGCCTTTCCGGTCAGAAGCTCCAGCAGTAGCACTCCGAACCTGTACACCTCTGAATTTTGTGTCACATTGTGGGTCTCGGTGATTTCAGGTGCACGGTAACTAACGATCCTAGAGGCAGCGGAGGTGGAGCTCAACAGCTGTGCTAACCCGAAGTCGGAGATGCAAGCCTCCAGGTCTCTGTTAAGCAGAACGTTGGACGACTTTATGTTTCCCTGAACAAATCTGTGCGTGCCTCCTTGTGCGTGTAGATATCGCAGTCCTTTTCCGGCCCCCAGTGCAATCCTTACTCTGGTAACCCAATCCAGGGACGCACAGCCATCACCTCTGTACCCATGAAGTAAAGCAAACAGGCTTCTCATCCTTTGAGAAATAGTGAACACAAAGGGGCATCAAATTCTTGTGTTGCAGCTTTTCCGACAGCCTCAATTTGTGTCTCGAACTCTTTTCTCCCCATTGTCACATCCTTGAGCTGCTTCACAGCAAGAATGGTTCTATCTTCCAAGACTGCCTTGTGAGTTGTCCTCACACTGCCTGCTGCCCCCGTCTAGCTGTGCATTCATTCCGCTCCTCCCTGCAGATCTCTCGAAAAACAGTTCCATTGTTGGGCAGGGCATTTTTTTCCCGCAACCACAGCTCCCTAACCCCCAGCTCCAGAGAGAGAGAGAGTCCCCCCTGGTCTGCCTCTCAACAGTGTCCACCCCAATCCCCTTGGCCGGAAATCCCGAGTTCCAGCTGGTTCTCGACTTCCCTGGCCTTACCCCAAAACGAACAGCAACAGCCCCCTTCGAGCATTGACACGCGTCATTATTTGGCTTGACCCTAGTGTCCCAACCACTTAACTAACTTCTAATTTAATCATTAACCCTACAAGAACTCCCCCATCCAAGGCCTAGCCTTTTAAACTGCTTTCAATCCAAACTTAAGAACACAACTCTTTTTATCTTTTTGAATATCGGTTGCAAACACAAAGCCTAAGGTTTTTACACTTTTTAGGATTAAGAACACATGTGGGCATAAAATTGGGCTCACACCTTCTCCCAATGGAGGATTGCCTATACCAGTGGATGACTTGCAACTTACTGACCTAATGGCATTCCGGGCACAACAAGTCGACATTATTCCAGCATTGAGAGAGAGAAAGTTCAAAACCCTCATATTGGTGAGTTCAGAATGGAGGATTTAGAGTGGAGAGACCATGTCATTATTGGGAGTGGTTTACACAAAGGTTCAAAAGTGGCTGTGATTCTATAGAAAAGGTTGGATGATTTCATCTCTAGTGAGCAACATCACCCTCTCTACCCATGCTGATTCAATATTGAGGTCATTAGGCGAAACCTACCTACTCACTAAGATCATCCCGTGCACACAGTCCTGCTCTTGTAGTAAGGTTCGATTTGTTGCCCTCTGTTCTTCACTGTCAGTAGTTCACTCCACTCATCTTTCTCCAGCACCATTTTTTTACTACTATTCATTGACCCAACTATTTGCACATGTCTTTCATTGGCATTCATGCGTTATTCATAAGGAATTACATGTCCATCTATGTCATTCAGGGTTCAAGACCCACCATTCATTGTTTGGTTGTGTGAATAACAGACACCGATGTAATTTTGGGCCAAAAGACAAGTTTCATGTTGTACCAAATGATATGTAAGCCCTTCTCAGATCTACATAAAAACGAATCTTCATGCGTTATTCATAAGGATTTCATGTCCATCTATGTCATTCAGGGTTCAAGACCCACCATTCATTGTTTGGTTGTGTGAATAACAGACACCGATGTAATTTTGGGCCAAAAGACAAGTCTCATGTTGTGCCAAATGATATGCAAGCCCTTCTTAGATCTACATAAAAACGAATCTTCATGCGTTATTCATAAGGAATTTCATGTCCATCTATGTCATTCAGGGTTCAAGACCCACCATTCACTGTTTGGTTGTGTGAATAACAGACACCGATGTAATTTTGGGCCAACGGTGTTTTACAACGATACCAACGGTGCCAACAAGTTCGACACATTTTGTGTTTAGGCTTTTATTACATGCTTGTTGTTCAATGTCATGTCATGTCATTTCAGTTACAAATACTTTCTTCCAATGATTGTGTGGTTTTTTAGGTGAACTACTTGTTTGTGACAGCACCCACTATGCACGGTTATGGTGTTTGACGATTGGAGTAATGACATACCTATTGTTTTTTTTGCAATCTCATGTACGTGAGAGCATGACCTTATACTAGTTATTTGATCGCTCCACGACAGAGTCACGATACTCATAACGAATTAGTGTCCTTCATCTATTATAGTGGATAACGCACAAGCTGAAATCAACACATTAAGATCACTTCTTACTTTTTCCATATATTGGTCATGCTTTCCATTATGTCCTTCATACGTTGGGGTTCTTATTGTTTCTTGCACATGCAGGCTTGTGTGGCCAGATGCTAATATCAGGCTTGCATATCATTTGGCATAACATGAGACTTGTCTTTTGGCCCAAAATTACATCGGTGTCTGTTATTCACACAACCAAACAGTGAATGGTGGGTCTTGAACCCTGAATGACATAGATGGACATGAAATTCCTTATGAATAACGCATGAAGATTCGTTTTTATGTAGATCTAAGAAGGGCTTGCATATCATTTGGCACAACATGAGACTTGTCTTTTGGCCCAAAATTACATCGGTGTCTGTTATTCACACAACCAAACAATGAATGGTGGGTCTTGAACCCTGAATGACATAGATGGACATGAAATCCTTATGAATAACGCATGAAGATTCGTTTTTATGTAGATCTGAGAAGGGCTTACATATCATTTGGTACAACATGAAACTTGTCTTTTGGCCCAAAATTACATCGGTGTCTGTTATTCACACAACCAAACAATGAATGGTGGGTCTTGAACCCTGAATGACATAGATGGACATGTAATTCCTTATGAATAACGCATGAATGCCAATGAAAGACATGTGCAAATAGTTGGGTCAATGAATAGTAGTAAAAAAATGGTGCTGGAGAAAGATGAGTGGAGTGAACTACTGACAGTGAAGAACAGAGGGCAACAAATCGAACCTTACTACAAGAGCAGGACTGTGTGCACGGGATGATCTTAGTGAGTAGGTAGGTTTCGCCTAATGACCTCAATATTGAATCAGCATGGGTAGAGAGGGTGATGTTGCTCACTAGAGATGAAATCATCCAACCTTTTCTATAGAATCACAGCCACTTTTGAACCTTTGTGTAAACCACTCCCAATAATGACATGGTCTCTCCACTCTAAATCCTCCATTCTGAACTCACCAATATGAGGGTTTTGAACTTTCTCTCTCTCAATGCTGGAATAATGTCGACTTGTTGTGCCCGGAATGCCATTAGGTCAGTAAGTTGCAAGTCATCCACTGGTATAGGCAATCCTCCATTGGGAGAAGGTTGCGAGCTTGAAGCCATTGCTACTTCTAAACTAACTGATGTGCAAACCGAAATCCCTAAACCATACACTTCAACAACATATGTGCATGTCCAATCTGCAATCAACTAGCTGCACCTATCACTATTGTGTGTGTTGATAGATGGTGTTGCAACACTTACTACGGTGCCATTCGCCCAACAAGAGTGTGTGCACAATCCAAGAGGATCACAACACGAAACTACAAAGCCGTAGACACGAAAATGACAAATGAGCATCTGGTGTAACCTAACTCCCAGATCTCAGATCCGAAAATTGCGGCATTACGCACTACATGGCCTGAATGACTTGAATGTGAATGACATGCGTGTCATGTCCATTGCAGGTGCCTGTGTTATGCGTCGTTCGAGTGTCATTCGCGATGGATGGAACAGTGACAGCCACGTCGAGGGCGGGCATGCATCTTTTTGCTCTGACCTGCCCCCTAGAAGTTCGTGGGGGGGACTTTAACGTCCCCCTCCCCTTAGTACTACGGTCCTTCAATCATAGGTAGTGTTGGCATTTGTATAATAAGTTATGCACATTAATTTTGGTTGATTTGTCCTTAGGCATGGATAGTTATTGACAAAGCAATATGTCAATGGTTGGCAATACATCATGTTGTTTAGTGGTTGCTAAGAGGTTCCTTAATTAAACATGTAGTTGAAGAACATAACGTAATCAAGTAATGTATGTATGTGGATTGTTTAAGTATCTTGCAATGATACATTAAACCACAACTAATGGCATGCTTGTCAACATGATAATTCACATGTGGAATCATGTGGTTTTCAAGTACGTTTGCATTGCCTAGAAAGGAAACCATGCATGAATGCAAGGTTCTCTCTATTACAACGGAATAATGTATTGAGTATTTTGTGAAATTTTGGATGCATAGGATCATATCATTTGTCGTTAATATGAGAATCTAAGGTTTTTTTTGTTCACTGTGACCCACCCAATGAAGGAGTGTAAACATGAGGTTTTTTGGTGCTAAGATTGTTAATTTGTTGGGGTTATTAATTATTTGTACCCTGAAATTGTGTTTCAGAGATAGTTATTGGCTTTAATAATGGCCTTTGGTTCATGGCTCATGTTCTTTGGTTTCTTGACTCCTCTAACTTTTGTTTGTCTGTCTATACATTAAAGTCTAGTTTTGTGAAGTGTAGTATTTATGTCATCAATAAAATTTGTCATTTGATTAAATAAAAAAAATGCATGTACATATAGCCCAAAAAGGAAGGAGGTTTCATTGATTAAACCTTGGTCATACCATAGTTGGAAGGAGTAGAAAATCTTTGCTATTGAACGTAGAATCCAAGTTGGTAGATCCAAAATGGTGATTTTTAAGGGTGAATTTTGAGAGTATCCCAAGAGCCTCTATGGTAAGACTAAATGTGCAAATTTCATGAGAATTTCTACTTAACCCACAAGCTGGTCACTAACTCAACAAACCTGGAATTTGACCCAAGGTAGACAACCCTTATTCGGTTGCTTTCTTTATTAGCACACCTAGATTTGCGTGGTATGTGGTTTGGTGTGGCTTCAAGAACAAATAGCAAATAGACATGTGTTAAAAAGAGATTGGTTTGCGTTCTCCAAATATGATAACCATTCTAGGTTCAATAGGCAAAAAAATTCGGGTGGGGGGACTTGTATGGCCATTTAATGAGCACAAGAATCTTCATTCTGATAATGAATAAGATATTCATATTAGCTCCAAAATTTATGAGGAAAGTGGCTACAAACTCGATTTGCATTTGCTCACCATCTTTTACTAATTGTGTGTTTCATATCCTAGGAGAGGTGGGCTACTGGGAAAAGTAACCATTTAAAGACCCATTTATCTTATAGTGACAGTCTTCAATGCACCTTAGGTTAGAATAGTAACTAAAGTTTCTATCACAAAGGTCAAAATCCTATGATGTTCTTATACTCATAGCATCATACCTAACACGTACACTCTAAACTCCATAATATCAACCTCCTTAATGCCACTCCTCTTATATCTTGAAACCCTAGGGAATAGAAGTTCTCAATTTAAATCTCACTCCTTATTGTCACGTTCCCTCCCATATATCACATGTTTTGACATTAAAATAAACCACAAAAGAATTCAAACCACATGCTTGCATGATTCACGTTGTCATCATTGTAAATTATTTTCATCAATGCAATGTTGATTTTGTGTTTTTCCATGATGTCACATGCCACACTAATTCTCTTTTGTCACACATCCATGTTAACACTACGGAACTCCTTAATATCATGGGCACTTTGGTTGCCACAAGCTTGATATTACAGAGCTTAGAGTGTACATAACCCATAGATATTGTTCAGCTGAATGTGGATGTCAAGGGTGTGTTAGTTACTGGGGACTAGGTTAATGAGCATGTCATGTGGCTTCTTGGGAAGCTCCCTGCAGCCTTTCTTTGCACCACCCTTCCTCTCTAATCCTGCTGTTTTGCTCCCTGCTGCTTAAATTCTGAATGCTTGTCATGCATTTTGCAACACCGAACCAAAAAACTTGATGCCAGCAATTTTACAACACAGAGCTACTTGCAGTGTCGAAAAGAATTAGGTGGAGAACATGATGTATGACCAAATTCATCAACACATTGCAGTTCGGGGACTACCATTGAGAGCTATCAATGCTGGAGGTTTGTCTCCCCATCAAATTTGAAAGCTTGCTGTCGGAGTAGATGTTTTTGCACTCAGGACACATAAAGTGGGATTAGTCTTGTTGGGGCTGGTTGGAAGGATTTTTATGGAGTGGCTTAGAAACCCTTGACAATATCACTTTGATTTTTTCTCATATTCTGCCACCAATTTTGCAATACACACAGCTACTTGCAGTACTAAAAGGAATTATGTGCAGAACAGCCTGTCTGATCAAATTCATCAACTTGCAGTTCGGGGATTACCCATAAAGAGCTATGAATGTTGGAAGTTTTTCTTCCTATCACATTTGAGAGCTTTTTGTAGGAGTAAGTGTTGTTTTTTTTGCAGCCAGAACACATAAAGTGGGACTGATCTTGTGGGGGTTGTTGGAAGGAATTTTGTGCAGTGGCCCAGAAACCCTTGCCACACATCACTTTGGTTCTTTTTTTCATACTCTAGGGAAGCTACAGGGGCACAGGTTCCTGGAAGCCTGAATTACACCAACTTTGCAAACCACCAAGAGCATTAATTTGAAACACAAATGCATAACTTTTTGCAAGATGTACCTTGAAGGCTCGCCACCCTTTCTGATCTGCCCATTATTTTCCTCCAACAAATATGAAAAGACTTGTTGACATGAATCCATGAACACAGAGATGGTACTCAGTGCCTAATTTCAACCATAAAGTGTGGAGAGTTCAATAAGACCTGACCTCACAAGGTAGTATTTTGTTTATAGAAGTGAAGACAATGGAATTCCAATTTGGAAAACTGCAAAGAGTCGGAATCAATTTGTCAGCTACTACTGGGAAATCATCAAGGCAAAAACTTCCACAAACCTCTCATCAATCTTCTCTGGGATTTTTGAAAGTGGAGTCAATCAACCATCTCAGCAGGAACATCCAACTAGTTTTGACACAGAAAAAATCGTTGGGTTGAACATTAGACACTCATTCAGTTTAGCTTTTTGGGATACAAAATTACATTACAATGACGGGGACTGCAAGAAGGCCATTCATATGGCAAGATGAGATGACCGAAGTGCGGGAGGCATTTCGCCGTGTGGCTCGGGTGAAGCAAAGCTCCTTCTCGGGCTTCAGTTTGTGGGATGCTGACAGTCCCACTGCTGAAACGTTGAGCCGGAACCGGTTGCGGCGGCGGCGGTCCCAGTTTGCGTTTGAGCTCCGGCATCTGAATTACAGAGAGCCTCCATTTGAGGCTTTGACTCACTTACATAACATCCGTGGCATGTGCAGCCGCATCCAACGCCAGGTGTGTATGTACCCCTCCACATTAATAGGTGCAAAATGGTTGATTGATGCAGTCAGTAATTGTATATTTCATGGTTGTAAACTTTGCATCTTAAGACCTGGCACTGTCAAACCACTTCAAAACCATTCCTCTTTCTGCAAGTCTCCTGTTTACAGCAGGCACAATATATAGTGTTGTCCCAAGCAACCTTTCATTGAAGTTGATGGACACTCACACTTTGAAGTCATTTGTTTGTTCTCACAACAATGCATGTACATTTTACATCTCAACACACTAGCACTGCCAAGTCGAACTACTTCAAATCAATTCCCCTTACTGCAAGTATCCTGTTTACAACAGGCACAATATATAGTGTTGTCTCTAGTAACCTTCGATGAGTAACTTTGAAGACATGCATTTGTTGTCACACCAATGTATATAGAGTTTACATCTGAGACACTTTGAAGTCATTCATTGCTTCTCACATGATGTCTAGTTGTACAGTTCACATCTGAAGACCCCAGCAGCACTGTCAAACCACTTCCCCCTAAATTAACGCAAATTAATCTCCTGTCCACAGAAGCAGGCCTGAGTTGTATGCAAATTCGAAGTTATCATCTCAACCTTCTTTGAAGTTTGAGGACACTCTGACATGATGTCACTTTGAAGTCATTCATTTCTTCTCACATGATGTCTGGACAGGAGACGCTGACAGAGAGGAAAAAAAAGGCTGTGGATTTGCACTCACGTCCTGCCTTGCTTCGAAGGCCGATCACTGCAAGTGGGGGAAGCCTGCAGCACCGGGAGCGGGAGCGCATGGAGAGGATGCTGAGACCCCACTCTGCCCCACTACCTGTCTCCGACCAAGTGCCTCTTCAATATGCACCTCCAAAGCCCACCGTGCTGTACAACATCACCCACAAGTGCCCCCGCTCCAAGGACGTTCTGTGTCCCAAGCTTGCCACTGATATCATCAGCAGTCGAAGTGCCTCCAGAAGTCGTCACGGCAAGAAAACCCTTGAATCCGGCACACCAACCCAACAAAGCAATGGTCCTATTCCAATACTAATCATAACCCAGCATCACAACCAACACATTCATTCTTGTTGGACCTAATCATTTAACGTAGTAGACTAATCAATCATTACCCAGCATCACAACTAATACATTCAATTTTTCTTAGACCAAATCACTGAACACAACATAATAATCATAACCCGCATCACAACCAGCACATTCAACTTTTTTTACACCTAATCACTGAACATAACATATTAATCATAACCCAACATCACATTTAAAATTTCTTACACGTAACCACAAAACATAACATACTAGTCAACACCCAGCATCACAACATACATTTAAATTTTCTTACACCTAATCACTGAACATAACGTACTAGTCACAACTCTGCATCACAATACACATTCAATTCTTCTTACACCTAATCACTTAACATAACATACTAGTCATGACCCAGCATCACAACCAAAACACATAATTTTTTTTTTAACCTAATCACTGAACATCACATTTATTGAGCTTCAGAAGAGTGATCCATGGCACCAGGAATCAAATGCACTTGTAAGTAAGCATCAAATCCATGTAAGAGAATGCATGTTGTGCAATTGTAAGCCTTACTATGAGAATCTGCAAGGACTTGAGGACTTGAGGACTGATAGGAGCAGCTTGCCACTTTGACATTCAACCTAAAAAATGAGGACCCTTAAACTTGGAGATTTGCTCCTGGAGTCTAAATAGAAGAGAGTGAGCTCACAAAGATTAAGAATGTTGTGAATTGCACATGCAGCTGGGTTGCATTCCTTGGAATTATCTCTTCTGCTCCACCACTTTCCCAGTCAGACCAAATCAAACTGTCGAGTACACAGTGAATGTATAACTTAATTTCCGGTGCACCCTACTACTATGGTCCACCCTATCGTAGTGGAAGTATCTGTCTGAACCGGATATTTTCAAACAACCATGTGAGAACCTACAACCTTTTAGTTTCTCTTGACATGTTTAAGAAAGAATCTAATTTGTCAATCAGCTTCCTAACAGGTTGTGAGGTGATGCCTGCACCAAGATCAAACCCACAACCTGCTGATGGGTCCAGTGAGAGTAATGGAAGACCTCCAAGGCCTGCTACCACCCATGTGGAGGCTAGTAGTCTCAGGTTTGACTGCATGGCCAATTCACAACCTGCAATGTCAACAGCTGCCCTAGTCATGGACATCAGACCCCCTTCCAGGATGATGGCAGAGAGACCTGCCACTGTTTATGCCAGAAATGAGGGATCCTCATCACAGAATTCAGGTGCCCTTGAGGATATCAAAGAGCAGATTATATCAACAACCTCGAGTTTACAGGAGGTGAAGAAATTAGCAGGCACTGACATTCCCACCACAACCAACGATGACTTGACACCGTCCTCAGACGTTGAAGGGTCATCTGAGATGACACGCTCCTGTTTTAGCAATTCATCAGCAGGAAGCAAAGGTACTTCCAAGATATCCACATGAAATAACTCCCTGTACAAACTTGGAGATTTTGACTGGACATCCACCTACTCATAGGAAGGTCTTTTCCTCTTCATTAATTGCACACAATTGGGTTGTCTTCAAACTTGATGATTTCTTCAATCTGTCATAAAAATAGATACATGGAGGAGGATATTCCTTGTGTGCGCAATTTTCCAGTTTCCATCCAAAGCCCTGCCTTAGTTACATTTGGATTGTTGAGATGCATAAAGAATTTAAGAGGATAAAGTTAACTTCAGTATGACCCTACTGCCCAACACGATACCCAATCAGAGTTCCTTTTTATTTAAATCTTTATTCTGATAGCATTTAGAGCTCTTGCAGCGATTACATGGATTGGTTTTTTGGTGTTCATGTGTACAGATTTACACCCACGCCCAGCTTTGAGAAAAGGCGATACTCGAGACAGGCGAGACTCCAAGCTGGAGTTCAGTGGAGAGGCAGCACCCCATGCAAAAAACCCTCTTGAATCCCACTCAAAGCTTTCGAACCACCGCAGTATGTCTCACCCCTCCAAAGTCTTGAAGCACAGTTCACCACAAGATTTCAGCATGCAGAGGCCATTTACTGCTGGAGGTATGTGCATTAACTCAATGTATATATGTCATCACCTCAAGTACAATTCTGCACATACATTCATGTGTCTCCACAAACTTCTTGTATATAAGGGGTGTTATTTCATAGTCACCTGAGATTCACCCATGTATGTTCAGAACATTTCTCCAATAATTTTACCTGATCATTGGTCTGTTAACTTCTTACCAGCTAACACCAACTTCCCAGGATACCCACACTAAGATTAGAGGCTGCTCACGCCATGAAAGTAGTCTAGATGAAGTTATTGTAAGGTATGTGGGCCTTATGTGGTCCATATTCTTAATTGGACGCATATATTTGACAGGTATATGACAAGGCTTGCTAAGAAGAGACATCCAAAAAGACATGTCTTACAATGAGATTGAACTCTGCTCAAAATAGACACCATTCTAGGTTTGATAGTGAACTTAATTAGGAGGGCCTATGTGGTCACTTCAGAGAAAGATAATTTTAACATTGATCTCCTAGAACTTTTGCATCCCAACTCCATTTCTGAAACTTGAAATGACAACTTCATGATTCACAAATGCTAACCTGATGGAACCAATCTGATCCAATAATCAGAACTGTCTGAAGTGGAACTGCCCACAATAGGCTCACATACTTTAGAGATTAGTGAAATCACATAGTGAAGAAAATCAAAACAGCAACTGAAAGTGGGTACTCACAACCTGTCAAAGCATAGATGAATGACACTCTGCATGGGCAGGAGGTATGTGTCAACATGACAAGCATCACACTGCAAGGACAGGAGAGACTGGAGAAGTTGGACTTCAGTCAAAGCAAAGAGTGAAATTTGCAAGCCAATCCGGATGGTCTACTGGAAGATGTCTTTCTAGGCTCCAGAACAACAAGAAGCATGGCATTAGCAGAGCTTTGCATTCAGCACCTTCAGGACAGTTACAGGGACTTGACCTCCTCCCACATCAGCCCCCTGTTCCAGAATCAGTGGAAGATAGCCACATATTGGTTAAGCATTCTGCTGACCCATATGTGGATTTCAAGAACTCAATGCTCCACATGATAAGGGAGGAGAAATTGCAGGTATTTGCGTACCTCTAGTCTCACCGCCTTTGTTAATTAACATCAAAAACATCCTCCCACTTGTTTGAACACATGGCCACATGCATATCCACAGGTGTTAATTCACATGTACCCTGGGAGCAACATAATAAGTGCAACATACATTGGGTTTAAATTAACTAGACACTGTACTTTAGTAAATATTGCAAAGACATAAACTTACACCTCAGATATCCAATCAAAGACAAAGGTTGGCTCTTGGAAAGATTCATACTGTTCACAAATTTCTGCACATACCAATATCAGATCCCAGTTAACAAGGACACTCCAGATTCAGTGCCAAAGTATACTTCACATGAAGTAAATTTTATCGCATCCTTAGTGCTTCACCTTCTGAATCATGCAACAACATTTGACATGTCTATAGCCTTTTGTGAAAGCACATAATGACTTAGACTTCAACCAGAACAACTAGTTTTAGTATGGATTGCACATCTCTTCTTCCTATAATAAGTAAAATACTACAATTATAATAAAAAGCATGGATAATGATATGTGTGGGAATGTGTGTTGTCTGTTTGTTATGGGGTTGGGTGAAGCAGAATCGAAAAGCAGAATTGGAAGAACTCTTTCAATATTACCTGGATCTCAATCCAGCAGTACACCATGATGTTATTGAGCAGGTCATCAAGGACATTCGGGAACAAGTTTTGACTGGAGTACCTATCTGAAGTTATTGCTTAGCTCCAAATAGCATGGGTAACTGCAACTTCTTGACAACATCCTTACTATCACGTCACAAGGCATTGCATCCAATTTCAAAATCAATAACAAACAATCAGACCTTGAGGATCTCATCTATTATCTAAGTAGTTCACTGGTGCTACTATCACTACAATGTCTCCAGATTGTTAGTCATGGGGAAGTCTGGGAGGAAAACCTCTGATGTAGCCACGCAAACTAGCACAACTGCTAATTCTTGGTACCATTTACTTTGTAACTCATAAGGGCCCTAGGTCCCCTTATTTACTTTGTGCAAAGTGTAATCAGAACACCAAATTTTCTACTTCACCAGTCATCTACTGCTTGATACCTCCATTGGGAAACCCTTTTCAGCTACAATATCCGTTCAGAAAATATCACCAATTTGCCACAAAAGGGATAGTTTCTGTAGGAATGTTGTCAGAAGACATGGAGAATAGTAAAACTTGTGAATTCTGCCTCAATTCTCAGTACATGTGTCCTGATGGGTGGAGGTTGGGGACACACCAAATCTGAGTACAAAAAGTAGATGGCATATGACAATTGAGCACAGTAAACGATTTTGATATTGATTTGATCCAAAAGAAACAACTATTTCTTTGGCTGAGGACTTGATCCCATGCTTTGATATTCTGAAACATGAGCAATGTTACAACGATTGTTTACAAGACAATGTTACACTTACATGTGTGAAGATCACGTGCCTTTGTTTGAACACAGGCCCAATAGCCCTGTTTCTTGCACAGAATGAGCTCAAGATTGCTGAGTAGAGTTTAAATTCACTCAACCTGTTTCCTAGTTTGACTACAGTGCTGCACAATCATGTCACCACAAACAACATTAATGAGCGTTGTGCCTTTTAAGCAATTCCTTCTAGATATGGGTGACTTGAAATTATACCTACCGAACTGTGACCCTGACCTACAAAATATTCAACATTGACAAGCATTTGATGTCAAGACTCCACTGACAATAAGAGGTGTCACACCATGAAGTTCAAATACAAAATTCTAAGAATGCATAGGAAGTTTTGATAACATTCTTCAGTTAGATCCTGGCAGATACTCTAGATAGAGAACCCATCACTCTATGCACAAGACAAGTCCATGAAACCACAGGAGTATATCTTCAAAGTAGTTTAAATTCTGCTCACAGGACAGATGGAGTCTAAGCATTTGCATATTTATGTTCATAACTACTGTCGTAGGTACACCAAAGTGAAAAGAATATGTGCATTTCTGACATGCGTTATGGAAGGAACTTCACAAAAGCAGAGAAGCCTGACATTAGAGCACACTGCATGTGCAGAAAGAAGACAAAAACAGTGACAAAACCATGAGATTAAATAGGGTAAACTGAAATACCACTTTGATAATTTTGATATCCATTGAGCCACCTGCTTCATAATTGCCACAATAAGTGTGATCTCTAGCCTTCTGATCAACCACGACCAGAAACTCAGATGAGTCTCTCTCCCTTGGAGACGACCTGCCTCAACTTTGTCAGGTCCTCTTCTATATCAACTTCAGTGCTTTGATCCAAAGAAGATGCACCACCTGTTTTGATGTTGTTAAGGGCACTCCTTCCATTGGTGCCCATATGGCCACTATCTGTGATTTGATCATGCATGTCCAGATCACCACCAAATGATTCAAACCCATTATTGGCTGCTGTACCTACATCAATGCCCCTCTCTTCTGGCTTCAAGGAGTTCTTCAGTTCGTCCAATATGTGTGGTTCCATCAGCTTCCAGAGCCACATGGCAGATTTATCCTTGAAAAGGATTTCATTTCCAGATTTTTTCTTTTTCACTAAACAATCAATGGTCTTAGCTTTAAGTGCTTTCACAACAAGAGTAAGCTCCTTAGGTGAATACTGGAAGGTTTTCAAAATTATACCACCACTTTCCTGGCACTTACTACCTCCATACATATACCAGTAGGCGAGTGACAATGGATTCAACCATCTATGGATAAGCCTTGGAATGACTGGATTTCCCTCTGGTCGGTATTGATGGGCATAAAAGCGGAATGAGCCATGACTCACAGTCGCAAATCGGATCACAGTCCTTTGCCCATTGCTTTGTCCCGGGTCATCGTCTACTTCCACACGTGGAGCTTGCTGTGCCCAGTCCTTAAACATATCATACAAATGATTTATCAGTACTGGCCCAGCTTGAGTTCCACTGTCAAGCTGAAAATGAAATTCGTAAGTCCGATCATTGTCATATGAAGCCATTCTAGCACCTGCCAACAACACCCCAACCAGCATCTCTCTTTGTTCCTGAACCAACTTCCTAGGTTTTATTGACTCCTTAGCCTCCTTAGCCACCACCTTCTCTCCGACAACCTCTGCCACGTATGGTATTGCCTCATCAGGCAGTGTTAGCTTCCGCAGTTTGAGGTGCTCATGAAATTCCTTCACTTTTTCTTGCCTTTCTGCTTTCCCAAAAGCTTCAATCATAAGACCATAGGTCTTTGTGTTTGGTTTTATCCCCCCATAAGCATTCATTACATCATATACCTCCTCGGCTTTATCCAATAGACCCCGCTTGATATATGAATCAATGAGAGTATTGTATGACTGGTGGTTGGGACGGCAATTCTTCTCCTTCATGCGCTTAACCAGAGTCTCAATCTCAGCAAACATCTCTTTGCTTTGATACAAATCCAACAACAAGTTGTATGAATCCTGTATGGATGAGGCGAAGTTACTCTCAGCCTTCTCAAGTGCTGCTAGTGCTCTCTCAATATCCCCCGCCTTTGTCAAAGCTTCAATTAGTGCTTCAAACACATTATGGTTCAAATGCACCCCTGCAGCCTCCATAGACTCGAATGTGGTTTGAGCTTTATCTGGCAAGCCTGCCACACCATAGGTTTCCAATAGTGCAACATGTGCACGCCAATCCGGCTTGTGACCTGCATCGATGAGTTCCTGAAAAGTGGTTTCTGCTTTCTCCACATTCCCATCCCTTGAGCACACTCGAATCACAGCAGTAAAACAGTCTGGATGTGGTTTGAGTGCTGCCCCTGTCATGTCCTCCAGCAACTCATCAACCCTTCCTCCATTGCCCTGCACACTGTGAAGATGTATCAAAGCAGTGTACATTGCACTCCACTTATCGGGAGTGAGGTGCTTCATCCAGGAAGCTCCCTTTTTCTTCATGCTTTCAAATAAGGCATCAGCTTGGTGTAGGTGCCGAAGATGTCCACCTCCGTGACGATCAGTGAAAGCGTGGAATAAAGAATAAGCTAATGTTGATGGCTGTTCGTATCCCCCCAGCTGCTCCATCTGGTTGTAGATGGCTAAAGCCTCATCGAGCGATTCCGATTCTCGATCTGCAATGTAAGCCTTCACAAGTATGGCATAGGTTGACACATCAGGAGGTTGTCCGTTTGCTATGATGGTGTCAAACATGTCACGTGTACGGGTGAGCTTCCCATTGTTGCCCAACATATTTGCCATCTTTGTGTTGAACTCGAAGTCATTCTCGTACCATGGTTGTTGCATCGTCCATTTCAGCACCTTCACAATAATACTACAATAATTTAGCTAACAGGTGCATGCCATAAATAGCAGAAATCATGCCCACACCCAACCATTCACAAGAGTTTTCCACAAATTCTTAAGATGAACACACTCTGAGCCCAGTACAGACAAACTTCACAAATAAAAATCCATCCTGCATTTGAACTACTTGGCAGAATTTCCAAAGCTCAGAATGTAATTTCACTGTGACGAGAATGGTAATCAAGCAACATAATGCAAGTCACTGGATTCAGATACAAAATTGTACTGAGGAACAGTTAGCTGAAGGTGCATGCCATACATAGCAACAACTATGCCTACACCCAACGATTCACAAGAGTTCTTCTGAAAATTCTTAAGCTGGAAACACTGAGCCCAAAACAGAAGGACTTGACAATAAATGGAAGTCCATCCTGCATTCAAACTACATGGCGGTATTTCTGAAGCTCAGAATGTACATTTCGCTATAATTAGAATGATAATCAAGCAACATATGCAAGTCAGTGAATTCAAATACAGAAGTGAACTGCACAAACATTTCACTATGATTTAGAACGGCAATCAAGCAACATATGCAAGTCACTGAACTCAAATACAGAAGGTAAATTCGACCAACGAACCCTGTGAGCGCGCAGCACTTCCTTGCGATGGATCAAGGTCTCCATAATTTCCTTGGTGTCAACCCCTTTGATCCAATTCCTCTGTGCATTCAAAATAGTCACAATGCCACTTGGCCTCAGTCCTGGGATTTCCTTGCACAACCACCCTATTTTCTTCCGCCTCCATTCCTCGCCCTTACCTTCTCCACCTTCCATTTCCTCGCCAGGATCCACTCCTTCCATATCCCCTTCGGAAACAACTCCTTCCATATCCTCCTCATCGTCATACATCACTTGATCCTCATCACCATCCACATCCACATCATCATCTGAATCGTCATCATCATCCAACTGCTGCGCGGGACTCATCTTGGTCTTCTTCTTCCGCACCATATACTGCCACTTTTCTTCACCTTCAGCCCGCTGAGGTCTTGCAGAGTTATTAGCTCTCGGCTGAAATGCTCCCCTTGTGCTACCTCTGCCTCTACCTCGTCCTCTACTCATTCCTCTGCCTCTTCCCCTAAAGGAGGTAACCCTCTCCTCTCCATATGCTGACCCTGAGCTTGAATTTCTATACCCTCCGCTTCCGGAGGTAAATCTCTCCTCTGTGTATTCTGAAACAGGGGTTGTGATTCTATTCTCTCTCTCACTATACCCACTCGACCTTGGAAAAGTCTCACTTCTCTGCCACTTTCCTTCGCTTTCAGCTCGCGGAGGGGTTGCAAAATTGGAATCTCTGGGCTGGAATGCTCCTCTTGTGCTACCTCGTCTGCCTCTACCTCCTCTTCCGCTTCCCCTGTCCGTTCCCCGGCCACGACCCCTAAAGAATGTAGACCTCTCTGTATATTCTGAACCCGAGTTTGTTGAATCTTTAAACCCTCCTCTCCCCCTAAACCCTGAACCCATCCCCCGGCCACCACGGCCCCTGAAGGAGGAGGAGGTACTCCTCTCTCCAAATTCTGAACCTGAGCTTGAATTTGAATCCCTATTGGAAAAGCCTCCTCTCCCACCACGCCCACTCAGAAAGCTCTCACCTCTCTCAAACCCACCACCACCAACTTGCTGTCTCCGATCCTGTCTCTCACCTCCCATGTACTGCCACTTTTCTTCACCACCTTCAGCCCGCTCTGGCCTTGCAAAATTGGACGATCTCGGCTGGAATGCTCCTCTTGTGCTACCTCCTCCAGTGCTACCTCCTCCACCTCCACCTCTACCTCTTCCACTTTCCATTCCCCTACCAGTTCCCCGGCCTCGACCTCTTCCGGAGGTAAATCTCTCCTCTGCAAATTCTGAACCTGAGCTAGAGCTAAAATCCCTATACCCTCCACTTCCTCTTCCACTTCCACGGCCACGACCCCTTCCTCTTGCGGAGGTGAACTTTCCCTCTGCGAATTCCGAAACTGAGGTTGAACCCCTGTTGTATCCTCCTCTCCCACGCCCACTTGGAAATCCCTCACCGTTCCCGCCATTCCCACCGCCATCGAAGCTGGCCATTCGATCCTCCACTTCCTCCCCAGCTCTACAGCTCACCGCCCCAATGATACGACCTCTCCAAATCTCCCGCGCATGAATTCCCCATCCAAGGTTCACCCCTCTCCCCATGAACTCATCCTGGGAGAGGCGGAGCACATGTTGGGACACGCCACGGCCATAGCCAGGAACTCCGCTGGTGGTTCTGGCGCTGATGCAATATGTGGAGAAACACTTGGAGAAAGCGAGAGAGGAGGAAGAGCGCAAGACTTGCGTGCTGGGCAACCCAGCTCTCAGCATTTGCATCATCCCTGCGTTTCCCCACTACTACGATGTCTCCGAATCCTCTACGATGGATTCCACAAGTGAGAAAGGTGGGCCGGAGGACAGCCCAATTCCTCAAGGGGTGAGGGGGAAGAAGCTCCTTAAACCCTAAACCCTGCGCCCAGGCCAATGTTCAAGAAGAGTGGATAATGTGGGGACAGTTCAAGGACGGCGTCCAGGGGTCCCGTAGAATAGAGGTCCGTCCAGTGGACGGGGGTCTTAAATGCTGGACCTTTTGATTAGCTGTCCGAAACAGGGGATTGAAGTGCGAACTTCTCGCAACAGGAAGGGAAGCTTCACTAAAAGAAATGCCACCCATTTTTCAGAGGAATCTTGTGCAACAAATGAGAGGAACCAGTGAGAGGAATTTGTCGATCAACTTCTCTGTTTCAAGATGTCACCCCCGCAATTTCCGGAAGCAGTTAGACCACAGGTTACGGACGCGCGCCCGGAACCTTGGCATGTTGTCAATTGAGGTCATGTTGAGGGTCAAGGTTACGGACGCGCGTCCATAACCTTGTCAGGGTTTAAGGCTCCGAAAATAATACCACGTCCGAGATTACGGACGTGCGTCCGTAACCTGCAAGAAACCCCTGGAACACTCCAAAATCAACTGAATACTAAACAAATAAACACAAAAGAAATCAATACTCAACCTCCAAAAATTTATATGCATACTTATTGCGAAAGCACTATAACCCTACACCCTCTATCAATAACCAGAAGGTTACGGACGCGCGTTCGTATTCTTGCGGGAATTGATACAGGGTGTTGGGTTACAGACGTGCGTTCGTAATCATTTAACTCAAACCATATTGCGGATACACAGTAGCCCAATTCGCGGTCTTGAACCCCAAAGGTGTACATTTTTAGTACATTTACGGGGTTCAAGACAGCGAATTGGGTTACGGACGTGCGTTCGTAATTAATTAACTCGAAAACAATATTGCGGATGCATAGTAGCCCAATTCTCGGTCTTGAACCCCAAAGGTGTACATTTTTAGTACATTTACGGGGTTCAAGACAAAGAATTGGGTTACGGACGTGCGTCCGTAATTAATTAACGCTAACAATATTGCGGATGCATAGTAGCCCAATTCTTGGTCTTGAACCCCAAAGGTGTACATTTTCAGTACATTTACGGGGTTCAAGACAAAGAATTGGGTTACGGACGTGCGTCCGTAATTAATTAACGCTAACAATATTGCGGATGCATAGTAGCCCAATTCTTGGTCTTGAACCCCAAAGGTGTACATTTTCAGTACATTTACGGGGTTCAAGACAAAGAATTGGGTTACGGACGTGCGTCCGTAACATTCACACTGCCAATCATTAAAACTCTGACAATATTTTCATCACCCCGTTTCAATAGGTTGAGCTAGTTATTCATTTTCGTCACTGAATTTACATTCTAGTTTGTGCTATTCCTTCAACTTACGAACGCACGTCCGTTTTTGTGCTTCTACGTAAGCACACGTGTTTTGCAGATGGGGGATAGGCATGCGATTCAGATGTTCTGTAAGTTGCTAGCCAAACCATACCCTGCCGACATCCAGGATATAAACTCCAACGACCACTACGAGCCGAAGGAAGATGTGGTGGACAACTGGACCACTATTGTCGAGAAAGACGCCGATGGATTGTTTGTCATGCGTTTCGCTTACCAACTAAAAGTCCCCATAGATGCAGAGGAGAGTTGGGTAAAACTGACGTCTTGGAAAATAGAATGCGTTGTAGCACATGGTGACTTTGTTGTGGTAGATTTAGAAAAGAACAACGATGACAGAGTCACGTTTATTTTGCATTCCTTGCTCCATCCATTCAATAAAAATCAATGCGAAATAAGTAGTCCAGAAGCAGGATGTTTTGGCTTAGCGACCGTGTTCTCGGATTATGCCTTGAATGCGCCTTGGACGGGAAAGAGGCTAGGGAGGCTTCTTAACAATGTCACAAAGGTAAACGCAGCCATTGAAGAAGGGAGTAAGGGAAAGAAGAAGAAGGTTCCAACGTCAGAACGGGTCCCCCGCGTTCCAAAACATGTTTCTGGAACGTCTCGCGTACTAGTTCAAAGCAAGACTTCGAAGGGCAGTAGGAAATCAAAGCGTTCCTACTCGCAGATGGACACTTCCAGAGTGACAGAGGGCCCAGAGGTGAGCTCTACCCTTTCTGTGGCGCCTCTTCTCAAAAGAGGACAGGTCCCCGACGCTGAATTGTCGACTAAGATATTTCAAGAATTTAACGACATGACCAAGGATTGCTGGCCTCTTGGAAGATTCTACACATTTGAAGTCGACATTTTTAAATGTCATGGTGCGCCGAGTATCATGAACGTCAGGGCAGAAGAAAAAGACGGCATGACTTGGCAAATGAACAACATCATGAATAACCCGAAGGGGGACCGCCAAACCATATACGTGACACCCAAGGACCCGCAGCTGCCAGTCACAAAAGAGAATTGGGAGGAGATTCATAAAGGGGACTTCTATGTTATTGATGGGCAACACAGTGTAGCTGCAGCAAAGATTTTGCTCAAGACCGACGCTTGGAAGAGCCCCCTCAAGAAGGATCTTCGTTATTGGAAGTCCTTCATTGTGTACAGCGATAACATGAATACCCTCACATATATATCTGGCTTCATGAATCAAGGGAACAAAGTCCGCCAATTCGAGGCGTCGTGGGCAGCCAACCTATTGGCGGCAAGGTCTGTTTGGGTGCATCTAAACCGTCCGCAGAAGGAGAGGGAGAATGCTGCTGTCAAGAATCCTCAATGGAAGGTATGCTCTGCACTTGGTTACGGACGCGCGTCCGTAACATCTTCATTTTTCATGTGACTTCCTTCATTGCCGTATCCACTTTACGGACGTGCGTCCGTAAAGTGGCACATTGCTTGCATTCCTTCCCTTATTTTCACTTCTCTTTTGTTCTGTAGACTTTCTGTGACGCCATAGTCACCAAGTTCTCGAGCATCGACATGAAGTCCAGCGCAACAAAGACGGTGATGGAGCTCAAAGGGGAGCTCAAGTTCATCACATCAACTGACAAAACATGGGAAATGTGGTGTCGGGTTTTTGACTCCCACAACCACGGCAACATTGTCAACCCAGAGACGGAGGTGACATATAGTAGCGACGCCAAGGTGAAGGTGCCTCCCATCCTCCGGGAGTTCTTCAGACCCCTCCAAGGACTGACGGAGTTGGAGCTTTACAGGGCAGTTCAACACATTTTGCTGGAGACACCTAGGAGGACATTGTCATATCCGAAGATCTTCCTAAAACGTCCTAGGCATATGAAGCCATCGACCTACCACATCAAAGAGTGGTGCGAGTATAGGAAGCGCAAGACGCTGGCGGTAAGGGAGCTTAGCAAGCTCGTACCGGAGAGGCAGCTCGTCAATTTGGATGGGGAGATAATTTGGGAGAACTGGAGGTCCTTCAAGGTGGACTACCATATCAACGGTGCTTCTATGAAAGCATTGGTGAAAGAGGCCACCCCTTTCTTGGCTAGTAGGGCAAGGAAGAATGAGAAGAAGGCCTCTTTAGAGGACAGGGAGAAGATAATATACGTTTTCTTTCTTGATAGGAAGAAAAATGTTAAATTTGAAGGGGCGGCTAGGTTTTGCATGGTCGAGCCAAAGACCATGCGTTTCAGCCCATACGACGACCATGCCTCTAGAGCGACAGTGAGGGAGGATCCAAGGGGATCACCTTTCGCCATTTTTGATTTTAGAGGGATTCCAAGAGCGTGGAAATCTGGAACGGCGGATAGTCCTTTCTACGAGCCCTTCTATTCCGCCTTCAAAAAACATCGCTCTCCTGCCATTCGTGAGCCTCACGTGTGGCTGTGGATTGTGGAGCTCGAGAAAGCTGCTCAAGTGATTGATCTCCACAACAAAACTCTGAGCACCAACTACGACATTTTCGTGAGCATGTATGTGCCGGCAAAAACCGAAGGGCTAACAGTGGTTTAGGAGGCGAGGGGGTTCAAGCAAGTGGGGGCGGTGCAATTGATTTTTTTAACTTGCAAGAAATCATCAACAGGGAGGGTTCCGGTCAAGCACGCAACCTTCAAGAAGATATATGAATTGTCTGCACCCCACCCCAAGGATTTAATAGAGGAGACAATGTACACTATATATCCGGCCGTTGAATTGCGAATGGATTTCTACTTGGAGATCCTGCAACGCTTGACTGTACCTGGGGACACCGTGTACAACGTGTTTGGAGGCACCAAATTCATGTATGCCTCATTGGTAAGTTGCGTCCTACTTAATGTATAATATACGGACGTGCGTCCGTAAATTCACCACAACGGGTCGCGTTGCATATGTGGTGAATTTGCGGACGCGCGTCCGTATGTTCTATACTGGTTTTGTTTTACTTACGGACGCGCGTCCGCAAGTTGTTATTTGTCTTCTATCTGACATTTTCTTTGTTTCCCTTCAGATGGTCGGGCTCATCGTGAACTCCTTCGTCGCGACTTCTGACTACGACGAAGCCGATGTTCACAGGGCGCAGGCGTCCAAGATGGATATCTTGGACATCCTCCCCACGCTCGGTGCCCAGAGCATAAACCCCCTGGCATCCCGTAGCGAGACTGCTGCAATGGACACAGATTCCGACACTGAAGCAGGTCCCTCAAACACGTCGCGCGCCCTAACCCCCCCTGACAACGCAGTGCGGGATCCACTCACAGGGCTGTACATCTTGGGTGTTGGTGGAAGTGGCGAACGGGACACGAGTGAAGCTGTGGACACACCTTTTGGAACCCCTACGTCACGAGTGGGTTTGCCTTCAACTGCGCGGCAATCGCCTGCTCGCCGTTTCCAGTCCGGCAGCATTGCCGGACCTTCACGAGCAGAAGATTGCTCGGCCTCATCGGGAGAGGAAGAAACACCTCCCGCCTCAACTCCAACACTCCCGCCCATTGACGTGCTTGACATGAGGGCACGTCCAAGCCTCGAAGTCTACCGAGAGAACCGTAGGAGCCGGAACAAGGTCCCTTATGTCGAGTTTGGGATCAATGACGTTGTCGTCATATCCGACGAGGACGAAGACGAGATCAAGATGTACGATATGGTGCGAGGCGTTCCGGAGGGGCCTCTCTCGGTGAAGAAGGAGACCATGACGGTGGCAGAGCTGGACGAGAAGCTGGCCAAACGCATGAATGATGAAATCTCCCAGCGGATTTCTCAAAACAACCAGGAGCACGCGATGAAGATGGAGGCAATCCAGTTTGAACTGGAAAGACAACGAAGAGAGTCTCAAGAGATGCACGCCCAACTCATGGGTTTTTTCGCGCAGATGAACGCCAGACCACCAATGGTGTACGCTCCTCCCCCCAGCACGTCAAATATGCCACCTTTCGTCGTGCCTCCACCGCCTGTTCAATTTCAGTACCCTCTCGCCCCTGCCATAGACACGGTGCCTGTAGGTTCCACCCAGTTGTCGATCCCAATGGTGATTCCGGCTGTGAGTGAGGTGGACGAGTTACGGACGCGCGTCCGTAACTCTGCAGGTCATTCCACCATCCCTCTTCGGGGGTCCGTGTCCGAGGATGAGTCTACCAGCTTCACCGTTCTCAAGAGGGATTTGGATAGGTCGGGCTATGACACTGCGATACACACTGAACGTGTGGAGGAATCGCAGGAGAGCCCGACACCTTCCCAACAACCTTTCCAGACGGAAGGCGCGCAGAGCCGAAGTCAAGTTGGGCAGGACGACGTCGGCACCCAGGCGTCCCAGTCCCTTTCCAGAGATATGGACACCGACGTGGAGATCTTGCCCGAGTTTACGGACGCGCGTCCGCAAGTCGACCAGGGCCGCGACGAGGAGGGCAATGGCGGCGCCTCGCCTCCACATGCTGAGGTAACCAACCTTGCTTGAGGCCTGCCTGCCTCCCCTTCCCCTGGTTACGGACGCGCGTCCGCATGTCTTCATGGGTCCTGCTTTATGTCGAGTGTGCCTTCGACCTTCACCCCATATTGGCGCGACATTTTTGTAGTTTAGATTCCGGTCTGCACGGATGGCCTTACATTTATTACGCGCGGAGTTAGTTTGTGAATAGAGAAAACAAAATGTATATTACACCTTGAAATAAATTATTATTTTTGAACTATATTACTTGCACGTCGTTGTCTATATTATTTGTAACTATATTACTTGCACTTCGTTGTCGATGTAATTTCGTTCTCTATTGTTTCTTTGCTTATCCTTGGGATTTTGCTTTGCCAGTTGTTCGTAGTTTTCTTTCATGGTAACATTGTCCTAGTTAAATGTTAATCACAGGGTCCATCGGAGATAGCTCGCATCCCATTGGAAAGAAGACGTCAACCCGGTCGTAAACCATTCATAGTATTTGACCTCAATGGGGTGTTGTGTCACACCAAACACATCCCTAGGGTCCCCTTGACTCCCTTCCGAAGTCCGGAAGAGATGGACTACGACGGGGAACTCGACACCCTCGTTAATCGAAAGGCCGTTCGAGCCCGTCCCGGCTTGCGCGCCTTTCTCCACGAGGTGCTCGACCTTGTTCATGTCGTCATATGGAGCTCCATGGTTTTGGACAACACGGAGCCCATTGTTAAGTTCTTTTTTGCCGGGCTCCCGAGTCCTTGCCTAGTACTAGGGCAGGAGGCGTGTGATGAGATGTTGGATGAGAGGGGTGCGCCTGTGCCCAAGTTCGGAGGGGGCGGGGGCCAACAATTCTTGAAAGTCCTCAAATCTAGACTTTGGGTTGGCGTTCCTCGGTTGGAGGGGGTCCCTCACGGGTGGTGGCTGACCTCAGACAACACCCTCCTTGTTGACGATAGCCCAACCAAGAGTGTCCTTAACCCCCCTGGCACCGTCGTCTTCCCCGACACATGGACCGGCCATAGAAATGGCACCTTCCTAGTTAATGAGCTAGGTCCTTACATTAGGAGGCTTGTGCGTCACCCCGGTAGCGTCCCGGATTTTGTCCTCACTAACCCTATTGGCAATGGGCCGCTTGCCCCCAACTCAGATGTATATAGGGCCATCCGCCGGCTCGCGGCTTTCAATAATTTAATTTGAGATTATCTACACTTTGTGGTCGTGTGCCAATATGTTCCTTGACATTGTTGTAGTACCTAATGCTTGCTATTTTCCATGGGTATGTGTTCTCATAGTTGCACCCCCAAAGTGTGTCCCATGTCACCAACGGCCCCTATGTGTCCCCGTCTTCTCCTGGCTCCCTGTCTTGTGGTTTGAGCGAATTCCAATTGCCCTCACTCTACCAGTTCTCGGCGGTGGACGCAGCCTCCGCTGTTGATTATTCCAAGGACGCCGAGGGCAACAACGGCGTCGTGGACAGCCCGCCCGCACGAGTCGTCAACCTCACATATGCTCCTTCGCCCTCTCCTCTTTGCAAAGAGAAACGGGCACTCGAACGCCGTCGAGGGACCTCGCCGTCCGGGTTTGACGACGATGTACGTCAAGGTCCCAATAGACGTCTATGCTTGGAGGCTCCCCTTCCATGCGGCGACCCCGACGATTCCGTTCCTTGTGCAACAAACCTGCTCCCTGTCGATGTGCCTCCGTGTGTCGATGCCCCCCCGCTACGTATCGTCGGAACCGAACCCAAATCAACTCCCTCAACCGTGTGCCGGTCTGAGTCCGACCGTTGTCTCACACTTCGACGGAGTGGGAGACATTCCTCATCAATGTATGAGTTGGCAAATGGCAGTGTTGGCCCATTCAAAACTATGACCCCTGTCTCAGAACCCGCAACAAAGGTACGCTATCACTTGTTCATATTCCGTTTTCTAAGCATTCTTATAGTAGTTTATTTGGAATTGTGTATGAAACTTTCATTGGCTCCTAAATTTTTTGGCGTTGACCCAAGTTTACGGACTCACATCCTAAACGTCTTTTTGTGGTATGTTCCTTCGAACCTCATATTAGGTCTCTTCTCCAATGATAGTTGGGCCATCAAAATCTGAGCATTCCCTTGGGCTTCGCCGGAATGTTAGGCAATCATCAACATACGATACACCAAGCTCCATCTCCTCCCATAGTGCGGTATCCCAACGGAATTATTTGAATGCGCTTGGATCAATGGGCCCTGTCCGGAACAAAAGTTACAGCCGCAAAGATGAGATTTTTAGGGGCATCGAGGCACGGAAAGCAAAAGAGAAGGAGGCGGCCGCAAAGGCTATCGCATATAATCAACACTAAATTATTTTTAATATTCCTAGTACCTAGACATTTGATGGTTTGAATTTTTAATTAGTATTATTTCTTGAATACTACTCCTTGTGTTCGATATTCAATATATATAATATATTTATTTTCCATCTTGGTTTGCATTGTATACGTTTGGGTGCATCAATATTGTCTTTATTGTTGGAGATTTTGTTCGTGCTTCTAATGCTCTACGACTCATGTAATTAATGTTTGTTTTATGGTTGTAATTCATCTATTTCCATGTAATTTGTTTGTGGTTTGGGTACTTTGTATCATTTGTTTATGACTTTACATACTTCAATAGTCTCAGAATCATGAAAAAATCTCCATTTAACGAATATAGTGTTATGGTTGTTCATCTGTCATAAACTGGTCGTAGACTACTCACACACTAGTCGTTCACGTGTAACCAGACATATCTAAACATGTGGGCAATCATGCACTAGTCATCCCCGTGTCATTTACTAGTCATTCACTAGTCAACAACCTTGACTAGTTGGTCAGAGGGTATATGCCCCCTTCTTGTGGTTTGCCAATCACAAATTACTGTGAGATGATTGCATCCCTTGAATTAAGTTGTAGGTTCTATGCTCATACTACATAAATCTCCTGAAATATATCTCAAACCATTAAAGAAAAAAGTGCAAGGACATCTACACGTAACCATGTGGGCTTGGAAACACCACGATCTCAAGTAGTTGTGCACTAGGATCTCTACTGGTTATGCACAAAATGGACATTAGGTGAGTCCACACTCCTCAATAGTTTGCATTCTTCACTAATTGCGGGGGGGGGGGACCGACAGTTAGTTACATATGACCCGGTTGAGTTTGAGAAATCACAAGCTGAAGTCCTATACTACAGGATATTTGCCAATCATGCTAAGGAATATTATAGAGTAGACCCCATTTGAATAAAGGAAACCTGGAGCATGGCAACATGTAGCTGATTGGACTATTAAGAATGCGCCGAGGGTTGGTCCCTCCATTCAATACGTGGTAGACGTTTGTGGGGACGAACATGTTGTTGGGTAGTTGATATATTTTCAGCACATAGGACGATATATTTTAACCATGCTGATAAATTCCACTCCTAGCTCTAACTTGGCGAAATTATTCTCCAAATAATAAAGATGGCTATGCACATGTCTTGGGCCAGAGGTTTGATGCAACAGAATGAACATATTTCATGAGCTTATAGGGTTGTGGCGTCTGATCAGGGGTTCGATTATCACTAGTCTTTCAGTAGTCAGAAATTGGTCATAAGCATGTCATTCAGTAGTCATTCCCTAGTCAATCAACATTGACTTCCCAATCGCTCAAGAGTGACTCACTAGTCGTTACTTAGTCGTTCTTCAAATTGGAACGTTCTGCGTATGGAAACCCTAGCTTAAGTCCATGTATCCGTTAGAGCGCTGCCCCTAAATAGCATGCACTCCATCGCCCTGGCGTATTGCAGCTGTGGGATGAAGGCACGAGGCTCCAATACGGTCCACTGTTTTGAGCAAAGAATACCATGGTACCTACACCGTCACCTTCGACGATGCCCTGTACCAAGGATGGAGTTGGCCAGTGTGGTAGCATTAGCCCTGCTCAAGACGACAATGGCGACGTGGACAGGTGCTCCTACGAACTGGAGCGTGACAAACGCGTCGCCAAACTTAGGGAGCTGATGAGGCCAATGGAACAAGCATCAATGAGTTTGTGAGTGTCTCTTACCTTTGTCTTTGAAGCCTGAATTTTTTGAGCATGAGAGTGTTGTCGTGTTGCTCCGGGGTAAATTCCGTGGGTAAATTCCGTGGGCCTCGCTGCTCCGGGAATCTCGGAGTTCCGCGAATGTCGGGGAAGGGTCAAGCCATACTCGCATGGCTGTATCTGGTGTGTGGGGCACTTGGCGGCACGTGGCGCTATCACAGCCGTTGGAACCAACGGCTCAGATGTGGTCAACACATCTGAGACCTGGTAGAGGGGATGGTGTCTCTCCCGCATGGTTTGGGGTAGGGTTTCGAAACCTCTTTCCAGCACCATGACGGTGGATTCGTGATTTGCAAAATTCTGGTAAGCACTCTCCCTGGTTTGTTGGTGAGGGTTTGTTTCTGCTCAATGTGTGGTTGTGTAGTTGGATGTGGTTTGTGAACGAGGATTTAGGGTGAGGTAAAATGGTGTGTTTGTGTAGTTGGTTTTCGGTCAAATCTGGTCGTCTTGATGGGTGAGGGTTTGATTCCCACTTTGTTGAGGGATGTGGTGAGGGTTGAGGGCGCAATGTGGTGTTCTAGAGGGCTGAAGGTTTAGGGTTAGAGAGGGTTGTTTAGAGTTTAGCTCAAATCTGGTTTACTTGATGGGTGAGGGTTCGATTCCCACTTTGTTGAGGGATGTGGTGAGGGTTTAGGGCGCAATGTGGTCTTCTTGGGGGATGAGGTTTAGGGTTAGTGAGGGTTGTTTAGAGTTTAGCTCAAATTTGGTACCTTAATGGGTGAGGGTTTGATTCGGATTTTGTTGAGGGATGTGGTGAGGGTTGAGGGCGCAATGTGGTCTTCTTGAGGGATGAGGTTTAGGGTTAGTGAGGGTTGTTTAGAGTTTAGCTCAAATTTGGTACCTTAATGGGTGAGGGTTTGATTCGGATTTTGTTGAGGGATGTGGTGAGGGTTGAGGGCGCAATGTGGTCTTCTTGAGGGATGAGGTTTGTGGGTTACATCTGATCATGTTGGTGGGTGAGTTGATGGATGAAGTTTGTGGGTGGGGGTTCGGGTTGTTGGTTTGTGGGTCAAATCTGTTCATGTTTGTGGGTGAGGGTTAAATTTGTTAATGTTTGTGGGTGTGGGACAAATCTGTTCATGTTTGTTGGTTTGTGGGTCAAAACTGGTCATTAGTGGTATCATCTACATTACTTGTAAATAAATGTGCCGCACTTTCAGGCCCATGTCCAGAACTGACTCAGATTCCCTTCTTTCAGAAGGATTATGGGTCATGTGGTACATAACTTATGAACTTACATTGATCACAAATTTTTCAGATCCTCTAAGTACACACTATCTGATGATGATGATGTGGAGACTTGAGTTGTGTGAATGCATTCAATAAGGGTTTTTGTGATATTTTGAAATTAGAATGTGTTATACCGTCCAAACCACTGTGTAGATATCTGCAAAAGAAATGTTTTGTGCCTGGTCGTGTAATAGTAAATGTTTTGTGCCTGGTCATGTAATAGTAAATGTTTTGTGCATGGTCGTGTAGTAGTAAATGTTTTGTGCCTGGTCGTGTAATAGTAAATGTGTCTTTATGGTGCATTTAGAAATTTCAAACAATTATCAAGTCTTCAGAGGATTCCTTAACAGGGGAGCTTTTCAGAACCAATACAGGAAAATAAAGGGTGTTTTCTCAAATGAACTAAACTTCTGGCTTAGGGTTTTTCCTACTTTAGGGTTTTGTCTTATCTCTCCATTTTATCCAAGTGTTTTTGGGAACAGTGTGGATATTTCAGGCAAGCCTTCCAATATCATTCTTCGGAGGCTGCTGCGTTGAATAATTGCAACAGAGGACGCTTTTCCAGTTAGAATCTCATAACATAACATTCCAGAACCATAACTATCAAACCCTTATCTCCTTAACTCACCGGTTTGTCCCCATCAACACCATCTCCACACTTGACAATCGAGTGGGCCTTTCAAGGTGTAGCTAGCTCCTCCAAGCGAAGTCAAGTCTGCCAAAGTCATGTTTTACAGAAGTTGGACGTGCCAAAATTATTAGTTTGCTTGACAACATGTCTGAAAATTTGCATCCAATGGGTTATCCATCTGATCCTAGACACTGGAAGTGGAATTGTGGGCTTGAGGATGGCAGCAAGGAGATTAAACAGTTGTTGGGGAGATGACTCACACTACTGGAGATTGATTGTTGTGGATGGCCCCTGCTCAAATGGCTTGCCACCATTTGGCTATTGCTGCACATGTGATTTGTTTTCTTTTTCATTCTATTTTTTAATTGCTTCCTTTTATTTGATTTGTACTGAATATGCAACTCTGAAAGCTTTGGATCAGCTATGTCTCTTGACTCTATGTACCATACAAGAATCTTCACACATAGCTAAATTCTCCCTAGTATCAATATGGTTTAGAATGGTATTCATCCAAATGATAACTTGGATACGTTAAGATTCTTTCATCTTGAGATACCCACCTAATATCAGTATTTGACTGGTGTTACAATTTTGATACTAGTCAAATATGTTCTCTGATACCATTACCGATATTGATTATTGATGCCATGTATTCACCTATATACCAGTCCAACATTGGTCTGGACCTCAATATTTATAGATCTAATAGTATTTGTGTGTTTTGGAACTTTAGGTGTGTGGATCATATTGCAAATACAACGCTTTTTGTTTGTAAGTTCTCGATGCATCATGTTAATGCATTAGAGCTTCTATAGGTAACTTTAATGAGTAAAGATCTCAAGATGACGAGTGGGATAGAGGGATGGAAAAGTGGGTGTCATTGAAAAGATAATTGTCAAAAACTTGTTTAAAATACAATTACATTACATTAAATTGATGAATTTTTGGAAAAAAAATTATGATGACCTCAAGTTTATAATGAATTCAAAGAATATGAAAAGAAATTCCAAGTTCAAAATATTTAAGGTCATGAAATTTACGTTCAAAACTATATTTAGTCAGTTGCTTTTACGCGTCACTTTTGATGATAGGTTTTGAAGATCTCATATTGATATTCTATATTTGAGTACCTAACTTAACAATATAGGTCATCATGAAAAATAATTTATTTTAAACAACATTTTGCTACTACTTATAGGCGTTTGACCAAGAAAATCATGGCTTTCATATACCGGAGCACTTTTTTGGTCCACTTTACTATGCTTGCACCCATGGTCAAAAATCAAGTGTGATTCTGAATCTGGATCTTGTGTGATTAAATAATATTCATCCTGGTAGAATAAAATGATGTGTGAATCCCTTAAAGGTCCGTCAGGTTGTGCTTGTTAAAAGCCTTAAAAGCCTTAAAAAGCCTTGTGCTGGAGTTGGTTAGTCTTGCAGATTGCTGATAGTTGAGCACATTATAAGTAGGCACGTGTCTTTTTGTTCTTTATTCTTACTATCAGCTTTGCCACATACCACTCAAATATAGGTGGTTAATTGAGTAGAGACCACACAAGGGCCCACATTCCTTATTATTGAAGTTCATATTAAAAGCACCATCACCAGCAAGTAAGGTAGCACATTGGTCTCAAATTGCCTACCTCGTGAGATCAATGCGTGTGTGCTACAGTCATTTGAATATCTGCTACATCACTAATAAGTAGCGTAGTATTGTGCTGGTCCTAAGTAGAGAAACAATTAATCTACAAGCTGCAGTACACAAACTCAGGAAATTACTGCAGCTTCAACACCCTTCCACCTGATGGCCATGTCTAGTGCATCCCATCCATAGCTCAAGTTTACAAAAATCTGGGTATCTAATCATCAAATTGCAGCAACCCAAAACTCCTGGATTAGTATGATATGTGAGTTCACATTGCCCATGTCAATCAGTGTGATGTTGAATACGTTTAATGCATTGGTCCACTTGTTGTATCAAGTAGAAATCCTTCGAATGATGAATTGGTGTTCAATTTCATGTGGAGTATTTCCACAATTGCTTTAGTTGTAACTATTTAATAGAGTTAATATGAATATTTGTTCTATAGGTGAATTACGGATTCGTTTGAAGCAAAAAACACAGAAAGATGGCAGAGGAAGAGTGACTTAAGACTAACATTTTTTCTTTGGCTGGGCACTAGAGTTGTTATGATTGGAACGACTACCCTAAACCACGTTGCAATTTATGATTGAACAGGAATGGGGGATTCTAGTGGCTCCAATTTCGGTACTTTTCTGATGGTCTTATGCTTATAATTTCGAGCTCTAAATTGGTCTACATTGATTGACACCACAACTGTCCGCACGCACCTGATTGTGTGGATGTAAATTTGATTGCAGATGAGGAAGAAGACGAAGATGTTCACTCGCGGCGACACGGAACTGGGGATCGGCTCGGGTCAAGTGCGACAAAAGGCGGTCCCGACAAATATTTAAGAGCCCGCCTAAGAAGGTAAATTCCATGTTCTTTGCATGGTTGTTTGGGGAATCAACGTTGTGGTAGAATGCAAATTTCACTATTCATGAGACAGTGCAAAGACTAGGTATCCACTCACTTGGAACTCATGTCACAGCAACCCCAGGTGTATGATGCCCAATCTGACATTAGCCCAATTGTGTTGTTGTTCTCGTGCTTGTTTTTGGTAAGAAGGCACACGTATCTCCACCAAAAACAATGGCCCCTCCGCAACCAGAAGTTGCTCCGTTGAACACTCCACCGTGGATGCAACAACCATGGTTGCCGCCCCAGACTACACAGCAGCAGCAGTGGATGATGGGACAACCCAACCCGTGGATGCCGCCACAACAATACCCCGGTCCGTGGATGCAGCCACAGCAATACCCTAGTCCGTGGATGCAGCCTCCCCAAGCGACAGCGGCTCCACAACATGAAAGGCCCACGCTGAAGCCGGAGAGCGAGGCGAGGGCAGCAAGGAGAGCGCACAAGAAAAAAGTAGAGGAAGCCATGGATGCAAAGCGTGCTGTTGGACAGAAATCGCAGAAGGTGAGGGTCAAGGCGGGTGGAGGAATACATGGAGGTTGCAAAGGCAAGAATGAGTTTGACGAAGCACTTCGGAGCCTGGTACCTAGGATACTAGACGTGAGTTGCGTTTCGTGGAAGGACCAATCTCCCTCCAGCATTGAGAGACTAAGGGGTGCACTGGACAAGGAGTTTGAATATGTGGGGAACAACCTATCCGACAAGGGTTTCAAGAATGCAGTAAAAAGGCAGATGAAGACCGAGAGGTCAAAAATGAAGGCATGGTTTTTGGGTGGCAAGAAAGAGTGCCCGGTTTTCATTGAGCCGGATCAGTGGGCACGTCTTTGCGAGTATTGGTCGAAACCCGAAACTGAGCAGAAGGCTTTGAGAATGGCGAATGCAAGGAAGGCCATAAAGAATCAGTCCACCGTTGGGCGGGCTGGCAAAGCCGGGAAAGAAGCCTTGTTGGTAAGTGTCTAAGTGAATTTACGTGTACATGGATTTTCCAACATTCATTTCAGATTATGGTTAGTTGAGGTTGTTATGACTGAAAAGTTTTCCACTGAACGTCCGCATGTTTATGATTCTAGAGGAAGAAAAGACAGAGGAGTCCCGGGATTACCAAGAGAGCTGAGGACTTGCAAAAATCGGAGCAGACAGGGGCATGCACCTCTGTGAGAAATCCACCTTCATTTTAGTGCTACGATATGTATAGTTATGCACATGTGTCCATGTGTAGTTGAAATGTGTGTTTTATGTGTCTGAGGGTACCATGTTTTGATGGGGAGTCTTCCCAATGTATAGAGCTTTCAGCCATAAACCAGTCATTGTGTAGGTGGATGCAGTCATTGTTGTGTCATAATGTAGTTGATTGGGAGGTATCTCACTGCGATGTAAACACATAAATAGGTACATTAATCTCTGACTTTAAGTAGAATGCAAATTTCTATTTTAAATGGTGTGTTATAAATGAGAGGACCACAAATGAGCAATCCACTAATCAGCAGTCTCTCAACCCTAGCCCTTAGGAATCTGTGCACTGGTAACGTAACCTTAATTACAACATTCTTAATTGAATCTAGCCAGTGATGACTTAGACTTTCGGAGCTAAGTAAGTAAGTTTAGATATTTTAATTTGCACGTGACTTGATTATTTAGACACCCTAGGTAACTAATGACGCAATGATTTGTTCATAATTTCGTGTAACTCTGACTCGGAATCAGGAAAGTGGAAACTCTCTTAAGTATGTTCCTTTTGGTCTCCCGTATAATATCCTACTATCAATCGAACCTTTCTTGAAAGGGGGAAAAAAAAGTGCCTACTTAGCCCCCCCTCCCCATTTCCCAAATTCTCAAGGAAATTGGAATGGTGACAATCATTGGAACGATGAAGCAATATGTGGATGATATTACATATATATTTATCCATGTATGGTCATTATCATCCAATGACTCTTACAGTTTCATTCAATTGTTTTCATTTTAGAGGATGTTTTGTGGAGGTTAACACATAATGTAGATGTAAACATAGATGTAAACACATAAATAGGTAAAATAATCTCTGACTTTCATGTTGAATGTGCTAAACATATGAATTTTTTTCCTACATATGTAATAGACAAACCTCAACTCTATTAAGGGGATTAATGAATTGTCTAAGTACCTTATTGATGAAGTTGCACATTAAATCAATAGAAATGTATGTACCTAGAGTCTGATTGAACCCCGTCATATGCATTGCTCTATACATTACCGTTGAATCAACCTTAAATCATTAAACGCTGGGATTAAGCAATATGGAAGAAAGAAAGAGAAATTTACAATTATACTTCGGTATCAACTAAAATAGAAGTAATCACAAAGATCAATTATGACCCCTCCTAATTTTTGACAAACCTCAATTCTAGTAAGGGGATTAACCACTGTCTAAGTACCTTATTGATGAAGTTGCACATTAAATGAAAAGAAATGTATGTACCTAGAGTCTGATTGAACCCCGTCATGTGCATTGTTCTATACATTACCGATGAATCATTCTTAAATTATTGAACGCTGGGATTAAGCAATATGGAAGAAAGAAAGAGAAAATTACAATTATACTTCGGTATCAACTAAAATAGAAGTAATCACAATGATCAATTATGACCCCTTCCAATTTTTGACAAACCTCAATTCTATTGCATCAGAAGTTGCATCAGAAGTTGTTTCTATGGAAGTTAATTACTCTTATAAATTGCTGGGCATGCATTGACGTCCTGGCTTTGTATTGCTTGTACTTATTTTTTCTAAGTTAGGAAATTTTAGGTTATGAGTCATAAGTGATGAAATGTCACTCTCCAATTCTTTGAGGATGAAAAGCTATAGGTGGGATTTTATTTATTTGCTTAGAAACATTGACTCCGGATCTACCCTCTCTGCACCCATGTGTTATAGGATATGAAATAAGAATAAGTGTGAGGTGATTAGCAAGTCCAAATCATGCATGTACTATTTGCCTCACAATGTTTGAAGCTCGTACGAATGTCTTATTCGTTTTCAAAGTGAAGATTGTTGTGCTCGTTAAGTGGTCATATAGCCCCCCATCTCCCCCAAATCTTGTTGAATATTAAGCTTAGAATGGTTAGCAAATTTGAGCACATAGTTCGGTATCTTTTATACACATGTCTTTCATGTGTCTGTTCATAGATCCACACCTCACCATATAGCATTCAAATATAGGGGTCCATATGTTATATGTTTTTCACCAATTTTTGGGAACCTGATATGTTAAACATCATACACTCTCACGATGCTTCTATGTACATATCAAGAAACATGCATCAATGGCCTCAAAACACTTTGCAACAAAATTGAGTGGAGTTTCTAACAATTGAAATAGTCAAGCAAGGCATTTGTTTATGTTAATTGCTTTGTTAATCTCATTTGAGAGTCATTAATAGGAAGGGTCTATGTTAGTGGATAAAAAATGATCACTTGCAAGTATCAATATGTGTAGAAATTTGTTGTATACTATTGTAACCGAAATGTGAAGCTGAAAGTGATGCTCAATAGATACAGTCATTTTTTTGTCATTGTCTTGTTGGATCCAGTCATTTTTTTCTCAGACTGTACTTGTATTGACAAGCATATGTGTCATAATGTAGTTGCAGCAACAATTTATCTGTCAAGGTGTTGTTATATTGACTTATTTATGTGACAATGGGTAGTGGTATTGGCATGTTTATCTATTTAAGTGTGAGCACTTAAGTGTATGTAACTGTGAGAGGATGGGCAGACCCCAACTGGAGCTTGTTCTAAGATTGGAATGGGTTGTACGTGCTTTGCACAGCAAGCAATTTTTGGGAGAGTGTCAGCCCGCCTCTCCGCTGTGGAGCACAACCAGGCTGACTTCAGGCGTCAACTCACCGAGGTGTTATTGACCAGCCAAAACAATGAGCAAGCGTTAAAAGATGTGAACGTGACGCTGAGTAGCTTAGCAGCTATGGTGACGTCCATCATGAATAAACTAGAGTCCAAGACGAGCGTGAGCGAACCCAAGACGACGGCGAACAACGAGGACGTGCATCGTAGCATCCCCAAATCTACGTGCGATAACCAAGATCAGTCCCCCACAGCTCGCATGGGAACCTCCAATACGCTGCCGGTGGATGTGGTGGAGGACACATCAGCTCGTAGTGAAGGTGAAGGCCAACCCATAACCTACACTAGGTTGACCAGGAGCAAGGATGCCAAGCTAAAGGCAGTCTCCGCGTCGCAAGAGAATAGTCAGGAGGGAGTCAAAGGACGTGGAAGCGAGAAGGCATTGAAAAAAGGGAGGGTGGCAAAGGGCGGTGCCAAGAAGCGAGCTGCATCAGAGGTTGCTATTGGGCAGCCTAAACCTACAGCTAATGTGAGCCAGGGTGATGGGGTGGTCGATGGTGGGTGTGCAGATCTTGGCACTGGACCTCCGAAGATTGCAATGGATGGGATTGGCATGGAAGGTAGTGGGGAGGGGGGTCCAAGGGGGGAATAAGGTCGGCGGGACTAGTGGGGAGGATGTAAGTGGGGGGGGGAGTGCGGGTGTAGAGAGCGGGGATGTAGCGGTTCTGGCAGAGGTTGCAAGTCTTGTTGCGTCTCCAGGGAAGGGAGTATCGTCAATTTCATGTCCCAAAAGCCCGAAAACCATGTCACCAAGCAAGATAGGTGACACTGGTGCTGATCACAATGCGCCCGTTGGTCAGGTGAGCCCCACGACTAGTTTGAACATGTCCTCGATAGCGGATCCTCCCAATGTCACCAAATTGTTGATCTTCAATGTGCATGGTACTCTTCTGGACACCACTCTATTGACCGAACCAAATCCAAATCCCAACATTCGTGTGACCAAGAAAACAACGACACGTAGGTTGGTGTATCGGCCATGGATGATGGAGTTTCTGGGCAAGTGTTTTAAATTTTTCAAAGTAGCATTTTGGGGTAGAAAGAGTATACAGTATATGGAAGAGGTCCTACGGGAGATCCTACCCGTGTTCTCTCATTTGGAAGGCCATAAGCCAATTTTCACGTGGGCAGCAAAGGATTGCGAGGTAATACAAGAGGGTGAGGAGGGTTCATTGTGGGGGAAACCCTTGACCAAGGTTTGGGAGAAATGGCCATGTTGGAATGGCACCAACACCGTTATCATAGACCACCATGTCCCTAGGGTGGACTGCAATCCACAATGGAATGTGATCGTCCCCCCCCTTCTATGTTGCACATATGAAGGACTTATATGAGGACAAAGATTATTTAAAGGAAAACTTATGGCCAGCTCTTCAACGCCTCTATGCGCACAAAGACGTTGGAAGTTTCTGGTCCACTGTTAATGTATCCAAAATGCAACCAGGGATGTGTCAACTGAAATCTTTTTCAAGGAACATGGCAGTGCCTGGACCATGCACTCCTATGGCATAGTCAACTGGGAAGTTTCCAGGAGGTGAGGGGAGTTGTGAACTTGAAGTTCACAATGGAAATTTTCCCCCCCTCCTACCATGTGCTCGGGTACTAATTCAGATTGGGTTGTGATTGCATGTGTAGGTGGTTCCGGCCAAGGAAGTGCGACGAAGGGGTGTGAGGGCACTGGATAGTACATCAGGCAATACTTCATTGCCTACACATCAGGTTCCACCAATACTTTGCTAAACTCTTATTCCATAGGGTAATTTTAGGCAGCGTTATTGGGTGTGGACACATTTGAGTCCATTATGGAGTTCTCATTGGTTTGCCCCTTAGAAGTTGTAGTTTTATCCGCACCGCATCCATTGCTGAAACATTGTTGTAATGATCACTACATTTTATTGGGTATGCGTTTGATTAATGTATGGATGGTGTGTAGGTGCAATTTAATGTTGGGCAATGTGTGCACCTGATGAGTCCGAAAAACAAGAGACGCAAGGTGGCAACTGGTAAAATCAGCGGCGTAGGGGGTGTGGACAAGTTCCATTTCAAGGTCATTCCGCAATTTTGCTACAAAGTTGACGTGACCATTGCTCACATAGGTGATGTGAAACTTGCATATCCACATGAGGATGGAGACCAATGGGTAGTTAAAGATGTGGTGGGAGGCAACACACTTTGGAATGAAAGGAGTTTGAGAGCAGCGTGAATTTCCTTAGACGTACTTAGTAGGGAGTCGATAAAGGTCTTCCTTACCCTAAACACTCTGAACCCACATATGAACACTCTTACAGATTTTGTTGGGAACCCCACAAACAAATTCAAAGATGTGTTGTGTTTCATGTATGATTCATGCTTTCATATTGAGGCTGCATCCCAATGTTTGAAAGGTGGTTGCATGCTTGAATGCTATTGTAAACGCATACTCTTTTGCTAGTATGTGAAGCGCAATTTTGTTGTCGTTGTGGTCGGCTTCATGTCCGAATTTGTAGTCACTGTAAAGTTGGGATGTATATGAACTGCACATCATCTGACAATGCTACCCCTCTCACCTCGGCACACGCAATGATATGTCCAACTAATAAAAGAGTAAACAATGGCTGAATGTGTTAAAAGATGGCCTAAACCCGAGCACATGTAACTAGAATGTAGTTGTTCAATAGTGACTTTATAGTCGTTTACGATACAGAAGGCCACGCGACTCAACCCCACGTGCTTCACGTCTGCGCCATGTACTGTTCAACAACTACAAAATGACTACGTAAGAATTAAATAAAAACCACAAAATGACTACATAAGAACTAAATAAGAACTACAAAACGACTACATAAGAACTAAAAAAATGACTACATAAGAACTACAAAATGACTATATAATAACTACATAATGGACACGTGGCGATATATTACTTGACCACATGTGAACCCGCACACCGACATATATCATTCATGCCACGTGGCACGATGACATGGCCAATTGACCTGGAAGCCACGTGTTTGGTGACATGGCACCTGTGCCAACTAAGATGTTGACGTGGATGCCACGTAACGCCACGTAATGCATACATCATACACGGTATGCCACGTCCGTCATCCATGTTTACGACTAGCCTAAATGACTATATCATCCACGTTCCGACGTCACGTCCCAAACGACTGTCTGTCCGTTACAAGTCGTCCGTAATAACACAAAAATTAATAGTCATTGCTGTCCTCAACGACTCAAAAAACAATCATAAACAAAGTCGTTTTTTGTCGATTTTCTTGTAGTGCCAGGACAACTAGGCAAAGTATACCAAGGACTCACCAAATATATCGTAACCAAATATGGTGGCTTCCTTAACCTACCAAACCTCACACACCAAGCATGCTCTAGATCCCCCACAGCTAGAACCCTCTTCCTACTTGAAATCCACATCGACACCCTAGATAAAACCTTCCCTATCAAACAAACTCCGCTCGAAATACAATGGTGTTCCAACTCACAATATGTCACACTCCCTAGTGAAGAAAAACAAAAATCCATACAATACCTCAACAAACTCTACCAATACAACATAACCATAATCCAGCAAATCCAAAATCATGACCAAACTTCAATCATATCTGAGGAAGAATTCAAACAACAATACAAAGCACTCCCTAAAATAATTAAAGAGGCCCTCCAACAAGCCAACATTATTTTTCCCACACAACAAAGGATAGATACCACCCCCCAAAACCAAAACCAAAACCAAAATCACACAAACATACCCCATCCAACCATCCAACCAACTACCAACAACACAAACGGAAGCCTTATCCTCTCAATCACTAATGAAAGAACCAGGAAGAGGAAAGATCAATGGGGAGCCCAAGCTATACACCAACAATTCTTGTGCCAATGGCACACACTTGACGGACCCATAGAAAAATGGATCAATGAACAACACATCCTAAACACAGATAACCTAACCTACGAACATAACCTAGCACTAGCCAACAATTTCCTCAGGGACAAATCCAACAGAGACAAACTCAACCAATACCCCAATAATTTCCACATCCCACAAACCAAAGACTCCCGCTTTGTCCGCCCCCCAATTAAAACCCCGCACCTCACCCTCATAACACAAGAATGTAACCTGGACAAAGACATACTAGCTTCGCAACCAACAATACAAGTAGAACAAGAAGAAGCAAGGATATTTGACCACACTGGAACATACATATCTATAATTCCTTTGGAACGACTCCAATGGCTATGGGCGTGTCACATGGAAAACCAAACCAACCCACTAGTAGCCACCCTACACCCTCCCCCACAAGATTTCGCCATTGAAATCGCATGGCTCCTCAATAGATACGTCACCATACTACCAAGGGAAAAACCCAAAAGCATACTACCAATCAATCAACACCAAAGCGTACACCCAACAATCACAACCCTTCTAATAACCACCTTTCAACTCACCCACTCATACTACTCGTCACCCCTCACATGCCCACTTCTACTCAAAAGATACAACTCACCGCATATTAGAGATATTATCTTCGGCTCACAAGGCTGCACACTAGCCTCAAAATGGAACGGTGCAGGTTACGCACACCCAACAAATCACCACACAATAATAGAATCCTTACATTGGGCCAGAATGGCAGCCAAAGAAAACCCATGCAATATCATCATCATGACCCTAAACCATAAAGATTGGACCCCCCAACAACTAGATCTAGCAAAACACCAAGACATCCATACCATAGCCACAATCCCGCCAAACGCTATCCGATACCCATCCGCACCCCAATGGCCCCCCTACTACAACCAACTTGAAACCTCACTTACAACAATCATATGCATACACAGCCAAGATTCCCGACCCACACACCACACCTTCGCCCCACGACTCCAACAAATCATTCAAGAAGCTCACAATATACACATACCCACACATAACCCCACACTTACCATTAAACCATACAAAATCAACATATCGGACAAATGGACAAACTCCCCCAAAAAACCCTACCCACTACCCACGCCACCCCTAGCACAAACCCACCAGATACCAACCGAGCTCTATATCCCCCGACCACCAAAATACAATCTATCCCAAAGCATCTACACGGATGGATCCTTTATCCCACCAGATGGCAAAGGAAACGAAAACCTTGCAGGATCAGGAGTTTATAGCCAACTCAACAACATCCAAATAGCAGAAAGACTCCCAGGATTTCAAAACATTCTTAGAGCCGAACTATATGCTATCTGGTTAGCACTTGCCAACACACAAGAAGTTAATCACGACATACATATCTTCACAGATAGCCTCAATAGCATCTACCTCATCAACAACCACGTAAGACGCCCATCCTCCCAACACAATCACCCGGACAAACTGCTAATAGCATCCATAGTTCAACACATAACATGGTTCCGACACAAAATAGCAATCCAAAAAGTTAGAGCTCACACAGAATTAAGGGAAATGACATGGCCGACTCACTGGCAATTGATGGCACCTCAAAAGGCACCATAACACCCATACCGTGCATACATGTACCCACACCATACCATACAGGCTAGCTAAACCTCCCTCAACCACCAACCTAACAGGCATAATAAGGAACCTACAAACATTCATAAAAACGGAACACAATATGCTCACAAAAAAAGCAGCCACAGAACTCACATATGCGAAAAAATGACTCGCCAATAAGAAAATCCACCAAAAACTGTCTAACCACTTTTGGAAAACCCCACAAACCATGGACGCCCAAATCACACAACTCCTCAAGTTCCGATTTGCCCAATACATGGGCAACCACAGAAAAAATCTCTTCTGGCCACACACACACCCCAACCCCAACTGCACACTATGCCAAATGAACGACAAAGATACTTGGCCACACCTACTCTCTCTATGTGACAATAAATTTCTTAAAGGCCTAAGAATCGCAAGACACAATGCCGTTGCCCACCAACTCACCAACCTACTAAAATCAAATGTACACACTAGACACCTTACACTCATTAACGCCGGTAACCAACATGGCAACCACCAAGACAACACCATCCCACCATGGATACTAAGTTGCATATGCAACTCCACACGATGCGAATGCTTCGCAAAACTAAGACCGGACATCGTTTACATACAAGGCGCGGCATATGAACAAAAAGGTCCATTAATACCTACACCAGACCTAACCATCCAAATTATTGAATTCACCTTTACGCATGATAGATTCCTTGACCAAGCCATACAAACAAAAAAAGACAAATACAACCCATTAGTAGCCGCAATAAGAGCACAAGGCTGGAATATTAGACCCCTCATAGTTATCACCGCAGGGGTCAGGGGAGCCATAATTCACACAAGAAGCATAGAGCTCCTTGAGAACTTAAATATTCCCACATCACTTATAAAAAAAACAATGAAAACCATCCACCAAATAGCCATCAAATACCTCACATACTTAGTACTTAATAAGAGAAAACTCGACAATAAACAAGAACCAATACTCCCCCCCACATAGTAAATAGGTATCAATTTAATGTATTTTACTCCATTCCATCTTATTTATTTTTTACAAACAAGAGCCCACCCACCGTAAGGTAGGCAGTAAACCCCACCCTGCACCAAGAGGATTCTTGAGCATGGTAGGGCCAACGGGCTCAAATTCACGTCGGACTGCCCGACGTTACATTTTATTTTATTTTATTTTATTTATTTTATTTTACAAGCATTTCATCAAAGCGAGGTGCCTACATTTGGTTACAATTTAACTTTCTAATATATGAATTGTATTCAAATTGCTTAACATTTGAAAGTTACCATTGACAAATTCATAGTTTGGACGTTTTATAACATATGAGATTGACATGTTCATCCATGCAGTTATAAGATGATTCTTGGAAAGCTTTGAAATTGGCTTCTGGATTTGAAGGATGCACTTGTGCATTATAATTGTATGGACGTCAGTTGAAATCCATAAATTACCTCTTTTGCTTCAATAGCAGTGTACAAAAAGACTCTCAGTAAACTCCATCTACGTAGATACTTGGAACGATCGATCATCTGCATTTGCAATTCCTATGATGGAAACAAATCTGCTGTTTCGGGTTCACTTTCTATTCATAAGCTTGCCTAGTCAGTGATGTACATGAAGCAAACCGTTATCCTAATGAGCACTTTTATGCAAAAGATGTACATAAGCCTCAAAATTTCGCCGTGAAGACCCTCCCAGTGCTCCCGACCCTCCCAGTGCTCCCGCTTCACGAGACTTCATCCTAAGATTTTGCATGTTTTTCCTAACACATTCGCCTTCTGCCTCATGCATGAGACACCTTGCCTTCTTCGCGATCTCCTCTTTTGGTACGAAGCGCACTGGCCTCACTTCATCACCTTCAAGTTCCTCCTTTGTGTAAGGATTTCCAGTTAACTCAATTGCCACTTTCAGCTTGTTGTCCACCAAGAACCTGCATCCAAATTCACAGTCACAATATACATGAGTCTCGACTCGTCTTCATGCCTATCTTTGAATAATAGCTGATGGTTGCATGTTTAACAAAAGCATCTTAAGACAGGAATATTGGCAATAGTGAGTCTAGAAAATAGAACACTTTCTTCTATAAACTATAGTGGGAGGGTCACTCCACAAGCCCTTCTAAAATTTGGGGGTCGAGATCACAAGGTAGGAGCCCGAATGCCTTGGCCCAAAAAATGGAGAGGGTCCAAAGAGCCGCCCATTCTATGATGTGGAGAACATCCTCATATGTATATCTTACACATTTGTGAAATACATATGTCTAAACGATGTGATGCGTTTGTCTATAAAATTTGTCACGTACAAATTTTGTAATATGTCAATATTATTCTATGCAAGAAGATGTGCCATACACTACGAAGAGAAAATTAAGTTCTTAGCAAATGCTTAGATTGTATGTTTAGGTATGAGCAGAGACAATAGAAAGGTCACAATGTTACGGCTAGAGAAGACCTTCCGGTTGTATAGGCTTTAGGGAATGACCAATAAGTTCATTATGAATTGACCCTCGACATGTTATGTTTAGTAGGAGCCTTGCTCAAGATAGAAACAACTAGAAAGTTGAACATGCAATAAATCTCCATGAGGCTAAGGGCTTGAAAGGGGTAAGGGCCAACCGCCACATTGGGTGCCATTTGCCTTAACCCCTTAAAAACCTATGGTAATTTTTGTCTACAACCTATTAAACATCACTTGGAATTTGCTCAAAAAGCGTATTGTTTTAGCCAATTTTTTTGTCACATATGTAGCTATTGAGATCATCTATCACACTCAAAAGCTTGATAACATTGACAACTCATCCATGATTAACCTTTCTATTTGATGAAGTTCTCACGTCTCAAGAGGTATTTTGGCAATATGAACACTTCAAGATCATATTTTGCTTCCAACTTTCCTCATATCACACTAGAAGAAATCTTGTCCATTTCAACCCTCCTTGCGACTAGGCCATCAAGACTAAACCAAGAAAAAGCATAAACAAATCAATTCGGTTGGGAATCGGGGGGCACCTTCCATGGGTACACCACGGGTACCTTCCGGTTGCCTACCAATTGAATTGTTTATGCATTTTCTTGGTGCGAGTCGCAATGGCCTAGGGTTGAAATGGACACGATTTCTTCTAGTGTCAATTGCTACAATTTGGTTTTGCACACCACGTATCTTGGAGAGCATTCCATTTTTCTCATAGGGCATTAGGTTTCGTTGGTGACCATGGAATCAATCAAAGCCGTGGAATTTTGGCACGGGTCTCTATGTTTGGTGTTGTAGGAGGGGGAGTGTGCATTGTGAGGAGCACGGGCACCTATGCTAAACTTCTACCTCACATGCATGGTACCCTCACTCCCCAAGATTCTTTGCAAAACTTAGCATCTCATATCTCATTGGCGTGTCGTGTCTTCATTGGACATGAACACAACGAATATAGACCATAACAAACAACCTTCATGACATCATGAACGCTATACTCAAAATTGTGCACATATCACCCTGCTACGAATTGTAGCATGAGAATGCATTGTTACAACATGCAATGGGACTCCTCACCCAGGGTGGCAACTCAAACAAATATTTTGTAAGATATAATCCATCCATATTATCCTTGTACATTCATACCAAAGAACAATTTTACAGAACTTAGAATAAAGTGATGTAGTGCACATTGAGACCATCCATAATACGTAATTAATTTTTTGATTTGAACATGTCTATGTATTATAATACATTAGGGGAGGAATGGACTCAAAAGGTTGCTGCCCTTGTAATAACCAAAAAAATAGATTCTTAAAATCCCAAGCCCTATAGTACAAGGGTGTACCCACGAGCTCACATGCCACAAGGTTTTGAACCATGGGTCAGAGCCAATGGAGTCGTGCTCAAGCACTACCTCAACATACTCAACCTTGCTGATGTGACTCCGGAAGTACATTGTGGAGGTCACGGCAACATCACAAGTACTAGAGGACTACACCATGACAAATCCACACCCTAATGTGTCAATAGTTTAGTGATTCCGGTTTCTGGTACCTTTGAGCCGAACCTCATTTTCATTTGAGTTTTGAAGGCAAAATATTAGAGAAAATCCTTTTTTGGGACCAAACTCGTGGGCACCTTTTGAGTTCATTTCTCCCCTAATGCATGAATAATTTGAAAATAATGTGGACTTTCTCTTGGACAGGGGGCCTAGTCCATAATCTGGTCTCCATCATACCTAATTGTAATTTATATGATCTACAAAAAATTGAAGATATTATAGATTATTTTGGCTTGCAAGCCCTAACCCTAACTCTCTTCCGGATTTCTCTCGGTGGCTTCTCTCCCACTTCTCTTTTGAAACTCTTCAACCCCTCTTCAATAGTTGAAAGTTATAAATGATTTGAAACATAATCCAAATTATTTGAAATATAATCTATATTATATGTACGATTATGTGTACATAATCTATGCCTTTGTAAAAAATTTGGACGAGCCTCTAATTATTTCACTAGTAGAAAATATGGTAAAAAAAAACTGCAGTCATTTTCCCATTGCGGTTCTTTTGACCACCTTGATCTGCAGTCACTAAACAACTGCAGATTTGTTTTTTTGATTTACCGACTGAAATTTTCATAATTTGGGGGCTTGTAATATACCGTTGGAAAGGTCTTCAAAATACCTTTCCAACAATGTATTACAGGCCCCGCAATTTTTAAAATTTCAGTCGGTAAACCAAAAAAACAAATCTACAGTCGTTTAGTGACTGCAGATCAAGGTGGTCAAAAGAACCGCAATGGGAAAACGACTGCGGTTCTTTTTTACCATGTTTTCTACTAGTGTTTGTTTGAGTTGCCACCCCGGGACTCCTCACATACATTATCTAATACATAATGCACTCCCGTTGTGCATTACCTATTGCTTTAAAGACTAGTCACATGTTTACCTTAATAACGTTACGGGCAATGAACGGAGAGAATCGACCGCTAGTTACAGATGAACCGGTTGAGATTCAAGACTTTGAGGAGAACCACCGATCATTTCAAAGAAATCTATGGAATATACCTCGAATTACTAAGGAAAAACCGAAAGATCACAACATGTAACCGGTTGGACTTGGAAACACTAGGATTTTGACCGATTATGTCCAAAAATCTACCCGGACACTGGTTATGGGTGTGTGTGTGAAAGTGCTGAAGAGAAAACACACCTGCGGTTCAGGTGCTGCTCGGCTGTGAGCGGCCAAGCGAGAATGGGGACGCCACTGCACACAGCTTCAAGCGTGGAATTCCATCCGCAATGGCTCAAGAATCCACCGACCGCCGGGTGCTTCAGGATGCGCGTCTGCGGCGCCCAACCGGAGTAGCACATCCCTCTACCCTTGGTGCGCTCCTGGAACCCTGGCGGCAAAAACTCCGAGATGGAAACCGGGGATCCAGTAGCGGCAGAGATCCCGGGCGCATCCGGAGGTCGGACGAGCCACAGAAACGAGCAGCCGCTTGCTTCCAATCCCTGCGCGAGCTCCAGCAGCTGTGGAGCTGAGTGAGTCGCGACACTCCCAAACGAAATGTAAAGAACCGAATGAGGAGCTTGCCTTTTGTTAAGCCAGAGGATGCATGCGTCCGTCTCGTCCGATTCTTGTTCTATCGTGTCGTCGTTCACAATAGGTTCTGGAAGCAGTGGTCCGATTTCGAGGATGATCCTTGCCTGCAGGCGGAGTAGGGGTTCAGTGCCTACATTCGACTATGGAGCAAGTTCACATTCTTCACCATCTAATTGAGTGACAGAAATCTTGCAAGAAAACTAAACAAAGTGTGTCGCTGTAATTGTTCACGAGAGGTTCAGTGTCTACATTCGACTATGCAGCAATTTCATAGTCATCTTCAGCGTCTAATTGAGTGACCAAAAGTTCGCAGGAAAGCTTCACACATTTTGTCGCAGAAGGAGAAAGAATGGACATCATTCATTGTTTGCACTGACCTGCATATCTGGAGTCCCGATTACTTCATTGCGCAAGGTATCAAGCACCGGTTTCTCAATATCGTAGAAGGTGTTGATTAAAATCACGTCCGCCCGTCGAAACTTCAAATGATACTTCCGCATCCACTCGTACATGGCTGGCTTTACATACGGCAATGGAAGATCCAATGCATGAATCGGAGGGAGACCAGGTATATCTGATACTATCATGTCGCGAGTCTCCCTCGTGATTGGAGTCCGGCCTTCCTCAAACAGCCGGTTCGACTGCAACGATCATCAGTATGCTACAAATCAGTACACTAATTAGATTTTTTGAATAATGCCGAGATTTGGAATTCTGGACCCAATTTCGGCGGCCAATTCTAGCGACAAAGAAAAGCGAGGTAGTATGTGAATCATACCTCTAAAGCAACCGAGAGAGAAGCAGCTGGAGAGACATACAACAAGTGTTTCTCAATGCCAAGATTCTCCGCTGCTTCTTGCGCCCACGGCACGAACATGTCGTGCACGATGCACACAGGGGGAGTCGAAGGCGCCACTCCGCGCAGGCTCCACGAGTGCGGCGAGGCGACATCTGTAACGGCCTCTTGCAACAGACGGATCACGGCCGCCCTGTCCTCGGGAACCTCCCTCACTCGCCGCTTCCACTCGTCATGCGGGAGCTCCGCCTTGTCATCCCGCAAGCCTAGCAACCGCAGCCGCTCCCCTCCGGCCTGCGCACTCAAATCCTTCGCCCCGAGCACCTTCTCCAGCTCCCGAACGTGCCTGTCGGAGGTCACCACGGTCGTTACAACCCCTTCTGCTGCCAATCGCCTCGAAAATTGTAGAAACGGAATAGCGTGCCCGGACGAGGAGCTCGGTACGACCACAACGTGCGGCGCGTGGCTCCAATCCATCGTTCAGTGTTCGCCGCAAAATCTCCAACTCTCCGAAGACAATAACAACTTGTGTTGTTTGCCGCAGAAGCTCCTATTCTCCGAAAACACTAATAGATTGTGATGTTCGCCGCAGGAAGTTCCAATTCTCCGCACACACTAATAAGTTATGTTCGCCGCAGAAGCTCTTGGAATCCAGAGATACTAATGCCCCCTCCCCACCTGACTTTACCAAATCACCAAAGTCTTTCCTAAAAAACCGGGTAAAGCTCCCTCGGTTATAGGGGAGGCATGCACCTACAAGAACTTGCTCCCGAGATTTTTGAGTAGGTTTTAGTTAAGTAGCCTTCACACATGTTCATGGTTTTATCTACCAAGCAATGAATGTTGGATAGTTTTTGTCCCATCCCCAAATCCCTTACTACTCATCTATCTTACCATCGGTTTTTGTTAATGGAGCTTCTCGTGCCCTTATAGCTAAGGCTAAAAAACAACCAATCACAAGGGCAGGAGGCGACACTTTTAAAGGTTTTATATTCTTGCCTCATGTCTAGGTACCGATGGGAGGGTCGGTGCTTGAGGCTTAAAACCTCCACTTTTAAACCATGCCACATCATTTGCCAACTAGGCTCGGCACTAAATAATGTCGATGGTGTGAAGGCCGTGTTTTTAGAACCAACTTTTAGGCTTAGCTAAAGTCAGGTGGGGAGGGGGCATAATAGTACTAAGTTGTTGGAGAATGCAACAATGGAGTCCATGTTGTGATGATGAATGTTCCACATGGAATGTGTTGCTTTTAGTAGCTTCAGGTGAATTTTTGTGGCGGGCAATGCAAGCATGGCCCAGTTGTCGGTGCATGCGCTGGCAGCATCCGTGGAAGTGTCCTCGTGTGATGATGATGAGACTTGAAATTGCTGGCAGCAGCATCCGAAGGCTCCACTTCAATTTTGTCGTTTTTGAAATTTGTAACTTCTTCGGGTCATTCCGAGTGTTGTTCCTCCGACGAGAAAGTGATCAAGCGGCTTCCAATCCGGGGCAGACAGGCAAGTGTTTTGGGACTCAATCATGTAGTTTGAATATGTGCATAGGGCTTGCCACGTGTCGGGTACAGCGGTGTCCTATCCACTCACACAACTATGTAAGCTCTGCTTGGTTCAAGCCAGCCCGAACATTTGGCGCCAATTTTTTTTCACCTAGGATGTCACATAGGATGATTAATGTTCAGGCCCAACTCTAGAGCCAAATTTGATGAAACCAAACGATCCATTGGTCTTCAATTTGTCCCCGAGTATAAAGTGGGCCTTACTTACATGCATAGGTACTCTACGTACTTACTATTGCTCATCATCTATCCACCACATGAAAGAGAGGAAATTAGCGTATATGAGCATATCTCTCATTCATCCAACATAAAAAAACTAACCCCTATTGGTTTGTTGCCGTTTCATCTCAAATGAACCTCGGCTACATTTATTTTGGGCTCTTTGAAGCTAATTTCGTTTGTTAAATCAACTTTAAGAAGCAACCTTTTGGGATGCCATACTATTTTAGGGGTTTTATGTTGGATGGATGAGAGGTATGCTTGTATGTGATAATTCACTCTCTTGCACCACATGTACATGGGACAAGGATTCACAATGTCTTTGTAATACATACACATAAGGAAGGTGAAAATACAATGAACTATCCTATAGCATGTAGATGGATATTTTAAGGTGATTTGACCATGGAAGGGGGAAAAAAAAAAAAAACCCGTTAGTTCATTGATGTGAAAATGATCCTTACCCATCCTCGTTCCTTACTATGTAAGGAACTAATTAAAAGAAGGGATGGTGTAATGCATGTGTTGCTAATAGGTGGATGTTTGGTCAAACATATGACAAAGAAAGGAAAAAGCATAAAGGAACATGGGCTTGACATTTTTCCAAGTTTTCTTTTGTTTGAGCACCAATATATATGTGAGATATTTAATGGCATTGAGGTGGAATAAGAGATGGAAATAGTCTAGTGAGGTCTAGTTGGAATGAATGGACCCGAGTCCACATGTAGAGGAGTTTGTCAAGGTCTATGTCTCAAAATTTATACCATTGTGATGAATTCTGTATTTATTATATGAACGCTTTATTACATTTAGAATCAATTCGGAGACAAGAAGGTTCAAGCCTCCATTGCTTTAAGTTAATTGATAGCTAACATAATAGTATACATAAAGCTTTGTTGTCAAAGCAGTGGACATGCACAAACTTTCTCCCCAAAAGATTTTATGTTTTTGTTACATTTAGCCACCGATACAACACATAGATTTTCAGCACATTTATGTTAAAAAAACAGGTTTCCTCTAATTTTAATTTTCAAGCCAAATTTTCTTCATAACCAGCCATACACTGCCACCTACTGTCACAAAGAATTGAACCAAACTGGCTTCATTGCATCCCATCTACTGTGCTAATATTTCTCAATCGGTCAAAAATTCTTGTGGTCTCAATTCCAATCATCCACAAAAGTCCGCATCAGGGAGCTGGTTCTTCTCACCAAGATTGAGCTAAGGGCGGCCACTCCACACACGAGACTGAGGGCCCGTGACCATTACACTTCAAGCACTCTCATTGGTGGAAAAGGAGGAGCCAGCCTAAGTTCGCTTCACACTATGCATCAAGGACCAATGGAGTAAGTGAATGCAAGATGGATGTAAAGTCTGCATGGATTCCTACATGGCATCAAATGGATCATGTTTCATGGTCACTTGGATTATTTTCAAAAACCACGTCGTGGAAGTAGGACTAACACAAAAACTGGGAGACCATTGCACTTCGAAATCTTACAACTATTGATTTATTCCATTTTCATCATGTGTGAGGACCCCGCTTGAATAGAAATTCATTGAAATAGCATTTGGTTGAGGTTCCGGTCACTTGAAGGCCTATGACTTCACACTACACTTGAAGGCCTGTGACCACACCACATGATTTTGGAAGTGTCTTGGGACAACCTTTGGACACTTCCTTTTGGGCTCTCACAATTTCATGGTCACGGCTCTTGGCTTGTGTGTGAAGTTGCCCTAAGTCCTCAGTGAAAGACCAGCCAAACATCTAAAACAACCAAAGTCCTCTTGTCAAGGGAGGTGAGAAGCTAACTTAGCTTTGTAGAGGTTCACAACAGCCAGTGAGCTGAACTCATAAAATTGGTTGTCTGTCTCTCCAAAACATATCTTCCTACATTGTAACATTTTGGAACACTATGGGTCCAGTGATTAACTAACCCAACTTACAGTGTTGATGGTATTTAGTGTCACTAACTATTTGGAGTTACACAGTGCTATAGCTTGTTGCTAAGAATGGAAGCTTTTTACCAAGTAAAGTCGTTTATGTTAGATTAATGTCCATACAATGTATTAAATCACTGTTGATGAAATCTATAATAAGAGGTTAAAGCAAAGTAAGTGACACTAAAATGCCTTTTACACATTTTGTTTCCAAGCATTATCCCTCGTCATCCCTCCCCTCAGCAAGTGAAGACAAGAAGGTTGGGTGCAGTGAAACAAATCTGCCGTCAATAGTCATTGAATTGGAAGTTTAGTGATTGCGATTGTTATGACAAAACTTCTGGTCCATTCAGCAGATTTTGGCTGATACAGATAAGAATGGTGCAAAGACAAGTATATGCTACAGCTTCTTAATATGGATGTGCCACATGCTTTCTGTAAAGACTTTGATGCCTAGCAAAACCATAACCAGGGTGATATTTTCTGGAATGATCGTCGTCAGCAGGACTTCATGGCATGTGTTCTACATTCTTTGTCAGCTCAAGGACCTCATCAGCAAAGAAGTGTGTACATTCAGATTGAAATACCAAGTATCTGAAATATGTAGTTCAATATTTGAGCTTCATCTTTCCTAAGTGCCTCTCCCATGCACAACCTTTATGAGTTTATCTCGAAGGTGATTGGAAGAGAGATCGTGGCCAGGGATGCAAACCACTTCCACCACTTCAGAGATGGCGTGTGTTTGTGTGGTGATTATTGGTAAGCAGGTGGGTAATCCAACTTCAATCCGACTACGCCCCGATTCCTTGTGTACACCTCTCTCTTGCATCGAAGTGTGCACCGAGGACACCTCCTTCCACTTGCCAGCTGCTGCATAAATGTTGGAAAGGAGCACATACGCAGAGGCATTCTTGGGGTCCAACTTCAGAAGCTTGTTGAAGGAAAGGTCACCCAACTCCCACATTATTATAAGTTCTACAAGCACCGAGCAAGGTTCCCCAAGCTGCTCCATTCGGGTCAACAGGCATATTATCAATGAAGAGCTTAGCTTCCTCCAAATGTCCTGCTCGCCCAAGAAGATCCACCATGCAATTACAATGCACCACGGTAGGTTCGATGCCAGAATCTTGCGTCATTGCCACAAAGAGTCAATGGGCTTCATCGAGAAGGTCTGTGTGACTACAGGCCAACAACACCGCCACAAATGAGAACTCATCAGGATTCACACCCTCCGCAATCATTCTTCTGAAGATTTCCAGGGCTTCACATCCGCATCCCTGCTGTGCGAGCCCACTTATCATAATAGTCCATGTGATTGCATCACGTCCCGCTATTCTTTCAAAAACGAGTTGGGCAACTTCAATACTACCAAACTTTCCATACATGTGAATGAGCGCATTGCCTACACGCAAATCTGACTCGAGTCCGCTTCAAGGACATTGCTGTAAACTTCACCCACTCGCAAACCCCCTGCACTCGCGGATGGATTCAGGATGTTGGAGTACTAAGAGATTGCATCTGTCTTGAAGCCTTCCTATTTCATTACGCAAAAGTGTTCATATGCTTCAAGACCTCTTCCATGTTGTGTAAGTCCAAGGATCATTGTGCTCCACGTGATTACATTGCATTCCTTCATTCTGTCAAAAACTACCCGGGCATCATAATACTGCCACTCTTGGCATACATGTGAACAAGTGCACTGCCCACAAGCAAACTTGACTCAAGTCCTGTTTTAAGGGCATGGCTGTGAACCTCCTTCACCAAATCCAAAGCCCCTGCACTTGCAGATGCATTCAGGATACTTAGAAAAGCCACTGCATCTGGTTTGAAACCTTCCTGTTTCATACGGCGAAAGAGTTCAAATGCTTCATGACCTCTCCCCTGTTGTGCAAGTCCACGAATCATCACATTCCATGTGATTGCATTGCGTTCCTGCATTCTGTCAAAAACTAGTTGGGCATCATCAATACTGCCACTCTTTTGATACATGTGAACAAGCGCATTGCCCACTCGTACATCTGACTCAAGTTCTGCTTTCAGGACATGGCTCGAACCTCCCTCACCAACTCCATTGCCCTTACACTTGGACATGGATTCAAAATACTGATACAAGTGATTGTCTTTGGTACACAACCCTCTCTTCGCATTTGAAGAAAGAGTTCATGCCCTTCACGACCATGTCCGTGTTGTGCAAGACCACCGATCATCACACTCCATGTGATCACGTTGCGTTCCTGCATTCTGTCAAAAACGAGTCGGGCATCGGCAACACAGCCACTCTTTGCATACAGGTGAACAAACGCACTGCCAACACGCAAATCTAACTCCAGTCCCACTTTCAAGGCATGGTTGTGAACCCCCTTCACCCACTCCAAAGCCCCTGAGCTTGCACATCCATTCAGTATGCTTAAATCGGTAGTAGTATCTGGTACACAACCCTCTCTTTGCAATTGGAGGAAGAGTTCATATGCTTCACGTCCACATGCGTGTCGTGCGAGTCCACCGATCATCGCGTTCCATGTGATTTTATTGCGCTCCTCCTTTCTGTCAAAAACTTGTCGGGCATCCTCAATACTGCCACTCTTTGCGTACATGTGAATGAGCGCATTGCCTAAACGTACGTCTGACTCCAGTCCTACTTCCAGGACAAGGCCATGAACATCCTTCACCCACTTCAAAGCCCGTCCACTTGCACATGCATTCAGGATACTCACATAAGTGATAGCGTCTGGTTTGAAGCCTTCATGTTTCATTTGAAGAAAGAGTTTATATGCTTTAACGCCACAACTGCTTTGTGCGTATGCTCCGATCATCCCATTCCAGGACATGACATCACGATTGGTCAATCTATCAAAAACTTGCCTCGCCTTCTTGATGGGTCCACACTTTGCATACATATTAAGGGCAGTCCCTACACAGACACTTGAATCAAAGCCATCTTGAGTGATATACTTCTTGGCCCCATTTTAAAGCTAATGGATTGGCACATGCCTTCAAAATGCTCAAGAATTGTGATCCGGCTTCACACCATCTTGGTGCATTTGATTGAAAATTCCCATGGCATCCTTAGCATGATTGTGCTGAGCATAACCTCCAATCGTGATTGTCCAACTTAAACTAATTTTTTGACTAGTTTAGCAAACATTTGGCATGCATCCTGTAATCTCCCACATTTGATATACAACTTCAATAAATTGTTCACCACATGTGTGTTTTGCTCCATTCCGCTCATATTGATCCAATCATGGACCTGCTTGGCTGCTACATGGTCTTTATGCTTCAAGCACAACTTCAAAACTTCAATATACATGTACGAATCTATAGTAATGCCTTATTCTAGTCGATTCTTTATAACAACAATTGCTCCACTAGTTGTTAGTATTGGCACTGTATGTGTGCATATGGCCATTGCCCCCCTATATGATTTGCCTCAACTCTCTTGCAGCAATTGGAAGAATATATGTTTCTTGGTTGTCTCTCTTGGGTAACCTGACTCATCAATAGATACTTCATTGAAAACAACCATAAACAAAAGAATACCACTTCATAAACTAAAAAGTGCAAGGTAATAAATGCCCTAACCTCAATATTAAAAAGTAGACATACTTTCATGAATCTACTTGCAATCTTTATATCTCTTCCGGAAGATAGAAGGTGGTAGAGATAAAAGCGTGTGTTGTGCAAACCAAATCCTCAAACCCTTTCAAATCAGAAGTATTCAGCACACCAAATTACGAAGTGTTTTAGTGGCAAACTATCTTTGGTTACTAACTTTGATTCATTTACCTCATCTAGTATAAAGACATATTTCACGCCTACTTCACAAGGTGAACAACTCAATTTCTAGAGTCATACGCTTCATGCCAATACCTCGGGGAGGTAACTATCGGAATTTTAGAAAACCACGTGAGATAAAAAAAAAATATGGTCAATTTAATTCATTTAGGGTAAAATATATATTTTCATTAGATCTACCATAGCATTGGAAATATGTCCCCTACATGATTATATGTAAAATAGGGTGATGGATAATTCCTCCATTTTAATAATCAATGAAAAAAATGAGGTCATAGACATGGGATCCAGGCCCCTAAACTGTGTAGTAGGATCAATAGAATAATTATGGGTTTGACTACTTGGATGAAGAAGTGTGTAGTTTCTGTCCAAATTTGAATTAAACGCATTAGTATGGAGGGAAATGTTGTAGGATTTTTTGGAGGAAGGAATGTGTTGGCGCTCCTCAACAGCCGTTGGGTTTTGCAATGACGTTGAACACATGAGACCTTGCTCAATGGTGTTGAACATGACATTGTAGAGGATGTTGAACATGTATCTTGATAGTATTAGAGGGTGCATAGTTGTATCCTAATCCTTCACATTGTAAATGTTTGTTACAAGGTTTAAATGAGACTATAGTTAAATGTGTTTGTGAAGATAATTAAAGTAAATGTTTTTAATTTTTTGTATTGAGCTTTCTTATATTTGAAAACAACCTTGTTTTTTTGGAGTAGGTAGTTGTGCAAAATTTCATGTCTTGTCACAACTGATTGTATTTCTTGTTTTGTTCTATATGTGATCAAAACTTGTCAATTTCAATTTGTATATTTTGTTATTTTCATGGTTATTGATAACCTTTTAACTAGTATCCAAATGCTAGTGGTTGTGCTTTAAATGGTACTTTGAATGTTTTAGGATTGGCATACTAATTGAAAGTTAACCAAATGAATGACAATTTGAATGGTATGAAATGTTTGTTGCTCACATAATCGATTTCGCAATGCTATACTATTCCATCCACTATTTGGTACTTGTACGATTTATTAAAAAGGTATTGTGCCAAAAATTAGCCTCTCTAAACAATTACAAATAACTATAGGGTGTTAAAAAACACGTCAAAATAGCTTTTTATGTACAAATAAGGAGGGAAAAAATATTGAGAGGTGCATAAATATCCCCCCATTAAATACCCCATTATCGCACATGGTTACAAAACGTAAGGGGGTGTGATCGCCCCGAGGCCAATACCTATTTGATTTTGCAGTGTCATGAGAATCACTGCTGCAATGACCAACATGAGGTTGTAATTTGCCTCGAGTTGTGTCTCTGAGCATCACCTTCACCCATGGTGGAGTTGACCAGCCATCAACCCAAAGGGATTCCCTCGTTACCTTATGTTTAAAGTCAGGTAGTTTGGGATTCCTCTGCAGGCACCACAACCCACAATCAGGTATGTACGTGATTAGACAATGGAGTGATCTCCTTAGGTTCCACTCCACTCCAAAACAAGCAAAGATATTATATAGACTCCTTGTTTCCCAGAGCACCCGTAACATTGTACAGGCAAGAAATACCTTCCTCACTGTTTTCTCAGCAACTTTCTAACTCAACTGATTGGCAGTCTTAATGATACCTTGTGAACTCTGATGTTCCATCACAAGGAAGGATCTGCAAAATCGTCCTTCCAAACTTGTTCAATCGCACGTACTCTGCCTACAACAACTCGAAGACACTGCATCCATGTCAGTCATGAGCCCCATGCTTTCCAGGAAAGACAACCCACACCCACTTCTTTTCATGAGGACGGGCATCTATGCGTACCTGAAGCGTTGGTACTTGAAAATGGTCTTGTACAAACTGATGTTGATGAACGCCTTATTTCTCCGCTGCTTCTTCCTCCATGGGAGGACGAGAGCAGTAGTAAAGAAGGGTGGAATAGCTATGGAGGCTCGAAAAACGTGATTGCACAGACATTCTGATCACATGAACCGACAACAATGCTTCATCAAAAGCCTATTAGCAGCAATTTGAACATAAGCTTCTCATCAAAACTGATAAGTAGGGTTTAGAGTTCAGTCAACTAGGTTCATGTCCTGCCAATAAGGCAATATGTGACACCCGTCATCAAACGTTACTGTGTCTAAATATATATTGGGAATACCAGTAGGTGAACACAAGTCACAATTATATCAAACCACTTATGTATAACAGGTGTATTGCCATAAGTCACTTGTGAACCAGCTCCGCACACAAAAGAACTTCTCCGTTGTTGCCCATGACCCAATAAAAGGTGCTTGAATGCAGACATTTGTGGCAGTGTCTGCAAACCTTGAATGGGAAATCTTACACTGCAACAGTGAGGTAATACCACAATAGGCAATTATAACTTCTCATCTGGAGAAAGCATATGAATGAGTCTCTTTCTTCAAGTCTTCGGCTTTGAACAAGTGTAAGTTTTCTGTCTGGTTGAGTGAATCTCCTTCTCCAGATGTATGCAGCGTCTGAGACCTTGAGTAAACGTTGAGAAAGTAGTAAGAAGGCCATGAAAGTAGGTCGAGACTTAATGGCGATTGCTGGATTTGACAACTCACAGCTGCTCCAAGCTACGATGTATCAGTAATGCTGTACGACTGCTATATCATAACTCCGTCCAGCAATGTTGGTCAAATTTGGAAGGAGGAACATACTTCCGTCCAGCATTGTTGAGAGAGTTTTTTGATATTCACACCTATCAACTTCAGACTAGAACAAAAACAGCAGTTGAAAAGGTTAGTCAACTGTAGGTTATGATCCCATACAAATCAAATTGAGGTGGCGAAAAATCTCTTTTGCAGTTCTTGAGGTTCTAGAATGAAATCGCGGGATGAGGTCAGCCTGAGTAGGTCAACTTGATAGTGTAGGAAAGCAGTCAACCTGACTAGTGCAATTCTGAAACAGAGAAGTTTCTTTCATTAGTTCCTTTGGAATGTTGCGCATGATTCCTCTCAAAAATTGGTAGAATTCCTCTTAGTGAAGCTTTGCTTTCTGTTGCGAGGACTTCACACTTCGATCCCTGTTCCGGACAACTAGAAAATTTATGATTTAATCTTTCTAATATGAAGTTGTAGGATAATAAATATCTGATTAGATCAATTTGACAATGCAGGAAGGAAATCAGCCTGAGTGGTGCAATTCTGAAACAGAGAAGTCGCTTGACACATTCCTCCCACTGTTTTCTCTTAAATGTTGCGCACCATTTCTCTCCAACATAGGTAGAAGTCCTCTTAGTGCAGCTTCCCTTCCCATCCCAGTTGCGAGAAGTTCGAACTTGAATACCCTGTTTCGGACAACAAAAAGGTTCAGGGCTTCAGCTTTCTAGTATATGAAGCCGCGGAAACAAATCAGGCTGAGCAGGTCAATTTTGTTGAAACCTTATGCCCACACGACAAGTTACCTGTTAGTTTACTCAAGATTAAAAAGTCCTTTTATCTTTAGGGTTACCTTTGAGGTTAGGTTAAACTTTGACGGTATTAATACCAGTACTCTTGAAGTCGAATTGTTTGTTCCAAGCAGTGAGTTCTGCTAAGGTTTCTCTAGGACTCTAGGCAGGGCCCCTACTCCACCGTCAAGTAATCTTTTGTCTCTCTACCAAAATTTGGGGCCAAGTAGACATTTTCCCTTAGCCGTTGGGGCTGGAAGCCCCCAGCAACTTCAGAACACCATAATTTTTTCATATGATCTCTGATGCCAACAAGAAACCATTCCATTGTCATCTACGTTTCACATAGATGTCGATGGACTACTCACTTGCCCCATTCGGACAAGTATTGAGGAAGTCATGCCTATTCAAACCTTGGCAGTCTCGGGAGCCATTCCCAGGCCATTGTTGTACCAAGGCGTTGTCCCGGGATAGCGCCCCACTCAAATTGTCATATCTCACAACACCCGGGGCCCTCACCCACACTAGGATCATTTGGGCCCTCTCACCAACAGCGCCGCAAGTCCCGGGTGTCACTCCGGGTCCCCCTTGTGCCCATGGTGTTTTGGGCACTCCTCATGGAGAGGTACGCGACATGGACATTTCCATACATGTGGCATGCAACGAATGATCAATTTTGGGGCAGTCAATGGTATTCCTAACATTCGGTTTTCGAAACAAACGTGTAGTGGCCGCCAACTTGGTAAACACGGCAGAACCAAGATGCCCAAGGAAGCTACATTTCACGCCTCAAAAATCTTAGAATTGGTCTATTCTGACATATGCGGACCATTCAAAGTTAATTCCACAGGTGGAGCGAGATACTTTGTCACATTTGCAGACGATTTCTCAAGAAAGCTATATATCTATTTTGTCTCTAACAAGAGCCAAGTTTTGGCCAAATTTTGATATTTTGTCCATCTCATGGAAAACTCCACTGGATACACCATCCAGACTCTTCGCACAGATAACAGAGGAGAATACACGTCTTAAGCCTTCTATGATTTCTGTTCCTTGAAAGGAATAACCAGAGAGCTCACCCTCCACACACATCACAACGCAACGGCGTGGCCAAATGTCGAAATCGATCGCTACTAGACATCATTTGGTGTCTCTTGCTAGACAAGGCTCTTCCAGGCCATCTCTGGGGTGAAGCGGTCAAAGCTGCCAGCATCATATTCAATCTCCAATCCACTAAACGACATCCTGACAAAACACCGAACGAAATTTTTTCAAGTAATAAACCTTCTATGACCCACCTACGAGATTTTGGTTCCTCAGTCTTTGCACACATTCCAAAGCCCTCTAGAACCAAACTTGAACCTCGTTCCGAGAATATGTTCTGCTCAGCTTTAACGAAGATCAAAAGCCTATAGATGCTATCGACCATCCATATCGCATATCTCTCCATGAGAAGTGTTTGAAACACCATGGGTACCAGGGGGATTCCGAAGTGACACCCGGGACTTGTGACGCTATTGGTGAGAGGGCCCAAGTGATCCTAGTGTGGGTGAGGGCCCGGGGCGTTGGGAACGCCTCCCAACCACAAAAACTAGGAGGCACGAGGGTAAGGCCATAAGCTATGCGTAGCTTATGGCATGCCAATTCTAGAATGCTCAAGAACACCTCCATCGGAGGTGTGAGCTAGGAGATATGGCAATTTGAGTGGGGTGCTATCCTGGGGCAGCGCCTTGGTACATCAGTGACCTGGGAGTGGCTCCTGGGACTGCCAAGGTTTGAACAGGCATAACTTCCTCAATATTTGTCCGAAAGGGGCAAGTGAGTAGTCCATCGGCATCCGCGTGAAACGTAGATGACGATGGAGTGGTCGATTGTTACCATTAGAGATCATATGAAGAAGTTATGATGTTCTGAAGTTGTTGCGAGCTTCCAACCCCAACAGCTAAGGGAAAATGTCTACTTGGCCCCAAGTCTTGGGAGAAAGACAAAAGGTTACTTGACGGTGGGGTAGGGGCCCTGCCTAGAGTCCTAGAGGCTTATATGGATGAGGCGGTGTAGCCGAACCCACCCGAGGCCGAACGGCACGGCCTCCATAGGCATTGGCCCAATGTGAGGGCATAGTTGCCTAGTATGGCTTGAGTTGTTATAGTGTTGCTCCGGCAACGCGATGATCAACATAAGATTGGACTTCCATGGATGGAAGTCCACATCTAAGAATTGGTTACCGATTAAGGAGTGAGTCCCAAAACCAAGTAGGAGGGTTGGTTTTCCTCCTATGAACTATAAGGTCCGCGGTATAGGGAGCTAATCATTTGCATGGCGGAATACGAAAAGGTAACGCACGTAATCCTTGCTAGAATGGAAAAAATGACCAAGATACTTAAGGGGAGCTAACAAGGGTTGCGACATTGCTCCTATTGTGCGATGGGAAACCATCCGAATCTTAACGGCCATTATTGTACACCTAAACTAGTCAATCCACCAACTCGACGTATTGACAGCCTTCTTCAACGGCATTCTTGAAGAAGATGTTTACATGCACCAACCTTAAGGTTTTGTCAAACTAGGAGAAGGCCACCCTATCTGCAATCTCCACAAATCTCTCTATGGTCTACGTCAAAATCCCCGAGCCTGGTATGCTCGTCTCCACGTTGTCCTTCTGGCTTGGAGCCTCACGCAATTTCACTCCGATCCCAATTTTTACTTCGCTCACACTAGCACTGACACAATTACTTTTATAGTCTATGTTGATGATATTTTTGTGACATCTCATCATACAACTCAAAGACCATTTGCACTAGAACTTCAAAACTAACAATCTCGGCCCCATTCAGCGGTACTTGGGCATTCAGTTTGATTGGGACTCCTCTGGCTTATGCATCCATTAGATTGAATATGCGCTTAGCATTCTACACTAGTTCAACATGGAGTATTGTGCACCATCTCACACTCCTCTTCCCGAAGGCATGATCTTACCTAAAGATAATGCCACCCCTCACGTTGATGCTACTGTGTATAGAATGTTAGTCGGCAAGCTTTTCTTCTTCACCAAATCTAGACCAGATCTCACGTATGTTGTTAGTGTGGTTAGCACATTTATGCAAAATCCTCAGGAGACACACTTGCAAGCTACAAAGCATATTCTACATTACGTGCATTGATATCCAGACTTAGGCTTGTTCATTGAACCAAGGGAGGAAAACCATCTGCTCGGATATACCGACGTTGACTATGGCTAAGACATAGATGATAGGATTTCAGTAGGAGCATACATCTTCTTCCTCGGAAGAACCCCTATCTCCTGAAACTCCAAGAAACAATCTAGCACTTCTAGGTCCTCTTGTGAATCCGAATCTAGCTCAATGCTCATGTGAAGCTATTTGGATTAAATTTTTTTTGCAAGAGCTCAGACTTCTGGACGACAAACCAACCACCCTCTACTGTGACAACCAAAGTAGCATCAAACTGAGCTACAACCCTGTCTTCCATGAAAAATCAAAACACTTTGAAATAGATTACCATTTCACCTATCAAAAAGTAGAGAATAACATTATCAGAGTACAATACATCCCCTCTCAAGAACAACCGGCAGATCTCCTTACAAAATCACTCGGGAGAACGAAGTTCGAGGAATGCAAAAGAAAACTCCACCTTTGCAACAATTATCCTCCCAGTCATCAGGATCCTACAAAGTGATGAGGAAAGTAGGCTACCATCGAATCACTAGAAAATGAAGTATCTCTTTTATTGAATTTTTCCTCCTCTTCCGAAGGAAGCTATCTTACGAGCGATGAGCAGTGAGTGGTGAGCAGTAACACATGAGCAATGAGCGATAACACATGAGTAATGAATCCAAATTTAGTAAAGATACATGGGTTTAGGGTCCATAAACTAAATTTGGTACTACATTAATTGCATATTCTCAATTTTAAACTGGAAACATTTTAAATGAAGCAAGAATGAAGGAGGCGTATTACTGTGGATCATTTGGAATACTTTTAGTCCATTGATGATTTTTATTATAACAATCCAAACCAATACATGTTATTTATTGACATTTTTATATATGCAGCTTAATAAAACACTTGCAATACTACTCAAATTCTACAATATCAGAAAGTTCAAGTAATCGCATGACCTTGTTGTAGGTATATGTAAGTGCATGAATGAACTTGTCACTCTCGTAATTCACCTTGCACAAAAATCTAAACATATAATAAAGATGTTTGCAATACACCCATTTCCCTTTCTTTCCCAATGCATGAGAGGACATTTTCGTAAAATCCGGGCATGTGCAATGCGGGATGTTGCCAATTGTGACACGGTATGTGATATCCTCTTTGGAAATAATGTTGATTATCACTCCAAAGTCCAGATATGAAATGACAGTGACCCAACCACATAGTAACCGTCCATGAGTCCGGCGCTCTCCCATTTGTTTTTGTGATCCACCGCCGGTGATGTTAGATTGCGACGCACCGTCTTTCCAAACTTGAATGTAGGGTGGGCGTCCGAGTTCGGTGGCATACGAAAATGCGAGCAAAGGATAGGGGGATTGCGATTGTTGAATGCCTACGACGAGGGGACAATGCCTCCCTCTGTTGTAGTTGAAATATGGCGTCCTCAAGCGCCAAAACCTCCTCTCTTGATAGATTGGTACCTATCTTCACCAGCCACATGTTGGATAATATAGGCCAATCCAACACATACTTCTTCTTACTGCCACTCACACAACACTTGATGTCGTTAAGGCAAAACCAAAATTCATACTTCACATTGTTAGGAGAGCGAAATTCCTTCCTAAGCCCTTTGTATGTTAGAGCAGGTGTGTCATGTTTGCCAGTCCCGACTTTGGCATTGCATATAGTCCCTGTAATGGCCTGTAGTGCCCAACATCGTTTGGTCGAGTTGGGTGGCAATCTTGCAATGTGCTACTTGGAAACAAGACAATCAGTCTCTAACACGCAGGGATTACACGTCACGTCGCGTCACGTCCTGTGACAGCGACGTGACGGCAGACCTGAAAACGTCACGTCCGTTTGAGGGGGGTAAAACAGTTTACCCTGTCGTCACACAGGGTAAACTGTCGTCAACAGTGTCGACTGCTAGTGGGCAGTCGACGAGTTACAGCGACTGCTACTAGGCAGTCGACACACTGAATCGACTGCTAAAGGGCAGTCGTATAGGTGTGTCGACTGCTGACGGCAGTCGAATTTCCATGTCGACTGCTCTTGAGCAGTCGACTACCATAACTAGTCGACTGCTAATAGCAGTCGACTTGGGTTGTCGACGGCTCTTGGGCAGTCGACATGGAAATTCGACTACTATTAGCAGTCCACGACAGGCGGGCGACTGCTTGTGAGCAGTCGTCTGCCCTTCAAGTCGACTGCTATTAGCAGTCGACTTGGACAGTCGACTGCCCAACTGCAGTCGACAACCCTCGTCGACTGCTAATAGCAGTCGACAAAGTGCGGACGACTGCTGGTGGGCAGTCGCACCCCTTCGTCGACTGCTATTAGCAGTCGACTTGAATGGGTTGCGACTGCTCACGAGCAGTCGCGTAGAGACACCCATGGGCACGTGGCGTCCATGGGTTGGTCCAGGGGGCGTCTAATCGAAAGGACGCCTCCTTGGGGTATATATGGACCCCACTTCCCTCATTCCCTCACTCCCACCTCCCTCCATTTGGGCCTAGGTTGTTAATCAGCCCTTGCCATTTGGAGATAGAGGTGAGCTGGAGGGCTACAGGTGGACATACGTACTGAAATACGTATACGGGACAAACGGTATACTATATCTGCCTACTATCTGTATTGTACTGCAACCCACCTACATACGGTATACATTGTACCCCATTGCGGTTAGTTTGAACCATACTGGAAATTGTTATATGTGAACACTTATTTTGAAAGTGGTTTACATCTAATTATGTAGTTTGAACTTTGAACGGCCTTAATTTGGATTTAGTGGATTGGAAAAAAAATTGTGGGTGGTGGCGCTTATTTTGGAAGTGCTACCATATTAGGTTTAATTTATAGTAGGCATACAAAGCTAGGGGTTAGGGGCAACGATGGCAGACGAAGATAACTTGCCGCCGGAACCTCCACGTGGCGGGGATTTGGATCCGGGGGGGACTCCGCAAGCGACACCGGGGTCGGCATGCGCTAGAAGACGCGGCAATGCGCCGAGGGGCAGGCCGCAACCAATCAATTTGGAGGTGGCGCGGGACCCGAACATTCTCGCCAATCCCGGCTGGCAAAATGAGAGGGGCATGTGGTTGTATAGCACGGTCCGAAGGTACGTAGAGTGGACCCATTTGACGAGGATGTTCGTTCCCAGCGCGAATGCTGAACGGATGTCTAGACAACGCTATGGCATATGGAGGGAGGTGAGCCATCAAATATTTGGAGAACGGTGCAAAGAGGTGTGGGATTTCTTGTGGGGTGCACCGAGGAAATTTGATCGCGGGCATATGCTAATGTGGTTATGCCAAATGGTCTACGCGGAGGTAATTTTGGGAGTGGATATCGACTGGTCCACCATACCCCGCACGAGCCCGGACTTGAGGCAGGCACGCCGGGTCACGGTCATACCAAGTGCCGTGCTAGGACGGAACGATGGCCGTCCGATTCCATTGGCATGGCAAACTCCAATGAATCCTTTGAGGGTCCGATCTTATTTTGATTTCCTTGCGGGACCAGATCATCAAATTGTGGGGACTCCACCGGCCGCCGAGTCAAACATGGACGAGCACAACATTGTCATAGGGTTGCCGGTTGAACCACCTAGCCGGCGACAAAGGGTCCACGTGACACCGCCACATGGTTCCCGGTTGGTTTGTCCTCCATCTTCGCCCGTTGATGTGGAGATGGCATCGGCGGTGCCATCCCCACCACTGGTAGTTGCCGACAACGACGTTGTGGAGGCGTTGAGGGCGGAGTTGGCAAAATGCAAATCTGACCACGAACGGGAATTGGAGATGGTCCGACGTGCACACGCCGAGGAGGTCCAAGGGTTGAAGGCCGAGATTGCACGTTTGACCAACCTTGAACTTGCGAGGGCTGATGCGCCACAACTGCCGCAAGCAATGTCTGGTAGTGATGGACAAGGGCGGGAGCCGTCGCCCACAACAAACTTGGAGGCAATGAGGGTTGATTACGACCGGGTCATTAGGAGGAACCGGTTGTTGGAGGACGATTACATGGGCATGGTCACAGCCACTATCATGTTCGCCACGCGTGAGAGGGCATTGATGGACGAGCTGACACACTATAGGGACCACGGCGAACAGTGGCCCGAACGACGGCTTCTTTTTACCTCGTGGCCGCCATTGGATTTCATGTATCCTGAGAACCTCCCGGTCGATGACGACCATTACCCCAGTATTGCGTGGACCAAGAGGCCCGAGGATGAATTCCAATGGGATACCGCAGTATCATCCCGCATCGTGATACCCCCGGCCAGACCAGCCTTGTTGTGGCCATGCGTCCCCGATTGGATCAAGGACGGGAGCATGTGCCCCATTTGTTCCAATCCTTGGGGACCCGAAGGCGCATGGATCGTTGGGTCGTGCGGTCACATGGTCCACCCGAATTGTTTGTTGCCACACATGTTGCAAACACGCCGTTGTCCTACGTGCCAAGCCCCTCTGCATCGAAGGTTGTACGAGCAATTCGGAGTGCAATGGGGAATGCCTCCCGATTTTGAATACACAATAATCCATGGTGTGCCGCCCGCAGAATACGGCGATCCTCCTGCTTATAGCTGGCGTGCACGGAGGTATTTGAAGGACCTGCGAGGCTACCCGACAAACTTCACGCCTGAAATGTACACAAGGGTTGCTCATGAGTTTTACCCCGGCTCCTCTCCTCAGGCCGTAGGTTTGAGGGCATTTTTGTACCGTGTTGTGGGTGGGCATGCCGGAGAGACGGGTGAATACGTCCCAGGTCCTCACCCCCACGGATACGTGTATGACTCCAACGGCAATGTGATAGTGGGGGTATTACCACGGGAACCGGTCCCGGGCGAGGAAACAACTTGGGATGTGGAACACGTGTTGGACACAACAAGTTTTGAGGCCGATCTGGAGAGGCAGGAGGCCGTTACACAAGAGGGTAGCTTCAATGAGGTGGACGTCCAAATCCGGATGAATGAGTGGAAATACGTCAATGGCCTTTTGGACATCCGTGACGGGGCCTCTAGCCCCACCATGCAAGACGTCCTGCGCCATCCGAATGCCGCGAGGGGGTTGCACATTGGAGACCGCGCGCGCGCTCGTGCACAAGCTGACCGGGAGACTGCGGCGCAAGAACTATGGGCCATCACCGAGAGCAGGCGTGAGGCGAGGCGCCGGACACTACGGCCACCAAATCTGAACGGTGCAAGCTCAAGCCGCGGACCCCCCATTGCATTGGATAGTGATTCGGAGCCGGATTAGGAATGTTGGCTAGTGTTTGTGAGATAGGCGTTGGACTAGGAGGCATTATTTGATACTCAATTGTACACAATGCGGGAAAAACCATGATTTTGGAAATGTTTATAAGTGAATTATTGTTCACTATCAATTTTGGGAGTAATAAACAAGTGTCGCACAATGATCATTTCTTATGTTTGCCCACACAATCGGTTGCCACAAACATCCAATTAAACCATGGACTTTGCATCTACATGCATTTGCACTTGAATCAAACACGTATCGATGCAAATAACTGTGACAATGATTCCATGTGGCATGATTATAAGTTCACACCAAGCGGAAAACATCACCGCAATATTGCTGGGAATTCATATATTGCGCATTTCCAACTTACCAACATACGTAAGTATACGTGCAAGTACAAACTTGATACTACGCTCTCACCATATTCGTGGGCAAATCTTACATTGACGACCTAAGTGTGTACTCTCTATACACCCGGTATTCCTTTTGGTGCGCGGTGCACCGGTTGAACCCCCAATGAATTGCGTCATGCACCGAGTGTTTTATGGTTTGGTAGAACCTCCACAAGGTCCCATAGTTTTTTCGAAAATACAATTGATTTTTCCCCTTCGTGAGAACGTCGCTAAGGTCCTGAAACAAGTGCCATGGGAAAAGTTTTTCCTTGTAACCGATGCGGCATGCGGGCCTTTCTTGGGCGTCCAAGTATCCGCGGTGGTGACGATCAACTTTTCTCCTAGGTAGTCGAACCCAATAGAATTCAGTGAACCCTTGAATCGGACGTAAAACACTGCGCAAATCGTCCTCATTTCGAGTGTTCTCTGCAACCACCTCGGGTGTAAATTCGTCCGGTTCGTCCGGCAAGCCCCATGCGTGTCGGGGATTGTAATACATACTTCTTGACGAACCACCCGCATCCCGTATCTTGCCACTCCCAGCCATCGCAATCCTATGGATTGCCCACACCGTAGTTGATCTTGGGCAATGTACGCGACGCATACAAGGTCCTCAAAATCACTACGAGGCAAGGTGGCCTCATGGTGGGTAGCACACTTGATTTTATAGGGATATCGCAGTGTGGGCCCTCGGGTGGCATCCAATGATTTGGCAGGTTGGGTTACGGGTGTGTCTAATTAGTTGTCTAAATTAAGCTGCAAGGCAGTCGACTGCTGTGTAGCAGTCGACCATCCACAGTCGACTGCCTTGTAGCAGTCGATTTGCATAGTCGACTGCTGCACAGCAGTCGATTTGCATAGTCGACTGCTGCACAGCAGTCGACTATGCAAATCGACTGCTTCATAGCAGTCGACTATGTAAATCGATTGCTGGGCAGCAGTCGATTGATAAATGCCCAGCAGTCGACTGTGGCTGGTCGACTGCTACACAGCAGTCGACTGATAAAATCGACTGCTTCCTAGCAGTCGACTAAGATGGTCGACTGCTGGAAGGCAATCATTCATCCACAGTCGACTGCCTTCCAGCAGTCGATTTTATCAGTCGACTGCTGTGTAGCAGTCGACCATCCACAGTCGACTGCTGCCCAGCAGTCGAAATTAGGCGTTAGGGTTTGGGAAGAGCGTTAGCTTAGTCAAATCATGCATTAAATGCATACAATCATGACAAAGGATGCATATATATAGCAATCCAACCTCCCATTTCCCTCATTCCCAAGTTCTCCATTGGCCATAGCCTGTTTTAGCAAGCTTTGCAAACGGAGAACAAAGGGAGAAGGAGCGGAGAAGCTGCTATTTCAGGGTTGTGCCAAACATGGCACCGTCGACCATTTTACCCGGATTGACCGCGGAAATTGTGGGGGAGCACATATTGCCGAAGGTCCTAGAGCCTATTTTGGAGCCATATCACCGAGGAGAGTATGGGCGGGGGTGTGAAGTGAGGGCGAATTTTTTAACTCTCATATGTAATTTTAAATACATGGGAGTTAACAAAGCTTGGCGGGAACATTTTGGTATGGGAGAAGTCTACAATGCGTTGCGTATGTCGATTTGGGACGTAGACATACCAATGGGGCATCGATTTAGGGGCGTGAGAGGGACTTCGGAGCTCGCCGAATTGTTGCGAGCGTTCCGACTAAACCTCTTCATGTTCAGCCATACGCAACGCATTGCCATCCCAATTCGATGGCAAGTTCAGCATGCTCGGCTCAACGATATTTTCATAATGGAACTTGAATACTTGCGGGATATGCTTGTGGAGAATGGAGAATATTGGCTTCAAGTCGACAAACGTTCTGCCGAATATCGTCGATGCACCAACTTTTGGATTTGTCCTTCGGAGCGACTATTGACATTATAATTTTTCTATGTAGATGTAGCGGTTCATGTTCTATATAGTTCGCCGATTTAATCCTAGCAAACACATTGTATATGTGTTTAGGCCTAGTGGATATAATCGCACTATGTAAAAGATATGATCCGTAATGTGAAATAAAAGTGGATCGCTATTTAAACAAATGATAACTTCCTTATTAGCTACACCCGTGTGCAATATGTATGTCTAACATGTATGGGTGTACGTGCAAATTGCAATATGTATGTGTATGTGCAATATATATGTGGGTTCCCGGTATACCGTATGTTCTATATGTATGCGCTATATATATGGATGTATGTGCAATATATATATATATATATATATTTGGGGGTATTTGCAATATATATATATATGTGTGTGTGTGTGGACATTAATTCCATCCTCGCCCATGACATAGGGCCTATTGGCATTACAAATCAATTCCATATGTCCTACTCCTAACCTTAGTGCACATTGGACATTCATTTCATCCTCCCACATGACATAGGGCTAGAGGTGCATTTATTTTTACTTTATCTTAAAATATACATTTAAAATGCATTTAAAAATCCTCGACAAATTTCTACGGCATTTTTAAATTTTTTTATTATAAGTTCACGACTATAGCCAATCCATGGCAATAGGGCAAATATAGACACGCTCAACTTTGACAATTGTTCCATATTACCATATAGCATTAGTACATTCAAACTCAATGGCAATGTTTGAGCCTTGAGCATTGCCAATTTGCCACACAAATTGGCAAATATTGGAATACATAACGCCCCACATGGCACATCGGACAAGTCGTGAATGGTGGTCTGCATTTACAATGTCATCATTCTTGGATCAATATTTGGGCGGAGAAGAGCTCGATGACCTAATCCTAGAAGAGGGGAATGTTTTCGACAATGATTTGCCATAAAGGACCTCACGGATTGATGTCTTCGATGATTTTCAATAATAAAAACATAAAAATAGTCTTAAATATTCTTAAAACTATTTTATAATGCCGCCTCCGACCTATAGAATAAAAAATGCAACACTACATAGGGCCTATTGGCATTACAAATCAATTCCATGTGTCCTACTCCTGAGTCCTAACCTTAGTGCACATTGGACATTCATTTCCTAAACCCTACATCATACATGTAGGCTCAATTTCTAGTCAACATCCAACATACAAATTTGAAATTCACATTATTTTTTCAACAAACATACCCAAAAATAGTTATTACAAAAATTGATCACCAATACAACTAAACCCATTGAACACCATAGGACATTTGACATTACTATAAATATTCATTCATGAAGGGGCATTATCGTTGTCTTGAGGAATAGAATTCCTTGTCCTGCGTGGCCCTCCCACAGCTACCCTTGGGGGCGGTGCTTGGTAATCACTATCATCGGGAGCTTCGCCTACGCCGGATTCATCGTCCGTGTTGGCATTGTCATCTGTTCGGGCGTCGGACTCGTGGCCATCAATTGCCGGGCCGGGAATTCGACTAAGCCGTGTGCCAGCCCTTGACATTCTAATCGATACCATTGGTCTTGAACCCGTTGCATCCATAACGCCGTCAGTTTGTGGACGTGCAAGTGGGGTGGCCCCAGTAGTCCTCCATTCTCGCACATCCCTTTGTCGTTTTATTTTTTGACCTCTCGTGGTCCGACCAAAGTTTGTCAATGCAATATTAGGGGGTGGCCTAGCCGGTGTGGGGCATGGGGCGCGCATGCCGATGGTGGCACCAACCAACCGGGAGCCCATGCGTGGTATTGTTGGGGCCCGACGCGCAATGTGTTGCGCCAATGTGTCATCCGAGTCAGATTCCGGTGCTCGCGCAACGGCCGGGCATTGCTCAATACCTCGCAATGGACTAGTGTTAAGGACAACATTGGACGTGCCTTCTCCGTGGGGCTCGGGAAAGGGTGGTGTAGTTTGCATGGGTTGTGCATATGTTGTCGGCACAATAGGAGTGGGCACAACATCCGTCGGTGGATGAATGGGGGAAGCATGTGGTGGGACTTCGTCCATGTCCATCCGGTTCGGAGCCGCTTCAAGAGCTTCATCCACATGTGGTTCGGCCACTACATCTTCATCCACTACGGGTTGAATGTCTACCGGTACATAGGGTATTGTAGTTGTCGGCGTAGCGGGACGCACATGCGTAGTGGAGAGAAACTCCCGACCGGCTATGTTGGCCCACATGTGAAGATCACCATCGTCCTCGGCGTCAAGTCCATCGTATGCAAACGGATCATTGTGGTTGTCAAGGCCCAAATTCCCTCCACCATGTCCCCCATCGCTCTCGTTGTCCGAAGGCCCCGAGGAATCCCCGCCGGGTCCCGCGGGGGGGTCACCATTTATATCCTCGTCGGCCGAATAGTCGGAGTCTTCGGACATCATGTTCACTAGATACCATGCGCCCGAGTCCCGATCAACCCTCTCCCGTGCCAACCGTGAATTGGTATAAATGTACACCAAATTTTCGGCCCTCGCCGAACTCAACCGGTTCCTAGTCTTGTTGTGCACAAACGAATAACTACTCCAATTCCTTTCGCAAGACGAAGAGGAGCACACTTGGGCCAATATTCGCTTTGCCAAAGGGGCCAAGTGGGTGCCACCTTCGCCCACGAGGTCCCACCACTCGTGGGGTGGGATGTTGGCTTCCATGGCTAGGGGCATATTGGCGAACGCGCCCCTACGCTCTTTGAATGCTTGAAATTCGGCCACAACCCGACCGTAATGACCGTCCTTGCCCGTGGTCAACCTCCTCATGGCGTCCAAGAATCCGGATTTAACGGCCGCGTCTTCGTGGACGACGTTGTCATCCAATAAATAAGGATTCAAGATTGCACCGGCATGGTATAGGTCCGTGGTCATCATACGCCACCGGTTGTAGAAATCTTCTTCGGCCAAGGTAGCGAGGTTGTGTGCTAGGTTGAAAGGAGGATTCCTTAGGCTAAGCACATGTTTCTCCAAGTTCTTCATGGTCAACCAAGCCTTGTCCATTGCCGGTTCAACGCCATCAAACACTCTCAATGTTTTCAACACCTCCTCCGATATGTGGCGGTAATTATCGCAACTTGTCCAAAAACTGTCGTCATTAACCGTTGTCTTGATTTGACGTGCCTCCATTGCACTTCTCCTTCGATCATCGCCTCCTCTATTTAATTTGTTCACGTAGGCGGTCCAATCGGGATGAATAACCGTTTGTTCCAAAGCATGTCTCACCTTTAGAAGCCGGTCAATCATGAGGAAGTTGGTGGCGAATCGTGTGGACCCGGGCATCTTCAAGCCCAAATTGGGCGAGTAGGTGAGGAAGACCGCCGTCGGACATTGGTGGGCCCGGATGTATTTGACAATATCCTTCGCCTTTTCTACGACGTCCTTCGCCCATCGTTGTTTACCCCAATCCTTCAACAACAAGTTCAAACAATGCGCCGCACACCCTTGCCAATATATGTGTGGCCATTCCCGGCTAATATTGCTCGCCGCGGTTTTCATGGCCGCCGCATTATCGAAGCAAACTTGAACAACCTTTGTGGGGTCCACTCCAACGATGTAGCGTTTGACCTCGGTAGCCACGTAGGCGGCATCCTTTGTGCTACCAGTGGTGTCGATGGAACCAAGGAACACGTCGCCCGCCGGACAAATTTGCATGACGTTCATCAAAGGGCGGTGGACAACATTCTCCCATCAGTCCGAACAAATAGTGCATCCATATTTGTGGATGGATGATGTTGTCTTCAACTCCACGATTTTTTGTGTATTGAACCGTGCATCGTCAAGTAAACTCTTGCACATTGCATGGTATGTTGGGGGTTTGTACATAATTCTAGCCTCGGCGGTTGCCTTAACGGCCTGGATGAACGCGGGATGGCGGACAATACTAATGGGGATATTAGCCTCATAAAATGCTTGCGACCATTTCGTATCCAAGTCTCGTTTTGTCGAATTTTGCAACCCTTCTTTTAGTCCCATTTGCCGTTGGGAACGTCGGTGGGGTTCGGGAGTCGTCCCGGACACCAACTCCCTTGCCACTGACGGTGCGGGCGATGGTGGAGCGGTTTGGCTTCCGTTCGCGTTCGACAATGCACCGCATGACGCTTGTTGTTGGGACCCGACCACAGCTTCTCCCCCGTCCTCAACGCACTCGTCCACAAAGTCATCCGGAATTGGCGGCCACGATCCGCCGCACCTCGAAAATAAAGACTTTACAATCGGCCCTTGACGTTGACATAATGTCACCCCCCGCATCTTGCCGTCATTTTTTTGGTATCCCAAATGGGCAACCATGCGGTCATTCCTATAAACTAATTCCAACGCGCAAAATTTGCACTCGACCTTCTTGGACGTTGGAGTCCACTCCTTGGGCACAAACCAAGGCTTCCATTCGTTTCGCGTGCCCATCCCAATATAACCTACTACCTCTCTCCACTTGCAACGAATGCCAAAAGGCAATCAAGGCCAACTAGAGCGAGGGGGAATGATGAATGCTAATGAGCGGTGAACCCTTTATAGTCCCGACGCTTGAACGTGCACTAAATATAAAAGATGCTATGATATTAAAAGTGTTTAGAGTAATCTGCTATAGGATCCATTGCAAAAGCAATTTGTTTATGTTTGGAGGGGGGGAGGTCCAATGTCTGCCATTCGCAGCGGACTTCGGGGGTCGACTGCTGCTTGGCAGTCGACGTGGCAGTCGAATTCCAGGGTCGACTGCAAACTAGCAGTCGACATGGCAGTCGACCGCCACGTCGACTGCCACTCGCAGTCGACATCGGGGGTCGACTGCTGCTTGGCAGTCGACGTGGCTGTCGACTGCAAACTAGCAGTCGACTGCTAAATGCAGTCGGCCCACACGTCGACTGCCACATAGCAGTCGACGCCGCGGTCGACTGCTAATTGTCGACTGCTATCTGGCAGTCGACTGCATGATCGACTGCCGTATAGCAGTCGACCAATCGTCGCATCCATCCTGGCCGTTGGATGATGCACGGTCCAACGGTCAGGATCCAGGGGCGCGGCGTCCGGTCGTACCGTCGGTGTGAGGCCCACCCAACCTATATATATAAGTGGGGAGGCCTCATTGACATCATTTTTCAACCACCCCTCCTCAAGCGGGACATTGGGACTAAGCATGCCTAGCATCCTTTGCCTAATGTTTTGAGAGGGCCTAGGGGGCGGTTGGAAGATTGGTTTAGGGTGCAAACTCTTGCCAATTTTGGATCCGATTTTTTGCGGTGGAGCGGTGTGAATACGGCCGTGTTTGTGAACACATTTGAGTTGTGTTTGTGAACACAATAATAGCGTGTTTTTAAACACGATGGAGGATCGAAGTTGGAGGATGCCGGAGGACGAGCCGGATGCACCCGGCAGGGTGCACAAACGGCCCCCTAAGCGGCAACGACATTCCGATGTGGGATCAGGAAGTGCTTCGGGAACGGGAGCCAATATTACCTCCCGTTCAGATACTACCGTTCCCGTCCGCCCAAATGCCGGTGCCCCTACGAGCAGCCAAGGAGGGACTTCCGCGGCCTCAGGGTCGTAGAGTAGGAGCGGGAAACCAAGGGTAAAATTCTCGGATGCGATAACGGCAAAGGTCCACCAAGCCATAGTTGACTGGTATTTGAGGAATGGGGAGGCCGGCATCAAATTCCGTTTTTTGGAGCAGCCGAAACACAAAAGGGTTGAGATAATTAAAAGGGACATGGAGGTTGCTATTCGACAGGAAGTGGATGGCCCCGAGTTTAGCGGTGATAGGAATCTTGCGGGGTTCGATTCATGGGTGAAGAATAAGGCCCAAAATGGTATTTTCAACCTCAAGCAATTGGTTGAGAACATGTTCCCGGAGGGCGAAACAGGCGAGGTGTTGAGCCCTCGAGCTGTAAGAATCCGGGAAATATTTTTGTGGTGGGATCCCGTGGCCAAAGGATTGTCCAAGACGGCCTCCAAAATAATTCCTTGGAAGGCGGAGAAATTGGAGAAGTGGCTAAGGGTGTCGGGCCCATGCCAACTATTGTGGATTCCCGATACGGCAAATGTCGTGAGTTTGAAGAGCATTAAGAAGGTGGGGGGTTACGGGGAGGTGAGGAAGGTGAGGATTGAGGGCGACGATCGTCTCCCACCGGAGATTACGTGGGCTGAAAAGACCCCAAAGACGTCGGATAGGCAAAAAGCTCGTATCCAAGTAAGTGCGGAGGCATGCGTTTTAAAGAGCACGCATCCAGGTTTCATCAAGTTTTGGTTAATCAACAGTGTGTCCAATGCGGGCTATACACTATGGTGGAACGGGGGCACTCTACGAGAGATGTTCATCCGGGATAGAGCCCACCGTCCAAATGCCAACATTTTGACAATGGACGCAACCGAATGGCAACTCTATGACCAAGTCCAAAAGTTCCGGGCGAAGAGGGTAAAGTTGGCTTGGGCATTGTTATGGATCATGGAGGCTTTGCACGCTGCAAATGTGCAACACAACGATCTATCCATTGACAACATTATGTTGCATTGGGAATCGGACGGGAGCCTCAAGATTGGGGTGTGCGATTGGGGATGTGCAACGCATTCGGGTGAGGATGTCCTATCGCTATGGCATGCGGAAACCGTAGAAGCGAAGGAAAAATTGAGGAAGGAGAAGTTTTGGGTGGCGCCAGAACTGTTTTACATCCAAAACAGGAGACACCAGGATCCCGATGTATATTACACCGCGGAGGCTGAGTGTTATGCGGTCGGCATGATTGCTCGACAACTTTGCAACGATGGTGATGACCGAATTCTCTTTGCCAATGAAGGAAGGAAAATTTGGGATGTCACTTTGAGTGCATTGACATGCGAGAACGTGTCCAACCGCATTTCATTGACCATCGCCAAACTACGGATGCAGATGCCGTTTGTGGGGTGGGATAAGCCCATAGACTGCTGGAGAACTGAGGTTAAGGATAGTGTTTAGTCTGTTTAGTTCTTTAGGCAACATCGTAGGGGTTAAGATAGTATGCGTGTATCATTGATATGGACAACCTTGTATATTTTTTATATCTTTACGATATACTTGTTTTAATACAACGCAGTTTTTTTTTCTTCTACATATCATTGTTGGCTTTAATCACATTTTTCCTAAACTACTTCCATCCATCCATATTCCACTATACCCAAACCATTAAAATTTAACCCAACAAACATATGATGTTGACTGCATTTGTCTGTTAATAGTATCAGTCGACGGCAATGGTCGACTGCTACAACTGCAGTCGACTATCTTCGTCGACGGCAACATAGCAGTCGACTATCAACCATGGTCGACTGCTATGTTGGCCGTCGACGAAGATAGTCGACTGCTACATTGGCAGTCGACTACCATGGTCGACTGCTATACAGGCAGTCGACGGTGGTAGTCGACTGCTACATTGGCAGTCGACCAAGGTAATCGACTGCCTATATGGCAGTCGACCATGGTAATCGACTGCCTATATAGCAGTCGACGGTGGTAGTCGACTGCTACATTGGCAGTCGACTACCATGGTCGACTGCTACATTTGCAGTCGACCATTGTAGTCGACTGCTAAGTTAGCAGTCGATTAAGTGGTCGACTGCCTATATAGCAGTCGACCACTTAGTCGACTGCTACATTAGCAGTCGACCATTGTAGTCGACTGCTAAGTTAGCAGTCGATTAAGTGGTCGACTGCCTATATAGCAGTCGACCACTTAGTCGACTGCTACATTAGCAGTCGACCATTGTAGTCGACTGCTGAGTTAGCAGTCGATTAAATGGTCGACTGCCTATATAGCAGTCGACCATGGTAGACGACTGCCTATATTGATGTCGAAATAATTACTTATCTGAAGAAAAAAAATCCCATTAGTAATTTTTTTTACTACAGTAACGTCCGTTTGGCGTCACACCCTGGACGTGACGCGACGTGACGCGTTTAGGCCGCGTCACGTCCATTTGTACATCCCTGCTAACACGGATGTAGTATGAGTCACACCATGCTCTACATAACTCAACGATTCTTCTATGCGTTGACAAGTTGCCCCGATGAGAAATGGAATAGTTCACTTTGTCGGGTCGATGAGAATCACAATCAGCACCTGGTGGTAGGTTGAGTTTGCATTTTGTGGAACCAAAGAGCTCGGACCCTTCCAATGCACAATCTTTGGTATTGACGTCTTCTACCCTTAGGTAAGACTTCATGGCATCAACGAACATTTTTGGATCTCTACACCTGGCAGTCGTTTTGAGTTTTAAGGACGCCGAATCAGGACCTTTATCATCAGACCCCCTTTCAACCATTTGCATAAAAACACGGATCATGTCGTCCATTGTAACTTCATATAAGCAAGTCATCTTGTTCCCGGACTGTTGGAGCCATTTGTTGCGTACAGTCTCTGCAAGGTTGCATATTGGCATTTCCGCATGTTTTTCTATTATCATATTTTATGGACAACACACAAATATGAATATAAGAAAAACATTATATATATATAACAATGGAAAAAAATTGAATAACATTGAATAATAAAATTTGGTATGTACTTACAAATAGCATATGACCACCCTATTATTTGTAACAGAAATGCCAAAATCCAACCACTCTGAAAGGCCAATAATGCCTTCTTCTAAGGCAGCTTCGGATGCCAACCACCAAGAACGAATTACATGGTATTTAGTCTCGGCGTCATCCATTGTTTTCGCGTCCTTGTAATTTTTACATATTTGTTTATGTTGAAACTGTAACGATAGTTTGATATACTTTTGGGCCACCTTATCCAAGCTCACATATCAATGGAACAGACATGTACGTTCATATGCGACCATAGGTAGACTTGGGTCACCGTCCCCGTAAATCATCCTCATCGTATTCGAATTAGTTTGACCATCGTCAGCCATAAACCCTTTAAAGTTTACGTTTGGTACACTATTCTTTGCCATGACAACATTCAAATTTTCCCAAAAGAGAGTTTGTGTTGCACCATCTTCAAATTGTCTGTCACAACATACAATGGTTAACATTTTACAGTATCGACTGTCGTACACATGGCAAGTCATTGTCGTCTAGTCCTTCAAACGTTTGACATGGTCAAACAGAATCCAAGAATTTTCCATATCTCCCCACCTTGTATCTTCTTCACAAATTCCACACCACTACCTAGAAGGTCTACAGACATCTTAAAAACAAACACTTTGTCCTTTGATTGCCCTGGGAACCAATTATCATGGACGAACTTGAAAGCAGAATGGTCTTTGAGTGCCATAATACTATCCATTTTTACTATGCAAAAATGCTTTGATCTAGATATAAAATTACGACAATTTGGGAACGCAAGAGTGTTGAATTTTTCCATGACCACCTCTAAGGACGAACCAACCAAGTGATGGCCTTCGCCACTTGCAGGAGATTCAAGAAGGTAATCGGCCAAGAATTGTTTGTTCGTTGTCATAACTATGGCTGATTTTTTTGTTGTGCGTATTTTCAATACTTCATTTGTAACGCACTGGTATGCTATGTCCAATGATTCACGACATGTGTCATTGGCCACAAGGAGGTCATGTACACCAAGATGAATGCAGTGTGAGTATAAAGAGGCTGGATCTTGAATGTAAAGGCAAGATATTGAGATTGATAGGAGATTATAAAGATGTAGAACAAAATGAAGTTGGCATTACAAATGAGACCAACACATATGACAAAGAATAACTTATTCCATGACCACTACATAATGATTATGGTGAGTATAAGTGATTAACGGACAAACAACTAAAGTTCTATAATATTAACAAGTTCCAAATCTAAAGTTCAATTTGTGCAATTTATTTGAATGTATGAAACTATATGATGTAATCATGCCCTTATTTTTTTGTAGAAACAATACTCTTGTATAGGGTAGATCCAACAGATTGTATTATCAACACATTAACAAAAGTAATTCAATTCAAATGTGCAAAATAAATATATGAACAATTGTAGATACTTAAGATGGGCATGATGGGGTAGGACCTAAACACCCTAACCCATCACTCCCAACTTAAGTTTGCACAAAGATATCCAAGCTGCATTGCATCTCTACGGATGTTCTGTTCACCGCAATGGATACAAAACCAGCATAAGCGGAATCCACCTTATAGGTGGCAATTTTTATATCAGTTGGGGTTCTGGGGATAGGGCGTTAACGCCCTACCCCTGTGACCACAACTTAAAAATAAAATAAAATAAAATCTAAATGGGGTAGGGCATTAACGCCCTACCCCATCAGCCCAACTTAAGTCTGTACAAAGAGATCTGTACAAAAATTTATTAAAAATAAATTTTAAAAATAAAAAATAAAAAATAAAAATATGAACAATCAAGCCAACCTAAATTGGGGCTAATGAGGTAGAACGTTAACGCCCTATCCCATCAGCCCCAACTTAAGACTGCACAAAGAGGTCCGAGAGGGAGAAAAAAAATTTTAAATAAAAAATAATTTTTTTTTACAATTCTTTGGTAGAGTCTACCTCACGCCTATCAAACTGAAATTGTTTGAATTTTTTGTACATACACATCATCAACTTATGTACTTGTATATGAAAATTTAGATTTTTTTCTTCAAACATAAAATTATGATAATTTTTCAAAAGTTATGAAATTGGCGATATCATAGGTTTCTACACAATCTACCCATAGCCTAGATATTGGAAACTTCCAAAACCGTTTTTTTTCCCATAATTGTAAGTCATTCTACGATGGTTTTAAACTTTAAATCCTTTATTTGCAAAACATGTCATAAATAGTCCAAAAATATTTTTTTATTAATTTTATTTTTTATTGCATTATACAACCCTTTAGTTGCCTCTAATTAGGTAGGGCGTTAACGCCTTACTCCTTCCCTTTCAACTTTCATATGTTTTTTGGGTTTTTGAAAAATTATTTCATTTTATTTGTTATCATTACATACATCTTCAATTGCCTCTCATTAGGTACGGCGTTAATGCCCTACCTAATCGCTTTCAACTTTAATATGTATTTTAAGTTTTTGAAAATTATTTCATTTTAGTTTTTATCATTACGTACACCTTCATTTGCCTCTATTTAGGTAGGGCGTTAACGCCTTACCTAATCGCTTTCAACTTTCATATGATTTTTTGGTTTTTGAAAATTATTTCATTTTATTTTTTTATCATTACAAAAAGAAACGAGAGCCGCGATGGAAAAGTGGAGCAACTTCCATGTGCGTGATGGTGTTGCACATCATGCCCCGTGCTTGCGCGACGTAGACGTGAGGGGAGCGGTCCTAACTGCAGAATGTACTTTCGTACCACACCTTGCTCGGTCCATCCTCTGGCGATCCACAGAGTTCTCATGGCTCGCAACCTAACTGCCACCAGAGGGATGCTCCTGCTCCTCCGAGCCTCATCTCCACTCACCACTCTCCCTACGGCGATCCGGTCTTTCTCGGTACGACACCTTCTCGGATGTTGCTTCCTTATAGTAGCCGGGTCCTCACCGAATCATGTTGCACACAGCTCCGATCCCCCACCAGATCTCCCTTATGAACATATTTTTCTCCTTTTTCGCCTCTCCGTCCACGAGGTACCGCCAGCCTTTTCTTCGACGCATACTCAATAGTTGCGGGAGACAGCATCTCATGGTTCATCTTCCAAAGAAGCACCACTCTCATCCCCCTTCTTTCCACTTCTTCTAGTTGCAGTGCAGATGCTCCGGACAGGATCAAAACCGTAGGTCTCCGCCCACCATCCTAGTCGAGAATCTAAAATTGCAGAGTCTAATAAGGATCTTCGAGAACCATTCAAAATGCATGCCACCACCGCTGAGTCACCAAGTTCATTCCTCCAACATACAGATCTTCCACCTGCACCCTTGGGACCTCTCTCCTTCCCTTCGCCTCCTACCTGAGTACCTAACCCAACATTAAATCTCGCGTACTATCGAGGCTCTCCGCCTCAAAGGTGCTCCAGAGAGCAGTCCTACCACTAAAAATTTTCTGTGGCTGCACTCCCAACCTTTTTTGAGAGCCCCTAGCCTTTTCCTATCCTAACGAAGAGCCTAGGACATTGGTTCCTCCGTTGATCTACCTTCACTCTTACGACTGTCCTTAGAATATGTGCATACAAAGCTAGTGTGCCCTCACAAGAAGAAGTTCTACACTGCGGCAGGGCTTTCGTACACTATTCTCGTCTCTCCTCTACGGTGTGCCCTATGAGCTTCTTTCCTTGAGCTCCCGAGACCCCTTCCACAAGCTCTTTTTTTCTCGCGCTATCCGGCATCTTTCCGTGCGGCCCGGGAAAAAAAACGGGAAACAACTTGACTTCTTTCTTTCCCCTTCTTGCTTTTAACCTAACTTACCACTTTAGCCTTTCTCAACTCTTACCTAACTTAGGTTCATTTCATCACTTCAAAATTCTAATCCTAATTCCTCTCACTTAACTTAGTATCATAACATTCGACCCGACTTAGCTCACTACTATTTTTTGTATTATCTTAAGTTGTTAACTCGTACAAGACACAAAAATCACTCCTTCTAAGGTTAACGACCCGTGTAAACAAGATTTAGGGCTCACAAGCTCTGCGGGATTCGGTGGTGCCCCTCTTGTGTTGGCTCACTTTGCATAGTACAATGCAGGTGAATGCTCAACATTCCATACCGGAACTCAATGTCTTGTCTGTTTGTTGATTGTTGTATGTTTGTCCATCCTAAGTTCAACCCACCGAGGTAGTTTTCGGCGAAGAGACACCGAGGTAGTTTTCGGAATTTTGATAGGACCAACCTATTCGGAATTCAAGTTTACCAGACCAACTTGTTACATGCTGTAAACGTTTCTATCTATGCATTTCGCCTGTGGATGCCACCCCTTCGTTCATCAAGTTTACCAAATAGACAGACCCAGATGACCCTAAACTATCAAAATTCCTCTTATTTTGGACATCATTTGTCTCATGCTTGCCAAAATAGCCGAGTTTGTCTATCCAGTGTAATCGAACATGTTTCATGCTGACATCTTCCTAGAATTCTGAAATGTATCTTATTAGTGTCTCTTCGCCGAAAACCACCTGTTACATGATGTCACCTTCCGGAAATGTTTTATTCAACGATCGTATAGTCTACAGATTCCTCTAAACTAATCAAAAATTCTCTTGAAGTCTTCCTAGAATTCCGAAAACTAGCTGTTACATGGTTCCGGGAATGTATTATTTAGGTGTTGTATATTCTACAGGTTCCTCTAAATTGATCGAAAATTCTCCTCAAGTATTCCTGGAATTCTGAAAACTGCATGTTACATGCTGACATCTTCCGGGAATAATTTATTCAGGGGTTATATATTCTTCAGATTCCTCTAAATTGATCAAAAATTCTCCTGGTCAATCAGTTTGTCTGTGTTGACCTCCGGAGGTAGTTTTTAGTGAAGAGGTGCCGAGTCAGTTTCGGCCTGCCTGCAACCACTTACATGTTGACATCTTCGTCTTTTAGGACTGTCTTCGGTTGCCAGGGAGTATTTGTGCGTTGCAACTTGTGGGTTTGTGGATTGTGGGTTTAAGTTGTTTAAGTTGAGACATGCTGCTTTTGGGAATCATGCATACCTCTTAGGTCATCCCATGAAGATATGTCTGTTTTGTTTTCTTCTTTTGTTGTAGAATTTTTCATTTGATGTATATTCTACAGATTCCTCTAAAATAATCAGTATTTCTTTGAAATCTCGAAAACCAACTGGAACATACAATTGCACAGCAATGCTTGGGCTTAGTTAAATTACCAATTTAAGTGACATTTTGATTGTGGAGGTTGTTCCAAAGTGAATTCACATTTATATTATGGAGTTTTTGTCCTTACAGGTCCTATGCGACATCACCCCACATCACCGGTCCGACAACAGGATAGGTCTTCGCAATCCAACCCACCTTCTAGTCAACTTCCCCAGAAAACACCCTCACGTGGGAAGAGGGGTAATAGTTCACCATCTGAAGGAGAGTCATCGCAAAACAAACGCCGCGACAGGGGCCCGAACTGGTCAATGCAAGAGATGTTTGCGCTCATCGATGCTAAGCGCGAGGAGTTCATCGAGGAACTTGATGTCGTTGATGCTAGGGATCTCATGGACTCGGATGTCTCGAAATGGAGTATGATTTCGTCCAAGGTGATGCAATCGGGATCTTCAACATTCTTACGGGATGGACTATCGTGCAAGTCATCCTACCGGACTACAGTAGAGTTGCAGATTACCATTCTAGAACCAGTATCAACTCCGAAGACTATTGGAGTTTAAGTGCTTCCGATCGTGTAGCACAAAGGCTTCCAAGGTCTTTTTCCAAGGACATCTATGTAAGGATCCATGAGTGGTTTGGGCAAAGGCCCCAAATCAATCCCCCTCATGTGGGAGACCTACTTAACCCCACTGATAGTAACTTTAACCATGTTCATGAAGATGAGTCTGACAATGAGGTTGAAGTTCTAGACCATGGTATAGATGGAGATGGTATTGATACCGTTGATTTGTCATATGGTCCTACCGGATTGCCAAAGGATTTTAGACGAGATTCTAGTGTTGGAGTAGGTGTGAATGTTTCTCCTATCCGGCCTAACCCAATTCATGGTCTTAAGTCACCCATTGGGGGTCACGTGGGTGTCCCCACCCGCGTGAGCACCGTCTTATTTTCCTCATCGGGAAACTCCTTTAGCAAGCACAACAATGGTTCTACGGGCATTAGGAGAAAAAACATATCCGGTCACCAAGCTCTTATGGAGTGCACTAAAACTAGTGCCGAAGGACTTGCGGCACAACTAGAGAAGATAGCGAATACAACAAGGGAGGTTGAATCTAACAAGTTGGAGGTTCAATTACGACTCTTCACCGAAAATATGGAGTACCAAAGGGAGAGAGATCGAAGGTTGTACGAGCAAGGAGTCCTAGCCCAAGAAAATGCACGCCTAGCTATACAAAAACAAGGAGAGCTAGTGCAAACATTAGGTACTATATCTCAAGTTTTATGTGTGGGTTTGAAAGTTTCCTCAAGCCCACATGTACAAAATTTAGGTGAAAGTTTCACACCAATACATGATAGAGTTACCATCCCTCACCCTATAAGCCCCCCATCTTCTACCGCTCCATTTCCGTAGATAAATACCCTAGATGTCGTAAGGAATGTTGTGGATCAATTATACTTGTAGTATTCAGCTTAACCTCGTAGTTGTACCTGCACATGTGAAGGTTCAATGTCATGAAATGTATTAGGACTTGAAGCAATGGGAGAAATAAAAATAAAAATCATTGACTACTATATGTTGAAATATATATGATATATACGTTGATTTATATGATATGCATACCAAGTGGTGGGATTGTAATGAATTCATTCGAAACATCACAATCTAAGAATGTGATTATACTTAATAGTCAAAAAGTTAGAATGTTGTGATGTGCACTAATTGAAAGGCATAAAATACAATAATGATGTCCTCTAAATCCTAAACCAAGGCAAGTATTGAGTACACATCAATGACAATACTTGTTGAAATTTGAACCTACATTGTACAATGCTAGTATGTACATATTATTTTGTGCTTCATTGGACAACCTAGACAAGATTGCAAGTCCTTTGGTACATATGAGTGTGATAGAGTCTTAGGTGTACCTAAGAATTTATTTTCCACTAGCCACCATTTCGACCATAATACCATCATGGACTAACACAAAGTGATGCTATAATCTAGATTGATATGATATATTCATATATTTAGCTTGTGAAAATAAAATAAAAACCAAATTAAAGATAACATATACTTCAAAATAATTTGAGATTGCACACCTTTTCTTCCAATCAAGGGCCTAGTCCCCTTTGGGAGCCAAGAAATGAGGCAAGTTGACGGCGAAGTTGTTCACCGCGATTTAGTAAGGGGACATTTTGAACATCATTATATACCTCCTCACCAAAGTCTTCACCTCCGGGCTCATCAAGGCCGTCATTGTCAATAAGTCCATGTAGGCAGTCCGTGTCATTTTCACCTTGATTTAGTAATGCATTGTGTAAGATTGCACAAGTTGTAATGACATCTGGAAGGTATTTGATATTCAACTCGGATTTGTCTAGCAACTCCCTCCAAGTTTCCTTCAACATACCAAATGCATTTTCAACTACCCCTCGTCCCCTCTCCAACATACGATTATATAGGGTTTCTAAAATTGTTGGATTTGGAGAGCGGTGAGGGACAACCAACCACGGCATCAAAGGGTATCCGGAGTCACCCAAAAGAAAAGGGGGGAACCCATCCATTCCTAGGGTGACATGAAACAAACCTTCATTTTGGGCTAAATGATATAGGCTTGACCGACGTAAGACTCGTGCATCATTTGTTGACCCGGGCATCCCTAGAAACAAATCCAAAAACCTCCTACGACTATCCACTACCGCTTGACAGTTAATGGAATAGCCATGGGTCTTAAAATAGAAATAATCTTCCGCACCCATTTTAGGTTTAGCAATTGAAATGTGGGTTCCGTCAATGGCCTCCACTACCGCAGGTAGACCACACAAGCGCTTAAAATCTTGTTGTGTTTGGACTAAGTTAACGCCGGTGGGCCATGATATTTCGTACCTAAGTACGACATTAATAGCACGGCATGTGTCATGTATTACAGAAGATACAATAGATGTGCCTATAGCAAACAATTCCGAACATAGACTCATACTAGAACCTTGAGCTAATTTTAAGAGAGTACACGCCCCTCTAATAAGGGGAGGAATTGCATAGTGGTAACGAGTGTTTTGGCGTTGGATGTGAGGATGTAAGAGGTTAGACAACCTAAAAACACTTGCTTTGGTCATACGAAAAAGAGCTATCCATCTAGCATCATCGTACTCATGAAGTACAAAACGTGAAAACCAAATAGTGGACCTAGGTTTAACCCAAAATCCCAAGTCAGGGTCAATGAAAAGGATTTGGTTGCATAACTGAAATGTATGAAGAGTAGTGAGTGCAGCTACATGTGCATCCTCCATAGGTCTTTCCAAATAATGAAATGTAGGGGTGGACCCTGAAGAACTCGGTTGTGCAGTCACCAATTCCAACGACTTGCAAAGGGAGTCGTGGACATCCAACAAGAAGAATAAGAGGGCGGAGACAAACGCCAAAAATTCTCGGGGGTCTTCAAGCCCTGCCATCGCTGTAACAATAACTATGGATTAGCTCAAAACTAGTATTATACATGTCATTTCCATGTGAAGGACAACAATAAATTAATATATGATAAGATAGTTGACATTTTACATAACATTTGAAGGACTTACCCTATGGTTATAAGTATAACATTTATTGAATGCCATGAATCAATATGTATACCATTAGTTGCTAAAAAAATTTAAGAATTCAAAAGGTGGTCACTTGAAATGATGACACTGGAAATGGGTACATGGTACTTAATTTGACATGAACTAAGCCCAAGCATTGCTCTGCAATGCTACAATCCTCTGTTACTTGGTGGGACTAACTATATTTCAATACATAAGTGGTTTGAACTCAGCTCAATAGTGTTTTGATTCACAACATTTATTTATTTATTTATTTTAGACTTAAGGCCAACTGAGTCATGGCATTCGAGTGCTTAATGTTTAAAACCCTAAACTAGCTGCAGATATTGAGAAGTAACCAGTTGTTTCCCAAGACTTCAGGAGAAATTTCGATCAATTTAGAGGAATTTGTAGAATATAGATCCCCTGATTAACGCATTCCAAGAAGATGTGAGCATGTAATACACTGGTGTTTGTCTTCCTTCACAACAAAATTTGCCAATTCAACCTTTCCTCATTTTAACATTGATTTTTTTTAGAGAAGGCCAACTGAGTCACGGAATTTGAGTACAGAATGTATAAAACCCTAAACCAACTACAAATATTGAGAAGTAACTAGTTTTTCTTCAAGACTTTAGAAGATTCGTCGATCAGTTTACAGGAATGTATAGAATATACAACCCTGAATAAAACATTCCATTTCCATGTGCGCATAATGTGAGGCCAAACCCACCACCCTTAAGCGTCCTAGTCCGGGTGATGGTTTTGAGAATCACATGTGTGATACCAAAGCTCGTGGTAACATGAAATGTGCTTCCATCTCAACAAGCTCCCAACTCACTTGAAATCATGATGCTTTATTAATGCTAGTCTCTTGAATAGGTAGAGCATTGGCCTTCAAGTCTCTACAAGTATCTTCAAGTCCCTACAAGTCTCTATGAATTCTACTAATTTCACTAACCTTCTACTAATTCCCACACAACTCTAACTCTAACACTCAATTCTATGAGAGGAACAACAAGAGGGAGAGAGAGAGAAGGAGAGGGGAAGGGAGAGGGTGAGCACCCCTCAAAGGGGTGCCAAAGGAGCACGAAGGAAAGAGAGAGTGAATAGGAACACAAGTGAGTGAAAAAGGGTTAAGAACACATGTGGGCACCATTTTGGGCTCACACATAACAAGTTGGTGTTTCTCTTCCTTCACAACAAAATCTGCCAATTGAACCCTTCCTCATTTTAATGTTGATTTTTTGAGACAGAAGACCAACTGAGTGACGGCATTTGAGTACAAATGCTTAAAACCCTAAACCAACTGTAGATATTGAGAAGTAACTGGTTTTTTTTCAAGACTTCAGAAGAATTCTCGATCAGTTTACAGGAATCTTTAGAATATACAACCGTGAATAAAGCATTCCATTTCCATGTGAGCATGTAACAAATTCGTGTTTGTCTTCCTTCACAACGAAATCTGGCAATTCAAACCTTCCTCATTTAATTTTTGTTTTTGAGACAGAAGACCAACTGAGTGACGGCATTTGAGTACAAAATGCTTAAAACCCTAAACAAACTGCAAATATTGAGAAATAACTGGTTGTTTTTGAAGATTTCAGAAGAATTTTCGACCAATTTAGAGAAATCTATAGCATATACAACCTTGAATAAAACATTCCAGGAAGATGTGAGCATGTAACAGGTTGGTGTTTGTCTCACTTCAGAACAATACAGCCGAGTTCGTCTATGTAGTGTAATCGTGTGTGCTTATAGAAAGTAATTGGTAGAAGCTGACTGGGTGCCTCTTCACCGAAAAGTGGTATTCGAAGTTGAACACAGATAGACAAAGCAGGTTGAACCCAGACAGATGATAAGGAGAGCGATTACTGGTTGTTATTACAGACACTGCGATTACATACACACAACTGGGAGGATTAGTAAACAAAAGGGGGGTTGCGAACCTGAAGGAAACCAAAATTTGGAGGGATGATAACTGTAGTAAGTCTCAATTTCTGTCTCTTCACCAAGAATTGCAAGGAAGTTGGTTTCAATTCGATGGCTTGCAAGAAAGCAAGATGCGGCGAGAGACTACCGCTTGTTAAGACAAAAAATACCGCGTTAGATTAAGAAGATACATATTGTTGGATAGGATGTGCCCAAACTCTCTCCAAACAAACCACAAGTTCGAAAGCATATTAAGATAAAACCAGTTGTAGATACCAAGGCCCCATAATAGCTTGAAAAAAGTTTGGAAAGTGTGAACACGCCCAGACCTACAACCCCGGCCACTTTTATGGTTTACAACCGGCACCCCCAAAAATCAGGTGGGGCTGGGCCTTAAGAGTTTGCTCGGTTCTCTCGAAGACGCGGCACTCAATTGCATCTATCAATAACGAGATGCCCTACTTAAGTATCACCAGAAGGGTCCATACCAATAATGACAACAATCTTATCAGTGTTAGCTCTGTCAATTTCAAATCCATTGTCATACCTTACCTCTAAAAAAACGAAAGGGCTTAGTGTGCAAGAGGGGGTGTTGAAACCTTATGCACACATGACAAGTTACATGTTAGTTTACTCAAGATTAAAAAATCCTTTTATCTTTAGGGTTACCTCTGAGGTTAGGTTAAACTCTGACGGGTTTAATGCCAGTATTCCTTCTCTTGAAGTCGAACTGTTTGTTCCAAACAGTGAGTTCTGCTTAGGTTTCTTCAAATTTGACAGTGGAGGTAAGCGATCAAACTAAGGGGCGCTTCACACTATGGCCGAAGGTCGAGAGGCCGTTGATTTCCACCAATCAAATTGCAAGAAACCAAGAGTTCGGCCTCTCGACCCTTCACACTATGGCCGAAGTCCAAAGGCCGTCGCAATTTAAAATGATTATTTTTGAAGAAGGCGACGGACTCTCGAAGGAAGTTTGGGTCGGACGGGAATAGAAACCCAAACTATGGTCAAGAGGCCGTCGGTTTTTTTCATTAAAAAATCAATCATTGACAAGATCTTGGCCGTTAGATTGGAGGGTTTATTTTGAGCAAGGAATAAAGCGGAATGCTCCTTTGGGTTTGGACTTTGGGCTTGGCCTTTGGAAGTTTCACACTATGGCCGTCCAAGTCGAAAGGCCGTGGGAGTTCATGGGCAACGGTTTGGACTTTGGGCTTGACCTTTGGAGGCCAATGGTCGGGGAAAACCGACGGCTAGTTCATTATCAGCCGATGGATTTCGCCTCATGGCCGGTCCAAATTTCCAACCATCGGATGCCAATCCGACAGTAAATTCAATCCTCCGGCAATTAGCCAATGGACTAGAAAATTTCCCGGAAATGTAGCTGATTCTTCTTGTGAGTTACCGGATTTCAGCCGGAAGAAGTATTCAAATACTGGCCGATACCCAGGAAATAGTAATCGATACCCTCCTGGTCGTGAGCATGGATATCTAAGTGGTCAGGGCTTCGAACGGCAAGTCAAGGGATGCAGGCTAGGTGCCCAGGTCAGGGTTTCGAACGGCAAGTCGGCAACCTGTGGCGCCTCCATCCTCCGCGGCTCCGCATTCACTCTCGTGCGCCGCTCGCTTCGTCATCTGCACACTGCTCCGCCTCTGCCTCCGTCCTTCGCCAACTTGCTTGTTGCTCGCATCCAATTTGGTCACATTTTGCTCGAAGAGCGGACTTCCTGCACAACCTTCTGCGAATCTAACTTAGAAAGTATGATGCGTGTTGCTATAGAAGGCCCAGACAATGATTTTGATGACATTCTAACAAGTGCTCTAGATCTTTGGAAGGATGCTACTAAGTTTCGCTATTTGTATAGCAATCCATAGCACTATTTGTTTGGGGCATCAAATGATGCACTTGAGGAAGTACCCTAAACCTTAAACTTTTTGAATTATGCAACCTTTTCATGACCAAATCCAATTGCTTCTATGAAGAATTGGGGGATCCTTGGCCTTCAACCGGTGAAGGCATTGCTAGGTTCAATTCCTGCCAAGGATATTAACTCTTCAAATTTAAAGTTTTGAACATAACACTATATTCGTTAAATGGAGACTTTTTCATGATTCTGAGACTATTGAAGTATGTAAAGTCATAAACAAATGATACAAAGTACCCAAACCACAAACAAATTACATGGAAATAGATGAATTACAACCATAAAACAAACATTAATTACATGAGTCGTAGAGCATTAGAAGCACGAACAAAATCTCCAACAATAAATATAAGTGTATGGTGTGTGGAATTGCAGGTGCGTATTTGTAGCTTATGTGGGTGATGTAACAGTTTCAAAGGGTGAGAATGTGGTTGTGATTGATTGGATTTTGCAGTGAGTTTGATGGTGTTTTGTTCAGTTTGGTCTCTATAGGTTGCTTATGATCTGAGCATTTGATCATACACTTTAATGATCCTAGTATTATGATCTAGCTGGTTGGTTTGGTTTTGTGCTATGTGAGGGGATTTGTGTTACCTGGTGCCAATTTTGAGTTGGTGGGTACTGGAATGTGATTTGGTTTTTGTGATCAATGTTGTTTTGGATGAGGTGATTCAAGTGGATATGAGATGATTTGGTTACTATGAATCTTAGTGTAGGCAATGATTGAAGTCTATTCTTGTGATTGGGAAGTTGAAGCAGGAACTTTGAAAGCGGAAAGATGGGGTGGGTGAGATACTTACCTTAGCGGGTGCAGCTCAGCTAAGATGCAGGCTGCTTCTGTGGAGACTTCTGTAGCTCCCGGATGCCGGTTGCAGGTTGCCGGTGCAATTCTCCCCCCCCACACACACAAACTTCAGTAGCTCCCGGATTCCGGTTGCAGGCTGCCACACACAGACTTCTGTAGCTCTCGGATGCCAGTTGCAGGCTGCCACACACAGACTTCTGTAGCTCCCGGTTGCAGGCTACCGGTGCAATTCTCCACAGCTCCCGGTTGTAGGTTGCCGGTGCAATTCACAGACAACATATGCACGACGCAGGGTTGAATGCTGCGGCGTTCGCGAGCAGGTCTAGCAGCTACATCAGACAGATAAGCTGCTCCCGTAGATTCTGGTGAATCATAAGTTGTTATCGATCCCCTGTCCTTTGAGGTTTGTGCGTCAAAAGACGCAATGGTCTCCGCGGCAAGCCTCGCTCGCCGTTTGGCCACTTCCTCGGGATCTTCAGAGGCAGGGATGTCCATGGTGGCCTGAGCCACGGTCAAAGAAGATGATAATGCCTTCCCTTCCAAAATTCTACCTACTAAGTGGCAGGGTTGTCTATTGTGTCGTGACGGAGGCTTATCCCGGCATAATGTCGTGCCGTCACGACACGTATCCGTCACGACATTATGCCGGATTATGCCGGATGCTGTCTTTATCCTGCCGGACTTGAATTTTACCGATTTTTTTGTGTAATTACATTACCCAATTTCGGACACGTAGGATTTACATTGTCCACGTGTGACGACATGTCAGCAAAGTAAAAGGAAAGTGGGGAAAATTCTACTAGCGCCCGTCCGCCCTCGTTCCCAATCCCCGTTCCACCCCGTCCGCTCCCGTTCCCAACCTCCGTCTGCCCACGTCCCCCGCCCCGCTCCCAACCCGTCCGCTCCCCCGTCCGCCCCCCCCCCCGTCCGCTCCCCCCCCCTCCGTCCGCTCCCCCCCCCTCCGTCCGCTCCCCCGTCCGCCCCCCCGTCCGCCCCCCCGTCCGCCCCCCCGTCCGCTCCCCCCACCTCCGTCCGCTCACCCGTCCGCTCCACCGTCCGCCCCCCCCCGTCCGCTCCCCCGTCCGCCCCCCCCCCCCCCCCGTCCGCTCCCCCCCCCTCCGTCCGCTCCCCCGTCCGCCCCCCCGTCCGCTCCCCCCACCTCCGTCCGCTCACCCGTCCGCTCCACCGTCCGCCCCCCCCCCCCGTCCGCTCCCCCCCCCTCCGTCCGCTCCCCCGTCCGCCCCCCCGTCCGCTCCCCCCACCTCCGTCCGCTCACCCGTCCGCTCCACCGTCCGCCCCCCCCCCCCGTCCGCTCCCCCGTCCGCCCCCCCCCCCCCCGTCCGCTCCCCCGTCCGCCCCCCCCCCCCCCGTCCGCTCCCCCGTCCGCTCCCCCCCCTCCGTCCGCTCCCCCGTCCGCCCCCCCTCCATCCGCTCCCCCGTCCGCCCCCCCCGTCCGCCCCCCCCGTCCGCCCCCCCCCGTCCGCTCCCCCGTCCGCCCCCCCGTCCGCCCCCCCGTCCGCTCCCCCCCCCTCCGTCCGCTCCCCCGTCCGCTCCCCCCCCCCCTCCGTCCGCTCCCCCGTCCGCACCCCCGTCCGCTCCCACCCCTTCCGTCCGCTCCCCCGTCCGATTCGAACACTATAAATTGAGGGTGCAAGGTGCCATTTTTGCCTCCACTGACATAGTGTGTCTCAAGTCTTTTGATTCTCCTTTGAGGAGTGAGGATTGAATGCGTGAGACCCGAATGCAGAGTATACTTTGTCCAATCTAGTGTCTGTGAATTAGGGTTGCCCTCGTGGCACTCTTGAACAGGACCTAGTATGCGATCAAAGTGACTTGCTCTAACTTGTTTGTATTTGCAGGTTTTGTTGAAGTCATGCCACGCCGAAACGATGCATGGGATCATTGGTACGAGGATAAGGGGAGGGTTCCCGGTAAATCACAAAGGCAGGTTAAATGTAGGTTTTGCCCGTTCGTCATATCTTACCGAGGAGATAGAATGTTGGCCCACCTTGGTTATAGACCTCATGTAGGGGGTGCTTCTGATGTTTCCACATGTAGGATGGTACCCCCGCATATTAGGGCCTTGTTTGAACATTGCGGAGGCATTGTGCCCTTACATGTAGGCATTGTAAATGAGGACTCTCTGGTGGCAGATATTGTACCTTTGGAGCCTATTATAGCGGGCTCCGTAATTAGTGAAACAGAGCCTTTGCTTATGTCCCAAACCACTCAACATTCTGATGTTGTGATATATGGCACTCCTCCTCGTGAACTACGTCAACTCAACATAACGGAGGGGTTCAATGTGTCAACAAAACAACTCCTCGATAGAGCATGGGCAACGGCTTTTTATGAAGCTAACATTCCTTTCAACATTGTGAGACATCCTGCATTTGTTCATGCTGTGCGTGAAACTGCCCGTCATCGAATGCCAGCCTACACACCACCATCGTACAATGCCATCCGTACGAAGTTGTTAACTGATATAAAGGTTGACCTAGATAGGCAAGTGAAGGAGAAGCTGGGGAATTCCGTTGAAAAATACGGTGTTACAATATGTTGTGATGGATGGGACAACGTGCAAAACCGACCTCTCCTAAACGTTCTTCAATGTGGCACAAAGGGAGACGTTTTCTTGGGTACCATTGACACCACGGGAAATCACAAGGATCATGTCTACGTTGCTGCTCAAATTCAACCATTTGTGGAAAAGGTTGGTCGACATAATGTGGTCCAAGTTTGCACCGACAATGCCCCAGTTATGGCCTCCGCTGCTCGCGACTTGATTCGAGCAAATCCCGATCTATATTTTCAAGGATGTGCTGCACATTGCCTAGATCTCCTCTTAGAAGATTGGGGGAAGGAGGAATGGGTGAAAAAATTGGTAAAAAAATCCCGCCATATTTGTGTATTTGTTAAAAACCATCATGCTTCTCAAGCTATATTCCGGAGGTTGTCACCAAATCTCTCACTCCGCCTACCTGTAGAGACCCGTTTTGCTACGAACTTCATCATGATTGAACGTCTTCTCCAAGTACGCAATGCTTTGGAAAGAATGGTGGTTGATGAGGATTGGATCACTCTAATGCGTGATATGAGGAGGAGATCTGGCACCTCTTACATGAAGGGCTCTGCTATGCGAAGCTTTATACGTTCTGATGGATTCTGGAACACGTGCGAAAATTTCTTGTATATGGTGATCCCGGTTGTTAAAGCTCTTCGTGTATTTGACGGCAAGGCGCCTGCAATGGGAATGGCTTGGAGGGTCATGCATGATTTACAAACCCATATTCGTGGATTCAGTAAACCTCCATTTCGCTTAAGCCCTGAGCTTGCTGCAAATGCTATGGTAACGTTTCAAAATAGATGGAGGTTGATGTTGAATGATCTACACTGGGCTGGAGCGATGTTAAATCCGCTTCTACGTGGTTGGGCCCCACTCCATGAGGATGACAATTCGAGGACAATCCTAAATCGAGTTCTTCGCAGGCTTGCTCAAGATGAGGACACTTATGTCCAAATCCTCCACCAGTACCAAGATTTTCTTGAAAATCGAGGGCCTTTTGCTGATTCTACTGACCCGAGCGTGCATGCCGCACCTCTCCATGAATGGTGGGATGCAATGGGAGGTGGAGCTAAAGCCCTCCAAACAATAGCAAGACGTATCCTTGCACAAGTATGTTCCGCATCCGCATGTGAACGCAATTGGAGCATGTACTCATACGTTCACAACAAGAGTCGCAATCGCTTGAAGCATAGTCGTGCTGAGGACCTCGTCTACATATATACCAATAGTAGGCTCATTCGACATCGGAGGGGCCCAAGACCTGCTCAATGGTACGAATTGAATGAGGTCCATTCTGACGATGACCTTGACGAAGAAGATGACAACGAAGATGACGTGGATCCAACTGGTAGGGCTGGAAATGATGAAGACAACAATGTTGATGACATCGACTTTGATTTGGATGACCTCGATTCCGAGAATCATGGTTCAAAAGATGAGGATGGCAATGGTAGTGATGGAAACCTTGGGGTGTTTGAGTTTGATGAACCGGATGTCCCCCAACATAACGACGGAATGCATGACGATCATGAGGGGTCTATTGGAAGACCGCATGTTGAAACTCTCCACACTGGAGAAGGGTTTCCATCTGACCATAATGTTGCTATGGGGGCAAGTGAGAATGTGAGAATTGAAGTAGATTCCTTGCAACATCGGAGCGATTCTCTTTCATTTGGTGAAGGCGACAATGTACTACCCGTAAATGAGCCAATGCACGTTCAACATGATCCACTTCCAACCCGAGTACATTCTGAATCCATGGATGCCTCCCTCATATCCAACCATCGTATAGAAGATCCAACGCCCAATGTTCCTGAAATGCCTACAACTCGATTCCGTGCTCTTCAAAGGATTGCATCCACCTCTACGGTGCAATTGCATGCACAAGGTCAACATCGTCCTCTCACTCGAAGTATTGCCAATACTTCTAGATTGGGTGTTTCACGTGCAACTGCGGTGGGTGCTACTTTGGTTGCTATGCACAATGTTTCAAGAAATGTTACTATAGAGGCGCCACGTCGTCCTTCTGTACGACGACATGTTGTTGAGAACATACCAATTGTAATTCCACCCGCGTCTGTTTCACTTCCACACAGTCAATCCAATGGAAGAGGTGGTCTTGGAGTTGGAGGCGGAAGTACAACGGGGGATGCTTTTATAGATGGAAGTAGAGATGAAGTGCACTCAAGTCGTGGTACGGGTGGAGGGCGCCAGAGAACTACGAGAGGTGTCAAACGTACTAGGAAGAGGTATCAGGGACGATCGCTTCCGTTTACTGCTGAAGACTACAATGAAGATGAGGGTAGACCACATCTAGATGAAAATGGCATACAGGATGCAGATGGCTCCCGGCCGACCAAGAGGATAATTTTCTCACAACGTGACCGAGAGTTGCATCTTCGAAGCGCGACTCCCCAAACGGATGATGATTTCAGCACAGACGAGTCTGAAGAGGATCCAAGATGTGTCGAAGCAAATGATCCTACAGTACGGATTCGAACGTAATGGTTTTGCACAAATGTGTTCTTTCGGTGCTCCCACGTACTCCCATAATTTATTACTTCCGTCAAAATTGATACAAGTTACAACCTTAGGGCCTTCGGTAAGACATTTAGACCACAAAGCGAACGTTACGTTCGAAGTTGTATCATTTTATTATAGTAATAAAATTATTTATTGCATGTTTTTTAAAATTATTTATTGCATATTTATATAATTATATCTTTATGTGGTATTCAATATTGATTATGTAGTCAATAGTACTTTTGGTTAGACTATCATATGAATTACAAATATTCAAGTGAGTTTTTAAAAGTTTCGAATAACATTAAAACATGTGACATCCATATGCTATCTTTTACACGATCTTAGAAATGACAACTTGTCGGTAACTCCTCTTTATATTACATATTCTTTGAACATGAAATATGTTCAATGTGTACAAAGTCTTCCTCCGTTCCTATACAACTTTCTAAACATGCTACAAAAATGCCTAATCCGAATCTGAATCGAGGTCTATTGCAGCTGAAGTAGATCCTCGTCGTGCTCGTGATGATTCCCCGGCTTCCATCATTCGCGTGGTTTCACGGGTGAGATATGGACGACTTCCAGGAGACAGTGGAGTGGCATTACGTGGTCTAGGCCCCCCATTTAGCCATCTCAATACCGCATCATCCGTAACTCTATTCAAGAGTGCTTCAACTGCCTCCAACTGCGTTCTGTGTTTGTGGTAAGACTGCTCTAAGTGCGCTTCAAAATGGGAATTCCGTTCCATGGGCATCTCATGTGCATCTTCTTCCAACTCATGCTCCGATATTGATAGTTCACCACTTGCATTGTAAAAAGGAGTTTGAATGCCTCTCCGTAATTGCATGGTTGTCGCATCCCAATGCCAACCAAAAGTTTGGTACAAAAATCTTTTCATGCCATGGTTTGGGGGCTTGTTGGGAAACAACTCGTCTGCAACATACAAAATTTGACGTGGATTTTGTGTCCATTCGCCATCTTTGTTATCGTTCCAAAGTTCAACCGTTGCACGATTGAATAACCAATTCCACTCAACAGAAGTCCCATCAAACTCGCAAAGGTTGAAGGGATAGTCCGTTGGCCTTACCACCCAGTCCTTAGGCATGTAATCCCGAAGGCCAAATTGGAGGTACAAACGAGGGTGGAAGGGTGATCTGCAATGGGGACATTGCCGTCTCCTGATCATTGTCACTATCAGACATTGTGGATGGAATTGGCCCCCACACGATCCAACTTGAAAGCATCCCTCTGGGCCAAATGGACTGCCGCAAATCCCACACACGGATCCGTCGAAGACCATTGGATGTGGACCCGGCCATAACAACTCACCCCTCATGCTGTATGGATATTCATGCACTTGGGTCACATCCCAATGATGATCGGAGTCGATCAGTTGCCGCCAATCCAAGCTCCCGTTAGGCAATTTCAAGTCATCCTCATCATCCCACCTACTAGGGTACATATGTTCTTGATCTGGCCATGACGTGAGCATCAAGTTCCGCAATCTATGATTGCGGTTCCATTCTCGCTGGATGCTCTCAAATTCAGCTTCATATTGACGAGCCTTGGCCATAGAAAGCAATGTCCCTGTCCTCATATTGGTTCGCTCCACGATCGCATCCGATAGAAATTTCCTCAACCTTGCATTCTGCTCCTCCAGTGTGCCAATCTTGGATTCGTGATCGACAACCACTTCATTGACCACTTGAAGTTGTTGTTGCATGTCCACCACCTCCTTTTGCAAAGCCTCCATCTTTCCTTGCATTACTTCATTCCTCGTACATACGTCCGCTGCTTGTGACTTTGCAATCATGGCCTCCTGTAAAGCTGTATCCCTCTCTGCTTCCAAAGACTGGATGTTAATTGGTGTACTACTTGAACTGCCAGCCTCCCCCATCGTAAGTGTTGCAAGTCGATTTTCCAGCTCGAGAATCCTTGCTTTATACTCACGAATTTCCTCGGCATGTTGCTGGCGCAATGCCTCCATTCTGCTATCCATCATGTCCGCACCAAGTTGACGAGGGTTTACCTCGTTTAGGGCCTCGTTAACCACCTGGTTAACCAGCTCGTTAACCAGCTCGTTAACCACATCGACATTTACCTCCATGCCCTCCTCATCCATATGCTCAAACGCCTCCTCGATGGCCATCTCCACGTCATTGGCTGGTCGTTTGCGAGTACGTGGTTTTTTTGGTTCCCGACCTTCTGGAATTGGTGCCCCAGGCTCATCCACTAGTTTAGGATTCTTCCTGAACCACTCCGGAACGGGAGTGTATGGAATATCCGGAACTGTGCATTTAGTGAATGCAATTCCAATACCCCCAAATTTTTGATCATGCAGAGCACCCAAACTTGACCAATCCACCCTAACTCGCAACACGTGCTCCGCATACATCATACACGCCACCGACTTTGGAATTGCACTCTTGGGCCATCTATCCAAATTGGAGATACTTCTAAGTATCGTTAGGAATCTCCATTTTGCCTCCACGTCTTCAAGCTGCGTATAGCTCGCATTGACGGCCTTGCAATGTCGCTCGTGACAATGTCTTGGCCACAACCGATCAAAGTGAGGGAAGCCCACGTACTGCATTGCAGTCTTCGCTGACCACGGTTGTGGTACATTCTCCCAACCTACCCTGGCTTTTTGGGAGGGATCATCGTAAACATTCCACTCCAAATCAGCGGCCTTGCGTCCATGTCCTCTGGAACACCCAGAACTAGATCCTCCACTTGCACTTGCCATGTCTCCAGTTCCTCCACTTGCCATGTCTGAAAATTGGAGTTTCTAATTCTAATTCCACCCAAATTGGAGTTTCTAATTCTAATCTAGAACTCTACTTTTTAAAATACTAATTGCACTTCATAATAGTGCTACAAAATATCCAAGCATACACTTCAAAATAGTGTTGCTGTGGAATTAGTTCAAAAATGTCCCTAAAAATTAAAGTTCAACTATTCGGCACACCCTTCGAGCACCCCGCTACCGGCGCTCACGCAGAGGCCAGTTGACTGGGCGCGTCACAAGGAATATGCCAAATAACGGCCACGTGGATCTACCAAAACCTGCCACAACCTGCCAAAAGTAGTGTAAAAGGATCCCAAAAAAGGGATCCTTAACTCCTCCGAGAGCCCCGCTACCCCGCACTCTGTGTTAGAGGAGGGTTGTCTGGGCGCCCAGAAGGAGTGGAGTAAGGTATGTAAGTGGTCCCCTCCACTTATATACCCCCGTCCGCCCCTCCATCCGCTCCCGCGTCCCCACCCGTTCGCACCCGTTCGCACCCGTTCGCATCCGTCCGCACCCGTTCCCGCCCGTCCGCCCCAGAGTCCCCCCCCCGTCCGCACCCGTTCCCTCCCGTCCGCCCCCAGCGTTCCCCCCCGTCCGCACCCGTTCCCTCCCGTCCGCCCCCAGCGTTCCCCCCCGTCCGCACCCGTTCCCTCCCGTCCGCCCCCAGCGTTCCCCCCCGTCCGCTCCCACGCTCCCCTCCGTACGCTCCTCTCCATACGCTCCAGCGTTCCCATCCCGTCCGCTCCTCGTTCCCATCCCGTCCGCTCCTCGTTCCCACACGTCCGCTCCTCGTTCCCACACGTCCGTTCCTCGTTCCCACACGTCCGCTCCTCGTTCCCACACGTCCGCTCCTCGTTCCCACCCATCCGCTCCTTGTTCCCCACCCGTCCGCCCCGCGTTCCCTCCCGTCCGCGCCACCGTTCCCCTGCCGTCCGCTCCGCGTTCCCCTGCCGTCAGTTCCCCCCGTCCGCCCCCTGTTCCCCTCCCGTCCGCTCCATGTTCGCGGACGGGAGGGAACGCGGGGCGGACGGGTGGGGAACGCTGAGCGGACGGGTGGGAACGAGGAGCGGACGGTGGGGAACGAGGAGCGGACGGAGGGAACTCGGGGCGGACGGGTGGGGAACGCTGAGCGGACGGGTGGGAACGAGGAGCGGACGGTGGGGAACGAGGAGCGGACGGAGGGAACTCGGGGCGGACGGGTGGGGAACTCTGAGCGGACGGGTGGGAACGAGGAGCGGACGGTGGGGAACGAGGAGCGGACGGAGGGAACTCGGGGCGGACGGGTGGGGAACGCTGAGCGGACGGATGGGAACGAGGCGCGGACGGTGGGGAACGAGGCGCGGACGGAGGGAACGTGGCGCGGATGGGAGGGGAACGGGGCGGACGGGTGGGGAACGTGGACCGGACGGGGGGGAACGGATGAAAGATGGAACGATTAGCGGACGGGTGGGGAGCGCGGAGCGGACGGGAGGGAACGGGGCGGCAGGGGAACAACGTAGAATTGCGACCACATATGAATTGGACTTCATATGAATTTTTTAGAGCCAAAAAACGGACACTATAGTCACCATCTATAAATGTTAACCCTTGGGAGTGGATCAAAGTGCGATTGAGCGGCCCAACTTTGTTGAGAGTCCAAAGAAATGAACCCTAAATAGCCAATAAAATATAGTAAAGGTAGCCTTAGTTGGGCATAGTGTGAAGCCTCCAAAGGCCAAGCCCAAAAGTCCAAACTCAAAGGAGCATGCCACTTTATTACTTGCTCAAAATAACCCCTCCAATCTAACGGCCAAGATCTTGTCAATGATTGATTATTATAATGAAAAAAATGTAGGCATCGAAAAAAAAAGCAGGTGGGTTCGTTGGAAAGCTAGGAACCTAAACCCTCAAACCATGTATGGAAACACTTCTACATGAGTGTGAGAACAAATCAATGGCACATATGTGGTAGTAATTTGGAATGACGTAGGGTTTAGGGTTTAGGGGTTTAGGGTTTAGGGTTTATGAACCACTAAGGTTGAAGCACAAATTAATGATTTATTGAAGGAAAGTGCATTCGGATGGGTGACATCGGTTATGAAACCATATGAACCACTAAGGTTGAAGCACAAATTAATGATTTATTGAAGGAAAGTGCATTCGGATGGGTGACATCGGTTATGAAACCATATGAACCACTAAGGTTGAAGCACAAATTAATGATTTATTGAAGGAAAGTGCATTCCGATGGGTGACATCGGTTATGAAACCATATGAACCACTAAGGTTGAAGCACAAATTAATGATTTATTGAAGGAAAGTGCATTCGGATGGGTGACATCGGTTATGAAACCATATGAACCACTAAGGTTGAAGCACAAATTAATGATTTATTGAAGGAAAGTGCATTCGGATGGGTGACATCGGTTATGAAACCATATGAACCACTAAGGTTGAAGCACAAATTAATGATTTATTGAAGGAAAGTGCATTCGGATGGGTGACATCGGTTATGAAACCATATGAACCACTAAGGTTGAAGCACAAATTAATGATTTGTTGAAGGAAGGTGCATTCGGATGGGTGACATCGGTTATGAAACCATATGAACCACTAAGGTTGAAGCACAAATTAATGATTTGTTGAAGGAAGGTGCATTCGGATGGGTGACATCGGTTATGAAACCATATGAACCACTAAGGTTGAAGCACAAATTAATGATTTGTTGAAGGAAGGTGCATTCGGATGGGTGACATCGGTTATGAAACCATATGAACCACTAAGGTTGAAGCACAAATTAATGATTTGTTGAAGGAAAGTGCATTCGGATGGGTGACATCGGTTATGAAACCATATGAACCACTAAGGTTGAAGCACAAATTAATGATTTGTTGAAGGAAAGTGCATTCGGATGGGTGACATCGGTTATGAAACCATATGAACCACTAAGGTTGAAGCACAAATTAATGATTTGTTGAAGGAAAGTGCATTCGGATGGGTGACATCGGTTATGAAACCATATGAACCACTAAGGTTGAAGCACAAATTAATGATTTGTTGAAGGAAAGTGCATTCGGATGGGTGACATCGGTTATGAAACCATATGAACCACTAAGGTTGAAGCACAAATTAATGATTTGTTGAAGGAAAGTGCATTCGGATGGGTGACATCGGTTATGAAACTATATGAACCACTAAGGTTGAAGCACAAATTAATGATTTGTTGAAGGAAAGTGCATTCGGATGGGTGACATCGGTTATGAAACTATATGAACCACTAAGGTTGAAGCACAAATTAATGATTTGTTGAATGAGTGGATAACTAATCAAATATGGAAAGTTCAAAGAGGTATCAAAGAGGTTTCCGATGCGGATGTCGGAAGATTTTTTCAAAAGTGTACATTTTTAACCTAACCAACTTTTTTTTATTCCGATTGCGTTGACTTTATCTTACTAACGAGAATTGGATCCTCTACATATTGGATTACATCAATTATTGGTCATGGTCATCAAGTCCTTAGAGGTCAATATATAAGTAGATCATTGAGACTCATACATATAACGAAGGTAGAGTATCATGGATAGGATGGGAAAGGGGAGAGTCATGTTTGAGGGTGTAGAATGCGATGAGGAGATACACAATTTAGACGATCCCCATATTCCATTCAATGCAACACCCGAGCGTGAGAGAGATGAGAGAAGTGCTAGGGATCGATTTCGTGATGAGTATGTCATGACTCCCTTCTCACAATCTACACAAGCTTGGAGGATGAGGGCGGCGGAGGAACAACGACGATATGCAGACAACTTTGAGATCGATGCGGTGGAGAAGGACCACACACAATGCGTGGGTGGAGATCTAAATGATCTAATTGATTTGTGTGCGGATATTTTGGAGAAGCCCGGGGATGTGGATGTGGATGTGGATGTGGAGGAGACTTCAATCGACATTGAAATAGTCAAGGTAGCGGGGGAATCTTCAAAGACTATGTCTATTCGTAAGAAGAGGAGAGGATTGTCGCCTCATCGGCTACCATTGAAGGAACGGATGAAAGACCGAACGATTAGCTATTTTGATTTACTTCAGCCGAATCCTCTTCCAAAAATGGAGCCTCGCTGGAAGCCAGGAGCATCTACGAGGTTGGGATGACGGAATGAAGTGGAATATTATAGTTTGCATGGTTTGTTCATGTATATGATTAATAAAGGGCATTTATAACGTTGTCGCAATAATAAAGTTATGACTTGTATAATATGTTGTACCACTTCTATGATTTATTTATTTATTTTTAATTCACCAACCGAACAGTTTCTGTTGAGATAAACAAGCACAAAGCAATATGAAACTATGCATCCACTTCTCAGTTCCAAGAGAAATTTTTTTAACCACTTTACGTTCACCCTTAGTTGATTATTGCTATTTTAGTGTACTTTATTATGTGGATGGGGGGACTATTATGTAGAGGACTTTTATTGCATATTCTTGTAGAGGACTTCATTACCTATCCATGGATACCAAGAACTCATTTTTTGGACTTCATATGAATTTTTGAGAGCCAAAAAACCGAGACTATGTCCAAACTTCCAAAAAAAAGTGATTGTGAATTATATAAATATAAATATAAGCAATTGTGAAGTATGTGTGCAATATGTGTGGAGTACAAGAAAGAACATTTAGAGATGTTTAGGATCACGTGTACAACCGATATAACTATTGCAACATTGTGCTCAACTTTAGTTAACTAGATATAACTATAGTTGACTACATTTTGTGGCATACCAAAATTAGAATAAATATAGGTAATTGCATTTTGGCAAGACATATCACGAACAACTATAGTTAACTTGAACTTAGCACATGGATGTGATAACAACGATGTGAAAGAATGATGTGGCCTCACGAGAGGCGAGAACCTTGGTTAGTCTCCCATAGACTTCATCTCGATTATGAAGCAAAAATCCTCATGGAGTATGAACATTGCACTAAGATCCATAAATCTCATACAATATACAAGTTGTGTATGAAAAAATGATGGCTTTATTTACATCTCCAACGGTTACAAAATTGGTATGATCCAAAATTGCTGCAAAGAAAACAAAAAAAAACTATTTTGCAGTGTCACGGAAGCACATTGTCGGGTTAACCATGTTGTATGGAGGCGACTTCAACATGTTCACTACGTGTGTGATGGTTGACCTTTCCGCTGGATTGGGCTTCGTCAATGCATCCAATGCTATCTCAAACCGCATCTTCAAGCCATTTGGATCACTGTTTAGCTGAAACAACGAGGAAGTCGAATCCCTGGCATAAATCTTCTTTGCCAAAGCACCCACTGAGAAGGACTCCGAGAGAAACGTGTGCCTATGTTTCCGAGCCATCCTCACCGGAGAGGTAGATGTTCCACGCTGCCCTCGTACATGGAATAATTCTGGACCAGCACAGTTGTATTTTATGCGGTGCTTGTTCATCTCATCCACTGATTCTTTTCCATAGTTGGAGGGTGCGTCTTCATCTCCCCATGATGTCATCCCCCAATCACACACACCAATGAAAACCGTGTTCTCACGGTCTTGTGGGAAATGCAGCATGACATTGTTGGGATTAAGGTCATTGTGCAACACGTCATGCTTGTGCACTACATCCACAATGCACATTAGAGCCCATGCCAAATAAGCTCGATGCCTTCGATATACAACCAACCGTTTCCGTGCTTCAAAGTCTGCCCCAGGCATTTGAAGGATTGTGCGCTCGTGGGTTTCCGGAACTTGGTGGTCATAGACCCTCATGTTCTTCAAGGAGCCTCCATTCCACCACATCGAATAGGATTCGTATGTTTTCGGGTGGAGGTATTGTAGCTTGATTATCCCAGGATGATCTACTGGGCATGCCAATGCTTCAACCGAACGCTCCTTTCGGTTCTCCAGACTATTCGTGGCCTTCATGGTCTTCCCAGCCCACTCTATCCAGTTAGGGATGAATGATGCTCCATGAATTGTGACTCTCCGCACCACTCCGAAGGTCCCTTGGAAGATTTCCCTATCCAAGGGTTTGATCTCCACATTCCTAGGCAACCATATGACACCCTGCCGGCCCTGAGTGGCAATGTTGTCTGCCAGCTGCATGTCAATAAAAACGGGAAGGTTGCGGGCGGATGTGCCTTTTGCTGCTATTACGCCTCTTTTCCAATTCTCTAGCTTAATGTACAGCTCGGACCTCCTCCCACCACTACTTCCCTCTCCAGGATGCATAGCCTCATATGGCATCGTTGGATTGTAGATTGCTTCCACAGCTTGTTTTTCAATCCATGTGTTCCAATCGCTCATGCCCCTAGCTTCCTCAAACTCCGGTCCAGACGTGGCTTCCGTGAGAATAAGCATCAACTCGTTCCTCGCCAACTCTAAACCCTTTGTACCATCATTGAGGTATTTTTTCTCCAAATAAACCATGCTGTTACTTCTAAACCAATCCAACAACACGATCCTGCAATGATTTCGAGCCTCATCGGTCCGCGGGTCGCGTTTGCCTCTATGTTTCCTTTTCTTTGATTGCGAACCCGATGCCGCGGACCCGTCCTCCGTCCCTTCCGAAACTGCTGGGCGTTTTAATCCCCGTCTTTCAGTCTGCTCCGAACCCTGAGGTACATCACGTGCAGGGCTCTCCGGTCTTGATGTCCGCCGTGTCGGAGATTGTGGTGGCACGTTCTCCGAACGAGCCGGTGCATGTATTTCTGTGGAACTGCCTGAGCTTGGTCCCCTTCCAGTTCTCCCTCTATGTCCACTGTTTCCCCGACTCCCACGTGTTCCACGGCTTCCCCGTGTTTGGTTGCCTCCCGAATGACCAACAGCCAAGAACTCTTCGTCAAACTGAAAGGGATCTGGACGTGGTGGACGTGCTGCAGTACTTCCACTTCCAGGATCGCTTCCCGTACCCTCGGCAGTATTCGCCGATGCATTGCCTACGAGCCAAGCACGGTGCACCCTCAAATCCTCGTTCTCGTAAGGAGCAATGCCCTCCCCCTCCATCGTGATAAAAATCACGTGAGTGAGTGAATCTGAAAATGAGTCGTGATAAAAATCACGTGAATAAGTGAGTGTGAAAATCTCTCGTGATAAAAATCACGGGAGCGAGTGAATCTGAAAAAAAAATTGCGAGGGTTCCCCCACAATTTGCCCTGCCCTCCCAAACCCCTTGAGACCCGCGCGGTGATGCTGTCCTTTGGGACGCAACAAGGTCTCGGGTCCCTATGTGGTGGGAGGAGAGGAAAGTGGTAGGAACTAAAGCCTCACGGCTTTATATAGGCAACGAGGAGCCCAATCATTATGGGATCCCGGTCGGAATTAGGGTTTAGGGTACGAAAACGACGTATGGGGAACGTGGGAACTAGGGGCGGACGGAGGGAACGTGGGGGCGGACGGAGGGAACGAGGAGCAGACGGGTGGGGAACGCGATAGGGAACTCGGGCGGACGGGAGGGAACGAGGCGCGGACGGGAGGGGAACGGGCGGACGGAGGGAACGTGGCGGACGGAGGGAACGTGGAGCGGACGTGAAGGGAACTCGATAGGGAACGCGGGCGGACGGAAGGGATCGGAAAGCGGACGGGAGGGAACGTGGAGCGGACGTAGGGGAACTCCGAGCGGACGGGGGGAACGCGGGGCGGACGGGGGGAACGCGGGGCGGACGGGAGGGAACGGGTGCGGACAGGATGGGAACGGGGTACGGACGACGGGGAACGTGTGGCGGACGGAGGGAACGTGGAGCGGATGTGAGGGAACGCGTGCGGACGGGAGAGGAACGTGGGGCGGACGGGAGGGAACGAGGAGCGGACGGTGGGGAACGTGTGGCGGACGGAGGGTAGCGGACGGGAGGGAACGCGGGGCGGACGGGTCGGACGGGTGGGACGCCCCACCCCCCCCCTCTCCCGTCCGCTCCACCCCCGTCCGTCCGCCCCACCCCCCCTCCCCCGTCCGCTCCACCCCCCCGTCCGTCCGCTCCACCCCCGTCCGTCCGCTCCACCCCCGTCCGTCCGCCCCACCCCCCCCCCCCTCTCCCGTCCGCTCCACCCCCCTCCCCCGTCCGCTCCATCCCCCTCCTCCGTCCGCCCCACCCCCCCCCCCCTCTCCCGTCTGCTCCACCCCCGTCCGTCCGCCCCACCCCCCCTCCCCCGTCCGCTCCACACCCCCGTCCGTCCGCTCCACCCCCATCCACCGTCCGCACCACCCCCCCCGTCCGTCCGCTCCACCCCCCTTCCCCGTCCGCACCACCCCCCTTCCCCGTCCGCCCCACCCGTCCGCCCCCGTCCGCCCCACACCCTCCTTAGTAATATTTTATTACTTTGATTTTAACACAATGATAAACACAATGGCAAAATGGTCTACGTGGCAGGGGAAATATGCACATCCACGTCGACGTTTTCTGCCACATAGGACGCCACCTTGGCAAGAAGGTAAGTATTTTACCCACCCTAGTCGGCTCCCCCTATGTTGACCCTACGTGGACCCTATTGTGTCGTGACGGAGGGGTCCGTCACGACACGACACGTCGTGACGGCACGACACCGTCACAACGGCGGGATAAACAACCCTGCTAAGTGGAAAACCTTAGCAGGCTGGAACTCTGGCGACGACCACTCCATCACTGTGAACAAAGGTGTTTGTAATACCTCTGATGCCAACGTGTGCACCATGTCGGTGGCCGAATTTGAAACCTCAATGCTCGGACGACAACCACTGACGGATTAGACAGTATCAGCCAATCCAAAAGATAATGGTAGTCGTGCCTGACCAATCTGGTCCGCGGGACCATTGTCCCGAGCTCGTAAGCTTGCCACCGACTCCCCTATAGTCGAAGGTGTAGCTCGTGACACAGATTGAGCACGCGTCACAGCCGCCGAATTCATCACCTCCCCTGAAGCTCCGAACATATAATAATCCGGAGTGGAAGAGCTAGCTTGAGCTCCGGATGGAACCGGTGATTCCAAGATTTGGTCAAACGACGCCAAATCCTTGAACCTCTCCACCAAGGCGTCAATCTTCGCCTCCAACGCTTTTTCCCAATCGGAAGAAGGACATTTCTCTGGATGGAGAGTGCAGCAGTTGTCCACCGCGTGATTGTTCTGTCCGCAGTGAGAACACTTCAACTGCTTCGGTTGAGGCTTGCCAGCCTCCTTCGCCAAATCTTGCGCGGGAACAACTGTCTTGTGTTTCGACTTTTTCGCGGTTTGGGCCTTCTTTTGCATTAAAGGACAATCCTTCTTAGCATGGGCCGACCGCCCACAAGACCAACAATATAAGGTCTTGTCCATCTCCGCCTCTGCCAATCCCGCAACCGCGACCGAAGCCTTCCGGGATTTGCTAGAATCCACTAGCAAGGACACCAAGTCAGTGACATCGTGTTAACACAAAGCACGATCATACTGCTCCACAATGGCGAACGCCTCTACGAGTGTTGGCCGACCGCCATAATCCATAATGATCTTGGGCAGCGCTAGGTCAAGGAGGCGTTTGTCAATCTTTGACCAAAACACCTTCACCAACTGACTCTCCGCGAAAACACCTCTAGATTCTATGGCAAACCTCGCCAACCTTGTGTACGTGATATGAGGTGTGTCATCATTTTTCCGCTTGAAGTCTTGGATCCGCTGCATTTAATCCTAAAGAGGCTAATGCCGCCTGGATAGCCTGGGCATACCGGGAGAGTGGAAGAATCAGGCTCGATGTACTCGCGGATGCGGGTGCAGGAACCTTATCTTTAGGCTCACCGGGGACATTCCCCTCCACATCCACCACAACGACGTCCTCCGCTTGCTTCGTCTTCACCACATGAGCGGCCAATGAATTGGATGCTGCGCCTTCAATTAATGCAGAAACCAACTCCACCCGAGTTTCCCAGTACCGCTTCACCTGGCGCAGCTCCATCCAATGAGCATCCTTCCACTATTCATAAGTCCGAAGCGTCTCATGCTCTAAATATTGGGGCAGAAGCTCGAATGCATACCAGTCTTTAAAACTGGTATTGCGTTGACGCTTCTCCCTTATCCACATTCTGAGCCGAGTTTTCCAATCTTGCAGAGAAATGGTCCCCGCTCGACCGGAAAATCGGTCCCGGATGCCACCTCGCGTCTCCTCTTCCATCTCGTTAAAGGATCTTTCCTAAAGGATGTGAGACCAAGTGATAATCCCCTACGCCGAAGTAAGCTGAAAATCCTCGTCGGGTGCTACCACTGGTTCAACGTCCAAGAGGTCCGAGGATCGATCTTCTGATGCTGCCGGAGACGGAGAACAATAATGTTGACTCCGAGTTGTAATCATAAACCCGTAATGGGTCTGGTCACTAGAGCCAACAACCCAAACTAATGTGGTATCAAGTTAAAAGACCAAAAAGGAGAAAGACAACTTGCACCTGCAACCACCACCAAACTTATGGTCTGCTGGTCATCAATCCAGCCTCACCATAAGGGAATACAAGCACTGCCCACTTAGTGCACACACAAGGTTCCCGTCGGTCATTATTCCGACCTCACACCCCAATATCCTATCACAAACTAGTACAACAAAAAAATGCGGCAATGCTGACTATTGCCAATAATACAGCCCACCACGGGGGAAGACACCAATATAAAAAACAATGCAATTTTCAGCACTGGATCCTCATCTCCAAATAACACTTAAGCAGAAATAAAAATTGACCGCATCCAACCGGCACCCGCATGCAATTGGTGGTAAAAATGAACGCTTTTTGTTGCCATGAAAATAAAATGACACCTATGCACATCTACTAAAAAAACACCTAAAGACCACGTAAGCCGGACATCGAAATTTCAAAAAAAATAAAATTCATTTAGGCAGAGAATATTCTCTGTACTTTGCAATTCCAGGGGATTTTGCAAAATTTTGATTTTTGAGGCCTAACTTCCGAAAATCATAACTAATTACCACAAGCTCGGAATCATAACTACTAAATAGCAGTAGTTAGATCTTAAAGTTCTTTATATAATTATCAAATAACTCACCAAAATAAAAATCTAAAAATAAGTTGAATCTAATAAGTTCGACATGTACTTCAAACAATTAGTTTTGCAATCAAAATCTTGAGTTTTGCTCAAGATTTGTAAAGATTTTAAACCCAATTATACATGTAATATTCATACATATTAATATGTAGAAGTACATTAAACAATTGAAATAGACATGATAAATAAAATAAAAAAAATGCTAAAACCTGGAAAACAATGATGTATTTGTTGTGAAAATCGCTCCTTTCCGCTTTTGATATTGAAACCCACTTCAAAGCGAATATTAGTCGATTTCCACTCGCTACACATCATAAAACTCCTTCCAAACACCTTTCATTGTAAAAAGATGGCATTCTTACCAAGTGAGAAGGAAGAGAGTCAAAAAATACTAAGAGCTCTAGTCCTCTTTTCAAATATACACAACAAGTCTAGTTATCTCTCACTCCACCACGGACGAATCCAAGAGTGTAAGTAAGGAGAGAAAAACTCAAGATTTCATTGCAAAAACATGCAATCTTCACCTCACACAAGCTCTCTCTACACGCTCACTCACAAGGCTTGATTTGGAAAGAATGCCAAGCCAAGGAGGAGACTCCTCACCTAGGAGCATCTCCACAAATCCAAGTATTTCATCCATCCATATCCAAATAGATGAAATCCCTCCAAATGAGGTGTGATCACCGACGCCGCATACCGTGACAGTTCACCTATTGGCAAACATGCATTATACCATCCCCCTCTTTTAGTTCCTTACATAGAAAGGAACGAGGATGGGTAAGGATCATTTTCACATCAGTGAACTAATGGTTTTGTTTTGTTTTATTTTGTTTTTGTTTTTTTCCCCTTCCATGGTCAAATCACCTTAAAATATCCATTTACATGTTATAGGATAGTTCAATGTATTTTCACCTTCCTTATGTGTATATATTACAAAGACATCGCGAATCCTTGTCCCATGTACATGTGGTGCGAGAGAGTGAATTATCACATACGAGCATACCTCTCATCCATCCAACATAAAACCCCTAAAATAGTATGGCATCCCAGAGGTTACTTCTTAAAGTTGATTTAACAAACGGAATTAGCTTCAAAGAGCCCAAATAAATGTAGCCAAGGTTCATTTGAGATGAAACGGCAACAAACCAATAGGGGATAGTTTTTTTTATGTTGGATGAATGAGAGGTATGCTCATATATGCTAATTTCCTCTCTTTCATGTGGTGGATAGATGATGAGCAATAGTAAGTATGTAGAGTACCTATGCATGTAAGTAAGGCCCGCTTTATACTCGGGGACAAATTGAGGGCCAATGGATCGCTCGGTTTCATCAAATTTGTCTCTAGAGTTGGACCCAAACATTAATCATCCTATGTGACATCCTAGATTAAAAAAAAAATTGGTGCCCAATGTTCGGGCTGGGTTGAACCAATCAGAGCTTACATAGTTGTGTGAGTGGATAGGACACCGATTTACCCGACACGTGGCAAGCCCTACGCAGATATTCAAACTACATGATTGAGTCCCATAACGCTTGCCTGTCTGCCCCGGATCGGAAGCCGCTCGATCACTTTCTCGTCGGAGGAACAACTCTCGGAATGACCCGAAGAAGTTACAAATTTCAAAAACGACGAAATCGAAGTGGAGCCTTCGGATGCTGCTGCCAGCCATCGCAAGTCTCATCAGCATCACACGAGGACACTTCCACGGATGCTGCCAGCGTATGCACCGACAACTGGACCATCCTAGCATTGCCCGCCACAAAAATTCACCTGAAGCTACTAAAAGCAACACACTCCATGTGGAACATTCATCATCACAACATGGACTCCGTTGTTGCATTCTCCAACAACTTAGTACTATTAGTATCTCTGGATTCCAAGAGCTTCTGCAGCGAACATCACAACTTATTAGTGTGTGCGGAGAATTGGAACTTCCTGCGGCGAGCATCACAATCTATTAGTGTCTTCGGAGAATAGGAGCTTCTGCGGCAAATAACACAAGTTGTTATTGTCTTCGGAGAGTTGGAGATTTTGCGGCGAACACTGAACGATGGATTGGAGCCACACGCCGCACGTTGTGGTGGTACCGAGCTCCTCGTCCGGGCACGCTATTCCGTTTCTGCAATTTTCGAGGCGATTGGCAGCAGAAGGGATTGTAACGACCGTGGTGACCTCCGACAGGCACGTTCGGGAGCTGGAGAAGGTGCTCGGGGCGAAGGATTTGAGTGCGCAGGCCGGAGGGGAGCGGCTGCGTTTGCTAGGCTTGCGGGATGACAAGGCGGAGCTCCCGCATGACGAGTGGAAGCGGCGAGTGAGGGAGGTTCCCGAGGACAGGGCGGCCGTGATCCGTCTGTTGCAAGAGGCCGTTACAGATGTCGCCTCGCCGCACTCGTGGAGCCTGCGCGGGGTGGCGCCTTCGACTCCCCCTGTGTGCATCTTGCACGACATGTTCGTGCCGTGGGCGCAAGAAGCAGCGGAGAATCTTGGCATTGAGAAACACTTGTTGTATGTCTCTCCAGCTGCTTCTCTCTCGGTTGATTTAGAGGTATGATTCACATACTACCTCGCTTTTCTTTTTCGCTAGAATTGGCCGCCGAAATTGGGTCCAGAATTTCAAATCTCGGTATTATTCAAAAAATCTAATTAGTGTACTGATTTGTAGCGTACTGATGATCGTTGCAGTCGAACCGGCTGTTTGAGGAAGGTCGGACTCCAATCACGAGGGAGACTCGCGACATGATAGTATCAGATATACCTGGTCTCCCTCCGATTCATGCATTGGATCTTCCATTGCCGTATGTAAAGCCAGCCATGTACGAGTGGATGCGGAAGTATCATTTGAAGTTTCGACGGGCGGACGTGATTTTAATCAACACATTCTACGATATTGAGAAACCGGTGCTTGATACCTTGCGCAATGAAGTAATCGGGACTGCAGATATGCAGGTCAGTGCAAACAATGATGTCCATTCTTTCTCCTTCTGCGACAAAATATGTGAAGTTTTCCTGCGAGCTTTTGGTCACTCAATTAGACGCTGAAGATGACTATGAAATTGCTGCATAGTCGAATGTAGACACTGAACCTTAACTCCGCCTGGACTCAAGATATATTCTAGAAGTTGGATCGCTGATTCGAGAACCTCTCGTGAACAATTACAGCGACACACTTTGTTTAGTTTTCTTGCAAGATTTCTGTCACTCAATTATATGGTGAAGAATGTGAACTTGCTCCATAGTCGAATGTAGGCACTGAACCCCTACTCCGCCTGCAGGCAAGGATCATCCTCGAAATCGGACCACTGCTCCCAGAACCTATTGTGAACGACGACACGATAGAACAAGAATCGGACGAGACGGACGCATGCATCCTCTGGCTTAACAAAAGGCAAGCTCCTCATTCGGTTCTTTACATTTCGTTTGGGAGTGTCGCGACTCACTCAGCTCCACAGCTGCTGGAGCTCGCGCAGGGATTGGAAGCAAGCGGCTGCTCGTTTCTGTGGCTCGTCCGACCTCCGGATGCGCCCGGGATCTCTGCCGCTACTGGATCCCCGGTTTCCATCTCGGAGTTTTTGCCGCCAGGGTTCCAAGAGCGCACCAAGGATAGAGGGATGTGCTACTCCGGCTGGGCGCCGCAGACGCGCATCCTGAAGCACCCGGCGGTCGGTGGATTCTTGAGCCATTGCGGATGGAATTCCACGCTTGAAGCTGTGTGCAGTGGCGTCCCCATGATCGCTTGGCCGCTCACAGCCGAGCAGCACCTGAACCACAGGTGTGTTTTCTCTTCAGCACTTTCACACACACACACCCATGACCAGTGTAAGGGTAGATTTTTGGACATAATCGGTCAAAATCCTAGTGTTTACAAGTCCAACCGGTTACATGTTGTGATCTTTCGGTTTTTCCTTAGTAATTCGAGGTATATTCCATAGATTTCTTTGAAATGATCGGTGGTTCTCCTCAAAGTCTTGAATCTCAACCGGTTCATCTGTAACTAGCGGTCGATTCTCTCCGTTCATTGCCCGTAACGTTATTAAGGGAAACGTGTGACTAGTCTTTAAAGCAATAGGTAATGCACAACGGGAGTGCATTATGTATTAGATAATGTATGTGAGGAGTCCCGGGGCGGCAACTTAAACAAATAATTAGAGGCTCGTCCAATTTTTTTACAAAGGCATAGATTATGTACACATAATCGTACATATAATTTAGATTATATTTCAAATAATTTGGATTATGTTTCAAATAATCTACAACTTTCAACTATTGAAGAGGGGTTGAAGAGTTTCAGAAGAGAAGAAGCCACCGAGAGCAGTCGGGAAGAGAATTAGGATTAGGGCTTACAAGCCAAAATTATCTATAATATCTTCAAATTTTTGTAGATTATATAAATTACAATTAGGTATGATGGAGACCAGATTATGGACTAGGCCCCCTGTCCAAGAGAAAGTCCACATTATTTTCAAATTATTCATGTATTAGGGGAGGAATGAACTCAAAAGGTGCCCACGAGTTTGGTCCCAAAAAAGGATTTTCTCTAATATTTTGCCTTCAAAACTCAAATGAAAATGAGGTTCGGCTCAAAGGTACCAGAAACCGGAACTGCTAGACTATTGACACATTAGGGTGTGGACTTGTCATGGTGTAGGCCGTGCTCCTCGCAATGGAAACTCCCCCTCCTACAACACCAAACATAGAGACCCATGCCAAAATTCCACGGCTTTGATTGATTCCATGGTCACCAAAGAAACCTAATGCCCTATTAGAGAAATGGAATGCTCTCCAAGATACGTGGTGTGCAAAAACAAATTGTAGCAATTGATATGAGGAAAGTTGGAAGCAAAATATGATCTTGAAGTGTTCATATTGCCAAAATACCTCTTGAGACGTGAGAACTTCATCAAATAGAAAGGTTAATCATGGATGAGCTGTCAATGTTATCAAGCTTTTGAGTGTGATAGATGATCTCAATAGCTACATATGTGACAAAAAAATTGGCTAAAACAATACGCTTTTTGAGCAAATTCCAAGTGATGTTTAATAGGTTGTAGACAAAAATTACCATAGGTTTTTAAGGGGTTAAGGCAAATGGCACCCAATGTGGCGGTTGGCCCTTACCCCTTTCAAGCCCTTAGCCTCATGGAGATTTATTGCATGTTCAACTTTCTAGTTGTTTCTATCTTGAGCAAGGCTCCTACTAAACATAACATGTCGAGGGTCAATTCATAATGAACTTATTGGTCATTCCCTAAAGCCTATACAACCGGAAGGTCTTCTCTAGCCGTAACATTGTGACCTTTCTATTGTCTCTGCTCATACCTAAACATACAATCTAAGCATTTGCAGCTATTATTCAAAGAAAGGCATGAAGATGAGTCGAGACTCATGTATATTGTGACTGTGAATTTGGATGCAGGTTCTTGGTGGACAACAAGCTGAAAGTGGCAATTGAGTTAACTGGAAATCCTTACACAAAGGAGGAACTTGAAGGTGATGAAGTGAGGCCAGTGCGCTTCGTACCAAAAGAGGAGATCGCGAAGAAGGCAAGGTGTCTCATGCATGAGGCAGAAGGCGAATGTGTTAGGAAAAACATGCAAAATCTTAGGATGAAGTCTCGTGAAGCGGGAGCACTGGGAGGGTCTTCACGGCGAAATTTTGAGGCTTATGTACATCTTTTGCATAAAAGTGCTCATTAGGATCACGGTTTGCTTCATGTACATCACTGACTAGGCAAGCTTATGAATAGAAAGTGAACCCGAAACAGCAGATTTGTTTCCATCATAGGAATTGCAAATGCAGATGATCGATCGTTCCAAGTATCTACGTAGATGGAGTTTACTGAGAGTCTTTTTGTACACTGCTATTGAAGCAAAAGAGGTAATTTATGGATTTCAACTGACATCCATACAATTATAATGCACAAGTGCATCCTTCAAATCCAGAAGCCAATTTCAAAGCATTCCAAGAATCATCTTATAACTGCATGGATGAACATGTCAATCTCATATGTTATAAAACGTCCAAACTATGAATTTGTCAATGGTAACTTTCAAATGTTAAGCAATTTGAATACAATTCATATATTAGAAAGTTAAATTGTAACCAAATGTAGGCACCTCGCTTTGATGAAATGCTTGTACAAGTTAGGAGATCAATGTTGACAATAATCAACCAGGATATGTTTTGATAGTTTCCATGTATCAATATTGCAATAAAGGTTCTTGAATATTCTTGTCACCAAAATGCATTAGTTCTTGGTAACCTTCTTTTGAATTGAGGACCACAACTCGACGATTGAAGATATTGAACTTTCCATCTCGTTGAGTTTGAAGTAGATGAAAGCCTCTTGGTCTAAATGCTATTGTGTCCTTATGGGGTTAGCAAATGAAATATGAGGATGAAAATGGATGCTTGCATTAGTTTTATATGTAGTACCTATCCGACACCTTGGTGCCAAAAAAACATTACATATTGTCCGTAGTATACACCATCACGCATGAAAAATAGTGTCCAATCCTAGTTAACTTGAATCATCAACCATTCACTATGCTCTCATTCTTTCACTTCTAGTTGTGGATAAGGTATTAATTGAAAGCAATTTCAATTGCAAATTCAAAGTGCATAAAACTCATTTCTTCAGTTCAAGAATAGAGGGAGAACACATCAAGATCGACATGAAGAGCATCTTATTTTTGAATGATAATTGCATTGAAATGCTTGAGTTAAGAGGCGATCTTGGTGTCTATAGATACACTAGAAGAAATCTTGTCCATTTCAACCCTCCTTGCGACTAGGCCATCAAGACTAAACCAAGAAAATGCATAAACAAATCAATTCGGTTGGGAATCGGGGGGCACCTTCCATGGGTACACCACGGGTACCTTCCGGTTGCCTACCAATTGAATTGTTTATGCATTTTCTTGGTGCGAGTCGCGATGGCCTAGGGTTGAAATGGACACGATTTCTTCTAGTGATAAAGCATGAGAAATTCTACAAGATGTAACATTGTTTGTTTGTGAAGACAAAAAGCATTTGAAGGAGAAATTATCATCATTTTGAAATAGTTGGATGTTATATAGTAAACGGGCTGGTAAATAATGTGCACCCACATTATCATCTCTGTTTTTTTTGGGGGGTGGGTAATCCTTGTTATTAGTGTGACCCACACTATTTACCATAATCAATGTAGTTATTTACTTGTGAAATGGCACTAAATTAGTATTTGTGTTCAAAATGTAAACTCAATAATCCCAACATAAATGTTGAATAATGTATAACACACACCATGTCGAGATAAAGACAAAAGAAAAAACCATGTTAACACGTTAACACTTGAGCTTTGTGTATTTCAACGTCATTCAACTCTTTTCTTTCTCTTCATTTTTTTTCAGATTTTTTGTACTTGTCAATCAAGAGAATGAGTAGGAGACTCCGTACCTTTTCGGTTCCAACTAAAGTAGGCAGGGTCGCCAAGCTCTCGAGGCTTGAATTCGTCCAGGAGGAAGAACACGAACGCGATCACTACACACCCTAAGCCAACCACCAAGTAAGCGCCACCAATAAAATTGTTTTTCCCACCCAACCAGTTGATCGTCGTGAGCACGAGCTTCTTCTCGCCCCCGAAGCTGTAAGTGTTGTAAAGGTTTTGAATGTTAACGACAACCACCTCCCCCTTCAACAAATCGCGGTCGATCCGCCCCCAGAGTTTCCGGAACCGCGGCATCGCAGCCACACGCATCCATACCAGAAAATCCTCATTCTTGTTCAACGGCTCCGTCGCTGCCAATTGCCCGCCCCCGACAAACTTACTGCCATTGTTATTTGCAAAATTCAAGGGCCGGATCGACCCACTAAACTTCTGCATATCCGACTTCCACGCGATGTTTGTCTTGTTCACCTCAACTGCCACATTGTTCACGACGAAGCTATACGAGTCGTTGAACAAGCTCCATGCGATCAACCCGCACGGCAAGATGTCTCCCCCTTCCGACGTCACGTCCTCCGGTGCGCATGTGGAAGAAAGATCCGTCGATTTTACTGATAACCCTAAAAGTTGGCTGTCGCTCCGGCTCTTCACGTACCTGGGTGACAAGAGGCCTGAATGATTATTTTGTAGTGAATTGTTTCAAATTGAACCTTTGACTTAAACTAGGAAATTTTAAGTACTGTAAACATGGACCACAACACTTGTCCAAAATTTATAATGCATTTGAAAATGTTCTTTGCACAGTTGGCATATGCATATTGTAAAGTAAGTTATTTGGAAGAAGAAATTAGAAAAAAATATGATGAAAATCTTAATTATACATATTTTGAGAAGCAATGTGATCGAATATTCTCTGTAGATTTGTGTTTTCTTATGAATAACACAGTGTGTATGTAACTAACATGTGCTTCAACAAGCGATGCAATCCATATCTAAGATTAGTTGCTATCATTTGTATCATAGGGTCCGCCGATAAAAGTGAACATATAAAATTTCAGAAAGTCTAGAATTCATGCATAAGTCTAGATTTACTTCAAAAAAATTCTTAACTACTGAATTATCATAATGCATTACTTTTGGTGCATGAAGTCAAGAAAGGCAAGACATTTAAGAATCCATTATAATAAATTTCAATTGTAATTTTCTTTTGTAAGGCCATGTTAAAATCCATTGATTGACAAGAAAGGTAAGCCTTTTGTAAGATTGTGTGCATCCAAAAATTACATGTTCCCATATTTGTTCAAGATTAATTTGGATTTCAATTTGATAAGACCAATCTGAAACATTGAACCCATGATATATATTGAACATCCAAGCTAATTTGAAGTAATCTAAGGTAAGTATACCAAAACTGACAGGATAAGCGTGAGCATATTTATCATTAGTAGAAGTATCAAAATTTATCACAAGATCAAGAGAATCCCAAATCACTAAGGAACGCGTTGTTTGGACACTGTATGTAAAACTTAGAGGGGCTTAAAGTATAAGTTATAGGAGACCTAAAAGCCAACACCAATATCAAATGTCCAAATGGTGCATCTTCATAATCAATATGTATATGTTGTACAAGATTTTCAGATGTTGATTTTAGGTCTGGTGTTGGTTTTGGGTACGCATACCTTACAATTAACACTTTGCAGAGTGATGTAATAAATCCTCTTAACCCAAAATCCTAGCTAAAATGTGTTCACATGTTTAAGAGGGTAAGATCAACAGTGTTGGTCGTGTATTGCCTTTTTCTTTTGATACCATTCGAATTTCTACAATGACGATTTCAATTTTTTTGACACTAGTAGGGTACGGATATTTGATGATACTTTTGTTTTCAATACCATTCGGGTCTATATACTATGTTCTTACCTAGACAAAACCGTTGTAGTATAAATGTGGTTTTGAATGTTTTGACCCAAATAATAACTCAAGTATACAAAAAATCTTCTCTCATCTTGACATACTCTGGCACCAAATACCAATATTTGACTAGTCTTACAATTTTGATGCCCACGGGCAGGTGCTTTGATACCATTTTTGATGTTGAATATGGATGCCATGCATTCACATAAATAGTGTCGATGCCAAATTACATTGATTTCAAGGACTTGCCACCATTCCGGGGGTTTCACATACCGGCGATGGTTTTGATAGAAATTGCTCAGCTCGTAGTAGATGTAGATCGGACCCTTCATTCGCTTTGCGATTGTGAAGTTAACGGTGCAATTCTTGGCCATGCTCGGGTCTTGTATGAATTTGACCTTGTCTTCAGTCGTTAAATGTGGCCGGTTTTGTTGCACCGCGGACGTGGAAACGCAAACCGATTCGTACGGTTGCACGACCTCAACTATTTGCTTCGACGCGAAGAGCGCGAGCGCACCGATAGGGATGAAGACGACGCCCACAAGCATGAGCATGGCGATCACACGGCCGGGCGTCATCAAGGGTTTCCATGCTGGGAGCTCTTGTTGGTAGAACTTGGAGTACTTCGGTCGTAGGGACTTGAAGGTTTCTGCGTCTTTGACGCGCGATGCATCCATCGTCCGATGAGTCGCGGGAGGAGCTTGAGAAGATGTGCTTGCCTCATCTTCACGCGCCATGACAAGTTCAAATAATCTGCCGCTTTAGATTTCAAAAGGGCAACTACCTTGGGATTGGCAACTTCTCTCAATCTTTCAATATGCTCGACCGCTGGATCTGGATTGTAAGATTCCTAAATCTCCTCGCCCATCTATCGGTTTCTCGATTCTATCAAGGGGTGTCTTCTCTTCTCCCCGCAACAAACTTTGGGACTTCCATCCTACTTGGATCAACGCATCACATGTCATCCATATAAGTGTGGAAAAGTTGGTCTCCAGGTAGGTCTCTTTGTAGCACCCGCAGTGATCGGTGTGCATATTTTGAATCCGAAACGTTGTTCAATGTTGTTTATTTATAGAAGGAACTCATGCTAATGGGATTTCCGGTCACGAGCACAAGAATATTGGGCCATCCTAGCTTTTCTTGAAGTTGGATATGAATCTATGTAATAGGATATGAATTTATACTTCGCGCTCTGGTTTCCTTCACATCTGTCAAGTTGCATAAACGGGTCCACTTTAGGCAAGGATAATTAACATTGCACTTTCTAAACAACGTTATTCTTGGTTTAGAGCCGTTTAGGGTTGTAAAATAGTTTAAAGAGGCGTGACTATTTTGGAGTTGTTTTAAAAATCTTAAGGCATTTTCAAGATCACAAATGTAACGAAGTATTATGGATGTTTTCAAAAATGAAAATAGACTTACCCATGGGTTTGGACGGTCTATAATGTTGTTCAATGTCATATCTTGTTCTTGCAACTTTAGATGTGCTTGCCTTGTTTTAAGGTTTGCCATGATAATTGTTGGTGCGATGTCAAAATTGTCCTTTGTGATCCACCTTCAAGTGTAAAAGTTGGTGTCCGGGATGGCAACTATCTGTAGCACCCACATGGGTCAGTATCTTTAAAACTTTGTTTGGAGCTACTAAAATTCATTTAAAGAAGCATGACTATTTCGGAACTCCTTTAATAATATATTAAGCATTTTGAGAGGCTACAAATATCAGACAATTCTCTAGAAGTGAAAACAAACACCCATGGAGGGAGTCTAGATGGTATTCAACCCTACTTTATCAAAAAAAGAAAATGCATCTTTATCTAGTTCCCAAAACAACATTCAAAAGTGTAAGAATTTTCTAATCCAATTCACAAGTATTATCAATGGATTCCTCTCAATGCCCCCCCTCCAAGTATCATGTGGTTCCTCTTTGTGAAATAACCAAACTCTATCAAGTCATTAGGAGCTAAATTAGAAGTGATTTAGAAATTTTGCTTTAAAGAGGAGAATTGCCACCCCAACAACATGATTGTTGAAAGTGGAACTTTATTACACATGGGTGCAAGCACGGTAAAGTGGACAGCTCTTGATCCTTGCTCAGGTTTAAGTGAAAGTGATCCAAAACAATATACTAACTTTGAATTTTATGAAATAAAAATTCATAAACATTTAGAAAACATATGAATCTACAAAGCCAAGCAATTTATGTTCACAAAAAACAATTTCAAACAACGTATATGTATTTTAGAAGACGGTGCAAGTGGTGGTGCAAGTGGGTGTCATTGAAAAGATAATTGTCAAAAACTTGTTTAAAATACAATTGGGCCATTCACGGTTGGGGTACTACTTTTGGGACAAAGGAATTAAGGACTTTGTCGCATTGGATCTTGATGTTTATTACGATTTACTATGATTTAATTAATAAATTTTAAATAAATAAGTAGATAGGTCATAAGATTTATCAAGAAAGATATTATTTGATATTAAATAATGACTAATAATAGAAAATTCCTTATGAAATAATTAGATAAGTCATAAAACTTGTAGAGAGGTCATATGACTTGTTTTGGCTACATCAATGGCAATTTCATTATTGAAGTGTACATCGGGGGTGAATTATTTTCATGTTTTGCATCCTAGTACCTTGGTATAAGTGTCATGTATCCATACATATCTCGGGGAGATCACTCCATTGTAAAGTTGAACAACCACGTGCAATCATTTTAGATGTAAAAAATGTAAAAAACATCACCAAAATGGGTCACAATTTTATCAAATTTTTTTCATGAGTAGATATAAATGGTACATGTTACATAGTAAAAAATGGTGACTAAATTTGATGATATGTTTTTTTAATAAAACATATTGTTTCTAACTAGAATGACGCAGAATTGAACTAAAAAAATTGCTACAAAAAATGAAGATGGCTGAAAATTTCAAAAAAATATACAAAAGATACCATCAATGGTTGTGTATATGTAGAAAAAATATCATAAAATTTAAAATTATTTATGGCATGTAATATAGGGGTAGCAAAATTTGTTCGCACGTGGTGTTCAACTTGACAATGGAGTGATCTCCCCGAGATACATATATTTTATTATGTCAAATTCTAATTCTAAACGTTCATTTTTCATGTAGCCATGTTATTGTGTAATTCTGGCCATGTTTGGTGTGTTATGTAAGGCTAGATACAATTGGTATGCAATATACTTTTAGTTCTATTGGTACACAATTGAACGATAAGTGCGAGGAAAAAAATTGGGATCATTTCAATTAATTTTTGTTGTCCTTTTCATTCCTTAATCCTAAGGTCAACAGTTATGACAGCAGTCCTGCATGTCCGTTAAGGAATGAAAAGGAAAGCTTAGATAATCCTATTCCTTGTAAATTAACTTTGTCAGTGTACTCATTATGGAATACTAAATGTAGGTATGATCCAAAGTATGCTCCACAATACAAATCTGAGCACACCGACTATGTAAAGTTATCTAAAAAAGTCCTTAAACCGTTAGACACCCAAAAGTAGTACCCCAACCGTGAATGCCCCCAATTACATTACATTAAATTGATGAATTTTTGAAAAAAAAATTACGATGACCTCAAGTTTATAATGAATTCAAGGAATATGAAAAGAAATTCCAAGTTCAAAATATTTAAGGTCATGAAATTTACGTTCAAAACTATATTTAGTCAGTTGCTTTCACGTGTCACTTTTGATGATAGGTTTTGAAGATCTCATATTGATATTCTATATTTGAGTACCTAACTTAACAATAGAGGTCATCATGAAAAATAATCTATTTTAAACAACATTTTGCTACTACTTATAGGCGTTTGACCAAGAAAATGATGGCTTTCATATACCGGAGCACTTTTTTGGTCCACTTTACTATGCTTGCACCCACATGCTCCACTTGTTACTGCACCATATGGTGAAAAGAAATGAAAATTCTTAATATCCATGTGTTATTTGGTTTCAATCTACATTTTACAACTTCTATGTTACCTTACAAGGCAACTTAACAATTTACATAATATTGCTAAGTCTCATGCTCCCTAATCCTTTCTAAATAAAGAAGATGCCATGTTCCATGTGGACATTGCCACATCACTATGCCTCAGATTGTCGTTATTTGAGAATTACAACATGTTTATTCCTTGCCTTTGGCCATATTTATCCTTAAATGTTTAGGGTGAGAAAACATGAAGGTTGGTAATGTTGTGGTTGCTAATTGAAACCACAAAAAAACATATGTTGGACATATAAAATTGTACGCATGTTCCATCGCCACTAACACTTCAATTATTGTTGCTAATTTCATCCATTGCATGTTACCAAACCAACGACCATTTCATGCTCCGTCTTCCCTCGACTTCAAACTTCAAACCTTAATTTGACCAAAAATAAACGATCCATTATCAACATTCAACAAGTGGGTTTAGAGCTCCTCTTATCTTGGAACCTCAACGATGATGTGAAGAGATGATGTTGTTCAAACAATCAAATCACATGGGATCATAAACAAAAATATTTGTACACCCCCAACAAACCTTGTATTATTTAGTTCCATAACAGTGTTATGTGGGATTGATAGTATTCCACGGAATATTCCCCATATTTAGACCGGATGTAAAAATATTCCGTGGAATATTGTCAATGCCACAGAACACTGTTATGGATTTGAATAATGTTATGAGTCTTAAAATGCAAGAGATATACGGTGAAGGTTAAATGTTATCCAGGAAACCCCGAAGAACATCACATTTCAAGAGACCAAACTCAAGAGGTCGTTGTGCTTATTGCACTATAAGTACAGAAGTATCAAACTGTCACCTTCACTTATTCACATCATCATTGAAATTTGCCTTAATTCCTATCTAAGGTAGGTTTAGTAGTTCATGGTTAATTGCATCAAGTTTATCCTGTAGTTTTTATTCATGGAAAGTTGACTAGAAATGGAGAACAATTGAATATGCATGTGTTTGACATAACAATCTCACTTTTATGATTACGTTGGCAAAGCGGAAAAACATGTAGTTTTAGATACACATTGAGGATAACATGACCTGTGGCTTATCATGATGTCAAATTGTTGATTCAGATTGAGAAAGCTAGGGTTTGAAAAATAAAGAAAATAAGCTTTTGTTAAATTATAGGTGTATATATAGTTTATTGTGCTTACAGCTTATAAGCAAAACAACAACATATATCCTAATTGAAAATGTAGGTTGAGGAACCACACCGAAAATAATGTCTTCTTGACATGTGTAAGTGTAGACTGCTTTGCACTTGGTAAAGGTTGTCAATGCAAATATGTAGAATGCAGTGACCATATAATCACTTCAAATTTTGTTAACAATAAGTTCGAGCAGTCCATAAGAAGCATACATGTAAATGGATGAAGGAAAGGGTTTTCTCAAAATCTCATCAAAGCACAATTCTTGTTATACTTCATGGATACAAATGCACTACTCATACTCATCAAGTGGGGTTTTATGAGTACATATGGTAGGTACTATGCCCAAAATCAACACATAACCTAAAACCAACACTCTGTAACAATATCCGAGTATTTCTTAAAATTACACTTATTTTGAGAAAATTATGACTTAGAGCATAAGCTATCTAAATAGAACTCAAAGTCTCCTTGTGGGTGGCCATAATAAGTTGTTCCACATATGTTATTTTGCGACATACATGAAATTTGCATGCATAAATGTTGCTTTCCAAACGTTAAGAGTTTTGTAATGAATAACTCCCCATTCATTAGATCTAGTCACTTATATCCTTCACATTTAACCTATACGTCAAATTATTGAGTCATGGCTTGAGGGACACCCAATAAAATTCTCTTACTTGTGATGGTAATATCCCAGGGGGTGGGCTCTACATTGGAAACCTAAATGGTCTTTTCAGATGTACATATTAAAGAAAAATAATACCTCTCCCTTATGTATCCTATGTACACTAATGCCTCAAAAGATACCCATTCTTATACCTCGGGGAGGTGACTATCGGAATTTTAGAAACCACGTGAGATAAAAAATAGGGTAAATTTAATTCGTTGAGGGTAAAATTTATAACTTCGTTAGATCTACCATAGCATTGGAAATATGTCCCCTACATGGTTATATGTAAAATAGGGTGGTGAATAATTCCTCCATTTTAGTATTCAATAGAAAAAAATAGGGTTATAGATATTGGATCCCCCCAAAAGTGTGTAGTAGGATCAATAGAATAATTATGGGTTTGACTACTTGGATGAAGAAGTGTGTAGTTTCTGTCCAAATTTGAATGAAACGTGTTAGTATGGAGGGAAATGTTGTGGGATTTTTTTTGGGGAAGGAATGTTGTGACTTCTCAACGACTGTTGGGTTTTGCAATAGAGCAATTTTAGGGTAAGGCTTGCTTAGGGTTTGGGCAAGCACGGTGGCGCCAAGACGGTGAAGCGTTCGAGTAGGAGGTCTTGCGTTTACAACTTATCTATGTTAGCTTATACATTTTGTTATCTCCATGTTTATTGGTAACCCTTTAATTAATATCCAAGTGCTATTGGTTGTGTTTTGAATGGCACTTTGAATGGTTTAGGATTGGTATAACTAATTGAAACCAATTTAATGACAAGATGGATGGTATAGAATGTTTGTTGCTCACATAGTCGATTTTGCAAAGCTATAGTATTCCGTCCACTATTTGGTACTTGTACAATTTATAAAAAAAATATGGTGCCAAAAATTAGTCTCTCTAAATAATTACAAATAAATATAGGGTGCTAAAAAATACGTCAAAGTAGCTTTATATCTACAAATAGGGAGGGAAAAAATATTGAGAGGTGCATAAATATCCCCCCATTAAATACCCCATTACCGCACGTGGTTACAAAACATAAGGGGGTGTGATCCCCCCGAGTCTTATACTCACGTTAGTTCGTATGTGGTATGAAGAGTCCACCCCCGGGGGTAATATTTTGTTTTAGAAGAAAATCTTCAATCTTTTAGCTCACACTAGTTTGATTTTAACTTTTTTGCAAAAAAATCTCAATTTCAAAATCCCTATAATACCAAAATTTATGCAATATGGAACTTCAATATTACACTATTTTGAAGATATTTGCACAAAACATTTCTTCAAGTTTTGAACATGTTCCTTTAAAGTGAATTGTGTTTAGATCTAACATGACACGTAAGATAAAGCCTAGTGGGATCTAATTGGTACAAATTACATATTAGAGTTCAAGACCTCTTAATTGCCTCTATAGTTGAAGACCCGTTGACATTATATGAGCCCCAACCATGGTTGCATCGAATATATAATGTGCTCTTAGGATTACTCAAAGTAGGGCCCACTTAGCTACAATCATCCCTTAAATTTACCATTTTTTTTGCATGTTAATAAATCATTTAGCTTGCATTGTCAATTGATATGCATTATAATGATATCATTATCATGTATGGGATCCTCAAATGAGGAGGAGTTATAAATAGCCTACTCAAACACTAATCGAGATTCCATGAGGGGAGTTCTTAAAGGCACTCCATGTAGCACAAGTAGCAAGGAATCCGAACCAAAAAATGAGGGTGGGTATATGATTCATAGGATCAAACTTGCTTGAAATTGTAAAGGATTGATACAAGTCTTAAGATTCAAACTTGAAGAACAAATTTCTTCCTTCTCATTGTTTGGTGGGAGCATGTCAAGTCTTGTGTGCAAAGGGCTCTAAAGAGCAGCTTTCTTCGTCACAAACAAATATAAACTTTGAAGAAAAACCAAAGATCAATCTTGCCTCTCGTTATGATGAAATATTCACTTTCTCCCATTTGATGATAAGGGGATGATTCAATTTGTTGTTCTTTGCATACATTGACTAGGAAGGTAACCTCATGAAAGGGAGTCCACTAAGAGGTTTGTAGGCTACACATGCGAGGAGGATGCCCTAATCGGTAGTATTGGTGCATTTTAACCATCAGAAATTACTTCAAGGAAAAATGAAAATGTAGAAGGGAGATATATATAAATATATATCATCATAGAACAATTTAGGGTTGTCATTGCAAATAAACATGGTAGCATAAAAAAATTTCGATTTTCCAAACCCATATTCACATAATAGATAGAATTCTATGACAATAAGAGCATGACGGAGATTTTGCGAAAGATCAAGGAAGAATGGAAGGTTGGAGGGAAGAAAAGTGAAAAGAAATCGGAGGTTGAGCACAACACGTTCCCTCAGCCGGTGCCATTGAGGGACGTAGTGGCTCATTGTGAGAAGCATTGGTATGAACAAACTCTAAAAGGTGCAAAAAGCGGTGACGTTGCGATGCAAACCCTTGTTGGCCAAATGCTTTGCTCCGGCTATGGAGCCGAGGTCAATGTCAAAGAGGTAACTGTAACATAAATACATGATTACTCAAAATTCGTGAATCGTTTTGAAAATATTACCACCTCCAAACACCCCCCCCCCAACCACACACACACACACACATATTTAAAGAATATTACAAATTTGCGATTTATTACACCTATAAGTGTTGTTGTTTGTACTTCATGAACTCTACAACAAGATTAAATAAAATTTAAGAAATTTTCACATGACCTTGAAATGATGTAACCAATTTATGGGTGTTGAACCTTGACCTCTTTTCTATAAATGTGCACCGGATTCCCTTATAGGGATATGAACCACATGTGATAAAAGGGTATTTTCCAAATGGGCTATGAAGTAATTTCCATGGGAAATTCCATGTGTTTGATGCATTGTTTTGGAGAAGTCTAGTATATTCTCAGAAAAAAATCCTAGTGCCCTATATTTATGTCAATTTAAAATAAAATTTACTCCAGATTTTATTCCATCCTGTAGTTTTTTGCACGTGTTTCTTAATATGTTAAGAAGAGTGATCTCCTGGGCCCAATTCAACACCATATTGCATTGGTGTAGTCAGAGAGCATTGAAGAAATAGTGCAAAAATTTAGGAGCAATAAGCTAACTTAATTTTTAGCTGTTACGAACAGGGGATAACATGGCTCCAAAAGGCAGCGGAAACAGACCACGAGGCTCGCAATGTCCTTGCTTCATTGAACTACACAGGCATGCACCATTTAATTTCACAAAGTATCAGGATTCGGCATAACCCTGGTGGTTTGAATTTTGATGCACTCAAAGTATATCATTGAAGTCACTAACATCTGCTCCAAAACTTCAAGTTGGTAGAAATTCAATGTCCAACCCATATCAACAGTCTTCAGTAACCCTCCTTCTTGACCTTAGTCATAAACTGCATAACATCTGCACAAATCTCATCAACTGCAGACCCCGATTTTCCACTGATGAAGGCAAAATGTGTCGCAGCTGAAAAATCTGATCATCGCCGATGCCGGACACGCTACAGGATTTAAGGTGCCTGTCTAACAGGTATATTGCTGCACTTCTTTATTCATCTTAGATTCCATGAAGCAGGCGTCAATGGAAAAGGCTTTGCAAATGATTCTATCAAAATAGAGCCATGCCCAGCAAATGTCAAACATATGAAGGCAATCCTTGAAATTCAATTTTCATGTGAAGAAAATGTCAACCTTACTCAGCTTGTATGCCTGCCAATGATGCTTTGATCTTGTAGCAGATGGCGCAATTTACCACCTCCCGTATTATCACAAATATATCACAGCACAATAATCCACAAGCTACGGACACATTGCAATGAGACATCTTGTGTCAATGAGAGGGATCCAATTTGGCAGCAGTTAAATTTGTTAGTACTGCTACCAGTCCAAAAAGGTAATTTTCCTTAACACCATGCTTCCCATACATCCATCATTTTGCAGTTATGGGGTGGGTTAAAAGTTAATAGTTTGGTACAGATACCCTATGTGCCTGTCCGTTTTGTACATAATCAAATCTACCCATGAACGCCTAAATTTCTAAGTGACAAATGTCATGTTCCCATTATTTAAGAGTGGTTATGAATCCCATTTGGCACCTTGAAAATTAATTATTTCATCACAAGGGTGTCCCAAACAGACTGTAATGTACAGTAGTGTATATAACTGTAGACTTCCACATGCCAATTTGTAAAAGAGAGTGCAATTTACTTTCCAAGCCAGTAGGTGAAAATCTCGTATGGGATTCCCTGAAATTCTTGTGTGTGTATACTATTTCAGGGAATTCATCCGGTAACACTACCAGCATACCGAGTCTCAGAACACTACACTAAACATCTGTTTTACTGTGGCCCACACTAATTGTCATCATTTCACATTAATTGTCTGACAATCACTTGGTGGTAACTAGAGAGGTTGTCACAGAACACTTGGTGCCACATGACAAGTCATGAAGACCACTCTAATTAATATGGCACACCAATTTTAATGCCATACTAAATTAGATATTTAGTGTTTTCTTGCATCACCGAAAAATATGCCAACCTACAAAGTGAGTACTATCTTTGTGACAAGTTTAACAACATCAGGTCTCTAAATTTTCAACACCAACTGACAATCAACTTCTGTCGCTGGCTGATGAAGACCATAAGTAGGCATCCACCATGTAAAAAGAATTGCACGACCCAAGGGCCAACATCACCATGGGTGAATCAATACTGCAGAGCCTGTTGTATCCACTCACTAATCTATTTATTCATGTGCTATGAATAATTTTAAAGTTGCTCATCTCAATGACTTTAGAGCTGTACTTTTTAGTACACACTGCAAGCTATTCTGCAAGCCTCCTAAAACAGTATCCCACTGTTTGAATTGCTACTCTAAACGTTCATCCACCTCACCTCACATCAATTTCTCCCACCTCAATTTCTCTAAATCTGAAAAACCTGAGTTAGTTCAGATCAAGCACAATTTGCACTAGTTTTGTTGTTTTTCTGACATATCTGTTCCAATTGCATACCAGGAGACACATCATCATCCATAATTGATGACCATGCCACATCTTGACCACTACATCCAGTGATAGACACGTGTCGCCTTGCTATCTACTGTAGTAGGCGCCCAGTTCATGTCTCCGTTACCGCGGCTCGATAGGCTGGGCGGTTACTACAACCTGTGTCAGGGCTCCTCACACCCTTTACCTAGTTCATACCGTAGAGTGATGTCTGGATCAACACAAAATAAATCTTTTTGGGAAGATATTACCATGTGTTGTATCCAGATTGGCCAAGATCATGTTCAATCCAACGTGGAAAAGAGCATTCGGCACTCAAAGTGTTGCACCATACAACACTCTACGGTATTGGTAAGGTATGGAAATCCCTCACCTCAAACTTCCATAACTCCTCGCCATCCTCTGATTTTGTGCCTGTAGGAATTGCTCTGATTATGTCGGCCCCAACGGCTGGCTGGTTATCAACTACCACTGCCAGCATCAGCACCAACTCTCCATTTCTTGGGTTGTAGGGTTTTTCCCCACCTGCATCAACTGCTGCCGGTGTTGCTGACTCATTTTCGGCAACTAGGGTGCTGGCCTCATCAGCAGTTAGCCCCAATATACGCGTTCGATCCATACCGCGCAAAAGTGCAATGAGGTTCCCTTTCTTCACAAGAGGAATATCTGGGGAGACCTGAATTATGAAACATATTTGTGAAGTGAGTTAGTAGGAAATGTAAAGAAAGACTTACGTCCTCTCAAAGGTTATTTATTGAATTGCTGGGTTTACCTACACTGATGGAACAGCGTTCATTAAAGAAAAGACTATCCCTATGTATTAAATAACAGCCACCAAAGAAATAGTTAGAGAATCTGGTTTCATAAAAGTTACAGCCTGACAAAATAACTGTTGAGTCGTCTTTGCACAACCCTATATTAATTGGGAAGGTATCAGAGACCTCAAGAGTTTGTGAGGTGACCTGGTACAGGAAATATTTTAAGTGAGTTAGGAAGTGTAAAGGAGGACTGATGTACTTTCAAAGGTTATTGTTTGAATTGCTGCGCTTACATACACTGATGGAACAAGTGTTCATTAAGGGAAATTACTATCCCTAAGTACTAAACAAGAGCCATCAGATAAACAGCTATTCGGGATCCATACGGTGAAATTTACAGCCTGACAAGTAAACCTATTGAGTCATCTTCGCACAACCCTTTCAATTGGGAAGGTTACAGAGACCTAAAAAGAGTCTATGAGCGGTTCTCAATTTACCACAGGAAGCCCATTTGACCTTCAAAATGGAGATCAGTGGCCCTACATAAGCTCCAGCCCTCCTTTGATATTTGTAAATTCAACCCATTTGATTGCAGTTACTGCAAATTAGATACACACATGCCCTTGTGCAGGCAAGCAATCAGTGTGGATGAGAGAGAATGTTCTGATGTATTTGAAATCAAATCAATATTGTGGACAAAGCAACAATTTAAATGCAGAGAAAGAATTGGCTGAACCCATAAATGAACACACTTTGCTTCCTGGCAGAACCTCTGCTATTTTCTATGTCCAACCAACCATGGCATTCTTAAGCATGTGTAAGGACGCACTCTTTCTATTTAAGCTTCAAAAATAGTTTCCAAGGTCTTTGAGAACATACATGAATGCCAAGCATAGTCAAGTGGCAAACACTCATTAGTCAACATCTCATTGGTACCTACCTTCGAACAAAGTCTTCTCCCATCAACCAAGATTCAACTTAAAGACCTTGCCAAAAGGATTCTCACCGTGTGTATACTCCAAGATGCTTATCTAGGGAGAACAACCATTATACACCACTCAAGTATGATATTACTGATTTTCATGTCTGTTTGACGATAAGAAAATGTGCACACCCTCCAACAAAATGTGTTTAGAAATAGAACCCACCTGAGCAGTCACATCCACTACATGCGCTCCATTCATATTCGTTCCGTCCAGCGCAGATGGAATTTCTTCAGGTGCAAGAGAAGGATCGTTCACAAAGGTGCGTGGAACATATTCAATTGTCGATAACAAGGTCGAGTACGCGGGAGGCTCGTCTGTGTCTTTACTACTACTCCGACGAGAGTGATTACTGAACCCACTGGCTGACCCTCTTGGAAGTGTGCGCACAAATTCTTGCAGTAACACACATCCTGATCCATATCTGCAGTGCCATTGTAACCAAAGAGAAATTTCAAGTGGTGAGCATGAGAGGTAGTTTGAATGAGCTTCGTGACCATGACAAAATTCATTTTGTGAAACTGAAATGTCCAAGAAACACACACAATAGAGTTATCCTTCCCACAAATTGGAACTTTTTGTTGGGAGCTGGTCCACATTAATTCTCAATTGGTTGTTTCAAATACAAAATCAATAATGTCTTTCCACTTGTGGTGGATGTTTGAAGGCAGTGTTTGAATTTGAATAAAGAGCAATCTATTTGGGTTCATCAAAGGTCAAACTCATTTTAGCACCTCTTGACATGCCAATATGAGTTTGACCCTCCATGAACAGACATAGAATGTTCTATGTTCTGCGTTCAAACCTCCACACGAACAAGCATGCACCGAAAACATACCAAGCATGGAAGATCTTGTATGCAAAACAATCAACTCCCTGTCAAAAGTCATGTTCAGTTAGAAGAGAATTTTACCGTCCTGTACTATTTATTTTTATGCATGCAAGAAGGTTGCCACTACTTAGTTCCAACATGAGCAAGGCTGATTGTTTACTTGCAAATGGTTCAATGCTGATTTCCCAGCTATAGTGACAGGCCATGGTGTAGCAAGAAGACATTCCATGTCAGCTTCTAACAACAAGGGCAGAATGTGAAGAACGTCAGAGCCAAAACCCTAAACCCTCAAAATTTATGATGCCTTTAAATTCCTGAGCAATTTTTGTTTGGACTGATTTGGCATTATCTTTGAACACGTTACTAGTGACCTACTACCTTTTAGCTCTCTCTCTCGCTGATAAGGGAATTGAATCTTAAGGTTTCTTCAGTGAAGAATGAGCGAAAACAGGATGATAGTATGGGTGAAACTGAAATACGCATTCTAAAGACAATGTTTGTCATGTTGAGAAATTAACCAGTTCCCGAAGTTTGACACGTGAGGGTGGCCAACTTGCACAAACACACTAACCTTTTACCTTACACCTTAAAATAAATGATGCCATTAAGCACCTGCGGAATTTCTGTTCGCACTACTTTTGGCATTGCCTTTGAAGATCTTATCGAGGAGCTGCTATCTTTGGGCTCTCTTGCTGATAAGGGACACTTGAATCTAGGTTCCTTCAGTACTTATTGAGTACGAAAACAGGGTGATGGTCTGTTCCTCTAGTTCTCATTTGGGTGAAATTGAAATACACATAGAAAGTTGCGCAACAGAGGATTTACCTTCGTCGACAACATATACACCTCTCCAATCCTTTCGAAGCAAAAATAACCCTCAACATTATGATATCCTCAAGGCAATCATTCTCATGCTGGGAAAATAAAGCAATTCCCGAAGATTCATTTGCGCAAGGGGGTTAACCTTCTTCGACAACATGCATACCTCTCCAATCTATTAAGCCCTGACAAATGTTAACCCTCAGTGTTCGTGATATCTTTAAAGCAATGTTTGTCATATTTGTCATGTTGTCATGTTAAGCAATTCCCGAAGTTTCATTTGCGCAACAGAGGTTTAAGATTCTTCGACAACATACATACCTCTCCAATCCTACCGGAGCAGAAACCCTAAACCCTCAACATTCCTCATATCCTTAAGGCAATGTTTGTCATGTTGGGCAATTTAGCAGTTCCAAAATCTTCAAGTGCGCAACAAAAGGTTAACCTTCTTCGACAACATAAGTACCTCTCCAATCCGTTCTGCCCGAGCGTGCGCATTTTGGCCACCAATTCAGTATCCTCGCAGACATTATCGAACACGTCGTCCCACACGAGCATCAGCTGATCAAAACTCCAGCCTCGACCTAATGTCCCGCCAGGTGACTTCCGCTTCTCCTTCCCCTTCTTCTTCTGCTTGTTGCTGGCCGATGCAAATGCTACCCCCGGCGGCGACCGCCGAGAGGCACAACCACAACCCCCGTGATTATTGTAATGAACATTTGCAGCAATTTCGAGTCGTGTGCCTTGCAGGGAGCTTAAAGAGGACAGGATGCAATGTTTAGGCGCCCGGGTGGCACACATAGGCATCTGCATTGTGTGAATGATACTTGTCGGATGCAAAAAACTCCTAAATCATGCACACAGTCGACTCATTCTCACCCCCACATATCCGAGAATTCAAGAAGAGAATGAGTAAATGCTCAAGTTCCTTTGCTCCATTCAGTGAACACACGAACTTTGCAAGTGAGGGTCATTAACCCACAAAGAATTAAATATCCACTTGAAATCCTCGAGCTTCTCTCTCTGCTTGTGGGCCTCTATCCGACTGCAGTATGAGTCCGAAAATGGCCAGGCACATGAAATTTGGGAGAGTGGCAGTGGCTGAAATCACAATGATGGTGACGAGCCCACACAGGACCAAAGGTTCAAGTGAAATCCTTCTCTCTTTTTTCTCTGCGTGTGGGCTTCTATAAATTTGGCAGAGTGGCACTGGCTGAAATCAGAATGATGCCCCTCCCCACCTGACTTTAGCTAAGCCTAAAAGTTGGTTCTAATAACACGGCCTTCACACCATCGACATTATCTAGTGCCGAGCCCAGTTGGCAAATGATGTGGCATGGTTTAAAAGTGGAGGTTTTAAGTCTCAAGCACCGACCCTCCCATCGGTACCTAAACAAGAGGCAAGAATGTAGGACCTTTAAAAGTGTCGCCTCATGTCCTTGTGATTGGTTGCTTTTAGTCTTAGCTATGAGGGCACAAAGAGCTTCATTAACAAAAAACCGATGGTAAGATAGATGAGTAGTAAGGCATTTGGGGATGGGACAAAAATTATCCAACATTCATTGCTTGGTAGATAAAACAATTAATATGTGTGAAAGCTACTTAACTAAAACCTACTCAAAAATCTCCGGTTCAAGTTCTTGTAGGTGCATTGAGATAGCCAGGTGCCTCCGCTATAGCCGAGGGAGCTTTACCCGGTTTTTAGGAAAGACTTTGGTTATTTGGTAAAGTCAGGTGGGGAGGGGGCACGATGGTGATAAATCCACAAAAGTATATAATAGTAACCCCTTTTGACCTTCTAACTTATCCTACTGCAGCATCGCTTCTACCTTCGTCGGTTACACTTGGATGACGGGTAAAGATGAACATTAAATCCTAAGTGGCAGTGTCTAGTAAACTTTAGGGTTGAATAGTAGGATTGGAAACCGGTCCAATTGTTTACTCTGGAAAGTAATAACTCACTCAGTACCTAAGTAGTCATTATTGTTAAAGGTAGTAATCAATCGCGTTATAGATGTTCTCTCATACCGTACTTGGACGTCAGGGTCAACATCTCATGCCGAATAATTAATTAAAGTGGAGAAAGTGGGTCAGGCATGGTAAAAATAAATTAATAAAAATTTCAACAATTTCAAAAAATATTTGTAAAAGATTCAACGCTTTAATACAAGGCTAGTTCACAACAATGAAAGATTTCTTTTTTTCTCACCCTTTTGTGGCGGCCTTGGTGTGTTTAACTTAATTGAATGCCCTAATCTCAATTAGTGGTCCTTTGTATGTGTTACTTTTGGATCCTAAAATGCCACTGCAACCTCTGGGTTTGCCATGATTTTGGCCACAAGCTCTTTAGGGGTTAATTCAATTTGCTCTGCAAACAACGAAAAATTCGGGCTCATAATGTCCGGATTTTTTTTTTTAATATTTGCACGAACTAGTTATGATGCTACGGTATGCAATATTTTGGGATTTTACTACATGAAGTTGGCTCAATTTTGTAATATTCGGCATGCTCTTCAATGAATAACTTTTCTTTTCAACTCTCTTCTCCAATAATTTCCGATTTTTTTCAACTTCTATTTTTTTATTTAATTTTTGCCGACCCTGACGGCCAGGTACGGTACTGGAAAAGCCTGGCGGGTATGGGATTTCCTCATACCCGGTAATCTTGATTCCCTAGCCCCTACTGCGGCGAACACGCTTGAAGGAAGACAAAGACTATCGGAGCAGAAGAGCACCGAAATTCGCACCATAATTCGCACTATCTGTTGGACAAGAAGCAAGTACGTTTTCTTAGATTTTCTGCTCTGGTTTGTAAGAGTCCCTTCTTTCAAGTACAGGAGGTCCAAGAGAGGACGAAGGGAACCTAATAATTCTGCACTAGACCGAACAATCAGTTTTGAATAACGGATTATGTCTTTGGACGATTTGGGTATTCTGGCATGTGTGTAGTGCAGATTCGTATGTATATACCAGTATCGGAGCTGTGTTCGTGGGTAGGAGGATAGCTTGAAGGTCTGACTTGTATTCATGTCTATGGGGGATCGAGAATGCACAAAAGAAAGTTTCACTACCATATGAGGTTGTTTCAGCATGACTCTTCTCAACAAGAAAGGAAATGGAATCCGATTGTACATTTATGTTGATTTCGAAAGAAATCTTTGCATCATTCTTGCAAGAATAGAAACTGCGTCTTCGGGTTTATATTTATGGACGAGTACGTAGTCAGGATTGGATTTTCGGAGCTGGATTTCGTGTGTAGGAGGAAATTGTTGAGGCTTGAAATGGGAAGTCCTGTCAAATTGATGGGTTGATGTGGGTCCGAGAATACAGAAATGAATTTTTCAGGCAACAGGAATTTGTTTCAGTGCAATCCTTTCAGTCGGTAATAAGGAAATGGAATTTCCTAAAGATTGGTTCAGATGTTGGGGAGGAAATTTCTTCATTCTAACATCTGCTTGCAAGGCAGAAGTCCGTCTTGGGCTAATTGAAGCAATAAGTAGTTCAAGTGGCTGGGCTTATGCTTGTTGCAACAAAATTGGTGAAATTGATGAAACTTTAAATAGCTATCCCTCTGTCTCTTAAGATTGAAAAAAATGAAATCTGAAGTACTAAACTTGAATGGAAATGCTTACCAAAACTAAAATATAAGGCCAATTTGAAGATGGGGATGTACTGGAGAAAACTTAAAGCAAATAGTGTTTCAGATTCTAGGGCTTTTGGTCCAACAGGCTCTTTATTTCTCCCAAACCAGTACTGAAACCACAGGGACAACAATGAAAGGAATATGTTCTTCTTCTCATCAAAAAACTTCTGCTTTTAGCACCATCCACACTCATGCGGCAGTTAACTGTCTGGGTGGAAATTGTAACTTAGTGCAGTCAGTTCATCCTGCTTTTACCGTGATGTCTGGTACTCAATCCCAGGAGATCATTCTGAGTGCGTAGTTTATGTAGACCTAACAAACTTTTGTGAATTTTCTGATGTAGGCAAAATGGCATCAAAGATAGAACTGCCTCTACACCTCGAGAAAGCACAAATTGAGTGGCTGGAGGCTATGGCGAAGAAATACAATTTGCCATCGGCTGGTATCTGTTTTCCTTCTCCTTTAATTACGTACTTGTAGCAGGGAAATGATTTCGAGTTGCAGGTTTTATGCATGAGAGTATGACATAGCACATATCTTGTCTCTTCCATGAAATAATTCTTACAGTTTGTTCTTTCGATACTTCATACGGTTAAGCTATTGGTCACGCAACTTGTTAGCCAGACGGTCTCTAAAATGCATATCGAGGCCATTTTCTCATATCATTGTTCTTCTGCGTGCTACACAAAATTGTCATTTGAGATTGGACTTCCGGTGTTTCTTTCAAGATCAATGACAATGTATGGAACGGATTGTTGACAGGCAAAGCGCTTCGCATCTCAATCCTGTATACCAAACAAGCTGATGAAGATGCAACCATTTTTGCAAAGGTTTGCACAATCTGCGAGACACTTGCTACATGCTTCTTTTTGCTTATTAGCCTAGCTCTTTGGATTAAACTGTCTTTTATTTCTGCCATAATTAAAAGCTTGGGAAACTCGAATTGAAGCCGCTATATATCTTGGAATCTTCATTTGTCAACATAAAACACCTTCATCAAAAAATAAAAATGAGAAGCCCAAGTCCTTCTATGGTTCACTATTTTTGAAGACCCAGCATCACAACCTACTTGTATTGTTTGATCCTTAATATGAATACCAAATGGTTATATTTGATCTGGGTATAGGTGCAGAGCATCACTGATGACAACCGTGGTCTCACCGAAAGCTGCCAGCAACTTGATGAAGTGGTGAGTCTCTTTCTAATCCCTGACACTTCTAAGATTGTGGATCTCAGGATGATCTAATTAAGTGAGGTTCATATGTCTTGCCTTCCCTTGACGTATATGGATCTTAAATGGTTATTTTTTCCAATTAGCCCACTTCTCCTAGGATATTAAACATGTAATTGGAACATGATGATTAGCAAATCCAAATTGAGGCCATAGCCGGAGCTCATGTGAATATGTGATTCATTAATAAAGATGATACTCTTTCTTAAATGACCATATAGGTCCCTCCCAATTATATTGAATATTGAACCTAGATTAGTTAAGAAATTTTGAGCACGTAATCCAATCTCTTTGAAACACATATCTTGATGATGTCCGTTCTTAGATCACACCTAATTACAAACCACTCAAATATAGGTGTCTGATAAAGATAAGAATTTGAAGTCGACCAGTTTACCTTACATGCCAATGACAGACTGCCTGTCGGATGCTAGTGAAATCAGAGTGGCCTTTTTGGTGCAAAGTACAGTTTTTTGTTGTTGTTTTTAAAATTCCAATTGCTGATATTGGAGGGTGGGATCTCCAGCATGACAAATATCTACAGGATCTTGTAGTGAAGTATGGCCTTGGCAGCAAGGACAAGGTGGGTGCTCATCATCCTCTCAGAAGTCTCTTGCATTTGGAACCTTTCAGATTTATTGCTCAGATATATTTCCATTTTTTCACAATGGAGTACATAGTTAGTGGTTATGCAGATTCCCTTCGCTTCCTGCTGATAACGTATCTGCTATGACCTCTAACGGATTGTAACTCTTGGTCCCAAATTGTTCATTGATAGCTTTACTATTCGACCAATGGTTAGCTTCAACCCTTAATGTCCTCTCAAATGGGATTCTCAATTTCTAATGATCAGATCTTGCTCAAAATGAAGTATTTCTTAACAAATTGTTTACCCTAGACGGAGCTACTTAAACTGCTCATCACCTCCAAAAGCTTGATCGCAAAATTGCATTGGTGGTGTTCCTCTACACATCACGAAGTGCTCACATCTCAAGAGACATTTTGACAGTTTGATCTCTTCAAAGATCATAGCATGTTTGCAACTTTCCACCAATCTACAACATCCGTAGTTCTATGCAATCATATCAAATATCTCCTAAAAATAATGAGGATTGTGATTATGATGAAACCTCAGTATTTATTGTAATGAGAGGACCATTGAAAAAAATTCGTGTATTCTTAACCATACGGATGTGATCATTTGGTGGTGCCTCATCACAACTTCTTCTATATGAGAATTCCTAAGATTCTCTTGGAACTGTTGTTTCCTAACACAGCTTATAAAATTCTTTACTCCTTGGGCCTTTAAGGGTTTAAAATAGATGATACTGATCATGATAACAGAATATTCTTTGACTCCTCGTATACCAAGGCGTTGAAAGGGTGCATCAATAATCAGAGCAAAGTTGTGCTGTGATGCAGGCTACCCGAATCATTCTTGATTATGTGATGACATCAGGTGATGAGGCAACCATATTTGAAGTGAAGCGTTGCAGGCATGGGGACACCTGCAAGAACTGTTGAAATACGACCAATGTCATACACTGAGTTGGAGATTTTGTGCCAAATGTTGTGGTCAAGCAAGCATGAATTTGTAGGTTAGTAGCGCTAAGTCCATCCTGTTTTGAAGTACAGTATTCTATAGGCAACATGATGCAACTTTGAAACTCTTACCAAAAACCTGACTGCCATATGAAGGGCTTTAAATCTATGCAAGTGATGTATTGATAGTAACTGATATGAACCAGCAATTTATGATATTGTATGTGAAGTGTGGTTTGGTGGGCTGAACATTGTTGAGCTGTGGTTTTGATGATGAACCAAATGTCAAGCTAAAAACTTTCATTCCTGACAAAGAGACCTCTCGAGTAGTATTTCTGATATTGAAAATTTTCTTCTACATGAAAGTATTTGTACTGCCACAGGGAATTGTGGTTAGAGTTTTTGGAGTGTTTTGTAGTGTCTACGGAAACCCATCTATTGGGAAAGTGTAAATCAATGTTGGTCTGGTATCATCTTTTTAGGCCTACCATTCAGGTATCTATGAGGATTTCACATTTTTTGATACCAGTAGGGTATTGGTATTTGACGGTGCTTTTGTTTTCGATACCATTCAGGTCTATATATCATGCAACTTTCATACCTAGGAAAAATTGACTTGGTATCAAAATGGTTTAGAATGGTATCAGCTCAAGTTATACCTCGGATATACAAAGATTCTCTTACCTTGAGATACCCACCAAATATCAACATTTGAATTCAGATATTTTGATTTTGGTACCCACAGATAGGTTCTTTGATGCCATTATTGATGTTGATTACTGCTACCATGCATTCACATATACAACTTGTGTAAACGCCACAGGAAACTATTCTATAGCCTGAATTTCCCTTTTTTGCTAGATAATTGGGCCAAGTCTGCAGAGGAGGCATACAATTTCCTGACCACATCATCAGGCTCATAACCAAGCCTTGTGCTTCAAAACCATAAGAATCTCTCGAGTAAATGGGTTCGCTACATATTGTGTTTTTCTACATCCATATTCACAGGAAGACTGGAATTTTAAATTACTCCTTGATCGAAATAATCTCTGTAAAGGTAAGCAGGTCTTCAGCAGAAACTTTTCTCTCTGCACCCACTTCTCGTAGGATATGAAACATGCTGTTAGTGGGGGATGATTAGTGATTTCAAGTCATGCCCATAGCCATTTTCCTCATGATTTTTGGAGCTCTATGATTATCTTATCAGATGTCAATTTGAAGATTCTCTAAGTCTCATATAGGTCCCCCCAATTATGATGACTATGCCATCAAGAATGGTTAACAAAATTTGAGCACATTGTCCAATCTCTTTCCAACACACCTCTTTTGGGTGTCCGTTCTTAGATTCATACCCAACTATACACCACAAGTACAGGTGTCTGTTTAATTAAATTCAGAAACCAAATTAGGCACATCTTCATTGTCCTAAGGAATTTAAGGTTTGGATGGAAAACCTCCACATGAACTCTATGCGAGAACATGAAGGTAATTCTATCAAAGAAGACTCCCAACATGACATCTCCTACATGACAGGAACACAGACAAACAGTTGAAGAAATGCAGCAGGTCGATGGGTCAATGAATCAATTTATTCTAGATGGAAATATTGTACATTTCCCGAATTCGGGATACACTTCTGCGGCTGATCAAAATTTGTGAATGATCTGGTTTCGATCAATCTTCTAGGCGGGCCTCTGGGCGATGAATCCGGACACCTGCACCTGCCTCACGTTGTCGAAGGCCATCACACGGATGTAAGCCTCGGGGTAAGCCTTCTTGGCCTCCTCGATCTCAGCCAACACCAAGCTGGAGTCGGTGGCGCCGAACAAGGGCAACTTCCACATGGTCCAGTACCTGTTGTCGTAGTATCCTGAGCCCTTGAAGTTGGTCTGGGAGATCGTGCCCACCATGTCCAACTCGATGCAAGGGATCCAGCCGTTACGCAGGATGTAGTCCACCTGCTTGGCGATGGCGTCGGCGTTCAAGGGAGGCAAGTAGGACAGGGTCTCGAACTTAAGGTTGTTGACGGGAGTTCACACCTGCATGCACTGCACGCGGCTTCCGTTGCTAACGCTGCTGACGGCGTTGGTGTTGTTGCCGGCGAACAGAGTAGCGCTCTTGAGACCGGTAAAGGCCTTGACGGAGGTGGACGTCTGCGAGGTGGTGACGCTGGAAGTGGTCGCTCAGAGAGCAGCAGCAGGGGCCATGGTGGCAGCGGCAGCAATGCAAGAAGCCATCTCTGCAGAACTTGCTACTAAATCAATTGAATGAAAAGAAGTAGGTAATGTGGACATGAAGAATAATAGGAAGACATATATACGATGGCTCTCAACATGACCGAAGTGTTCACAGCCGCACAGCCTGCGATCTCTGATCTGAAAATGTGAAGATAAGGTAGGAGAATTGAGCAATGATGTTGGAGTGATAAAGAACTAGGGTTTTAGGTTCAAAAGTGTGTACCTCTGCATTCATCTATCTTATCTCTGTTCTCGTGATTTTCTTGCCCGACGACCACGGCTGACGCCTAGCACTTGAAGTTGTGCTCCTTCCATCTCTGAGTTTAAGCCAAAGAGTCGAGAATAACCTTCACGTGATCATAATTTCTGAAAGTTCTTTCTGAAATCCGCCCTTTCTGAAAGTGCTTTACATGTATAGGCGCCTACGGTTACACGCCTTGTTCTTCTTGTGTTGCCTAGGGCGTAGACAACGTGTAGGTCTAATTCGTTCAGTTCGGCCTGTTCTTACCTTGACGACGCTCCCATGGCTCATGGGATTTTCCTTCTAGAGGTGACGGATGTGATGAATTCATAGGTCTAATGAAATTTCCATTGAAAAAGGTTGTGCATCCTGTTTTTGCAGGTTATTCAACAAAGGCCCAACTGAACCTCAAACTGCTTGTCACTGTAACCATTCTTGACAAGATCACAAGTGACTCTTCGTACGCTGAGGTTGTAGCTCTGAACGAAAGGATATACTGCCGGGCATGCTACTCAAATTGATTTCTCCTTATTCTACACTCTTCAATTGCAGTTGCGGCCAGCAGAAACTGCTAATTGCAGTCACGACACTTGAATGCGCACAAGGACACAACAATAAGTCTAAAATAATATTCTTCAAGATACATTTCAAGTTGCAGAGGGTTCATGGCACTTCTAATCAATTTTGACAACATTCATCTGCACTGCAATGGTAGAAAAATTTCAACACAGACCAGAACAGAGTCACTTTAGCTTTCACGAAGACCATAAGAGAACACAAATAAATTGTCTCTCAGAGGTAAAGCTACTATAGCTGGAAATTTGGCAAGCCAGTCGTTCACAAAAGGAACAGATGCGTAAACGTACGTAGGTGCTTAAAGTCTATTCTAGAGAGATAACTCCTTAATTCGCATTCTCACTCCCGCGAGAGGGCAGAAAAGATACAAGTAAAGTAAGGCATTTCGCCGAAACGGCCGCACTAATCTCCATAGACGATCTCTGAAAACACTATCTTCAAACACAGGTGCGTTCAAACAATTTCACGTGCATAAATCCAAGCTATACACTACCATTCAGAACGAGACTTTGACATCACAATCCGCAGTTCGGAGTGAATCATTAAGTCTTTACTAAATTGAATTGTACATTAGTGGACATACGTAATTGCTGCCTTCAGCAACCATATTTACATCCACAGCCAAGAGTAATAGGTTAATCTAGGCGGGCCTCTGGGCGATGAATCCGGACACCTGCACCTGCCTCACGTTGTCGAAGGCCATCACACGGATGTAAGCCTCGGGGTAAGCCTTCTTGGCCTCCTCGATCTCAGCCAACACCAAGCTGGAGTCGGTGGCGCCGAACAAGGGCAACTTCCACATGGTCCAGTACCTGTTGTCGTAGTATCCTGAGCCCTTGAAGTTGGTCTGGGAGATCGTGCCCACCATGTCCCACTCGATGCAAGGGATCCAGCCGTTACGCAGGATGTAGTCCACCTGCTTGGCGATGGCGTCGGCGTTCAAGGGAGGCAAGTAGGATAGGGTCTCGAACTTAAGGTTGTTGACGGGAGTCCACACCTGCATGCACTGCACGCGGCTTCCGTTGCTGACGCTGCTGACGGCGTTGGTGTTGTTGCCGGCGACAGAGTAGCACTCTTGAGACCGGTGAAGGCCTTGACGGAGGTGGACGTCTGCGAGGTGGTGACGCTGGAAGTGGCCGCTCCGAGAGCAGCAGCAGGGGCCATGGTGGCAGCGGCGGCTACGCAGAAAGCCATCCCTCCATAAAGACTTTCTACAAAACCAATTCTTGAATGCAGAGAAGGTAATGAAGACACGAAGAACGATACGAAGACATACATACTGTACGATGGCTCTCCACATGACCGGAGTGTTCACAGCGGCACACAGATGTCTGATTTGAAAATGTGAAGGTGAATTGAGCAATGATGTCGGAGCGATGAAGAACTATGGTTATAGGTCTAAAGTAGCCTCTGCATTCATCTATCTTATCTCTGTTCTCGTGATTCTTCTTGGTCGATGACTACATTGGCATCTAACTATTGAACCGGGGCTTATTCAACCTCTGAGTTCTCAACATTATGTTCTAATCATAATTTCTGAAAGTTCTTTCTGAAATCCACCCTTTCTGAAAGTTCTTTAGATTTACCTGTACTCTTCTTACCTTGACAATGCTTCCATGGTTGATAGGTTTTAGAGCCTCATTGGTCTACCACAATTATCTAGGTATCGGACAATATTGAAGCACGGTTGTCCACATCACCAGAAGTTCTTTATATCTCAAATTTCAACATGTTGTGGGGAATAAACTCTTGTGCAACTCCCAAGTCCAGGACGACAATTCGATGTCTAAAACCTCACATGAATCTGGAACTAATTTCGCTTTAGCGTTTTCAGCTCCATTAAAGAAGACCTCCAAGTCCGCAAGTGAGGAAATTATTCTCTCTCCTGAATCAGAAACTTGTGTACTAAGTCCAATGTGAGGAAAATTGCATGTGTAGCAATTAAGTGGGAAATTTCTCTGTACAGTTAGGCTTATTATACTCTTGTGATGTGATGAATGGACGTTTGAGTATGTGAACTTCAAACCTTGTAGAATCTCATATCTGAAAATTTCTGCAATTGTGCACGTCTTTCAAGGGAGACGACCATCTATTAGTTTTCGTCGAACATCCAACAAATGCCAAAGCCAGACATGCAAACATTATCCAAGACCTTGCCACTAAGTAACAGCTCTTAGAGGACTCCAGTAATATTAAAGAAGATTACGTAGATTAGCTAGCAAACGTCGTTATGAATAGCAACACCTGAACTCCCAAACTTGTCACTGGAAACGGCCACTTTCTAATTCTTGTTTGAATGCCCGCAGTGGATTCAAATAACTGCAGCTTCTAATCACACCTAACTGATCAGCGATTGAGAGACAGACCCATCTTTCATTTCAACATACATTGCCTAAAAGTAGTTTCTTCTCACAAACGTAACCGATCAATGCAATTCGCAATTTCACAGAGTCCTTCCAATTCCAAATCCCCTTCCAAATCACTAAGCATTGATGTGACATGTCACAGGATCATATTCCCCAGGTAGATCGAGTCAAGAATTAAGTCTTTACTAAAGATGCATTGTACATATCCAAAACTGCTACAGAATCGAACAGGTGCGGCCATAAGTGGCCATCCTCAACGAGCAATATTTTTATCATACTTCTATCTAGGCAGCGCTCCGGCCACCTGCACTTGCTTAATACGGCACGCTGTCGAAAGCCATGACACGGATGGAACCCCTGGAGTAAGCCTTTCAGCGTCGTCGATACCAGAATGATGATTGCGGAGGCACCGCATTAGACTTGGATTTCCGATTCCGAATATTCATTTCGAACTGAATACTGGCATTTTCTAAATCACACTTACAAATTAAATTACCACATACTAATGTGATCATGTGAGTCTACGTTTCCTTGTTTATCCGCACTGTTGCATTTTAGTGTCTTGTGCGGCGCTCCCACCCACAGCATTTTGCATGTGATGGATGCCTCTGGGGGATAGAGAATCTCAGCCCCTGGAAACTGCGAGCCGTGGTGCGCACCTCTAGGTCCTCGTGCTCAGAGAGGTCGTAGAGCAGTTTGGAGAATTTCAGGATGCAGAATCGAGGTGCATCACACTGCATGTGTTCCGCGCCCAACACCTTGTGATCGTGCAGGTGTTGCAAGGCTTTCATTAGCTTGCGCAGAACTGGCCTACCCTCAAAAATGGGTAGAAAATATCGCAGCATCTCGTACAGCACATCCAACCCTCTGTGCCTCATGAAGCACTCAATCTTCGACAGATTGTTGGTGTTGAGCAGGGGATCGAGAGCCAAACAAGCATCTCGAACAGAGGAACGGTCTCCACCGGGGAGATCCATATCCAACAGTTTTATGTACCCTTTCATTGTACGGTCCCCGCTCTTCAAGGTCGCGTCTGGTTTGACCATGTGACGTAGCTCCTTGTGCACTTGAAGACAGGGTTTGGTCTTACGAAGCTTGGCCAAAGGACCAGTTTGCGCAAAGCAAGATTTAAGCGTGGCTGTTGGGAGCGAAGCCACTGGCCCCTTTTCTTTCACGCCCATCAAATACTTATCAATAGCATCCATGGAGTCCATGGATGTTGAGGTTGCAGCATTAATGCAAGGCTCGTTCGCATCAACCAATATTGACTTGCTGATGTCGGAGGTGACCTTTTCTTTCACTTGAACGCCGATGATAGGCTTGCAAACCTTGGCTACATGATTATCAGTTTGTGCGAAGCAACGATTAATCTTGCCAGCCGTTGTGATCAGCGAAACCACGGGACCCTCGCTTTCTTTCACGCCCTTCAAATTCATATCATGTGCATCCATGGAGCCTGCGAATGTGGGGGTGACCTTTTCTTTCACTTGAACACTCATGTTAGGCTTGTGAACCTTGGCCACACGATCATCACTTTGACGTGCAAAGCAACGTTTACGATTGCCAGCCGTTGTGATCAGCGAAGCCACTGGTCCCTTAGTTTCTTTCACGCCCTTCAAATTCACATCAATTGCATCCATGGACGCGGCGGACGTTGAGGTTCTTGCAATGCAAGCTGGCTCGTTCACATTATTAACCAATGGCTTGCTGTTCTCAGAGGCGGCCTTTTCTTTCACGACCTTCAGATTTACATCAAGAACATCCATTGAGAGGGGAGATGTTGTTGAGGTTGCAGCAATAATGCAAGGCTTGTTTGCATTAACTAAGGGTTTGCTGATTTCAGAGATTCTGACCATTTGCTCAGTCTTGGGGTTGAGCGAAGCATCCATAAACGTGAGAGTGATATGGCCATCGGCCTGATCCATGGCTTGCTCAAAATGCGAAGCCATGGAAGCAACTCGATAGTGAATAGAGGAAATCGATAGTGAATATGTCGAAGTATTCAAAGCAAGAGTATGCAATTCTGCAACTGTTGAGAACGATACAACGGGAGGAAGTCCGGCGCTGCAGCGAAGAACTTTAGACTCCGCAATCGCGAAAATAAAATAATAGTAAACAAATGGGACATCGACACTTTTTATTTGTATGGTAACTTGGAGCTAAAGTAAAAGCAAAACCGGTAGTAACTTGGAGCTAAAGTAAAAGTAAAACCAGAAGTAGCTTGGAGCTAAAGTAAAAGTAAAACAGGGGTTGTTTACACCATGACCATGAAGTCATCCGAAGGCCCTGTAAAATATGTGATTGGTTGTTGAACTCGTCTCGTGACCACTTCGGTTTACACTAAGGAAAAAATGTCAAAGTGATCATGGAGTTTGAGGTTTTCAAAAGACATATTTTAAGGCCTACATTATCCACTAACATGGTCCAACAGGTTTTGCGGTGGGAGAGGCAAAATAGGTGCTCTAGTAGAAAAAAGCAAGGGCCCATGATAGAGAAATGTTGTTATAATATTTTTTTTAATGAAATGTATTTTGGGGGAGAGAAAATGAAGACAAGAGAACACAAGAGAATGGTCAAACTTGATTTATTTTTTTCTTTTTAACTGCATTTTTTGAACATATATTAAAAAAATCAGCGCATTTGCTTCTTTGTGCATGGTCATTCCTCTTGGTCCACATTTGATTTACACCTAGTGAGGGGCCCAAAGGCTTTATAAATTGATTTATTAAGAAATCAAACCATGGAAGTTGGGCCATGAAGTTGGACCATGAAAAAAGGCCATCTTACATGGTCTGACTTCATGGTCCATGGTATAAACCGACCCTAAAATTAACTCAGTGTTTCGGAATAAATCTCCGTAGTTTAAAGTCGCTTGCGTCATAAGTTCATCCACTGATGTCTGGATGATATTCATCATCCTTGGCGAATGGATGGGATCATACATCCATAGATGTATGCTTCCATCCAACATTCAATAACTGGGAGTTATGAACGATGTTCATCCATATGGATGATAAGTGTCTTTGGCCCCAGAGGACATCGAGACATTCATCCAATGTGGCTTAAATTAGACCTAAAGTAACTTAGAGTTTCGAATGGATCTACGTAGTTCAAGGTCGCTTGCGTCACAACTTCATCCATGGATGTCTAGATGGTAGTAATCATCCTTTAGTAGATCGAGGGTATGTTGGATAGAATTCGTCCGTATAACATCCTATGACTGTACGTTGTGAACAACATTCATCCACACGAATGAGAAGTGTGTCCCACACCCAGTGGACGAAACTGGCCATTTCGGAGAAGAGCAGATGCAGAGTTTTTATTGCGGATCGACCCTCCAGCATGACTCTGTGCAAGCTGTTCATCAGCTTCATCACCAAAGTAGGATCGAAGGGAGGTGGACGATGATCTCCTCAATCATAGAAATCTATGTCTAAAAGTCTGCTTTTGTGACAAAGCCCATTTTCAACCTCAAAGCCCTTGGCGCTGTAGCCACTCTCCACAAAATTACAGGTTACACTTGGTAGTCTGACATTGCAGCTCCGAACGATCCATAAATTGCGAGACATGTGAAATACAATGATTTCCCCAAAATTCTACACTCTACATTTGTAGTTACGGCCAGCAAGAAGTGTTAATGTCAATCAAGACAATGGAATGCGCGCGAGGGAACAACAATAAAGTGTAGCGTAGTATTGTCACAGGTATATTTGCCGTAAAAAGCACTACTAAATATTTTTGGCGACATTCCTCGGCATTGAATTGCCACTTTGGGATTTGTGCAGGAAATTCATGAAAGATCAGAAGAATATCTTCCACAAACACCGCAAGAGAACAGAAGTTCTTCATTCTCCATCAGAGACGTCAAAGCTACTATACCTGTACATTTCGCAAGTCAGTTGTTCACAGAAAGGGCGGATGTCGAAATGTAGCTACTTGAAGTCTGTTCCACACACATATTTCCGAATTTCGATTTCTCACTCCCGTGAGAATACAGGAGATGATATAGATAACTATACCATCCGTCGAAACAACCAAACTCATCTCCTTAGACATTCTCAGGTAAAACTAGTTAAAAAGACAGGTGTGTCCTGACCGCCATCACAAACAACATCACTTGCATTACAGGAAACCGTGACTTACTAGTTATACACCACTGTTAAGACCAAGACATCATCATCATCATCATCTGCAGGTCGAGTGAATCATTAAGTCTTTTACTAAATTGAATTGTACATTAGTGGACATACGTAATTGCTACCTTCAGCAACAACAATTGCATCCACAGCCAAGAGTAATAGGTTAATCTAGGCGGGCCTCTGGGCGATGAATCCGGACACCTGCACCTGCCTCACGTTGTCGAAGGCCATCACACGGATGTAAGCCTCGGGGTAAGCCTTCTTGGCCTCCTCGATCTCAGCCAACACCAAGCTGGAGTCGGTGGCGCCGAACAAGGGCAACTTCCACATGGTCCAGTACCTGTTGTCGTAGTATCCTGAGCCCTTGAAGTTGGTCTGGGAGATCGTGCCCACCATGTCCAACTCGATGCAAGGGATCCAGCCGTTACGCAGGATGTAGTCCACCTGCTTGGCGATGACGTAGGCGTTCAAGGGAGGCAAGTAGGACAGGGTCTCGAACTTGAGGTTGTTGACGGGAGTCCACACCTGCATGCACTGCATGCGGCTTCCGTTGCTGACGCTGCTGACGGCGTTGGTGTTGTTGCCGGCGAACAGAGTAGCACTCTTGAGGCCGGTGAAGGCCTTGACGGAGGTGGACGTCTGCGAGGTGGTGACGCTGGAAGTGGCCGCTCCGAGAGCAGCAGCAGGGGCTATGGTGGCAGCGGCGGCTACGCAGGAAGCCATCTCTCCAGAAAGGCTTTCTACAAAACCAATTGTTGAATGCAGAGAAGGTAATGAAGACACGAAGAACGATACGAAGACATATATACGATGCCTCTCAACATGACCGGAGTGTTCACAGCGGCACACAGATATCTGATTTGAAAATGTGAAGGTCACGCAGGTGAATTGAGCAATGATGTCGGAGCGATGAAGAACTATGGTTATAGGTCTAAAGTAGCCTCTGCATTCATCTATCTTATCTCTGTTCTCCTGATTCTTCTTGGTCGATGACTACGTTGGCGTCTAACTATTGAACCGGGGCTTATTCAACCTCTGAGTTCTCAACATTATGTTCTAATCATAATTTCTGAAAGTTCTTTATGAAGTCCACCCTTTTTGAAAGTTCTTTAGATTTACATGTACTCTTCTTACCTTGACAATGCTTCCATGGTTGATAGATTTTAGAGCCTCATTGGTCTACCACAATTATCTAGGTATCGGACAATATTGAAGCACGGTTGTGCACATCACCGGAAGTTCTTTATGTCTCAAATTTCAACATGTTGTGGTGAATAAACTCTTGTGCAACTCCCAAGTCCAGGACGACAATTCGATGTCTAAAACCTCACATGAATCTGGAACTAATTTCGCTTTAGCGTTTTCAGCTCCATTAAAGAAGACCTCCAAGTCCGCAAGTTACCTATATTCTCTCTCCTGAATCAGAAACTTGTGTACTAAGTCCAATGTGAGGAAAATTGCATGTGTAGCAATTAAGTGGGAAATTTCTCTGTACAGTTAGGCTTATTATACTCTTGTGATGTGATGAATGGACGTTTGAGTATGTGAACTTCAAACCTTGTAGAATCTCATATCTGAAAATTTCTGCAATTGTGCACGTCTTTCAAGGGAGACAACCATCTATTAGTTTTCGTCGAACATCCAACAAATGCCAAAGCCAGACATACAAACATTATCCAAGACGTTGCCACTGAGTAAAAGCTCTTAGAAGAGTCCAGTAATATTAAAGAGGATTACGTAGATTAGCTAGCAAATGGGCACTGATTCATTAGTCCTGAATGAAAGCAAAGGTGGTTATCAATAGCAACACCTGAACTCCCAAACTTGTCACTGGAAACGGCCACTTTCTAATTCTTGTTTGAATGCCCGCAGTGGATTCAAATAACTGCAGCTTCTAATCACTCCTAACTGATCAGCGGTTGAGAGACAGACCCATCTTTCATTTCAACATACATTGCCTAAAAGTAGTTTCTTCTCACAAACGTAGCCGATCAATGCAATTCGCAATTTCACAGGAGTCCTTCCAATTCCAAATCCCCTTCCAAATCACTAAGCATTGATGTGACATGTCACAGGATCATATTCCCCAGGTAGATTGAGTCAAGAATTAAGTCTATACTAAAGATGCATTGTACATATCCAAAACTGCTACAGAATCGAACAGGTGCTGCCATAAGTGGCCATCCCTCAACGAGCAATATTTTTATCATACTTCTATCTAGGCAGCGCTCCGGCCACCTGCACTTGCTTAATACGGCACGCTGTCGAAAGCCATGACACGGATGGAACCCCTGGAGTAAGCCTTTTCAGCGTCGTCGATACCAGAATGATGATTGCGGAGGCACCGCATTAGACTTGGATTTCCGATTGCGAATATTCATTGAACTGAGCACTGGCATTTTCTACATCACACTTACAGATTAAACTACCACATACTAATGTGATCATGTGAGTCTACGTTTCCTTGTTTATCCGCACTGTTGCATTTTAGTGTCTTGTGCGGCGCTCCCACCCACAGCATTTTGCATGTGATGGATGCCTCTGGGGGATAGAGAATCTCAGCCCCTGGAAACTGCGAGCCGTGGTGCGCACCTCTAGGTCCTCGTGCTCAGAGAGGTCGTAGAGCAGTTTGGAGAATTTCAGGATGCAGAATCGAGGTGCATCACACTGCATGTGTTCCGCGCCCAACACCTTGCGATCGTGCAGGTGTTGTAAGGCTTTCATTAGCTTGCGCAGAACTGGCCTACCCTCAAAAATGGGTAGAAAATATCGCAGCATCTCGTACAGCACATACAACCCTCTGTGCCTCATGAAGCACTCAATCTTCGACAGATTGTTGGTGTTGAGCAGGGGATCGAGAGCCAAACAAGCATCTCGAACAGAGGAACGGTCTCCACCGGGGAGATCCATATCCAACAGTTTTATGTACCGTTTCATTGTACGGTCCCCGCTCTTCAAGCTCTCGTCTGGTTTGACCAAGTGACGTAGCTCCTTGTGCACTTGAAGACAGGGTTTGGTCTTACGAAGCTTGGCCACAGGACCAGTTTGCGCAAAGCAAGATTTAAGCGTGGCTGTTGGGAGCGAAGCCACTGGCCCCTTTTCTTTCACGCCCATCAAATACTTATCAATAGCATCCATGGAGTCCATGGATGTTGAGGTTGCAGCATTAATGCAAGGCTCGTTCGCATCAACCAATATTGACTTGCTGATGTCGGAGGTGACCTTTTCTTTCGCTTGAACGCCGATGATAGGCTTGCAAACCTTGGCCACATGATTATCAGTTTGTGCGAAGCAACGTTTAAGCTTGCTAGCCGTTGTGTTCAGCGAAACCACGGGACCCTCGCTTTCTTTCACGCCCTTCAAATTCATATCATGTGCATCCATGGAGCCTGCGAATGTGGGGGTGACCTTTTCTTTCACTTGAACACTCATGTTAGGCTTGTGAACCTTGGCCACACGATCATCACTTTGACGTGCAAAGCAACGTTTACGATTGCCAGCCGTTGTGATCAGCGAAGCCACTGGTCCCTTAGTTTCTTTCACGCCCTTCAAATTCACATCAATTGCATCCATGGACGCGGCGGACGTTGAGGATCTTGCAACGCAAGCTGGCTCGTTCACATTATTAACCAATGGCTTGCTGTTCTCAGAGGCGGCCTTTTCTTTCACGACCTTCAGATTTACATCAAGAACATCCATTGAGAGGGGAGATGTTGTTGAGGTTGCAGCAATAATGCAAGACTTGTTTGCATTAACTAAGGGTTTGCTGATTTCAGAGATTCTGACCATTTGCTCAGTCTTGGGGTTGAGCGAAGCATCCATAAACGTGAGAGTGATATGGCCATCGGCCTGATCCATGGCTTGCTCAAAATGCGAAGCCATGGAAGCAACTCGATAGTGAATAGAGGAAATCGATACTGAATATGTCGAAGTATTCAAAGCAAGAGTATGCAATTCTGCAACTGTTGAGAACGATACAACGGGAGGAAGTCCGGCGCTGCAGCGAAGAACTTTAGACTCCGCAATCGCGAAAATAAAATAATAGTAAACAAATGGGACATCGACACTTTTTATTTGTATGGTAACTTGGAGCTAAAGTAAAAGCAAAACCGGTAGTAACTTGGAGCTAAAGTAAAAGCAAAACCGGTAGTCACTTGGAACTAAAGTAAAAGCAGAACTAAAGTAAAAGCAAAACCGGTAGTAACTTGGAGCTAAAGTAAAAGTAACACCAGTCGTAGTTGGAGATAAAGTAAAAGTAAAACAGGGGCTGTTTACACCATGACCATGAAGTCATCCCAAGTCCCTGTAAAATATGTGATTGGTTATTGAACTCGTCTCGTGACCACTTCGGTTTACACTAAGGAAAAAATGTCAAAGTGATCATGGAATTTGAGGTTTTCAAAAGACATATTTAAGGCCTACATTATCCACTGACATGCTCCAACGGGTTTTGCAATGGGAGAGGCAAAATATGTGCTCTAGTAGAAAAAAACAAGGGCCCATGATAAAAAAATGTTGTTATAATTTTTTTTAATGAAATGTATTTTGGGGAAGAGAAGATAAAGACAAGAGAAAACAAGAGAATGGTCAAACTTGATTTATTTTTTTCTTTTTAACTACCTTTTTTGAACATACATTGAAAAAATCAGCGCATTCGCTTCTTGGTGCATGGTCATTCCTCTTGGTCCACATTTGATTTACACCTAGTGAGGGGCCCAAAGGCTTTATAAATTTATTTATTAAGAAATCAAACCATGGAAGTTGGGCCATGAAGTTGGACCATGAAAAAAGGCCATCTTCTATGGTCCGACTTCGTGGTCCATAGTATAAACCGACCCTAAATTAACTGAGTGTTTCGGAATAAATCTCCGTATTTTAAAGTCGCTTGCGTCATAAGTTCATCCACTGATGTCTGGATGATATTCATCATCCTTGGCGAATGGATGGGATCATACATCCATAAATGTATGCTTCCATCCAACATTCAATAACTGGGAGTTAATATGGATGATAAGTGTCTTTGGCCCTAGAGGACATCGAGACATTCATCCAATGTGGTTTAAATTAGACCTAAAGTACCTTGGAGTTTCGAATGGATCTACGTAGTTCAAGGTCGCTTGCGTCACAACTTCATCCATGGATGTCTAGATGGTCGTAATCATCCTTAGTGGATCGAGGGTATGTTGGATAGAATTCGTCCGTATAACATCCTATGACTGTACGTTGTGAACAACATTCATCCATACGAATGAGAAGTGTGTCCCACACCCAGTGGACGACACTGGCCATTTCGGAGAAGAGCAGATGCAGAGTTTTTATTGCGGATCGACCCTCCAGCATGACTCTGTGCAAGCTGTTCATCAGCTTCATCACCAAAGTAGGATCGAAGGGAGGTGGACGACGATCTCCTCAATCATAGAAATCTATGTCTAAAAGTCTGCTTTTGTGACAAAGCCCATTTTCAACCTCAAAGCCCTTGGCGCTGTAGCCCCTCTCCACAAAATTACAGGTTACACTTGGTAGTCTGACATTGAAACTCTGAACGAAACATAAATTGCGAGACATGTGAAATACAACGATTTCCCCAAAATTCTACACTCTGCATTTGTAGTTACGGCCAGCAAGAAGTGCTAATGTCAATCAAGACATTAATGGAATGCGCGCAAGGGAACAACAATAAAGTGTAGCGTAGTATTGTCAAAGGTATGTTTACCATAAAAGGCACTCCTAAATAGCTCTGGCGACATTCCTCGGCATTGAATTGCCACTTTGGTATTTGTGCAGGAAATTCATGAAAGATCAGAAGAATATCTTCCACAAACACCGCAAGAGAACAGAAGTTCTTCATTCTCCATCAGAGTCAAAGCTGCTATACCTGTACATTTAGCAAGACAGTTGTTCACAGAAAGGGCGGATGTCGAAATGTAGCTACTTGAAGTCTGTTCCACACACATATTTCCGAATTTCGATTTCTCACTCCCGTGAGAATACAGGAGATGATATAGATAACTATACCATCCGTCGAAACAACCAACCTCATCTCCTTAGACATTCTCAGGTAAAACTAATTAAAAAGACAGGTGCGTCCTGACCGCCATCACAAACAACATCACTTGCATTACAGGAAACCGTGACTTACTAGTTATACACCACTGTTAAGACCAAGACATCATCATCATCATCATCTGCAGGTCGAGTGAATCATTGAGTCTTTTACTAAACTGAATTGTACATTAGTGGACATACGTAATTGCTACCTTCAGCAACCACAATTGCATCCACAGCCAAGAGTACTAAGTTAATCTAGGGGGGCCTCTGGGCGATGAATCCGGACACCTGCACCTGCCTCACGTTGTCGAAAGCCAACACACGGATGTAAGCCTCGGGGTAAGCCTTCTTGGCCTCCTCGATCTCAGCCAACACCAAGCTGGAGTCGGTGGCGCCGAACAAGGGCAACTTCCACATGGTCCAGTACCTGTTGTCGTAGTATCCTGAGCCCTTGAAGTTGGTCTGGGAGATCGTGCCCACCATGTCCAACTCGATGCAAGGGATCCAGCCGTTACGCAGGATGTAGTCCACCTGCTTGGCGATGGCGTCGGCGTTCAAGGGAGGCAAGTAGGACAGGGTCTCGAACTTGAGATTGTTGACGGGGGTCCACACCTGCATGCACTGCACACGGCTTCCGTTGCTGACGCTGCTGACGGCGTTGGTGTTGTTGCCGGCGAACAGAGTAGCGCTCTTGAGGCCGGTGAAGGCCTTGACGGAGGTGGACGTCTGCGAGGTGGTGACGCTGGAAGTGGCCGCTCCGAGAGCAGCGGCAGGGGCCATGGTGGCAGCGGCAGCTACGCAGGAATCCATCTCTCCAGAACTTGCTACAGAAAACTTGTTGGCTGGATGAAGTGTTTGAGGGAATGAGGATCAACGAAACTGGAGCAACGCAATATATATACCAAGGCTGCTGTTCTCGCCGAGAGCCTCACAGCCTCACAGAAATCGTCCCCTGCGAAAAACTAAAAGATCAGGCATGAAGAAGATCAGGCACGGCCACCAGCGTCCTTTCTAACGGTTCCCGGGTTCCCCATCTTCACAGTGACAGGCTCGAAGTCTCCACTCCCGGAGTCCAGAGCCTGATACAGTGCCGTTCTGCTTTGATTTTTCCCCAGTCGCCTGCAAACCTCACACCTTACATCCCCCTGCAAATCACTTCCCCTTGAACGCCGAGACAACTAAGAACAAATTAAGAACAGTGAGGGTCAAAGAACAAACACCATAAAGAAGGCACATGTTTGAAAGAGATTGGGCTACATCATCAAATTTCAACAAATGTTCCACACTCGATAGTGAACACAATTTGGAGGACACATAGTGATGGGAATCAAAAAATTGTAATTTCGATTAGCATAACTGAATTAGAGGAGGTCCGATTATGGTTCATGTTTCCTGATAATTTTGCTAAGTCCTAACTTAACACAAACTTCAAGAGATGAAGTTGATCAATAGAAGATGCAGAAAAACTACAAGAAAAACCCTAGAAACTACCCACTTAACATCCACAAGCTTTGATCTGTAGCATTCGCAAGGTCACCGTTTTTAGAATTTGGTTTGGAGTATTATTTTGGAACAAGTTTGAGATTATAAGCAATTTTAAGTTCATTGATTCTTTAGATTTTTATAAAATTTTAAGGAGTCAAATGAAATACCTAGGGTTGTGGATGGTGATCCATGGATTGAGGGTTTTTTTTAATCCATTTAGTTTTAAGGTTGACAAATGAAAGCACAAAGCTATTCCACTTCAAACAAAATTGCATCGATGGGCTTCTTTGAATGTCCATATGGCACTTATTATAAGTATATTTGGACAAAAGACTTTCCCAAAAATAATAGGGGATGTGCACTTGTGGGATAAAAACATCAAACAACAACAACCAAAAAAAACAACTACTACAACTTTGATTATTTGTATTCCATGTTTGCCAACCACCACATTTGTGTATTTTTGTGATCTAATGTACGTCATATTGGCGTTTAGAATTGTCCAAAATACACGCATAAATCCAAATATACTGAAAATCCTAGTTGTCCTCTTTCCGAGGATGTTGCTTTTTTGTGAAATAGCAAATCGTCTATTGGTTAGAAGTATTAGGAATAATCTAGAAAGAATTGGTCTTTAAGGGGTGAGTTGCCATAACATTATTCAGATCCATAACAATGTTCTGTGGGACTGACAATATTTTGTGGAATATTCCTCACATTCGGCCTAAATGATGGAATATTCTGTAGAATATTGTCAGTCCCACAAAACACTATTATGGATCTGAATAATGTTATGGCCATCATGGGGCCCATCCATTCCATTTTGTGACTTGGATTGAGACAATACATCCAAGCAACAATGAACAATCCTGCTCATTTTCTCAATTCCATATTACGTAGAAGGCACCCTATATCCTCTTTACTAGTGCCAGAATGTAATATTCACTTGCAATACAAAGGGTCTCATCCAAAGTAGGCCCAATGACACATGGCACAATATGAGGAGAAAATCATTATCCATTGTTGGAATAGAGAGCCCCTCTAAGGTAGCTTTGAGTACACTATATGACTCATAATGCATTTGTGACAACATGCATGATGGTGGGATGTGAACCCCTCAAATATGTAGGGATTGTCCTTCAAGTTTTAGAGCACATCTCAAAATGCAAGTGAGCAGTAAATGTTAAGTTACTGTGTGTTACATACTACCATAGAGGGTTGGCTTTCTAATTCATCTTTACTAGGGCTAGAATGTACTTTCCATGTGGGATTCAAGATAGTCTCAACCAATGTAGGATTGACACATGACACAACTTGAGGAAATATAATCTTTTTAGTACTAACTCAGCATTTAGCTGTTGATTCGGTCTTATGAATGGGGAGAACCAACTGCTACGTATAGATGAAGTGGTTGAGTTTAAGAAATAATCGGTTAAAGTTCAAGAATGTTGGAAACTTAAATTATTTGTCATTTTAGAGGAATTCAAAGAACATACCTCAATGTAATAACGAAAAACCAAAAGATGTCAACATGTGACGGGTTGGACTTGGAAATACTAGGACCTCAGCCGACTATACACAAAGACCTCCCCCAACACTGATTCATTCAACATCAAGATCCAATCCTTAATTAAACCTTTGAGGTCATGCAACTACTATATATAAACAAATTATCAAATTTACATACAATATGTGTTTGGTAAGAATTGATTCGATCTTAAGTGACATTTATATATATTTGGATTAAATTACTTGTTCAAAAATAATAAGGGATGTGCACTTGTGGAGACAAAATCATCAAACATCATTAATAGAAGCAACAAACACAACAACCACAACATCAAATGTTTGTGTGCCATGTTCACCAGCCATCATATTTGTGTAGTTTTGCTATCTAGTGTACATCATATTGGTGGCTGGAATTGTCCAAAATTCATGCATGATATCAAATACATATTTAAAATCCTAGTTTCCTGTACTTTAATGCATTTGATCATTGTGAAATTGACATGGATAGATTTATTTCACAAATATATCCAACTTGTGATGAAACAAGCGTTGTAAGTCATATCTTACAAATGCATATATTTACTTCACTACTAACACACGAGTCATATGCAATCATCCCACGTCGAAGAAAGAACAATGCGAATCTACCACTGTGCTAGATTTACAAATTTTCCAGTTTCCATAGGGCGAGTTTCCAGTGACGTAGGTCAATTGCCTAGGACTCATATGCATGGAGCGCTTACTCCTTTTTACGGGAAAAGATTCCTCGCCTCCGATGGCAAAAGCTGCATCTTAAATTGGTTCGTACATCATTAAATTTGTAAGTAACTATCTCCCGTGGCCCCCCAAAAAATCGGTAGCCTCCTTTTTGCCAAGTGCCTAGCACTTTCAAGGTTTTGGATTCTTGTGTTGCTATTATTATAGTTTTATTGACCACCTCACCGCCACCCTACAATCGCCTCCAGCTACTCCATGAGATATTTGTTGGATTCCCTTTCCCTTTTCCTACCGAGTGGATTCCTGAGCTTTTTCATCCAATCTGGAGATGATTTGGATGGGAAACTGAGATTTCTCATCCAATATTTGGATGGTTAGGATGGAAAAGTGAGTGCTAATAAATTCTGCAGCCCAGGAACAGCCCATGCTTGCCACAAACACGAAGAGCCAATGGATGAGGGCCCCTGCAACCCTCGGACTATGCTGGCCAAGAGTTGCAATAGTCGTCATGAATAAAATTGTGAGTGGGGTTGGAGGCCAACTTTACAGAGAAATTAGATACGCTCTAAACTCCGTAGTATCACGCTTGTGGCAACCAAAGTGCACGTGATGTTAAGGAGTGTTGTAGTGTTAACATGGATGCGTGATAAAAGAGAATCAAAGTAGCATGTGATATTATGGAATAACACAAAGTCAACATTACAATATTGACAATAATTATAATGATGACACTGTGATGCATGTGAGAGTGTGTGGCTTGAATTCTTTGGTGGTCTATTTTCATGTCAAAAACCATGATATACGGGAGGGAAACGTGACAACAAGGAGTGACATTCAAACTAAGAACATCCGTTCCCTAGGGTTTCGGGATATAAGAGAAGGAGTGACATTAAGGAGTGTGATATTACGGAATTTAGAGTGTAACTAACTTCGTTGTTAACAAACACACCAATGAACAGGCAGAACCCACCACTAGTTATAGGTGAACCAATTGAGTTTTGAGAATTAAGCAATTGAAGTCCAAGACTTCAAGAAAATTACCGATCATTTCATTAAATTTAGAGAATATACCGCAAAGCAATAAAGAACAACCGGAAGATGTCAACATGTAATTAGTTGAACTTGGAAACACTAGGATCTTGACCATTTATGCCCGAAAATCTCCCCAGACAATAAACATACATATTGGCCTAGATGGATCCAATTGGGAGGATTCGACCGCAAACCTATGGGGCACACATTTCCAAAGGGGATAACCAACATGTCAATAGAAAACGTCGTGCGCCAAACAAAAATAGGGTTCCATTTAATGTTGCAGAGTAAAAATTTATAAAAATATAAAATTGTAAGATTTTTAATCCCATTGAATATCCCATGAATATTCCCATTATTTCATAACTCCTTTGTCACACGTGGTTCAAAACTCTACAAGGAAGTTCACCCCCCCCCCCCCTAGTGACACGTTTTTACAACAATCGAAGTAGATTCGTGGTGGCCCAACTCAAAGAACAAGATGTCATATAGCCATGGGATCTAACTATTGTATTTAGATTGAACCACATGCTTGATGCAGTTACTACATAAAATTCGCTTCTATTAGTTGACAACCATCATGGATTGCTAACACATGACTCAATCTTTCATGTTGTCTAGTTTTCTCATATATTTGTGAGGGCTTTTCATGTGGAAAATCCATGTTGTCTTAAGTTCCCAAATGGCCAGCTTTGATAAATTTAGTCCCATAATTTAGTTCTAGTGCTCATTTGCAATCCGTTCTCGGCCAAGTGACAAGTGCAAATTAAACTTGTCCATGAACTTCTAAACTACTGTCATTGCAATATTCATAGAAAAGCGAACTATTGTCATTGCAATGTTCATATAAAAGTGACCAGTTACAGCAAATTATGTATTGAGTGTTGATTTTTTTGAGGATGTGTATCGGTGTATAATGGGGGCCTGTAGGCTGAGCCTATTGAGGGACACCATTACACATTGATATTGGGCCAATACCACACATGATCGTGGCATAATTGTAACGAGCCAATGACCGCTTGCCACGTCCTTCCTACCTACGTGGCATGCCATCATACAATTAGCCTCCTCAGAACCACTAACAAAACGCCACGTAAGCAAGATACAACCCCAAGCCGATTATGTTCAGTTTATCTAGCAACTGAAGAACCTCATTTGACTACTTCATTAGGGTCAGAAGCTGAAAGATTTTGTGCAAGAAACCAGATGAGATGCAATTGCTCCGCCTGGTGTTCCCCATCGTAAAGCAATGGGAAGATTGTTAGCTTACACCCTTGCTATTCAATAAGGCGCTTCTTGGTGAGCTGGTTTGTAGATGGAAGCTTGCAATTCCACCAAAACTCTTCATCAACCTCAATTGTAGATTCAAGAATCAAATTTAGCATGAGTGGAATTTTGCACTCGGCACATCCCAATTTGGAGGGTATGAAAACATCCCTGTGAGATAGCTTAGCAATGTTACCAGATGTATCAATGTGTATTTTAACCAAGTTTCAGTTTCAATTCTCGCCTACTAATAATAAAACATTTTTGCAGGCTTGGATTTACACAGTGTTTACTTTCCTGTTCCTTTCGCTCATCTATTCCAGTATGTTCGCCTAGGAGTTTTACCTGTACCTTCAGAAAAGTTTCTATCATCAGTGCCATCATTATGGGGAAATCTATGAGAAAGGCTGTGGTAAGAAATTGCCAACGATGTGAGCCCCTGCTGCATTAAAACTTTTTGCACTTTATACGCAATCTATCCGGACAAATCACGGGGAAATCGCCGTTGTCTGTAGTTATGGCCGCTCCTTCACCGGCTAGGTTGCAAATGATGTAGGCCTAGCGATGGAGCTTCCAGGTCACCTGAAAGATCTTTTCTACACGTAAAAAGGAGATTTTCGTTTGTTTCTCGGCAACAGGTTTGTATCTCAAATGGCAGTGTCTGTAGGAAAATGCACCGGACTTATTACTGAGCAGCAGACTCTCAAAACTCCTATCTCCATGTCTACCTAAATACCAATGCCAATTCCACAGCTCTAAGTCTACGTTCTATGGTAGAAACCCTAGGAAAAGAACCATTGAACGCACACTAAACTTGCGGTAATGTAAGGTCGGCATACAACAAAGGTTGCAAAGACATGGAGAAACTAAACATGGCTGAGAAAACATCGGCCGGAATGGTCCTCGAAAATTATGTACAAACATTGCAATTAGAATGTAAATTTGAGAGTGGCTTGCAAACAGATGCAGACAGGGAGACACATTCAGTGTGTTATCTGCATAATCGCACAACAAAAGGTGGTGATGAAGGCACATGATGTTTTACTGCTGAGTCAAGCACCATGTTGAACCATGGCTAGAGGTACATATCGACAAATAAATGGAGATGAAGGATGTACTACGAAGTATCTAGGCGGGCGTCTGGGCGATGAATCCGGACACCTGCACCTGCCTCACGTTGTCGAAAGCCAACACACGGATGTAAGCCTCGGGGTAAGCCTTCTTGGCCTCCTCGATCTCAGCCAACACCAAGCTGGAGTCGGTGGCGCCGAACAAGGGCAACTTCCACATGGTCCAGTACCTGTTGTCGTAGTATCCTGAGCCCTTGAAGTTGGTCTGGGAGATCGTGCCCACCATGTCGAACTCGATGCAAGGGATCCAGCCGTTACGCAGGATGTAGTCCACCTGCTTGGCGATGGCGTCGGCGTTCAAGGGAGGCAAGTACGACAGGGTCTCGAACTTGAGGTTGTTGACGGGAGTCCACACCTGCATGCACTGCACACGGCTTCCGTTGCTGACGCTGCTGACGGCGTTGGTGTTGTTGCCGGCAAACAGAGTAGCGCTCTTGAGGCCGGTGAAGGCCTTCACGGAGGTGGACGCCTGCGAGGTGGTGACGCTGGAAGTGGCCGCTCCAAGAGCAGCAGCAGGGGCCATGGTGGCAGCGGCAGCCATGCAGGAAGCCATCTCCGCAGAAGCAGCTTCTTAATGAAAATTGCAGTGGATCACTGCTCAGCTGTAAGAATAGGAAGTGATGGAGTGTGAAAGATCAGGAAGGCATATATGCGAACGACCTTCGATCACAGCCTCACAGCCTTCTCTCTCTTGTGACATTTCTGCAGGACGATCAGGCCATGAGGATCAGGCCCCATGCCACTGGCCGCTCGCTCTCCTCCAGCTTGCAACGGTTCCCGTGTTCCCGCACATTCGAGCAATTCACACAAGATGGCCGATTCCTTGATGTTCCTCAACAGTACATGATTATTGCCGCTTCCTTTCTATAAACACGCGTACATGGGCCGCTTGTTCGCTCCTTCGGAGAACCCATTCCGCCGGAATGGTCCTCTGCATCGACCTTCAGTCCACGAGACCTAAGGTGGACGTGCCTAATTCGGTTACTCGTCTTAATCTGACACCTATTTATATTGGAGTGGTAACTTACGTGGTAAGGTCAGGCTCCAAGGACGGATACTTATAATAAGGCACATGTGTTTTACAAAGAAACATTGAACTCACGTGTTCAATATATGATAAGTGTTCTAGACTTGACGAATATGATGATTTGATGAGCATGAGAATCTTCATTTTGATCATGAATAAGATATTCATATGAGCTTCTGAAAGTTATAAGGAAGTGGCTAACATTGACCACAAGTGCCATCTGTGCCATGTTCATGAGCATGAATTATTACACACAAATTATGGGATTGCATAATTTGCAAGGAAGGCATGGAATTTTGCCATTGGCATAATGAAATGTGACATGAAAGCTAGACCCAATTTAACCCAAAAAAAAGGGTTGTTGCGGAGGCCCCTTGACTGCCACCAAGGGTTTTTGGGGGAAAAAATCCCCTAGAGCATCACTAAATAAATCCTCAAACGATAAGGCTCCTCACGAAAGGTAGAATCAGCCTCTAGACAATCAAACAATAATAGTATTCCTCAACCAAAAAGTTTGTCATGAACTCTCTCATACTTCATATTTAAGTAAAATTGGACCAATACCTTTTCCACATCACAACATGCTTGAATTGGCCGATAGATTTTATTAAACATGCTAACATGATTCTCATTGGATTGTCAATATTTATCAATTGACTATGTATATTTAGTATTGAGAAAAAAACTAGATTATGCTCAATATTATAGAATTCAAAAATCCACTGAGGATCTGGATATCAATAAAGAAATTTACTATAGACAAGTTGAAAGTATATCCACCAATCCGCCCATAAAATTGATTTAATCATAAAGTCAAGATTTTGAGAACATGTCCGGTTTAACCTGAATATGTTTGAATGTTATGTGTGCTATGCTTTGGATGAAGCCATCTTAAGATTTTATTTGTACATGTTATGAACTCAAAGAAGAACCCTAAGCTTGATACATGCTTCTTAAGATGAAGTCTCAATGCAAAAGGAGCATCAAACTGAGATATGTTTTGCCCTTGCAAGTGCCTCCAAACTTTAAGAGGCTCATCCCAAAATGCATGTGACAAACATTTAATGTGGATTTAATGTTGATATATTTCCTTCCGGTTTTAGTATCTTCTTTGTGTGTACTCAACATTTAATTGGCGATTCATTCAAAATTGATTCAAGTTTCAACCAAAAATCACACTTTTTACATCTTGCAACTATAAAACACATAAAACGTAGTAAAATAAAAATTGCAAACCTATGTTTGGTAGGAATAGATTCAATGTTGTAGTTTGTTGGCCGGGGTGGCAACTCTTCTTCTAAAAACAACTCCTTATTTTCCTTTCTAATGTATCTAAGACTTACAATTTGTTATTATGTAAAGACAAACAACATGCATAGAAAGTGGACATTGAGAAGAATCCAATGACTACATAAATGTTCAAATCAAGAAAAAATTTGGAACTCCAGTTTTTATTTTTAGAACTTATTATAACTAGTTTTTCTTATACAAGGATCACCGTCCAAACCCCAGCTTTATATTTCCTTTCTTAGAATTTATAAATTTTTATGAAAATTTCTTTAAATTCCTTAAAAATGCAACTTCCAGGGGGACTTAGAGAAGGGCTTAGGATCCAGGCAACCCTTTTTTTCTGGCTCCTAGTAGCCACTTTGCTATGGTGAAGTGCATTGATTTACACACACTTGTTAAAAAAACATTGGATTTTTGCCTTGTAAGTTGCCCCCTCCACTCTTTGTGGGTAAGAGGTGGTGCCAACTAGCTTCACATGGGTGGAGTGGAGTCGCCTAAAAACCGGGACCTACCTCTAAGCTTCATTATTGGGAGTAGCCAATGAGTTCCACTATTAGCCGAGGCTAGAGCCCATCTTCCCATCCAAGGGCTCATATTGCCTAGGGTTTAGTTGGGTGGGTTGAATGGTGTCACCACTTTCTCCTCCATTCTCCGCCCCTATGGTCGCCATCCTCTTGCTCTCTCAGCTTGTACCTTATAGCCTCTTTATTCATGTCATGGTGATTAGTGGTGTCACATTTTGACTGTAGTGGGATTTAAGAACTTTGGGTAAAAAAATTCAAGTTATGAAATGGTACATACCGGTAGTGCTTGAAGGTGCCAACTTCCCTCCCTACCTATTTGTACTTGTATGTGTGATTGTAAAAGTGGTCATTTTAAGCAATGATGTTCATTTTGGGTGTATTCTCTTATTTAAGTGGGTTGATCCAATCTTTTTGGGTGTAGGAATGCATTAGGTACTTCAAATGTTTAATGTTCAATTCTAATCATCTTATATGTGTGCAAACTTATTCAATTTTGATGTATATTGATATTTAAGAGGGTTGGTGCAACACTTGTTGGCCTAAGTTGTTGGTAAGTGCTTTGAATGAATGATATGTGCATGTTGATCCTCTCATACATTTGCAAACTAGTTGAACTTGGAAGCCTCTGGTGGTTTGAGGGGCTAGTGCAATTTTTTTTGGTGTAGCCAATTTCGTTACATAGCCAACTTCCCCCTTAGTTTGTGGTGTGTGTGGCCACTTGTAGATTGTGAATATAATATGGGGACACTTATTATTTTATATGTGGGGCCATTGTTCACCTTATCAAAAGCATACATGTAGCGTTGGATTTCTTCCAAGTACAATTAGAAGTTGTCATCCAAATTGACAAATAGGTTATGTGCATTTGCCAAATACTCCCTTTGATTCATCTAAATGTAGCCACCTTAAACTCCACAAACATCTTAAGCTCACCAACTTGACTGCTTCTAAACTTAGCATGTAGCCAAACCCACTACAATTTTTAAACAAATAATAAGGGTTTTGTCCAGGGTTTGAGGGTCGTGAGGGGGCTCAAGCATGCACTAGTGTTGGTGTTGTTGGTTGCGTGTGACCCATGTGTGAGCAGGGAAAATGGGTAGTTGCTTGAGCAATAGATTATGTCCTTGATGAGTATAGATTATGTAGCAATAGATGAGTCCCTAATTGAGGTGTAAACAACAACAAAAATACACCTTTTAGCATGAATCAACTCATGAAGAAAACATGAGATGTTTTAAGTTCTCATGATTCATTACCTCTAAACATGATGAAGTTCTTCCCACGTTGTTTCTCTTGTAAAACTTTAGAGTTGACTCCACAAGTGTATCTTCTTATGTACCTTCACAACTCATGTTAGTCTTTTTTTTTCTCTTCATATAGGTTTAAACGCCTTGCATAATATCCTAGTTAAGCCAACCTTCATAAATGAACATTATATCATATTATAGATGATTATGGTGCCTTTGGCTTGTCTCTACTTTTTAGATTGGTACAAAGGAGGTCAGAGATGACGATCTAATCTCATCAATCTGCAAGTGCATGTCTAGTCCATTTCATACATTACATAAAAATTATAATGTACCTTTGGATTTGGGTTTGCAAATGATTATCGATTTGCATCTGCACTCTTGGTTGACGTTGTAATAATCCATCAGATCCAGTGTTTGATAATGTCCAAGTCCTAATTTTATGTGTGTTCTACCTAGCTGAATGGTTGTAGGTGTATATTGAACTCCCATAGAACTCGCGTAACAACTTCTAATGGATTGAACATTTCTAAGTTCCATGTCGTTCTCATGGTAAGCAAATTCTCATTGATAACTTATTAGAATTAGCAGGTACAACTATTTTCTTCAGATCTCTCTTATTATAAATTTTTGTATTATAAATTTCAACTTCAATTCCTCTTCTTAAGCAGGTGACCCCTACTTCTTATACATGTGTTGCCACCCCGGGGTTTGTTGTGATAGTTATATATGAATTTAGATAAACTTACAATTGTGTTGTCATTATTAGTATGAGATTTTGACCTATGACTATTTATACCAAAAAGATGAAATGGGAAATATACAGTAGTAGTTGCTAGTAGCAACAACTGCCAGCCAAAGTAAGGAAGATGGTTCTTAAATAGTTACTTTTTCTGACCAACCCACTTCTCCCATGATATGAAACATGTCATTAGTACAACATGGTTAATAAATCCAAATCGAGGCCGTAGCCGCTTTCGTCATAATTTTCGGAGCTCATATGAATATCTTATCCATTTTTGAAAGTGAAGATTTTTATGGCACTCATTAAATGGTCATATAGGTCCCACCAATTGTGTTAATTATTGAGCCTATTAGAATAGTTATCATGTTTGAGAACATAGTCCAATCTCTTTTAAACACATGTCTTTGTGGTAGTTGTTGTTGGAGCCACACCTAACCACATACCACTAAAATATAGGTGTCCGATTAAGAAAAGTAACCAAGTTAAGCACGACTACATTATGTTGTTCCAATGAAGAGCTTTGCCATTTGTTTAATTATTTACAAGTTTTCACTCGTAAAGTATAGAAGAAGAAGGTACTTTGATTAGTCCTATTAGTGTGGACCACAATATTTCTCTAGAACCTCCACCAAAACTCATTATGAGAATTACCATGGCCACATTAGCTTTCAACCCCAAACAAATCTCTAGTTTAAAATTAGCATGCGTCACATTAATTGTTCTTCTAGGAAATTGATGTGGGCCATCATTTTATGTAAGGTGACTATTTATTTCTCTAAGGTCTTCGTCACAAGTGTCAAGGAAGACTGAGGGGAAGACCTGGGGTCTTGAATCCACAAGCCATGTTATTTTTGCCCCCATCTAGAGACAAGTAGAGTGGTCCACGGTAATTATTTTCACGATAGTTTTTTACCCACACTAATAGGAGTATTTAGTGTATTAGCCGTTTGATCCCCATTTGATGAAGGTAGATGGTATTTGGCTTAAAATTTGCACAAATAACCAACTACCTTTATCAAATGGGCATCAAATGGCTACACTAAACAATCCTATTAGTATGGGTGGAAAATTAGCGTGGAAATAATTAATGTGGGCTACTTTAAGTTCCATCAGTGTCATTCGTGCAGTGGATAAGACTCCACTTGAGTTGCAAATGGAAACTACACGCAACAAATCTATTGATGTGGGCCTCAATAATTCTATAGAGCCCACATTCATTTTCAACTCGCGTGAAATCTCTGGTTTTAAATTAGTGTGAGCTACATTAATTGTTTTATTAGGAAATTATTTCGTTTTTATGCGACATTTGATGTAAGGTGATCGATTTATTCTATGTAAGATGTTTGTTGGAAGTCTCAAGGAAGATTGAGGGGAAGACCGTGAGTCTTGGATCCATGCTAATTCCACCCCACATGACAATATGAGAGGATAACTTTTGTTAGAATAGAGAGCCCTCTACAATAATCACATAAGAAATTGGGTTGATAAGTTTGTGTCAATCTATTAGCAACCATGACTAGTATACCAATCAAATGAAGTTGTGGCTATGATATTGCATGTGATGCTTGATCAAAGGGTGTCCTATCAAGCACACTTCCGTGTGTTGGCCAAGTCAACAAAACCACTAAGTGACAAAAACACTTACCCCTCAAACACATGCTAGTGTGCTTAATATCTACCTAGGTAACGAGAATTGGTTGTCCACACGATTGTAGGGGGGCATGAAAGTACTTTGGAGTAGGGGGAGTTTACTGCCTCTCTACTCTAAAACTGGGAATCGACTTTCATTTGAGTGCAAAGAATAATTTTTGATTTGAAAATATGTTGTTGTGGATCCAAGAGTGTTGTATTTTACATTAAGGTTTTTGTAGGATTGCATAATCTTATTATTCAAATTTTCCCCAACGCAATTTTCATATATTTTGAACTGATATTATTTGTCTTAATATATGATGCAAAAGTGCAAGTTATCTGTCTACTCATGCGACAATTAAAATGAGTAAATGAGATTACAATCACATTCAAACTTGCATTTTTTTCCAACAGGGAAAATTTACTACATCAAATGTTGACCCATATACTCCACATGGAAGTGCTTGGCCACCAAAATGTAGTGGGATCCTATCCAATCCTTTGCCAACATCAACAAAGTCTAATTCCCCTTGTCATTAATGGCCAACACAAGGAAGTTTGCCCCTCTTGCTTCATCGGCAGATTGACCGTAGCAACCAATTATACATGCATCCTACTTTGCTTTGTGGGGCCCTTATAGAGTATGCATTATTCCTGAATCTTCATATTACACCGGTCATGGTATTTGGTGTCACGTACACTATTTGTGAAGGGCCTAAACTACATGCCTAGAGGTCTCAGAGTGCCACGCTTGCTAATTGCCAATATGATTCCATTTGTCAACATAAGTAACTCCTTGATGTGAAAAAATATCTATACCATGACATTTAGAGTAGCACATTGGGATACTTTAGATGATAGAGATTGCGTTTCAGTATGCAAAGGGAAGTTATTTACCGTACCAATAGCAAGTGTCATGTGTTTACATTTTAGTATGCAAAGGAAATAGCATACAAGAGTAGAGGCGCCCAAAACTGATCACTTAAGAGATTATGCGCCAAATTTGGAGAAGTATAAGGCAATGCAAAATTTTCCCGTGTAGGAAGATAGAAATAAGGAGGATTGCAAAAAAATTGGTAATTTTTATTCTTAGCATGAAATTACTATGCATTTTTGAAGGCCAAAGTTGGTCCGAACACATCATCAATGTCTTGAATATGCCATAACTGCTCATTTTGAGACGAATTCCTCATCACTTAAGCACTCAAAACCGGGGACATGTGTCATGGCACTATCGATTCCCTGGTGATACCATAATTGAAGTTGGAGACTTTAGGTATGTTTCCATGAAGGCCACTTCACCCACCATGTTCTAATGGAAATGTAGATTCCACCTAGTGGCATCTACATTTCCACTAGAATCTAGGGGCAAGTGGCCTACATGGAAACTAACCCTCAGAAACCGTGAAACGTGGAACCTTATTTTAACCACCCACGAAAAGAAATTACCGAAATCAATCCCATCCTAATTGTAGTTAAGGCACCCTATAGATTCCCAATGGGGTCATGATTGGCAATACATGGTTCGACTCTAATGGCAAGTGTCATTTGTGTACACTTTAGTCAACTTGTAGACTATTGTCTACTCTATCCACCAAATGGTATAGTAATTGGTACAATAGTAAACATATTTATCAAAAAATATATGAGCATTATAATAAATAACATGAATCCAACGTAGGGAACAACTGACCTCAAGACTACACTAAATAGGATAATTAGTGTTTGATACACTAAATATGAATGCATACACTAAGTGTCAATAACCCTATGAAAGTAAGTAACATTAAATATCAACTATGGTAATATGTGGAAGTTACATGTTTGAAAAAAAAATAACAATGAAAGGAGGTGGCAGTAGGGAAAGTAGCGGCACATTTATGTGTAACACTAATTATCAAGGAATTGAAAATTAGTGTTGAGTAGGGTAGGGTGGTAACAACATTAAATATAATCAAACACTGAATATCCTTTTTTAAGGTAGTTATTACCAAATATTGTTAGTTAGTACTTGATATGATCAAGATTGTTACACTTGCGAGATTATTTTTTGAAAGTCCACATCCAAGTAGAACTAGGCAACTTTATTTATTTATTAATACGTTTGGAAATGCTAGGTTTACTCGACTCTAGGTGGATTCATCACCACACTTCCATTAAGCTTCCATGTTGGTCTAAGGGCCACTTCACACACGAGACTAGAGCTGGGACCATGAAATAGTGAGAGCCCAAAAGAAGTGTCCAAAGACCGTCCCAGGACACTTCCAAAACCATGTAATGGGGTCATGGGCCCTCAAGTGTAGTGTGAAGTCATATGGGATTGGGCCCTCAACCAAATGCTATTTCAATGAATTTATATTCATGTGGGTCCTCACACATGATAAAATATATTAAATCAATGGTTGTGAGATTTCAGAGTGCCATGATCTCCCGGTTTTGCGTTAGGCCTACCTCCAAGAGGTGATTTTTGAAAATAGTCCAAGTGACCGTGGAACATGATCCATTTGATGCCACATAGGGATCCTTGTAGACTTTACATCCATCTTCCGTTCACATACTATGTTGGTCCCTCAAGCGTAGTGTGAAGCGAACTTGGACCGGCTCCGCCTTTTCCACCAATGAGAGTGCTTGAAGTGTAATGGTCATGGGCTCTCAGTTTTGTGTGTGAAGTGGCCCTAAGTTATGTGTATCATCAACCTCCACACTAAGACAAGGTTGTCCCTAAGCGCCTAATATGAGACCATGTTTGGTTTCTTCTTATATAAGGCATAAACGTCTAACACGATCCTTTACCTAATCCAGAGAAATGATCTAACATCTTATTTGGATTGGCAATTACGTTATGAGCACAACGGCACTAAGATCGCATGAATCAAAGCATATTTATATATTTTAGAAATATTCAAAGTCATAAATCTCATTTGACCTTTTTAAGCCATACACCCCTTTGAAATGGACAATGTTGTTCGTTGACATTTTGTCTCCTTCAACCAAGGAGTTTTGTTTTTAGTCCTTAGAGTAATATAATTAATGTTCATGCTGAAGTACATAGTTGCCCACTTTGATAGAAAAATAGGTGTTGGAATTAGGGTTACTAGCCGGATTGGGTGCTTCTACCTTCGAGTGCATTGACGGAAAATTTGCAACATCCATCCATACAAGCACATCAATGACAATGCAAATCATCGGAGAGCACTCTCCATTTTTGAAAGTGAAAGGGGATATTATTGGGAGGTTATTGCATACCAATTTGCTTTTCATTCATTCAACAAAAAATGTTGGGAATCATTGGTAGTTTGAAATTTTTGGGAATCTATATAACTTTCAAACTACACCATTTTGTCTAATTGGTGTGGGCCACAGTAGTTCCCAATTACCCACATTGTTTTTTTGATTCTAAATTGAAGTGTAACTTCCAGTGTGAAAATTTAGTGTGAGTGTTTTCATCTGCATATTTGGATGAAAATACAATTCAAGGCAAGTACTATAAACTTACTAATGTTAACCAAGGCAAGTACTATAAAAATTAGTGTGGGCCACACCAAATTGCAACCCACATGAATTTCCCACCCACATTAATTAGACAAAACAATGTCGTCTAGTGGGACCCGATTTAAAAGTTTGTGAAGTACCCATATGTGTTCAACTAGTGTTTCAAAGACCCCATATTGTTATATTGGGACCAATTGAAATGAATTACAAGCACATAGGATGTAACTTATAGGGTTTAGATGGATGTCCATGGGGGGGGGGGAGGCAATGTCCATCTAGTAAGTTTGAACAATCTAATGTGCTTGAGTACTAGAGGTACATTATAATATGTGGTATGAAGAGCCCTAAGATATGTGGCCCTAATGTGGGCCAAAATGAACACTTTCTTTCTCTTTGAATGAAATTGGAATAAGCCCTCCCAATTGTGTTAACAACTCAACTTAGAACGATGTTGTGTTTTGAACACATAATCCAATCTCATCACTCTGTCATGATCGTAACTTATGTCTTCTTAATACCCTCCTTAACTACAAACCTTGCCATAAAGCACCCAAACATAGGCATCCAATTGAGAAGAGCGACCACAATATAAGGGCTTGTTTACACCAAAGGCATTAGGCCATGGCTCTTAAATGACCATGGTACCCACTTTTCAGATGAGACCATAGAGAACTCCATGCACTATAGCCCACAATCTTTTTGAGTGCACAAGCCCTCAATGTAAACCCAAATTCCCGCCACAAATTCTGTCAGGTCTACCTTCAAGAGCTATCCCGAAATTTTTTCCCTACAATCCCAACCAACATGATCCATACTTGCTATGTAACATTCCATGTAGATCATTCATCCACTGAAAATATCGTGGGTTGTGGTCCAAAACTACTCTCATGTGAACCTAAAACAGGGGTTGTGACACTCTCAACCGATGAGAATTTAAGGATTCTCAAGAGCCATGGCCTAATGGCTTTCGTGTAAACAAGACCCATATACCTTAGGTGCCATTAACTAGGGCCCCTGAAGCTACACTATCATAGTCTAGAGGTTGAGAGCTTGAAGGAAGGAGCTTCCCATAAACTCAAAAGAGAGAGAGAGAGAGAGAGCACGCCGACTAGAAGAGGCTTCTACCGACTAGAAGAGGCTTCTACATAGGAAGTAAGGAAGATTGAATTGGAACTAAGTTCTCTCATGCACAGAGATCTCTTCCTTAATTAGCCTCCTCCCATAGTGAATGCTCCACGTAGTTCTTGGCAGCGGTCGACATGGATTCTCCACATATGCTCCAAAATCATTGATTGCTCGGTAAGTGCTTGATCCGTAGTCTTGAACTCTGATTGATTGCTCATGTTAAGAAAGGAGATCTCCGATGCTCATCAGAAAGGATAGGCAATTAGGGCATCATCAGATTGTGTGCAGCAATTTTAGGGTTCATTCACTCAACCTGCTAGGCAGCGAATTATGTCGAGCTTTCCACTCAAGCCGGCTAAATTGATGAAGAGAATTCCGTAAATAAGATAATCCACATGTCGCAATACCTGCTTGTCGATGCACCTCGTCGATTCCTGATGAGCTGGACATATGTAAGCATGCGATTCCCGTTCGGGAACTATATTTCTGGTGCTTAATTTTCTCAACAGGTTGTTGTAAATGCTTGACATAAGTCTTGACAGCGATCGACATATATTCTCGACACATGCTCGACTGTTATTGATTGCTTGGTAAGAATAATTGATGTTTAAGTAGTATTGGAGGCCTCAACATGAAGTCTGAGTGATTGCTCATGCTAAATAAGGAGATCACTAATCCTCATTAGAAAGTATAGGTAGGGCCTCATCAATTTGTGTGCAGCAATTTAAGAGTTCATTCACTGAATGATGTCTAACTAATAATGAAGTTTTTTCTGTAACTTAATGTCCTTCAAGTTCCGTCCCACTTGATCGTCAGTCACAATTATGAGAATCAATTGCCAAGAATTAGGCGGAGCATTTCTAATTACTTGGTTTTGGGGCAGGAGTTGCAGCAGACATTATTCGCAGCGAAGCAGACATAATTCGCAGCCAAGGAGCGAATTATGTCGAGTATTTGCTCAAGGAAACCGAATTCGTGAAGAGAATTCCGTAAAAAAGATAGTCCACTTGTCGCACAATCTGCTTGTCAATGCATCTTGTTGTCTTCAGATGACTGCCAAGAATTAGGTTGAGCATTCCTGAGTACTTGGTTTAGGGGCAGGCCAGACATAGTTCGCAACCAAGCAGCGAATTATGTTGAACATCACTTAAGGAGGCTAACTTACTGCAGAGAAATCCATAAAAAAGTTTTCCCACTTGTCGCACTACCTGCTTGTCGATGCATCTCGCTGTTTACTGGTGGGCTGGGCATTGTATGTAGGAGATTGCTCCCGTTCGGAAACTACTCATTAAGTATTTGGTGTTATTATCACAGGGAAGCAGTGGAGGGACTAACAAGCTGGAAGGGGTTTTGTCCTCACGCACAATGACATCGACAATAGAGGACCGTCTTGTGTGGCCGCCTGTGTTGAAGATCCAGGTCAGTCCCTCCTCGATGCTCACAGAAGCAACAAACCATTTGAAGGCGCAGTTTGTGGCTCAGAAGCATGCTTTCAAGGCCGCCAAATTCCTCAAAGTTGGAGATGCACCGAGTCTCACATATATATATTGTTTCCCGCCACGCCACGAAAGCTTCGCCATCGCGCAAGTCATCCACAAGCACTTTGAAGAAAGTGGTTTGGGACGAGGGGTTAAGTTGTCAATGACAACCGGCTATACTTGTTGCCTTGCCAACGTACGAGACTTGAAGAAAATTGATCCTGATAAGAGCCTTGTTAAAGGATGGAACGTCGTAATAGGGTCTCAGAACGCCGTGATAGATCCTGTCACCGATGTTCTTAATGTCACTGCTGCTGGCTCAAAACCAAGCACAAAGGACTCCGAAGCACCGGTTAGTTACGGAGATTCAAACTCTTGGCTGCAGGGGTTTAGGGTTCAGGGCTCAGGGTTTTGTGAGATTTTTTTTGCAAATTATTCACTATCTGGTTTTTGCACCAACTCCATGCCACGTTTGTTCCTGTCTTACTGCACACCCTTTGAACACATGATCTTTGAAGAATCCAATCTCTTGGGGATATTCATGAACTGATGTTTTCCCTGCGGGGATGAAACTTGAATCTACATCCTACGATTATATCTCTGGACTTTTGCAGGTTGGAGGTTGCAGTGGCATGGCAAATGAGGTGGCATTGGCACCGCCAACAATTTTGACAAACACGGAAATTGACTTTTGGGTTGACAATATCGTTGGTGTTGATCAATCAGCAAACTCTTTAAGTAAGATTCAGGCTAATGCAAGACTCAAGTTTGTAGAAGAGGTGGGCGGCATTCCTGTGAGCACTGAAGTGATGGTCGATTTTGTTATAGTCTCAGAAAGAAGTCAAAAAGCAGGCTCAAGTTTTTTTTATACGAACCTGTTTAAAACATAAACAATGAAATAATGAGTAACAGTTGTTTGTAGATGAAGGGGCTTGAGGCTGTAAGACAAGCGCAGGCTATGAATCTTATCAGTATGCCAGAGAACTGCTCCTACAAGAACAACATGGTCAGTCCACTTGCAAAAGAGTGTGGAGATCGCATGCGGTTTCTGAATGGTGTCATTCGCACAGACAACAGAGAGGTGTTTGTAAATGTGTAAGTACTTTGGTTTTGGCCGACCTTATTTGCATAAATCTGGGTTGTAATTCTACATTTTTCTCTACGCTTAAAGTTTGGTATCAAGCTTGTTATTAAAAGCTGAAAATTCAAACCTGTCTGCTTGGCACCAATAGTAGTGACCACTTTTTGCTTTTATTTAGGGTTTAAGGCCCCAACATGCCCGCATCTAGTTTCTATCAGTCTTATTGCGGTGGAATGAAATCCGTCAAATGTTGCTGACACTTTGTAGGGCTTAGTAGAAGGAATTGGACATATTCATGAAAGTTATGCGCAGGTCTTAAATGATATCAAAGTGTAATGATGAGTTTGAGACAAACTACTGAACTAGCTGTTTTGGTTTAATATAATACCAAATCATGGTTAGTTGATATTGACTAATTTATCGCTTGTGCAGTGCTAAATTGCTGCTCAAGGAAGAAATCAATGTCATGACGATGATTGACCGTTGGAGCTCAAATTATAAGCATGAACTCCAGGCTGTGTGTTCCCAGGAGCATGAAATGAGGGAGAAGTTCAAAGCTTACAGAGCAGAAGAACATCATCGACTGCTTGAGGTTAAATCTCATTCATGAAATTTCAAGTTTGGCTGCAAGTTCCCTGATGGCTGGACAGAAACATATCGGTACTTCGGTCATTCTATCAATGTCAATTTAGTGGAAATTACTTTTTCTAATATGTTATCAATTTGTGCAGTTCTTTTCAGACTTTCGAGTGCAGTCAACAATAGACACCAATGCAAGCGGCTCAACAGAACCCTTGCAGACAATGAAGCGACTCTTATCTGCCAAGAAAGCAACTCTGGATCTAAAATCTGTACTTACTGTTGAAGCTGCTAATCAAGCCTTACAGAAGGTGAGAAGGCGGGATCCAGATTTTATTCAATCGGTAGCGTAATGGAATAGGTCTGGACTGAAGGCTCACCTACTGACATTGCATAGCATAGGCAGGGAATTTCAGTTTTGTCGTCCATCGTCCCAGGGTTTATTTTTCAATATCTCTCACTCCAGGAGAGTAAGTCAATCTGCTCTCATGTTCCGAAATTACCATGTCCTTGGATCTACTCTTCCCTGTTGTGTGTCTCCGTTCTAAATAGAAAAGACAATGACGTGCAAATTTGTATCTGAACAGGATGTGGATAGCTATGAGTCGAAGGTTGCAGAGCTTTCTTGTGAGCTCTATGAGGCAAAATCAGTAGTGAAGAGCTTGGAATGCACGATCTGCTGTCACGAACTCGACTTTGCAACTTATGCACAAGCTCAATATAGTTCGCCCCGGATGCGGGCATGCTTTATTCCATGTTTTCATGCATCTGTTTGCCTTGATTGTGCACTGCGAATTTTTGATGACACCAAAAAATGTCCCATCTGCAATGCACATCTTTCTCAGGTTCCATCTCCTATCTACTTTTAAGGTTGTAGGTCAGCAGCACTCCATCCAACCTGGACTCTCAACTCTGCATCATCTACATCCAGCAACGCCCATAGTGTGTGTATATATGCCAGCTTGATTTGTTGTACACAAACATGTGCTTAGAATGCACTTTCGTGTGCCTAGTCAGGTGTCAGACAGTGTGGTAAAGAATAGTCTGTCAAGTCCAAACAAGCATGTCTTGTGTTTGAACCTCTACCTATGAGGCGCATGTTGTATATCTAAAAGTGTTCCCAAAATGGTTCCGGTCCTTCAACTGCTAGCATGAAGTTCCATGAATAAAATGGATACCCACTTTGACACTATCTTGATCACTTTTGATACATGCACTTTTGATGTACACACTTTGTTCCAGGTTCAGGAGGACTAGGTATTTGGATTAATTCACAGAAAATCTACCTGGCATATTGCACCAGCTGCCTTATTATTCTTTGATTATTTGGAGGACAGGGCATATAGAAAATCACTGTTGAGGAGGTAAGACCCATCCCCAAGATAAAACCATTACAAGATGCTATCATAATGCAAACAATTTTCAGTACGTGACAAAGTTATAATTAACCAACGAACTCGGTAATGGATGAGTCGAGGTACGCACCAGATGTCTACTACACTGTTTGCCGATTATCAGGAACAGTATTTCCAGTTATTGTACATTCAAGAAGTACTGAAGGCTACTGCAGAATTTTAAATCCTTTGATGCCTCAATGATTCCAAGACCATACTATGTAAAGGTTTTCCAGTTACATCTTATAAGTTGAGTATATAGAAATTTTTTACTTGTCCATATTATTTTCACTTTGCAAGATGGCTTAAACTTTGTGGCATCCAGGTCTACTCATCCATCATGGATGGAAGGCCTCAAGTGACAACAAACCCAAACCAAGCCCTCTCTCTCTCACTCACTCTCTCACTCACACACACACACACACATATATATATTATACCACACGTTTCAACACTATTCAAAATATCTTGAAATTATGTAGATATTCTAACCACATGTGTCTAGTTCATTTTCAACAATGATTTGAAAACATTGAATTTCTAGGCTCGCATTTGGATATATGTGGTGGTGGCTTGGTGGTGGTGGGAAGGCCGGCTCAACAATCTATGTTCATGTTGTACAATTTTGAAACATGGTATGCACTAAGAATCGGGCTGCAAAAATGTCTAGGGGTTGAAGGAAGGAGAGAGGGAATTATAGTATACAAGTGTACCTCTCGTCCATCCAACATAAAACTTGACCCCCTATCTCAAATGACCTTGATTACAACTCTAATTTGGGATCTTTAAAGCTAATTCCAGTGTCAAATCAACTAAGGCAAGTAACCTCCATGATGCATACTATGTCAAGGGCTTTTAAGAGGTACGCTCATATACAATAAGGGTGAGTTTCTCTGTAGGTTGCATGTCCACTATATTCTATATAATAGTGGGTTGGAGGTGTTCCCATGTAGATAAGCACAAGCCGCTAACCAACCGCATTTTGGTGGCCTACTAAATTGTGGGGGGCCATGACACATGCTGCTAGACTTCCATGCGCCCACTAAAGCACTTTTTAACCTACAAGTGCCGGTCAATGAAGGATTGAAGACCGGTTCTACGAGGAGGAGGTTTTAACCTAGAGGAGGTTAGTAGTGGACGTAGATTTTAGAAGATGAGAGTAGCTACACTAAATGATCCTATTAATGTGGGTGAAAAATTAGCGTGAAAATAATTAGTGTGGGCCACATTAATTTTCTAATCAAGGTGGAATTAATGTGGGTAAAAGACCGGGGTCTTCCCCTTAGTCTTCATGAAAACTTCTGACCAACACATTGAATACTATAGTAAATATGATATTTAGTGTCATGGTATTTTATGTCACTATGATAACTTTTGGATGACACTTCGTTTGAATAAGTGAACAAATATTGTCGTGGATGATAGATGAGTTCAGCCAAAACCCTACCTTCTCTTGTCAGCAACTTGTGATGAAATATCGTCATGGATAATTGAAATTTGGATGAAAAATAACTTGGTAACTGATAGTAATTGCAGCACTGTAAATCCGTAATGCCCCAAAAGATTTACAAGGAATGACAAATAATATTGGGCTAACATTTAGTGTTGGTGACACTATACCATGGTTTACAATTAGTATTGAGCAAGACAATTAAAATTGGTGACACTAAATATGCCATTTAGTGTGTAGTTATAGGACACAAGCAACACAAAATAAAATAATTACCCATATTAATATTCTAAATTTTTTTAGTGTGGCCCACGTTGATTTTCTACTAGTAATTTAGCGGGGGTTGGAAATTCATGTAGTCCACATTAAGTCTCATTTTGAAAATTAGTGTGGACTTTGGAAAGTTAATGTGACCCAGAGTAATACGACTATTTAACGTAGTTGGCACATACAAACCCTACCCCACTAGATTTCATCTACATTTTGACGGGTTTGTCCTTATGTCCACTAGAATCTGGTGGGCGAGCAGCATACATGGAAGCTCACCCTAATTCCCTCTCTCCTTGAAAAGAACTTGAAGTATTTAAATTCCTTTGTTGCGTAGGCATTTCTTCCAAAAGTTGATTGTACAGAAGAACCAGGTGTTGAATGGGAGCCTCTGATCGCAGGAGATGGATCTACGTGGCCATCAATCTCCACCGTCCGCTGGCAAGCCACCGGCATTTGGCAGCCGACTGTTATCGCGCTGCCACGTGCCCAGCTGGTTTTCTGCCCACCTGGAATCGTTCCATGCGCAGAAGCACCGGCTTCGTCTCCGAGCTCCCCCTCACCGACGCCCCACTCGCAAGATATATTGCCCGCGGCATGCTCTCACAACTTCAAAATCAACAGCCTCATCTCTGCACGAGCATCGCCAAAATTCTGTTCTCTATACAGTTTTTTACGAGTAATTTGAAGGCCGAGGGAAGGGTTTCAGCCCCCATTGCAGCTGTCTTAAGGCCAGGAGTGCGCAAGTCTGGTGTGATCGGCGAATTTCTTATTTCCATTTCGCTGGTGGGCGCGATCTAGAGAAAGAGAGTGAAATTCTCAGAAGGTGTGTGTATATTTTTTTGAGATATTTTGTGTTAGTTTTTCGCGAGTTCTTTGTGTATGGAGATTTGTGTTCTGTCGTGAGATAAGAGGTGATTTGTGTTTGATTGCTTCAAGTCTTTGTTCATGTAGAAATCTTAAATTCTAGTTCAAGACCCTTGTTACTGTGTGCCTTCAACTTCCTCTTTTTCGCTTAGGGTTTACTGTGTCATAATTTCTTGCTTTCTATGTGATAGTTACCCTAGACCTATGGAACGTCATGCTACTGCTGGCCATTTTTGACTGTGCATACATCCATGCATCATACTTTGTGGATCCAATCGGGTGCACCTCGCCATAGGCCTTCTTAATTTTCTGGAGAGTTCGGTATTTGGAGTTGACAGGCTTTCCTTGAAAGCTCAAACTATTGAGAGCTTGACCAATCTCCAAGATCTCAATAGTTCGAGCACGTGTAAAGCGGCCGTGCTCAAGGCTCGATATCAAGGGGGAAATGATATTGAACAAAGAAGCACCCACGACAAGTCAATAGAGCTTTCATGGCAAGCCAAAGAACGCTTCAAACCCCATTCGCTTGAGATCCACAAATTGGAAGCTCGAACTCTCGACAATTCCTAAGCTACCTCATGAAGGTAGGTTTGGAATTTGACCGAGAGCTTGTCGTAGTCATTATACTCTATCGAGGTTCGTTGTAAGTCCTGTAAAACCTTCTTCAAGCTCTCAAGTTGAGAGCTCCGTTGAGAGCCCTTGTGTAAAGTGGGTTTGAGTGAACAAGCATGCGTAAGAGGCTCCCAGCCAACGAGAAGCTCCTTTCTTCTACTTCTTAACTCAAACTCTATTGTAGAGAGGGCCCTATACTAACTAAAATTGAACTATTTCTTTGTGTAGGTTTTGGCCAGGCTGTCGTGGTATCACTCATCGCTAATTGTAAAGTTTTTCAACAGTCACCATGTTTCTCTGCTGTGTGTGCGACGAGCAGCGGAAGGTAGTCGGCAGCAGCCCTATCGATGGCATGTGCAGCAACTGTGGAGGAGCCGTGAGTGAAGTAAGAGTGCGCGACATGTTTCGCTTCTGCTTCATCCCTGTTTGCTGGAGTCACCATCGCCGCGTCATGTGCGCTCGTTGTGGCGCTGAGTACAAGAGGCATTGAGGGAACAAGTTAATAACATACTGGAGTAGCGTTCTTGAATGTACAGTTAAGAGGAAATTCTATCGTTTAAAGGTTAGACAGAAAACAGGTGTAGATGGAGCATATTGCTCGCTTTAAATTTCATGTTCGGAAAGGAAATGGAAAGTGGACTAGGAAATAGAGCTCAGATGTATTGTCCAGCGTGCATCAGTACTCAAATGCACTATGTTGCAAGATAATTTGAGCTCCGAGCATTTGAATTTATTTATATTCCGAGTACAACTCTTCTCACAATTTTTACAAGGAAAATTCACCTATATTTGAACCTTATTGTGTCTGTCTTGGAATCAGTGATGCATTGACGGGACTAATATATTGGAATAGGTTTTCATTACTTTTTGAATATACAATTAGAGGAAATACCCTGAAAGGTAGACAACAAACAAGTGTAGCTAGTGCATATTGCTCGCTTTTCATGCTTGGTAATCAATTGAGGAGACTTGGAAATTCATGTACAAGTATTAGTTGATTCATGCATGTGCAGCGTTGCAATGTAAACTGAACTTCAAGAGTTTTGAGCTCATGTAATATTCAAGTAACAGTTATCTCACATTTTTTGGAATTTTTTTCCCATGATTTCATGTTCAAGCCTTCTCATGATTCTCCCATCATCCTGGGCTCAATCATCATTAAGGTTTACCATACTGAAATGTTCGATACAGTGACAATGCCTCATTGTTTCTCCTTAGTTGTGGACTCGGCTTTGCCCCTGGAGCAGAGCTTTCGGTTCATTGGTCAAAATGGTTTCATGAAGAAGACAATTATTCAAAACCCTAACCGTCTATCTTCACTTGACCCTAACCAGGGATATTAGAGTAAACTTTGGATTTAGTAATGGGTTCTTCCACATGTACAGCATCTTCTCACATGTGAACCTATGTGGTGCATGAGCTGAAATTTGTTAAAACCCTTGATTATCCCAATCAGTGCGTGTTACTACACTAAGTATGATATTTAGTGTCATATGGTATTTTATGTCACTATGGTAACTTTTTGGATGACACTTCTTATGAATAAGTGAACGAACATTGTCATGGATGATGGATGAGTTCATCCATTGGCCAAGTCCCTACCAGCAACTTCTGATGAAATATTGTCATGGAGGGTTGAAATTTGGATGAAAAATCACTTGGTAAGTGATAGTAATTGCAATACCCTAAATCTATAATCCCCCAAAAAATTTACAAGGAATGACAAATAATGTTGCGTTAATGATTAGTATTGGTGACACTACACCGTCGTTTACAATTATTATTGAGCAAGACAATTAGAATCGGTGACAATTATTTAGTGTAGTGTATTCAGAGTTACGCACTGCTACAACTATTTAATAAGAATGTAAATATTTTATCAAGCAAAGTCATTTATGTTCTATAATGTCCAAACAACCTATTGAGCTTTCGTTCGTAAAAATTGAACACCTGAGTAAGACATTATTGCCCTATGTAAGTCCGAATAATAACACGCACTAATTGGGATAATTAGTGTAGTTGCCAAACATGTGCAATTAATACACATGCTCCTTGTTATTTCGTAACAACAAGGATTGTTAAGAGATCCTCTAACCATGGGCCTCCACCTCTAAGGTAGAATATACCTTTGCCGTATTCCTTCCATTCTTAAATTGAAGTGTGTAGGCTTAAAAATTTACCGATTGGCTCCCATCTTGGTTTGGCGATGTTTGGTACGAAATCCCTACTCCAACGTTCGGCCGCCCTCAACGCCAACTCGTACCCGCCAACCTTGGATGCACGAACATCTTATCGTAAGGCAGTAGACACCCCTTTGCTTAAACGGCCACAACTTTTTCTCACAAGCTTCAATTGGAACAATTGTTAGTAATCTGAAAAGCTAACAACAAGAACTATAACCCATCTAATTATCAAAACAACTGCATGTATCCCCTTAAAGATATGAGCTCACAAAGTCAACTCTTAAAATTCAAGAGGCAATTGGAATACCTTCATTCAAAAATTCATAACTCTTACTTTTTAAATCCGATTGTGACAAACTTATAATTTCTAAAAATCTAACAACAAGAACTATTATGAATCCAAATATCAAAGCAATTTGATAAATTTTCTTTTAGTTATGCGCTTGTAAAATAAGTACTTATAGTTTGAGAGGCAGCAGAGACACCTTCATTAAAATACTTATAACTTTTACACATCAAATTAGATTCCATGAAGCTTATACATTCTACAAAGCTAACAACAACACCTATAACACATTTAAATACCAAAATAAATGTATAAATTGTCTTTTAGTTATGCGCTTGCAAAGTCAACGCTTATAGTTTAAGACGCAGCTGAGACATCTTTATTCAACTATTCATAACTTTTACACATCAATTTAGATTTTAGTAAGCTTATACATTCTAAAACGCTAACAACAAGAACTATAACACACCCAAATATCAAAGCAACTGAACAATTTGTCGTTTGGTTATGCGCTTGCAAAGTCAACGCTTGTAAATTGAGTGGCAGCTGAGATACCTCTACTCAAATACTCATAACTTTTTCTCCTCAACTTTGATTCTAACAAGCTTAGGCTTTTTGGAAAGCTAACATAAAGGGATACATTAATTAAAAATCTGAAGGCTAAATTGTAATTTTTGTGTCCACTACACTTGATTGAAAGTGGTACAGCTACTTAGGGGTGTGTTAAAAAACACTCTACCTTCTTTCAATAGTTCTAACTATAAAAATTCTAACTTATGCCTATATTGTATGAATGAGAATGTTCTCTCTTTCTAGCTAAAATTCTAGAAGACTTCGTCGTGCTAAAATAAAAATTCGAAGAGAGAATGAAAAGAAGAAGAGGGGGTTTTCATCACCCTTCAATGAAGGGTCGGACCCCTTCTTCCTTCCGTCCAACCGAGGGGTCCCGTCCCTTGAACGGTGGCAACCAAGCCCTCGGTGGTGAATGGGGGAAAAAACCACCTCGCACCCACATGCCCAAGCCCTTAGAAAGGCTTGTCCATTTCGGTTTGAATTTTATTTTTGGTTGGCAAGGGTGGCAATATGACCCCCTTGCCTTAATTGGAAAAATTCCTTACATTTGTACTTGTCACATTTTTTTTTCTTTGGCTGCTTCCGGAGTTACTCATTTTTTGCCGCCGCTTGACTTTTTCTTGCTTGAATTAGTTGTTCCTAACTTAACCTACCTACTTACTAGCCCACTACTTTCACACTTCCGATTCGGGTAAAGGACATTTTTTTTTTATCCCTTCGGTTTCTAATTTCTACTTGCCCAAGAGTTTCACCCCAAGGGTAAAACACCCCTAGCCAACCTACCTTAATCTAAATCTAGTTTACACTAAATTTCCCTATTACTAATCTAATGATTTTGCTAAAACACCTCAATTGTGAGCCAAATTGCCGTTGGGGGCAATTTTGAGGCTCACACAATATAATCGTATTATTTTACAACACATGAAGTTGTTATTGTTGTTGTACCATAAGAATGATTATTAGAGTTGCGACCTCAAACTTCAAAGCACCTTAGAACACGCAGTACTTTTCTTGACAAGTATGGCAAATGAGCATGTGTTCATGAATTTAGTATCACTTGGTAAAATCTTAGCTCCCTATTGTTGAGATTTGACAGAATACTGTGAGTTTCGGGAATTAGTACCACACGCACTAAATGGGATAATCAGTGTAGTTTCCTACAACTTTCCTTTTACTTCACCAGCATCCATATTACCATATCATTGAATGTCTTGATCTCCTCTGGTCCTGAGGACATTTCTCATCCATGCGGAGGAATATCGTTCAGACCTCCCATTAAAGGGATTTGGACGTATTAGTTCATCCATTGTACCAGAATGAATGACATCATCCGTGGGTGAACTTGTGACCCAACCGAGATGTTTCTGGAACCACTGAGTCACTTTATCTCAAAGTTACCACAGGTTTCGCTTTTACTTTCGCTTTTACTTTCGCTCCAAGTCAGCAGGCCAATTTAAAAGCGTGGATCTCCCATTTGTTTACTATTATTTTGTTCTCTCGCTTGTCGAGTCTACGGTTCTTCACTGCAGCGCCGCACTTGCTTCCGTTCCATTGTTCTCAACAGTCGCAGAATTACTTTCTCTTCCTTCGAATACTTCGACACACTCTCTTCACTATCGATTTGCTTCCATGGCTTCGCATCTTGAGCAAGCCATGGATCAGGCCGATGCCCATATCACTCTTACGTTTATGGATGCTTCGCACAACCCCAAGCCTGAGCAAATGGTCAGAATCTCTGAAATCACCAAACCCTCGGTTAATGCGAACAAGCCTTGCATTGTTGCTGCAACCTCAACAATATTTCACCCGCCCATGGATGTTCTCGGTGAAAATTTGAAGGTCATGAAAGCAAAGGCCACCTCTGATGAGATCAGGAAGCCGTTGCTAAACAATGTGAACGAGCCAGCTTGCATTGCAATAACCTCAACATCCGCGGCCTCCATGGATGCCATTGATATGAATTTGAAGGGCGTGAAAGAAAGTGAGGGTCCCGTGGTTTCGCTGATCACAACGGCTGCCAAGCGTAAACGTTGCTTTGAACAAACTGATGATCGTGTGGCCAAGGTTTGCAAGCCTAACATCGGAGTTCAAGTGCAAGAAAAGGCCACCTCCGAGATCAGTAAGTCGGTATTGGGTGATGGAAACGATCCTTGCACCAGTGCTGGAACCTCACCATCCACGCCCCCAATGGATGCTATTGATATGTATTTGAAGGGCGTGAAAGAAAAGGGGCCAGTGCCTTCGCTAGCCACGCTTAAGTCTTGCTTTGCGCAAACTGGTCCTGTGGCCAAGGTTCGTAAGACCAAAGCCTGTCTTCAAGTGCACAAGGAGCTACATCACTTGGTCAAACCAGACGAGAGCTTGAAGAGCGGGGACCGTGCAATGAAACGGTACATAAAACTGTTGGATATGGATCTCCCCGGTGGAGACCGTTCCTCTGTTCGAGATGCTTGTTTGGCTCTCAACCCCCTGCTCAACACCGACAATCTGTCGAAGATGGAGTGCTTCATGAGGCACAGAGGATTGCATGTGCTGTACGAGATGCTCCGATATTTTCTACCCATATTTGAGGGTAGGCCAGTCCTGCGCAAGCTAATGAAAGCCTTACAACACCTGCACGATTGCAAGTTGTTGGGCTTGGAACACATGCCGTGCGATGCACCTCGATTCTGCATGCTGAAATTCTCCAAACTGCTCTTCGACCTCTCTGAGCACAAGGACCTAGAGGTGCGCACCAGGGCTCGCAGTTTCCAGGGGCTGAGATTTTCTATCTCCAAAATGCATCCATCACATGCGAAATTCTGTTCGTGGGAGCGCCGCACAAGACACTAAAGATGCAACAGTGCTGCTGCAACATTGCATGAAACTGTACAATGTCAATCATAAAAATGTACAGAAGCAACTCAAAGAAAATCAGGCCAAGCATATTCATCATGGTGCCGACGATGCCCAAGCATGATCGACTTGCGATTCTAGTAGCAATATTCTTGGGTCAGAGAGCTAGTAACTCCAAAGGAGACTAGACACTCTCAATCCTTTCAACCCATCAAAAAGTTGGGTATGTACATATATTACATTGTCACGATGTCAATAAAATGAGAGACGTTCGAAATCAATGTTGCACTTTGCAATTGTTGTTGAGCAGCTAAGTGGAGTACTACTAGAATACGGTTTGGAAACTTGAAATGATAATCTTCATGATGCGGGATTACTAACTCGAGACAATTTCGAGCCAACGTCCAAAATTGTATACGGAGTTTGAAGTGCCCACAATTATAGGGTTGCCTACTCTCATGGGGTGAATTCAAGTTTATTTAGTTTTTGTTGTTGATCTTCTTTGAGTGAGGTAAGCTGGGCCTAATTTCATTACTTGTCTTAATCAGTATAAACCTAAATTTGAGTCGTGCGTCACGTGAGAAAATTTGAAGGGTTACTCGTATTTCATGGGGAAGGGTTACTTAAAATTTTGCCTTTCAGAATGAAGGGTTACTTCAGAAATTGCCCTTCACATATTTACAATTTTTTTCTTTCAAAAATGCACAATGTAATGTTTGAATCTTAGGTTATATTGTAAACTGAAGTGAAATGTAATTTACATGGAACAAAATCCGAAAAGAAATATGATTAGAATATATATTTATTTCATGTATAGAGCTCACATAACAAAAGCAATTTTTTGTCGAAAAACATTCTCCCATCGCCCAGGCCCCAAGGATAAGAGCGGCTTGTAGTTCTCACCGGGTGTGGGAGGGTATCTACGGTTCTCCCGAGGGTATGAGCGCATCTGCAAGACTGCATCAGCCACAAGCCAAAGCCTCCAGGGAAATGAGCTAGCCGGATCTCCCGAGGGTATGAAGGCCCAAGGGACCGGTTGTTTTAAAAATGCCCTTCCCTTTGAAGGTTTCCTGGAATTTCTGCCCTTCCCTTTGAAGGTTTCCTGGAATTTATGCCGGTCCCTTTTGAAGGGCTAGCCCAGCTGTTGAAGGGAAAGTGAAGGGCTGCACCCCAGAATAAGGGGTACAACCCTTCAATTTTATTCGCTGCGTGCGTGGTTAGATATGATATTGATCTAATAACGGACAACAACATGAAAGACATGTGTTTACAAATGATTGGACTACATGTTCAAAACACATGACAATTCTTGATTCAAGGGCGCTTCAATAGTCGACATCGTAGGGGACCTATGTGATAACTTAATGAAACAGGGAATCGTCACAATGTCATTGGTAGAAAATTAAATATTCTTGCAAGTTCCAAAAATTATGAAGAAAATTGCTATGACCTCGAGTTGGATTTTCTAATCATCTCGTGCCAATCATATGTTTAATATCCAAGGCCGAAGTGGTGCACAACAAATAAAAAAGTAACCATTTAAGGCCCATCTACCTGACTATTATGATTTTAAGTGAAGATTGAGCCCAGGGACACCTACAATTATGGTCCCCCAATCAACGGTCCAACTTTCTCCACGTGGCGGAGCAAATCCACCATGGCATAGTTGGGGATAGCCTTCACTCTCCGGCTGCCCGGCCCGGCCCAGCCCCTGCCCAACACAGACATGGTGGCAATGACAAGAATAAATCGAAAGCTTGAGGGCCCTTGTCCCCTTATATACAAATGTGATTGGTCGAGAAGTTGGGAATGGTCCAAGTTCACTTCACACTTGACCATAAGGACCTGAGGGACCAAAGAAATTCAAATGGATGAAAACCTACATGGTATTGTACGTGGCATCAAGTGGATAATGTTTCATGGTTTATCGGATATTAGTTCGTTAGGCCCATCAAAAAGAGGTGGGTTTAATGTACAGCTAGGGGTCTTGGCAAGCAATCAAATTATCGTTGCCTCCTAGAAATATTATATTGCCATGGTGGGTGGGGTCCAATGTTCAAGATTGAAGTCTTGAATGGGCTGTTGGGGGCGGCAGTGTTCAAGATTGAAGTCTTCAATGCCCTTCAAACGCGATTTGGCCCTTCAAAATATAGCTCTCTCAAAACAACCCTTCAACATTCAACCCCAAATTGAAAATGAAGACGTCACTTGAAGTCCTCAATATAATATGCCCGCCACAAGAACCAACAATCGTAGGGCATTGTCACTACAAGAAGTAGAGTTAGATGGTTGAAACACTATATTCGTTAATCGGAGACTTTGGGAAGTCTCAAAATAAATTTGACCCATAGTTTCGGATGTGAATATTGTGAACATAGGGAACATCGGGAACATAGGGAACAATGACAACATAATGTTTTGGAAATCCATATGCAATGAATATGTATGTTTCTAAATATAGTAGTTATATAATGATAATCAAAACTACATCAAACATGATATTTCAATGACAAAAATTCAAAAATATTTTGTTTTATCAGTTTTGCATCGAACAAAATTATTGAATCCATAAATAACCATTTTTTTTTTCACTAAAGACTCTTGGATGCGCATCCCAAACATAAAGGTCTTATTGAATTGGACGGCACATCCCAAACCTACCAATACTTAAAATAATTTGACATTGTTCATGAGAATTTGCAAATTAGCATCTAGAATATATAATTTGGATTCCACATCCGTAACAAAATATATAAAAAACATTTGATAGCGCATGGGAAGTTGGTTTCCACATCTGTAAACTAATACAATCATGCAATATAATTGTAATCTATAAAATTTCTATAAAGTGTGTCTAATATAGTATTCGACCCCAATGTCATATATTTCATGAAAAGATGAATACATATTTCAAACAACTTTGGTCCTAACTTGCGTCACTATCATTCCCCATCTTCATCTTCAGCTTCGTTTCCATTCTGGACATTGTTTTCTGCGGCAGCAATACGGGCCAAGTTGTCTTTAGCAAATTCTATATGTTTTTGTGGGATGGTCATTGTCTCCGATTTGGAACCTTTGCGTGGCTTCCAAGCACAAAGTATGGTATCCGTGTTTATCCAAACTGGTTCGTACGCCGAGTCCATTGTCCACTTGAAACCCTTTTTGGTGTCCCAACCTAAATATGTGCGCAACACATTTTGATCTTTGGTGCTTGGACGGCAATATTCCACCTCAATTTGACGAAAATTGGGGCTAGTTGGGACAAAATTCGGTGACGACAATGCTTTCACCAACCAAACCGGTTTAGGGTGCTCCTCATCTCCTGCTCGTACGAGGACCATGTAACCTTCGTAGCAATCAACAGCCACACGAAATGATGGAGCCGGACGATTTCGAGCAGGGCCAACGTAATGGTCGTCCGCAGCGAACTCTTCACGTACGTCTCCATTGCTGAAGAACATGGCCTCAGACTCCACGATTGTCACTCGGCTTTGTGGCCAAAATCCTTGTGTCAAATATGGACGTGTATCGACATCAGGTGCCAGCAATGCCGAGCGAATGCGATCCCAATACGCAATCAATGGTTCGTGGGTATCCCGAATGCGTCTTGTGATGTCTTCCTCACACAATTCTTTCCAGTACTCAATGAATCCAGATATACCTTTGATGATTTCCGGTCCATTCCTCATGGGGTTAGGTGTGCAAGGCTTTGGCTCCCCATCGGGTAGCATACATTTGTCATCTTTGTCTTGGCGCCATACGAGTATCCCTTCCTCTGGACCCCAATTCGGTGAAGTGCACAAAGCCTTGAACTGCATGGCCGGCAGACCGTCATCACGCATATAGAATCGGAATTGTTGAGCCTTGGTATGGCCTACCAATCGGTCACCTCCTTTAAGAATGAATGGTTTGATAAACGTTTTGAAATCGGGCACTTCTTCAATCAAATGCGGAATGACTGGCACATTATCCAAATCCATGTACGATTTCATTAGAAGAGGAATTGTTGGAAAATCTTCCTCGTGCAACTTCATACTCCAACGTCCAAATGAAGCATCAATGTCATCATGCGTATGGCCAACCATCAAAAAAGACACGAAAACTTCCTTGAATATGCCTTTGGCTACGAGCAAAGACCAAAAACAAAACACGTATCGACATTTGTTGTCCTTGGCACAATTGTCAAGTTGCACGTGTAGAGTTGGAGGCAAAGGTTTGGCAAGAACATGTTGTTCAGGCGGTTCTTGCAATGAAGATAGACAAACTTCCTTCCCCTCTAGCACTGCCTCATAAATCGGTGTTGTTCCACATCCCACGAAAAGAGCACGAGAGGATGATGTTGGTGGCCTCTCAAGATCCCGTAGAAGTTTTGCAAAAGACCCTACTGTATGGTTGGCATCGCCAGGGTAGAAGTCAAAGCCATAATGTGCATACTTGACGTCCACATGGCCATGTGCGATCATACCTGAGTTTAGATAAACACGTTCAAACATACAAATGAGACATACATTCCGAAATCATCCATGCGAAACAAATTGGATTTTCCCACAAACAATTGACAAAAATGAACACACATTTGCGGACGTGCATCCGTAACCCGTACAAATGTGTATGTGGGTGCGTAAAAAATAATGTGAAAGACTAACGAACCTGTGACAGCTATTGGGAGTTTAAAATATCCATCTGTAGCCTTTATTTTCCGTGCATAACATGGGCACGCAGTCTTCGCATGGTCCATTTTGTCATGAATGATCGTCAAAACCTCGTTCGGCCTAATTATCGATAGTGCGCGGTTCTTATAGTAGTCTTGACGGTGTGCCTCCTGGTTGTTGACATGCTCAATGTATTTCCGTTGATGTCTATTGTGCGACTCAGTCCCTATTGGATGTGCGTCTCGAAGGCCTTTGTATTTCTCACAAGCAGTACACCTAGCAAACTTGTCCCCAGGTCTCTTCGTAATGTATTCCGCGAATTGTTGATTCTTGATCACACTCAGTTTTGACAACGAAATTGGCCCACATCCCACTTTTTCGCCAACTTCATTAACGTCCATTAGTATGTTCTTCCATTTCGTCCCTGTTGGCAAAACCATCTGAACAACCTTTTCCCCCGACGCCAGAGTCCTGGTCTTGTGTGGCATCGCATCCGCTAATGGCATAATGATGGTTGATAGTGTTGCAGCCGCTTGGAGTGTTGCCTCCCTAGGCTTCTTCGTGCCAAAATTGCCATGGAACCGAGAACGCCGTCCTTGGGACGAGTAGTTCCGGAACCTATAAAAATCAGCCTTTGAAACTGCATGAATAATATACCACGCCGTGCAACACACTTCTATATTTTCCAAGGTCACCACCTTACGACCTTCGGCATCAAAGTGCGTATTGCGATGAACCTCAAGTTTCTTTGCGGATCGCATTCGAAAGTCCGCAAGCCACATCTCTTGCCTCAAAGATTTTATTTTGTCACGTGGAAATAGTTGGCAACACTTCTTCGCACAACAATCTTTTGTTGCTACGGACCTAATAGATGTTTCTTCCAATGTTTGATCTCGACGACGTTGCGTGGGTTCCCGAGGCACACGACAAGAATCATATTTCCGTACACCTTTTCTAAGACGCATTGTGGCCAACAAAGCTGCTTGTAGTTCCCCATAACGGCGGGAATGATTCCACAAGCTGACACCATCATGAAGAACACTTCGCAACGGCCATCGACGAAGAGAGAATCTCCAACCTGGAGGCACTTCCAATGGGTGGAAAGAATTTAAAATGCACACCCCAACATCTTCCTCCCCAAGGGGATATGCATCAATACAATCCTTAGGATCCGAGTTCCTACAAACACCATCAGCCACGGGAACGCCACAGCCATTGACTAGGACAACATCAAGATCAACCCACTGTTCTCGTGAATAACCCTCACATGGTGGAAGGAAATCATCCTCTGCGCTATCAACAAACCCAACAGCAACGTCCGGACGAGACCTTCTAGTTACTATGTCGTCGACTACATTGGCAACACCACTTGTGGCTCCATGTTCCACGACAGATTCAAAATCGCTAGCAGAGGTTGATGGATCCAAAGACAACTCGAACGCACTATCACCGACGTCGGAATCCATGGCCACTACAAGAAAGTCAAATTAGGAGTATGTCAAAATATCCAATTAAGCATAGGTCCAAGTGTATGTCATGGATAGCGCAAACACATATTATCAAGAAAAACACAATACGGGCAATAGTGGCTTTCATGGCGTGGAAACAAAAACACAATGGTATACGAACGCGCGTCCGATTAACTCCATGTGGCAACACTGTCATTGCAGACATAGACATGGGGTTTGCGGCCGTGCGTCCGTAAACCTATGCCTGTCCAGGGAGGTCACTGCCAGGCGTAAATGCTCTGGTAACCAATAGACCATAGGGTTAAGGACGCGCGTCCGTAAACCAATGCCTGTCCAGAGAGGTCACTGCCAGGCGTAAAGGCTTTGGTTACATATAGACCATAGGGTTAGGTTTGCGCTTACGTACACCTCTTCCTGTCCAGAGAGGTCACTGGGAACCGTAAAGACCTTGGTAACCTATAGACCATAGATTTACGGACGCGCGTCCTTAACCCTATGGTCTATAGGTTACCAAGGTCTTTACGGTTCCCAGTGACCTCTCTGGACAGGAAGATGGTCTATAGGTTACCAAGGCCTTTACGGTTCGCAGTGACCTCTCTGGACAGGAAGATGGTCTATAGGTTACCAAGGCCTTTACGGTTCGCAGTGACCTCTCTGGACATGCAGATGGTCTATAGGTTACCAAGGCCTTTACGGTTCGCAGTGACCTCTCTGGACAGGCAGAGGTTTACGGACGCGCGTCCGTAATCCTCTTCCTGTGTAGAGAGGTCACTGCCAAGCGTAAAGGATTTGGTAACCTATAGCCCATAGGTTTACGGACGCGCGTCCGTAAACATCTGTATGTAGAAACTCAGTGTTGACCAAGAAGCCTACAGGTTCAGGGCATCAAGAGGTGTAGGTGACACCTACATGTATACCCAGGGCTCATGACAACACGAATTTGGACAAGTTAATATACCTACTGGTTTTTTCACAATGTCAAAATATTCTACTATGGTGCATAGGGTGAGGTAGGTTTACGGACGTGCGTCCGTAAACCTCTCTGACGGAAACCTCATTACTACTTCAAACACAATGTTTAGGGCTAATATAGAGGTTATACTCGCCAGGAGGGTTAAGGTTTACGGACGCGCGTCCGTAAACCTCCGGTATTTCCGGCGGCATAACCGGACCATTGCATCGGGGTCCGTACCTGGACGAGAAAAGCATCCGGCATACTAGAAGGGTCCAGGGAGCGCAACCCACATCTGAGATGCAAAAAGAGTCCCTTGGTGAGGGGATGTCCCCTTAAGTAGTGATCGTTCTTCCTCGGATCCGTTTTTCGACATAGGATACTAGCCGCCAACCAAAGCCTAAAAATAAAACCTAAGGTTGCTATATTCCATGGGCCATGCTCACAATGGAACATGTATTCATGGCGGAGAGCATCCATAGAGCATGAGTCCACATAGAGACAAACCAAAGGCATCTATTGGCCAATAATATATGAACATTATACATTTTTTAGGGGTGGTTTATAATATTGGAATGCCTAGTATTAAGAATTTATTGTAGAATGAGTAGACAAAAATTATAGAATCATGGGACAAATGGACCACAACAACAACAATAGTACGTGGAATATAAGAATATATGTAATTCAAAATTGAAAATTAATAGCAAATATTTGATTGGTTTGCATACAATGTAGTGGTATTCACCACAATATCATGTTATCTCATGTCATCTTGCATTTAGTATTGCAATTACATTGACCATCATCCTACCATTAAACCCGTTTAATCTACCCACCTATACACACGTATACATAATTGTATTAATAGATACACAAACTAGCAACGCCTAGACGCCATGAGAGCAACACATCTATTGTCCTAGGTCTGGGTTGAATTAAAATCAATATTGCCATTTTCCTCTCGAATCCTTAGTGCCCCCTTGAGTACATCAACATTTACTTCAAAAAAACTAAGAGCCTTCTTTATGTACTATACGTGAGAAAAAACATTTTTGAGTACCTTATGTATATTATGTACGGCAATGACTCAACAATACCAACTCTTACACTCACACTAGTTCGTATTTGGTATCAAACAAAACATTTGTATGCAATGGTACAAAACATTGTATCATTATTGGGTGTTGGGCTAATTTCGATTTAAGACCAAGGTGTTGGGGTTTATTTTTATTTCACATATACGTGTTAAATGACTTAAGACCATGGTATAGCCGCCTATACCCTAAACAAACATGAGGACATAGGGGTGCAAACATGGTAAAGACCAAATAATTCAAACCTTTATTAATATAGTAACTTTAAATTTTGTGAAAAACATCATAAACATTCGAAAAGTCGAGCAAATATATGTTCACAAAGTATAATTCTAGAATAGTACGGTGTAAGTGGTGAAAATTTGAAAAAGTAGGTGGCATTGAACAAAGAATTGTCACGCAAACTTGTTTAAAATACGAAAACATTAAATCGCATTGATCGAGTTGTGTCAATAAATTATGTTGACCTCAAGTTCATAATGAATTCAAGGAGTATTATAAAAACAATGACAACTTGAAAATATTTAAGATTCAAGAAATTTATGTTCTAAACCATATAATTCAATCATTTGCTTTAAACCATTAGTTTTGATGAAAGGTTTTGAGGATCTCATATTGATATTCTATAATAAAGTACTTAACACAACAATACATGCCAACATGGAAACCATACTCCAATTTAACCAACATTTTGCGTCTACTTATAGGCTATAATACAAGATCAGGCCTACATGTGCAAAGATTGAATTAATCTTGAAGGTTGTTTAATGTACAAGAGGGATTGGTGGTAGTGGGTTTGCATGTATTCGCAAACAATGTGACTCGCGCATAGTCTAGGATTGCTTTTATTTTAGGGAATTAAGATGTCGGAGGGGAAATGTATGTCACTTTGCGTATTTTTAGGGGTACGCTAGGATACAATAATGGTTAACAACTTCACCGTTAGTATCACCCTTCACACTTGGCATTCAACTGTGCAAAATGGGTTTATGGTTTATGGGTTTAGGGTTTAGGGTTTAGGGTTTGGGGTTCCTCATGTTGCACCATATTAACTTAAATATTGCGTTCCAATCCATATTCTCCAACTCTATGTTGCATAATGATACTCGCATCAAAGCATCCAAAGTGTCCTACTTTAGTACGACATGTTTGGGAAACACAAAAGATGTCGTATTATTGAGGGAATACGAAAACTTAAGTAATATGATCTTAAACATATACACCACGAGGTTAAGCAATATAGATGGTATGAAATAATAACCTATAACTCCAAACAAATATAAATATTCTCAAGATCTCTTGATATAGGAGTCCAAATATCTCTCGTGTTGCCTAGTACCCAAGTTAGCAACTATCATCTTTTCTAAATTCCCTACTAACTTTGGAAAACTAATAATTTCAATATCACCAAAATATAAAGAGTTCTTTAATAAGAAACTAGACAACAATGATGCATGACGTATAGCATCAGTAAAAGATATCACCATGAGTGCAAGGCAACATACTAGGCAGGAGGCCACTCTAACCCTAACCATGTCCATTCTACACTAGAAACCCTAATAATCATTAAGTTCCCAATGATAAGTGAAGTTCCCAAGCAGTTCCCAAGTGAAAATGGATGTATGTTAGATGTACATAATACAGATGAAAGGCATTTTAGCATGACCTACCTCTTTAATATGACAAAACGGGGATTCTAAATGTCGCATTATCAAGTGTCGTAGTCATATAAAAGAGGCAGTTTGAACTAAAAAGTTTGGTCACAAAAAAATGTGTCGTAATATCGAGGGTGTCGTGTAAACGAGTGTTGTATTAATGAGTGTCGCCCTAACCCATTGCCCCCTAGCCCCCCATTCCATCCCAACCCAGCCCCAATCCCATCCCATCCCCCCCCAGCCCACCATCCCATCCCATCCACCCCCCCCCACCCCCCCATCCCACCCCATCCCCTCATCCCATCCCAGCCCTCCATCCCATCCCCCCTTCCCATCCCAACCCTCCATCCCAGCCTCCTATCCCATCCCCATCCCCCTATGGCCCCATCCCCCTATCCCATGCACCCCATCCCAAGAGGTGCCACGTGCCCGCGCCCTCTCTCCCCCTCTCCCCAACCCTAAGCGACGCCGCCCGCTCACACCAGCGTCATTTCCAACGTTGTGCGCTTGGTGTTGGGCGGTGCTGGCGAATTTTTTCGTCTGCATAGTAGCATTCTTGCGCTAGGGTTTTTGTTGAGAGAGTGTGTGTTGGTTGAGGGTGTGAGCGAGTGTGTGTGAGTGAGTATTGTGAGGATTTTGTTTGGAGTTGTGCTTTCTTTTCTGAAGCAACTTGAGATGCTTGGGAGGTTTCAGAGCTAGAGAGCTTGAGAGCTTGAGAGCTTGGGAGCTTGAGAGGTTTGAGAGCTTCAGAGGCTTCAGAGATTTGAGAGCTTGAGAGCTTGAGAGGTTTGAGAGTTTGAGAGTTTGAGAGCTTGAGAGGTTTGAGAGGTTTGAGAGGGTTCAGAAGAGGAGTTGTAGTGTGGGAGCTAGCATTCTACAAGAGGTAAGTATTGCTGTAACATTGCTCTTGTTTTTCGTATGATTGCACTTCTGGGTTGTTGGGGTTTAGAGTTTGTTTTGTTAGCTTGACAGCATGTGTGCTTCATACGGATTGAGAGCATGTGAGGTTTCAGTTTGAAGCAATTTAGGGTTTGTTTGGTAGCTTGATAAAATGCCATATTCCAGAAATCATTTAGTTTTAGGCATTTTATTATTCTAAAGGGCAATTGACATCTGAGATTTGAGAGTTGAAGGCTTTAAGACCTGCAAGAGCTTTGAGAGCATTGAGTTGGTCCACAACTTTCTGAGATTTCAAAGATATGCGTTTGGCAATAGAGGGCTTGAAAGGTTTTGCAGAATTTGTGATTGGGGTTTCAACAGTCGAGCGTTGGAAGATTGAGGAATGAGATTGAGGTATAAGAGTGCAGATTGAAGAAGTAGACTGAGTTGTTAAGATCGAGGCTCCAAAACAGCAAGAATGTGCATTGTAGAAATCATTGTCTCATAATTTCCGTACAGATGTCTCTATGATTCATTGTTTCTAACATATGTTGCTGGTGTTAATTTGTCACTATGCAGTGCAGAGTCAGCTATTGCTTTCAACTCGCAAGAGAGCCAAATCGTATTTCATGGTAAGAAACATTGTAGATTATTGTATAGTACCCTAAACCCAACAATGCCCGAAAAATGCGGAGCAACGAAATAGTGTGATGTTTACGGACGCGCGCCCGTAAACTCGGGATGTTTGCTCAAGACAGGCAATTCTAATGCACAAAATATGTGCAGAGTTTACGGACGCGCGTCCGCAAACTCGGTATGTTTGCTCAAGAAAGACAATTCCAATGCACAATATATGTGCAGAGTTTACGGACGCGCGTCCGTAAACTCGGGATGTCTGCTCAAGGCATGCAATTCTAATGCACAATATATGTGCAGAGTTTACGGACGCACGTCCGTAAATATATACATTGAATAATAGCCGATTTATCTAATGGCCATTGAATAATATGCCGACACAGATTCCGGACTCACGTCTGTAAATATATTCATCATATAATAGCCTGTCCATCTGTTGGCCTCATACCGCCGAATATCTTACGGACGCGCGTCCGTAAAAAGCCGTCCAAACAATATAATTAGAGATCAAAAACACTAAGCCATGAACATATGAGGCGATTAAATGTCATAATAAAACCCAGTCATGCTACCCTCTCAAAGTCTTCATGAAAGAGGCACAAGTTCACTGGGAATTGTACGCACTGTGCAATGCAATGCATAAATTAATTACCGCACGACTAAATTCATGAAAGAATATTTTAATCTTATCCATGCTTACGGCCGCGCGTCCGTAAATAGACAATGTATGTGCTTTGTGTTCTGATCAGTATTGATTAAATTGAATAATATAAAGTAGACTCCTGTAATTACATCAACGCAAGATATATATACCTTAAAATATAGTGCTAAATGATATTTGCTAAATACCCAACAATGTACGTAAAAGAAATCCTCTCCTCTAATGTTCAACCTATATTTACGAACGCGCGTTCTTAAATTAGGCACGCTATCCTTGAATATATTACACTAACTTACTGTTTGTCCTATTCTTCAGATGGCATCCACGAAGAGACCCGCTATTGACATGTTCGCGGAGCTTCTCTCTTCTCCACTTCCAGACGCAATCAAAGATCTAAGCAACAACGACCACTACAAGCCGAAGGAAGATACTGTAGACAATTGGACAGTCATTGTAGAAAAAGATGAAAAAGATATATTTGTGCTCAGATTTTCGTATCAATTAAGGACACCATTAGAAGAACCAGAGAAATGGGTCAGGCTAAAATTCTGGACAATAGAGTGCGCAGTAGCCCAGGGGGACTACGTCGTGATTGACCTCGAGAAGAAGGAGGATAGAATAACGTTCATTTTGCACGAGTCGTACCATCCCTTCAACAAAAACGAGTGTGAAAATAACAATCCAAATGCGGGTTGCTTGAATCTCGCGAAGGAATTCCAAGACTACGCGTGCAATGCGCCTTGGACGGGTAAGCGGCTAGGACGCCTCTTGAACAATGTCACAAGAGTGAATGGCGCATTGGTAGAGGCCAAAAAAGGGAAAGAAAAGAAGAAACCTTCCACAACTGCGCAAACAAAACGTGTGCCTAAGCCCGTCCCAAGCAATTCAAAACCGTCCCAGAGTGGTGCGTCATCTGGGAGCAGACAACGAAGCAAACGGTCGCACTCGCTGATGGAGTCATCTGGGCTCACAGAGGGGCCAGACGTCAGCTCGTCTCTTGCTGTCGCCCTTCTCCTTAAAAAGGGCCAATGACCTGACGCCGAACTCTCGACAAAGATATTCCAAGAGTTCGACGAGAAGACAAAGGGATGCTGGCCACTGGGCAGGTATTTCACGTTCGATGTGGACGTTTACAAGTGCCACCCCGGGACGGAGAGTATGAACACGAGGGCTAAAGAAGAATAGGGGGTGTGGTGGCAAATGAATAACCTTCTGAACAACCCCAAGTTCGACAGGCAAACGATTTGTGTGACGCCCAAGGACCCGGCGGTTGAAGTGAACGAGAGGAATTGGCCAATCCTCAAGGAAGGAGAGTTCTACATAGTCGACGGCCAGCACAGCGTGATGGCTGCAAAAGCTCTCCTCGAGAACGATGAGTGGAAAAGCCCATGGAAGGAGGCGATTCGATACTGGAAGGCATTTCTCGTACATTCCAAGGACTCGAACCAACTGATCGCTATCTCTGCCTTCATGAACCAAGGCAACAAAGTGAGACAGTTTGAGGCTTCATGGGCAGCCAACATCGTGGCTGGGAGGACCTTATGGGTGGAGCACGACTGCCCACCAAAGGAAAGGGAGAACGCAACTGTGAAAAATCCTAAATGGCAGGTAGGCCACTATAATAGCTTTACGGACGCGCGTCCTAAACCCTGGCCCTTCTACCTTGAATGTTTTCATTGTCTGAATGTTCTCTTTGCTGATTCCTTGATGTTCATCCCTCTTGCAGACATTCAGCAATGCCATATTGACAAAGTTCTCCAGCATTGACATGAAGACCAGCGGCACGAAGACGGTGCAGGAATTAAAAGGTGAGATCAAGCTCATCACTGCATCAGAGGAGACATGGGCAATCTGGTTGAGACTCTTCGATGCTCACAACCACGGGGACCTGGTCAATCCAGACACGGAGAACACCTACAAGACTGACTCCAGGTTGAAAATACCACCCATCCTGAGAGAGTTCTTCCGTCTGCTCCAAGGGTTGCTCGACTCGGAGATGTACCGAGCGGCAGCGCACGTCCTTCTCGAAACTCCAAGAAGGACTCTGCCCTACCCAAAGATCTTCCTCAAGAGGCCCAAGCACATGAAGCCTTCCACGTACCACATGAAGGAGTGGTGCGAATACAGGAAGAAGAAGACCATGGCCATAAGGGAGATCAGCAAATTGCTGCCCGCCTACAACCTCACCAATGCCGACGGGGAGATCGTGTGGGAGAATTGGAGGAGGCTGAAGGACGAGTACCACATCAATAGCCTCTCCATGCGAGCTCTGACAAGAGAGGCTTCCACCTTCCTGGCCCAACGATCCAGGAAGAATGAGAAGAAGGGCGCCATTGACGAGAGGGAGACGATGATGTACTCGAACTTCCTCAATAGAAAGAAGAACGCCAAGTTTGGGGGGGTTGCAAGATTTTGCACAGTTGCTACGCCCTTGAAGTTCGGCAAATGGGACACCCACGCCTCAAGAGCCTCGGTGAGAGACGACCCCCGGGGGTGTCCATTTGCAATCTTCGACTTCCGTGCAATCCCCGGAGCTTGGAAACAGGGAGCTGCCAGAACCCCTTTCTACGAGCCGTTCTTTGGAGCCTTCAAGGCATTTCGGTCGCCGGCCCTCCGCGAGCCAAATGTGTGGCTTTGGATTGTAGAGCAAGAGAAGTCCGCAGCAGTCGTGGAGCTCTACAACTCGAAGATGGACGTCGACTACGACCTCTACCACAGCACGTACATCCCGGCCAAGACGGAAGGGGTCACAGCTGTGCAAGAGGCCAGGGGGGTCAAGCAAGTGGGAGCCGTGCAACTGTATTTCTTGACGCACAAGTCTTCGCCGACTGGGCGGCCGCCTGTGAAGGCTACTGCTGTGTTCAAGAAAATGTACTCGTTACCCACACCACACCCTAAGGAGCTCGTGGAGGAGACGATGTACACAATCTACCCGGCGTACGAGCTTCGCATGGAATTCTACATCGGGATCCTCAAGGTTTTGACCGTTATGAGCGAGACTGTGTACAACGTCTTCGGCGGCACCAAATTTGTGTATGCAGCATTGGTGAGTTGCCTGCCCCAATGGAAATTCACGGACGCGCGTCCGTAAATTTAAGATTTATATTCATATGCATTGTTCCCCAACACCTCTTGGCTGTGTAATTTTACGGACGCGCGTCCGTAAAAGTACACTATTTCATTTTGTTACATTTTGTCATATCTGGCCTCATTTGTATGTCCCCTGATACATTTGCCCCTAACTCGTTGTTATGTTCCAGATGCTTGGGCTGCAGGTCAATTCGTTTGTGGATGTCGGCGACTACGACGATGCAAAGGCCCACAGGGTCAATGCCTCCAAAATGGACATCCTCGACATCGTGGACGTGCTACCTCCCCAGCCTGTGTTGCCGCTCGCATCGCGAATCGAGGCGATGCCTGAAATGGAGACGGACACTGACGCAGAGCAGGATCCCATCCACCCGCCTGAACGGCCCAGGGCGCACCAGGATTTACCGAGCCTTGTTCGTGATCCCACAACAGGTCATTTCCTCCTGGGCGCGGATCCAATGGAAACGGAGGAGCCGCATCCTACCGTCACTCCGTTGAGGGTCCCTCATGGTCCCAGTGCCTCGCCATTTGGGACTCCCACTTCGCGTGTTGGGTTTCCTTCCACTGCGGGTCCGTCTCGTGCTGCGGGGGTTAGAGCAGATGTGGATGTGGAGCTCGCGACAGAAGCCGGCTGCACAGCTTCTTCCGAGGGGGAGTTTCAGCAGGCAGAGCTCCCAGCTATGGAGGGCAGGGATGTGTTGGAGCTGATCTTGAGGCCCGACCTCTCTCTCTACCGTGAGACCCGACGGAAGAGAAACAAGACCCCTTACAACGAATACCCTGAAGGGGCGATCTTGGACCTTTCCGATGAAGACGAGGACGAGGTCCAGATGTACAATGCCATCTCCGCCTTGCCTAGCGAGCCCGGCAAGGTGAAGAAAGAGCCGATGTCCGTCTCCGAATTGGACGAGAAGATGGAGAAGAGAATGAGGGAGGAGCTTGACCAACGGCTCCGGGAGGCAAACGAGCTGCACGCCAAGAAGATGGCTGCCATCCAAGCTGAGATGGAACAATCCAGGTTGGAATCTGCTCGCAGGCACGCCGATCTCATGGCTCAGAATCAACAGTTCCTGGCCCAGAGCCAGCAATTCATGAGCATGATGCAGAGCCTGCAGGCGAGGCCTCCGTTGGTGTATGCACCTCCCCAGGCCGGCATGCCGATGCCCGCCGATCTCATGCTGCCTCCATCTCATAGCCATGCCGTGTACATACCAGAGCATGCCTATGCAACCCCCGCGTTGGACGTCCCACCCCTTGCCCAGGTTGCGCCCACAGCAGATCCCTCCCCCCGACCTACCTCGTCGAACGTCCAAGACTTACGGACGCGCGTCCGAAACATTGCTGAGCTGCCCTCCATTCTCATTGGAGGGGGCGCACCCCCTCAGAGGGCCACAGAGGCGGGCGCCTCCGATTTCGCGATTTCGGGGGCGGATGTAAATAGGGCGGGCAATGACACTGCGCGACACACCGACAATGTGGAGGAGTCGCAGGAGAGCCCGACACGCGATAGGACAAGCCACGAGGACATAGAGGCCCCCCTCGAGGATGAAGATGTACATATGCGGGGCAGCCAGGACTCCGCGGAGGAAGCTTACGCAGGCACCCAAGCCTCTCAAGCAGCTGGAGACACATTGCTGGTCGACACAGATGGACTGTACGACTTTACGGACGCGCGTCCGGGAGCTGCGCCCATGACGAGTCCTGCTGAGGGAGGCACTGCTCGCGCGGATCTCGCCGATGACGAGGTAACCAACCTTTGAGCATGCCTCCCTCGTTGCGGACGCGCGTCCGTATGTTCCCTGTGTGTCACCTTCGTGGCGGTGTATTTTTACAAGTTCAACTCCGGCCTCCCCCCCGCGAGTGGACGCAAATTTTGTAGCGTAGGATCCATTAGCTTCAGCAGAGAAAACGCTAGATTCTTGGGCTCATCGATAGATGTCCTTTGAAAATTGTATATCACCATTTACATTTATAAATCTTTTCGAACTACATAGTTCGCACAATTTTGGCATTCTGTTTCTTTGTTGAATTCATGAAATGTTTGTCAATTGGTTTTCGTTAGTAGCAACATTCACCTAGGTAAAATGTTTCATCACAGGGTCCGTCGGAGATAGCTCGCAACCCCTTTGGAAGACCAAATCGGCCCATGAGGAAACCGTTCATAATATTTGACCTCAATGGGGTGCTTTGCCATTCCAAACACATCCCGCATGGCGCGCCCAGGGGGCCCCTCCGTAGTCCACAAGACATGGATTACGGCGGGCGCTTGGATACCTTCATTAACAACAAGGCCGTCCGGGCCCGACCCGGCTTGAGGCGCTTCCTCCGTGACATCCTTGGCTTGGCTCATGTCATCGTCTGGAGCTCTATGCTCATGGACAACACGGAGGCCATCGCCGGTTTCCTTTTCCGAGAACTCGCAATGCCTTGCTTGCTTCTCGGTCAAGAACACTGCGATGAGCTCCATGACCGTAGTGGCAGGATTGTACCGAAGGTCGCAGGAGGCGGCGGGCCACAATTCCTGAAGGTCCTCAGGAAGAACCTCTGGGTCGGCGTCCCCATGTTGGAGGGGGTGCCCCACGGTTCTTGGCCAACGCCGGAGAACACTCTCCTCGTCGACGACAGCCCCGCGAAGAGCATCCTCAACCCCCCCGGCAACGCCATCTTCCCGGATCCTTGGAAAGGCGATAGAGACGACACCTTCCTAGAGAATGAGCTAGGTCCATACATTAGGAGGCTTGCATGTCACCCCGGAAGTGTCCCGGATTTTGTGCTCTCCAACCCCATTGGCAATAGGCCTCTCGGTCCACGAGATGAAGTATTTAGGATGTTGTACGGGTACGCCAAACTCAATAAATTAATTTGAGAACTTTGAACATTTTTGGACTTGTACTTGGATTCTCCTTGTTTATATCTAACCGTTCCCCCCTTTTCTTTGTAATGTATTTTTGTGTCCTAGTTGCCTCACCAAGCGTCCCAAAGTGTCGTCAATGGCCCGTCCGCATCTCCGTCGGTCCCCGGCTCCCCTTCCCTTGGTGTGAGCTACGTTGCAATGCCTTCCTTATTCCAATTCTCGGCCGTCGATGCCGCCTCTGCTGTTGATTACTCCAAAGACTCTGGGTTTGAAGATGGAGTCGTGGATAGCCCTCCTGCAAAGGTAGCAAAACACAACCGCGCTCCGTCTCCGTCTCCATCTCCCCTCCGCAACGAGAAGCACGTTCGTATTATTGACTTCGATGCGTCACCATCCAAATATACCGTCCCCAAGGCCCCACGATCGACCAGACGCCTTTGCATGGATGAACCCCGGATTGATGTCCCGACGTTTACGAACGTCCCTGTCGTGCTTGTATCTGCCCCCCTCGATGTCCCCGAAGCTCAATCCAACACCCCCAATGCCAAGGTGCCCAACTTTTGGCCTTCTCCAGTTTTTCCTTGCTGGTTTCCGTGTATTAGTGCATTTGTGTTTCTTGGGGTTTTCGGACTTGCATCCGTAACTTGTGCTCACTCATACCAACCCGCTTCATTGTATGACTTTGTGGTCGTTGTTTCAGACCCCACCGTACTCGAATGTGGGCCGTCCATGCTCGACTTCTTCATTGGATAGGGGAACCTTCAAGACCGCTTCTTGCGAGTCCGATCGTTGTTTGGCCCTTCGGAAGAGTGCAAGACATTCCGTTTCGCAAACGCCTTCGTATTCCACTTACAACACCACGTCCTACAATTCGGTAGCGCGTCGCCAAATATGGACGAACGGCACATATTCCGGACCAACAAACAAACAAGGTTACAGCCGCGGGCCCGAGATCTTCAGAGCCATGGAGGCCATTAAAGCAAAAGAAAAAGAGACGGCCGCAAAGGCTATCGCAAAAATAAAAGGAGTGCGTCGTATTGACGATCCAAACGTATAAATCATATTAATATGTATTTAATTGTCGAATGCACTGGTTGGTGATCGATTATATTTGAAGGATTTTGGCCTAATATTGGATATTCCACTTGTATTTTGTATTTCAATCCTATTCAATAAATATGATACCATTTTTGTATACGCAATTGTTTTCATATATCCCATTTTCTTATTTCGGCGTGTGTGTCTCATGCATTTGTGTCTCATACTTGTGTTCAAAATTGGGAACATAGTATATTTGTAGTGTTTTCCTTCCTACAAATGTGAAAGCCACGTCCTTAAAAAGTCTCAAAGTCATCAAAAAGTCTCCGATTACCGAATATAGTGTTTTGATTCCTAATTCTTCACATTGTACTAGAAACATGTACCATATAATTTATACACAAGTTTAATATGAGTTTTGTATTTCATTTCTATATTCTTGGATTGACGTCTTGGATTTGAACCAGCCCTTCAAAATGAAATTTGTATGGGGGCCTCAATCTTGAACACTGGTGGGGTCCCAGACTACCTATTATTTTTAGTTTTCTCAAAAAATATGTCACGATACATCAACATGGTCCACGTTTTCACTCTGCACTAAGCTTGAGGGGCCCATTTATTGCAAAATTGATTTTAACTTTTTTGTTTTTGTTTTCCTTTTGGATAACGTTCAAGGGCTCATAGATTTTTATGGTCATCATTTTTGGTCTATGTGTAAAGCAACGCTTAGGCAACTAGGTTGTGGGAATTAATTTAACTTAGGGATGGTTCACACTCATGGGTAAGTCCTAATTGTGGTTGCTACACTTACCAATCGTAATGTCATTCCTTTCTTTAAATTAACCTCTCTTTAAATTTCCCTAAATGTCATTCCATTCACACGTATAGGCACCTATACCAAAGACGCCACCTATCTAGAGTGGTGACTACTTCTATTCACACATGGCCATCATCAACCTTATCTTATTTGTTATGTGTCGTCACTCCAATATTATGTCATCTACTTAAGTTATACCAAGGTCTTTAAATTTAACTTACAATCCTAAATCACATGTGGTAAGTTACCACCGAGGTTAGGGACTAAAAGTGTTATTAGGTTATATCCTTGGGGTGCACTCATAGTTAGAACCGGGAACCATGTGCTTGCATGTCGACCATGAAATTATTATCCCAGAACTTTATATATATGAAATTTCCCTCATAAAAATGATATATGTGCAAATATATAGCTATAAATCCCTTTGAATACATACACAAGTGAAAATTAAATAAATAAAACATTTAGACCCAAATCATATGTATACGCCAAACAAATTATGTGAGAAATATGGCTAAAATACTCTTAGCAATACATATACATTTATCATTAATGAAATCATTGAACACTCGTTCATCCATTGGATGTAACTCATACAAATTTGTTTCTACAATATAAGTCATTGTAGCTAATGCAATGATGGTTTCTAACTCTACCATTAAATGATCTATCAAATCATAGGTCCGCATTGATCCATCCTTATTTTGATACCAGGATAAACCCTATTTCCCCATTAGAAGGTCGGTCCAAGTCAATTGGTTGTCGATATTCAATCCACTTATTGCCAATTTTGTAATGCATCCTAGAGATCCTTTTCAAATACCAAGTCGTGGTGGTAAATGTTTTGGCCAACTAATTTATTTTCCCTCTTTTTTTGACTCCTTCAACTAACACGATATTAAACATTATGGGACTTTAGGATGATTTTGGGACTTCTGGGATGTATGTGGGGAACTCATTGGGAACTCATTGGGAACTCATTGGGAACTCGTGGACACTTTGGATGGACCTGCCCATGCGAGACAAATACTCTTTGCTTCCAATGGGCTTTTGCATAGACTGTCACACAACAGGAGGTTTGCACCCACAATCCTCTTCATTGAAACACCAATTCTATGCTAGGAGGCATCCACTCGATTGAATATTGTGCTATAAATGCCTGTAACATGCCATAACTTAAATTACTCTACATTTGTGCCTTGGCTTTCGCAAATTGTGGAGTACTGTTTGGCCATGGACTCAAAGATGTTTGGCAAGTGAGGTTTGATTTCCCGAGATTGCTCCCATGTAACTTTCTCCATGTAAGCCAAGTCCGATATTTTGCTCCCAAGATAGGCTTTTTGCTGAGAGTCAAAGCCAATGTGTTCTGCCGCTAACACCAACATACAAAGGCGGTGTATGCGATCGCCGAGCAAAAGAGTGCCCGTATATCTCTGTAGAGCAGTTATCATGGTCCTCTGTAGTCCCATAAACTCGCGCGTTACGTCATGGATCTGCGATGCTAAGTAGTAAAACTCGTAATCAATGGTACGCTCCCCCATTGTGGGTTCCACTGGGTCTCCTTCATCATTCTGTGGATCGGCAATATGACAGGCTTCCAACAATGGTGTGATTGGGAGGTTCTCATCTGTGTTGTCATAGACATGGTTCAACATGTCTTCTGAATCACGGCGGAGTAAGTCATCTAAATGGGGCTCGATTGCTTGCGTAGCTTCCCACATATCGTTCTCTATTAAGTGCAACTCTGGGAGACGTTGTTGGAGTGCCTCCACTTGTGGGATGGTGAGCCCTATATCGGCACTGTATACCACCAATCTCCCAAGCATGTGTGCATCCATTCCAACCAAGCGGCATCCTTTATATCTATCTAAAGCAATGGTCATAAATGATTGTAGTTGCATGAACCGTTCCATGCACACATCAATATCTGAAGCTAAGTTGTTAAACTCGTCGTCCATACTCCTCCTTTCCATTGGGAGGCCTAACGGGCGTTCCAGTTCAGCTGTTTGCATTCTCGCAATCACCTCCCCGAACCCAGTTGGCTGGGGAGCTGGGGGGGAACTGGCCGGGTTGGGAGGGGCATCCTGACACGGCATTGAATAGTACGAACAAGTGTGAATAACGCTTCAACATGTAAGGTACAGATACCTATAACCGAAAACTTAAGCATTTCAGCATAGCATATCTTGGAATATCAAGGAGGAGTTATTTTTGTGCGTAGGAAAATAAGGTTCATGAATAATGACCTTTTTTTCAAAATTGATTGTGTAAAATTTCTTTGTGCGAAAGTCGGTCAGAGCCCATAACCAACACATAGCTTCACACATGACCGACAATATCTATGGGAAACAACTTCCCCTCCACAGAGTCATATTGTCCTCGCGCTTTATATATATTCATAACGACTTCTAGTAAAGCCATGCGCGTTTATGAGCTACTCTACTTGTCGGTGATGGGATCGTTATCGGTTATAGGGTGTCTATACCTTAAGGGCGGATTTACATGGTGCACACATGGGTTGTTCTTGTGGGAGTGTGCATGCAAGACAAAGGCGCCCTACGCGTTGTGTCCAGCCACAGAAGAGTTTGGGCAGGACAAATAGGTTACATGAAGGGGCAGCTTCCCATGAAGCAGTTATGCAAGACAGAACGAAAACATTCACATGGAGCTTCCGCCGTATCGTTTATGCACTACATGTTCCACCCATACATGGGGGAGTGCTCGATGATGGATTTACGAAGGACAAGCAAGAACCATACATTGGGTGCAAACAAGCAAGTGGATATGGTAAGCAAAATGAGAGCATGGTTGACATGTGAACCGACTTGATATAAGACAATGCGTTGGGTATTGGGAGTGTCTGGCCACTTTTATATATTGAGTGTTGCCCTAAATTTTGTGTACACATATGAATGCCCGCACAATTGGTCACGGGATTGTTTAACTTCTAGCATATTTAGGGTACAGACAAATCATCTGTCCATCACATTGATTGTGGTGTTTTGGGCCTTCCAAGGGGAGGCTAACCGTTTGCGGACCGTGCTCTGTGTGTGTCCGAGGTCAGCCAACCCCGCATGCAATAGATTGACGCCTCTTGAATTAGGACCTCTTGACCCAATAAGCTCTATTTGATGCTCGCGGGTGCAAGGTGGTCCCAATGGTTTCATATTGAAGTCAGCACCTTGCGCGTTCAAAAGAATCGTTGGCACTGTGGTCGTGATAGGTTGTGGGTCATAAGTTTTGCCAATGCTCGCCAATCCCGCACGTAACATGTGAACACCCCTTGAGTTAGGGCCTCTTGATTCAATGAGGGAGATTTGGTGGTCGCGTGTAGAGATAGAGCGCAGGACGGGCAATGTTTCACAAGGGGATGCACAATCTTCCACTGCGGGTTCCATATTGAGATCAACACCCTGCACGGTGACAAAGTGACACGCATTTATTTGGCTTACTAATTTACATACACTCGTGCATACATATACACTCATGCATACATATACACTCATACACACATATACACTCATACACACATATACACTCATACACACATATACACTCATACACACATATACACCCATACACATATACACATATACACCCATACACATATACACATATACACCCATACATATATATGTTTGCAACTTATCATGATTTCATAACTCGCATATGCGGTAGCAACTAAACCAAAATTGCGTACACATGCACGTTCAAGCGAGTCTGGATTTATACAGATTCAAGTATACTTATGCTAATGACCCTGAATTGGTAATGAAATGTGTGTTTGATATTACAATAACCTTTACACAATAACGTTGTCGAAACAATAAATGACACAATAATAATAAATGACACAATAATAAATTACCAGAGTTGATCCATTAGTCCATTGCACATGGTGCAAGTTGTTCTTCACTGGTGAAACCTCCATTGGGTTCCGCGACTCTGAAACTTGTTTCGCCTCTATTGGACCGCGTGAGAGCCCCAAAGTGGGGCACGCAAAAGCTGATGGCGTGGAACTGGATGGTGTGTACCTAGTAGGAAGAAGCTGAAGATACCATAAAATACAATGTTACTAGACATACAATCCTACTTATTTCTTTGCTACTTCTATTCGATCGATTTGCAACTTTTCTACAATTTCCGAGTCGGTTTCTTCAAGCCCATTGGATTTCAAAACTGCCACCTTGACTGCATCGTTATGCCGTATAGGTTGTTGCCCAAATCTACGGCTGACCACAAAGTCGCGTGCGTCAGACATTGGTGAGTAGAACAATGATTGAAAGTAAGGAAGGAGGACCTTTCTCATGTCTGCGTCTTGCACCCGATTGGATGTGAATGGGTTGGGAAAGATACCACACTCGTCCGGATTGCAAACAGATTTGTAAGGGCAATCGTCTACTAGAATGGTGTTGGAGGGTGCAGCTGTGATCCTTCCAAAATCGAAGGATATAGGCGGCCACCAAAACTTGTTGAGTAAACTTTTCAAAAACAAAGGAGCTTCTGGCTTCAAAGGGTTCATGACGACATTGTTCCACATGTCCTTGAACAAGGTGCAATCCTCTTGGCCAAGTACTAATGCGGGTTTTGGGCCCCCGGCAAATAGATACTCCACCACAAGGTCTACAGTGGATTTTTTCATGGATGACCATATGCAAACATGGAACATGGAGGACATCCGCAACCAAAACACCTTGTATCCCAGTCTAGGTAGGACAACCTTGGGCCCTACCAAGGCCGGAGGTTTGTCCGGTGCTTTATCGTAAGTTATCCAAGTGGGCACAGTCACCATACCCGGGTTACGTCGGGAACAGTGGCAAAATATGCCGTTTAAATCGAACACCACAATGAACCTTCGACTGGGTGTAGCAGCAGGCGCCTGCCGACATGAACCCACTGTGAGCTTCTGACATGTGCTACATATAAATTAAACATAGAATGACCTCGCAAACCTAGGCATGATGGACTAGACCATTAAGTAGTTCATTGTGTAGTCCTCCAAACCACGTGTGGTATGGGCGAACTCGAACGACAGGGAGAAATGGGCCACGATCAATACCTCGTACTGTATTGGATTGAATTCCCATCGCTCAGAGTACCCTAGGGAAGGATCTTCGGGATACTTAGACATTAGTCTTTTAGCACACGCGATTCCCATCTCCCTTGTGAAAACTTGGCAAGGTCTATTGATCTTTGGGTATGTGTCATCGTAAACAAATAGCTTATCATAGATGACGTCTTGTGGTAGAGGCGCATCCAAAGGCGCTATCGAATGCTGTGGAGCCTGAACCCAAAACTACGCGATTTTAAATAAATGGGGAGGTGAAAAGGTCGAAATAGGCATATGTCAATCGAAACTAACGTGCTTTTTAACGAATGCATTGGATGGAATAAACTTACTTTGACATGTGAAGGCACCACTTTTACAAGCTCGGCACGCCGTCTCTGATCGTCTTGGTTGTTGTGCGTCGTCCGGAAATCTTGGCAACCAACGTTGTTGAATACTGGATGGGGATCCTTCTCGCCTTGTGGCCAACGTGTCAAATACCTCCTAACTGCTTGTGGAGCATTTATGGTGGCTTCTGGATTCGACGAGTCCAATGGGATAACATTGACAGCACTCGTCGATGCCGTCGCATGCGACTGTGGCTTTGTTTGAGGGCACTCCACGGGTGGAGTTGAAGCCTCTTCGTTGGCAACATCATCCACACCTTGCGGCGATAGCTGGACAACCTCCAAAGGTGAGGGCTCAAGTGGAGGCTGCGTAGAATGTGGCACTTGGATAACTTCTTGAATGATGTCACTAATTGTAGAATTTGCCACTTGTTTGATGCCAGTCGGCGAGAGTGCCATACACGGCGATGGAACCTGGGCTTCCACATGTTCTGGCGGTGACGGGGCCGTGGGTGGAGAGCGGGTGACCACCGCTGCATCCAAAGTGTGTATGGGAACCACAATAGGCAAGGGGTTGATGTGCTCGTCGTCGATTGGGGTAAGTGACGTTTGAATAGACAAAATTGCAGTGTGTGATGCATCCACTCGTTCTGGGTTGTGCAGGCAAGCCTGTGAATTGCAAGACATCATTAAGGACAATTGAATGCAAACTAAAAAGTACATGTGCTAGACAAAGGAATCCATTTTATTTATAATAAATGGTCGAACATATTGCATCTCCTCCCCACAAGGGAGGAGTTCCGGGAAATCAACACCCCTAACTCTATTTATTCTACTCGTCCTAGTCCACTTTTAGCTTCAAGATGCCGCGCCATCACCGACCTGGATCAAACATCCAGGTGGAGATTCAGTCACTTGAACAGAAAAACTTGCATACTGAAATGTTCACGGGGATCGAATACTTACATTGACCTCGGCCTTGTCGGAGGTGTCCATGGTTGTCGGTGCTGCATCCACGCAGGAGACATCCACTGCTTGCACGCCAACTGGGAGCGATGCGCCCACCTGATCGTTCACCCTTTCGGGCTCGGCTGCACCGACTGCAACATCCACTGTGGGTGTTGGTGTCGGCACTTGCTGAGGGGGGTTATTTTTTGCTAGGCCCAACGCTTCTTGGAGCAAGCCCGACAGCATGTTGGGCAGTGTGCTTCTCAAGATCCCCACAATCTTGTCTTCCAATACAGACTCCGCTATCACAGGCTCTGGAACCCGAGAAATATGTCTTTTCGTATGCCGGTCCTTGTGCTTGCCTCGCTTGGAGGCCTTGGATTTTGGGGCACTGGGCGGTGGCAGTTCTTCTTCGCTCTCAGATACAAGTGACGCCGTGGGAGGCCGGGAGGTGGTTGCCACTTCGGGTGTGAGCTCAGCCGCATCACCTTCGGCCTCCTCTTCAACACGAGCCTGCTCATCTTCTCCTTGAGCCACCTCTCGTTCTTCTTGTGCTCCCTCGCAAGCCCTTTCTTGTGCGTCGTCAAGGCCCCCCTCGACCTCCCCCTCGACCTCCCCCTCGAGCGTTCCCTCAAACTCCTCCTCATGGTCTGAGTCCTCGGCATCTTGCTCTTCATTGGCATCTCCCTCGTGATCCTCGTCGCGATACTGGTCTTCGGCCGGTTCACCTTCCGCTAGAGAGGTGACATGCTCGTCCTCTTCAAATTCCAGGACCCTGCCGCGCACAGGTGAAGCGGCAGACTGTGGTTGTGGCGATTGTGTGTGAATGGATTCGCATTCATCCGATTGCGTATCCATATGGGCGCTTTCCCCTCTACTGGAGGCCTCGTCTGTATCCTGTTCACTAGGCGCCTCTTTGTCGTCGTCGTCATATTCGGGCTCCTCATACTCGCCCTCGGATTCGTTTCTATCAACGTCCATGGCGTCGATGTCCAAACCGGGTGACGGATCTCGCGAGACATCCTCCAACAACAGTGCAGGGGGTGCTTCTTGCTGAGGTTGAGGGTGGTCATCTCTATCACCTGCAGCTTCATGGTCTTCTTGGTCATCTTGAAAGTCCATAGCCCGAAGTCGCCGAACGTGATCTATCTTCTCGGGAAGCGTGTGCATGAAGCTATAGTCCATGCACGAGAACACATGCTGTTCGTTCATCTGCATACATGAACAATATCATAATAGATAAACAAGCCTGCGAATAAAAGCAAGGTTGCGGATGTTGTATGGACTCACCAATGCGGCAGCAATAGGCTTCAACCCGCCGAATAGATTTATCACAACTCCTCCCGAGCTTCCAAGGGTGCTGAGAAACGAGTTGTAAACCTCCATTCGCAACTCGCCTCTGTTCGCTTCGTATGAAAGCTCCGACCACTCCTTCGGGTTCACATTGTAACGCCGAGTTACAGGCGCTATCATGGGACATCGAAACTGCTTGTGGCGCGGGAGGATACTTCGGCAAGTGAGGAAGTCCACATAAAAAAGAGGGGTAGTCCTCAGCCAATCTACTTCCTTGTTGAAGGTTTGATCCTCAGCGTGACAGGGTAGATAAACTGACGGAACGTTCAGAAACGTCCCCGGGTGCTTGCGAATCAAGGCGGAGATGAACTCTTCAGCCGCGGGGTGGTTGCGCAAATCGGACACAATCATCCAAGCAGGGATTTTCTTGAGGCCCGGGGCCCAGACCGCATCCGCAACATACTTCACCAAGGACTCGACCACCGAAGATGACACTGGCTGTTCGACACACCCCGGGATGAATCTAAAGTCGATGAAACCCCCTGTAATGGTGAACTTCGAGAGCCATTCAGTGTCGACCTTGTCCTGATTAGGGATCACCAACTTCCGCTTCAGAGGATTATAATCTACATATCTAGTGATCACTTGTCCTTGACTCTCTTCTACCGGTGTTTGCAGCCACTCTTGCAACAAACGCAAGCATGCCGGGGTAGGGTCCAGTTTTTTGTAGTTCGGCAACCGCTTCTTATTCAGCCAACCATCACCTGCAACCTGATAAAGCTTCACCCACTTGGCCTTTGTGATGCCATGGTCCCTCTTGAATTTGTCCCAAACAGATCTATTAAGGTATTCATTGTCCTCCGAGTCCTTTCCCCAAATGCCAAGATCGTTTGGGTCGTGTGCTGACAACTCTTGCAGAAGAATATTCTTCCACTTCCTAAAATTACACCACGACTTCAAGGTCGTGACATCGTGGTTCTTCGTGGCTCGGAGAGAGACTCTAGGAACCTCTTCGCCAGGCCTCACCTCGAGGATACGTCTCGCACACAGAAGATAGTCGGGCCGTGTTAGGCCTGCCATCACCCTTAAAGTTTCCCTGGTCAATGGCTTACAAACATACGGCTTCTCCTCGAATGGTGTTGCCGATTTTTTCTTCTCGTGGCGGGCTCGTTGTTTCTGTTGCGCGTCCAGGTATTCTTCTAAATAGGTAGAGCCTGGTTTGTCCGGGTTAATAAGGGTCCCTCTCTCGTGTCCTTGAAATACCTTCTTCCACATCCTCGAGGTCTCATCATCTGCCATGATGAGTGCCAGCTCGGCATTAAGGTCGTTGTGGGTGATCCCTCTAGCAATGGCGGTAAATGAAGCCTCCATGCTTGTCGTGAAATTTTGCAATGGAGAAGTGTTAGAACACAAGTTGAAGTAACTTTGAATGGAGGGTGGAGGTGAGGGAACTTCCTCTCGGCCGAGAGGAAGTTCCATCAAATCCTCCCATCCCTCAATCAAGGCTCAAGGGATTGAGGGAGGTGAGGGAACTTCCTCTCGGCCGAGAGGAAGTTTCCTCACATCTCCCAATCCCTTGAGCCTTGATTGAGGGAGGGGAGAGTGGAGTCTGCATGTGGGAGTGCGAAAATAAAAGTTGGAGTGGGAGTGGGTGTATGAAAACTTACTCTCCATGCCTCCTTCATTTTGGGGTCTATAGTTGTCCCCACAGCGTTGATCCGTTGTTTTGAGGGCCTCCCTAGTTTCACCCACACCCTACGACAGTACATAATCTGTGTTGTCCAAGTAGGAGTGAACTTGTTGAAAGAATTAGAGTTGTTTAGAGTATAGGAAAGACGAACTGTCATGCTTGGATCATCGGTCCAAACAATCGTACAAGGCCAAATCTTCAATTTATCCTTCAGTGATTGATCTGTATCTTTGTGCCCTATAATCTGCCTCGATGCAGCCACGCTGTGTTGACCGTTGATGATCACAAAATTGCCGTCCTTGATGTCGTTCCAAGTCATTCCTTCTCTCCATGTCTCACCCTTATTGAGTTTCGGCATGAGACATAGATTGTGATGGGGCCACGCTGGTGGGGTCTGTATAAGGTAGTTCTTCATGAGAGCTACTCCGGCATCATCCAGTGGGCGAGTAACCTGATACGACTTTGCGCTCAGCATTTTCTTGATATGGACATGGAAAACTTTCTCGATACCGAAAGGATATAGGTGTCCAAATAATTGGACGAATTTCTTGCGGTCCGCTGTAGCTTCCTCCAGACTTGGTTCCTCGCCATGCGCGATGACTCTGCCCCTCTCTGTTGCGGTGAGCACTAGTGGAGTTTCTTCCGATGCATCCGCAGCCTTCGCCTTCTTGGGTTTTGTCCTCCGCTCCTCATCAGTAGTCCTCTTTGAGGCCGGAGGTTTCCTTGCACCTGATGTCTCTTGGGGATGGCTCTGCATAATTGGCGTCGCGTTTGTAGGCGTCGCCAAGGGAACGAGTTCACCAGAAGCCTTCTTGGGCTTCTTCGCCACCTTTCTTGTTCCTTCAACATCTTGATCGCCGGGTTTCTGCTTCTTGTGTTTCTTCTTCTTACTCCCCTCATCATCAGTCCTAGATTTCAGAAGTGTCTCCGCTTGTTTCTTCTTTTGCTTCCTCAGAGCCTCCCTTTCGTTTGCCTCTCTCGAATTGATATCACCTATTGCTTCAAGAAGGAAGTTAATTGCCTTCTTCGATACACCGGAGACCATCACTCTCTCCATCTCTTCTTTGTCCGCAGGAGGAAGCATCTGGATTGATTGGGTGAATGGCTCCAGGTGAAATCTATGCCTTTTGCAGTCGATGGACAAAGTGCGTTCTTCGAGTCCTTCGAGCACCGATACATTAAGCTGGTCGCGATCGCCAACCGATGCCAGGGTTATTGCGTTTCCTGGGTTTGGAATCCAATTTTTGTCTATCATGTATGCGAAGGTTAGTTTTAACGGAGATTCCTTGTCCCTCCTGTGTACCTGAAGTGACCAGTGTCTCAAGTGAGTGTCTTTTAATTCCCAATAGACACCCGTCTGCCCTATTTCCATTTTCCCAACAAGGTCTGTCCATAGCACTTCCTTGTCCATGTCACCTGCAAGACAAATTGAAATGGTTAGTACTTGTGGAATAAAGCAAGCTTGAGAGAGCTTGCACCTTGAGGCGATCGCATACATTGATAGATAGGGTTTACATAATGTGAGGGATGAGTGTGCTGTCATGGTGATAGGGGTGGATTGAAGGCTAGGGAGACGTCAGTGGGGGAGTGAGGGTTAGGAGAGGGCCAATAAGATGAGTGTGCAAGGGAAAACTTCCTCTCGGTCGAGAGGAAGTTTCCCCTTTCCTGCTGTCATGGTGATAGGGGTTTGTCATCGAATACCTAACCCACATCATTCTAAATTGAAGGAAACTAGAAAAAAAGACATGCATCCATTCCTCCACATTGGATTTACTAACATAATATAGACTAATTACCTTACCACACAGTCCACCTACCACAAGTAGACATTAAACCAGCCCCCACGCTCCCCATGAGTAGGGATTGATGAACAAACATCACATATCAGTTGTAAAAAACAATGATACTCTTTTTCTTTATCTTTTTCTTGAAGTGGAACTTGTACCTTGCAAAGAGGGTTGCCTTCAAGGCAAAGGAGTCGCAACTCGCGAAACTGTCTGAGACAACGAACCTGCCATTTTCCAACCACAGTTCACCAAAATCGATTAATAATGTATGAACACGTTTGCTTACCACAGTAATTTTAGTCTCAAGCTCCAACAAAAACTTCTCAATTAAGCATTCACCACAGCACATACTCAAGATTGTCGGTAATTACACATCTTGGTTCCAAGTATCCAGTTCTTTGTAATGTGATCATCAATGAGCTTGATTTGAAACGTGCTTCTGCCTGGTGCAAGGATGACGATATTGACAGAGAAATGACTCGAAGAATTGACATCTTTGAATATTTAAAAAAGGATTGAAGGCTAGGGAGACGTCAGTGGGGGAGTGAGGGTTAGGAGAGGGCTAATAAGATGAGAGCATAGGGGAAAACTTCCTCTCGAGCGAGAGGAAGTTTTTCCTCTCCTCAAGTGTGTGTGTGAGGGTGGAGAGGGGCTCTTAAAATGCAAACCAGCAGGGGAAAACCTCCTCTCGAGCGAGAGGAAGTTTTCCCTCTCCTCAAGTGTGTGTGTGAGGGTGGAGAGGGGCTCTTAAAATGCAAACCAGCAGGGGAAAACTTCCTCTCGAGCGAGAGGAAGTTTTCCCTCTCCTCAAGTGTGTGTGTGAGGGTGGGGAGGGGCCCTTAAAATGCAAACCAGCAGGGGAAAACTTCCTCTCGCCCGAGAGGAAGTTTTCCCTCCCATCCTGGTGCTTGTGAGGGAGGGTTTGTGTGAGGGAAAAGTTCTCCACACAATTTGGATGTATTGTGCGATCCACAATGTTCAGTTTTGCAACACTATGTGACACTATTTTGAGTTTTGTAACACTTTCATTGAGTTGAATCAAACATTAAATACCGACTGTGAATTCATGCAAGAGACTAGTTGTGTTTACAAAATTGTCATACGTATTTGTCAACCATTCTGCATGTTCTTTTCCTATTGATAAGTGTTGCCGGATATGCAATTGATATCAATGCACATGCCAAAACATAACTATTGTGTCAATGTCACTATCAGACTGCAATGTCTTAATTTCTACTTTGAAACTGTAATACACCCATCATGACGCCCACACAGAGCCTCTTCAGTACCAGTCTGGTTCTCCCTTGCTACCAATGTATCCAGAATCTCATGGCAATATGACGATGAATCTATGATGGAAATTGATGACTCCCAATTGAGTTTCTTGCAATAAGATGTGATGTTTCAATGAAACTGTATGATTATCACACAAACCATTAACGCAGAAGAAAGACAAATTTTGGAACTAGTTCGGCAACAACAAATACAATATAATCACTGGAGATTGAAAAGAAGAACATTTGCTTAGTTTAGTTTTTAGGGTTTAGGGTTTACATTGATGAATGCCACTACAGCTACAATTGCTACATTGATATTCAGCAAGATCCACCATTATTTGAGGAAGTTGAGGAACAAAACATTGAAGATACTATGTTTACTTATTCCGATATGAGGGAGTAAGATGCATTCAAAGGTAACTAAATAACCACCTTATATCCCAGTTCTCACTGTATCTGCAGAAAGTGCACTCTCGCTATTGCAAGCAGACTATGCAATCAGCATCGCTTCCCAAAGTTTACAGAAACCACCTACCACCCAAGAAAATCTTTTACTAAGGACGGAGGGTTAGTGTGAAAATAGTCTTTGGCACAAAAGAACAGTTGTGTTCAACACATCTCATTGCAGCTTACTTGAGTTCAGCTGATTTAAAAGATCAAATTGGCACTCACACATCTTTCAATCCTAGACATTACAACTCAACACATTCAACCCTGATAGACCAACAACTCAACACATTCAACCCTGATAGATAATTCAAACACATATTCTAAGTGGAGAGCACAAATCTGACTTGAGAGATGCACACCACTTATTTTCAGATGTTCATAGAAATCGCACAAGACCAACAGATTCAAAGCACATACAAACATACTCATAATGATTCAAAGAATGTGCAGCAAATCGCTCCATACCAACATTCAAACATGAAGTTATAAGCAAAATGTGGTGTAGTGGTGGAATACTCACCAGAAGTTGTTGTGAGTCGCGCCGAAGATTTCCGAAGCCGCTGGATATGCAGCTCCGCGCCCAAACCTGGAGAATATGGCGGTCAACAATCTGGAGTAGTGGGAGATTGCGTGGAAATGCAATGAAAGGCGAGGAAATATGAGGCAATGCGAGGAAATGTGAGGAAATGCGAGGAAAAGAGAGGGAGAGAGTTGGAGTGAGGGAGGGAGGGAGGAGGGGAGGGAGGAGGTGCGGCCACAAATGAAAAGGCGCAATGAATCCGAAGGGACTCCACCCGGGGGCCTCGGATAGTGGCCCGCATCGACGGCGTACATTGAGCCGTCATTATAAACGGCCAAGATCATCTCACCTACCCATGATGACCCTCTATACCGACTAATAGCCCGTGTAGGGGAGCTCCAATCGACATGTGTCGATAGAGTACGTTTGGACCGGGGGGGGCACCTAGGCAAACCTATATATATTTATGTAAAGGCGGGCTTCATACCTCAAAAGAGACCCCTGAACATGGATCTTGTCTTACAATTTTATTTTCTTGCGCTTTGGCAATTCCTCGTCTGTTAAGTGATAGATAAATTATTATGCAAGCACCATGATATAAACATACTCAGAGGTAAAACGTTTTTACATAAATAACGGTTTTTGCAAAAAACATACTCAGAGGTAAAACGTTTTTACATAAATAGCGGTTTTTGCAAAAAAACATACTCAGAAGTAAAACGTTTCTACATAAATAGCGGTTTTTGCAAAAAACATACTTAGAGGTAAAACGTTTTTACATAAATAGCGGCTTTTGCAAAAAACATACTCAGAGGTAAAACGTTTTTACATAAATAGCGGTTTTTGCAAAAAACATACTTAGAGGTAAAACGTTTTTACATAAATAGCGGCTTTTGCAAAAAAACATACTCAGAGGTAAAACGTTTTTACATAAATAGCGGTTTTTGCAAAAAACATACTTAGAGGTAAAACGTTTTTACATAAATAGCGGCTTTTGCAAAAAACATACTCAGAGGTAAAACGTTTTTACATAAATAGCGGTTTTTGCAAAAAACATACTTAGAGGTAAAACGTTTTTACATAAATAGCGGTTTTTGCAAAAAACATACTCAGAGGTCATACGTTTTTACATAAATAGCGGTTTTTGCAAAAAACATACTTAGAGGTAAACCGTTTTTACATAAATAGCGGTTTTTGCAAAAAACATACTCAGAGGTCATACGTTTTTACATAAATAGCGGTTTTTGCAAAAAACATACTTAGAGGTAAAACGTTTTTACATAAATAGAGGTTTTTGCAAAAAACATATTCAGAGGTAAAACGTTTTTACATAAATAGCGGCTTTTGCAAAAACATAGTCAGAGGTATAATTTTTTTACATAAATAGCAGTTTTTGTAAAAAACATAGTCAAACAAGAATAGCGGTTTTTAGTAATAAAAATGTATTAATCTTCAAGTAGGGTGTACAAATAATATATGTGTAAAAATATATTCAATCAACTGAAATAATATAATTTTAACAAGTCAAAAGTCTTTATATACTATCTTCAAGCTCATAAAAGTAACAAAATAAAAATAAAAAAATAAAAAATATACTTACAATTAATATTTGGAATTATCTTAAGTTTATGTGAACACTACATTTAAAAATAAAGATAAGTGAAAATTGACTCTCAAAGCAAAACAAATATCATAGTTTGAAACTTAAATTTAGATTGTACTATCGTTTATTTGATAAACTTTTAAATATCTATATTCAAACAGAAATTTCACCAATGTCTTTTGTATCTTGATTACAAATAAAATATTCAATTTTTTTAATAAATAGTGTTATGATCCAAGTCTAGTACTTTTCTACTAGTACCTAAAATCCCAAATTTTTCAATGCTTTTAAACCTGCTTTTAAAACAATGGGCTTTACTAAGACGGCAACTCCATATTGCTTATACCCCGTATTTTCAGTTGTACCATGGTTTATTTTTGAAGCATCAAAACATATAAAAGTCCCACGTGTTGGACGAAAAAATAATCCATAGTCCTTCATACGGAATTGTGCCCGTTCAATACGAGAGTAGTCTGGAATCTCTGTAAAATATGTTGAATTCAATTACAACATCAGAAACTAGTGAATCCAACAATTTTTTAAAAACTTCTAGTATAACATACGATGACATAATTTTATATTAGTTTTAAAATAAATTCTGTGATTGAAAATTACCTTCATGGACCCAAAATATAAATCCGGAACCTCCATCTTTGTCATCTATATGGTCAGGAGACCAATAGTTCTTTGTCACGCTCATTGTTGTGAATGGAGTATATCCAATACGACCCCACAGTGTCCCCAACTCTTTTGGAACTAAATTTTCCAAATCTTTAATCCAAGATGACATTTGAGTATTTAACACGTCGAATATTCTAGTCGTTGTTCGTGCACTTAGTGTGTTTAAATCTGCAGCTGAAATTTTCATATTTTTTTCTTTACCTTTTCTATTAGTTTGCTTATATATGCCAAATCCTTCAGCATAGCAATTTCTCCATCCAAAAACAACCATATCCCCACCACTCTTTTCCTTACCCCTTTCTACTATTCCTCCTGCAGTATATAATATACTACATTCATTGGTCAATATGTTTATCAATTCATTTGAAAAAAAATTGAAATCAATAATTGCCACTACTTTTTCATTTTCAACCAAAATTGCAGAAGTAGTGATTTCAGTGAAGGCATCTAAAAAATCCATCTTTTTAGATACATAGATCACATGGCGAATTCCAATTGGAATTGAAACTCCTTGTGATCTAAACTTTTGTATTACAACCTCATCCGGGGTTGTAACATTTTTAGTATCATATAATGTGGATTTAACAACCATTTTAGTATGTTTTTTAGATTTATAATGAAACTCAAGCTGTGCTTGAGATTTCATTATTCTATCACATACATCACACTTATACTCCATAGTAAGTCAACTATTAAGGTATCAGTTTGATTTTTCTATAAATGAATAAAAAAATAAATATGAAATAAATAAAACAAATAAAACAAATGTAGAAATATAACAAGTTGAATAGAAAACCCCTTTATATAGCATCAATAATCCTTCCAATCAAGTAAAGTAAAATAAAAAAAGTAAAAAATTCTTTACCGGACTTTTATATTTATCGGACTTTTATATTTATCGGACTTTTACATTTATCGGACTTTTACATTTATCACAATATGTACTTTTATGTCCTTGATGATCTGCTCTTGGTTGAGCTCAACAGGAAAGTCATGATCTATGCACTCAAGTTTAAGAGTGTTTCATCACCTGTTTAGGAATCATCAAGCCCTCCCTCTTTCATTTCCTTGGTAATTTTCTCTCGCTCAATTGAGTGACCATTAAATAGAGTAGGGAAAATACCGAATCAACAGAACCAAATCAACTAAAAGACCAAATCAACAGAACCAAATCAACAACCCCAAGTTGATTACTGACCGAGTCAACTCGACCTAATCAACAACCGCAATCAACAATTTTCAGTTGAATTTCTCTTGGTTTGGTCACAAAAATTCTAGTAGTGTATGTGAGCAAACATGACTAAATGTAGTCAGACTTGAGACTGCATGACTAAATACAGTCAGATTTAGTGACCACGTGACTAATAATAGTCCACGTAACATGAATGGCTATATCCACAACATTTCACTGAATTGAGTTTATTCTTGGCTGCTCCTCCCTAAAATGGAATGTATTGTAGCAGCTTATTCCTAAAGGTCGATGTATTGTTGCATGTTCTTAAAAAAATTGTGGTTATGTTGTCTAGGTGGACTGCATTTTAGCCGATGGATCCGACATCACGGGAGGCATTTTGCAATTGCAACTGTGGGACATCGAAGAGAAAGAAGCAGATCGGCAAGGTCTAACAAGTTACCCTTGCCCATGTAAGAAATGCATGGGTGCAAGAATATTGGATCGGAAAACCATCCGCAAACATCTACGGAAGTACAAGCGAGATCCAAAATTTAAAAGATCAATCCTGGTATGCTATCGTTACTATTTTTATGATATGTTGGATGTGAATAATATGGGGAACTAATGCAACTGCCTTACTTTGTTGGAATGAAACGTGTAGGAAACACAGAGACCTATTCTACTGGCCGCAGCAGCTACTGCATTAAAGTCAGTAATTTCAGCTACTCTACCGCTTCGAAGGAGCGGAGAGAGTAGTTCGGTTCCCAATCAGCAAGTGTCCGTGGATACTGTCCACACAGACAGCTACCAAATACTATAACCCTAAAGAGAAAACCTTAAAGGAACAAAATAAAATCACGAGAAGAGATAAACTGAAGGAAGGAAAGAAGAAGTGAAAGAATAAATTGAACATAAACAAAGGAAAAAAATTGCATTAAAACCATGAATGCCCCACTCCTAAATCTTCCTACAATTGGCTGCCCAAAACTATAGTCACCTAACTACTAATTCTAGTCATATGGCTGCCCATGAGAAAAACAATTGGGAGAACACGTTCCCTACGTAGTTCCCATTCATGCCCCCTGAAAATATGACTAAAATCATAGTCATGTGATGACTATAGTCATTTCTAGTCACCAAAGTGGTCACTGATGACTGCATTCTAACCAGTAGTCATATCCGGTCATAAGGCCCTAGTCATATTTCGCATGTTTTCCTAATAGTGTGTTTGATTAAGATAAGAAACCAAAATTGGACATAGCTATCTTATAATAATACGATGACTCATTCTAAAACTCCACATACATCTTTGAATTCACAAATACATGCTCATTTTGAGAAAGTTAGTGCGTGCTCTAAGGTGCTAGTAGTGTGATTAAAAATTTCGTATGCAAACACAGTGCTTGTCAACGAATAGTGCCAATACTTTAAATGAATAATGATGTTATAAATATTACTCACGATGACCAATGCTTCCTAGCTCTTTTGCTGCCACTAAATCCCTAGCATAAAGAACTTTAGTATCACCTTCACTACACTAAATAAGATATTTAGTGTTTGATTATATTTGGGGTTTGCTACCACCACCCTACCTTGCTCAAAACTAATTTTCAATTCTTTAACCATTAGTGCTGGACATAAATGTACCGCTTTCTTCCCGACTACCACATCCCTTATTATATCCCAATTTTTCCCATATCTTTACTAACACTAATGGTTATTGATATTGAGTGTATTCGTTCTCATTTAGTGTATTAAACACTCAACATCCTATTTAGTGTACTTTTCCAACAACACTATTAGCCATCCCTCACCAATTTGGGTAATCAGTGTAGTGATTGTTTTCATAATTTTAACAAACAAAGAACTTAACATGGAAGCATCTACGAAATGGCAATTGACCCCAGATTTTTGGAATTCGCCACAAGTCACCCACTGGATCATGTTTGCTACAGACAAGTGTGACATGATATTAAGTTACAACAATGTTTAGTTTCACACTCCAAGACGGTTTAGGGTTTAGGGTTTGGGGTTAGCCTTTTTTTCCACTCTACCTTTTCATGTCTTAAATTCTTATATCAATGGCACATTGTTTTGAGTGCAATTATATAGTGGGCCCATGGATATTAATGATGGTTCATCTTGCCGTTTTTTTGGTTAAGGGTCTAGGGTAATTTTTTTGACATTTACTAAATATTGCATGCTGCCACCATGGCCCACTGGTCGGTGCGTGGTTCGGTGAGTGTAAAAGAACAAATACCATAATGACACATGTTTATAGGAGATTGGACTACAGTGGGATTCAGAGTTCATCACACTAAACCACGATCAACAATCAATGAACACATTGGAGAGGATATATGTACACTAAATTCGAAATTTTCAGATCAGTGGCATTCAATGGAAGGTAGCGTAGAATGTACATTATATGTACTATCAACTAGAAAGCACATCTACTCGCCAAACAATCATTCTCTCTACACCTCCTCAACTGCTGATTCTCCATACAAGAGAGGATCCCGTCTATTTCAAAACCACCAATCTCCCATCTACTATATAAGGCCCATACCCACAACCGTCTCCGACTCTCACTCTTGAGGCATTTCCATACCTCTCATTGTCGACACTACACGCATTCAGAACCCAACACATGCTCTCTTTTACAGGTGCCGGTCCAAGTAGTGTATGTTTTCTGTTGCCATTGATCCTACGATCAGTTGTCCGTACAACTTCATCCATGTGGCAGCCGTACAATTGTACGGCCCAACTGACATAGCCTTGTTTTCCTCTCATAAACACTGGCACCAAGTTTCCTCTCGGCCGAGAGGAAAACTGGCACCCTTCACCTTCGCACGAAGTTTCCTCTCGGCCGAGAGGAAAACTCACACCCTTCACCCTGGCACCAAGTTTCCTCTCGGCCGAGAGGAAACCCGACACCCTGTACCCTGGCACCGAGTTTCTCGGCCGAGGCTAAAGTGGCTGGTACAGATCTCTTTGTTTAATCTCAATCCAACTCAACCGGTTCATGAAGTGTAAATCGTTCGTCAGATTTGGGTATAGGGGCGAAAGACTAATCGAACCATCTAGTAGCTGGTTCCCTCCGAAGTTTCCCTCAGGATAGCTGGAGGTAAAGCGAATGATTAGAGGCATCGGGGGTGTAACACCCTCGACCTATTCTGAAACTTTAAATATGTAAGCCGCCAGGGTTGCTTGGTTGAACCCTAGCACAGAATGAGAGCTCCAATTGGGCCATTTTTGGTTATCAGAACTGGCGACGCGGGATGAACCGAAAGCCGAGTTACGGTGCCAAACTGCGCTCCAACCTAAATCCAAATGAGAACTTTGAAGACTGAAGTGGAGAATGGTTCCATGTGAACAGCAATTGGACATGGTCCGCTAGTCCGCTAGTCCCAGTCACGCGCCCGCGGGGTGTAAAGACCATGGAGTGAAGTTTCCTCTCGGCCGAGAGGAATCTCCACGCCAAGTTCCTCTCCGCCGAGAGGAAATCATTTAATCCATTAATAGGTTTAGGTGTAGGTGTAGGTGTAGGTGTAAGTGTAGCTCATCCTTTAACATAATGAAGTGTTGTGAAGGCCGGCCACCGGTATTTACATCCTCGAACAAATCTTCAATCTACAAGACGGATAAACGCATAATTGTCATAAACCTATAATCGGTGCTCTGAATAGGTTCCAATGATACTAACCTCCGCGTATAGCATAGTGTCTAATATCCTTGTATTGAATTGGGCTCCTTTAATTGCTACTGTCAAGGTCGCAGTGTAATCAGTATTGATAAAGCCCCATTGAATTCCGAAAACAGGCACATAATTTCGTGGGGACCCCTCTATAAATGTTACCCACTTGAACAACGAAAGTGTCATCATTATCTTTGTTCCATGATGAAGGCATACTGAAATATGATGTGTATTTGTTTGATCATGGTCAATAAAATATGATGTGTATTTGTTATTGTTGATCAATGTTCGCCTAAACTACTGAATGTCCACGCCAGTGTTGTGCTTTAATATTTGGGTATGGGTTTCCATATTCGTGTATACTTCTCATGTAATAGAGCTTTATATAGGCGGCACAATAATATGGTTAATGAAGTTATGTGTTGTTATCAGGGCAATGGAGGAACCTGAAGTAGAGCATTTGAGCTCCGAGGAGGTCAGTTACTGCCCCACTTTGCAATGTGATGTAACTTCATATTGTGGTATCTGACATGCGTACGGGCAAACATACTTACCTGATAATACGATGCAGGGATCTTCACTATCTGAAGCGGTGTTCACGGAAGACGACACTGATGCTGGCATAGAGGATATTGATGTAGACTGCAGCGGGCTGAGAAGGGAGGAATGGCTGCATAGTCCTGTGATGCTTGTAAATGTGAGTGGACAAAATGTGGCAAAAGGAATCTGCTGCAACGTCAATCCGATGGATTGTGTGGAAGACAAATGTCTAGGAATAGACAATGTTGGTGTGCTTATTATGGAGCCATTAGAGGGAATGATGGACATGGGATGGATGTTCTCCTTGCGAATATGGCCTCTTGATCGGGTTTTCCAACAGAGGTATACACTTGCACACCACCTCCTAGTGAGCACACACAGGTTGCGTGTGCAAAACACGTTGCTAGAAAGACGGAAGAAAGAGGGGAAGAGGGCATATGTCACATCACGCACGACGCCGCAGATCAGACCGACAAAAAAATCACAGATTCTCAATAATAATAGCATCCACCAACTATCTGCTAGCGTGTGTTGTGATAGGGAGTGCACTAGATATTTTCCCAGGGAAGAGGCACTTGCGCTACGAACGGAGTTCTACACTTGTTCGCCACGGATGAGACATGCTAAGCAACTCGAAGTCCATGGCCAATTACATGTACTACCTGTAAGTTCAACAAAGGTCGTTACCTTGAGTGGGCGCAATGTCTGCGAAAAGGCATGGAGACACATATTTGCCGTCTCGAAAACGACGTTCTACAGAAACCGGTCGGAATTCAAGAATGGTATGCGTCCACGCGATCATGGGAACCTAAATAAGAAAAGGAATCGAACATCCACCCAGCAAGCTACAGCCACACTTTCGACACTACTGGAAGACAAAGCAGATATGATGCCTCACAAGGCTCGCACATTGCCAAATGGTACACGAGTTGTAGAAATGGTCTTGCCTCGCGGAACCAAATGGAAGAAGTTCTTGGGTACAATCAATGAGGTACGCAATTGGTATAATCCAATTACCCGCATTGACAGTGGAGATCAAACATTCAATCGAGTTGGGTTTGTGTATAATTAATAGACACGAGGGGCCAATTATGAACGTATTTCATACAGTTTGGTTCATGGTTCATGTGAAGTATTATTAATGTTATACTAATACTATATGGGCAGGTGAATGACAAATGCGGAGTGCTCCCAATATCTATTTCAACTCTGAGCAAAATTCGAAATACCTACTTTAAGCACTACATAAAGAAGAGGGTTGGTGATAATTTTGCACGTTGTGGGAAGTGTGATTCGTTGTCCGCAATTATACTTCAACATGTGAAAGGTTCAGCCGCACACACAGGGTTTTCGAAACAATTGGAAAAACACCTAGCACAACAAGAATCGGCTCGCAACGCTTACCGATGCATGAGGGCTCTTTCGATTGAGCATCCCCAAAAGGTGTTGACGATTATCCACGACAAAATGGACCATGGCAAAACCGCATCGCCTTGCTTTGCTTCCAAGAACAAAGACACCGATATGTTTACAAAGCTACCACTTTCTGTAACAGGCATGATGGCCCATGGACATGGAGATGAGAGATATGCCCACTATGCACTGGACATGTACCCTGGAGATTGCAACCATACTGTGGGCTCATTCGCGAGACTTTTACGCGATTTGGAGGAACCTCCCATATCATCATCCCAGCGTCTTTTTCATGGTTCCGGGCGTGCACCTCTGTATTGTGCTGTTCTCAATGGGAGCGAAGTATGTTTGGGAGGATTACGACCCCCACCCACGGAGCCCACACCTGCAGTTCCTCTTCCACCCATTCTGCATGTTCAGCTTGATAATTGTTGGAAGGACAACAAGTGTAGGTTTGTAAAGGCATTTTGGTCTATGCTCACGGCGAAAGCAATATTCACGGAGGTACATGTATCTTATCTATTGGTTGGCCACACCCATGATGACATCGATGCATCATTTGGAAGGTGGAGTATGGACCTGCGTGAACACGACTATCCCACTATACCCTTTCTTATGAAATCATACATGGACATGGAAAAGGTTCCTGTCATTCCACACATGATAGAGGAACTTCCAGATTGGAGAACATTCGTCAACGAGCATATCCCAAGTGGTAAGGAGAAACTCATTGGGCACACTAAGGCTCAACAGTTCAAATTCTATGTCCGAGATGATGGTTGGCCAGTTATGCAATACAAAGTGCTAAGCACGCATGGGGAGTGGTTGCCCAAAGACGGTGTGAAGATGTGGAAATCAAATATAAAAGGGGAGCCATGTATTCCATCCGGGGACCCCTTTCCTGCACCACCGCGAGGTATGGCCAAGCTGGAGGAGGTTCTTGTGGGATTGCAAGGGTTCATTGACTATTGGCAATCAATATGTGACCATGACACGACAGGAGCATATATGGGTTCATACATGCATATTTTGCAATATTGGATAGGGGTGAAGGAGGCATTAGATGCACCCCTCAGAAACGTATACACTGTTGGGCTGCCATTATGCGAGGGATTCTGGCCACGAAGTAGAGTCGAAGCAGATGCACATCCCTTCTTGCAGAACGGAGAGCTTCGGGAAGAGCACCAACCGGACGACCATTATGTTGGTCCAGCAAACCTTCGTCCTGCAGCAGCTTTCCGCATCGCAGAGAATGTGCACGAGGGGCATATGCTAATATTGCGTCCCCAAGAACAAGATATAGGTAGACCCATTTGGGTATGCCGGGCTGTGTCTGTACCGAACTTGGCGGTCAAGGGAGATCATCCACGTCAAATACTTGTACAGTGGTTCACTCCCACTTCAACCGCGAGGGACCTTTCAAAGAAATGGAATGGTTGGGACTCAAACCCAAACTTCAAGTGGAAACGAGATTTGAAATACTCCGTTTCCGACTGGCAGCCGATCGATTGCATTTTGGCAGCCTGGCCTCTGCCAGCACAGGAAGATGTGGAGCCATTAAAGGTTACTATCCCAGCAGAGCAAATTGGTTTTGCCAAAGATAATCTTCGACGGTGTTCAACAGCCGAGCGTGGGAACAGGGAGGGTGGGTGGGACGACGGGGAGTCTAGTGGGCAACGAAGGGGCCGTGGACATGGAGGTGGTAGTCGTAAATCTGGGGGACGCGCATCCCGGTGATCAAAGACACTGGAATTGAAGGTGATACGGGATTAGATGAGCTAGTGTCAAGACCCTAGTGATCTGCGGTAGGTGATAGGGCAGTACGTTTGGAACCAAACATCTCATTTTTTTGTCGATACGACCATAATTGCTATATGTGCAAATTTCAACCAATGTCATATCATCATGCATGGTGTAGTCCCATTAATGTATGGATTTTCAGACCTCAATGTAGGGAGCTTCAACCCTAACTTCCCCGCAATTTCAAACATGTGCGGTGGGACACTGTACGTATGTGCTGTGAAAATTTGTACGCAGGCAACTATTTATGAATATCACGAATATTGTGTGTAAGTGGTGTACATTGGCGAACGTTATGGCCCAGCCATGTGCCATGGTTCCCATAGAAGTTCCCCAATCTCGTCCATACTCCTCGTATTGACGTTCCCAATTGAGTTCCCCCCCCCCCCCGTGTTCCTACGTTCCCATACACACGCACATAATCTTTGGCAAGTTCCCATGCACGTTCCCATTCACGTTCCCACGTAGAATTTTGGTCAAAATGTACATGTTTTGCAATTTTGGGACTCCCAAAAGTCCCATAATGTTTAATATGCCTTTAACTACTCCTTGAGAGATAAATGACATTGTACAATCACATCCCAATTTCAATGGATAAGCATTATTCGCGGCTCTAGATAGTTGGACTTTAGATTTAACATGGAACATACTAGACTTAATTATGGGGAGCCTATCCTTGGACAACGTGAGTCACCCATAAATAATAAGATTGGGGGTCAGTGTTTAAGATTGAAGTCTTGAACGCCCTTCAAACGCGATTTGGCTTTTCAAAATATACCTTTTTCAAAACAACCCTTAAAAATGCAACCCCAAATTGAAAATGAAGACGTCACTTGAAGTCCTCAATATAATATGCCCGCCAAGCACTGTTCATACGAAAATTGATCAGTCAAATTCCATTAATCCCTAGAGAGCGGAGACTCAAGAGTCGAGAGTCCCTCCCTTTGCTTCCTCACTACCACCCCCGGGGAAGTCACTCCATGCACATTAGGCCACTACGTGCAATAAAAGTTTCCTACCCCTATATTATATGTCATAAATAATTTTTAAAATGATGATATTTTTACTAGAGATACAAAACCATTGATAATATCTTTTTTATATTTTTCCAAAAATTTTAGTCATCTTCATTTTTTGTAGTAATTGTTTTAGTTCAATTCTACGTCATTCTAGTTAGAAACGGTATGTTTTATAAAAAAAAAGATCATCAAATTTGGTTACCATTTTTTACTATGTAATAGATACCATATATATCTACTAGAGAAAAAAAATTGATAAAATTTGACCCATTTTGGTGATGCCTTTAGAAAAAGTAGATTCACTTTTATCGCACATGGCGTCAACTTGACCAATGGACTGACTTCCCCGGGCTACCACCTCCATCCCTGAACTTGTAATCTCTTAGACTCCCCTCGGATGCCCCTCTCCTCTGGATCCGCCATTTGCTTCATCTCCATCACCACACTCCTCAACACTAAGAAGTACGTTCGATCAATTTGGTTTGGGTGCCATTCAGACACGCTGAATCGGTGGCTTCCGATCCGATATACTTGACACTAGTAGGGGACGGCCGTACGGACATGCACGCAGGCAAGCAGGGGGTTGGATTACCACGAGCCTAAATGCTCAGCTGCTAATGCAAGGATTGAAATCGGGAACTAGATCCAAGAGTTTCCAAATTCAAGGCTCTCTTGTTTGGGGTGGAATCTAGAACTAGGTTCAGATGGGTAGTTATATGACTAGCTGCTAAGTCTGCTTTGTTATGTTTGGGATGGAGGTTCAGAGATCAGCCTAGAATTGTTTGGGGTGAGGAGGAATGTGGTGGAGTAGCAACAACAACAACAACAGGGGAGGATCAACGGTTGCAAGGATGCTTGTAAGGTTGATTTATTCACTGTGTAGTTTGATCAAGCGTTATTGCTATGATGTGGATCGTCCTGCGTGGGCACTTGTGATGATGCATGATGATGATGATCTTAATTGTAGAAAATCACTTTGCTTTCGTTGGGTTTGGATGGTAGGCCCCCGGTGACAAGAAGTGACCCACACGGTTATTGTAAACATGCATCAATGATAGTTATAGGGGTTAAGGGGGTCTCAGTTCATTTAAGTAACCATGTTAAAGGATTTTGTAGTATCAAAGCTCAAGAGAATCTTGAACATGTAAAGATAGATCTAATTACGCGACGTTATTCAATGTGGCTAGGTTTTTTAGCCCGAAGCACTATCCCGTAGATGAATTGGACAGAGGGACATTAATCGAGCAATGACCTTGTTAATCAATGCAATGCGGAATTGCTAGAATTCGTGGAGATGTTATCTTCTGTTTGTGAACACCGAGGTATGCACGAAGCTTGGGTTTTTTGTGGCAATGACCGGGAGTTCATGATTGATTGGCCAACTCTAATATCGGTATGGCAAGCCATACTTGTGATCCCAACTATCACTGTTGTTTGTGAGCATGGTTTTTGAAAACAAAATTGGGTTAAGAGCGAAAGGAGAACTAGGCTCAACCTTGACGCACTAGATGCTTTAATGAGGGTTAGTCTTAATGGGTTTGGAGTTGAATTCATGGATTGGAATGGCATTTTTGAATATTCCAAAACCGCCACAAGAACCAACAAGCGTAAGGCATTGGCACTACAAGAAGTGGAGTTAGATGGTTGATTCTTAATTCTTCACATTATATTGGAAGCATGTATCATATAATTCATGCACAAGTTTAATATGAGTTTTGTATTTCATTTCTATATTCTCGGATTGACGTCTTGGATTTGAACTAGCCCTTCAACTAGTGTGTGTGAACATTTCACAAACATTAGAGCTTCGTGGTGTCTAGGCAAAATCATCCATCGGGAAGGTGTAAATACAACGAGCTACTATATATCCTGGTTTTTCTATTTTAAGTGCTTCGGTTTCAAAAATAACATCAAAGCCCCCAAATTGGTCTAGTGTGGCTAGTTAGAATGAATCAATGAACCCTTTGGGGTTTGTTTGGGGTCCGTTTTCACTTGAGGCCTGCCATCCATGGATGGATGATGAGTAGGCCTAGTCACCACAATGGTCAAGCCATCTTGCAAAGTGGAAATAATCTGGACACGTAAAACTTTTCTACATTTTCCACTTTTTAAGACGTATCTGGAAAACACTTAATAAGGTAGAAATACCCAAACCGGTTAACCACCCTCTACCCGTGCAGTAGACCGCCGTCATAATAGTGAAGTGCCATTTCTGAAACTGATCATGGCGAGGCCGACAACTTCAATGCGTGTACACTTAGTGTAGCCAATGGGAGTCAAGTTTAATGTACTCATGAGTTAACCGGTTTAGGTGAATCATGTTCTGTATGGGAATGCGGATTACCGTGTTTGGTGTAGGGAGAATCTAGTAGAACGAGTAGGGGGTTTGACAACTTTCCACTTTGAAAAATTGTAGAATTTTATGTACAGGGCAAAAAATTATGAAACAACTTGCATTCTTCATGAATCCTTCTCGTCTATCTTGGAAAATTATCTCATGATTGTAAGACCATATCTTCAATGCGAATCACCTTATATTCATGGGTTATGGTATTTCTACCTTATGTGGTATGGTCATGGAATCATCGAGGCATGGAGGGATTTCAAATTTGCAGTAGCCCTCACTGCTTTTTTAGGGTACAATAAGTAGAAATACCACCAACTAAATAGTCACCAAATAGGTTTAGTAGACTCGCCTTATCCTTTTACACAGTTCATTGGTTTATCTATAACTTTGTTACGTACTGCAAATTGTTTGTGATATGATGGCATCTTGGAATGGGCTGTTGGGGGCGGCAGTGTTCAAGATTGAAGTCTTCAATGCGCTTCAAACGCAGTTTGGCCCTTCAAAACGCAACCCCGAATTAAAAATTGAAGACATCACTTGAAGACCTCAATATAATATGCCCATCAAGCACTGTTCATACGAAAATTGATCAGTCAATGTTAACTGGCAGTTAACATTGGCTTATGAAATGACAAAGAAGAGTGCATGACACCATGGCCAGGGATCGAACCCGGATCACTTGCGTGACAGGCGAGAATACTTACCACTAGTATACTTAAAACGACACATGACAAGCCCTGACCGTTGATCATAGCCAACGCTTCACACAATGTTCCAATTCCAAGTCTTCAATGCCCTTCCAAAATGAAACTAAATTGAATATATAGATTGATAGATATATAAATTTAGCAATGTCTTAAATAAGCATATTAAGCGACTACAACATCTATCATTTGAGTTTATTTAGTCTTTAAGAATGTTGATGTGGATCTAGTTTTGTGACTATAGATTGAGAACAAGTTTACAAACAACCTATCCTTTCGATTGTGTTAACAATGTTAGCATGTATTCTATACAAAAAATGGTAGATAGAGCATTGTTTTGAGCACTTTGCGTACTTGTTGAACAATTCATCTCTTAAGGTGTTCCTTAAATTCTCCAAATCAACGATTGTAGCTTGAACAATTGCTGTTGGTGTTACTTGTTGACTTGTAAACGTCTCTAATTGTCTTCAAAAGTAAGGTAAGTAAGCTCACCACCGTTGGTCTTACCTTCAAAAAGGTAAGTGCATTGTGCAACTTCTAAATCATAGGGATGTACCAGTTTGGTCATGTTCTGTTGGTGGGTTGAGGGTTGGTTATGTTGATATCATTAGGTAGTACATTTCCCACAATATCTAGATGTCTATTGAACTCTTGATTCTGGTTCTTTGAGCGTGGTTTTTTGAAGCAGAATTGGGTGATGAGCGAAAGGAGAAGACTCAACCTTGACACACTAGATACTTTAATGAGGGTTAGTCTAAATGGGTTTGGAGTTGAATTCATGGATTGGAATGGCATTTTTGAATCTTGGAAAACTGCCATAAGAATCAACAAGCGTAGGGCATTTTCACTACAAGAAGTGGAGTTAGATGTTAATTCTTCACAGTGCACTGGAAGCATGTATGATACAATTCATGCACAAGTTTAATATGAGTTTTGTATTTCATTTCTATATTCTTGGATTGACGTCTTGAATTTGAACCAACCCTTCAATTGAAGGGCTAAAATTTGAGAGCCCTTCAAAATGAAACTCATATGAGGACTTCAATCTTGAACACTGGGGAGCGGGTCTTACCCTTCTCAACAGTGGTTTTCTATATGTGCCCTGTCCTTGAAATAATAAACTAATAATAAGGCACCTGACACAATATGCCAGGTGGACTTTGCGCGGATTAATCCAAATACATGGTCCTGCTCAATGTACGGGGAGTACCGAGGTTTAGTTACGAGCTAGCCGAAATTTTTTGGAGATTTCCGAATGAGTTTGCAATGATTCGGATGAGGTACCGATGAAAAATTGTCGAGGTCGGAAATCGACCGGTTCGAGGGAGAATAGACCGGCAATTTTGCCAGTTGAGGCATCATAGTTTGGGAAATTTACCAAGCCAATTTTTTAATTTTAGGCAAGTAGCCGAAGGGACTAGGGATAGGGCGGAAATTTTTATTGGGGTAATACTAGAGTCATAAGGTCAAAAACCTTGGAGGCTAATTTATGGTTGGTTCCGTTGTCACTAGGCCGATTAGGGTTTTGAGGCTCTAAGCAACCAGATTATAAGAAGAGTTTGAATCCCTTGGGCAAAGTGCCTCACTCCTTCATTGGGGTTTTCTCTCCACCCCATTCATGCTCTAAGCTTCCGCTTTCTTCTTCTCATTTTGAAGGGTTTAGTTCAGTTCGGCGCTTGTTGTGTTGTGAAGAAAGAGCTGATGCACCTCCACGCACCTACATCGTCTCCTTCCTCGGAGTCTTGGTGACCTAATCACACCGTGAGGGTTTCAGCTTTGTACATCACATCACATCTCTTTGTTCTAACCGCATGTATGACCCGATTCATTTTCCCAACATTGCCGAATCTCGCATGCTCTTGGTGCCGTCATGATTCCAAATTTTTTCCTCATTTTTTTGCTCTTTGTTTCATGCATTTGATGGCCAAATTGGGGAGCTAGGGTTTGTAACAATCAAATGGCTGATGAGTGTGGCATTGCGCAGTGTGTTTGTAAACAGCTCTCTGGAGGTGGGATCCATGTGTGCGATGTTAGATAGATGCAGTGATGATGATTGCGTAGCGTGGTGAGCTTTCCACCTGTCGGATCCATGTTGTGGCGAGTTTTCGTGTTGATGATTTGTGTTGATTTGGGAGCTTTTTGGTGTTTAAGTAATATAGAGAGCTTAAGAGGTGAATTTTTTCTGATAATTGACGAAGGGCGGTTGCATTGTGCTTGTGGATGGATGCAGACTTGGGGAGTCCGGTGGGGGATTTAAGACACTGGTGAGCACCTTTATTATTCTATTTCTTTTTTTCCTTTCCTCTTATTCTAAGGTCTCGAGATCATCATAAGATGGTAGTCAATGTGTGTCTCTGCTATAAGAATGTGTGTCTCGACTTCAATAAGTGGTGAACAATTAATTAAAATTCTTGGGGTAGACACTCTCTGCATTTCATTCCTTTCAACACTCCAGCAATATAATTGCATCATCATACTTCTGCAAGAGCGAAATGGTTCCTTATGATTTAGATCATTTTTGGACATCATCTGCAGCCTTTGGGACCTGAGATTACTAGCATGCAGCTAATTCACATTAGTTGGAGTCCCGGTTATGATGAAGCCTGGTTCTATTAGATTCTATAGTCAAGACAGCTTCAGGTCTCTTTGGATGTCTCTCTTGAAAGGTAAAATCTTGCTAGTTTTCTGGATTTATGGTAACTGCAATCCCGTGTGTACAACACTGTGGCAGTTTACGCAAGTAGTTGAATGGTGGATATGCAAGAGCTCCGGGCGAATGCGCAGTTAGGCAGAGATTGATGTCTGCGATTGACAATCATTCATTGGCACCAAACTAACTCATTCCCTTTTGCTTTAATTCATTTTATTCCGGGTTGCATTCATTTTGTCTTTGGTGGTGAGCTATGATGAACCACACACCCATTTAATGCCACTTCTGCTTCTGAAAACTGTGAATGAGAAATTGGTCCAAGTTCGAGCTCTATCTGTCACTAATGAGGTGTGGCATGTTCGCGGTGATGACAAGGAACTTTTGTCAAGCTCAACAAACTTGATATGGGGATCTCTGACACAGTCGGTGGTTCCAAATGATTAGTTAACTCACTGATTTGGGTTTAGGGTTAACCCTAAACCCTAAACCCTAAAACCGGCTACATCCTTGGCCCCAAGATGGTGGGGGCTTGGCAAGGTTCAACTCCTTCCAGGGATACTTGGAATTTCTTTCAACACAAATGCACCCTTTAAAAGCATAACACCAATTTTCTTTTATAAAATAAAATAAAAACAAAACAAAAATCCGACTCACTATACATAACTTCGGAAACATACCGAAGTAAAATTTAGAAACTAGGAAAATTACCGAATGGGAAAGGTAAATCTCGGAATTTAACCAAGGACAAAAATTGGCTTTCGGTAGCTTCCGAGTAAAAAGGAAAAAATCCGAACCTCTTTATAAAAGGTCGGAAATGTACCGATTTTTGTATAGAACTCCCCGGACTGTGGTCCTGCTCAACCCGGAACAAAGTTTGAGAAAGGAGAATTCATGCAAATCATTAAGTTAGGTGCATTCACTAATGGAATTAAAGCAGAATAATGTCTCCTTTTGAGACATTTTGTGCACTGGGAATGCTAGGCAAAGTCTAACTTCAAATGTCTACATGAGTCAATATAGAGACAATTTTGTTTAAGAATGTCTTGAACAAGACATTCCAACCAAAGGGTGCATTTATGTTCCGCCTTTTATTACGGTTCGTCAGCTCTGACACAAAGCAAAGTGGGTTACCACATTGGTGAATCTTTAAGATGTGTATTCATTAGTTTGTCACCAGTATGAACGGGCTAGGGCGAACCGACCCATACATTGGTACCTTACCGGATGTCTAGTGATGTCACATTCGAATGAATCGGCCCTCAACCTCATAGGGGGTCTTTCTGTATTGGAGCCACTTCATCCACAATATGTAGGATGGTTGATTTTAAGTGAGTGCCACGAATCCCCAGCCGTTCGCCCTCCCGGGTAAGGTACGGATATATGGGTTGGTTCGCCCCAGCCGTATGAACGTTAGTCCTTGATGGAACCTCAATTTGCATTGTCTGTGTCATCACATGCCAATAGGAAGTTTACATTTGAGTAGTATATAAAATATAGGGTCCAAGAGAAAGAAGAAGAAGAAGCTTGCCACCAATCTCCCTGCCACCAGGCGTCAATCCCTCAACAAACTCTACCACCAACCATCAATAAGGATCTCAACCAATATGCATCCTCTCAAACTGTAAAAAAAACTCCACAAACTCCCCAAGCTACTCAACAATATTCGTGACATTTTTTACGAGGCACATTGCCCCCAATTGCTAAATATACCTAACCCTAACTCAAGAACATATCCATTTCAATGGTCCCACATCAAATTTAAAAAAACCGACTTCTTACAACCGCAACCTACACAAGCCACCACCAAGATCAGCAACACCAACCCATAGACAACAAAAAATCTTGCATCTCAAAAAAAAATCATAATGACTACATAAAAAAGAAGCAAAATGCCAACTGATGCAAACACAACCAACCCCAAAACCCAACACACGAGCCTCTTCACTCCTACCATAAAGAACCCTCACACCTTGTTAAAACATCATTCTCCATCCCACACTTGCAAACCACCTCACAACAGAGCAAGGCATCCCCCACAGACAACACACACACACACACACACAATCTCTACCGGGCACCAAAACCGCCACCTAGTTGATACGGATCACCATTCCTCCACCCACACACCGCCACCCTCAATCACATACAAATATCAACAAACCTATCAACCAAAATACCATCACCAAGCCTACCAATCACCAAAGATCAAGATAGATATGAATTTGCCACTTTTGGCCTCACTATCACTACAAACAATAGGAAATTCTCCGCTCAGTACAACCTCAACAACCACAACCTGCTTAACGATCCACATCCCTGAAGACTTGCATTAGACTACAAAAACTCTCCCCAAAGGCCCCTCTCACTTGACATCAATTTCTACTAATGAAGTCTCACAGCTAGTAGCGGATTGACACTAGTCCATCGGGTCCCTCATTGCCCCAACCTTGACAACAACCTCAACATGAGCCTACCTCGCAACCATCAACCATACCCACAACATAAAATGGCCAACACAGGCACGATCAACAAGACTTATGAGAGAAAAATGCAATTGGAGGTCGTCACACCCGAACACAGTGGTAACTCGCTACAACTATTCACTTCTCAAGAGTGTCTAGCGAAAAATTACCTTCAAGTCGCCAACAAAGAAAGTAGAGCCATCCATTCAACAAAAAATACCTCCTTGCCTTCTCACACAAAAGCACGAGAACGGGAGACACAAACCATACTCATAGAGCCAAGAGAAAGATGGTGGGAGGAGACGAAAGAAATACAACCTCGAACCCCAAAAGCAACATGGAGGGCTCAAAAAGTCGGACGCGACCCAAGGTAGCAATCCCTAGCATTGAAATTGTCGCACCAACGTAGCATGGATATCCCATCCATGAAAGCCATGGCCAGTCAACAAAGCAAACCAATCTTGAAGGAGACCCGATTGGACGAGGAGTTCTTAAACATCGGGACACCACTCACCAAAATTGAAGAACTACGAACTCTCTGCTGAGCATTCCCAAGGGTACATCAACGCCTTTACCCACATAACAGGTTGGATATGGTCCCGGGACACCATCCTCATTTCACACAACTTCCAAGACATGAAAAGTTGAAACAAGACACCGGGCTATCCGAGGGCTTCCACATCACTATTTGTTTCGACACCATATTCAAAACCATAAACACATGAGTTGTCCGAAGTGCGTGCCTTCATAGTCTACACAATATGAACATACTTCTTAGTATGGACTATTCAAACCCAATTGATAATGGTTCAAACCAAATTACCAAGAATTAGGCGGGTTTTCTCAAGCTACACCTCAAACACACACCCAAAGATGAATTAACACTATTGAAAGGAGAACGTGCATTCATGACGGAACTTGAAGGGGAAGAGCAAGTCATTTGTAAATTTGAAAAGGGCTTTGAGTTGGTCACAAAGGTGCAAAACCTTCAACTCCACATCAAAGGTGACACACTACGTGACCACACCGCATTTAGCATCTTCAACACACTAATACACCAAAGCTACTATGGAAGCCAACAATTTAAAGTTCTTGACCTTGACAAAATCAAAAGTATCGAAGGACTACGCATTTCGTACTCTAGCCAGTGACGAAGCAAGAGACTCAATTTTAGAGCACAACCTAGACTACATCCATTAGTGTCGATGCCAGCACCTAAAAACCCTCATGATATTCAAGTTTTCAACGGAATTGCTCAATTTTACCGTTGTTTCATCAAAAACTTTGCGTTCATCATGGCTCCAATTACCAAGCTGATGAGACAGGCAAAAGAATTCAAGTGGACCGAAGAATGTCAGAAGGCTTTCGATCACATCAAATCTCGGTATGTCAATGCCCCAATACTAATAGTACCGCATTGGGAATTAGAGTTTCACGTTCATACGGATGCTTCTAATTTAGCAGTAGGAGCTATGCTAGCACAAAATATTAATGGGAAATGTGATCAGCCCGTAGCTTACGCCTCTAGACTGTTGAATAAAGCAGAACGAAACTATACTACTACCGAGAGGGAAGCTTTAGCTATGGTTTATGCGTTGCATAAATTTTGCCATTATTTACTGGCCAACAAGTTTGTATTCTATGTAGACCACATGGCCTTAGTACACCTTGTCAACAAACCACAGGTTTCAGGACGAATTGCTCGATGGTTACTTCTCTTTCTAGAGTACGACGTTACGGTTGTATACAAACCCGGTAGAACCCACACGGTAGCTGACGGTTTAACACGTTTAGCGAAGTCTGAACCTCCAATAGGCGTTCCGGATCAACCAACGGATGCCACTCTTTTCTCGATATCCATTCCTTGGGACACAGACCTCATAACGTACTTAGCTACCGGAGAGTACCCAGCTCATTTATCAGAAGAGCAAAAGCGTCGATTAACACTTCAAAGTTTTCGTTTCTTTCTTAAGGATGGTATTTTGTTTAAACAAGGGCAAGATCTGATACCGAGGCGAGTTCTTGATCCAAATGAAGCTAAAGCCATACTGGAAATGTTACACAAGGGGGTAGGTGGCGGACATTTGGCATCCCACATCTCGATACGCAAAATTTTGGATGCCGGCTATTGGTGGCCTACATTGCACAAAGATACGATTGAGTATTGCCGTAGCTGTGACGAATGTCAAAAAACAAGCGGCCTGAATACTCGATCAATGGCCCAGGTGATTACAAACTTGCCAGTTGAACCATTCATGAAATGGGGTTTGGATTTTGTGGGACCAATTAAACCGGTAGGAAGATATACTGGCAACAAGTATATCCTGGTAGCAACAGATTACGCTACCAAGTGGGTGGAGGCCAAGGCATTACGAACGAACACGGCGGTGGTCACCGCCCGCTTCATATACGACAACATTCTGACCCGTTTTGGTTGTCCTCTTTATCTGGTAAGTGATCAAAGGACTCATTTCATCAACGAGGCAATTCAGTACCTCACGGACCATTACCTGATTAAACACTGTACATCCACAACTTATTATCCACAAGGTAATGGCCAAACAGAATCCTCCAACAAGTTTATTGGCACATTGCTCACTAAACTCATTAGTGACCTTCGCAGCGACTGGGACGAACACTTGTCCACGGTACTGTTTGCATACCGAACATCTTTCAAGGTAGCTACCGGTTTCTCACCCTTTCAGCTGGTTTATGGGATGACTCCGTTAATGCCTACCGAGTACATTCTACCTACAGTGGACAGAAGTCGGGAGGAACAACCAACGCAAATAATACAAGCAAGGCACCGACAACTGGAATTGCTGGACGAGTCACGAGACCAAGCCCGGCAAACGCAGACTAATCGACAGTGGGAGCGAGCACTTTGGAGTCAAGATCACTACCGGCCTAAACAATTTCAACTCGGGGATAGAGTCCTGTGGTTTCCCAAAGGTGCGAAAGACCATCCAGGTAAGTTTAAACAACGGTGGCATGGTCCATTTCGTGTGCAGTATGTTTTACCAAATAATATTGTACTACTGGTGAATGAAGAGACTTTTGACCCTAAACCGGTACTGGTAAACATTAACAAACTGAAACCCTATAGGGTCTTGGAAACATCATCCAATGGAGTGGATGAGCAGTACCCGGTAGACAAAGGGGGTACCGGTAATCTATGTGAAACCAGTAGCAAAACCAGTAGCAAAATAAACTTCGACACGGTTACCCTGGACCTAGAAAGAGGTATGGCTTGTAAATTCAGATTTTGATGTTCAAATTTTAGTGGGTTAGGCCACTCCAGGAATGCCTAGGGCAGTGGTAGTGTGAAGCAAACTTGGACCAGCTCCGCCTTTTCCACCAATGAGAGTGCTTGAAGTGAATGGTCATGGGCTCTCAGTCTCGTGTGTGAAGTGGCCCTTAATCACGCCACACCTTTGCATTGGCGTTATTGTTCATTTTATTCATTCATTGTTTCATTGATTGATTTTGGGGAAGGGAGCTTTTTGTTATTATTCACCAAAGGCAAAAAACCTGCGCACATTGAAGAGTTTTCGGTCAATAGCATAGCCTCAGGAACTCGGATGCACCTTTGTGAAGGTCATGCATCTGTCTAGATTATGCATCACAAAAGGACATACATCTTATACATCCAAAGACCATTACAATGGAATCAAGTTATATGCAACTTCCTAGTATCCACTTGTTAACGTTTTCAACAATTAAAATTTCATCTAGTGGTGCAAGAATGGTGCCCATAAAGTACTTGGACATTTGTCAACAAAATGTTGTGAATTGCTTTCAACATCATTCCACATAATCACAAGATGGATTTGCGTTGGAGTCGGCCTCGATGGAACGCCAAGTTTTGCTATATCAAGGCTCATACAACTCCTCCCTCCACAATTTATGGTAATTAGTGTCACATGCATAGTAGTGTCACTTACCCTATTTTGAGGCATCACATTATAAATCAACAACTTCATCAATAGTGTCACCTCACAACACTTGGCATTCAAGTGCCTTACCAATATCTCGGCATAAGTATGTTCAATAGTGTTATGAGGTGTATGCCTAAGTTAAGGTACTGAGGCCTTAAAGTAACACCTTCCTTTTGGTAGCACGTATTTTAAATCCTTAAGTTGTCAACAAAGTGAGTGCAACGGTGTCATCGAGTAAGTCATTGTTTAAAGCAATTAATTATATGCAACATTAAGTATAAAATAGCACCACTTTGGCCATTCATAATAGCAGTGTAAGAGGGATGCAAGAACACTTGCTAGAATAGCACCAACTTTGGCCATTCGTAATAACAGTGAAAGAGGGATGCAAGAATGCTTGTTAGAAGAGCACCAACTTTGGCCAATCCCAATGGCTAATAAGGGGTCTATCCCGCTCAACGAGGCGGTGCAAGAAGCGGTACAAAAGGGGGGCATCACCTTCATTTAATAGACGATCTCATCCGCAATAAGGATGATTTTGTGGTTATTCTCACCTAGCATCCAACATCAATGGATCCCCCCCCCAAGTGGAGAGTTTAAGGCTCATTTCTTAGAACAACTTTGCAAATTTCTGTAGGTTGCATATGAATTTATTACTCTTTGAAAAAAAAATTGCAGACTTTGTGTAAATTTGCTAATCTATAGAATTTTTGGAAAATTTTCCAAGCTATTTAACATGCCGTAATTAGAAATGTTTTTCTTAAATTGTCGCTTTATGGCCTCAATATGTTACATAATGGTCTACAAGTTGACTAAAAGTGTACACAAATGACACTTGGCATTAGTATGCTCTAGAACATCTTCCTCTTGCATACAGAAATGTAAACACATGACACTTGTCATTAGTATGCTCAACGATATCTTCCCCTTGGGCCCTTGCATACTAAAACATCATCTCAAGTATCCCAACCTACTACATACATCTGCCCTTAGGCATTACTTGAGTGGCCTAGGCCATCAAATTATGAACCTCAAAATCTGAATTTACAAGCTGAAATTTTAAGCCTTAATGTCCTACCACTGCCCTATGGCATTCATAAAGTCCCCTAGCCCACTAAAATTTGAACATCAAAATCTGAATTTACAAGCCAAAAACCATGCATAACATTCAACAAAAAGAGGCCTCGGATCCAAGGCCTCTTTCCCAACATCCTACATCTGCCCTTAGGCATTACTTGAGTGGCCTAGGCCATTAAATTATGAACCTCAAAATTTGAATTTACAAGCTGAAATTGTAAGCCTTAATGTCTTACCACTGCCCTATGGCATTCCTAAAGTGCCCTGGTCCACTAAAATTGAACATCAAAATCTGAATTTACAAGCCAAAAACCATGCATAACATTCAACAAAAAGAGGCCTCGGATCCGAGGCCACTTTCCCAACATCCTACATCTGCCCTTAGGCATTCCTGTAGTGGCCTAGGCCACTCAACTATGAACCCCCAAATCTGAATTTACAAGCTGAAATTTGAAGCCTAAATGTCCTACCGCTGCCCTTAGGCATTCATGTAGTGGCCTAGCCCAATAAAATTTGAACATCAAAATCTGAATTTATTAGACAAAAAACCATGCATAAACATACAATAAAATGAGGCCTCGGATCTGAGGCCTCTTTCCCAACCCTTTAACTATTCCCTTAGGCAATCCAGCCGTGGCCTAGGCCTTACAGTTATGAACCTCAAAATCTGAAATTTCAAGCCTAAATGTCCTACCGCTCTTTCTGATGGGCCTAACGCAATATCCAATAAACCATGAAACATTATCCACTTGATGCCATGTACAATACCATGTAGGTTTTCATCCATTTGAATTTCTTTGGTCCTTCAGGTCCTTATGGTCAAGTGTGAAGTGAACTTGGACCATTCCCAACTTCTCGACCAATCACATTTGTATATAAGGGGACAAGGGCCCTCAAGCTTTCGATTTATTCCTGTCATTGCCACCATGTCTGTGTCGGGCAGGGGCCAGGCCGGGCCAGGCAACTCTCATAAGCCGGGGAGTGAAGGCTATCCCCAACTATGCCACGGTGGATTTGCTCCGCCACGTGGAGAAAGTTTGGACCGTTGATTGGGGGACCATAATTGTAGGTGCCCCTGGACTGAATCTTCACTTGAAATCATAATAGTCAGGTAGAGGGGCCTTAATTGGTTACTTTTTTATTTGGTTTGCACCACTTCGGCCTTGGATATTGAACATATGATTGGCACGAGATGATTAGAAAATCCAACTCGAGGTCATAACAATTTTCTTCATAATTTTTGGAACTCGTAAGAATATTTAATTTTCTACCAATGACATTGTGACGATTCCCTGTTTCATTAAGTTATCACATAGGTCCCATACGATGTCGACTATTGAAGCGCCCTTGAATCAACAATTGTCATGTATTTTGAACACGTAGTCCAATCATTTGTAAACACATGTCTTTCCTGTTGTCGTCCGTTATTAGATCAATATTATATCTAACCAAGCACGACTCAAATTTAGGTTTATATTGATTAAGACAAGTAATGAAATTAGGCCCGGCTTACCTCACTCAAAGAAGATCGACAACATAAACTTGAATTCACCCACGGAGAGTAGGCAACCCTATAATTGTGGGCACTTCAAACTCCATGTACAATTTTGGACGTTGGCTCGAAATTGTCTCGAGTTAGTAATCCCGAATCATGAAGATTATCATTTCAAGTTTCCAAACCGTATTCTAGTAGTACTCCACTTAGCTGCTCAACAACAATCGCAAAGTGCAACATTGATTTCGAACGTTTCTCATTTTATTGACATCGTGACAATGTAATATATGTACATACCCAATTTTCTGATGGGTTGAAAGGATTGAGAGCGTCTAGCTAGTCTCCTTTGGAGTTACTAGCTCTCTGACCCAAGAATATTGTTACTAGAATCGCAAGTCGATCATCATGCTTGGGCATCGTCGGCACCATGATGAATATGCTTGGCCTGATTTTCTTTGAGTTGCTTCTGTACATTTCTCTGATTGATATTGTACAGTTTCATGAATTGATTGATATTGTACAGTTTCATGAATACTCCCCTGGTGCGCACCTCTAGGTCCTCATGCTCAGAGAGGTCGAAGAGCGAAGAGCAGTTTGGAGAATTTCAGCATGCAGAATCGAGGTGCATCGCACGGCATGTGTTCCACGCCCAACATCTTGCGATCGTGCAGGTGTTGTAAGGTTTTCATTAGCTTGCGTAGGACTGGCCTACCCTCAAATATGGGTAGAAAATATCGGAGCATCTCGTACAGCACATGCAATCCTCTGTGCCTCACGAAGCACTCCATCTTCGACAGATTGTCGGTGTTGAGCAGGGGGTTGAGAGCCAAACAAGCATCCCGAACAGAGGAACGGTCTCCACCGGGGAGATCCATATCCAACAGTTTTATGTACCGTTTCATTGCACGGTCCCCGCTCTTCAAGCTCTCGTCTGGTTTGACCAAGTGACGTAGCTCCTTGTGCACTTGAAGACAGGTTTTGGCCCTACGAAGCTTGGCCACAGGACCGCTTTGCGCAAAGCAAGACTTAAGCGTGGCTGTTGGGAGCGAAGCCACTGGCCCCTTTTCTTTCACGCCCTTCAAATACATATCAATAGCATCCATGGAGGGCGTGGATGGTGAGGTTGCAGCACTAGTGCAAGGATCGTTTCCATCGCCCAACATCGACTTACTGATCTCGGAGGTGACCTTTTCTTGCACTTGAACTCCGATGTTAGGCTTGCAAACCTTGGCCACACGATCATCAGTTTGTTCAAAGCAACGCTTACGCTTGCCAGCCGTTGTGATCAGCGAAACCACGGGACCCTCACTTTCTTTCACGCCCTTCAAATTCATATCAATGGCATCCATGGAGGCCGCGGATGTTGAGGTTATTGCAATGCAAGCTGGCTCGTTCACATTATTTAGGAACGGCTTGCTGATTTCATCAGAGGTGGCCTTTGCTTTCAGGGCCTTCAAATTTGCACCGAGAACATCCATGGGCGGGCGAGATATTGTTGAGGTTGCAGCTATAATGCAAGGCTCGTTCGCATTAACTGAGGGTTTGGTGATTTCAGAGATTCTAACCATTAATTTTGCTCAGGCTTGGGGTTGTGCGAAGCATCCATAAACGTAAGAGTGATGTGGGCATCGGCCTGATCCATGGCTTGCTCAAGATGCGAAGCCCTGGAAGCAAATCGATAGTGAAGAGAATGTGTTGAATTATTCGAGTATGCAAGAGTATGCAATTCTGCGACTGTTGAGAACGATGCAACGGAAGCAAGTCCGGCGCTGCAGCGAAGAATCTGTGTCGAAGATTGAGTGTTGGATTGCATGTGCTGTACGAGATGCTCCGATGTTTTCTACCCACATTTGAGAGTAGGCCAGTCCTGCGCAAGCTAATGAAAGCCTTTCAACACCTGTACGATCGCAAGATATTGGCCGTGGAACACATGCCGATGCACCTCGATTCTGCATCCTGAAATTCTCCAAATTGTTCGACCTCTCTGAGCACGAGGACCTAGAGGTGCGCACCAGGGCTCACAGTTTCCTGGGGCTGAGATTCTCTATCCCGCAAAGGCATCCATCACATGCGAAATGCCGATTGAGAGTCCAGGTTAGATATCTAACCTGGACTAAGTTTATTTAAAGCAAAGGTACTAGTGCTGGAGCAAGCGAAGATTGCCGCTGTGAAACAGGTGCAGGAACTGGCCCCTTCAGTAAAGGCGGGTCTTCCGGGCACCGTCTAAAGCTTACGGACCAATCAGAAAGTGGAGCCGGACGAATCAGTGAACCCTAAGTTAGCTGATCTACTGAAGGCCACGGCTATCAATGGGGAGCTGATTGTTGGCATTTCCAACAACAATGTTCGAGATATGCTCCAGGTAGCTTTCTGTGAACTTTCAAACTTAAAATTTCTTATTGGCGAAAAATGCCGAGATTGTCCCACTTCGCTAAACACCGGAGCTCGAGGGCCTAATAGACCAAGGAAGTTTGAATGGATGAAAAACCTATATGGAGTCCTGCATGGCATGCAGTGGATAATATTTTATGGTGGACCTGATTTTAAGTCAAGCCCACCTCAATGAGGTGGTTCTAACAAAACTGGGAGATCATGACACTTTGCAATCTCACAAGCCTTGATTTATTACAACGTATTGTGTAGAAGGCCCATATGAATGGGATGGTAATGTAATAGCATTCGGTTGAGAGCCCGGCTGCGTGTGTCTTTACACTACACTTGAAGGCCTCTGCCACACAAAAATCAATTTCTCTTTTCTATGGTACAGCATTTGGATGAGTTTCAAGGGCCCTCACAATGTCATGGTCACAGCCCCTTAGTTTAAAATGGCCCTGACATGTACTAGTTCAGTATCCTTCTTCTGAGATGAAAATGAGCGAGGTCAAGAAAGAGTTTTTCCTGTAACTCTTAAGAGTTCCAGGCTTGCAGAGTTTGATTGCACCAGGGTGTAAATTCTTCCATATTTTGAAGTCTCCATGAGTTTCAGTGCCTTACTGTCTGCAAATTTCAATGCAGGTGTGGTTTGAAAGCATTCAGCGTGTGGGTGTGAAAAACTACCTGGTGGTTGCCTTAGACGATCAGATTGCACATTTCTGTGAAGAGCACAATGTGCCTGTGTGCAGACGTGATGCTACTATTTCCAAGGTGCAAGCTGACACTGGCGACAATGACGCAATATCAGGTATGTAGCCTGCTGTGTTTGGCAACTTTGTAAAATGTCACAATAAGTGAGGGTTTCTTCAAGTTGTGCTCACCCTTATTTTTATTGATGTTTCTAACAGCTTCAAGGTGGACAGGCCTAATTTGGTTACGTAGCTCAATCAGACACCTAAATGTGAGTGGTGTGTGGGTAGCTGTGGATCTAAGAATGGACACCAAAAAGACATCATGTGTTTATAAGAGATTGGACTACATGCTCAAAATTTGTTACCTATTCTAGGTTTCAAGAGTTGACATAGTTGGGGGACCTGTATGATCATTCCATAAGCAAGAGAATCCTCACTTTAATAATGAATAAGAGTTTCAAATATAGCAGTTGACGGTTCCTGCTGAAAAGCACAACAACGAACTTACAGAGTTGATGGAAAACCACCAGAAGGGACTTGCAGATGTTGTTAGCATACATCTGCAAGGGTGAAGACAGCGTGGGAGATTGGAGGTTTAGCTGGCACGCCAAAAGCGAGGGGCAGATCTTTGCGAGAGAGTAGGAAAAGGGTTTTTTGTTGATTCAGAATGTCAGCGACAAAGAGAAGAGGTGGAATGAGAGAGGTTCGAACCTCTCTCATTCTCGCATGGAGAGACCTGTCCTGCATGCTTGGCGGGTGGTTTATTATTATCATCCGGTGGACGTACATCAGAGTGATGGGAGGGGAAAAAATGTAGGTGTTGCAGACTGCAATTCTCTGTGTACGCGGTCTGTGTACGCGGTCTGTGACTGCCACCTTTGGCAAAACAAGCTATGTTTACAAACTTGTTCTAGCAGCCAAAATGTACTCGTTTTGGAAAATGAATGCCCTTCATGCGAATTGTCGTTGCCCGCCGTTGTGCCCTGCCAGAAATTTTTCCGCAATTCCTGTGCTGATAACATTTATTGTCACGCAAAACATTTGTATGTATGCGCCATGACCTCCGTGGGTTGCGAAAACCCTCGCGACTTTTCACCACACTGCAAACAAATTTGCCTCCTCAAACTTAAAAAACAACCAAGGGATAGGCCTGAGGAATTCACAGATATCTTGGGAGCAGTTACTTGAGATGGCGGAAGGCAAAAATACTTTAAAAAACATGGAGTTGAAAACCTGAAGCACTCAAAGAATAATGCACAGTACTATACTCCCTTGGAAACAAAAAAGCTGTGAAATGTTTCCGTAAATGAAGATGTAGTCAAATATTGGTGTCATGAAGATCTTCGTGACAATCTCTGCTGGAGTTGTATGGGCACTCTAAGATAAATAATGTAAGTTGTGTGTATTAATTTCTAAGAAAAGGTGAAGCACTGTCGACGTGCATACATGGTTTGCTGACGAGGAACTTGTTCAAGTGGGGAAATGAAATCCCCACTTGAGGCTCCAATCCACATGGGGAAGAAGCCACATTCCCTGCATGTCCCATATGGGGAAGGCCTCCTTGTGGATGAAGTGCTGCTGACCTACAACCTTAGGAGGAGATAGCAGATGGCGCCTGCGAAAGATGTGCATCGCAGATTGGCGGCATTCTTTTGGTGCCATCCCAAATTCGCAGCGCACAATCGAGGCAAATAGATGCATGCAAACATGGGCTAAAGCATGCCCGCATCCGAAGTGAACCCACTCGAGCTTGTGCGTGATTTTTGACACACTTTCCAGGGGCTGAGATTCTCTATCCCCCAAATGCATCCATCACATGCGAAATGCCCTTGGCGATTTTCAAAAGCCTATTGGCATTCCTGTTGGGCTTTTGAAAGTTAGTACATCAATGCAGGATCAAGCTTGTGCGATTCGCATTAGGATTCACTTGATTATTGATACATTGAACATTGAAACCCTACACCAATTATTTTGTTGGTGCAATAAACATTTAAGCATATTTATATTTATTTGTGCATTTGTTCGGGATCATGTGCTCTTCAAAACATGATAGTTGAATTGGCAAGAGTCAAGCTTTGAGTCTTGCTTAGTTTGGAGTACAATTTCTTCGTTGCCATAAATTGCATGTATTGCAAAGCTTAAGCATGCTATCCACGATGGTTTGGAGGACAAGGTTTGTCGTAAGCATGTGGTATAAGCATTACAAAAAAAAAAAAAAAAACTCCCCTATGAGTTTGGGGTTCAAAATTTGTGAGGCCTCTAGGGGGTTTCCATGCTAGAAGATGACCTAAAATTCTAACCACAATCTTACAAGATTGAGACATTGGAAATGTATGTTGCCATCATATTACATAGATGTGTCAGTTGAATACTTATTATTTATTATTTGTTGACTTATAAATTGTAGGTTGACTATGATCACATTTTCTCCTAAGGTAGTTCGGGCAACCCATTTAAAAATATGTATATATTGATTAAAAAATACCCCATAGTATTTGGGAAAAAAACTTATTTTTTAAAAAAAGAAAAAAAGGTTTTAAAAAACACACAGTAATGGGGCCCTACTCCACAGAGCTAAAACCCTCCAAACATGAGCTTGCACATGAAATAGTATTGCCCCCACATACACTGCACTCTTTGGAGTGCATATAAAACCCAAACCCAACTTTGTTGTTGCCATCACAACTCATGAGATTTTAAGAGCTTGAAATTCCACAGCACGATGTGAAGTAGCTGATGCGTTTCTTGATTTTTTTTTTACTTCTTCATTTCTTGAAAAAAAAATTCAATATGTTGCTCAATGAGGAACTTAGAAGTATCACTAGGTGCAATGGAGACAAGTTTCACATCTGGAAGTGGTAGATGAAGTCATTGTTACAATACAAAAAGATTTATCATCTGTAACAAAAAAAATTGCACTAGAACGGCCCATAACCTTTAGTAAACTAGACCTATTGTTTCAATCACAAACATATCACTTAACCACATCAATGTACATGACTAACATCCATCATATTGCACAAGATATTGGCATGACCATGACAAATTTATTTCACAAAGCATATTAATACAATGAAAAGCACCAAGGTGCTCTCTCCAACTACCACTTGCAAGTTTTGAGTGTACAAACCCATTCTTGAAGTTGAAGATGGCATATCTTGAGAGCGAAGCGGTTAGAGTCATGGACAAGTTCCATGGAGAGAGATTTAGCCTTTGCAAGTTCAAAATAGAGATGGTTTTGGCTTCCATGGAGCTTTGGGACATTGTAGACAAGTCCAAGAAGGCTCCACCTTCCAACGCGGATCCCACAATGTTGAAGAAGTACCAAAGGTGCATTGAGAAGGCCATAGTAGCTTCAAGAAACATTTAATGTCATCTTATCTCTACATACAAAACATGAACTGAAACTAATTATAGTAGAGGTGCCTATTCCCGTTCAAGACCCCATCGGCAATCTATAGGGTACTAAAATTTTGAACATGTTAGGATTGAATTTTGAACAGACTGGGATTGAATGTCGATAAGGTTGGGATTCAATTTTCGATCAGCCAGAACCCATAGTGCCATGACACATGTCTTGGTTTTGAGTGCCAAAATGAAGAGGAATGAGTGATTAAATGAGCGGTTATTGCCGACTCTAGACATTGGTAATACGTTCGGACCAACTTTTGGCTTCAAAAATTCACAATAATTTCAATTTAAGGAATAAATTACCAAAAATTGCAATCCTCTTGATTTCTATCTTTCCCACATGGGAAAAATTTGCATTGTCTTATATTTCTCCAGATCTAGCAAAGAATCTCTTAAGTGATCGGTTGTGGGTGCCTCTACTTCTAATTAACTAACAACTAACTAATCCAAAAGAACACATGACACGAGCAACCTTGAACTACATAGATCCATTAGATACTTCAAATTACTTAGCTCTAAATTACTTCAAATTTTACTTTTACATCAGCAGAAAGCATATTATTCCATGTCCCGTTGTCCTCTAGCCTCGAAGACACTTCTCATCCATGGGACGAATATTGTTCATAACCTTCAGTTATACAATCATCCATTCACCAAAGGTTGAAGAATAGATCCAGTCATCCGTGGATGAACTTGCGACCTTGAACTGTGGATCCATTCGAAATTCTTAAGTTACTTTAGCTCTAGTTTAAGCCAAATTGGATGAATGTTTCGAGGTCCTCTAAGGCCAAAGACACTTATCATCCATGTGGATGAAATCGTTCATTATTCCTAGTTATGGGCTGTTGGATGATAGCACATCATCAGGGGATGTATGATCCCATCCATTCACCACAGGATGAAATATTTCATCCAGACACCAGTGGATGAACTTGTGAAGCACTGTTGACGTGCATACATGGTTTGCTGACGAGGAACTTGTTCAAGTGGGGAAATGAAATCCCCACTTGAGGCTCCAATCCACATGGGGAAGAAACCACATTCCCTGCATGTCCCATATGGGGAAGGCCTCCAGGGCTCCTTGTGGATGAAGTGCTGCTGACCTACAACCTTAGGAGGAGATAGCAGATGGCGCCTGCGAAAGATGTGAAGAATTAAGAATCAACCATCTAACTCTACTTCTTGTAGTGACAATGCCCTACGATTGTTGGTTCTTGTGGCGGGCATATTATATTGAGGACTTCAAATGACGTCTTCATTTTCAATCTGGGGTTGCGTGTTGAAGGGTTGTTTTGAGAGAGCTATATTTTGAAGGGCCAAAGCGCGTTTGAAGGGCATTGAAGACTTCAATCTTGAACACTGGACCCCACCCACCATGGCAATATAATATTTCTAGGAGGCAACGATAATTTGATTGCTTGCCAAGACCCCTAGCTGTACATTAAACCCACCTCTTTTTGATGGGCCTAACGAACTAATATCCGATAAACCATGAAACATTATCCACTTGATGCCACGTACAATACCATGTAGGTTTTCATCCATTTGAATTTCTTTGGTCCCTCAGGTCCTTATGGTCAAGTGTGAAGTGAACTTGGACCATTCCCAACTTCTCGACCAACTACATTTGTATACAAGGGGACAAGGGCCCTCAAGCTTTCGATTTATTCCTGTCATTGCCACCATGTCCGTGTCGGGCAGGGGCCGGGCCGGGCCGGGCAGCTCTTGTAAGCCGGGGAGTGAAGGCTATCCCCAACTATGCCACGGTGGATTTGCTCTGCCACGTGGAGAAAGTTTGGACCGTTGATTGGGGGACCATAATTGTAGGTGTCCCTGGGCTCAATCTTCACTTAAAATCATAATAGTCAGGTAGATGGGCCTTAAATGGTTACTTTTTTATTTGGTTTGCACCACTTCGGCCTTGGATATTGAACATATGATTGGCACGAGATGATTAGAAAATCCAACTCGAGGTCATAACAATTTTCTTCATAATTTTTGGAACTCGTAAGAATATTTAATTTTCTACCAATGACATTGTGACGATTCCCTTTTTCATTAAGTTATCATATAGGTCCCCTACGATGTTGACTATTGAAGTGCCCTTGAATCAACAATTGTCATGTATTTTGAACATGTAGTCCAATCATTTGTAAACACATGTCTTTCATGTTGTTGTCCGTTATTAGATCAATATCATATCTAACCACGCACGACTCAAGTTTATATTGATTAAGACAAGTAATGAAATTAGGCCCGGCTTACCTCACTCAAAGAAGATCGACAACAAAAACTACATAAACTTGAATTCACCCACTTAGAGTAGGCAACCCTATAATTGTGGGCACTTCAAACTCCGTGTATAATTTTGGACGTTGGCTCGAAATTGTCTCGAGTTAGTAATCCCAAATCATGAAGATTATCATTTCAAGTTTCCAAACCGTATTCTAGTAGTACTCCACTTAGCTGCTCAACAACAATCGCAAAGTGCAACATTTATTTCGAACGTTTCTCATTTTATTGACATCATGACAATGTAATATATGTACATACCCAATTTTCTGATGGGTTGAAAGGATTGAGAGCGTCTAGCTAGTCTCCTTTGGAGTTACTAGCTCTCTGACCCAAGAATATTGCTACTAGAACCACAAGTTGATCATCATGCTTGGGCATCGTTGGCACCATGATGAATATGCTTGGCCTGATTTTCTTTGAGTTGCTTCTGTACATTTTTATGATTGACATTGTACAGTTTCATGCAATGTTGCAGCCGCACTGTTGCATCTTTAGTGTCTTGTGCGGCGCTCCCACGAACAGCATTTCGCATGTGATGGATGCATTTTGGGGATAGAGAATCTCAGCCCCTGGAAACTACGAGCCCTGGTGCGCACCTCTAGGTCCTCGTGCTCAGAGAGGTCGAAGAGCAGTTTGGAGAATTTCAGCATGCAGAATCGAGGTGCATCGCACGCCATGTGTTCCAAGCCCAACAATTTGCGATCGTGCAGGTGTTGTAAGGCTTTCGTTAGCTTGCGCAGGACTGGCCTACCCTCAAATATGGGTAGAAAATATCGGAGCATCTCGTACAGCACATGCAATCCTTTGTGCCTCATGAAGCACTCAAGCTTCGACAGATTGTTGGTGTTGAGCAGGGGGTTGAGAGCCAAACAAGCATCTCGAACAGAGGAACGGTCTCCACCGGGGAGATCCATATCCAACAGTTTTATGTACCGTTTCATTGCACGGTCCCCGCTCTTCAAGCTCTCGTCTGGGTTGACCAAGTGATGTAGCTCCTTGTGCACTTGAAGACAGGGTTTGGTCTTACGAACCTTGGCCACAGGACCAGTTTGCGCAAAGCAAGACTTAAGCGTGGCTAGCGAAGCCACTGGCCCCTTTTCTTTCACGCCCTTCAAATACATATCAATAGCATCCATTGGGGGCGTGGATGGTGAGGTTCCAGCACTGGTGCAAGGATCGTTTCCATCACCCAATACCGACTTACTGATCTCGGAGGTGGCCTTTTCTTGCACTTGAACTCCGATGTTAGGCTTGCAAACCTTGGCCACACGATCATCAGTTTGTTCAAAGCAACGTTTACGCTTGGCAGCCGTTGTGATCAGCGAAACCACGGGACCCTCACTTTCTTTCACGCCCTTCAAATTCATATCAATGGCATCCATGGAGGCCGCGGATGTTGAGGTTATTGCAATGCAAGCTGGTTCGTTCACATTGTTTAGCAACGGCTTCCTGATCTCATCAGAGGTGGCCTTTGCTTTCAGGACCTTCAAATTTTCACCGAGAACATCCATGGGCGGGCGAAATATTGTTGAGGTTGCAGCAACAATGCAAGGCTCGTTCGCATTAACCGAGGGTTTGGTGATTTCAGAGATTCTGACCATTTGCTCAGGCTTGGGGTTGTGCGAAGCATCCATAAACGTAAGAGTGATATGGGCATCGGCCTGATCCATGGCTTGCTCAAGATGCGAAGCCATGGAAGCAAATCGATAGTGAAGAGAATGTGTTGAATTATTCGAGTATGCAGGAGAAAGCAATTCTGCGACTGTTGAGAACGATGCAACGGAAGCAAGTCCGGCGCTGCAGTGAAGAACCGTAGACTCGACAATCGAGAGAACAAAATAATAGTAAATAAATGGGAGATCCACGCTTTTAAATTGGCCTGGTAACTTGGAGCGAAAGTAAAAGTGAAAGTAAAAGCGAAACCTGTGGTAACTTGGAGATAAAAGTAACTCAGTGGTTACAGAAACACCTCGCTTGCGTGACAAGTTCATCCACGGATGTATGGATGATGTCATTCATTCTGGTACAATGGATGAAATAATACATCCAAATCCCTTAAACGAGAGGTCTGAACGATATTCCTCCGCATGGATGAGAAATGTCCTCAGGCCCAGAGGAGATCAAGACATTCAATGATATGGTAATATAGATGCTGGTGAAGTAAAAGGAAAGCTGTAGGAAACTGCACTGATTATCCCATTTAGTGCGTGTGGTACTAATTCCCGAAACTCACAGTATTATGTCAAATCTCAACAATAGGGAGCTAAGATTTTACCAAGTGATACTAAATCCATGAACACATGCTCATTTGCCATACTTGTCAAGAAAAGTAGTGTGTGTTCTAAGGTGCTTTGAAGTTTGAGGTCGCAACTCTAATAATCATTCTTATGGTACAAGAACAATAACAACTTCATGTGTTGTAAAATAATACGATTATATTGTGATAGAACCATCGAGCGAGAGAATCAAATGAGCGCTAAGCGAGGAGACACTTTGTGCTCCCAAAACCCTATTTCTTTGGGTGGCATTAAGTTCATACTAGGATGAAGAAATTTTGTTTCACCTTCATTAATTTCCCACACGCACTATTAGCCAATCCTCACTATAGATAAGTTTTTTGGCATTATAAAACACCAGGGAACAATCGGGGAAGACTTAAAAGGTGATTCATATAACATCTAGGCGTCAAAGATAAGTTTTGTTAGGACAATCACATGATTGTAACAGATTATTTCAAATTTAATAAGCATTATGGGTTCATATTGGGATAGACATTACAACATCACTCAGTCACAATACATGCAATTGTGATAGTCACTCACCTCACTGTAATTACCAAGGCAATAGTCTGGGAGTGAGTTCATTTTAAATGGACCAAGCGCGGTGCACAAGCATAGGGACATCCATTGTCAATTGTCTTACATGAGTGTCCCATTTTTGTCTCTTTACCAAAGCCAATGGCACTCTGGTGTGGTCAATTTTCTTGTATTAATTAATCATTTTTAACGTAACTTGAAATTGTAGTGCGGTCATCTTTTCAGGATATATAGTCTTCTTTGATTAATTATGATTTTAATTACATTGTCCGACTATAGTCTTTTACCTTGTCTTGGCCAAGATAATCATAACATTCCTCAGTTGCAATCATAAATCAAACCACACATGCTGGTTAAGTAAATACGGCATGGTTCTTTTAATTTATTATGATGAATTGGATGTTCAATTTGCACTCTCGCTTCCTTGTCAACTAAACCTTTGAGGGTTCGGCTCCTTTATGAGTGGCTCAAGATTATTACAAGTGTATTTAATACTTGGCCGGTTCGTAATTCGATATTACCCTTGTAGGAATTGCGTAAGTTCATTACAAAATCTCAATATACTTACCAAGATTCCCACTAGTAAAATTGTTGATCCTCTCCGACCTCTTCGTAGTCAATGGGTTTGGTCAATGAACCCTTTCCTCTCCTGCCAAGGGTCAAGATAGTGGAATACATGTAATGTAATACGGTCGAGATTATGGCCTCATCAAATTTTTAGCAATATAAATCAAAGCACAAACTACACTGATATTTTGCCTAAATTACACACTCAAAGGCAATCTATCAAATGAATCATTCTGATTAATAGCATTTCGTATTTGAGCCACTCAGTCGATTGTCTGTAAATTCATTCACATGTATTTTCTAAAGCTTATTCAAACCTCGCAACTTCTGACTCCCTCACAGAGTCTTTCGACTTTGCGAGTGTGCTATCCGTACATGTGAATCACTCACAGTACTTGCAAGACAATAGACTTATTAGCCCTATTGCTCCGGTTTAATTCGTGATAATAATCACAGTAATCCAAGCCTCTTCTTTCATACGAAATCTCTCACAGACAATGGTCTTGAAAACTACTCACATTACCATGACAACTTACTTTAACAGTGTACTCAGGCTATAGTATGCAACAATATTATTTCAAGCATTTCATATATAACACTATATTCGTTAAATGGAGACTTTTTCATGATTTTGAGACTATTGAAGTATGTAAAGTCATAAACAAATGATACAAAGTACCCAAACCACAAACAAATTACATGGAAATAGATGAATTACAACCATAAAACAAACATTAATTACATGAGTCGTAGAGCACGAACAAAATCTCCAACAATAAAGACAATATTGATGCACCCAAACGTATACAATGCAAACCAAGATGGAAAATAAATATATTATATATATTGAATATCGAACACAAGGAGTAGTATTCAAGAAATAATACTAATTAAAAATTCAAACCATCAAATGTCTAGGTACTAGGAATATTAAAAATAATTTAGTGTTGATTATATGCGATAGCCTTTGCGGCCGCCTCCTTCTCTTTTGCTTTCCGTGCCTCGATGCCCCTAAAAATCTCATCTTTGCGGCTGTAACTTTTGTTCCGGACAGGGCCCATTGATCCAAGCGCATTCAAATAATTCCGTTGGGATACCGCACTATGGGAGGAGATGGAGCTTGGTGTATCGTATGTTGATGATTGCCTAACACTCCGGCGAAGCCCAAGGGAATGCTCAGATTTTGATGGCCCAACTATCATTGGAGAAGAGACCTAATATGAGGTTCGAAGGAACATACCACAACAAGACGTTTAGGATGCGAGTCCGTAAACTTGGGTCAACGCCAAAAAATTTAGGAGCCAATGAAAGTTTCATACAGTTTTCCAAATAAACTACTATAAGAATGCTTAGAAAACGGAATATGAGCAAGTGATAGCGTACCTTTGTTGCGGGTTCTGAGACAGGGGTCATAGTTTTGAACGGGCCAACACTGCCATTTGCCAACTCATACATTGATGAGGAATGTCTCCCACTCCGTCGAAGTGTGAGACAACGGTCGGACTCAGACCGGCACACGGTTGGGGGAGTTGATTTGGGTTCGGTTCCGACGATACGTAGCGGGGGGGCATCGACACACGGAGGCACATCGACAGGGAGCAGGTTTGTTGCACAAGGAACGGAATCGTCGGGGTCGCCGCATGGAAGGGGAGCCTCCAAGCATAGACGTCTATTGGGACCTTGACGTACATCGTCGTCAAACCCGGACGGCGAGGTCCCTCGACGGCGTTCGAGTGCCCGTTTATCTTTGCAAAGAGGAGAGGGCGAAGGAGCATATGTGAGGTTGACGACTCGTGCGGGCGGGCTGTCCACGACGCCGTTGTTGCCCTCGGCGTCTTTGGAATAATCAACAGCGGAGGCTGCGTCCACCGCCGAGAACTGGTAGAGTGAGGGCAATTGGAATTCGCTCAAACCACAAGACAGGGAGCCGGGAGAAGACGGGGACACATAGGGGCCGTTGGTGACAGGGGACACACTTTGGGGGTGCAACTATGAGAACACATACCCATGGAAAATAGCAAGCATTAGGTACTACAACAATGTCAAGGAACATATTGGCACACGACCACAAAGTGTAGATAATCTCAAATTAAATTATTGAAAGCCGCGAGCCGGCGGATGGCCCTATATACATCTGAGTTGGGGGCAAGCGGCCCATTGCCAATAGGGTTAGTGAGGACAAAATCCGGGACGCTACCGGGGTGATGCACAAGCCTCCTAATGTAAGGACCTAGCTCATTAACTAGGAAGGTGTCATTTCTACGGCCGGTCCATGTGTCGGGGAAGACGACGGTGCCAGGGGGGTTAAGGACACTCTTGGTTGGGCTATCGTCAACAAGGAGGGTGTTGTCCGAGGTCGGCCACCACCCGTGAGGGACCCCCTCCAACCGAGGAATGCCAACCCAAAGTCTAGATTTGAGGACTTTCAAGAACTGTTGGCCCCCGCCCCCTCCGAACTTGGGCACAGGCGCACCCCTCTCATCGAACATCTCATCACACGCCTCCTGCCCTAGTACTAGGCAAGGACTCGGGAGCCCGGCAAAAAGGAACTTAACAATGGGCTCCGTGTTGTCCAAAACCATGGAGCTCCATACGACGACATGAGCAAGGTCGAGCACCTCGCGGAGAAAGGCGCGCAAGCCGGGACGGGCTCGAACGGCCTTTCGATTAACGAGGGTGTCGAGTTCCCCGTCGTAGTCCATCTCTTCCGGACTTCGGAAGGGAGTCAAGGGGACCCTAGGGATGTGTTTGGTGTGACACAACACCCCATTGAGGTCAAATACTATGAATGGTTTACGACCGGGTTGACGTCTTCTTTCCGATGGGATGCGAGCTATCTCCGATGGACCCTGTGATTAACATTTAACTAGGACAATGTTACCATGAAAGAAAACTAAGAACAACTGGCAAAGCAAAATCCCAAGGATAAGCAAAGAAACAATAGAGAACGAAATTACATCGACAACGAAGTGCAAGTAATATAGTTACAAGTAATATAGACAACGACGTGCAAGTAATATAGTTCGAAAATAATAATTTATTTCAAGGTGTAATATACATTTTGTTTTCTCTATTCACAAACTAACTCCGCGCGTAATAAATGTAAGGCCATCTGTGCAGACCGGAATCTAAACTACAAAAATGTCGCGCCAATATGGGGTGAAGGTCGAAGGCACACTCGACATAAAGCAGGACCCATGAAGACATGCGGACGCGCGTCCGTAACCAGGGGAGGGGGAGGCAGGCAGGCCTCAAGCAAGGTTGGTTACCTCAGCATGTGGAGGCGAGGCGCCGCCATTGCCCTCCTCGTCGCGGCCCTGGTCGACTTGCGGACGCGCGTCCGTAAACTCGGGCAAGATCTCCACGTCGGTGTCCATATCTCTGGAGAGGGACTGGGACGCCTGGGTGCCGACGTCGTCCTGCCCAACTTGACTTCGGCTCTGCGCGCCTTCTGTCTGGAAAGGTTGTTGGGAAAGTGTCGGGCTCTCCTGCGATTCCTCCACACGTTCAGTGTGTATCGCAGTGTCATAGCCCGACCTATCCAAATCCCTCTTGAGAACGGTGAAGCTGGTAGACTCATCCTCGGACACGGACCCCCGAAGCGGGATGGTGGAATGACCTGCAGAGTTACGGACGCGCGTCCGTAACTCGTCCACCTCACTCACAGCCGGAATCACCGTTGGGATCGACAACTGGGTGGAACCTACAGGCACCGTGTCTATGGCAGGGGCGGGAGGGTACTGAAATTGAACAGGCGGTGGAGGCACGACGAAAGGTGGCATATTTGACGTGCTGGGGGGAGGAGCGTACACCATTGGCGGTCTGGCGGTCATCTGCGCGAAAAAACCCATGAGTTGGGCGTGCATCTCTTGAGACTCTCTTCGTTGTCTTTCCAGTTCAAACTGGATTGCCTCCATCTTCATCGCGTGCTCCTGGTTGTTTTGAGAAATCCGCTGGGAGATTTCATCATTCATGCGTTTGGCCAGCTTCTCGTCCAGCTCTGCCACCGTCATGGTCTCCTTCTTCACCGAGAGAGGCCCCTCCGGAACGCCTCGCACCATATCGTACATCTTGATCTCGTCTTCGTCCTCGTCGGATATGACGACAACGTCATTGATCCCAAACTCGACATAAGGGACCTTGTTCCGGCTCCTACGGTTCTCTCGGTAGACTTCGAGGCTTGGACGTGCCCTCATGTCAAGCACGTCAATGGGCGGGAGTGTTGGGGTTGAGGCGGGAGGTGTTTCTTCCTCACCCGATGAGGCCGAGCAATCTTCTGCTCGTGAAGGTCCAGCGATGCTGCCGGACTGGAAACGGCGAGCAGGCGATTGCCGCGCAGTTGAAGGCAAACCCACTCGTGATGTAGGGGTTCCAAAAGGTGTGTCCACAGCTTCACTCGTGTCCCGTTCGCCACTTCCACCAACACCCAAGAAGTACAGCCCTGTGAGTGGATCCCGCACTGCGTTGTCAGGGGGGGTTAGGGCGCGCGGCGTGTTTGAGGGACCTGCTTCAGTGTCGGAATCTGTGTCCATTGCAGCAGTCTCGCTACGGGATGCAAGGGGGTTTATGCTCTGGGCACCGAGCGTGGGGAGGATGTCCAAGATATCCATCTTGGACGCCTGCGCCCTGTGAACATCGGCTTCGTCGTAGTCAGAAGTCGCGACGAAGGAGTTCACGATGAGCCCGACCATCTGAAGGGAAACAAAGAAAATGTCAGATAGAAGACAAATATAAACTTGCGGACGCGCGTCCGTAAGTAAAACAAAACCAGTATAGAACATACGGACGCGCGTCCGCAAATTCACCACATATGCAACGCGTACCCGTTGTGGCGAATTTACGGACGCGCGTCCGTATGTTATACAGTAAGTAGGGCGCAACTTACCAATGAGGCATACATGAATTTGGTGCCTCCAAAAACGTTGTACACGGTGTCCCCAGGTACAGTCAAGCGTTGCAGGATCTCCAAGTAGAAATCCATTCGCAATTCAACGGCCGGATATATAGTGTACATTGTCTCCTCTATCAAATCCTTTGGGTGGGGTGCAGACAATTCATATATCTTCTTGAAGGTTGCGTGCTTGACCGGAACCCTCCCTGTTGATGATTTCTTGCAAGTTAAAAAAATCAATTGCACCGCCCCCACTTGCTTGAACCCCCTCGCCTCCTGAACCACTGTTAGCCCTTCGGTTTTTGCCGGCACATACATGCTCACGAAAATGTCGTAGTCGGTGCTCAGAGTTTTGTTGTGGAGATCAATCACTTGAGCAGCTTTCTCGAGCTCCACAATCCACAGCCACACGTGAGGCTCACGAATGGCAGGAGAGCGATGTTTTTTGAAGGCGGAATAGAAGGGCTCGTAGAAAGGACTATCCGCCGTTCCAGATTTCCACGCTCCTGGAATCCCTCTAAAATCAAAAATGGCGAAAGGTGATCCCCTTGGATCCTCCCTCACTGTCGCTCTAGAGGCATGGTCGTCGTATGGGCTGAAACGCATGGTCTTTGGCTCGACCATGCAAAACCTAGCCGCCCCTTCAAATTTAACATTTTTCTTCCTATCAAGAAAGAAAACGTATATTATCTTCTCCCTGTCCTCTAAAGAGGCCTTCTTCTCATTCTTCCTTGCCCTACTAGCCAAGAAAGGGGTGGCCTCTTTCACCAATGCTTTCATAGAAGCACCGTTGATATGGTAGTCCACCTTGAAGGACCTCCAGTTCTCCCAAATTATCTCCCCATCTAAATTGACGAGCTGCCTCTCCGGTACGAGCTTGCTAAGCTCCCTTACCGCCAGCGTCTTGCGCTTCCTATACTCGCACCACTCTTTGATGTGGTAGGTCGATGGCTTCATATGCCTAGGACGTTTTAGGAAGATCTTCGGGTATGGCAATGTCCTCCTGGGTGTCTCCAGCAAAATGTGTTGAGCTGCCCTGTAAAGCTCCAACTCCGTCAGTCCTTGGAGGGGTCTGAAGAACTCCCGGAGGATGGGAGGCACCTTCACCTTGGCGTCGCTACTATATGTCACCTCCGTCTCCGGGTTGACAATGTTGCCGTGGTTGTGGGAGTCAAAAACCCGGCACCACATTTCCCATGTTTTGTCAGTTGATGTGATGAGCTTGAGCTCCCCTTTGAGCTCCATCACCGTCTTTGTTGCGCTGGACTTCATGTCGATGCTCGAGAACTTGGTGACTATGGCGTCACAGAAAGTCTACAGGACAAAAGAGAAGTGAAAGTAAGGGAAGGAATGCAAGCAATGTGCCACTTTACGGACGCACGTCCGTAAAGTGGATACGGCAATGAAGGAAGTCACATGAAAAATGAAGATGTTACGGACGCGCGTCCGTAACCAAGTGCAGAGCATACCTTCCATTGAGGATTCTTGACAGCAGCATTCTCCCTCTCCTTCTGCGGACGGTTTAGATGCACCCAAACAGACCTTGCCGCCAATAGGTTGGCTGCCCACGACGCCTCGAATTGGCGGACTTTGTTCCCTTGATTCATGAAGCCAGATATATATGTGAGGGTATTCATGTTATCGCTGTACACAATGAAGGACTTCCAATAACGAAGATCCTTCTTGAGGGGGCTCTTCCAGGCGTCGGTCTTGAGCAAAATCTTTGCTGCAGCTACACTGTGTTGCCCATCAATAACATAGAAGTCCCCTTTACGAATCTCCTCCCAGTTCTCTTTTGTGACTGGCAGCTGCGGGTCCTTGGGTGTCACGCATATGGTTTGGCGGTCCCCCTTCGGGTTATTCATGATGTTGTTCATTTGCCAAGTCACGCCGTCTTTTTCTTCTGCCCTGACGTTCATGATACTCGGCGCACCATGACATTTGAAAATGTCGACTTCAAATGTGTAGAATCTTCCAAGAGGCCAGCAATCCTTGGTCCTGTCGTTAAATTCTTGAAATATCTTAGTCGACAATTCAGCGTCGGGGACCTGTCCTCTTTTGAGAAGAGGCGCCACAGAAAGGGTAGAGCTCACCTCTGGGCCCTCTGTCACTCCGGAAGTGTCCATCTGCGAGTGGGAACGCTTTGATTTCCTACTGCCCTTCGAAGTCTCGCTTTGAACTAGTACGCGAGACGTTCCAGAAACAGGTTTTGGGACGCGGGGGACCCGTTCTGACGTTGGAACCTTCTTCTTCTTTCCCTTACTCCCTTCTTCAATGGCTGCGTTTACCTTTGTGACATTGTTAAGAAGCCTCCCTAGCCTCTTTCCCGTCCAAGGCGCATTCAAGGCATAATCCGAGAACACGGTCGCTAAGCCAAAACATCCTGCTTCTGGACTACTTATTTCGCATTGATTTTTACTGAATGGATGGAGCAAGGAATGCAAAATAAACGTGACTCTGTCATCGTTGTTCTTTTCTAAATCTACCACAACAAAGTCACCCTGTGCTACAACGCATTCTATTTTCCAAGACGTCAGTTTTACCCAATTCTCCTCTGCATCTATGGGGACTTTTAGCTGGTAAGCGAAACGCATGACAAACAATCCATCGGCGTCTTTCTCGACAATAGTGGTCCAGTTGTCCACCACATCTTCCTTCGGCTCGTAGTGGTCGTTGGAGTTTATATCCTGGATGTCGGCAGGGTATGGTTTGGCGAGCAACTTACAGAACATCTGAATCGCATGCCTATCCCCCATCTGCAAAACACGTGTGCTTACGTAGAAGCACAAATACGGACGTGCGTTCGTAAGTTGAAGGAATAACACAAACTAGAATGCAAATTCAGTGACGAAATTGAATAACTAGCTCAACCTATTGAAACGGGGTGATGAAAATATTGTCAGAGTTTTAATGATTGGCAGTGTGAATGTTACGGACGCACGTCCGTAACCCAATTCTTTGTCTTGAACCCCGTAAATGTACTGAAAATGTACACCTTTGGGGTTCAAGACCAAGAATTGGGCTACTATGCATCCGCAATATTGTTAGCGTTATTTGATTACGGACGCACGTCCGTAACCCAATTCGTTGTCTTGAACCCCGTAAGTGTACTCAAAATGCACACCTTTGGGGTTCAAGACCGCGAATTGGGCTACTATGCGTCCGCAATATTGTTTGAGTTAATTAATTACGGACGCACGTCCGTAACCCAATTCTTTGTCTTGAACCCCGTAAATGTACTGAAAATGTACACCTTTGGGGTTCAAGACCAAGAATTGGGCTACTATGCATCCGCAATGTTGTTAGCGTTAATTAATTACGGACGCACGTCCGTAACCCAATTCTTTGTCTTGAACCCCGTAAATGTACTGAAAATGTACACCTTTGGGGTTCAAGACCAAGAATTGGGCTACTATGCATCTGCAATATTGTTAGCGTTAATTAATTACGGACGCACGTCCGTAACCCAATTCGTTGTCTTGAACCCCGTAAGTGTACTCAAAATGCACACCTTTGGGGTTCAAGACCGCGAATTGGGCTACTATGCGTCCGCAATATTGTTTGAGTTGATTAATTACGGACGCACGTCCGTAACCCAATTCGTTGTCTTGAATTCCGTAAGTGTACTCAAAATGCACACCTTTGGGGTTCAAGACCGCGAATTGGGCTACTATGCGTCCGCAATATTGTTTGAGTTGATTAATTACGGACGCACGTCCGTAACCCAATTCGTTGTCTTGAACCCCGTAAGTGTACTGAAAATGCACACCTTTGGGGTTCAAGACCGCGAATTGGGCTACTATGCGTCCGCAATATTGTTTGAGTTAAATGATTACGAACGCACGTCTGTAACCCAACACCCTGTATCAATTCCCGCAAGAATACGAACGCGCGTCCGTAACCTTCTGGTTATTGATAGAGGGTGTAGGGTTATAGTGCTTTCGCAATATGTATGCATATAAATGTGATTATTGATTTCTTTTGTGTTTATTTGTTTAGTATTCAGTTGATTTTGGAGTGTTCCAGGGGTTTCTTGCAGGTTACGGACGCACGTCCGTAACCTAGGACGTAGTATTATTTTCGGAGCCTTAAACCCTGACAAGGTTACGGACGCGCGTCCGTAAACCTGACCCTCAACATGACCTCAATTGACAACATGCCAAGGTTCTGGGCGCGCGTCCGTAACCTTGGCATGATGTCACGTACCTTGGCATGTTGACACGTAAGGTCATGTTCATACAGAAGGTTACGGACGCGCGTCCGTAACCTTGGAGGGTTTAAGGGGTTGTCAAGTTACGGACGCGCGTCCGTAACCTGTGGTCTAACTGCTTCCGGAAATTGCGGGGGTGCAAGAACATACCTTTGCTGGTTTTTGGTGGAAACTCCTCTGTTGCACTAAACCTGTACACATAGCAATTGCAACATCGTCAGTCAATGACTATAGCATCTTTATGCAATTGCTATTACAGAATGCTATTCCAAAAAATGAAAAGCTGTTCAGAGAAACAAGTTCACTGCATACAATGACTACATGCAAAGCAGTACATGCAAACAAAGTTGCAAACACTACATGCAAGCACCACATGCAAACTCTAAATGCAAGCAAGGAAATGGAACTAGCAAAAAACAATAATACTAACCTGTTTTGAAAGCGCGTTCCTCACTCTCTTTACTGTAGCACCTGTGTCACAAAATGTAAACTCTCGTGTGAAAAATCGAACTCTATACTGAAAAAAGGCAAACTCTACTGTCTCTACTGCTCTCTCCAATATTCTATCTACTGCTCTCTCTAATATTCTGTCTACTGCTCTCTCTATTGCTCTCACTACTGTACCACCTTTGTCGCAAAATGCCTCTGTTATGAATAACCTAATTTAATACTGGGAAAAAAAATCTCTCTTCTGAGAAATGTCACTACTGATCTCCCTACTAATGTCACCACTACTCTCTCTCTAATGCGAAACAATGTAAGGACTTCAAAGTGGAGCACCGTAGCGATGCGGTGCAGTAAGGAGCTTGAGCAAAAGTAGAGCAAAACCTGAACTTACCAATGGCAAAAGCAAGAGGAAGAGGAAGAGCGTGAGCAAATGTAAGAGTAAGAGCAAGAGCAAGAGCAAGAGACAGAGTAAGAGCAAAGCGCAAGAGCAGCAGCAAGCGCAGCAGCAAGCGCAAGAGGAGCAGCAAGCGCAGCAGCAAGCGCAAGAGGAGCAGCAAGCGCAGCAGCAAGCGCAAGAGGAGCAGCAAGCGCAAGAGGAGCAGCAAGCGCAAGAGGAGCAGCAAGCGCAAGGGAGAGAGCAAGCGCAACAGTAGGAAGGAGGGGGGAAAAAAAGAGGAGCGGAGAGAAATGAGAGAACAAGCGGGAGAGAGAAAGACAGCCCGTTTCGAATGGGCCTAGGGTTACGCACGATGCCGTTTCGTGTCTTGTCTAGCACGACACGTGGGAGTGCTGCATTGGTAGTTGGGGTGGGATGTGATGGGATGGGAAGGGAGAGGGATTATATGGGTAGGGTTAGGGCCACTTCACACATGAGCCAAGAGCCGTGACCTTGTAATGGTGAGGACCCATGTCTCTCATCCACAGGCCGTACCATAGGTGTTGGGAAAGCCGTTTTAGGTAGTCACGGGCCCTCAAGCATAGTGTGAAGTGAGAATGGACCATGTTGTGGGACCATTGCATATTTTGTTGGCGGAAAAAGAGGGGAGGATTTGGTTTAATATAATATGTCTCCAAAAAATTTCAATTTAAGAGAATTACTTGGTGGTGTTGGCTGTCCTGGAATGTGTCTTGGAATGTATTCTGGAATCTGCCCTGAAATCTGTCCTGAAATTTGTCCTATCGGAAAAAATATTAAAAAAGTCATGGTCTCCCGGAATTTTCTTCAGACCCACCTCTTGGAGGTGGGCCAGACGCATATTTCGGTAGACCATGCTCCCTTATCCACAACCTGCCATGTAGGACTCCATTGGGACTTTTCATCCACGAACTTTTCTTTGGGCCTTTAGGCCTTCACCTCCTAGTGTGAAGTGAACTTGGATGGTCTCCGTCTTTTCGACCAATGAGAGCTCTTACATCGCCCAGGTCAGGGCCTTTGGCCTTGTGTGTGAAGTGGCCCTTAGGGTTGGGATTTAACATTTAAGTAGTCTCAATTTAGTATTAAATAAAATTATGGAACATATGACTAATTTTCCTCTAGCTCTTAGCTAATATGCTTGTAAAATCTCAAACAACCTCTATTGAACATGAGCACAAAATAATAGAAAACATTGTTCACAACCCTAATTAGCACACCAAGACGGCTCAATGTAAACCCTCAAGGCTAACATTTAGAGGTCTTTAGGAATATGGATCTTTGTTAATGGTTTCCACCAAAATCAATATGACATATCAAAATCATATGACACATCAAATTCCAATATGAGATATCAAAGTCAGTGTTTGATCTTTGATATGATTGGCTAAAAATACATGTTGCATAGTTTTCGGGGAAAACCTAAAAATATTCATGTCGCTAATATTGTTACTTCCCAAAATAATTAACCCCTAAACAAACAAAACATGAAGCATGGTTCCAACCACTGCATGGTCCATATCTTAGACTCATTAATATACACGGGCAGGTCACTCTATATGATTTTTGTGCAGCACGTACGGCGGAGAGGTATTTGTTTAGGGGCTATTTACCTCCAAGGCACGAATTAAGAGCTCCCTATAATTACTTAAATTTCTAAAATGGCATTTTTTTTGCACCCTACCGTTACTTATAATGCCGCATGTCATTGCAATGGGTATGCAATGCAAAAGTGGTGGGAAAAAGCATGGCAACAAAAGGTATAAAGAATACATACCATTGCGAAAAGCAAGTGCAAAATCTTTAGATGGAAACACAACAAGAGTGAGCGTGTGTTCACAAACACAACACCCGCTCCGTAAAAGTCCTTCACCCAAAGTCAATTTACATAAGTCTAGTGAAGACCATAAACATAGTGTACAATACTTACATGATAGTGTGAAACACTTGAAGATGAGCCGGGCTTGGTCATGAACCCTAGTATATTATGATTCGTTTAGGGTCACAAACTTGGACAACCACCAAGCGAAGTCGAGAAGAGAGTTAGGCAAGTTAGGCAAATGATGAGCCATTTTTTATCCATCCCCTGCTTGAGCATGCGGACAAAATTGATGGACCTACTAAACATACAATGTCCTTGGATCCTTATTTTTAGCCCCTATATTATTTTTACAAAAAAGGAATGGCCCGACTTTTATACCTATCTACCCTACTTGTAATGGGATTGTCTACTTTAATTGGACCCTTCATTATTTGGAATTCTTTTATAAATTTTATGTCAAATGAATTCAATCTTCCCTATATTATTCCGCATGTCGTTTTTATAATGCACTAAGTGACCTACCTGTGTTGATATAACATTCCATTCGGCTTGCTCTAGATTCAAATCCATGATGGCTTTATAAATTATTGTGTCAAGATGCAAGAAAGAAAAAAAGAAAAGAAATTCAACGAGTATGCCTTCAAAAATATAGATTCTTTGAGAAAGGCTTGCAACCACTTTCAACACCATCAGTCACATCTAATCAAAATATATTTACTAGTTGTGATAAGTTTTGTTTATAAACCTAACATATTAATAAAATAATATCCAAAACTCTTTCTAAAGAGTGTCAAGATTGCGAGAAAATGGTGAAATGGGACCCTAAACCCTAAACCCTAAACTCCAAAGCCTAAACCCTGACCCTAAACCCTAAAAACATTTGGTATATCCAAGGTTGTGTTCACAATATTCGAATTTAGTTATTTATCAGTTCTAAAATTAGAATCATTTAACAGTACCTTAGAAGGTGGTGCTTTTACTTTTGTAAGCAATGACATTGTGTGATCACATATTATTATGCAAGCAACTACCAAATTCTTGTTGCATGAGTTCCAAACCGAAAGCGGGCATATTTGTAACTCTCTTAATATAATTATATATTTCACAATCATAAACACTACAACTAAATCGAAGAGATATCAAGCCTCAATTGATACATTGGGCTATAGAAGGGTGTGTAAACCTATTGGAATAGCCTAAATTTGACAATTGACATAATATGCCTGAAACATAAAACTAAACACACACTAAGGTAATGTACAAGCTAACACTTATTTTACAGATGACGAATGATCATGGCTTTATATTCAAGGCTCATTATTACTAATCTCCCCTTAATCGTCAATCAAATTTCTCCTGCAAATCTTTATTATGTCAAGGTGCAAGAAAAAAAACAAGGGAAAAAAAAAATTGTCAATCAAAAATGTATCTTTGAAAGATGTTGTCAACCGTTTTTTGGCTTCTTAGGCATTTAGGGGTTCAATTGTAAGCCCATCCCAAACTTTGGAACTCCCAATCTTGCATTTTGAAGCCAAACAAATCCTAAAATAGGCTTACATTTTATAATTTCCCTCTAGGATGCCCCCACTTCCATTTATTGCGTGGTCATCGTGCAATCATGATAAGCATCAAGCAAACATAGTGCGTATCATGGAAGATACCATGTGCGATGTGGGGTATTTATAGGGGCAGTAGGCGGCGGGAATCGGCTTTAGGGTTGAGTGTTTAAAAATTTATATATAATTTATCTTTGGATGCGGAGTACTACATAAGGGCTGGCCCCCCCACCGAAAGACTCTTTTTGCACTGTCTGGTGGGACGTCGTCCTCGATAGCTCCGAGAGGAGAACCCCCAATCATAGCGGCAATGGAGAGCGATTTACGCGGTATGTCATGTCGCCAAGCGGCATCACCGCTAATACCGCCGTAAATACCGGAAGGTTACGGACGCGCGTCCGTAACCTTTACGCGTCATCATCTCTAGAGCACTAGTCGCGAGAAACTGAGTAGACCCTATCCGGTTCTTCATTTGTGTCAATGCTTGCACTGTTAGTTTACGGACGCGCGTCCGTAACCTTCATTCTGGCAGATGATCGTGTCCGAGGTCTCTGAGTACTGTCGCGTTTGTGTCAATGCAAACGCGGTATGTTTACGGACGCGCGTCCGTAACCTTCCATCTGACAGTTTCCAGTCGGTTCTCAGAGTAGAACTTTGTATCAATTCTAGCTCTGTTAGGTTACGGACGCGCGTCCGTAACCTTCCGTCTTACAGTTTCCAGTGACTTGGTTCCCTGATTAGACCTTTCTGTCAATTCCAGCGCGGTTAGGTTACGGACGCGCGTCCGTAACCATCCCTGTTAACTTCTTCTTGGTTTAGGGGTTTAACAGACCTTTGTATTAATACCATCTCGGTCAGGTTACGTACTCGCGTCCGTTGCCTTCCATCTAACAGTTTCCAGTGACTCACTTCCTTGATTAGACCTTTGTGTCAATTCCAGCGCGGTTAGTATACGGACGCGCGTCCGTAACATTTCCTGTGACTACTTCATGTGACTTATTTCTTAGATTATACATTTCTTTCAATGCTATCGAGTTTACGGGCGTGCGTCCGTAAACCTGCGTTGGCCACCTACCTTTTACCATTTTTCTCTTTCACCACTATGGTTTGCTGCAATTCCTTCAGCTTCAAATCAAACTGTTCTTTTGGTTGTCCCTGGCCTGAACTGTACTTTCATTGCAACTTCATACCTCTATTGATGTCACTGGATCTGTGCTACTGATCATGCTTTACGGACGCGCGTTCGTAACACTACTCTTGCTAACATTGCTTTGTTTGTCGACTGTGTAGGCGATAGCGCATTTGAGTTGTCGTCGGATCCCTCAACCTCTGATGACGAATTTGAAGACGCCATTGGTGATGCATTTCAAACCCCTATCTCCAACATTGTGGATGGAATTGGTCACAATCCCAATCCGTCCATTGAAGCGGTGTTGGATGATGATAACGATGAATATCTTCCACCGTGTCAGGGTTATTCAAGAGATCAATGGATTGGTCTTGACGTTGTCCTTGTCAATGAACATGGCGCTCCTGTTGCTGATGGTGTTTGTAGAAATACAAACCCCAAGGATTGTGTTGATGCTCTCCCCCTAGGTGATGATGACGTTGGTGTTTGCATTTTGAATTCTTTGGCACCCGCGGATGTGCCCCCGGGTTGGCGTTTCTCTCTTCGGCGTTGGCCTCACCGTAATGTCATGCACGATGGAGTAAGCTTATGGAATCAAGGACGCCGTCACATACAAATTCAACATGCTTTGTTGGAATCCATGCGTCCTCGAAAAGGTTTCCGAAAATATGACTCTGAGCGTGTACCTCCTGCAATGTCACAACGTCGTCGTGACCATGTATTGGGAGATGGATCTATTAGATCTGTGGCAACGGTGGATTGTTGTCGGAAGAAGTGTTGCCAATTGTTTCCTCGTGATAAAATTAAATCTCTACGGCAAGAAATGTGGCTTGCGGATTTCCGAATGCGAACATCAAAGAAGCTTGAGGTTCATCGCAATATACACATGGATGGTGGAGGTCATAAGATGGTCACATTGGAAAATGTGGAAGTATGTTGTAAGGCATGGTACACCATCCATGCGGTATCGAAGGCCGACTTTTATCGGTTTCGTAATCATTCCTCTCTAGGGCGCCGTTCTTCCTTCCATGGTAACTTCGGCACAAAGAAGCCTAGGGAGGCTACACGTCAGGCTGCTGCAACATTATCATCCCTTATTTTGCCCTTGGCTGATGCCATGCCCCACAAGACAAGAACTCTCCCTTCGGGAGAGAAGGTTGTTCAAATGGTTTTGCCGGCTGGAACAAAATGGAAGAACATCTTGGTGGATGTCAATGATGTTGGCCAAAGAGCGGGATGTGGGCCCATTTCTTTGTCCAAGTTGAGTGTCATCAGAAGCCAACAATTTGCGGAGTATGTTACGAAAAGACCGGGTGACAAGTTTGCGCGTTGTACTGCTTGTGAAAAATACAAAGGCCTTCGAGATGCTCATCCCATTGGCACGGAATCGCACAGTAGACATCAAAGGAAGTACATCGAGCATGTCAACAACCAAGATGCACACCGCCAAGATTACTACAAGAATCGTGCACTTTCTATAATGAGGCCGAACGAGGTTTTGACTATCATTCATGACAAGATGGACCATGCCAAAACTGCTTGCCCTTGCTATGCTCGCAAAATCAAAGCCACCGATGGACTTTTCAAGCTCCCAATAGCTGTCACAGGTTCGTAAACCACAACGATGACTTATTCATTTCTGGAAGGTTACGGGCGCGCATCCGTAGCTTTGTCTTTTCTATATGTTGCTAGAAAATTTTCTCTCTCCATGCACTATTTCAAAAAAATCTTGGATGTAGTCCTCACTTCATGTTATCGTTTTTAACGCATTGTTTTATTTCTAGGAATGATCGCACATGGCCATGTGGACGTGAAGTATGCGCATTATGGTTTGGACTTCTACCCTGGAGATGCCAACCATACCGTGGGATCTTTTGCCAAACTTCTACGAGATCTTGAAAAACCACCGACGTCTTCGTCCCGTGCTCTGTTTGAGGGTGCCGGAACAACACCTCTTTATGAGGCCGTACTTGATGGGAAGGAGGTGTGTTTGAATTCATTGGCGGAACCCCCTCAACAACACGTTCCTGGAAAACAACTACCGCCGACTCTGCATGTGCAACTTGATAATTGTGCAAAGGACAACAAATGTCGATACGTTTTTTGCTTTTGGTCATTGCTCGTAGCCAAAGGAATTTTCAAGGAGGTCTTTGTTTCTTTCTTGATGGTTGGTCATACACATGATGACATTGATGCTTCATTTGGACGTTGGAGTATGAAATTGCATGAAGAAGATTTTCCAACAATTCCACTTCTCATGAAATCGTACATGGATTTAGATAATGTACCGGTCATTCCGCATTTGATTGAAGAGGTACCTGATTTCAAGGCATTCATCAAACCATTCATTCTCAAAGGAGGCGACCGCTTAGTTGGCCATACCAAAGCTCAACAATTCCGCTTCTACATGCGCGATGATGGTATGCCGGCAATGCAATTCAAAGTTTTGTGCACGTCACCGAATTGGGGCCCAGATGAAGGAATCCTTGTTTGGCGCCGAGACGAGGATGGGAAATGTATGTTACCGGATGGGGAGCCAAAGCCTTGCAAACCCGACCCCATGAGGAATGGGCCGGAAATCATTAAGGGCATATCGGGATTCATCGAATACTGGAAAGAGTTGTGTGAGGAAGACATCACAAGGGTTGTTCGGGATACACATGAACCACTCATCGAGTATTGGGATCGCATTCGGTCCGCTTTGCAAACGATGGATATTGATACCCGGTCAATTTTGACACAAGGCTTTTGGCCACAAAGTCGAGTGACTGTGTTGGAGTCTGACGCCATGTTCTTCAGCAATGGGGATGTCCGTGAGGAATTCGCTGCAGACGAGCATTACGTAGGCCCTGCTCGCAATCGCCCAGCTCCGTCATTTCGCGTTGGTGTTGATTGCCACGAAGGCTATATGGTCCTCGTACGTGCCGGAGACGAGGAACACCCCAAGCCCATATGGTTGGTAAAAGCATTGTCGTCGCCTAATTTTGTTCCAACTAGCCCCAATTTCCGTCAAATTGAGGTGGAGTACTGCCGCCCAAGCACGAGAGACCCAAATGTGTTGCGGACCTATTTAGGTTGGGATACAAAAAAAGGTTTTAAGTGGACAATGGACTCGGCATTTGAACCAGTATGGATAAACACGGATACTATACTTTGTGCTTGGAAGCCGCGAAAAGGGTCCAAATCGGAGACAATGACCATCCCCCAAAAACATATTGATTTTGCCAAAGACAACTTGGCTCGTATTGCGGCCGCAGAAAATGACATTGAGAATGGAAACGAGGTTGAAGATGAAGATTGTGAATAAGAGCACAAGAGCAAACTAGGTTCATGATTGTGTTAAATAGTATGTAAAGAGCTTTATTATAGGAATTATATGGCACCATTGGGGCCAAAATTGCTTGGATTGGGCTCATTTGTTTGTAGGTTCAAAATTTTAAGAAATCTAACAAGACAAGCTATGTTTTGCATGAAATTTGCAATTGTCTACACATTGTATTGAAACAAACTTTCCCACATTGTGCTATCAAATGTCTTGTAAATGTTGAGTAGCTACATAATACATTGTGCATTTGCCAAAATAATATACTACTCCAAATGTTACATTTGGGAATGTTGTGCATGCTTTGGAATGTACCATCCTATTCAACACAACCCCTATGTTACGGATGCGCATCCAATAGTCCATAATAATAAATCCAATGGTTTTTTTTGGACTCCATAATTCTTCCCAATGTTCCCAATGTTCCCAATGTTCCCAATGTTCCCAACATTCATGGTATTGGCATCCTAAACTATGGGCCACATTTATTTTGAGACTTCCCAAAGTCTCCATTTAACGAATATAGTGTTATATTGCGAATTTAATCATCAAAGATTAATTATTCATTTCCTCTCTGGAAAATAAACCAATTTACACTTGGTAGTCCATATGCACACATGACCATTGTCTCATAACAAACACGATTCATGTGGTGAATTTTTTTGGTATTCCTTAGTCTCAACAGGAAGTAACTGTAAATATGACTATTTATGAACCAGAAAAGCTTAAGTAAGTAGGTATGAATGAGGCTATTGACTGAGATATCAAAATGTAGGAGTGTAAAGGCTATGGCCTGACTCTAGGAAACAAGGAGGTATTTTCTGCCGAATGGATGATTCTTCTTTCTTTGTTGGTGGCTTGAAGGTAATTTCCCGCTAGACACTCTTGAGAAGTGAATAGTTGTAGCGAGTTACCATTGTGTTCGGGTGTGACCAGGGATGTACAAATGGACGTGACGCGGCCTAAACGCGTCACGTCGCGTCACGAATGACGTGACGGCGTCACGTCGCGTCACGTCCAGGGTGTGACGCCAAACGGACGTTACTGTAGTAAAAAAAATTTACTAATGGGATTTTTTTTTCGGATAAGTAATTATTTCGACATCAATACAGGCAGTCGTCTACCATGGTCGACTGCTATATAGGCAGTCGACCATTGTAGTCGACTGCTAACTTAGCAGTCGACTACAATGGTCGACTGCTAATGTAGCAGTCGACTAAGTGGTCGACTGCTATATAGGCAGTCGACCACTTAATCGACTGCTAACTTAGCAGTCGACCATTGTAATCGACTGCTAACTTAGCAGTCGACTACAATGGTCGACTGCTAATGTAGCAGTCGACTAAGTGGTCGACTGCTATATAGGCAGTCGACCACTTAATCGACTGCTAACTTAGCAGTCGACTACAATGGTCGACTGCTAATGTAGCAGTCGACCATTGTAGTCGACTGCTAATGTAGCAGTCGACTAAGTGGTCAACTGCTATATAGGCAGTCGACCACTTAATCGACTGCTAACTTAGCAGTCGACTACAATGGTCGACTGCTAATGTAGCAGTCGACTAAGTGGTCGACTGCTATATAGGCAGTCGACCACTTAATCGACTGCTAACTTAGCAGTCGACTACAATGGTCGACTGCTAATGTAGCAGTCGACTAAGTGGTCGACTACTATATAGGCAGTCGACCACTTAATCGACTGCTAACTTAGCAGTCGACTACAATGGTCGACTGCTAATGTAGCAGTCGACTAAGTGGTCGACTACTATATAGGCAGTCGACCACTTAATCGACTGCTAACTTAGCAGTCGACTACAATGGTCGACTGCAAATGTAGCAGTCGACCATGGTAGTCGACTGCCAATGTAGCAGTCGACTACCACCGTCGACTGCTATATAGGCAGTCGATTACCATGGTCGACTGCCATATAGGCAGTCGATTACCTTGGTCGACTGCCAATGTAGCAGTCGACTACCACCGTCGACTGCCTGTATAGCAGTCGACCATGGTAGTCGACTGCCAATGTAGCAGTCGACCATGGTAGTCGACTGCCAATGTAGCAGTCGACCATGGTAGTCGACTGCTACATTGGCAGTCGACCATGGTTGATAGTCGACTGCTATGTTGCCGTCGACGAAGATAGTCGACTGCAGTTGTAGCAGTCGACCATTGCCGTCGACTGATACTATTAACAGACAAATGCAGTCAACATCATATGTTTGTTGGGTTAAATTTTAATGGTTTGGGTATAGTGGAATATGGATGGATGGAAGTAGTTTAGGAAAAATGTGATTAAAGCCAACAATAATATGTAGAAGGAAAAAAAACCGCGTTGTATTAAAACAAGTATATCGTAAAGATATAAAAAATATACAAGGTTTAGGGTTTATCAATGATACACACATACTACCTTAACCCCTACGATGTTGCCTAAAGAACTAAACAGACTAAACACTATCCTTAACCTCAGTTCTCCAGCAGTCTATCGGCTCATCCCACCCCACAAACGGCATCTGCATCCGTAGTTTGGCGATGGTCAATGAAATGCGGTTCGACACGTTCTCGCATGTCAATGCACTCAAAGTGACATCCCAAATTTTCCTTCCTTCATTGGCAAAGAGAATTCGGTCATCACCATCGTTGCAAAGTTGTCGAGCAATCATGCCGACCGCATAACACTCAGCCTCCGCGGTGTAATATACATCGGGATCATGGTGTCTCCTGTTTTGGATGTAAAACAGTTCCGGCGCCACCCAAAACTTCTCCTTCCTCAATTTTTCCTTCGCTTCTACGGTTTCCGCATGCCATAGCGATAGGACATCCTCACCCGAATGCGTTGCACATCCCCAATCGCACACCCCAATCTTGAGGCTCCCGTCCGATTCCCAATGCAACATAATGTTGTCAATGGATAGATCGTTGTGTTGCACATTTGCAGCGTGCAAAGCCTCCATGATCCATAACAATGCCCAAGCCAACTTTACCCTCTTCGCCCGGAACTTTTGGACTTGGTCATAGAGTTGCCATTCGGTTGCGTCCATTGTCAAAATGTTGGCATTTGGGCGGTGGGCTCTATCCCGAATGAACATCTCTCGTAGAGTGCCCCCGTTCCACCATAGTGTATAGCCCGCATTGGACACACTGTTGATTAACCAAAACTTGATGAAACCTGGATGCGTGCTCTTTAAAACGCATGCCTCCGCACTTACTTGGATACGAGCTTTTTGCCTATCCGACGTCTTTGGGGTCTTTTCAGCCCACGTAATCTCCGGTGGGAGACGATCGTCGCCCTCGATCCTCACCTTCCTCACCTCCCCGTAACCCCCCACCTTCTTTATGCTCTTCAAACTCACGACATTTGCCGTATCGGGAATCCACAATAGTTGGCATGGGCCCGACACCCTTAGCCACTTCTCCAATTTCTCCGCCTTCCAAGGAATTATTTTGGAGGCCGTCTTGGACAATCCTTTGGCCACGGGATCCCACCACAAAAATATTTCCCGGATTCTTACAGCTCGAGGGCTCAACACCTCGCCTGTTTCGCCCTCCGGGAACATGTTCTCAACCAATTGCTTGAGGTTGAAAATACCATTTTGGGCCTTATTCTTCACCCATGAATCGAACCCCGCAAGATTCCTATCACCGCTAAACTCGGGCCATCCACTTCCTGTCGAATAGCAACCTCCATGTCCCTTTTAATTATCTCAACCCTTTTGTGTTTCGGCTGCTCCAAAAAACGGAATTTGATGCCGGCCTCCCCATTCCTCAAATACTAGTCAACTATGGCTTGGTGGACCTTTGCCGTTATCGCATCCGAGAATTTTACCCTTGGTTTCCCACTCCTACTCGACGACCCTGAGGCCGCGGAAGCCCCTCCTTGGCTGCTCGTAGGGGCACCGGCATTTGGGCGGACGGGAACGGTAGTATCTGAACGGGGGGTAATATTGGCTCCCGTTCCCGAAGCACTTCCTGATCCCACATCGGAATGTCGTTGCCGCTTAGGGGGCCGTTTGTGCACCCTGCCGGGTGCATCCGGCTCGTCCTCCGGCATCCTCCAACTTCGATCCTCCATCGTGTTTAAAAACACGCTATTATTGTGTTCACAAACACAACTCAAATGTGTTTACAAACACGGCCGTATTCACACCGCTCCACCGCAAAAAATCGGATCCAAAATTGGCAAGAGTTTGCACCCTAAACCAATCTTCCAACCGCCCCCTAGGCCCTCTCAAAACATTAGGCAAAGGATGCTAGGCATGCTTAGTCCCAATGTCCCGCTTGAGGAGGGGTGGTTGAAAAATGATGTCAAAGAGGCCTCCCCACTTATATATATAGGTTGGGTGGGCCTCACACCGACGGTACGACCGGACGCCGCGCCCCTGGATCCTGACCGTTGGACCGTGCATCATCCAACGGCCAGGATGGATGCGACGATTGGTCGACTGCTATACGGCAGTCGACCATCCAGTCGACTGCCAGATAGCAGTCGACTCTGGATAAGGCAGTCGACAATTAGCAGTCGACCGCGGCGTCGACTGCTATGTGGCAGTCGACGTGTGGGCCGACTGCATTTAGCAGTCGACTGCGGGGGTCGACTGCCATGTCGACTGCTAGTTTGCAGTCGACCCTGGAAGTCGACTGCCACGTCGACTGCCAAGCAGCAGTCGACCCCCGATGTCGACTGCGAATGGCAGTCGACGTGGCAGTCGACCGCCATGTCGACTGCTAGTTTGCAGTCGACCCCGGAAGTCGACTGCCACGTCGACTGCCAAGCAGCAGTCGACCCCCTATGTCGACTTCGAATGGCAGTCGACGGGCAGTCGACCGCCATTTCGACTGCTAGTTTGCAGTCGACCCCGGAAGTCGACTGCCACGTCGACTTCCAAGCAGCAGTCGACCCCTGATGTCGACTGCGAATGGCAGTCGACGTGGCGGTCGACTGCCATGTCGACTGCTAGTTTGCAGTCGACCCTGGAAGTCGACTGCCACGTCGACTGCCAAGCAGCAGTCGACCCCCGAAGTCCGCTGCGAATGGCAGACATTGGACCTCCCCCCTCCAAACATAAACAAATTGCTTTTGCAATGGATCCTATAGCAGATTACTCTAAACACTTTTAATATCATAGCATCTTTTATATTTAGTGCACGTTCAAGCGTCGGGACTATAAAGGGTTCACCGCTCATTAGCATTCATCATTCCCCCTCGCTCTAGTTGGCCTTGATTGCCTTTTGGCATTCGTTGCAAGTGGAGAGAGGTAGTAGGTTATATTGGGATGGGCACGCGAAACGAATGGAAGCCTTGGTTTGTGCCCAAGGAGTGGACTCCAACGTCCAAGAAGGTCGAGTGCAAATTTTGCGCGTTGGAATTAGTTTATAGGAAGGACCGCATGGTTGCCCATTTGGGATACGAAAAAAATGACGGCAAGATGCGGGGGGTGGCATTGTGTCAACGTCAAGGGCCGATTGTAAAGTCTTTATTTTCGAGGTGCGGCGGATCGTGGCCGCCAATTCCGGATGACTTTGTGGACGAGTGCGTTGAGGACGGGGGAGAAGCTGTGGTCGGGTCCCAACAACAAGCGTCATGCGGTGCATTGTCGAACGCGAACGGAAGCCAAACCGCTCCACCATCGCCCGCACCGTCAGTGGCAAGGGAGTTGGTGTCCGGGACGACTCCCGAACCCCACCGACGTTCCCAACGGCAAATGGGACTGAAAGAAGGGATGCAAAATTCGACAAAACGAGACTTGGATACAAAATGGTCGCAAGCCTTTTATGAGGCTAATATCCCCATTAGTATTGTCCGCCATCCCGCGTTCATCCAGGCCGTTAAGGCAACCGCCGAGGCTAGAATTATGTACAAACCCCCAACATACCATGCAATGCGCAAGAGTTTACTTGACGATGCACGGTTCAATACACAAAAAATCGTGGAGTTGAAGACAACATCATCCATCCACAAATATGGGTGCACTATTTGTTCGGACGGATGGGAGAATGTTGTCCACCGCCCTTTGATGAACGTCATGCAAATTTGTCCGGCGGGCGACGTGTTCCTTGGTTCCATCGACACCACCGGTAGCACAAAGGATGCCGCCTACGTGGCTACCGAGGTCAAACGCTACATCGTTGGAGTGGACCCCACAAAGGTTGTTCAAGTTTGCTTCGATAATGCGGCGGCCATGAAAACCGCGGCGAGCAATATTAGCCGGGAATGGCCACACATATATTGGCAAGGGTGTGCGGCGCATTGTTTGAACTTGTTGTTGAAGGATTGGGGTAAACAACGATGGGCGAAGGACGTCGTAGACAAGGCGAAGGACATTGTCAAATACATCCGGGCCCACCAATGTCCGACGGCGGTCTTCCTCACCTACTCGCCCAATTTGGGCTTGAAGATGCCCGGGTCCACACGATTCGCCACCAACTTCCTCATGATTGACCGGCTTCTAAAGGTGAGACATGCTTTGGAACAAACGGTTATTCATCCCGATTGGACCGCCTACGTGAACAAATTAAATAGAGGAGGCGATGATCGAAGGAGAAGTGCAATGGAGGCACGTCAAATCAAGACAACGGTTAATGACGACAGTTTTTGGACAAGTTGCGATAATTACCGCCACATGTCGGAGGAGGTGTTGAAAGCATTGAGAGTGTTTGATGGCGTTGAACCGGCAATGGGCAAGGCTTGGTTGACCATGAAGAACTTGGAGAAACATGTGCTTAGCCTAAGGAATCCTCCTTTCAACCTAGCACACAACCTCGCTACCTTGGCCGAAGAAGATTTCTACAGCCGGTGGCGTATGATGACCACGGACCTACACCATGCCGGTGCAATCTTGAATCCTTATTTATTGGACGATAACGTCGTCCACGAAGACGCGGCCGTTAAATCCGGATTCTTGGACGCCATGAGGAAGTTGACCACGGGCAAGGACGGTCATTACGGTCGGGTTGTGGCCGAATTTCAAGCATTCAAAGAGCGTAGGGGCGCGTTCGCCAATATGCCCCTAGCCATGGAAGCCAACATCCCACCCCACGAGTGGTGGGACCTCGTGGGCGAAGGTGGCACCCACTTGGCCCCTTTGGCAAAGCGAATATTGGCCCAAGTGTGCTCCTCTTCGTCTTGCGAAAGGAATTGGAGTAGTTATTCGTTTGTGCACAACAAGACTAGAAACCGGTTGAGTTCGGCGAGGGCCGAAAATTTGGTGTACATTTATACCAATTCACGGTTGGCACGGGAGAGGGTTGATCGGGACTCGGGCGCATGGTATCTAGTGAACATGATGTCCGAAGACTCCGACTATTCGGCCGACGAGGATATAAATGGTGACCCCCCCGCGGGACCCGGCGGGGATTCCTCGGGGCCTTCGGACAACGAGAGCGATGGGGGACATGGTGGAGGGAATTTGGGCCTTGACAACCACAATGATCCGTTTGTATACGATGGTGATCTTCACATGTGGGCCAACATAGCCGGTCGGGAGTTTCTCTCCACTACGCATGTGCGTCCCGCTACGCCGACAACTACAATACCCGATGTACCGGTAGACATTCAACCCGTAGTGGATGAAGATGTAGTGGCCGAACCACATGTGGATGAAGCTCTTGAAGCGGCTCCGAACCGGATGGACATGGACGAAGTCCCACCACATGCTTCTCCCATTCATCCACCGACGGATGTTGTGCCCACTCCTATTGTGCCGACAACATATGCACAACCCATGCAAACTACACCACCCTTTCCCGAGCCCCACGGAGAGGGCACGTCCAATGTTGTCCTTAACACTAGTCCATTGCGAGGTATTGGGCAATGCCCGGCCGTTGCGCGAGCACCGGAATCCGACTCGGATGACACATTGGCGCAACACATTGCGCGTCGGGCCCCAACAATACCACGCATGGGCTCCCGGTTGGTTGGTGCCACCATCGGCATGCGCGCCCCATGCCCCACACCGGCTAGGCCTCCCCCTAATATTGCATTGACAAACTTTGGTCGGACCACGAGAGGTCAAAAAAGAAAACGACAAAGGGATGTGCGAGAATGGAGGACTACCGGGGCCACCCCACTTGCACGTCCACAAACTGACGGCGTTATGGATGCAACGGGTTCAAGACCAATGGTATCGATTAGAATGCCAAGGGCTGGCACACGGCTTAGTCGAATTCCCGGCCCGGCAATTGATGGCCACGAGTCCGACGCCCGAACAGATGACAATGCCAGCACGGACGATGAATCCGGCGTAGGCGAAGCTCCCGATGATAGTGATTACCAAGCACCGCCCCCAAGAGTAGCTGTGGGAGGGCCACGCAGGACAAGGAATTCTATTCCTCAAGACAACGATAATGCCCCTTCATGAATGAATATTTATAGTAATGTCAAATGTCCTATGGTGTTCAATGGGTTTAGTTGTATTGGTGATCAATTTTTGTAATAACTATTTTTGGGTATGTTTGTTGAAAAAATAATGTGAATTTCAAATTTGTATGTTGGATGTTGACTAGAAATTGAGCCTACATGTATGATGTAGGGTTTAGGAAATGAATGTCCAATGTGCACTAAGGTTAGGACTCAGGAGTAGGACACATGGAAATGATTTGTAATGCCAATAGGCCCTATGTAGTGTTGCATTTTTTATTCTATAGGTCGGAGGCGGCATTATAAAATAATTTTAAGAATATTTAAGACTACTTTTATGTTTTTATTATTGAAAATCATCGAAGACATCAATCCGTGAGGTCCTTTATGGCAAATCATTGTCGAAAACATTCCCCTCTTCTAGGATTAGGTCATCGAGCTCTTCTCCGCCCAAATATTGATCCAAGAATGATGACATTGTAAATGCAGACCACCATTCACGACTTGTCCGATGTGCCATGTGGGGCGTTATGTATTCCAATATTTGCCAATTTGTGTGGCAAATTGGCAATGCTCAAGGCTCAAACATTGCCATTGAGTTTGAATGTACTAATGCTATATGGTAATATGGAACAATTGTCAAAGTTGAGCGTGTCTATATTTGCCCTATTGCCATGGATTGGCTATAGTCGTGAACTTATAATAAAAAACATTTAAAAATGCCGTAGAAATTTGTCGAGGATTTTTAAATGCATTTTAAATGTGTATTTTAAGATAAAGTAAAAATAAATGCACCTCTAGCCCTATGTCATGTGGGAGGATGAAATGAATGTCCAATGTGCACTAAGGTTAGGAGTAGGACATATGGAATTGATTTGTAATGCCAATAGGCCCTATGTCATGGGCGAGGATGGAATTAATGTCCACACACACACACATATATATATATATTGCAAATACCCCCAAATATATATATATATATATATATATATATATTGCACATACATCCATATATATAGCGCATACATATAAAACATACGGTATACCGGGAACCCACATATATATTGCACATACACATACATATTGCAATTTGCACGTACACCCATACATGTTAGACATACATATTGCACACGGGTGTAGCTAATAAGGAAGTTATCATTTGTTTAAATAGCGATCCACTTTTATTTCACATTACGGATCATATCTTTTACATAGTGCGATTATATCCACTAGGCCTAAACACATATACAATGTGTTTGCTAGGATTAAATCGGCGAACTATATAGAACATGAACCGCTACATCTACATAGAAAAATTATAATGTCAATAGTCGCTCCGAAGGACAAATCCAAAAGTTGGTGCATCGACGATATTCGGCAGAACGTTTGTCGACTTGAAGCCAATATTCTCCATTCTCCACAAGCATATCCCGCAAGTATTCAAGTTCCATTATGAAAATATCGTTGAGCCGAGCATGCTGAACTTGCCATCGAATTGGGATGGCAATGCGTTGCGTATGGCTGAACATGAAGAGGTTCAGTCGGAACGCTCGCAACAATTCGGCGAGCTCCGAAGTCCCTCTCACGCCCCTAAATCGATGCCCCATTGGTATGTCTACGTCCCAAATCGACATACGCAACGCATTGTAGACTTCTCCCATACCAAAATGTTCCCGCCAAGCTTTGTTAACTCCCATGTATTTAAAAATACATATGAGAGTTAAAAAATTCGCCCTCACTTCACACCCCCGCCCATACTCTCCTCGGTGATATGGCTCCAAAATAGGCTCTAGGACCTTCGGCAATATGTGCTCCCCCACAATTTCCGCGGTCAATCCGGGTAAAATGGTCGACGGTGCCATGTTTGGCACAACCCTGAAATAGCAGCTTCTCCGCTCCTTCTCCCTTTGTTCTCCGTTTGCAAAGCTTGCTAAAACAGGCTATGGCCAATGGAGAACTTGGGAATGAGGGAAATGGGAGGTTGGATTGCTATATATATGCATCCTTTGTCATGATTGTATGCATTTAATGCATGATTTGACTAAGCTAACGCTCTTCCCAAACCCTAACGCCTAATTTCGACTGCTGGGCAGCAGTCGATTCGCATATTCGACTGCTGGGCAGCAGTCGACTGTGGATGGTCGACTGCTACACAGCAGTCGACTGATAAAATCGACTGCTGGAAGGCAGTCGACTGTGGATGAATGACTGCCTTCCAGCATTCGACCATCTTAGTCGACTGCTAGGAAGCAGTCGATTTTATCAGTCGACTGCTGTGTAGCAATCGACCAGCCACAGTCGACTGCTGGGCATTTATCAATCGACTGTTGCCCAGCAGTCGATTTACATAGTCGACTGTTATGAAGCAGTCGATTTGCATAGTCGACTGCTGTGTAGCAGTCGACCATCCACAGTCGACTGCTGTGCAGCAGTCGACTATGCAAATCGACTGCTACAAGGCGGTCGACTGTGGATGGTCGACTGCTATGAAGCAGTCGATTTGCATAGTCGACTGCTGTGTAGCAGTCGACCATCCACAGTCGACTGCTGTGCAGCAGTCGACTATGCAAATCGACTGCTACAAGGCAGTCGACTGTGGATGGTCGACTGCTACACAGCAGTCGACTGCCTTGCAGCTTAATTTAGACAACTAATTAGACACACCCATAACCCAACCTGCCAAATCATTGGATGCCACCCGAGGGCCCACACTGCGATATCCCTATAAAATCAAGTGTGCTACCCACCATGAGGCCACCTTGCCTCGTAGTGATTTTGAGGACCTTGTATGCGTCGCGTACATTGCCCAAGATCAACTACGGTGTGGGCAATCCATAGGATTGCGATGGCTGGGAGTGGCAAGATACGGGATGCGGGTGGTTCGTCAAGAAGTATGTATTACAATCCCCGACACGCATGGGGCTTGCCGGACGAACCGGACGAATTTACACCCGAGGTGGTTGCAGAGAACACTCGAAATGAGGACGATTTGCGCAGTGTTTTACGTCCGATTCAAGGGTTCACTGAATTCTATTGGGTTCGACTGCCTAGGAGAAAAGTTGATCGTCACCACCGCGGATACTTGGACGCCCAAGAAAGGCCCGCATGCCGCATCGGTTACAAGGAAAAACTTTTCCCATGGCACTTGTTTCAGGACCTTAGCGACGTTCTCACGAAGGGGAAAAATCAATTGTATTTTCGAAAAAACTATGGGACCTTGTGGAGGTTCTACCAAACCATAAAACACTCGGTGCATGACGCAATTCATTGGGGGTTCAACCGGTGCACCGCGCACCAAAAGGAATACCGGGTGTATAGAGAGTACACACTTAGGTCGTCAATGTAAGATTTGCCCACGAATATGGTGAGAGCGTAGTATCAAGTTTGTACTTGCACGTATACTTACGTATGTTGGTAAGTTGGAAATGCGCAATATATGAATTCCCAGCAATATTGCGGTGATGTTTTCCGCTTGGTGTGAACTTATAATCATGCCACATGGAATCATTGTCACAGTTATTTGCATCGATACGTGTTTGATTCAAGTGCAAATGCATGTAGATGCAAAGTCCATGGTTTAATTGGATGTTTGTGGCAACCGATTGTGTGGGCAAACATAAGAAATGATCATTGTGCGACACTTGTACATTACTCCCAAAATTGATAGTGAACAATAATTCACTTATAAACATTTCCAAAATCATGGTTTTTCCCGCATTGTGTACAATTGACTATCAAATAATGCCTCCTAGTCCAACGCCTATCTCACAAACACTAGCCAACATTCCTAATCCGGCTCCGAATCACTATCCAATGCAATGGGGGGTCCGCGGCTTGAGCTTGCACCGTTCAGATTTGGTGGCCGTAGTGTCCGGCGCCTCGCCTCACGCCTGCTCTCGGTGATGGCCCATAGTTCTTGCGCCGCAGTCTCCCGGTCAGCTTGTGCACGAGCGCGCGCGCGGTCTCCAATGTGCAACCCCCTCGCGGCATTCGGATGGCGCAGGACGTCTTGCATGGTGGGGCTAGAGGCCCCGTCACGGATGTCCAAAAGGCCGTTGACGTATTTCCACTCATTCATCCGGATTTGGACGTCCACCTCATTGAAGCTACCCTCTTGTGTAACGGCCTCCTGCCTCTCCAGATCGGCCTCAAAACTTGTTGTGTCCAACACGTGTTCCACATCCCAAGTTGTTTCCTCGCCCGGGACCGGTTCCCGTGGTAATACCCCCACTGTCACATTGCCGTTGGAGTCATACACGTATCCGTGGGGGTGAGGACCTGGGACGTATTCACCCGTCTCTCCGGCATGCCCACCCACAACACGGTACAAAAATGCCCTCAAACCTACGGCCTGAGGAGAGGAGCCGGGGTAAAACTCATGAGCAACCCTTGTGTACATTTCAGGCGTGAAGTTTGTCGGGTAGCCTCGCAGGTCCTTCAAATACCTCCGTGCACGCCAGCTATAAGCAGGAGGATCGCCGTATTCTGCGGGCGGCACACCATGGATTATTGTGTATTCAAAATCGGGAGGCATTCCCCATTGCACTCCGAATTGCTCGTACAACCTTCGATGCAGAGGGGCTTGGCACGTAGGACAACGGCGTGTTTGCAACATGTGTGGCAACAAACAATTCGGGTGGACCATGTGACCGCACGACCCAACGATCCATGCGCCTTCGGGTCCCCAAGGATTGGAACAAATGGGGCACATGCTCCCGTCCTTGATCCAATCGGGGACGCATGGCCACAACAAGGCTGGTCTGGCCGGGGGTATCACGATGCGGGATGATACTGCGGTATCCCATTGGAATTCATCCTCGGGCCTCTTGGTCCACGCAATACTGGGGTAATGGTCGTCATCGACCGGGAGGTTCTCAGGATACATGAAATCCAATGGCGGCCACGAGGTAAAAAGAAGCCGTCGTTCGGGCCACTGTTCGCCGTGGTCCCTATAGTGTGTCAGCTCGTCCATCAATGCCCTCTCACGCGTGGCGAACATGATAGTGGCTGTGACCATGCCCATGTAGTCGTCCTCCAACAACCGGTTCCTCCTAATGACCCGGTCGTAATCAACCCTCATTGCCTCCAAGTTTGTTGTGGGCGACGGCTCCCGCCCTTGTCCATCACTACCAGACATTGCTTGCGGCAGTTGTGGCGCATCAGCCCTCGCAAGTTCAAGGTCGGTCAAACGTGCAATCTCGGCCTTCAACCCTTGGACCTCCTCGGCGTGTGCACGTCGGACCATCTCCAATTCCCGTTCGTGGTCAGATTTGCATTTTGCCAACTCCGCCCTCAACGCCTCCACAACGTCGTTGTCGGCAACTACCAGTGGTGGGGATGGCACCGCCGATGCCATCTCCACATCAACGGGCGAAGATGGAGGACAAACCAACCGGGAACCATGTGGCGGTGTCACGTGGACCCTTTGTCGCCGGCTAGGTGGTTCAACCGGCAACCCTATGGCAATGTTGTGCTCGTCCATGTTTGACTCGGCGGCCGGTGGAGTCCCCACAATTTGATGATCTGGTCCCGCAAGGAAATCAAAATAAGATCGGACCCTCAAAGGATTCATTGGAGTTTGCCATGCCAATGGAATCAGACGGCCAGCGTTCCGTCCTAGCACGGCACTTGGTATGACCGTGACCCGGCGTGCCTGCCTCAAGTCCGGGCTCGTGCGGGGTATGGTGGACCAGTCGATATCCACTCCCAAAATTACCTCCGCGTAGACCATTTGGCATAACCACATTAGCATATGCCCGCGATCAAATTCCCTCGGTGCACCCCACAAGAAATCCCACACCTCCTTGCACCGTTCTCCAAATATTTGATGGCTCACCTCCCTCCATATGCCATAGCGTTGTCTAGACATCCGTTCAGCATTCGCGCTAGGAACGAACATCCTCGTCAAATGGGTCCACTCTACGTACCTTCGGACCGTGCTATACAACCACATGCCCCTCTCATTTTGCCAGCCGGGATTGGCGAGAATGTTCGGGTCCCGCGCCACCTCCAAATTGATTGGTTGCGGCCTGCCCCTCGGCGCATTGCCGCGTCTTCTAGCGCCTGCCGACCCCGGTCTCGATTGCGGAGTCCCCCCTGGATCCAAATCCCCGCCACGTGGAGGTTCCGGTGGCAAGTTATCTTCGTCTGCCATCGTTGCCCCTAACCCCTAGCTTTGTATGCCTACTATAAATTAAACCTAATATGGTAGCACTTCCAAAATAAGCGCCACCACCCACAATTTTTTTCCCAATCCACTAAAACCAAATTAAGGCCGTTCAAAGTTCAAACTACATAATTAGATTTAAACCACTTTCAAAATAAGTGTTCACATATAACAATTTCCGGTATGGTTCAAACTAACCGCAATGGGGTACAATGTAGACCGTATGTAGGTGGGTTGCAATACACACGTTAGGCAATAACAGTATATCGTATGCACCGTATACGTATTTCAGTACGTATGTCCACCTGTAGCCCTCCAGCTCACCTCTATCTCCAAATGGCAAGGGCTGATTAACAACCTAGGCCCAAATGGAGGGAGGTGGGAGTGAGGGAATGAGGGAAGTGGGGTCCATATATACCCCAAGGAGGCGTCCTTTCGATTAGACGCCCCCTGGACCAACCCATGGACGCCACGTGCCCATGGGTGTCTCTACGCGACTGCTCGTGAGCAGTCGCACCCCTTCGTCGACTGCTATTAGCAGTCGACCATGTGGTGCGACTGCTCACGAGCAGTCGCAACCCATTCAAGTCGACTGCTGATAGCAGTCGACCATAGGGTGCGACTGCTCACCAGCAGTCGTCCGCACTTTGTCGACTGCTATTAGCAGTCGACTTGGGTTGTCGACTGCAGTTGGGCAGTCGACTGTCTTCGTCGACTGCTAATAGCAGTCGACTTGAAGGGCAGACGACTGCTTGTAAGCAGTCGCATCCCTTCGTCGACTGCTATTAGCAGTCGACGAAGGGGTGCGACTGCCCACCAGCAGTCGTCTGCCCTTCTTCGTCAACTGCTAATAGCAGTCGACGAAGGGGTGCGACTGCCCACCGGCAGTCGTCCGCACTTTGTCGACTGCTATTAGCAGTCGACTTGGGTTGTCGACTGCAGTTGGGCAGTCGACTGTCCAAGTCGACTGCTAATAGCAGTCGACGAAGGGGTGCGACTGCCCACCAGCAGTCGTCCGCACTTTGTCGACTGCTATTAGCAGTCGACGAGGGTTGTCGACTGCAGTTGGGCAGTCGACTGTCCAAGTCGACTGCTAATAGCAGTCGACGAAGAAGGGCAGACGATTGCTGGTGGGCAGTCGCACCCCTTCGTCGACTGCTATTAGCAGTCGACGAAGGGGTGCGACTGCCCACCAGCAATCGTCTGCCCTTCTTCGTCGACTGCTATTAGCAGTCGACGAAGGGGTGCGATTGCCCACCAGCAGTCGTCCGGACTTTGTCGACTGCTATTAGCAGTCGACTTGGATTGTCGACTGCAGTTGGGCGGACGACACTTGTATGTGAGCGTAGAGCGGAGAGCGGAGAGCGGAGAGCGGAGATTTGGAGAGCGGAGAGCGTAGAAGATATAATAATAGCAAACTTGAAATGCCAAAAAAAGACATTTGTAAATATAGACTGGAATATACCTGGAATATTCTTGAATCTGCCAAATATAGTAAAAAAAGGACCTATTTCCGTGGAGGGTAAAGGCCCGGAATTTGGAATGGTCTCATTAAGTTTGGAAACCGTGAGGTGGTTGAATTATTAAAACCAAGGATGATCACAAGAAAAAATCAAGGAAAATTGATTTTCGGAGATTGGTATAATTGAAGAATGAGTCAATCAAAATACAAAGGAATCAAAATAATTAACTTCCTTTGTTTGGATTCATCACTTTTCTCTTTGTCTTATATGTGAGTCAACTCTATAGCTTGGACTTTAGCAATTATTGTGTGTGGCCGAATAGATTATATATTGGACTCTTACCCAACATCATTGTATATACACTTGCATACAATGGGTGATGAAAGAGATATGTTTGCTGGATTAGGATGGGAGAAGGAAATAAGGAGTCTAGCAGATCCTCATATTCCGGTTAATTTATCGCCGGAATTTTCGTTTGCTGCTGGAAATCGAAGTAGTGATGACTATGACCTGACTCCATTTTCGCAGTCTACACAAGCATGGAGGTGGAGGACGCGGGAGGAGCAAAAACAACGCGAGCAAAAAGAAAAGAGGCAAGAAGATGTGCCGGAGAAGGACGCTGATTTGGATGAAGACAAATCGAACGAGACGGAGGAGGAGGTGAAGGTTATAGGGGAATCTTCGAAGTCTCTTTCATTTCGCGAACGGATGAGGGGAATGACGCCGCATCATCTTCCGCTAAAGGAACGAATGAAAGATAAGACAGTTTCTTATATGGATTTGCTTCGACCGGGTCCACCTCCCTCGGATTCATCCAAGAAGTATGCAAAACGGAAATAGAGTTGATAGACATAGGAAGCATTGTAATCATACCTTTAGTATATCAATAAATTATTGCAATTGGTTTCGGCGGTGACGGTTCTTGGAAAGGAGGGATCTGGAAGAGATAAGAGTACCCAAAATGTAGTGAACCATGAAAGGGACATGGTTGAAAGAGGTGTGTCCAAATTCGATGACTCGAATTTGGCCACACCTCTTTCAACCATGCTCCTTTCATAGTTCACTACATTTTGTGTACTCTATGCGGAGTAGAGCTACAGATGAAGAGTCACTTCAATGCGCTGGAGGCCGAAGAGAAACGTCATGTATCTTAAATTATTGATGCTTGAATGTGTATCCAGATAATTTAGGCAGTCTTGTAAATATATATTTTCTGCCTAAGCTGGTAGGAAGCATTGTAATACACAATTTTGAAGTAAATAAAAATAATCATTGAGATTATACCTTTATTATATCAATCAATTATTGCTTCACAAGATGTCCAGAAATGGACACAAATATCATAGCCTAATGTAGTGCTAGGCTGAGAGGAATTCTAGGAAGTTGAATGTGTCAAGAGACCTCCCTCCATGATGAGTTTGACCTCATTGAAGCTAAATGTCGGGGCGTGTATGAACAAATTTACATCCGCATCCAAATTAGAAACCTTGACGTAGATGTAATACAGATGCTTACAATTCATATAAGAATTCCGTTTGCGGCCGAACTTGGAAATCATATCCAAGAAGTATGGGCAGTTGCATTCTGGAAGAGAACTCACTGTGACTTGGTAGATGGGTGGCTGCGGTTCTGACTTGGACTGCAGTGTGATAATGCAACCAAATCCCGGTTGAGGGATCATAGTTAACTTGAGAACAGTAGCATGCATAGCTTCAGCAGATGCCACCATCTGCCTCTGCTTTGCGGAAGGAGCGCTACTGGATCGCCGAACAAGTTTGGACAATCTTGTCGTAGGGATGGCGTCGGGGTTTTCTGGAACACGGATTCGAGACATATCCAGCGGGGTCGCAGAGTTGGTGAAGAGTCGAGACGGTGTGATGCGCTCCTTTGGTGGGAGTTGAAAACCTGCGTTCTCAAGCGCGAAGATCTCCGAGCGGGTGAGGTTGGTACCAATCTTCACGGGCCAGATTGGGGGGATAGGAGGCTTCTGGTCATTAGCAGAGAACGGCATGACCCATTTCCGACGAGGGCCCTTGACGCAACGCTCGATGTCGTCTGGGCAAAAGACAAAGTCTGTGCGCTTCATAGATTGGAGTTTGTAATGATGCCACATACCGGTGTAGGTGGGCGCAGGGACGCTCTTGTTATTGGTGACGATTCTTGCGGTGCATTTTTTTTTCGTGCCCGCATGATTAGCCCAACAAGACTTTCCAGAGGTATAGGGTATGCGGGCAATATGCCAAAGAGAGACATCTACTTTGGTTTCTTGCACTGCGGTGACACGCTGGAAACCAAGTCCTGCAGGTGAAGGCACTTGAACCTCTTGTACAGAGGGGGAAGACTCCTCAATGATAGTAGGCAGTGTTTCAGGTTGAGAGCGAGTGACTCGCTTAGCAGGGGGAGGGCGAGAGAAGTTCACTGTATCGGGACGGTGGGTCTCGCCATCATCACCAATTGGAGTGTCGGGTCTTCGCTTCTGCGATCCAAACACCTCGGCGCCCTCAAGGTGGGGATCGCGAGTGCAAAACTCTTCCCCACCGGGCATTTCAAGCAAGACCTTCTGCAACACTGTCGGGTCGCCAGTACGCTGAGCTCGACGTTGAGCACCTCTCAGCTTTAGTTCTTCTTTGCTTGGACCATCACCGCCACTTCCACCTTTAAGGAATTGGTAGTATGCCACAACCTGTAAGAAGGCGCGAATGTAGTCGTCAACCGTAGCCACGTATAAATCTCCACCCTTGTTGCCGGAGGCTTGAAGCCACTTGTTGTGGACAGACTCCGCAAGATTGCAGGACGGCATCTCGGCCAACTGGTCTTGGGTTAAAACCTTTTCCTGAATGGACAAATCAAGTATTAATATAAATGTACACAGAGAGGAAAACGAAGCCAAGAAAAACCAATAATGAATTATGACGGAGATGTACCAATTCCATGAAACCACCCCATTGAAGGTAGCGGAAGTGCCAGAAAGCAAGCCAGAGCTGAAGATGCTTGAGACCGTCTTCACTTGTACAATTGGATGAAGCCCACCAAGCTTTGATAGCTAGGTACCTAGTCTCCGCCTCTTGCATAGATGAGGCATTTCGATATTGAAGGCAAAGGTGTCTATGTTGGTCTTGCAACTCATGCTTTATATACGATTTCGTATGTTTCTCGAGCGATTGTTTCCAATGAAAAAAACAAGTGCGCTCACGACCCTCCATTGGAACTTTGGGATCTCCAGAACCATACACAGTGCGAACAGCGTTCCAATTGGCTTGGGCACTGTCGGCCATGAAGCCTATAAAGTTTGGATGTGGGATACCGTGGCGGGCCATGACGTGGTTGAGGTTCTGCCAGAAGAGAACTTGGGCATCCTTATCCTCCGATTGGAAATCACAGCATGAAATGGTCATGACCCGTTGATAAGTCCCATCGTATACATGAGCGGCCATGGTGGTCCACCCTTTGACCCGCTTCACGTGATCGGACATCATCCACGCATTCTCGAGGTCCCCCCCCCCGGTTGCATCCGACGAACCAAATCCACACCACTTCCAGGACCAACCTCGGACATCTTGAAGACGAACACCTTGTCTGTATCGTCACCTTGTCCTGGGAATTGGTTGCGTTGGACGTAAGCCCAATTGCTAACGCCCCGGAGCTTTGCGATGCCATCCATAACCCCGAACCTCCTCAAATATTTGAAGGAGGTAACCTTAGAGCGAAGGTTAGGGGAATTTAACTCTCTACAACTTTCGAACACAGGTTCGAGCTCTTTCAAGGAGAGGAGACGTTGCGTGACATTATCGCCAGAAAGAAGGAACTCACCAACAATGTCCTTGCTGGCTTCAAGCACGATCTTGCTGTGAGTGGCTTGAGGCATACGCTCAACATGCTCCTCGATAAGTGCATTGATACGCTTCCGACTGTCTCTGCAGTCTCCAACCTTCACTGGGTGTTGATGAGTACCGATATGAATGCAGGCTCTTTGAGAAGACTCCTTCCCATGGACGTAGAAGATTTTGGCATCGCACAGAGCAATGCATTTGGGGGGTTGTTTGCAGATCCTGCAGACAAGAGTAGATCGGGATGGCACAATGCCAGAGAGAGGGAAAGGATCTTTAGTGAAACCCTCAAATTCCGTGTCATTAACCTTAGAGGTACGATGGGCGCGTTGAAGGTAATCACAACTAGGGTTTTGGCATTGGAGGTGGCCAACACAGGCAGAGGAACGAAAAGCAAGGCCAACGTCGTTGGTAATGTTGGTGGTTTGAGTCTTGGTCCAAACATGGCCATCATATTGCTTGTCCATGCCGTCCAACGACTTGGCTCTCGATTGAGATGAAGAGAATTCAGCGGCAGGGAGGACAAATAACTGGGTACCATCGAAACGAGGGGGGAGGTGATTAACCTCTTGGATTTTGAGTTTATCGTAATCCAATTTCTTGAGGACATTCTTACAACCAGGCATAGAACCAAGACGACGAAGACATTGAACAATAGGTTGAGGAGGTTCGGACGCAGACGGTACAGAAGGAGTGGAAGGAAAAGAGGGAGAAAGAGAAGGCGTTACAAAGGAAGCAGAAGGAAAGAAAGAAGGGGAATCATGGAAAACAGCCTTCTGCAATGATACATCATCATTCGAAGAATCAGACAAGTCTATAACGTCGTCTAAACCGGGCTCTGTCTTGACACTTATTACCGGCGGGGTGCTAAAGTCAGCAGTCGACGATCGAAGAGGAGCAAGGATTTTTGTTGACTCTCCCAGCTGAGAATCTGGCCAGCCACAAACCCTATACTTTCCCGGGCCAAGCTCCCACACTACATTGCCATTGTCAGTTACCTTGGAGGTCTCATGGAAGGTATGAATAAGCAATCCAGTATCAGGATGGGAGATCTCACGTTCTACCCATATTGTACTTGCCTGCAAAGAGAACCTAATGCTAAGATGAAGGCATGAGACAACAGCAATACCTGCTGCATCAATAGGGAACAGAATAGGGACCCCGATGCCATTGGAACGAAGCTCGGCCATCTCAGAGACGGGAGGAATAATTGAGGTGGAAGCCATGAAGGCAGACAATGAAAACGTAAAGGAACAAAAATTTGAAGATCCATAAAGAAGGAGAATGGTGATAACGATGAGGTTATAAAGAAATAAGCATAATTAGCAGAGATAGACAAACTTGTCAGGCATACTAAAAAAAGATAGCCCTAATTAGGAACACGGTTGGGCGATAGTGAAGCGCGCCTAACATCGGGAGTTATCGCAATTATATACGGAGAGGAATGAGATTGCCCACTTTCTTTCCAATGTTTGAGGTTGATGCGGTGAGGTTGTGGAAAGGAAATAGAGCGAGTAGGTTTGAATCACGGGAGGGTTGAACACATGAAGGAAATAGGGAATTCACAACCTCCGACAGCGGAACCATCTAAGAAAAAGAAGAGGAGGCGAACGTCTACACATTACACCGACAAAAAGAGAAACAGGGTGAGGACACAGAAGACACAGGCAAGGAAGGCGCCAATCGAGGGCCGTGGGACGCCTGAGGATTTGAGCGAAAGCATAAAAGACCTGCGGAAACCTTCGTGGAGGCTAGATTGTGAAATTCCGCCTTTTCACTTATCACCAATTGTAGAAGAGGCGGACGGAAGTAAACCGCGGTCAATGGCAGAAGGGGAGGAGTTGGGAATTGACAGCATCCAAGAAGATTCACGCGAACACACGAACTCTAGCAGTGTCGTACGTATTCTTGGGATCTACAAATATTCTGTTGATTTAGCACATAATGAAAATGGTAGTACAAATTCAACGCTGAATTTACTTTTTTTTAAGTATTCGGGTTTCTTATCATTGTTATAACCATTGGGACGCTGGTAAATATAGGCGGATGGGGAAAGTGGAGATAGTGGAAATATCCACGAAGAAAACAACGAGGAGGTAGCACAAGAAATTGAGAAGGGGTTAGATGAGCGAGAACCGGTGTCGGGACAGCCAACAATTCAAGGAAGAGAAAATATGAAGGCGTCCAAGAGGAAAGTGGCAAAGGAAGAGCTCAGATCGAATTTGATGGGAGACCGAGAAAGAGAGGAGGGAGGAGACTTAGGAACTGAAACCCTCGTTCAAGATAATGTGACACATGCTCCAAGAATTCTGCGAAGCAAGGCGGGCGGAACACAACCAACATCAAGGCGAGGGCGTGGACGCGGGAGAGGAATGGCAGAGGTAAACCTCGGCGATTCGAGGAGCACTCCACTAACGCCGCCAGGGGACGGGACATCTGAAGACAGTGGAGCCGATGTCGGGGCAACAGTGGAGGGCATACTTCAAAATCTGGTAAGGCGTCGGCTACATGGAATGTCCACTTAACATACTGACGGCGATGTATTGTTTTGGGTTTAGGAGGATTTGAGATGTAGGGTTTCAAGCAAATGAGAGGGATTATGCGTTCTCAAACACCAATGAATGTTCCAGTGGCATGCTGTCGGCCATCCAGTTTGGCATGCTCTAGGCCAATCACCTTATTTACTTGCGGCCACTCCTCTAGACTTATTCGCGGCCATTCCACTAGATTTACTTTCGGCCATTGCGCTATACTTAGTCTTGGCCAATCCAAGTAGGGTTTGGGTGAGAGAATGTGTTAGAACAACCAAAAAGGTAGGTGCATGGAGGAATACTTTCGGCCTTTGGTTAGGCTAGTGGATAAGGAGCATTCGGATGAGAAGGAGAGTTGGAGGTGCTCTCGGCCATCTCAAGTTTGAGGTGCTCCCAGCCATTTCAGGTTTTGAGGCACTCTCGGCCATTTCAGGTTATACTAGGATATGTGTATGAATGTGCAAAGAGGCGAGGCCTCATTCTAGAGTGCAAAATTTGATTTCAGAATATTGAATATATGTTTGGATTTGAGGCACTCTCGGCCATTTCAGATTATGCTAGGGTATGTGAACGAGTTGTGGGAAGAGGCCTCGGATCCGAGGCCTCATTCTAGAGTGCACAAACTGATTTCTTAACGGGGGCTAATATGATGATTTTGAGGCCCTCTCGGCCATTTCAGGTTATGCTAGGGTATTTGTATGACTTGTGGGAAGAGGCCTCGGATCCGAGGCCTCATTCTAGAGTGCACAAACTGATTTCTTAAGGAGGGCCAATATGATGATTTTGAGGCCCCCTCGGCCATTTCAGGTTATGCTAGGGTATTTGTATGAATGTGGGAAGAGGCCTCGGATCCGAGGCCTCATTCTAGAGTGCACAAACTGATTTCTTAAGGGGGGCCAATATGATGATTTTGAGGCCCTCTCGGCCATTTCAGGTTCTGATAGGCTAAGTGTATGACTTGTGGGAAGAGGCCTCGGATCCGAGGCCTCATTCTAGAGTGCACAATCTGATTTCTTAAGGGGGGCTAATATGATGATTTTGAGGCCCCCTCGGCCATTTCAGGTTCTGATAGGCTAAGTGTATGACTTGTGGGAAGAGGCCTCGGATCCGAGGCCTCATTCTAGAGTGCACAAACTGATTTCTTAAGGGGGGCCAATATGATGATTTTGAGGCCCTCTCGGCCATTTCAGGTTCTGATAGGCTAAGTGTATGACTTGTGGGAGAGGCCTCGGATCCGAGGCCTCATTCTAGAGTGCACAAACTGATTTCTTAAGGGGGGCCAATATGATGATTTTGAGGCCCTCTCGGCCATTTCAGGTTCTGATAGGCTAAGTGTATGACTTGTGGGAAGAGGCCTCGGATCCGAGGCCTCATTCTAGAGGGCACAATCTGATTTCTTAAGGGGGGCTAATATGATGATTTTGAGGCCCCCTCGGCCATTTCAGGTTATGCTAGGGTATTTGTATGAGTTGTGGGAAGAGGCCTCGGATCCGAGGCCTCATTCTAGAGTGCACAATCTGATTTCTTAAGGGGGGCTAATATGATGATTTTGAGGCCCTCTCGGCCATTTCAGGTTATGCTAGGGTATTTGTATGAGTTGTGGGAAGAGGCCTCGGATCCGAGCCCTCATTCTAGAGTGCACAATCTGATTTCTTAAGGGGGGCTAATATGATGATTTTGAGGCCCTCTCGGCCATTTCAGGTTATCCTAGGGTATTTGTATGAGTTGTGGGAAGAGGCCTCGGATCCGAGGCCTCATTCTAGAGTGCACAAACTGATTTCTTAAGGGGGGCCAATATGATGATTTTGAGACCCTCTCCTCCATTTCAGGTTCTTATAGGCTAAGTGTATGACTTGTGGGAAGAGGCCTCGGATCCGAGGCCTCATTCTAGAGTGCACAAACTGATTTCTTAAGGGGGGTTAATATGATGATTTTGAGGCCCCCTCGGCCATTTCAGGTTATGCTAGGGTATTTGTATGAATGTGGGAAGAGGCCTCGGATCCGAGGCCTCATTCTAGAGTGCACAAACTGATTTCTTAAAGGGGGCCAATATGATGATTTTGAGGCCCTCTCGGCCATTTCAGGTTCTTATAGGCTAAGTGTATGACTTGTGGGAAGAGGCCTCGGATCCGAGGCCTCATTCTAGAGTGCACAAACTGATTTCTTAAGGGGGGCCAATATGATGATTTTGAGGCCCCCTCGGCCATTTCAGGTTATGCTAGGGTATTTGTATGAATGTGGGAAGAGGCCTCGGATCCGAGGCCTCATTCTAGAGTGCACAATCTGATTTCTTAAGGGGGGCTAATATGATGATTTTGAGGCCCTCTCGGCCATTTCAGGTTCTTATAGGCTAAGTGTATGACTTGTGGGAAGAGGCCTCGGATCCGAGGCCTCATTCTAGAGTGCACAAACTGATTTCTTAAGGGGGGCTAATATGATGATTTTCAGGCCCCCTCGGCCATTTCAGGTTATGCTAGGGTATTTGTATGAATGTGGGAAGAGGCCTCGGATCCGAGGCCTCATTCTAGAGTGCACAAACTGATTTCTTAAGGGGGGCTAATATGATGATTTTCAGGCCCCCTCGGCCATTTCAGGTTATGCTAGGGTATTTGTATGAATGTGGGAAGAGGCCTCGGATCCGAGGCCTCATTCTAGAGTGCACAAACTGATTTCTTAAGGGGGGCCAATATGATGATTTTGAGGCCCTCTCCTCCATTTCAGGTTCTTATAGGCTAAGTGTATGACTTGTGGGAAGAGGCCTCGGATCTGAGGCCTCATTCTAGAGTGCACAAACTGATTTCTTAAGGGAGGCTAATATGATGATTTTGAGGCCCCCTCGGCCATTTCAGGTTCTTATAGGCTAAGTGTATGACTTGTGGGAAGAGGCCTCGGATCCGAGGCCTCATTCTAGAGTGCACAAACTGATTTATTAAGGGGGGCCAATATGATGATTTTGAGGCCCTCTCGGCCATTTCAGGTTCTTATAGGCTAAGTGTATGACTTGTGGGAAGAGGCCTCGGATCCGAGGCCTCATTCTAGAGTGCACAAACTGATTTCTTAAGGGGGGCTAATATGATGATTTTGAGGCCCCCTCGGCCATTTCAGGTTCTGATAGGCTAAGTGTATGACTTGTGGGAAGAGGCCTCGGATCCGAGGCCTCATTCTAGAGTGCACAAACTGATTTCTTAAGGGGGACCAATATGATGATTTTGAGGCCCTCTCGGCCATTTCAAGTTCTGATAGGCTAAGTGTATGACTTGTGGGAAGAGGCCTCGGATCCGAGGCCTCATTCTAGAGTGCACAAACTCATTTCTTAAGGGGTGCTAATATGATGATTTTGAGGCCCCCTCGGCCATTTCAGGTTATGCTAGGGTATTTGTATGAATGTGGGAAGAGGCCTCGGATCCGAGGCCTCATTCTAGAGTGCACAAACTGATTTCTTAAGGGGGGCCAATATGATGATTTTGAGGCCCTCTCGGCCATTTCAGGTTCTGATAGGCTAAGTGTATGACTTGTGGGAAGAGGCCTCGGATCCGAGGCCTCATTCTAGAGTGCACAATCTGATTTCTTAAGGGGGGCCAATATGATGATTTTGAGGCCCTCTCGGCCATTTCAGGTTCTTATAGGCTAAGTGTATGACTTGTGGGAAGAGGCCTCGGATCCGAGGCCTCATTCTAGAGTGCACAAACTGATTTCTTAAGGGGGGCCAATATGATGATTTTGAGGCCCTCTCGGCCATTTCAGGTTCTGATAGGCTAAGTGTATGACTTGTGGGAAGAGGCCTCGGATCCGAGGCCTCATTCTAGAGTGCACAATCTGATTTCTTAAGGGGGGCCAATATGATGATTTTGAGGCCCTCTCGGCCATTTCAGGTTCTTATAGGCTAAGTGTATGACTTGTGGGAAGAGGCCTCGGATCCGAGGCCTCATTCTAGAGTGCACAAACTGATTTCTTAAGGGGGGCCAATATGATGATTTTGAGGCCCTCTCGGCCATTTCAGGTTCTGATAGGCTAAGTGTATGACTTGTGGGAAGAGGCCTCGGATCCGAGGCCTCATTCTAGAGTGCACAATCTGATTTCTTAAGGGGGCTAATATGATGATTTTGAGGCCCCCTCGGCCATTTCAGGTTCTGATAGGCTAAGTGTATGACTTGTGGGAAGAGGCCTCGGATCCGAGGCCTCATTCTAGAGTGCACAAACTGATTTCTTAAGGGGGGCCAATATGATGATTTTGAGGCCCTCTCGGCCATTTCAGGTTCTGATAGGCTAAGTGTATGACTTGTGGGAAGAGGCCTCGGATCCGAGGCCTCATTCTAGAGTGCACAAACTGATTTCTTAAGGGGGGCCAATATGATGATTTTGAGGTCCTCTCGGCCATTTCAGGTTCTGATAGGCTAAATGTATGACTTGTGGGAAGAGGCCTCGGATCCGAGGCCTCATTCTAGAGGGCACAATCTGATTTCTTAAGGGGGGCTAATATGATGATTTTGAGACCCCTCGGCCATTTCAGGTTATGCTAGGGTATTTGTATGAGTTGTGGGAAGAGGCCTCGGATCCGAGGCCTCATTCTAGAGTGCACAATCTGATTTCTTAAGGGGGGCTAATATGATGATTTTGAGGCCCTCTCGGCCATTTCAGGTTCTTATAGGCTAAGTGTATGACTTGTGGGAAGAGGCCTCGGATCCGAGGCCTCATTCTAGAGTGCACAAACTGATTTCTTAAGGGGGGCTAATATGATGATTTTCAGGCCCCCTCGGCCATTTCAGGTTATGCTAGGGTATTTGTATGAATGTGGGAAGAGGCCTCGGATCCGAGGCCTCATTCTAGAGTGCACAAACTGATTTCTTAAGGGGGGCCAATATGATGATTTTGAGGCCCTCTCGGCCATTTCAGGTTCTGATAGGCTAAGTGTATGACTTGTGGGAAGAGGCCTCGGATCCGAGGCCTCATTCTAGAGTGCACAAACTGATTTCTTAAGGGGGGCCAATATGATGATTTTGAGGCCCTCTCGGCCATTTCAGGTTCTGATAGGCTAAGTGTATGACTTGTGGGAAGAGGCCTCGGATCCGAGGCCTCATTCTAGAGTGCACAATCTGATTTCTTAAGGGGGCTAATATGATGATTTTGAGGCCCCCTCGGCCATTTCAGGTTCTGATAGGCTAAGTGTATGACTTGTGGGAAGAGGCCTCGGATCCGAGGCCTCATTCTAGAGTGCACAAACTGATTTCTTAAGGGGGGCTAATATGATGATTTTCAGGCCCCCTCGGCCATTTCAGGTTATGCTAGGGTATTTGTATGAATGTGGGAAGAGGCCTCGGATCCGAGGCCTCATTCTAGAGTGCACAAACTGATTTCTTAAGGGGGGCCAATATGATGATTTTGAGGCCCTCTCGGCCATTTCAGGTTCTGATAGGCTAAGTGTATGACTTGTGGGAAGAGGCCTCGGATCCGAGGCCTCATTCTAGAGTGCACAAACTGATTTCTTAAGGGGGGCCAATATGATGATTTTGAGGCCCTCTCGGCCATTTCAGGTTCTGATAGGCTAAGTGTATGACTTGTGGGAAGAGGCCTCGGATCCGAGGCCTCATTCTAGAGTGCACAATCTGATTTCTTAAGGGGGGCTAATATGATGATTTTGAGGCCCCCTCGGCCATTTCAGGTTCTGATAGGCTAAGTGTATGACTTGTGGGAAGAGGCCTCGGATCCGAGGCCTCATTCTAGAGTGCACAAACTGATTTCTTAAGGGGGGCCAATATGATGATTTTGAGGCCCTCTCGGCCATTTCAGGTTCTGATAGGCTAAGTGTATGACTTGTGGGAAGAGGCCTCGGATCCGAGGCCTCATTCTAGAGTGCACAAACTGATTTCTTAAGGGGGGCCAATATGATGATTTTGAGGTCCTCTCGGCCATTTCAGGTTCTGATAGGCTAAATGTATGACTTGTGGGAAGAGGCCTCGGATCCGAGGCCTCATTCTAGAGTGCACAAACTGATTTCTTAAGGGGGCCAATATGATGATTTTGAGGCCCTCTCGGCCATTTCAGGTTCTGATAGGCTAAGTGTATGACTTGTGGGAAGAGGCCTCGGATCCGAGGCCTCATTTTAGAGTGCACAATCTGATTTCTTAAGGGGGGCCAATATGATGATTTTGAGGCCCTCTCGGCCATTTCAAGTTCTTATAGGCTAAGTGTATGACTTGTGGGAAGAGGCCTCGGATCCGAGGCCTCATTCTAGAGTGCACAAACTGATTTCTTAAGGGGGGCTAATATGATGATTTTCAGGCCCCCTCGGCCATTTCAGGTTATGCTAGGGTATTTGTATGAATGTGGGAAGAGGCCTCGGATCCGAGGCCTCATTCTAGAGTGCACAAACTGATTTCTTAAGGGGGGCCAATATGATGATTTTGAGGCCCTCTCGGCCATTTCAGGTTCTGATAGGCTAAGTGTATGACTTGTGGGAAGAGGCCTCGGATCCGAGGCCTCATTCTAGAGTGCACAAACTGATTTCTTAAGGGGGGCCAATATGATGATTTTGAGGCCCTCTCGGCCATTTCAGGTTCTGATAGGCTAAGTGTATGACTTGTGGGAAGAGGCCTCGGATCCGAGGCCTCATTCTAGAGTGCACAATCTGATTTCTTAAGGGGGGCTAATATGATGATTTTGAGGCCCCCTCGGCCATTTCAGGTTCTGATAGGCTAAGTGTATGACTTGTGGGAAGAGGCCTCGGATCCGAGGCCTCATTCTAGAGTGCACAAACTGATTTCTTAAGGGGGGCCAATATGATGATTTTGAGGCCCTCTCGGCCATTTCAGGTTCTGATAGGCTAAGTGTATGACTTGTGGGAAGAGGCCTCGGATCCGAGGCCTCATTCTAGAGTGCACAAACTGATTTCTTAAGGGGGGCTAATATGATGATTTTGAGGCCCCCTCGGCCATTTCAGGTTATGCTAGGGTATTTGTATGAATGTGGGAAGAGGCCTCGGATCCGAGGCCTCATTCTAGAGTGCACAAACTGATTTCTTAAGGGGGGCCAATATGATGATTTTGAGGCCCTCTCGGCCATTTCAGGTTCTGATAGGCTAAGTGTATGACTTGTGGGAAGAGGCCTCGGATCCGAGGCCTCATTCTAGAGTGCACAAACTGATTTCTTAAGGGGGGCCAATATGATGATTTTGAGGTCCTCTCGGCCATTTCAGGTTCTGATAGGCTAAATGTATGACTTGTGGGAAGAGGCCTCGGATCCGAGGCCTCATTCTAGAGGGCACAATCTGATTTCTTAAGGGGGGCTAATATGATGATTTTGAGACCCCTCGGCCATTTCAGGTTATGCTAGGGTATTTGTATGAGTTGTGGGAAGAGGCCTCGGATCCGAGGCCTCATTCTAGAGTGCACAATCTGATTTCTTAAGGGGGGCTAATATGATGATTTTGAGGCCCTCTCGGCCATTTCAGGTTCTTATAGGCTAAGTGTATGACTTGTGGGAAGAGGCCTCGGATCCGAGGCCTCATTCTAGAGTGCACAAACTGATTTCTTAAGGGGGGCTAATATGATGATTTTCAGGCCCCCTCGGCCATTTCAGGTTATGCTAGGGTATTTGTATGAATGTGGGAAGAGGCCTCGGATCCGAGGCCTCATTCTAGAGTGCACAAACTGATTTCTTAAGGGGGGCCAATATGATGATTTTGAGGCCCTCTCGGCCATTTCAGGTTCTGATAGGCTAAGTGTATGACTTGTGGGAAGAGGCCTCGGATCCGAGGCCTCATTCTAGAGTGCACAAACTGATTTCTTAAGGGGGGCCAATATGATGATTTTGAGGCCCTCTCGGCCATTTCAGGTTCTGATAGGCTAAGTGTATGACTTGTGGGAAGAGGCCTCGGATCCGAGGCCTCATTCTAGAGTGCACAATCTGATTTCTTAAGGGGGCTAATATGATGATTTTGAGGCCCCCTCGGCCATTTCAGGTTCTGATAGGCTAAGTGTATGACTTGTGGGAAGAGGCCTCGGATCCGAGGCCTCATTCTAGAGTGCACAAACTGATTTCTTAAGGGGGGCTAATATGATGATTTTCAGGCCCCCTCGGCCATTTCAGGTTATGCTAGGGTATTTGTATGAATGTGGGAAGAGGCCTCGGATCCGAGGCCTCATTCTAGAGTGCACAAACTGATTTCTTAAGGGGGGCCAATATGATGATTTTGAGGCCCTCTCGGCCATTTCAGGTTCTGATAGGCTAAGTGTATGACTTGTGGGAAGAGGCCTCGGATCCGAGGCCTCATTCTAGAGTGCACAAACTGATTTCTTAAGGGGGGCCAATATGATGATTTTGAGGCCCTCTCGGCCATTTCAGGTTCTGATAGGCTAAGTGTATGACTTGTGGGAAGAGGCCTCGGATCCGAGGCCTCATTCTAGAGTGCACAATCTGATTTCTTAAGGGGGGCTAATATGATGATTTTGAGGCCCCCTCGGCCATTTCAGGTTCTGATAGGCTAAGTGTATGACTTGTGGGAAGAGGCCTCGGATCCGAGGCCTCATTCTAGAGTGCACAAACTGATTTCTTAAGGGGGGCCAATATGATGATTTTGAGGCCCTCTCGGCCATTTCAGGTTCTGATAGGCTAAGTGTATGACTTGTGGGAAGAGGCCTCGGATCCGAGGCCTCATTCTAGAGTGCACAAACTGATTTCTTAAGGGGGGCTAATATGATGATTTTCAGGCCCCCTCGGCCATTTCAGGTTATGCTAGGGTATTTGTATGAATGTGGGAAGAGGCCTCGGATCCGAGGCCTCATTCTAGAGTGCACAAACTGATTTCTTAAGGGGGGCCAATATGATGATTTTGAGGCCCTCTCGGCCATTTCAGGTTCTGATAGGCTAAGTGTATGACTTGTGGGAAGAGGCCTCGGATCCGAGGCCTCATTCTAGAGTGCACAAACTGATTTCTTAAGGGGGGCCAATATGATGATTTTGAGGTCCTCTCGGCCATTTCAGGTTCTGATAGGCTAAATGTATGACTTGTGGGAAGAGGCCTCGGATCCGAGGCCTCATTCTAGAGGGCACAATCTGATTTCTTAAGGGGGGCTAATATGATGATTTTGAGACCCCTCGGCCATTTCAGGTTATGCTAGGGTATTTGTATGAGTTGTGGGAAGAGGCCTCGGATCCGAGGCCTCATTCTAGAGTGCACAATCTGATTTCTTAAGGGGGGCTAATATGATGATTTTGAGGCCCTCTCGGCCATTTCAGGTTCTTATAGGCTAAGTGTATGACTTGTGGGAAGAGGCCTCGGATCCGAGGCCTCATTCTAGAGTGCACAAACTGATTTCTTAAGGGGGGCTAATATGATGATTTTCAGGCCCCCTCGGCCATTTCAGGTTATGCTAGGGTATTTGTATGAATGTGGGAAGAGGCCTCGGATCCGAGGCCTCATTCTAGAGTGCACAAACTGATTTCTTAAGGGGGGCCAATATGATGATTTTGAGGCCCTCTCGGCCATTTCAGGTTCTGATAGGCTAAGTGTATGACTTGTGGGAAGAGGCCTCGGATCCGAGGCCTCATTCTAGAGTGCACAAACTGATTTCTTAAGGGGGGCCAATATGATGATTTTGAGGCCCTCTCGGCTATTTCAGGTTCTGATAGGCTAAGTGTATGACTTGTGGGAAGAGGCCTCGGATCCGAGGCCTCATTCTAGAGTGCACAATCTGATTTCTTAAGGGGGCTAATATGATGATTTTGAGGCCCCCTCGGCCATTTCAGGTTCTGATAGGCTAAGTGTATGACTTGTGGGAAGAGGCCTCGGATCCGAGGCCTCATTCTAGAGTGCACAAACTGATTTCTTAAGGGGGGCTAATATGATGATTTTCAGGCCCCCTCGGCCATTTCAGGTTATGCTAGGGTATTTGTATGAATGTGGGAAGAGGCCTCGGATCCGAGGCCTCATTCTAGAGTGCACAAACTGATTTCTTAAGGGGGGCCAATATGATGATTTTGAGGCCCTCTCGGCCATTTCAGGTTCTGATAGGCTAAGTGTATGACTTGTGGGAAGAGGCCTCGGATCCGAGGCCTCATTCTAGAGTGCACAAACTGATTTCTTAAGGGGGGCCAATATGATGATTTTGAGGCCCTCTCGGCCATTTCAGGTTCTGATAGGCTAAGTGTATGACTTGTGGGAAGAGGCCTCGGATCCGAGGCCTCATTCTAGAGTGCACAATCTGATTTCTTAAGGGGGGCTAATATGATGATTTTGAGGCCCCCTCGGCCATTTCAGGTTCTGATAGGCTAAGTGTATGACTTGTGGGAAGAGGCCTCGGATCCGAGGCCTCATTCTAGAGTGCACAAACTGATTTCTTAAGGGGGGCCAATATGATGATTTTGAGGCCCTCTCGGCCATTTCAAGTTCTGATAGGCTAAGTGTATGACTTGTGGGAAGAGGCCTCGGATCCGAGGCCTCATTCTAGAGTGCACAAACTGATTTCTTAAGGGGGGCCAATATGATGATTTTGAGGTCCTCTCGGCCATTTCAGGTTCTGATAGGCTAAATGTATGACTTGTGGGAAGAGGCCTCGGATCCGAGGCCTCATTCTAGAGTGCACAAACTGATTTCTTAAGGGGGCCAATATGATGATTTTGAGGCCCTCTCGGCCATTTCAGGTTCTGATAGGCTAAGTGTATGACTTGTGGGAAGAGGCCTCGGATCCGAGGCCTCATTTTAGAGTGCACAATCTGATTTCTTAAGGGGGGCCAATATGATGATTTTGAGGCCCTCTCGGCCATTTCAAGTTCTTATAGGCTAAGTGTATGACTTGTGGGAAGAGGCCTCGGATCCGAGGCCTCATTCTAGAGTGCACAAACTGATTTCTTAAGGGGGGCTAATATGATGATTTTCAGGCCCCCTCGGCCATTTCAGGTTATGCTAGGGTATTTGTATGAATGTGGGAAGAGGCCTCGGATCCGAGGCCTCATTCTAGAGTGCACAAACTGATTTCTTAAGGGGGGCCAATATGATGATTTTGAGGCCCTCTCGGCCATTTCAGGTTCTGATAGGCTAAGTGTATGACTTGTGGGAAGAGGCCTCGGATCTGAGGCCTCATTCTAGAGTGCACAAACTGATTTCTTAAGGGGGGCCAATATGATGATTTTGAGGCCCTCTCGGCCATTTCAGGTTCTGATAGGCTAAGTGTATGACTTGTGGGAAGAGGCCTCGGATCCGAGGCCTCATTCTAGAGTGCACAATCTGATTTCTTAAGGGGGCTAATATGATGATTTTGAGGCCCCCTCGGCCATTTCAGGTTCTGATAGGCTAAGTGTATGACTTGTGGGAAGAGGCCTCGGATCCGAGGCCTCATTCTAGAGTGCACAAACTGATTTCTTAAGGGGGGCTAATATGATGATTTTCAGGCCCCCTCGGCCATTTCAGGTTATGCTAGGGTATTTGTATGAATGTGGGAAGAGGCCTCGGATCCGAGGCCTCATTCTAGAGTGCACAAACTGATTTCTTAAGGGGGGCCAATATGATGATTTTGAGGCCCTCTCGGCCATTTCAGGTTCTGATAGGCTAAGTGTATGACTTGTGGGAAGAGGCCTCGGATCCGAGGCCTCATTCTAGAGTGCACAAACTGATTTCTTAAGGGGGGCCAATATGATGATTTTGAGGCCCTCTCGGCCATTTCAGGTTCTGATAGGCTAAGTGTATGACTTGTGGGAAGAGGCCTCGGATCCGAGGCCTCATTCTAGAGTGCACAATCTGATTTCTTAAGGGGGGCTAATATGATGATTTTGAGGCCCCCTCGGCCATTTCAGGTTCTGATAGGCTAAGTGTATGACTTGTGGGAAGAGGCCTCGGATCCGAGGCCTCATTCTAGAGTGCACAAACTGATTTCTTAAGGGGGGCCAATATGATGATTTTGAGGCCCTCTCGGCCATTTCAGGTTCTGATAGGCTAAGTGTATGACTTGTGGGAAGAGGCCTCGGATCCGAGGCCTCATTCTAGAGTGCACAAACTGATTTCTTAAGGGGGGCCAATATGATGATTTTGAGGTCCTCTCGGCCATTTCAGGTTCTGATAGGCTAAATGTATGACTTGTGGGAAGAGGCCTCGGATCCGAGGCCTCATTCTAGAGTGCACAAACTGATTTCTTAAGGGGGCCAATATGATGATTTTGAGGCCCTCTCGGCCATTTCAGGTTCTGATAGGCTAAGTGTATGACTTGTGGGAAGAGGCCTCGGATCCGAGGCCTCATTTTAGAGTGCACAATCTGATTTCTTAAGGGGGGCCAATATGATGATTTTGAGGCCCTCTCGGCCATTTCAAGTTCTTATAGGCTAAGTGTATGACTTGTGGGAAGAGGCCTCGGATCCGAGGCCTCATTCTAGAGTGCACAAACTGATTTCTTAAGGGGGGCTAATATGATGATTTTCAGGCCCCCTCGGCCATTTCAGGTTATGCTAGGGTATTTGTATGAATGTGGGAAGAGGCCTCGGATCCGAGGCCTCATTCTAGAGTGCACAAACTGATTTCTTAAGGGGGGCCAATATGATGATTTTGAGGCCCTCTCGGCCATTTCAGGTTCTGATAGGCTAAGTGTATGACTTGTGGGAAGAGGCCTCGGATCCGAGGCCTCATTCTAGAGTGCACAAACTGATTTCTTAAGGGGGGCCAATATGATGATTTTGAGGCCCTCTCGGCCATTTCAGGTTCTGATAGGCTAAGTGTATGACTTGTGGGAAGAGGCCTCGGATCCGAGGCCTCATTCTAGAGTGCACAATCTGATTTCTTAAGGGGGGCTAATATGATGATTTTGAGGCCCCCTCGGCCATTTCAGGTTCTGATAGGCTAAGTGTATGACTTGTGGGAAGAGGCCTCGGATCCGAGGCCTCATTCTAGAGTGCACAAACTGATTTCTTAAGGGGGGCCAATATGATGATTTTGAGGCCCTCTCGGCCATTTCAGGTTCTGATAGGCTAAGTGTATGACTTGTGGGAAGAGGCCTCGGATCCGAGGCCTCATTCTAGAGTGCACAAACTGATTTCTTAAGGGGGGCTAATATGATGATTTTGAGGCCCCCTCGGCCATTTCAGGTTATGCTAGGGTATTTGTATGAATGTGGGAAGAGGCCTCGGATCCGAGGCCTCATTCTAGAGTGCACAAACTGATTTCTTAAGGGGGGCCAATATGATGATTTTGAGGCCCTCTCGGCCATTTCAGGTTCTGATAGGCTAAGTGTATGACTTGTGGGAAGAGGCCTCGGATCCGAGGCCTCATTTTAGAGTGCACAATCTGATTTCTTAAGGGGGGCCAATATGATGATTTTGAGGCCCTCTCGGCCATTTCAGGTTCTTATAGGCTAAGTGTATGACTTGTGGGAAGAGGCCTCGGATCCGAGGCCTCATTCTAGAGTGCACAAACTGATTTCTTAAGGGGGGCTAATATGATGATTTTGAGGCCCCCTCGGCCATTTCAGGTTATGCTAGGGTATTTGTATGAGTTGTGGGAAGAGGCCTCGGATCCGAGGCCTCATTCTAGAGTGCACAAACTGATTTCTTAACGGGGGCTAATATGATGATTTTGAGGCCCTCTCGGCCATTTCAGGTTATGCTAGGGTATTTGTATGAGTTGTGGGAAGAGGCCTCGGATCCGAGGCCTCATTCTAGAGTGCACAAACTGATTTCATATTTTCGAGTCTATGGTGTGTGGAAGGAGGTTTGGGTTTTTGTTTTTTTATGGTCACTAAAATATTGACCTTGCTTTTTGAAATTCTCATTCTCTTCATGTTCTTAGGAAATGGACTCTTCACAAGGCGCTCAATCGCAACCCGAATTTGGAGAGGATGTTGTTGTTGAGGCTCCGTTGGTTGAAGTTGAAGCCGTCCAGGTGGATGCTTTTAATTCAGAAGGCGAAATGCAAGTAAAGGTAAGTTGGATGGTTGTTGAGTGATGTGTTTAGCAAATTTCTTGTGTTCAAGCATTCTTAGCATTCATTTTTTGTTTGTGATTTTGTTAGGCTCTCCCAATGAGTGACGATGCCGTGCAAGCTGTTTCCGACACCGATCCTGTTGTGTGTGAACTTGAGCTTTGGAAATCACAAAAGGAAGATTCCGTTGGTGTTATCCAACGCCTCCGGATTAAGCCAACGGGTAAGTCCCGTTTATCCATTCCTTTGTGCCGCTTGAGAGCCCTCCCTCTTGTCCGTCCTATCAGTGAGGTTGAGGTGCAGCGCTTGGAATGTGAGTTTGTAATGGGATACCGAGAGGGTGATCGAGTTCTTTACGTTTCTATTTTCAACGATGTTCCCGTGGACCTTCCCATTCCCCCTGGCATCATGGCCTCTTGGAGCCCCCTTTGGCAAGAGGCCTCCGCAGAATTTGATACCAAGCTCAAGCTGGATCCGGATCTCGCACATTTCGCGGGGAAGATGTTCTTCGTTTGGGAAGGCAATCATCGTCTCACTGCTTGGTGGAGGCATGTCAATAACCACCACCCCGATGAAAAGAGTTGGCATATCTCGGTGGACTGCATAATTGTTGACCCTAGAGGCTACACTGGTGTATTCCTCAATGCCATGAGCGACATTAATTGGTAAACTCACTCACTTATTCATTCATTTTGCATTTTTTATTCAATTTTTTTGCATTATTTTCAGTGCAACTTCCTCACATACTTTGTCTCAGGTCAACCGAGCATGATTATGTCAAAGCAAATATTCCGGCCAAGCTTCTTCGAATCCGCACTTTTGGAAGGTTAGAATTGTCCACCTTCAAGGATCTCATATCGCCAGCTGACTACAAAGCATGCGAGAAAATAAAGGAGAGTCGCCCAACTTGGTACACCTTGACGGCTGATGTGTTCGTTAAGTTTCTTTACAAGGTATGGTTTTGTGCATTCAATCATTTATAGCTTCCAACATAGACAATCTCCTTTAATATAAACTCACCAAGTTCTATCTCGCAGAGAGACATTTCAGCTCAAGCAGACATTGCAGTGAGGCATTACCGTGAGACGACACCAGTTGCAGAGAGATCAGCCACTGAGATTTGGAATGTTATGACCAAAGCCCAAGAGAGAACAATTAAGAGTATTCGGGCCCGTTCTTTTGAGAAGTACATATCCGTTGCACACCCTGACAATGGAGATGATTTCTTTCATGAGGTACTGTCTTCATCTCAAATCACTCTAGAATCCAACTCATCCCATTCAAGCATTGACTCTCTTTATCTCAAATCATTTTTTCTTCGTGCACAGATTGACCGCCATTTTAATGAGTTCTCGTCGACGGACATGACAATTGAAAAATTACAAAAAATTGTCACATGTCCGGTCGAAGCTTCGTTCAAAGCTAAGTGGCTTCATTGGTGGAACGCCCCTCTTCCTGAAAGGTTAGATAACAAGTTCCCCGTCGATAAGCCTTTGAGGGAGAGGGCTTTGGACGACTGGCTACACAAGGCGTCCTTTTGGGCTCAGGTAAATCCCTTTCTCGGCCTTCTTTGATTTCATTTTCCTTTATTGGAGTTATCTCGTATCTAATCATCTCCCTCTGCAGTTGGAGAAGGAAGTCGCGGTTGAAATTGAGACCTTAGAGGAAAGCCTCTCCGTGGACATTGATTGGGACGCATCAGAAACTATCCTTCGCCCTCGTGAATACGTTGATCACTGGCGGATTATCCTTTGGGACAAGGCCTTCAAGCCTTACCTCGGCGATAAACCTAACATCGGCTTTGCCAAAGGTGATAACCTCTTGGAGTTCGAGGAGGGGTCACTCGCTGTCAAGCGTGTGGCGTATCGGTAATATATCTATCATCTTCTCGCACCTATCCTTATTCTCATTTCTTGCTCTTTTTCTTGTTTTTCTTACTTTCTTGTTTTGTCATGTAGGTATATTATGAGAGAGTTGGTTGAGAAAAATGCATTGGCCTCGTCTTCCTTGCCGGAGTACCTCTCGGACTGGGTGAATGTTTATTCTAGCCTTTGTGTGTACACGTCGGCGCAAACAAGCAAGTTCTCCGAATTGCACTTGCAGGGTGGTGGATGGTACTTGGATTGTGCTGCAGGATTCGTCCCCGGGGAAGAGAAGGCTTTGTTTGCTAGCCTAGTGGGTAGTGCTCCGGATGATAACATTCTCAGCTTGGACGAGCCTGATATCGTTGAGCTTCCCCCTCCTCCTCCTAAGGCACCAAGAGGAAAGGGCAAAGCAAAGAAGTCTGCCACTCAAGCATCTTCCCAAGTTCTCACTCGGTCAGCTTCCAAGACCCCGGTTGAGCCACCCACTCTCCCACACAGTCCATCTTTCGCTCCATCCGTTGCTCCCTCTCTTGCTCCCTCTCTTACTCCATCTGCATTTCGTCCACAACCTCTTGACACTCCATCTCACAGTGGCACTTCTCTGCTCTCTTTGCCTCGCAAGAGGAAAGCTGCTCTCTTGGATACCACTGCCACCTCTTCGGATTCTCCTAACACGCTTTCTCTCATCGAAAATGTTGACATGGTTCAACTAATGCTCGATTCCGATGTTGCCGGAGGTCCCCTCCCCCCATATACCCGCATCCAAGAGTTCATTGCCAAGGTTTGTTTACTTACCTTTGTCAATTCTCCATTTTATTTCCTTTTTGGTTTTCTTTGTTTTTGCATCCTTGTTCTCATGAAGCTTCATTCGCAGGTTGGGGCTGGTCGTTCCCGTGTTAACACGTCGAATTCAGCTCACAAGGGCCTCGACTTGCTCTTTGCCGATATTCCCGAGAACTTGCCTGTGCCCAACATCTCCACAGATGTTCCTGTTTGGAACAAGCTCCACGAATCATACTATGAGTGTCTGTTTGCATTTGCGAAATCTAACCTCTATGACCATGGTGTCCTTGTCCTTGCCCATTGTGCGAGTGCCAAAGTTTCTAAGAGTATTTTCGATTGGGCACACACTTATGACTTCTACGTCGCGGAAGATTGGTTTGGAATGAATGATTTGGACCTCCAATCTCCCGTTGTTCCCTCTGGAGTGGTAAGCTACTCTCCCTCTCTTCCGCTTCCGTCTTGCATTTCATTTCAATTTCAATTCAATCTCAATCCCATTTCATTTCAATTCATTTTCCTTTTGATTGTTGCAGACTCGGAAGTTCAGCATCAAGGTTCTTGTTCGTGTTAACTCCGTTCTTAGAGTTCGGGAGGAGGCCATGCAGGAATATGGTTACAACCTCCAGCGAGATGGATGGTTGAATACCTTCACCGATGAAAAGAGCCAGGCCATGCGCAGTGATGGGGTACCTTGGCGAGGTGCCCGTGAGAAACATCCTGTTTTTTTTTCCATCCTTCTTGCTACTCTCACCGACAAGAATGATGTCATTATGGACTGGCAATGTGGTGTAGGTACGCCTTCTTTTTCAACTTCATCCTTACTTTGATTTTTCCGTTGTTTGTCCTTAACTTGTTTCAATACTAACTTTTTGCATCTCTTTGCATTAGGTGGTTCAATTACAGCATGTCGATCCCTTGAGCGGCATATTGTGGCCCTTGAGAGTGACCCCCTCATTTTCAATGCACTCCTACTCCCTATGCGCGATCCCCAACCTGCGCGTATATCTCGCTCAGTTGCATCTCCATCTACATCTATCTTTGATCCTCCTCAAAAGATGACCAAGAGAGCATTCGGATTCCTTTGTGCGTAAGTTTGCTTTCTAGATTTTGCCTTGTTTGCCTTAATTTCAAGTTCTCATTTTCTAGTGTCATCATGTTCCTAATCCTTTTGCTTGGATGTTTAGAGAGCCAGCGGATGTCGCAGTCATTCGTGGGGACATGTTTTCAAGTCCTCCGAAGCCGTTTGAGCTTCCCCCGTATGCTAGTGCAATGGCGAATTGCTTTGCGAAGGCTGACTCCCCACCTCCTCCTCGCGTTCGTCATTTCTCGCGTGGAACACGCAATCTTTTCTTGTTAGAAGCAAATGAGGGTGAGGAGAGTGATAGGGAATGTTCTCCAAGCCCTTAGTTTTTCATTTTGGTTTTGGAGATTATAACTCCGTTTGTTCTTGTTTTCCGGCTATAATAAAAGTTATGTGTTGGTTTTATTGTTGATATCTGGCGCAAGTTTCATTCTTTCTCTCCGCCATTTCATATTCCTAATGTCAACCCGCATTGCATTCTTCATGTTTTCATCATCGTTTGTATCTCTTCTCTTGTACTCAATTGTACTCGGATCCGATGCCTCTTCCCACACCACATACGCATTACCCAATACCAAAAGGACATAAAACATTCAAAAATGAACAAAACATATTAAGTTTACAATCCCATCCCTGGACTCATGCTACTGAATGCTAATCCTAATACAAGGCATACTACAGAAGTGGCATAGAGCAATCGATTCTGATGAAAACATTTTAAGTTTTCAACACAATGCCTGCACCCAAAAATGAGGCCTCGGATCCGAGGCCTCTTCCCACACCACATAGTAACGCATTACCCAATACTAAAAAGACATAAAACATTCAAAAATGAACAATACATTTTAAATTTTCAATCCCATCCCTGGTCTCATGCTACTGAATGCTACTCCTCATACAAGGCATACTACAAAAAATTGCTGAGAGCATTCAAATATGATGAAATCATATTAAGTTTTCAAGCCCATGCCTCGAAAAAAAAGTGAGGCCTCTTCCAAATGCCCCTCATTATGCCAGGCCTTTATAGATTGCAAATTTTTACTTCTTTGCCTCAATTTCAGGGTAGGCCTCGATTTGAGGGTTGGCCTCGATTTCAGGGAGGCCTCGATTTCAGGGTAGGCCACACTCTCTGTTCTAATTTATATATTTAAAGTGTGTGTTTCTGATGTTTGTTTTTGTTATGTGAATGAGGGTGTAGGCCACATTCTTGGTTTGGATTCAGGTATTGAATCCAAGTGCTTGTGAATGTTGTTTTGGTTTGTTAGGGAAGAGGATAGGCCAGCATTTTAGGATCTAGTATTGCATCTAAGATGTTGAATGCATTTGATTTGGATTGTAATCTTTTCTTTTGGAATCTGGTTTTGCACCTAAGTGTTTAAATGTATTGGAATTGCATTAGGCTTTTGTTTAGGAAATTGGTAGTTTCAACTTGCAATCTGGTTTTGCACCTAAGAGTTTACATGTATTCGAATTGTATTAGGCTTTTGTTTAGGAATTTGGTAGTTTCAATTTGCAATCTGGTTTTGCACCTAAGAGTTTACATGTATTCGAATTGTATTAGGCTTTTGTTTAGGAATTTGGTAGTTTCAATTTGCAATCTGGTTTTGCATCTAAGAGGTTGTATGTATTGGCTTTGGGTTGAAATCTTTTGTTTAGGAGTTTGGTAGTTTCAATTTGCAATCTGGTTTTGCATCTAAGAGGTTGAATGTATTGGCTTTGGGTTGAAATCTTTTGTTTAGGAATTTGGTTGTTTCAATTTGCAATCAGGTTTTGCATCTAAGAGGTTGAATGTTTTGGATTCAGGTTAGGCTTTTGTTTTGGAATTTGGTTGTTTCAATTTGCCATCTCAGCATATTCAAGATGCCGTGGGTGGGTAAGTTCCTTGGGCCCTTAGCCTACATTTTTAATTTGATTTCTGCTGGATAATGTAGCCACATTATTTGTGTGCAAGCCACATTTGAATTCTGTTGGTTTATTCTTATGTTATTATATTCAGGTTGTGTGTTTCAATGTGACTCAGGTAACGCAAAAACGCGCCGATTCGTCGTCATTGTGCCCCACGTATTGGAGCTGGACCTAGATGTACAGTTGTCCGTATTAGTTCCGAACTTAGTGGTGGGTGCTACAAAGGATTATACGAGCCGGGAGAAGGCGTTTGACACCAAACGCCGTTTGTTGGTGATCGGCAAATTACGACTATGTTGCAAAGCATGGAAGGACATTGTCGATACCAGTGTGGAGTACCATGCGCTTCGTTTGGCGGCGCATGAGTTTAGGATGGGTCCACATGCTCTCCCAGAGTTGTGTTTGCCACGCGAACACAACCTGGTAAAACTTTTTAAATTGAACCTCATGTTGTTTTCGCAGAGCCGCCACGTCACCTCAACAATTTCCAAGAGGATTTTGCGGTCGGAGTTGGCGGAGTTGTCTTTGCGTAATTTGGCTAGGCTTAGAGATGAATTAGAAAGTTGTTATGGTGCAACGGAGTTTTATGGCATGTTTTTTGGATCTTTTTACCCATATTGGACATGCCCCGCAGATAGGGTGTAGATGGCCCTAAACTAGACTATATAGCTACTTGAACTAACTACACATTTTTGTAAGTCTTCATGTTGGATACATTTTGTTGACCAATAAATTATTTTTTGTGTATGGTATTTTGATTTTCATTTGTTGATGTTAGCCCTAATCAAATATATTACATTTTAAACATATACTAAAAGATGTTTAATAACAAATGCAATCTTCCACGCCTATAGGATCCATTGGTTTCTCAAACAATTCTAAGTTATACTGTCCACGGGAATGGGGTTCCTTTCCAAAAAATGTAATTGAAAATATCTCTAATTCCACGGAAATAGGTACTGCTTCTCCTAAAATTACCTAACAAAATCTAAATTTTCCGCTCTCCAATCTCTGCTCTCCGCTCTCCGCTCTCTGCTCTACGCTCACATACTTGAGTTTCCCATTTTACGGGCATGAATCATGAGTGGAATTATTATTATTTTGTGGGGAGCTTGCATATAACATACAATTCCAATTTAAATTGTGCAACTGGTAGTCAGTATGTAATGCTAGTTGGAAAATGGTTACTAAAGTTAGCCCGGAGTCATGTACTAGGTAGGGCCCAACTTGAAAAGATTTGATGCGCATCAAGCTACAAACGACGTTAACTTGGAAGTTCAAATGTCTCCGCAATCACTATGGCAGTGCGCACCCATGTTCAAACTTCATATTAAGATTATGACTTGGTCACTATAGTTATTTAATTAGCATCCTCTGTTGTTTGAGAACCCCGCAGTTGCATTGGTCATTGCATTTAATGCAGTTGCAGTGAATATGTTTCTTAATGTTATTTTTCATGTGTATGTCGTCCCTCGTCGGTCTTGCCAGTTGCAACATGTCCATTGCAACTATGAGTTACATTTGTCGTACGCAACACAAATTCTAGCTATTTTGGTTGTGACGAAAACCACATATGGTGGTAGTGCACCAATCAAATATAGGCGTCTGATTAAGAAAAGTGGCTGAATAACACTCGCATACCTTAAGGCTCATCTACCTCAGTTTTTAGAGTTGATAGATTTTGTGACCGCAGGAAATGCTGCATGTGGAGGACAGTGACAGCAGAAATTGTTGCCTGTCATGACCAGAGAAATGCACGTGCCGAAAAGTTGGAGGTTGAGAGACAGTTGACGGTTCCTGCTGAAAAGCACAACAACGAACTTACAGAGTTGATGGAAAACCACCAGAAGGGACTTGCAGATGTTGCATACATCTGCAAGGGCGAAGACAGCGTGGGAGATTGGAGGTTTAGCTGGCACGCCAAAAGCGAGGGGCAGATCTTTGCGAGAGAGTAGGAAAAGGGTTTTTTGTTGATTCAGAATGTCAGCGACAAAGAGAAGAGGTGGAACCTCTCTCATTCTCATGGAGAGACCTGTCCTGCATGCTTGGCGGGTGGTTTATTATTATCATCCGGTGGACGTACATCAGAGTGATGGGAGGGGAAAAAATGTAGGTGTTGCAGACTGCAATTCTCTGTGTACGCAGTCTGTGACTGCCACCTTTGGCAAAACAAGCTATGTTTACAAACTTGTTATAGCAACCAAAATGTACTCGTTTTGGAAAATGAATGCCCTTCATGCGAATTGTCGTTGCCCGCCGTTGTGCCCTGCTAGAAAATTTTCCGCAATTCCTGTGCTGATAACATTTATTGTCACGCAAAACATTTGTATGTATGCGCCATGACCTTCGTGGGCTCGAAAAGCCTCGCGACTTTTCACCACACTGCAAACAAATTTGCCTCCTCAAACTTAAAAAGCAACCAAGGGATAGGCCTGAGGAATTCACAGATATCTTGGGAGCAGTTACTTGAGATGGCGGAAGGCAAAAATACTTTAAAAAACATGGAGTTGAAAACCCGAAGCACTCAAAGAATAATGCACAGTACTGTACTCCCTTGGAAACCAAAAAGCTGTGAAATGTTTCCGTAAATGAAGATGTAGTCAAATATTGGTGTCATGAAGATCTTCGTGACAATCTCTGCTGGAGTTGTATGGGCACTCTAAGATAAATAATGTAAGTTGTGTGTATTAATTTCTAAGAAAAGGTGAAGCACTGTCGACGTGCATACATGGTTTGCTGACGAGGAACTTGTTCAAGTGGGGAAATGAAATCCCCACTTGAGGCTCCAATCCACATGGGGAAGAAGCCACATTCCCTGCATGTCCCATATGGGGAAGGCCTCCGGGGCTCCTTGTGCGATGAAGTGCTGCTGACCTACAACCTTAGGAGGAGATAGCAGATGGCGCCTGCGAAAGATGTGCATCGCAGATTGGCGGCATTCTTTTGGTGCCATCCCAAATTCGGAGCGCACAATCGAGGCAAATAGATGCATGCAAACATGGGCTAAAGCATGCCCGCATCCAAAGCGAACCCACTTGAGCTTGTGCGTGATTTTTGACACAATTTCCAGGGGCTGAGATTCTCTATCCCCCGAATGCATCCATCACATGCGAAATGCCCTTGGTGATTTTCAAAAGCCTATTGGCATTCCTGTTGGGCTTTTGAAAGTTAGTACATCAATGCAGGATCAAGCTTGTGTGATTCGCATTAGGATTCACTTGATTATTGATACATTGAACATTGAAACCCTACACCAATTATTTTGTTGGTGCAATAAACATTTAAGCATATTTATATTTATTTGTGCATTTGTTCGGGATCATGTGCTCTTCAAAACATGATAGTTGAATTGGCAAGAGTCAAGCTTTGAGTCTTGCTTAGTTTGGAGTACAATTTCTTCGTTGCCATAAATTGCATGTATTGCAAAGCTTAAGCATGCTATCCACGATGGTTTGGAGGACAAGGTTTGTCGTAAGCATGTGGTATAAGCATTACAAAAAAAAACTCCCCTATGAGTTTGGGGTTCAAAATTTGTGAGGCCTATAGGGGGTTTTCATGCTAGAAGATGACTTAAAATTCTAACCACAATCTTACAAGATTGAGACATTGGAAATGTATGTTGCCATCATATTACATAGATGTGTCAGTCGAATGCTTATTATTTATTATTTGTTGACTTATAAATTGTAGGTTGACTATGATCACATTTTCTCCTAAGGTAGTTCGGGCAACCCATATATATATATATATATATATATATATATATATATATATATATATATACATAAATCGATTAAAGAAATCCCCCATATTATTTGGGAAAAAACTTATTTTTTAAAAAAGAAAAAAAGGTTTAAATTTAAAAAAACACACAGTAACATTTGGGGCCCTACTCCACAGAGCTAAAACCCTCCAAACATGAGCTTGCACATGAAATAGTATTGCCCCCACATACACTGCACTCTTTGGAGTGCATATAAAACCCAAACCCAACTTTGTTGTTGCCATCACAACTCATGAGATTTTAATAGCTTGAAATTCCACAGCACGATGTGAAGTAGCTGATGCGTTTCTTGATTTTTTTGACTTCTTCATTTCTTGAAAAAAAAATTCAATATGTTGCTCAATGAGGAACTTAGAAGTATCACTAGGTGCAATGGAGACAAGTTTCACATCTGGAAGTGGTAGATGAAGTCATTGTTACAATACAAAAAGATTTATCATCTGTAACAAAAAAAAATTGCACTAGAACGGCCCATAACCTTTAGTAAACTAGACCTATTGTTTCAATCACAAACATATCACTTAACCACATCAATGTACATGACTAACATCCATCATATTGCACAAGATATTGGCATGACCATGACAAATTTATTTCACAAAGCATATTAATACAATGAAAAGCACCAAGGTGCTCTCTCCAACTACCACTTGCAAGTTTTGAGTGTACTGTTCTCCCTCTTTAGTATGACATGTTTGGGAAACGCAAAAAATGTCTTATTATCGAGGTGTCGTCTTCTCGTTAATATGACAAATGGCATAAAATTGTCGTACTATCGAGGGAATACAAAAACATAAGCAATATGAGTTTAAAAACATATACAACGAGTTTAAGCAATATAAATTGTATGAAATAATAACTTATAACTCCAAACAAATACAAATACAAGGGTGCAAGCATAGTAAAGTGGACCAAAAAAGTGCTCCGGTATATGAAAGCCATGATTTTCTTGGTCAAACGCCTATAAGTAGTAGCAAAATGTTGTTTAAAATATATTATTTTTCATGATGACCTCTATTGTTAAGTTAGGTACTCAAATATAGAATATCAATATGAGATCTTCAAAACCTATCATCAAAAGTGACGCGTAAAAGCAACTGACTAAATATAGTTTTGAACGTAAATTTCATGACCTTAAATATTTTGAACTTGGAATTTCTTTTCATATTCCTTGAATTCATTATAAACTTGAGGTCATCATAAATTTTTTTTCAAAAATTCATCAATTTAATGTAAAGTAATTGTATTTTAAACAAGTTTTTGACAATTATCTTTTCAATGACACCCACTTGCACCACCACTTGCATTGTCTTCTAAAATACATATACGTTGTTTGAAATTGTTTTTTGTGAACATAAATTGCTTGGCTTTGTAGATTCATATGTTTTCTAAATGTTTATGAATTTTTATTTCATAAAATTCAAAGTTAGTATATTGTTTTGGATCACTTTCACTTAAACCTGAGCAAGGATCAAGAGCTATCCACTTTACCGTGCTTGCACCCACAAATAATCTCAAGAACTCTTGAAATAAGAGTTCAAAGATCTCTGGTGTTGCCTACCTAAGTTAGCAACTGTCATCTTATCTAAATTCCCTACTAGCTTTTGAAAACTAATAATTTCATTAACACCAAAATGTAAAGAGTTGTCTAATAAGAAATTAGACAACAATGATGCATGACGTTTAGCATCACTAAGATATACCGTAGGTGGAGCAACATCATCCACATCTACTGAATGCATATCAACATTAAGATCAAAGCCTTTTGCATAATTGATTCCCAAAGCAACATCCACCAATTCATCAGTACTCAATTCTAGCTCAATAATCTCTTCCCCTTCCATTTGAATGTAAGACTCGATTGACATCTCATCATCATCCAATCGCAACTTTGAAATCAGAGCACCAAGTTCATTTGATTCTTCTCGCATTCTATTCTTCTCCCTTTCATCAACCAGGGCAAAATCAACATTCCATGTTGCAAGTAATATACGCGCCATCCTCCAACAATTCCTGACTATTTGTGCATCGAACTCACTCCATACTTCATAACTCCACATGATTGCTTGTCTGATGTTGGGCATCACCTTCCTTAAGTCCTTCAATGTAGCATCATCATACTGTGACAAAACCCACCGCAAAAGTTTTTTCTTGTATTGAATTTTGAAAGATGCTATTATACCTTGATCTAAAGGTTGAGCTACGCTTGTAACATTGGGAGGAAGGAATACCAAAGTCATGTTGCTCAATTCCAAGGTTGAAAAACCACGAGACTTACCAACTTTGGCAGAGCTAACAACATGTGAAGATGCATTATCCAAAATCATAAATCACCTTTCGATTTTGGCCTTTGAACTAATTGTTGAGTTGCAAAATCCAAGCTTCAAATATATCCCCCTTCATCCAAGCTGTTTTATTTGAGTTCCATCAAACATACTCATGAGGTTGTCACCTTCCAAAACATCGTGGTTGCTTAGACTTATAAATCACAAGCAACTACAACTTATCAATCCCAGTTGAATTAACAACAAGAGTAAGTGTTACATGCTCCTTCTGTAACTTCCGACCCTTCACCTTCCCTTGTGCTAATGTTTTATTAGGATGTGCTCTAAAATACAATCCAATCTCATCCATGTTGTAAACATCTTCGGGCTCATAATCTGACAAAAGAATAGGAAGTTGGCTTATTGCTTGGGCAACTCCATCAACATCAACATCAACATCACCATTTTCACCATGTAGATACACTTTGTACAATAGTGTGAGGATAATTCAATACAATGTAATCAAGACATGATCAATACTTAGTGTGGCCTTCTAAAGATAAAATGAGGACTTCCATGATCAAATAATAAAAATGAAACATATTCAATGTTTACCTTGCAATGGTGCTCCTTTTTTTGAAATTTTCCAACCAACCATTTGAAATCTTAAAGTTTTTGTACTTTTCAACCTTGATTGGATCATTTGCTTGTTTTGCCACAAAAGATTCCCGCATAATTGCATCCTTTCGCATGAGTATCTCATCAGTCAGTGCCCCATCTTTACTTCTCACTTTTTTACAAAATTAAAAAGATCAAAATTACTTGAAATGAATACAATTCCACCAAACAAAAAACAAAAAAATCTTCAGGCTATGCTTAGGAGATGGAACATTCACCACATGGATCAAGAAGCGAGATTGGAGCGAGACTAGTCTGGAGTACTGCAAGATTGAATTGGAGATTGTAGAAGATTGAATTGGAGACTGCAAGATTGCAAGAGAGTGCACAAAGATACTATCTCACCCATGTACAAGGCAACATACTAGGCAGGAGGCCACTCTAACCCTAACCATGTCCATTCTACACTAGTAACCCTAATTATCATTAAGTTCCCAATCATAAGTGAAGTTCTCAAGTACACTATTGTGTCTAATTAGTGTGGGCCACACTAATTCCTAATAAAACACGCTAATTTTCAAATTATAATTTAGAGTGGCCCACACTAATTTCAAAGGTGAAAAATTTGTGTGGGTTTTGTCGTTTCCACAATTGGATGAAACTTCATAATTCCATCCAATTGTGTTTGAAGACTTTCCCCACATTGACCTAACGGAGGTTGTTTGCGGAGAACCCTAACACACACGGATGGATGACATTACATTTTTCATCCAAAGTGACCCAAACACTTGAAATTTAGTGTGGGCCACACTAATTTCCAACCCACGTGCATTTCCCACCCACACTAATTAGACACAATAGTGTAGTTCCCAAGTGAAAATGGATGTATTCTAGATGTACATAACATGGATGAAAAGAATTTTAGCATTTATTCCCTCTTTAATATGACAAAATGGAGTTTCTAAATGTCGTATTATCAAGTGTTGTAGTCGTATAAAAGAGGGAGTTTTGAACTAAAAAGTTTGGTCGTGCAAAAATGTGTCGTAATATCGAGGGTGTCGTATAAACGAGTGTCGTACTAATGAGGTTAGACTGTACAAACCCATTCTTGAAGTTGAAGATGGCATATCTTGAGAGCGAAGCGGTTAGAGTCATGGACAAGTTCCATGGAGAGAGATTTAGCCTTTGCAAGTTCAAAATAGAGATGGTTTTGGCTTCCATGGAGCTTTGGGACATTGTAGACAAGTCCAAGAAGGCTCCACCTTCCAACGCGGATCCCACAATGTTGAAGAAGTACCAAAGGTGCATTGAGAAGGCCATAGTAGCTTCAAGAAACATTTAATGTCATCTTATCTCTACATACAAAACATGAACTGAAACTAATTATAGTAGAGGTGCCTATTCCCATTCAGGACCCCATCGGCAATCTATAGGGTACTAAAATTTTGAACATGTTAGGATTGAATTTCGAACAAACTAGGATTGAATGTCGATAAGGTTGGGACTCAATTTTCGATCAGCCATAACCCATAGTGCCATGACACATGTCTTGGTTTTGAGTGCCAAAATGAAGAGGAATGAGTGATTAAATGAGCGGTTATTGCCGACTCTAGACATTGGTAATACGTTCGAGCCAACTTTTGGCTTCAAAAATTCACAATAATTTCAATTTCAGGAATAAATTACCAAAAATTGCAATCCTCTTGATTTCTATCTTTCCCACACGGGAAAATTTGCATTGTCTTATATTTCTCCAGATCTAGCAAAGAATCTCTTAAGTGATCGGTTGTGGGCGCCTCTACTTCTAATTAACTTACAACTAACTAATCCAAAAGAACACATGACACAAGCAACCTTGAACTACATAGATCCATTAGATACTTCAAATTACTTAGCTCTAAATTACTTCAAATTTTACTTTTACATCAGCAGAAAGCATATTATTCCATGTCCCGTTGTCCTCTAGCCTCGAAGACACTTCTCATCCATGGGACGAATATCGTTCATAACCTTCAGTTATAGAATGTTGGATGGAAAGTCATCATCCACGGACAAATACAATCATCCGTTCACCAAAGGTTGAAGAATACATCCAGTCATCCGTGGATGAACTTGCAACCTTGAACTGTGGATCCATTCGAAATTCTTAAGTTACTTTAACTCTAGTTTAAACCACATTGGATGAATGTTTCGAGGTCCTCTAAGGCCAATCATCCATGGGGATGAAATCGTTCATTATTCCTAGTTCTGGGCTGTTGGATGATAGCACATCATCAGGGGATGTATGATCCCATCCATTCACCACAGGATGAAATATTTCATCCAGACACCAGTGGATGAACTTGTGACGCAACCGAGATGTTTCTGGAACCACTGAGTTACTTTATCTCCGAGTTACTTTATCTCCAAGTTACTACAGGTTTCGCTTTTACTTTAGCTCCAAGTCAGCAGGCCGATTTAAAAGCGTGGATCTCCCATCTGTTTACTATTATTTTGTTTTCTCGATTGTCGAGTCTAAGGTTCTTCACTGCAGCGCCGGACTTGCTTCCGTTGCATCGTTCTCAACAGTCGCGGAATTGCATACTCTTGACTCGAATAATTCAACACATTCTCTTCACTATCGATTTGCTTCCATGGCTTCGCATCTTGAGCAAGCCATGGATCAGGCCGATGCCCATATCACTCTTACGTTTGTGGATGCTTCGCTGAATCCCAAGCCTGAGCAAATGGTCAGAATCTCTGAAATCAACAAACCCTCAGTTAATGCAAACAAGCCTTGCATTATTGCTGCAACCTCAACAATATCTCGCCTTTCCATGGATGTTCTCGGTGCAAATTTGAAGGCCCTGAAAGCAAAGGCCACCTCTGATGAGATCAGCAAGCCGTTGCTAACTAATGTGAACGAGCCGGCTTGCATTGCAATAACCTCAACATCCGCGGCCTCCATGGATGCCATTGATATGAATGTGAAGGGCGTGAAAGAAAGTGAGGGTTCCGTGGTTTCGCTGATCACAACGGCTGGCAAGCGTAAACATTGCTTTGCACAAACTGATGATCGTGTGGCCAAGGTTTGCAAGCCAAACAACGGAGTTCAAGTGCAAGAAAAGGTCACCTCCGAGATCAGTAAGTCGATATTGGGTGATGGAAACGATCCTTGCACTAGTACTGCAACCTCACCATCCACGCCCTCCATGGATGCTATTGATATGTATTTGAAGGGCGTGAAAGAAAAGGGGCCAGTGGCTTCGCTCCCAACAGCCACGCTTAAGTTTTGCTTTGTGCCAACTGGTCCTGTGGCCAACCTTCGTAAGACCAAAACCTGTCTTCAAGTGCACAAGGAGCTACGTCACTTGGTCAAACCAGACGAGAGCTTGAAGAGCGGGGACCGTGCAATGAAACGGTACATAAAACTGTTGGATATGGATCTCCCCAGTGGAGACCGTTCCTCTGTTCGAGATGCTTGTTTGGCTCTCAACCCCCTGCTCAACACCAACAATCTGTCGAAGATGGAGTGCTTCATGAGGCACAGAGGATTGCATGTGCTGTACGAGCTGCTCCGATATTTTCTACCCATATTTGAGGGTAGGCCAGTCCTGCGCAAGCTAATGAAAGCCTTACAACACCTGCACGATCGCAAGATGTTGGGCTTGGAACACATGGCGTGCGATGCACCTCGATTCTGCATGCTGAAATTCTCCAAACTGCTCTTCGACCTCTCTGAGCACGAGGACCCAGAGGTGCGCACCAGGGCTCGCAGTTTCCAGGGACTGAGATTCTCTATCCCCCAAAGGCATCCATCACATGCGAAATGTAGACTTACATGATCACATTAATAAGTGGTAGTTTAATTTGTAAGCGTGCATATGAAAATGCCAGCATTCCGTTCAAACTGAATACTCGCACGCGGAACTGCAACTCTAATGTGGTGCCTCTGGAATCATCTCTCACATCGAGGATGCCAAAAAGGCTTGATCCCAGGCATACATCCGTGTCAAGGCTTTCGACAACGTGTATATTAAGCGATTGCAGGTGGCCGCATTCACCGCCCAGAGCCCGGCCTACATTAAAGTAGGATGTAAATATCGCTAAGGTAGATGGTATTTGTAGTCGACAACATTCTGAATGAGAAGGAAAATGCTTTTTGATGATACCTGCTCATGTATGGTAAGCAGACGCTCCCACATGTCAGCCGCTGTTTTACAATTGACAGTCATAGCAAGATGTTCTGTGTCTACTGCGGTGGTAATCAACCGTTTGGCTGCATTATTCCTCTTCTTCCACACATCTGGATCTGCAGCTGCTTCCAATGTTGCTGTCCCATCAGCTAGCTACTTCCATCAGCTTTTTATTCTCAAAGGCAATCTGCATTTGAACCTTCCAGAGGCTAAAATTCTGACCAGTGTACTTTAACATACTATCCTTATCCATGACAACGGAAAAACTAATGTATTCTTTACTTCAATAAATTTCTGTTTTGTTCAATAAGTCTCTGCTTGTATTTGCTATGTGTTTTCTATGACAGATCAATAAGGCTATTTCACTATCCAGTTACCCAGATAAGCTCCTCATAACCCGAATAGTAAATACGCTAAAAACCTCCCACCTCAATATCACCATCCGCAAAGTCAAAGCCCGCACAAACATCGTTGGAAATGATGAGGCTGGTAAATTGGCCAAACAAGGAGCATAACAATCCCGCATTGTAGAAACCCCTTTCCACCTCATCGGCCATCAGACACCGTATTGGCCATCTAACCCCCAACATCCACACAACATGATGGCTCAATATGCAACCTATAAAACTACATAGACAAAGAATACGTAAGCACACATATCTCATGCAAAAAATACAATGGCCTATATAGACAAATAGCTCTCCAACACAAACATACACATAAAATGTTCAAATCTATTATGGGATGCCCCCTGGATTACAGATGCACAAATAACACAAACCCTCAAATTTAGATATGGAAGATACTTAGGGAACTACCATAAAAAAAAACATCCTCAAACAAGATATATCCCCAACATGTAACCTAGGTATGCAAGCATCGGATTAAAAACGGCTTAGAGGACGGGTTTTGTAAAAATTATATCAAATTATACAAAAATAAAAGGACCAAAAAGTTGGGTGAAGACCAAATTAAATAAAATGAGATGTAGAAAAAGTTGGGTTTCATATTTATTTATTTATTTATTAGAAACTCCACAACGTATATAAAGAATTGAAACACCTTTTTTAAACCTATGCCTATGCATAATTTAAAAAGATCCTCACGAGTAATTGCCTCCAATTAAAATTAGAAGTCATTGGAAATGTTTTAATTATAATGAAAAAATCTTAAATTTTTATTAAAAAGCCCAAAAAGTTGGGTAGTTTGACCTATGGTACTTGTATTAAAAAAACTCATATAATTAGGTTTTTAATGTAATTTTATGCTTCAAGGAATATTCATTTCCTATATATAATGACATTTTTGGATTCCTTGTTAGAAGAGCTATAGAGTTTCCTACGTTAAAAACAAATTGTATCACTTGAGATGGGACTAAAATGCATTATAAGTGATTATAATCAGGGCCATATAATACAAGAGTTGCGTACCCGGGCATGTAACCTATGCACATCCCACCAAAATGACACATGCCTCCACCTACTATCATGTTGCACACATAAACAATCTAAGGAAAAACCAACACAATAAAAAAATACATGCTCTAGCAGACACACTCTAGCCCACCCCACAACCCATTGTTTTACCCTAATCAACGCCGGTGGCATTTAAAGACCGCACACCTAACAACACCATACCCTCGTGGCAACTCCCATGCACATGCTATCTACCAAGATGTAAATGCCCAGCTCGACTTAAACCTAATATATTATGCATCTTAGGAGCCTCACTTACAGATAAACCACCCTTCACACCCAATCCAAACCTCAAAGTACAAATATTTGAATTCACTTACTGCAATGATAGATTCCCTGCAAAAGCCACCAACCAAAAACTTGCTAAATACGCCAGTCTCCACCCACTTCTATCCCAACTAGGATGGATTGTACTACCACCCATTATAATCACGGGAGGAGTAAGGGGCACTATACATACAACAATTGTTAAACTCCTTCAAGACCTACAAATCCCCAACTCCAAAATCCATAAAGTAATGGAATCCTTCTCCAAATTGCTATAAGGTACCTAACACACATAATCCTAAACAAAAGGAAATTAGAAAAGAAACAAGCCCCAATCCCACTTGACTAAACACACTTACTAATGCTAAGGCCCAAAACTAACACAGAACACATAGCCCTAACACTAACCACAAGGTTCAACTATGAAAATAGGCACTAAGCTGCCCCCATCAAGCCACATCAAACCCATAATATATGCCAATGAATCAATAGGGGCCCATCTTATAAAACCTTAATGTAAAATATGACAATCTTGGGGCCACACCAACATATTTTCAAATCAATTATTTTTAACTCAAATGAAAGTTGAATCCCGGTTTTAGAGTAGAGAGGCAATCAACTTCCCTTGCTCTAGTTACTTTCATCTCTCCCTACGATTGTGTGGACAACCAATTCTCATTACCTAAGTAGATATTAAGCACACTATCATATGATGATGGGTCAAGTTTTTGTCACTTAGCCCCTAACGTCCCACGAAATCATAATGTGTTGTCAAGTTCGGAGGTAGTACCCCTTTAGCATTGGTTGGAGGTCCTTGTTGAGAAGATAATATTTTTTGGAGGTAGTGTGCAAGGTTTACTTCATAATGATGTTTTGAAAAGTGGATTTGGGTTTCACGGTCTACTGGATATTGCATTAGGCCCATCAAAAAAGAGGTGGGTTTGATGTAAAACCAGGGATTGCACGTCACGTCGCGTCACATTTTGTGACAGCAACGTGACGGCTGACCCAAAAACGTCACGTCGGAGGGGGGGTAAATCCGGCAGTTACCCCAGGGGTAAACTGACGCGGTCAACCCCCTGGTCAACCCCCTGGTCGACTGCTATTTGCAGTCGTTTGCTAAGTCGACTGCAAAAAATTACTTTTGCAGTCGACCAAGACCAGTCGACTGTAATTAGCAGTCGGCTAGCTGGTTGACTGCTAAAAGCAGTCGACTTCAAGGAAAACCTAAAAAAAAATCTAAAAAAAATCATGGACCGTTAGATCTGCAATCCAAGAAGATCTAACGGTTCAAATTTTTTAATAGAGTTTTTTTAATTTTTTTAATTTTTGTTTTCTGAAGTCGACTGCTCGTAGCAATCGACTAGAGCAGTCGTCCAAAAAAGTTACAAAAAATTGGTACAATAACTTTTTTTTACCACGTCAGTGCGCATCACGCCCCGACGTGACGCGACGTGACTTAAAAAGGCCGCGTCACATCCATTTGCACATCCCTGTGTAAAACTAAGGGTTGTGACAAGCAACCAAATTGTCATTGCCTTCTAAAAATATTGCATTGCCATGGTGGGGTCCTAGACCACCTACTATTATGAATTGTCCCAAAATTTGTTGCGGTACCTCAACATGGTCCACATTCTCACTTCACACTAAACTCAAGACCCATCAATTGCAAATTGGATATTTTGTTTCCCTTTGGATAATTTTCAAGGGCCCTTAGATTTTCATGGTCACAGTCTTGGTTTGTGTGTAAAGTGGCCCTTAGGCAACTAAGATACATGGGTCTTAAATGATTACTATTAATGACTACTCCTAGGATATGAAACACACAAGTAGTACAAGATGGTTAGCAAATCCAAATCAAGGCCATAGCCACTTTCCTAATAATTTTCAGGGGTCATATGATTATCATGTTCATTATTAAAAGTGAAGATTCATGTTCCTGTTAAATGGTCATACATGTACAACCCCCCCCCCACCCCCCCACCCCCCCCCCAAAAACAAAATAAAACCTATGTTGATTATATGAGCCTAGAATGGTTATCATATCTTGAGCACTCGGTCCAATCTCTTTTAAACACGTGTCTTTTTGGTATCGGTTCTTGGAGCCACACCAAACCACACTACCACTCAAATATAGGTGTCTTAAGAAGAAAAGTAACCGAATAAGGGTTGTCTACCTTATGTTTGTAATACTAACTTAATTCCTTTCGTTGTCATAACGGCCTCTCTCCCTAGACGGGTAAGAACGAGAAGTGTTTGCCAGGCACCCGTCAAACTCCATAGCATGGAGAGATTAGGGTTTAGGGTTTAGAGAGCCTTGCGCTCGCCACAGGGCTTCGTTTCGCTCAATCGTTCGTTGCGATGGGGAAGAAGAAATTCATCAACAAGAAAGCGGCGGCTACATTTGTGCTCGAGTGCCGCGAGACATTTGATGCGGAGGATGACACGAGCGCGAGAGTATTCACGCGAGTTGATGGCGGCACCAACCACGTGCCCGGATTCTCTGAGGACGATCCTGCAACTTCGAGTTACCCTAACTATGGCGACGGTGATGAGGATGCATCCGTGTTTGCGGATGCTGAGGAAGATGAGAGCGGTGGTGAGGGTGAAGATGAGGATAGTCGTTCCAGGAAGCCCAGGAGCCAAGGGGTTGGTGCCCTTCCTGACCACATAAGAGTGGAGCTTGTAGAATTAGGGTTTCCGGATGATGGGTATGACTACTTGCAACATATGCGCAAGATTGGAACTGCGGGCGTGGGTGCAGCTTTTGTTCCCACCAGTCGGCCGAATCCCGGCAAAGTGGCCACTGATGTGAAGGTGATGATGACGCTCGCCAAATTCAATCTCGAAGTGCTTAAATGGAATTTAAGGTTTAAGGTTTATGTGATGAATGTGGAGCTATGTCTGGGGTTTTAGTACAGAGAGGGAAACGGTGTTGATTGGTGTGGTGCGTGTGAATTATGATACTGCAGGTTTATGACTCTTCTAAGGTGCCAGTGCAACCAGCTGTTGAGGAAGACGAGAAGCAGATAATTGAGGCAGTAGGGTCGAGCACTAAGGCTCTCCGACGGCCTGCATATGTTGAGGAGGGTTTAGATGCTGAAGTAGCAGCTGCTCTTGCCAATAGTGATGATTCGCAATTTGATTCTGCTGATGAGCTAGAAGATGACTTTGTGGTGTTTGCAAATGACAATTTGGGCGAGGAGTCTACTGCTGATAGGGCTGTTGTAGATTCTCGGGGTGAGACTAGTAGGAGCTTGGCAGAGGAAGAAGACGAAGATGAAGAGGAGGAATATTCAGATGATGAAGAAGAGGAAGAAACTTGTTCTACCATGGCTCCTGAGAGCCACCAGCAGAGGCCTAGCCGACTTCTTGATGAGCAGTTTGAAAATGTTAGTTTTCAATCCGGAAACCTGTAAATTGCATGTGTCCGTGATGTTTATATTTCTGTATTCTATTTCATTTGTGTAACTTCACTGTTGTTTTACTTCAGATTGTATTGGGTACACCAAGGATGTCTGCTTTGCGTGACATGGCAACTCTGACTTTTTATTTTGTGTCTGCTTCCTTGCAGCTTGCGCTGCGAGAGTATGATGATTTTGATGATGAGTTTGCCGAGGAGGATGTTGAAGCCCGAGGCCATGCGGACATCTCCCAATTTGATGATGTCCTCACTGAGTTCATGAAGGATACCACCGTCTTTGGTGACAAGTACATGACCCCAGCAGAGATTAGTAAGAAACAGGGTGTGTCCACTTCAAGTTTATCAAATACGTCTGAATCCAGACACAAAGAAGTTCCTGCTTCAGGTGAAGCTGAGAAATCAGATGAGGATGACTTAGTTGTATTGGAAGTGGAGAGTGATGATGAGCGCAGCAACTGGGATTGTGAGACAGTGGTATCCACTTTGTCAAATCTTGATAACCACCCTGGGAGAATATCTGCTCCTAGTAAGCCTCGACAGAAGGCACCGGGTCTAGGGAAGGTGTTAGAGGAGAAGGAAATGAAGGGTGGGATTATTCGGCTTCGTGGGAAGCAGCACTTGCCCACAGATTTTCTTCCTGCAAAGCCAGGTGCTGATAAGATTGTTAAGAAGACTAAGAGTGCAGATGCTGAGCCTGTCCCTAAGGGTGGTCCAAGGGCTGGAGAAACTCCCGAGCAGCGGAAAGCCCGCAAGGTATGCCAACAATCACATGAGTCTGCTATTCTTGTTGCCTTTCTGTCTTTGTTTGACATCATTATGGTTGTGAATGAAATTACTTAATGTGGAGAAAGTGTTGAAGATTTAAAGTTGAATTCTATTGGTGAGGCGGGCAACTGGACAGAATCCACCTAAAGAAGGCAAATATCATCTTGCTCATGTTTCACTACCTTCTGATGATAGCGATAGCTATCAACGGAAATCATACAAACTATACGATGTTTGATTATTGATTGTAATGCTCCAAGAGAGTGGTGAGAATAACTGCTCATGCAATGTCCACTGTAGTTTTCCGTATCTTCTATGTGGACGTTGCTTCTAAAAGGATTATCTCCAATTTCATGTTTTAACTGTTATGAATTTGTGCTCAGACTGCTGTGAAGGAAGAGAGGAGGGAGGCACGTGCTTCAAAGAAGGCTCTTAAAGTACGTTACAAGGATGAAACTCAAAGAGCTCAACATGGTGCGGCACACACAGGACCCTCAGGAATACACTTACCATAGATTAGGAAAACCCTAAATCGTTTAGATATGCTATGCAAACTGTAAACTGTGAGCCCTTGGCGCAATTCATTGCGAAGTTGGCAAAAAAGTAGAGTTGCCACTTGGATTTTGAATGATTGGGAATATGAATAAATAGGTAACGAGTTTGAGCAGCTTATGATGGTCGATTTTTTCTTCGGAGCTCAATCTAATCTTATTTGCAAGTTATTTCATAAACAGCAACATGTTTCAATTGAACTGTGAACTTCAAGCCAGAAGTCAGCTATTTTGACACAACTCATTACTCTAGAACGGCCACCCACATAAGAATGTTGGATGTGCATCATGGTTGATAATCAACTTAAGTAACTCCCTTCACAGAACCATCTGCTTTGCAAATTTTTGGAAATGATTTTGAGAAAGGACTGCGTAATGGACAGATGGACATTCTGAAACACCATTATTTAGGCTATATGTAAGGTAATTCATCATTGTGACTTGCATAAGTTCTACCGAAATCACAGGACATCAATTGCATAGGCCTCTATAAGAGCTTGCAATAGGACATTTCTCTGCCAATTATTTGGGCTTTCAAAGTGTACTGGCTTTTTTCTGATTCAGGTGTAGTTGCTCAATTCAGATTGTTGAATCCATGAGCTCGAATTTGGTTGCTTGAATTAACGCTTGAATATATAATTTTCTTGAATACCAGCGGGCTTGTCAACTTCAGTTATCAGCTTGCTGCTCAAATGCTCCTGGGAATTGTCTGGGAATTAAGACATACATGTTGGAAGCTTGTACAATTTTATCAGTGTGAACAGTGTTTAATTTGTCATTTGAAATAAAATTTATATTACTGTCTTACTCTATTCAAACATGATTTGTTAGCTCTGCTTTAAACTGAGTTTGTTCTGTCAATTAATTAATATACTAGAAGAAAAGTGGAAGCCCAAAAACATGCTTGTAAAACTGACATCCTGTATTTTGACCCCTCAGATCTGTTGCAAGCGGAACCTATTGTTTGGCTATCACTGTTTTCTTAGCAGTATAGGAGATTGATAAAGAGGAATAGATCTTGACAGCAGTAGAACAAAAGCACTTTATTTCCTCTTAAAAATGCCTTATATGTGTACTTTTAAGAGCTTGTGGAATAAGTTAAGACCAATCTAACAAGTGAGACATGGCTCTCATGAGTCTCCAAAGAATGTAAGAAGACCGCAACAATGGATCCAAACAATTAGGAATTACATGGAGTGAGAGCTTGCGGCACTTTTTGAAAATATTATCAAGCCCTAACAAAGGATCTAACAAGCCAAAAGAGTGAAGAGCACAAGGGGTGAGAGGGATAGGGTGAGGAAACCAAAGAGGAGCGATTGAGATAAGCTAGAGTAGCACTTCATGGACTAGGTTTAGGTCCAAGAGGGAGTGGAAATGATGGGAGGCAGCTTAAATACCATACAATGAGTTAAATTATAAGAAATAATTACATCCACATATTGTGCACCCGCTTGATAAATGTAGAGTTCGAACTTGGCTCCCACTTGCTTTCTTTTAGGCTCGGGTGGAAGTTGCCCATCTTTTGTAATCTTGTAGATTAGTAGTTTTAAAAACTTGCCATTCTTTGTATTCTAGTGCGCCATGAGACAAGGAGCCATTAGATGTACATATACTAAAAATCATTGGCCATCATCCGGAAAGATGAACAAGCGGCAATGGAGGAGATTACTTGAATGTTATGAATCCCCGGCCCAAGCATTGTGACATATACTATACTTACTGCAATACAAGTCAGTTGACATCAGCCCATTGGACATGTCCAAAGTATCCAAGGTTATATAATTTCCAAAAGTACTTACATATTGTACAACACCCAAAGTGCATCAAGTTGTTACTGTTTGAAATGGCCAAGACACGAATAAAGTAGAGGGTGCTTAAACCAACATCGTATGCGATTTAGCCTATTCTTGGAGTTTCATTTGAATTAATGGTATGCATGATTGGCTTAGCAAATTGGTTTATGCATGGTAGCAACAAAAATAAAATAAATTGCACACCATATGAATATATTACAATTTTTTGAAGTCACTTATCTCTAGCTTCCTAAATCCCTCCTAGACCCACACTTTTTCCACTACAAACGGATTTCAAAACCGTCCCCACACTTGCCCAAAATTGTCCATGTTTTTCATTTAAAACCAACCATGATTTTTTTTCCCAAAATTGCCTCACACTAAAACCAACACTCCACCTAATGCATAAAAATTGAGCCTTTATAACTTTTGCATGCATGATCTTAATAGAAACATATAAATAACCCACCTCCAACTACGTTTCAATGCTTGCCCAAATCCAATCCCATTGTCCAAAACCAACCCCACATTCTCCCAAAACTGCCCTGATCTTCACCCAAATCCACCCATGCTTTGCACTCGAGATGTTCAAACGGTTTAAGGCGTGTTCCAGTGACAAGATTAGGAGGCATGCATAGGTGTTGGTTTTGGGTGGGTGATGGTTATAGCACCCTCTACCTTTATTGGCATTGGCATGTCGAACCCGCTTCATTCAGCACCAACCCAGTCTATCATGAATTTGAAGCCATAGGAGTTTCTCTGACAATGAGAATGTTCATGATGCTCCAATAGTTTTCAGACGACACATTTCATCAGAAGGATACAACAATAGTTTCTTGAGAAATTTTCATGACACATCCAAACAAGGTTTGCAGCATTGCTGGAAATGGTTTCTCGTAAGAAGTGCAGGCAATACTGCAAACTTCGTTTCAGTGTGTTATGAGGATTCCTCAAGAAAATATCGTTTCTACATGTGTGGTTTGAGAAACAATGAAGCAGCAGAATTATGATGAATATTGGTTGCACTATAAATCCTGTCTCCTGCATATCATCCAGACTTTACAACTTTGGAAAGCCCACAGAAAGTGGACAATTGTTTGCATTAACAGTCTCCAACACCAATTTCAAATGGCGTTTCCAATAATGATGTGAATGCTTCACATTCTCAATGAATATGCTTCACTTTGTGAAAGCACTTGAATCTAATGCCTGCTGCTCTCAAGTTAGAAGTACCTAGATACACCAGCCTAGATATGGCTGCTTCATAGAATACAAAAATCCAGCAACCCATCTACTGCAGAATCAAACAACACAAGCTTCAAGATGCTCTATCAATGCCTGAGCTGTTGGAGCTATCAGAATAGCGATTGCCAGAGTGACTATCCACGGCCTTGCTTTTAAGCTGTTCAACCCTTTCATGGCCAGCTTAATGGAAATCAACCCAGGAACTGCATGGGTCACAGTATGGAGATCTCAAGAGCAAGAACTGGTCCAAGAAAATTCGCATAACAAGCCGTCCTCTAGTGCAAGAGGTAGCACCATCCATCCATATATTTCTAGATCAATTCTCCCTCCTTGGGCATGAAGGTGGATCCACAATGGCCAAGCTGCAAGTACTCTACAGGTACATCTGAAGCATCTATGGATAGAATTTTGACAAGACATGCGTGATAGATGCCAAAATGGTTGTGAATGTCATTGTCAAATGATAGACCTTGGTTTTGACTTCTAAAGTTTCCAAAGCTGAGAAAGGGCACCTCCCCCTGTCAATTTCACCAACCATGACAGAATTTTTGTTGGTTGATTCCAATGCCCATCCAAACCTACACCCACGTTGGGAAATGCGGTAAACACATCGTTATTATGAGCAGATTTGGTCTCGATTTCGCTTTGGCTTCATAGTACAGACACATCTCCTGGTCCCCATTGGCCGGCCGTTTGTGATTCAGTCAGTCACTTCCCCTGCCTTCTCGCATATGATGCGGTACATTCCTTCTGCTGTGTGTTTCGATCACAACATATTCTGAGCCACTGTCACCTTCCTTGGGGTCTTCGCAATTCTCTGCACTCCGCCTGTGAATGTGGTCAGGAGTTGTTGATGTTGGATATGTCCAGAGCCTGTTTGCGGGATAGTCGACTGCTGTGTCGTCGGCTCCATGGCCATCCCAATGATTGCCCAGCTCCTGTGAGTCGATGGGATCACCCCAATACTGACTGTCTCCTGCTTCGTCGTGGTTCATGTCATGGCTCAGCTCCACAGTGTAAAGATCGTGGTCGGGAGAGACAGCCTCCATGATCTCAGCGGGCGGGAACGACGATACAAGGCCTTTAGGGTGAATGGCGGTGATCACATTGCGTAGCACTTGGGCTTCCTCGACAGCATTGTGTGAGGTGGTGGGACTGAGATTACCCTTCAAGAACGACTCGAGTTCCCCTCGCATGACATCTAACGCAGCGCTCTTCTCTTCGAGTGCCAGTTTTGCTTCACCGAGCTTCATTTGTACACGCTCCTCTCGCCATACCTCGGCTAGCTGCAACATGCGTCGCTCCTCTTCCAGCTCCTCGCGCACCTTCTCCGACTCCCGTTTGAGCTCTTCCACTTCCGCCTTGTCATCCCCGATCTCACGCGCCAATTCGTCGCACACATCTTCCATGAGCCGACGAGACTTGCGTTCCTGTTCCAGCTCTTGCACAGCTTTCGCAGTCGCCATGTTCGCCTCCATCAACTCTTTCCCCATTTTGCGGCTAATCGCCTCAATCTTGCGCCGCGCCTTCCGCTCCTCTTCCAACTCTGCCTTCACAGCCTCCATTGCAGCTTTCATCTTCTCCTGCTCCTTTGCCTTCCAGCTCGCCCTCTCGTCTGACATCCTTTTTATTTCCTCTTTACATTCTCTCCGCGTGGCTTTTTGAGCAAGTTCCAATTCCTGCACACGGGCACGGGCTTGATCCAATTCTGAGCGTAATGCGTACGTCATCTCCTGTGCTGTGCTGTGCTGTTCTTCAAGGAGACGAATCCGACTGAGCACTTTCAGAAGCTTACTGGACGTTGTGGTCTGCCTGTGTGCTGGTTTCCCTGTTCCTTTCTTTTCAGAGGTGGAAGAAGAGAGGGGCTGCAGTCTTTGGCCGTCGTGCTGCTTGGCAAAACAAAGTCTATCACTCCATAAAATTGAAACCAAAAAGCCCGTGAAAGCATCCAGACATCTTTTTTAGAACATTCAATGAACTTGAGCTATCTCAAGAATGTAATTCAAAGCCAGAATCACGCACAAGGATAGTATAAATTCCCAAGGAAGGTCATCTCCTTCTAGTTTCACTAACACTACAAATACACTTTCATGGCTAAGAATGATTTTCCACACTGACAGAAACACATTGGAGAATTTTGATGGCCACAAACCATCAAACCTCTCAAGAGCATGAGAGAGGATCATCCAGGTATTGCAAATAAAATTCTCTTGAAGTCCCTTCATCATGGGTACCTAAGAAGAGGTCCTGTTGAATTGAGTCTTCCACACAAACAGAGTTCAATCCCCAATTCAATTTCCGATCAATATTTCGAAGTATTTAGACCTGGCCAATGAAACCTCTGTACAAGCATATATTACATATACAACAGGTGAGGCAGTACCAGATGAGGGGGAGTGCGCCCACTGCCTGGTTCATCGCGCTTGTTGAGCAGCCGATGTAGATGACCTCTGCTGGCTATCTTTTGCTTATTACCCTGTCCACTCCTTTTCCCATTCTCCGACCCTGACTGTTCCATGACAAGCATTTCGTCACTACCAAGAAACATTTCTAAACTACAATTTGCAGTTCTTGCAATCACGAAATAACATCCACACCTGCACATGAGAGAAGTACCGATTTCGTAGGTAAGATTAAGTAACCCAGGGATGACTGGGACTAGGATTAGGGTTAGGACTAGTCAACTCATCCACGACAATCTGTCAAGATGTGCACACAGCTTATTCTAATGATTAATCCTTCGTGGCAGGTGCCCAAAAACATTTTGCAGCCCTCAGAGAATAACAATGACATGGTAGGTACTGTCGATAAAGACGATGCTTTAAGAAGTAGAGAGAAGCAACCAATAGGCACCCTAGGGCTAGGTTTCAGGATTAGGATTAGTCAACTGCTCCACGATAAGCATTTCTGAACTACAACTTGCAATTCTTGCACGTCTGCTGCTACCTCAGGCAACACTATACAATACAAAGGATTATGTTGTCAAGATGCAATGCGTGCACGCAGCTTATTCTAATCCTTCGTAGCAGATGCCCAACTATTTTGTGCAGCCTTTAGAAATAACACCAAGGACGTGGCGGGTACTGTTGACAAAGAAGATCCTATAGGATGTAGAGAGATGCCCAAACATGATGTGCAGCCCTCACAGAATAACAACAATAACGACATGGTGGGGGTATTGTCGACAACAAAGACATAAGATACTGTAAGAGAGACATAAAGAAGTAGTTATTTCAAAGGTAAGGTCAAGGAAGGAAGCCAGGGATGGCTAGAACTCGTATTGGGATTAGGATTAGGAGGACCAGGAATTAATCTAATCCTTCATAGCAGATGCCCAAATATTATGTGCATCTCTCACAGAATAACAACAACGACATGGTGGGGCATTGTCGACTACAAAGACATAAGATACTGTAAGAGACATACAGAAGCACCCAATTCAAAGGTAAGGTCAAGGAAGGAAGCCAGCCAGGGATGACTAGAACTCGAATTAGGAATTATTCTAATCCTTCGTAGCAGATGCCCAAATATTATGTCCAGCCCTGACAATATAACAACAACGACATGGTGGACATTGTCGATAAAGACATAAGCTACTGTAAGAGATATACAGAAGTAGCCATTCCGAAGCTAAGGTTAAGGTTAAGGTTAAGGAACACAGACATGGCAAGAACTCGGATTAGGAATAGGATTAGGGATAAGTGGAGCAACCTTGAGGCTATGGTGGTTATCGAAGCTCCGTGGGGAGAGATAGCCATCAGCTTGCGAGAGAGGACTAGACAGCTCGGAGAGTTCTTTCATACGAGATGAGTTGTGATGAGGATGATGAGGATGATGATTCAGAGGAGGCGATGATGCACAGTTGTTGTGATTATTGCTGCTACACAGGCAGTCCGGGAGAGGCAGCTCTTGAAGCTCCCAAAGCGAGGCCGCGAGTTTGCGCGCGGAAAGGGGAACGGGCTTCCCTGCCGCAATGTGTGCTGCCGCTGCCGCTGCTATCCCATCGTACAATTGGTTGTTGAACACTTTCCAACTCGGCACCGGCGTTGTGGGTGCGGCTCTTTTGCCGAGAACACCGCGGCTCTTGAGCCGCAACCCCCCCTGGGATGGCCATCCCGCCGATGCCTCCAACCCACGCTTATTATTATTATTATGATTCATCATCCCTTGCATCCTCCTCCTCCTCAATCCCTCCCCTTCCCTCCCACCGAGCTGCTAGGCTACTACTAACACCACTCCTCCTTCTCCTCCTCCTCTGCATGTATTGTCAATCTCTTATTCTCCGTTGCAATGGGGGTAACCCCGCATCATAAGCCCCCCAATGCCTCCTCACATAACCTTCAAAAACAGCCTCCCGCATGTTGGCGATTCCAACACTCAACTCAACCTCGCCTATGTCCCCGATGATGCAAATCACCTCACGTACACACCACACAACACAACACACCACCCAGAACCTCCAACCAATAGCTTCTCGGACGTTGAAGTTTTTTTTTTAAAACACTCAACTCAACCTCGCCAATGTCCAACCACTACACTACCTTCCTTTCCGAAGATGGATGCAAATCACCTCACACCCTTACACATCTCAACACACATCAGAAACACCAGAAGCTTCCGCCCCCAAATTGGCACCCCATTGCTCTCGTCGTAGCTCACAACATCCCAGATTCTATCAATATAGTCACACATGGCCACACGTCGTCATACACGAGGAGCTCCATCTCCCAAACCGCGATTCAACCACACGATGATCCATCATCCTTCTTCCGCATCACCAGCACCACACCCAAACCCAACACCAAAAAAAAAAATTACCCAATAGCTACAAAGAGCGTGCAGCACTGAGCCAGCTGGTGTGTGTAAGTAGTATCACTTATACTAATCCAGTGAAGCAGCTGATCCTCCCGCCAGCACCATCAAGAGTGAGGAGAAAACTCCTCGAACATGGTTCGGCTCAACTTAAATGACGATGACTTTGTTTTCTTCCTCTCCCTTCCCTTCCCTTCCCTTCTCTTCCCTTTGAGTGAGTCTCCCCTGCAAAAACAAAACAAAAAACAAAAATAGGCAATAGCTGCCCCAAAAGAGCGTGTGGCAGGTGATGTAAGTGTGATACTAACTTATTAGTCTAATTCAGTGAAACTGCTGCTTGCGGAATGATGAAGAGAGGAGAGAGGAGCAACTGGATGCATGGTCGGGGCTTAGTAACTTGTAAGCTTATGACGATTCGGAGATGCGTTGTGTTGGGTTCCCTTGTGAGTGTGATCCTTGTGTTTGTGTTTGTAATTGGGTGAGTAAAGCCTGCCGGAGTCGGAAGAAGGGAAATGGGAGAAGGAAAACGCAAAGAGAAAGGAAAGGAAAGGGAAGGGAAGGGAAAGCAAAGGGGACAGGCAGGCAGGCAGGGAGGCAGAGAGGATGAGTGAGGACCGTTGATGCAGGCAGCGGCTCAGATTCGGAAGCGTTTGGGGGGGGGCTTGTCAGAGCTTCATCATGCATCACTTCGGAGCAATTTGCAAGGAAACGAAGAACTAAGTTGCAAGCAAGTGTAATATGGTGAGGTAGATGGGTCTTAAATGGTTACTTTTTTCCAACAAGCCCACTTTCTCCTAGGACACGAAACATGTGATGTAAGATAGTACGAGATGGTTAGCAAATCGAAGTCGAGGCTGTAGCCACTTTGCTCATAATTTTCGGAGCTCATATGAATATTTTACCTGTTATCGATGTGAAGATTCTTGTGCTCATGAATTGGTCATATAGCCCCCCAATACACGCCCAATTATGACTATTGAGCTTGGGTTATGGCTAATGTATTGAGCTTAGTATAATGGATTTGCATTTAACAACATAGTACCACTCAAATATAGGTGGCCGCTTGAGATAAGTAGTAGGGAGAGAGAAGGAATTATCACATACAAGTGCGTACCTCTCACTCGTCCAATGTAGAAGCCTTGCAATAGTATACAGCCCAGAGGTTACTTCTTTTTGGGGGGTTTGATTTGACACCAGAACTAGATTTAAAGACCCTGATTCGAGATTGAATCAGCCACAACCTATAGGGGGTCAAGTTATTATGTTAAATGGATGAGAGGCTCTCTCTCTCTCTCTCTCTCTCTCTCTCTCTCTCTCTCTCTCTCTCTCTCTCTCTCAAGTGAAGTGCATAGTGTTGGATAAGTTGTTGGATTTAAGGTTTGGGTAGGTATCCAACATACAGTATGTTGTTTAGTATGTGGATGCATAACATTATCTATTAAGGGTGGGGTTTACAATAGGTAGGGTCCAAGACCTAACAAACTTTATAATCGAGCATCTTATTGGTCGAGAGAAAAAAACATTGGGACATGATGAGTTTGCACTAGGCTCCGGGTTCAAGGTATGAAAGAATGAAGCATGGGGCTAATGTAGCATCATTTTCTCGTCAAATTCCACACGTCTTCACTCAAGATAATATTCCTCCAAGTTTCATATTCCAATCTTAAGTTTGAAAGTAAGGTTCATTAATGAATGTTTTGGATCCCCCAGTCTCTTGCACTTAAACCCTAGTGTAAACCCACCCTTAATAGTTTAAGGATGGGTTTATAGTAGGATCCAAGAGAAAAATGAAGTCTAAAATTAGTGATCCTATTGGTGAAGAGCAAAAGTTCAGATTTGATGAGTTTGCACTAGGGTCCAGTCTTGAGTATGAAAAACTAAAGTGGCACTTTCCTGGCAACATTTCCGCCAGATCTTAGTGGTCCCCACTCAAGAAAATACTCCTCCTTGTTTAAAAAACCAACCTTCAAGCTTGGGTTAAGTATTGAGAGTGTGAAAGCAAGGTCCAGTAAGGAGTGTTCTAGACCCGGACCCTAATGTGAAACCACCTCTCACCACCCTTGTTAAGGGTGGTTTTACACTATGGTCCAAAACCAAAGGAACTTCAAAATCAAACAATATTATTAGTCGACAACAAGAGTTTGGATGCAAGGATTTTGTATTAGGGTCCATAACTGAGTTACGAAAGAAAGAACGAAGTGGTGCTAATGAGACATCACTTTCTTGCCAAATCTTTGTGGTCTCCACTCAAGAAAATGCTCCTCCTAGTTCGAGAAACCAATTTTGAAGCTTTGCATTGAACATTGCTTTCATACTCAAGATTGGACATAAGCTTGAACTTTGGCATCCCAAACTAGGAGGAGCATTTTCCTGGGTGGAGACTGTCAAAAACTAGCAAGAACATATGATAATGGAAAAAGAAAGAAAGTATGGCACGAGAAAGAAAGTGACACCACAATAGCACCACTTCCTTTTTCCACATCATGAACCTGGACCCTAACATAAAACCCATCCTAGTATGGGTAGTACACGGATGCATAACATTGATGAACCTCCTTCAAACATTCTGAAAAAGGATGAGGGGATGGATGAACAATACAAATTGTAAATATTGAATTACGTACATGTGATCATTTTCAAATTAAAATTGGGAGTTCATATGCCTATTGTAGAAGAGGTTATAGGTGGATATCTCTCAAGTTGGTCCTTGGTGCTATATGTTGGTTTGAGTGTTGCCCAAAATGTAGTGAAAGACAACAACGGGCAATGACCACATGTAAGAAAGCTCTCATTTGCTCTCAAGCCTTCAAGGTGACCTCCTATGAGCTTCACCGTTGCACTTTAAAGCGTTCGTTCTCCTTCAAATGGAAGCCAAATCTTATGGGTTGTGGCACGTGACGATTAGACATTGGGCATGTGGGAATCTATGTGTTGGAATGATTCTAAGGGTGGTATGATGTGTTTGGCTTCGGGTTCTCGTGACAAAACAAAAGCTCTTGGGTTTTGTTTTGGGCATAGGGGATAAAATATCCGCCCAATACGGAAAACTCATTGTCCTTCCGGGTGCATCATTGGATGCTTGGCCCAAATGAGTAATATGGCAAGGTCGAAGTGCCCATCATGGACACTTTGAGCATTACGGTCCTTTATGTATCCAATGTTTATATTTATTATTGTCATAGCAATTACATGATGACATAATGACATTAAGACCACAAAAGTAGAGCATCCCGAACTCTTTCATTTGTATTCAAAGTCACAAACTTCATTTGACTCTTCTTAGCCACATAGACACCCCCAAAATGGATAGTGATGATTGTTGGCATTTTGTCTCCCCTCAACCAAACGAGCTGCGTTTCTTTGGTTCTCATAATATAATAATTAGTATTCATGTTGAAGTACATAGTTGTCCACTTTGGGGCGAAAATAGGTGTCAAAATTGGGGTTATTGGCGAAATCGGGGCTTCCACCTTATGGTAAGTGGACAATGTTGTTCATTTCGTGACACATCACAACCAATGCTTCCTATCTAAGTTGGTAAAATTTCATCTATATTGTCGGTGAAAAAGGAATGAACCCTTATAAAGCCTATATATGTATATATATATATATGTGTGTGGGGGGGGGCTATGCCATGTGGGCAAAGACCTGGGGGTGGCCCTTGAAATGGGCCAAAGTTTGGCCAACTAGAACCTGCCACATATGGTGTTAGTAACTCTCTCTTCAAATGGAGTCCAGTTGCAAGTGACTGGACAATATAAAATGGTCTCTAAAATGAGCCAAACTTTGGTCTTGGTCGGACAACCAAGCATAACTGGCTGCACGTGCAAGATAATACTAAAGGCATAGCACTCTTGCGACTAGTCGCTTGTTTGAACCATGAATTTAGCACCTAAAACCCCCGAGGTTTTTATTATTATTATTATAATATGATGGTATCGGTGTTGTGATAAAATAAGCACAAAGCTATGATACAAGTCTCCCTTCATCCACAACGGACGGGTTCATGTGGCTACTTAGAGGGAAGGTCCGGCTGACGACCATTGTGCTAGACTCTTTAAGTTTGTTGTATAAGAACTTTGTGTCAGAAAGATGTAAATTCCAATGTCATTCCCACTGCCAGGGCTTCAAGAGATCGCATAATTGCACCGATTTCAAGCAGGAGAAAAAAAATCCATTTATGCTCCACATTCTTGCGGGCGGGTGAGCGGGCAAGTTTCGGGCGGCGTGGCTTAATATATATTTTTATTTGTGTGTCTACTTGCATCCTTGTAAGCAAATAAGCATGTAAGCAGGTGGTTCTCTGACTCTAACATGTGAAGGTTTCGAGAGTGGGTTCCCGTGAGGATATTTTGGGAACATGAGACCAACCCTAATTCGACGATACCACCTTCACGATCACCGAGTTCCCGAAAACAAGTCAACAAGTCCAAGAAATTGTGTGTGTGCACTTCAAGTGGTTTGGAATTCTCGTGAATCTAGATAGACACGAGATGTAAGGTCGTAGGACTCGCGGAATGCTACATCGAATTTTCTAGTTTGGTTAGCCCCTAAAAGCCTAGGGTTTTGAATGGAATCGAAGATGTGTTATCATATATATATATTGGAGATATTACTCGGTGTTGATGTAGAGGAAAATTGTAGAAATTGAATCCCATATAGTTGCAATTAGGATTGGTATCTTTGATATTCACCAAATAGTTTTAGAAGCGTTTTATTTCATGTATTGTTACAAACAAGAGCCCACCCACTACAAGGTAGGCAGTAAACCCCACCTTGCACCAAGGGGATCCTTGAGCATGGTAGGGTCAACGGGCTCAAATTCACATCAGATTGCCTGACGTTGGTTTCTCTTTAGAAGCGATATTCTCTTGAAAAAGAAGCCCTTTTTTTAAAAAAGGTATTAAAATCCATTGAACTTTGATCGATCATAGGATTGGGTGAAAAGTATGAGTTTCATAACTTGATGAGAAAAAACCTAATTTTTTTTCAAGTCATTGACCTTGCTACATTTCTCGAATAATAAATTTTGTAACAAAGAAACAATATCAAGGGTTCCAAACACTTCAAGGTCCATATCTTAGAGTCATTAATGGATATTCTTGATCAACTTGGTATGGATGGTGTAGAACTTTATTGACTCAAAGTGCATAAGAAATTATCTAAACTTTTCTTTGAGAAAGATATATTTGAAAAATGCTTGCAACCACTTTTTGGCTTCCTTTAAAGGCATTCATGGGTTGAAGTAGATGAATAGTTCGGACAGGAAAAATAAAATAAAATAACACACACTGTGGATGAGTCAATAAATCTACAGATATGGCACCCTATATTGTGGCTTTATTACAAACCACTATAATATCTTCGTTCATTGAACACATATGTTATTTTTCTATCAATGTGCGTGCCAATCGGAGGTAGTGTAGGCTAAGCTAGACCAAATCAAGATTTCGGCGTACCGTTGCATTGGAGGTAGAGTGTAGGCAACTTGAAGCGCAACAACCGGGATCGCAACACAATGTTATCCACTTTGTCAAGTCGGGGCAACCACAAAGTGCGAATATTATGTTCCTAGTAATTTGGCTTGGCACAATCGCCTAGGCAAGTCAAGGGCCGCACTTGGTAATTCGGCCTTCAAACGAAGGAAAGGAAGGGAGTAGGAGGTACATGTCCACCAAGATTTTATTGCACAAAACCGGGTCTCGAGAGAAGTATTTTGGAGAAGTTAAGAGAGAGAGAGGGCAATTTGTGCCAAAATAGATAAATAAATAAGAGAGAGAGAGAGGGCCCTCGTGTGCTAGCTAGCCCCTAGTCAGCTCGGAGTTGGTGGAGGCCCACGAGTCATGGCTCAATCTAGGAAGTGGCATTGTGTTTAGGGTTTAGGGATCTTGTCACGGTCTTTCTTAGTTTTGACAAGTCATTTCATGTGGGCACGGAACTTCGTTTTCATGTGGAAAATGCGAAATTAAAATAGTTTTTCATAGACAATAATGTAGTAGGACCTTTTGGTTTTGAAATATCTTAATAGATATACCTATGTGAAAAAGCATTTTGATTCCATGTTGGATTTTTCCGCTAAGAGTGTTGGGAATTCGATCTCATTAGCTACTACTACCCCAAGTACGTACATACATGAATTCGTCAATGTCTTGAATGCCGAAAGTGATTTCCGGGGAAGGCTTAGGTAGGGCCTGCTTTGGTAGGTACACCGCCGTGGTGATTCCTTATCTCTCTATTTGTCTATGTTTTGGGAATTCCGGGTGTCAGAAGGATTATGTTATCATCGCTTTGTCCTTGCTTATAAACCATGCCATTACTAAGGGCCGGTTTTACTCCATGGGCCATGAAGTCGGACCGTGGAAGATGGCCTTTTTCCATGGTCCAACTTGATGGTCCAACTTCCATGGTCTAATTTCTTTAAAAACTCAATTTACAAAGCCTTTGGGCCTTTCACTAGGTGTAATCCGAATGTGGATCAAGAGGAATGACCATGCACCAAAAAGTGAATGTGTTGATTTTTATGATATATGTCCAAAAAGGGTAGTTTTGAAAAAAATAAAATCAAGTTTGACCATTCTCTTGTTTTCGTCTTCTCTTCCCCAAAAGAAATTTCATTAAATTTTATTTATAACATCATGTCTATGTCATGGGCCCATGCCTTTTTCTACTAGAGCACCTCTTTTGCCTCTCCCACCGCAAAACCTGTTGGACCATGTCAATGGATAATGTAGGCCTTAAAATATGTCTTTTGGGGCCCTCGAACTCCATGGTCACTTTGACATTTTTTCCTTGGTGTAAACCGAAGTGGCCCCGGGACGAGTTCAACAACCAATCACATATTTTACAAGGCCTTGGGACGACTTTGTGGTCCATGGTGTAAACATCCCCTAATGCTTCCAATGCAAAAATGAAAACTCAAAGAACAGTGTTGCAATATTGTAGAGGGTGCTTTATCTCGTCTTTACAAGTGCCAAAATGTAGTTTCCACATGGTATAGAAGAGGGTCTTAGTAATGTGAGCATATAACATATGGCAAAATTTAGAGGATGAAGAATTATTTTCTATTGGAATAGAGAGCCCTCTACAATACCTTAGTAGCATGGTTGCAAATCCATGACAACTTCAACACTAATTTGCATGGAAAGTTGTAAGTTGTACTTATGCGACATAATCTTACACGTTTTCATAACCCACCGTTCATCGAAGTGGAGGGCACTTCCAACAACTCTCTTGTGTTTTCTATCCATGTAGATAACATTTCATTCATAACATGTAGTTTTATCCATGAGCAAATTGGTTATGGGCTAGCTAACCATCAAGAGGAGAGTGGATGATGAATTGCGAAAGTGGTGGTGAGTCATCCAACTCCTTGAGTTGGTTATTGGACATAACATATCAACTTGTGGAGAATCTCTTGGAAACTATGGATGATATCACATTGTATTGAGTTCTCATAACCCTTAGGCTCCTTGATGAGCCATCAATTATGAACTAGATAACCACCTCGAGGAGAGTGGATGACTCTCCTCCAGTTGGTTATCTAGTTTCCAATCACTAAATTGGTGACAATATCCAACACTTTCACTTCAAATATGAATCATATGGTGTTGAAGTTGCCATGGTATTGTAACCATATCATCATGAGATACATTCAAGGTCAACTTAACACCAACATTGGACCTATGGCCATTCAAATGAATGGGAGAGATTCATTTTGGAACACAAAGTCCAAGACATTCAAAGATCTCTCCTAGACCTCAAAAGAATTACAATTTAGGTTCAATTAATTTCCAACAATACAATTTGTAAAAAAAGCATGTAGATTGTTTCCCCCCAAGTTAGTAGTAGCAATGCATAACCAAATTACAAATCAATCAAACTTTGTGTTTTGGTGAACATTCAATTCACATACTGGATGAACCAAGGGAAGTGGAAGGGGAGGGTGACAAAGGATATTACTATTGTAGAGTGAGGGGATTTTATTTTTAGTCAAAGTAACCCTTAAATTGGAGTATGAGACCTCAAATTAGGTTGTTGAACTCAAATTGGGATAAATCAACAACAAACCTATAGGGAATATGATTTTACTATTCCCCATTACTAGGTGCAAGTGTCGTGGAACAAAATATTTCGCGTTCCATGCAAAGCGATCCAAAGGAGCATCCACATAGATCGCATTGAAAACATCAAGAGGCCATATTTAAATACTCACTTTCTCATGATAAATTTGTCCGCTTGTGTATGATCATAGGTATCGACCTTTTTCATGTCCAAAAGTTGGAATTTTTCAATTCAATTTTGGTGGTGCAACTTGTGTTTTAAATGTAACTCTTGTTGATGGTTGTAGCAGTTTTAACTCGGTTCATTGAGTTCTCAAACCTGGTGTGGCAACTACTATAGGGTGTTGTCTACTTTGAGACAAATTTATTATTTTGGGGAGAAGTTTTCTAGGTGTTTGTATTCACATTTGGTCAAGACTAACATTGGACCATTATTTCGGGGGGGGGGTAGTCATTGGTTGGAGTAGCAATATACGTGCGAACAAATGATAGGGTATTTTAAAAACATGGGGGCTAAAAATTATAAATGGACTTAAGAGTAATATAGGGTATCAAAAATGGCATTGGACATCTTTAAAGTACTATAGGGTATGGAATAATAGGTAATTTGGAATTATAAGTAATGCAAGCCATTTTTCTATTAACCCAAAGTAGAAATTGACATAATGATAGCATGTGAAAAAAAAAAGAGAATTGGAAGTAATACCCCCCTATAAAATAGTGGTTGTTCACACCTATATCCTTAATTTTTTAACACACTGCCCCCCCCCCCCCGAGACCATTATGCATGTGAATGCATGAGATCAATAATAATAATATCAATGGACCTAGTCGTGAGCATCAAAATTGTAATATCAATCAAATATTGGCATTTGGTGAGTATTTCAAGTCGAGAGAATCTTTATATACCCAAGTTAGTATTTGCGTCAATACCATTCTAAACCATGTTGATACTAGGACAATTCACCTCGGTATGAACGTTCTTGCATAGTATATAGGTCCACGAATGATATTGAAAATAAAAGTGGTTACAAAGAATGCGAGATCCTCAATAATATAGATACCCGAGTGGTATGAAGAAAAAGACAATACTATTTCAACATTGGTCAAAACCTTGTTGAATCCCATGATGAAATTGCCTTTTGGGGCTCTGAGTGTTGAAGCAATCAACACTGTACAATATCTCTAGCACTTGCAGAGGTCAACATCTTGGCCCCATCTTAGAACATGGTTTGGAGCTATTGAATAATTTTCAGGAGCATTATTTTGGATATGCTTCCATTTGTAGGCATTTAGAAGAATAAGAAGAAACCTATATTGCGATCTAGATGGTGATTCCCACTTTAGAATTTTTTTTCTTCTAATTACACTATTTTTGTCTAATTAATGTGGGTTACCAACTTCCCATTGGGAGTTACGTGTTGCTATAACTTTTTGCCGACATTATCATTTTTTTTTACCAACGAAGTTATATCATATTCTTCGGTGTGCATACTGACTACTTATGTTATTTGGGTAGAGAATGATACTCTTGGTAGAAAGTTATGCCCGGGGAGTGCACTTAATGCTAAGACTAGGAATCACGTGAGTGCGTACTTTCGACCCCCCTATGTATGTACTAAAAAATCATTTAAAATTTGTTAAAATAATATGAAGTTGTTAAACACAATCTAAAGTTCTTGTTGTATAAATTTCAAAAAAATACTCACTTGTAAATATTTTTAAATTGATTTTTGAAGCGAAAAACAACACATTTCAGTTCAAACTTCTATAATTTTTTTAATAAGATTTTAAAAACTTTTGGTCCTGAAATTTACACCAAATGATAGATATATACGTAATGATTTAGCACCTAAAAAATCTTAATTTAAAAACTATTTCAAGGTCAAGTACATAGGGGGGTATGCTATTAAAACGCACTCACGTGTATTCCTAGTGTTAGCATTAAGTGCACTCCCCGGGAAGTTATGGCAACATGTAACTCCAAATGGTAACCCACATTACTTAGACAAAATAGTGTAGTTCCAAAAGTTATCAAATCTAAATGGCATCAGTGCACAACTTCATCACGATTCTAATGAACGAACTAGATGTTGTACATGAGGAATCGTACTACAACATCAATATCAAAACGAAACATGTACGATATCGAGTGTAGTGCTCACCATGTCGCGAGGATTGCTTACTACTATCTATATTTGTCGTGTTTGTGTCCAATGAGAACACAACACATTTGCAAAATCTGAGACAGTGAGCCCTCGGACTATTTAATGGGTGAGAGGAGAGTGGATGAGCAATAGCAATGAGACATTCATCGACTTTTGTTTGGTCTTCTGGTGGATGTAAACTGTAAGTTATGAATGAAATGTCATTTGCATGGATAGAAAAACGCAAGCTCAAAATTGTTGGAAGTGCCCTCCACTTGGATGAGCGACCGACCATGTGAACTGTGAAAGTGAACTTGTAGAGACTAAGATTGAGGAATTGAAGGACTAGGAAACAATAAGGGCCAGTTTACACGGGTCCCAAGTCCTAAGTCCCAATTCGCTTGAGGTCAATCTGTGCAATCTCAACCGTTGAGAGCATGGAAGTTGGGACTTACCACTTCACATGGGGTCCCAAGTCCTATGTCCCAAGTATGACATGAATGCCTACATGGACAATACTTTTTGAAGGTGAGGCTCAAGACTTTAGTTGAGGGTTGGGTTGAGCAAAAAGCTAGATTCAATTCACAACACAAGTCTTGAGGATGTTTTTTGCATAAAATGATTAAGATATGACTTTCATAGATATAAACCATACTTTAACGAGCTCTTGAGGTTCACATGTTGGGACTTTGCCTCCATGTTGGGGCTTGTTGACATGAGTGAGACTTGGGAGTTGGGACCCATGTGAAACTACCTCCAAAGAAGTGTCCCAAAAAAATCTCCTACAAACCTAGCCGACATTATCCACACTTGCCATGTGGGATTCCATGTAAGTTTTTCATCCACTGAAAAGGTTATGAGTTGTCCAAAACTTCCCTCATGTAAACCTAAAGCGGGCCCGTGACTCTCTCAACCAATCAGAATACAAGGATTATCAAGCCAAATGGCTTTCGTGTAAACAGGCCCTAAGACTCGTCACTCAACCTAGTGGATTGCATTGGCATTGCGTTGCGTTGCGTCCTCTAACACGCTTCCCAGAGACTGGACCTCCCGAATGTCACGTCTTCTTCTCCGCAAACAGGGAATCTTTGAATCATCTCTCTTTTCGACGAATCATCAAGACTGCGTGGCAGATTCCTGATGTGTGTATATATTACTGGGAGCCTTATCCAAGGAAAGACGGTGGTCTATACGCAAGATGCTTCATCACCTAATCCGTTCGAAGCACTAATTTATTTACATTGGTACTTACAGTAGCTTAATGTGTAACGTGGTTTAATCGATCCAGGTAAGTTAGACGTGCTGGTCGATGTGGTCCACCATTCGACATGATCAAGGTAAACATAGATCGCCGTCGAGCAACTGATTGGTACTGGCGATCATCGACACTGCAAGTTCACTTACAATGTACGTAGCCTGCGCAACAGTTCTGATGACAAATCCAACCTTCTGTTGCTTGAATCCCATCAGGTTGCGAACACCATCATCATGTATAACCTAATTCCATGACTCAGACTCCACGTGTCTTGATCCCTTAGTAACAGAATCGGAACGGTTGTAATCAGGTCACAGAAGGATGAGCCGGCAAGCGGAGGACCCGGTGAAAATCGGCATTACTTCGTGCTCTTCGTCTAATCTAAAAATTACTCATCCCCCGGTTGTACTAATTCGGATCCTCCTTGTGAACAATTTCCGTAACCGATGAGGAAGGAAGCAGTCAATCGACCACATCATTATATCCTACGATATATACAATTACTGACAGCCTTTATCCACAAATTAACTTCTTAAGACTCAACCGGAGGAGACGGGTAGCCGGGGTCGGATTTTGAGGATGCTCCGCCTAAGTAATCCACCTCATTTGTCCCCCATGCATCAGATTACCACCACAACGCAAACCAAATTAGTCTGCCACACGGCCAGCTCCCTCCTGGATTCCATCTCCACATGAGTTGACCTACCTGCCGCCTCTTGTTCTGAAGCAGCAACGTCGAAGCTGAACAGAAGGCCGGGGCCCACTCAACCCTAAAAGACGAGCGATGGAGTAAGTAATTAGTTATGTTAAGTGCTTGAATGTGCACTTGTCTGTCTGTCTGCGAACCTGACTGCGAACCTGACTGCGAACCTGACTGCGAACCAGAAAAGCCAGCAAACGCACTCCGCAACTATCATGATGTACTCAGTTCGGACTCAAACTTCCTGTCAGGCAATTTCAGTTTATGTCTGTCTGTGCGTTGTGATCACATTTGGATGCAGCAAGAGGTAATTGAGCTTTCGATTTGAGCATTGCGGAATGCTACAGATGTTGCTGTTGCTGCAGTAATTAAAGAAGTAGCAGCAGGTTGTTGTTCTCTCGTGCATGCACGCAAAGGCTTGGTCCCTGCAACCTGCTGCTGCCGCCTTGGAAACTTGGCCATGGCTGCATTGGCCACTCCGCTCGCCACTCCTCTCTGCCATGAGCGTATGCAATAAATTCCTCGAGGCGTGTGAGTACTTCTTCACCAGTCTGCGTACTGGCTGTGCGATCTGTTTGGATCCGGCGACATCCCATGCGAGGACTTTTCTCACGCACGGGTGATGAGGCTCACGCGACCTGCCCTTCCCCGCACATCTACAACTGACGTACATTTCAGACACATCTCTCTCTCTCTCTCTCTCTCTCTCTCTCTCTACTTCCCCTTGGGCTTCCACACGAGAAATTTCCTGCCCTAAAATATACCATATGCGTACATTTGTGTACTCCTCTTGGCTCTCTCTCTCTATGACTTTATCTTTTACATGTAAGGTTCGCTTCCATGAAATGTACTAGGAATGTACATCTACATCTCTCTCTCTCTCTAGTGCCGCGCACATGAGCAACATCAGCCACTCCACCTGACGGAGGCGATGAATCTCATCCAAGCTCCGCCAGCGAGGGTGACGAAGCGGACCGTCCGTCCCAACCCTTAAGCCACGGATTCGCCGTCCTTCATCAAGTAATTCTTTGCAAGTTTCTTACTGCGGAACTCAAATTTCCTTTTTCTCCTTTCTCTCTCATGCTCACAAACACCAGGATAAGGTAAATGGAAGGCGGGGGGAGACGGAGGCGGACGCAACAAGGCACTTTGTACCCGCCCGGCGTCTCAACCTCCAGCAGAGGTATGAATGCGGCCCCCGCCAACCAACCACATGGGGCCACCTGGCCGGGCCTATGTGCGCTCTCTCTCTCTCTCCCCCCGCTGTTTTCCCCTTCCCTCTTTGTCTGCTTTGGCACATGAGAAGTTCCCTTCCACATTATGTATTGGACGCGTACATTCCAGTAACCCTGTCTGACCCCTTTCCCCTTCTCTCGTTCGGCTTTTGCTTTTTACACGTGAAGTTTACTTCAGAGATGTACAGAGATTGTACATTTCAGATCTCTCTCTCTCTCTCTCTCTCTCTCTCTCTCTCTCTCTCTCTCTCTCTCATCTGCTTTGGCTTTCACATGAGAAGTTCCACTGTCCTCTGCCAGTAATGTACAGCAGACATACATTCCAGGACCCCTCATATTTCCTTTTCCCTTATCCCTCTCTGCTTTTGCTTTTATACATGAAGTTCACTTCCCTGCAATGTTCTGGGTTGTACATTTCAATCAACACCCCTCCTTTATCTTTCTCCTTACGCTCTTTGCCACTGAGGAGTTCCCCCTGCATGTACCCTGTAGGTACATTCCTGTCTCAAAATCTATAGTTGCGTACACAAGCATCAGGACCCTCTGCTATTGCTATAAGCTTACAGGACCCCCAGCCTCCCAGGAATGCTTGTGCTTTTGGGAGCTTGTCTGACTGTGGTTGTCCTTCATATAAGTTGGAGATGATACATCAATTTGCTATATTTAGTCCATCAAATATTGAATACATAATTAATTCATTAAACCCAATGGTTGGGTGACGTGTCACTAGGCAAAATCACTATATTCGTTAATTGGAGACTTTGGAAAGTTTCAAAATAAATGCAAATGATTTAATATCTGGTCCAATTTTTTATTGTGATGACATGTATTTGTGTCAAATTGGTTAGTGCTGCCCACACGAATCAGTTTATTAAGTCACATTGAATATATATTTGTGTTTTCCTTGTTCTTCATTTGAAAACCATGTCCTTAAGTAGTCTCAAAATCATGAAAAGTCTCCAATTACTAAATATAGTCTTAGTAGTATTTCCTTATTACCTAGTGGAAGCTAACCATATGAGTCTGAGGGGCTAATCACACCTGCTAGTTCAGACACCATCCATCAGCACCTCCGACTATAATAATGTGAAAAGTGGTAGGCCAACATCTATTTTTGAACATAATCCCCAACAATTTCACGGTTGGAATTGGACGGAAAGTTTGGTATGATCGGGGCATGAGTACATTGTAGTTGTTGGGTAGAACACTAAAATAGAATATTTTTGAGTGGTTACTTTACACAGTGTAAAACTATGAAAGAGTTTGTTGATCTTGTTCTTCAATGGGAGAGCATAGTGTTGGCTGTTATTGAAAGGACTTGCAATATATTCTTAAATCGGGTGAATCTTCTTCTTCTTTTCAACATCTTCTTATCAGTTGAGGTCACTTGGTTTTATTTTGCTCTTATAATGGAAAAGCGTCCCCTTTCGACTCAAAAAGAGAGCACACATGCACCCAATCATCTCAAGCTAGGTCCGAGAGGGAGACCGGGAGGAAGACACGAGATTGCATGCATAAGGATGAGTTTACACAAGGATACAAGACAAAGAACCATCTTGAATGGATTGATCCTATTGGTCAAGAGCACAATTTTAGACCCAGTGACTTTACACTAGGCTCTAGGTCCAATGCATGAAAATATAAATCGACGCTTGTGTGGCATCACTTTCCCGCCATATATTGGCAGTCTCGAGTCATAAAAATGAATCATGAAAAATATGGTGGGGCAGGGTTCATATGTGCCAAGTAGCTACTCTCATCTTCTCAAATTTGGGTCCACCTACGAACCTCCTCCTCCTCCTCCCCCCCCCCTCCTCCTAAAATGGGTCTTCAATCTTTCGGTGATCTGAATTTGTAGGTTAACAAGTACTTTAATGGACGCATGGAAATCTAGCAGCCCGTGCTCACGGCCCTCCACATTCTAGTAGGCCACTAAAATGTCGTTGGTTGGTGACTAGTGCATATCTACACGTGAATGCCTCCAACCCACTATTATCTAGAATCTAGTGGATGAGCGGCCTACATGGAAACTCACCCTAACCTTACTACTGCACTAACCTCCAAGCCTTTCTCATTGGACTTAGGCACATGGATGAGCATTAATAGATGAACGGATAAGGTTTGCAATGTTTCATTTGTCCTTAACCATTGGCACCCAAATGTGAATCTTTGTATGTAAGTTAGGTGGTGGTGGTGGCAGATCATAACTATGGTCACATGTACGACTCGAACTGACCACATTCTTTGGTATCAATTATTTAACAAGTTAATGAGTTTACTACGTAGTAATTGAATGATGTTCCTTTGGAACCACGTATAAATGGTCTAGGTCTCTGGCGCCCTTGCCTTCGTTGTCCCTCTTGTCTCCCTTTCCTCCAGCATGGCCCAGATAGTATGTCGTGGAGGCCTAACTTTTGTTTTTGTTTTGTATGTTGAAGCGTCATGTAAGAAAGCCACCTAAGTACATTCAACATGTTTGGGGAGATTTTTGGGCATAATTAATCCGAATCCTAGTGTTTCCAAGTCCAATGGGCTACTACATGTTGTGATCTTTGGTTTACTTTGTTAATTTGAGGTATATTGAAGTCTTGAACTTCGAACCGGTTTATTTCTCAAACTCAACTGGCTCATCTGTAACTAGCAGCTAGTTCTCCCCGTTTATTGACTTTCAAGCAACATGTGTTGCGTTTTAAGGCATGTGATCCTATTGTGGGCACTACGGGCTCCAATGACAATTTTGACCATTGGATCAGCTAACGTAGAAATACCATAACCCGTGAAAATAAGGTGATTCGCATTGAAGATATGGTCTTACAATCATGAGATAATTCTCCAAGATAGACGAGAAGGATTCATGAAGAATATGCAAGTTGTTTCGTATTTTTCTGCCTTGTACAAAAAATTCTACAATTTTTCAAAGTGGAAAGTTGTCAAACCCCCTACTCGTTCACTAGATTCTCCCTGCACCGAACACAATAATCCACATTTCCATACAGAACATCACCTAAACCGGCTAACTCATGAGTACATTAAACTTGACTCCCATTGGCTACACTAAGTGTACATGCATTGAAGTTGCCGCCTCGCCATGGTTGGTTTCAGAAATGGCACTTCACTATTATGACGGCAGTCTAGTGCATGGGTAGAGGGTGGTTAACCAGGTTTGGGTATTTCTACCATAAGGAGTGTCTCATCCAATCAACAAGTGCAAATCACTCATATTGTCATCTCAAGTCTCATAATCATATTTCATTTGCAAAAACAATCGTAGGTCAAAGTGAGGATTTTGTTGCTTTTTCATATTATCTATTGTATTTTCTTTGTAGGAGATGAATTACACAATAAAAATAATTTATTGCATGGTGCAACTTTGAATAATCCATGGCACTATATGCTATGAATGATACCAACGAACCTTTGCATGCATCAATAACATTACCCTATTGGTTTTGAACGGGTGTTTCAACATGATACCATTGACATTGTTCATATATATTGAATGATAGTAGTACTACACTAACTCCACTACCTCACCAATTATCATCCTCAATCCATGAAATTATGGCAAAGTCACTTGAGGTTTCACTCACCCCACCAACCTCTTTGTCAATGCAATAAGATTTTATCCATACTTGGAGAACATCGATCAACATTGCAAATTGAAGGTTTAGCATTCCAATTTGAATCTTGCTTGAATCCCTAGTTTATTGCTATGCCTCTTAGTTTCAACAACCTTGATACCGTACTTGGCCGTCAGGTTCAACATCTCATGCCGAATAATTAATTAAAGTGGAGAAAGTGGGTTAGGCATGGTAAAAACAAATTAATAAAAATTTCAACAATTTCAAAAAATATTTGTAAAAGATTCAACGCTTTAATACAAGGCTAGTTCACAACAATGAAAGATTTCTTTCTTTTTCACCCTTTTGTGGCGGCCTTGGTGTGTTTAACCTAATTGAATGCCCTAATCTCAATTAGTGGTCCTTTGTATGTGTTACTTTTGGATCCTAAAATGCCACTGCAACCTCTGGGTTTGCCATGATTTTGGCCACAAGCTCTTTAGGGGTTAATTCAATTTGCTCTGCAAACAATAGAAAATTCAGGTTCATAATGTCCGGTTTTTTTTTAATTTTTTTTTGCACAAACTAGTTATGATGCTGCAATATGCAATATTTTGGGATTTTACTACATGAAGTTGGCTCAATTTTGTAATATTGGGCATGCTCTTCAATGAATAACTTTTCTTTTCAACTCTCTTCTCCAATAATTTCCGATTTTTTTCAACTTCTATTTTTTCATTTAATTTTTGCCGACCCTGACGGCCGAGTACGGTACTACGGTGGGGAAACCTTTCCTTCTTTTCCATCAACCTTAACTTCTTACTTCAAGTTTCCCTTGATAATCGTGACACATATAATGTGACATCTTAAGAAAATCCTTCTTTGATAAGATGAATCCATAGAAGTACAAACTCAATTTCATGATTTTCCAAACCAATTTAGCAATAGGTTCTACTAATTTCCTTGGACCATGTTTGTAGTGATTGCTTGTACAACATCATTAATGTGTCCTGATAATGTCTGATGACTTTGGAGATCATTTTTTCATAACAAAGAGCAACCAATGAACAACGAGAAGGCAAAGAATGTGAAACAAAGAGGTGAGAAGTTGAGATACCAAAACCACAGAGTGTGAAAAGATTTATGAAATTGGTTTGGAAGATTCATGAAGTTGCTAGAGGCAAATTTCATAACAGTGGAGATGAGTTGTGCCACATGTCAAGTTAGTTTAGAAGAATCATAAACTAATTTGGAAGGTTCATGAAATTGGTAGAACGCTCTGGTAACATTGGTTGGAAGGTTCATGAAATCGAGTATGTGCTTTTGTGAATGTGATATATTTGGATTAAAATGTTTAAGGTTTGACTATGCAAGAAACACGGGGGGGGGGGTCACTCCATTGTCAAGTTGAACACCACGTGCGGCCAAAAAAAATCTACTTTTGGTAAGTTGCATCACCAAAATGGGTCAAAATTTTATCAAATTTTTTTCATGGGTAGATATACACAGTATCTATTACATAGTAAAAAATGGTAACCAAATTTGATGATCTGTTTTTTTAATAAAACATACCGTTTCTAACTAGAATGACGCAAAATTGAACTAAAATAATTACTACAAAAATGAAGATGACTAAAAAATTTAGAAAAATATACAAAAGATATTATCAATGATTATGTATATGTAGAAAAAATATCATAATTTTAAATTTTATCTATTCCATGTAATATAGGGGTAGCAAACTTTGGCCGCACGTGGTGTTCAACTTGACATGGAGTGAACCCCCCGTGGCAAGAAATAAAGACTAACCATACTTTGTTGTATTTAGCATGTGAGTAGACAGTGTTTGGAGTTTGACAACTCCGAAGTCATAATTGGGTTAGACAACCTAAGAAAAAATGGTGCACAAGGGCTAGACAACCCATGAAGGAAATTGTGCACATGAGCTAAACAACTCCAACAAGGAGTTAGACACCTCCCTCAAAATATCTTTGCATTGGAGTTAGATTTATCCAACCAGAGGAATAGATGAATGGATATAATTGGAATTAGACAGTTCCAACTAGAAGAATGGATGAATCAATCTAGTTGGAATTAGACAATTCCAACTAGAAGACTAGATGAATGCATCAAGTTGGAATTGGACAATTCCAACTAGTGAATTGTGATTGAGCCAAAAAATAATAGATTCATAGTATAATTAAAGATAAAGCTATGAATAGAAGACTATTACTATATGAGAAATACAAAGTCAAAGAAAGCAGTGTTTTTGGCATAAAAAGAAGCTCGGGGGAGGAGAGAGGAACCTTTGCCTCTCTCCTATGGTTGGGTGGTTTCAGGCTCATGGCAATCACAATCTTTGTGGTTAAGTTGTAAAGCTTTTGGAATATACAAAGTTATTGTGTATCATGTGCATTTTGATTCTAGTGTATCATGTGCATTCTCGAGTGTATTACAAAGAGGAGCGTGACAGTGAAGTCATCTAACTAGAGGAGTATGTATAAAGAGATTGTTTTTGAAAATTTGAATATTGATCTCAACTTGGAACAATTGGGTGACATAGTGGATGTTGATGAGTGAACACCACATGTTGTCAAACTTTGTGGTGCTCCATGTCATGAAAATTTGGAAGGTAAATGTACAATCGTAAAACTCTTATAAAGTTCAATACAAACCTTGGCCCTTAGGAATCTTTTTGAATGATGTAGTGCCTCTTTGATCAACCTCTTAGCAAATCACTGAGATCTTTTAGTCATATTTGGTTCTTCTCGAGGAGTCGTCATCAGAGTGATATGGTTTTTAATGCTCTTCAATGGCCGGTAGAGAAAACACACCAAGTTGTGTGGGAATCCTTACTTGACTATGGTAGACTTGATTGGCAACGGACTCTTGCGGATTTGGAAAAAGCGCCGGATGTTGCCTATGAGGATGTTCTTAAAGAATTTGACAATGTTTGGTGTGTCAAAGGTCTTATTATCACTCGTAGCAATTTAGTGATTACTTGGAAAGTTAGGCCCGGATGCGCATTATTTCTTTAAATCCCCTTGTTTGATTTGTTTTGCTCGAGGTGGTTGTACTTTTCCTTTTGCAATTGAGTTCGCTTTCACATAGTGCCAATATATAGATAGATACATAAAGTTCAATACAACACTTGGTGGAAAATATCAACAAGATGAAGATTACCATACACACATGCACATATAAAGTAGGTAACAAAAACTTTGACATCACAAAAGATTCAAAAGTTGAGCAAAGTTGCACATGTCACTTTTCAATTGGTTGAAAGACATCCACAAAAATCGACGTGTCACCTCAAAAAATCAACATTTTGACACCAAACTGATTAGTAGCTATTAATATGTGGTACACATAACTAACATTAAGTATATTTGGACAAACCACTTGTTCAAAAATAATAAGTGATGTGCACTTGTGGGGACAAAAACATTGAACAACAACAACAAAAGCAACAACATAACAACCACAACTTGTATTCCATATTCACCAACCACCATATTTGTATAGTTTTGCAATCTAGTGTACGTCATATTTGTGGTTGGAATCGTCCAAAATTCATGGCATAATCTAGATATACTTAAATCCTAGTTACAAACACCCACTGAAGCCAAAACTTAACATACCACACATTCATTCTCTACATGTCGAGCCTTTACTACACTAGTACATTTATGGTATCTAAACAACACGATCATCTAACATGAAATGACCAAAATGGCACCAAAACTTGTGTCATTTTGCTAGTTTATGTGTTAGATGGTCGTGTCATATAGCTACCACTTATATACTTGTGTTGGTTAAGTTCTATCAACTTAGAATTGCTATATGCATTGCTCTAACTTGCGCCTTTGAAATACAACATGTGAGGTCACACACATTTATGACTCTTAGGGTTGGTTTAGACTACAGTGAAGAAGTGCACCAGTAAAGAATTTAAGGGGAATGAAGCAATATGATTCTCTACGAAATGGGTTCTTCATCAGCTGGGGTATACACTATGGCCAAAACTTATCCGGTAGAGAACTTCAAGCATGGATGAAAAAATGACATAGTTGCCAACATGGCAACACTTTTTGCTAGGGGGAGTTCTCCGGAGGTCAAGTTTCTTGAGCAACCTCATACCCTCGAACAAAAAACTTGACCTCCAAAGATTGAACTCCAACTCGAGGCATTTAAAAAAATGTTTTTTCATCTTGTCAGCCACACCAATTGTTGCCTCAAATAACCTTGTCTTGGGCTTTCTTCTTGACCGGCTGGTGCACTTCTTCACCGTAGTCTAAACCAACCCTTATACATAGTGTCAAAACATCAAAACCATACAAAAAGAGAAAGAGACAGCAAAGACATTCTTTTTATGAACGTGTATCATCCCGCCTTCAATTGACCCGGTTCGGGTTGTCACAAGTGACCACGAACTCTTAGAGAAAGTGACAAGGCAATCATATCAATTTCATCACACAAAGGGCGAGGGCAAAGAGCCACTCTTGGTGCCAAGCTTATTATCCTCTATAAGTACTTTGACCCAATTGGTTGGGTGGTCTAGTTGTGACAACCACCTAGGTTGGTGATAGGCATGTGTACCTTATACCATATATAGACTCTTATTCCCTTCCAAACCGCTCGATCCAAAAAGGGCCGCCCCCAAAAGGCCACTTAGGCCTTGTCCTTGTGTACTAACTTGAAAAGTTGTGCCATTTTGCAAAAAGCTAAATAAGTGCAAAAAAGCTATGCCATTCATGTACAAGCCACCTCAACATAAGAGTGCACATGGTGTCGAATGGGCTCCTAATGTCCAAACACTATCAACATACGAGTCCTCGACAAATGTCATGCATCATTAGGAAGAAATATGTACACCTATCATTGTGGTAGATTTGCAGATTTTGCAGTGACGTAGGACCATTTTCCAATATCGCATGTCAATTACCTGGGCTGCAAATACCTAGTGAAATCTATGTGTGAAATTACGATGGAGATAAAAACATGGACTAATACCTACACCTCCAACACCATAACATATCACATTTCAATATACCCTTGATAACATAGATCTTCTCGTGACACCAAGATTTAATTGTGTGTTCTAGAATGAACACCTACACTAAAATTATAATTGTCCGCAATTATGTGTCTTGTTTTTTTTTGTTATAATTGTTGTTACCTTTTGTGTTATATAGGTATTTAAGATTGGTCAAATCTTCATATAAGTGCTACTATTTCCTTCCTTTCGGGCCATTGTAAAAATTATACTTTTTGATTAAATTATGTAAGAAGTTTCTTACTAAAAAATGAGTTCAAAACGCAAACAATAAAAACTTATCAAGAAAATAAACTACACCATACCATTCATGCCCTCATGAGTAGCCTTGCTCAGTGTTCGCAATTTATTTTTACAACATCCGAAACTTCAAGACATAGGTGTGTCAAATGACCGATTCAAAAGGCATATTCTACATCATTCAACAACTTGCATGCCCGCCACCACACCAACTTACATAACCTAACAAAGAAGAGTCTATTGTCTTTTGTTCCATGCAAATAGACAAATCATGAGGGGAGGGAAGCTACTGTAGGATGTGAGCAGTGAAAGGTGAGCAGTAACATGTGAGTAGTGAGCAACAACATGAGATATAAATTTTCATTTTTAGATTATATTTCATACATTTTGAACGATTTGGCTATGAATGAAATGCAGGGAGACATTTGACATTAAAAAAACCCTTATTACTGTGGAATTCATGCTCTACATTTGTCAAGGGGTCTATTACCATGTTATCAACCTAGTATTTGTAGATCTAGAAATAAACCTTAATATATTATTGTAGCTTGAATGTTAGTAAATGGAACTCAAAAATAGCTACAATTACCTACGTATATTAAAGTTCATGAAATTTATATATCGACAACGTACTAACATCACATCTCGATTATATATTATTAACTATTAGCATTAGACAATAATTGCAACCCTATATGATTCGGGTATGATGCGCATGACCTTGTTGTAGTTCAAAGTTACAGCTACATACATGAAGGTGCTTGCCATCATGTAGTTAACCTTGCATATAGATACATGAATGTTAGTACAACCCATTAGCCTTTCTTCCCCACAGTGGCACATGTTGTAAGTATTCTACTCTCCCATTTGTTCCTATGTTTTGCAACATGTGCATTTGAATTGCCAAATTTTTGGAGTTGGAAACCAACATCTTCTAGATTAAATATTTCATCCCAAGGTTCGCTTACAAATTAAATATTTCATCCCCAATTCATTTTTGCTTTCAAATTGGAGAAATATTTTAAAGATTTTTTCATCTATATGATGTAACTCATGAGAACTTGACCATGCAACATGCATCATTGAAGATGGGGAAATGATAGAATCTAGATTCACCAGCAAATAATTGTTTAAGTCATAAGGCAAGCACAAATACAATCAATTTTAAAAAAAAAAACCTTTAGGATTGTGATTTGTACATCTACCTCTACTTTAAAATTCTCAATAGCCATTTTATTTGTAGACAACAACAACTTACAGTAAACAATAACTCCCATATTATAGACATCAATGCCTCTAGAAGTCCCCTTTTATACACTCATGTTATTTAATTTGTGGTGTCAAAGAACATACTTACCTCTCCAAAATAAAATCGTAGCACCCTTTTGATTTGTAGAAAACTAGGTGGAATAATATCCCTCCCATATGTATACTTTGTAAGCCAAACTTTCAATCGGAGCCTTAGCTGCTAGATAGTAGACTTGTAGTGTATGTACTTTGTGTATTTTATGTTGGGTTGTTGGATGCAAGCACATATGCTTCAAAACAACAAAAGTTATTAGTCTAAACTAGAATTTGCAACAACTAGAGGTGCTAAAAAATTACGTCTACATTGTCTAAGTAACGTTATGATCAATGAAATTGACAAAAAGATTGGTGTTATGTAAAACAATTGGGTGCAATCAAATCAAAATCTTAACACATATGTATACCACAACACAAATTAGTTGTCTTCCCTAAGAACCTACCAGGAGCATGTGACCAATTCATTGTTTGTAATAGAAAGGCCGCAATCTCAACTGATTTGAAAGATTGCGGAAGCCTGTCTTTGTGACTGCACTAGAATACAACCACTAGCATAGTATTATGTTTCAACATCCTATATTATATTGTGTACATCTAATTCTTGCAAGGTTTTTGTTGTGGGGGTTGGACTCTCCATGCCACGTACAAACTAACGTGAGTGTAGGAAGGGTATTATTTGAGGCATAAGCGTTCATGGTATATATAACGGAGAGGTATTATTTTTTTCTCTAGTGTGTACATTTAAAAAGGCACTTAAGAATTTGAAACCAAAGGTACATGTACAAAAGGTGTCCGTAAGGTTTAGAGGAAAATTGTGCTAGTTTCGTTCAATTTACCTTAGTCCATCCAAATTGTGGATTTATCTTTCAAAAATGTTGACCATGGTCACATATTTCAAATGCTCAAACTTCAAACAAGATATAGCTTTGAAAGAAAATAAAAGGAAATTAATTTAGGTAAGAACTTTGTTTATATTTCTCAAGTGGTTTACAAATGGCCTTCACAACGCTCCCAAAGCTTTTCGACAAATTTTGAAAAAACTTCACATTTTTGAAATTAGTCCTCTCGGTGCCGAGGTGATTAATATCAACATTTGAGTGCCTTTATGTCTCTCCCACACTTTCTTATATTTTTCTCAAATGCTTTGCAAATGGTCCTCGCAATGTTTCCCATAGCTTTTATGCAAATTTTGAAAAACCTCCAAAATTTTGTAATTAGTCACCTCGGTGCCTCGGTGCCTCATATTGGAGTTTGGTACCCTTTAAGTCCCTCTCACAATTTCTTATACGTTTCTCAAATGCTTTGCAAATGGTCCTTGCAACACTTCCCAAGGATTTTACACCGATTTGAAAAACCTCCATAATTTTGTAATTAGCCACCTCGGTGCCGAGATGCCGTTATGGACGCCTCTACTCTAGTGTTGACATTTTGTCTCGGGGGGGGGGGCACTGATAAAAATCGTAGAAACAACGTGCGACAAAAAAATAGGGTCTAATATATTCATTGTAGATAAATTTTGCAAAAAAATGTACATATAATATAGGGGGTTTTAAAATAGTGAAACATGTTTACATGTAAAATGCCATCACATATAATGGCCTCTTTTATCTAGTCAATACACGTAAAATAGCGTGGAAACAATTACTAGGGGTAGCAGGTCTAGGGTAGGGTTTGTGCTAGTGGATGAAAAGAGGTAATTTTTTGTTGGAAAATTTGGATGGATGACTTTGCAGGCTAGTTGGCTTGAATGTTATTGAACCAACATATCCAATGTGGAGTTAATGTCAAAAAATGGGGTATAGTAAAAAAAATGATTACTTGGGGTATAAGGAAAAACATGCAGTATAAGTAAAATAGGGTATTTTGAAATGATTCCCCCAAAAAATTATAATTACTGATAGGGTGTATTAAAATACAAGCATTTACCTTTATTTTGAAAAATATCATATCTTATAATCTTTTTTGCAAGGTAAATAGCCTCCCGATAAATAGGTCTTGAGTGCATGTGTATACAAAATATAGGAGGGAGTGCACCCCATGAGCATTTTGTGGAGCACCCATGATTTCTTTATCCAAGGGCGGCCTCTTTTTGTCACTTGTTTGCTTAGTTATCATCCATGAGCCGCATCCATATGGGGCCGGCTCACGGGGACGGGGATTGAGAGGGGGACTTTTTGTTATTATGATCACGATGCATCCGCCATTCAAATGAGCGGTGGTGGATAGCTTCCAAAAGGTTTCATGAAAGTCGCACCCACCTTTGGAGAGACACGAGGTGAACCTTCGAACTACTAGAAGGTTTTAGAAGGATTCATGAAGACTTATATCGGATATTGTAAGATGTTGTAAATAGGGTCTTTCATAGCTTCTTAAAATAAATTCCCAATGACATTATCATTTGTTGCATGGAAGAATGATTGAACTATGATTTAGGTAAATATGGACAAAAAACTTGCCCGAAATTAATAATGGATATGAGAGTGTTTTCTTTTTGTTTTTTTGTCTTTTGTTTTGCATAGTTGAGACATGCACATTGCACAACACATTATTTGAAGGAAGAAACTGCAAGAATATGATGAAAATCAAAATTTTACATACTTTGAGAAGTGATATGATCCAACATTTTCTCCAGATGTGTGTTTTTCACATATGACATAGTGTGTATGCACATGCTACAACAACAGATGCAATCCGCATCTAAAAAGAGTTGATGTCATTTCTATCATATATGCACATACTTTTTTTTTCATTTTGTCCAAAACTCACGAACATGTTTATATCTGCTTACAACATAATTATTAGTGTCTATAACACACTATTGTCATAACTATTAAAAAAAAGATAACAATCTAAAGTCATCTCGCTTTTATATCCCCTTTCACATTCACAACATATTTATTGAAGAGTTTTTTTGTGTATTTGTCATAACGTGTGGGTCCATCATGCATGATGGTTTCTATAAGTTTTCTTGGTTGATAGTTTTCAGTTTTGAAGCTCAAGAACTTGGTGCAATGTCCTTGGTAATAGAATAACAATTTTTGCATCCTTCTTAAGTAATGAATAACCAACATTAATCTATCAACACTCTGATATCATGTGTGTGGTTAAAGATGTGATTATAGTCCGGTGATTTGGTGAATATTATTGGCTCCACCATTGACTATATAAACCATAGAGTTTGTTTCCACACTGATTTGTAATCAAAGGTTAAGGATAACAACGTAGTTGCACACCTTTGTCCAACCCACAATATTCAACATATGACGGTAATATTATGGACCTCAATAATTGTGTTGCATTGAAAATAATGTGTTTTACATAAAATAAGTTACAAAATTCAAATATACTAGGTGTTTGTACATTTCAACCAAATGTGTAAATTGGCATTTAGATGTAATGCTTATTGGTTAGGGCTTCATGCTATATCCCTTTTACAATCTAATAAAGCGGGCCATATTATAGGAGGCATCCATAGTAAACTACACCATAATTTAGATCTACCCACAAATATTTACATTTATCAATGCAATCCTTGAGCGATACTTGGTTAGTAAACCCGACTTCTCCCAACTCCATGGTTTGGGTTTCAAGCTTTAAGAGCTCTAAAAGATTGTGAGGGACATTGTGGGTAGGCTTTTGAAGCTTTAACCGGGAGAAATTCATGAAGTCAATATAGTCCGGGAGTGTGCCATGTGTGCAATCTCATACAATGTCTTCAATGGCGTACTAAGGGCCACTTCACACACGAGACTAAGGGCCCGTTACCATTGCACTTCTAGCACTCTCATTGGTGGAGAAGGCGGAGCCGGTCCAAGTTCGCTTCACACTACGCTTGAGGGACCAACGAAGCATGTGAATGCAAGATGGATGTAAAGTCTACATGGAATCTTACATGGCATCAAATGGATCATGTTTCATGGTCACTTGGACTATTTTCAAAAACTATCTCTTGGAGGCAGGCCTAACACACAACCGGGAGACCATGACACTCCGAACGATCACAACTGTTGATTTATTCTATATTATCATGTGTGAGGACCCGCGTGAATAGAAATTCATTAAAATATTATTTGGTTGAGGGCCCGGTCACATATGACCTTCACACTACACTTGAGGGTCCGTGACCGCACTACATGATTTTGGAGGTGGTGTTGGGACAGCCTTTGGACACTTTCTTTTGGGCTCTCACAATTTCATGGTCACGGCTCTTGGCTCGTGTGTGAAGTGGCCCTAAGGAGGCATGAATAAATTGCATTTTGTGATTAAGTTGTTGTGCAGCCTTACCTTTATTGTTCTTATCCCTGACAAAAGACTCAATTATGGCCAAATTCCATGATACCCTATGACTGTAAATGAAAAAGTACTAAACCAAAATGCAACATTAAATAGTTTCTTAATGGTCTATGGGTTGTATCAAGAGGATTTGAACCTCGAGCTACTCATGGTTGGTTGGTGAAGAGATATTGATATGTATCAGTGAAGACCACACTAGATTCAGAAAATTCTCAATAACTGTCGAATTTCAATGTAATGTGAATCTCATCAAAATATTTTATTCACAATGATGTGTATCTAAAAAAATTTCAATACAAGCAGTCTAATTTTCTACTTCTTAGAATTAGTGGAGATGACTCAAACATTCGAAGTGGAAGGATAAGATCAATACTTTGGATTGTGATATTTAGGGTGATGAACGTCTTGAAGAAGAGTGAATACATGTCATAGTTTTCACTCTCGTCTATTGCAATCTTATTGTTAAATCGTCCTAGTATGAAATTGTCAATATGTTTTAAAATGATATTGATTCAAATAATTCCTCATGTATATATAGAGGCCTCTCACACTGAAATATCCACCAATCATCAATATTTGAATAGTATCAACATTTTTATACCCACGTATAAGTTCATAGCATTCTTCAGCCCCTGAGCGCCGTTTGGTGGGGCTGACACCTTGGGGAAAGATGTTGGAACTACATACCAAAAGTATGAATTTTTATTTAACTTCATTACGACAGTGACGGGGGTGGCGGTTGAGGGTTGACTGGGCCACAAGGTTGCAATCCCATTTAAGGTGACCATGACCAGTCGCCTTGTCAATACCACCAACTGAAGGCCTATGACAAAGTAGACCGGACTGTTACTACTGGTAAGCTCAACAACTTAATCAACATGGCTTCATTTATGGCTGGGTGACGTCACAGATGCAGGTTGTGGGCTAGGGGGTTGCCAAGATTGGAAAGTGAATTCCCCCCCCCAACCATGAAAAATATTATGTTTCCTTTGAACCAAAGTTGATGTTGGTTATTCACTACAAGCATACGAGTCCTTGGCAATTATCACGCGTCACTAAAAACTTGTCCTATGTCACTGGAAAATCTGCAAATCCATCATGCTGATAGATTTACATATTTCTTCAAGTGATATCGGACAACTGCTGGGGATGTTGGTAGTGATTGATACTCATGCGTTCACCTTTAACTTATACCAATCCAAACATTGGGTTTATACTATCAAGTGCCATGTAGGAAAATTTGCCCTAGATGATTAGTAACGCCATGGAATGGAATGGCCCGGCCGCCCGACTCCATGAGTACTACGAAACCAAATGAATAAGCCCGACCCGTACCCAAACAACTTGACGACTCTTCAATAATGAAATTTTCTGAACAACTAGGCAAGATAAGTTAGATGATCACACTCTCAAGGTTGCAGATGATAAGGCGACCCAGAGACATTTATGTATATTTTTAATATTATATTCCATTATTTTAGTATCACGATGTTGGTACTGCAATTATTGGCGATTTCCACTCATGGCCATGGGGTTTCCCTCGTGACAGAATTGAATAGTACTGCTGCACATTCATCCATACAAGGGATGAAACCCTGGCAGACAACAATGACGCTGGATGAAGTTCAGACCATGTACTCGAGTGGACGGATACTTAGGGTTTCATCCTGCAATGTACTGACCCCATGTGAATGCTGGCGTGGAAATCCACGTGGACTGTAAGTACAACGTGGTAGTTTGATACACATTGGTAGTATGGGTACTTCAACATTGAATTGGTCTACACTAATCAGACAATTTGGTGTAACACAATTTCTCTCTCTTCATGCAATTCTTTCTTTTCTTTTTTAAAACCATGAAAAGCTTGCCCTAGATGATGATAAGTTCACGAGGGCTTTGGCTTTGCCACCTATGCTTGAGGGGTCGGTGTTGTCCTAGCCTTTTGTATTTTGCATACAACACATCACTTTAACATGGTCTCCCCACCTCTTTGGAACACCTGATAACGGTGGGGTGATGACCTTGCCACCACTGCCACGTTCTCAGTTGTATACAAACTGGGTGTCGTTATAATTCATGTTTGTTCGTGAACATTTTGGTTTGGAGATATTGTGAGACGAGCTCTTGTGTTGCTGGTTACATAATCTCCGACCCTTCCATGTTTCATAAAAATATATATATATATATATATTGTGTGTGTGTGTGTGTGTGTGTGTGTGTGTAATAGTTGCATAGATGTATATGAAGAAAGTTGCTATGTTATGTTTGGTACCTTTTACAAAGGTAGCTTCATAAAAGGGTATGAGCCCAAAATGGTTGCTCATATTTGTTTTATGTTTAGGATCTACTTAGAATTGCAATTGGAGTGTTATTGAAACAATCAAAAGTATAAAAAGAGTGAGGCTTAGTGTGGATTTAGGTTTAGGCCTTAAGCCATTTTGTGTGGTTAAGTAGAGGATTAGTGGTATTAGGGAGTGTTTTGATTAGAGGAGTAGTGTTTGATGAAGCAAGTGGAAGGGCCTTGGGTTTAAATGTTTGAATTAGAACATGCTCTTGTTGGTTTAGAGGGTGAGGAGTTAGTGGATAGGATAAGGTCCTACTAAGTAGGAGAAAGTTTAAAGGGTTGTGGTTGGATGCCCTCTCCTCCCCTTCTCTTTTATCCTCTCCTTCTCCTCTCATATATCTTCCCTCTCTCTCTCTCTCTTTCCCTCCCCCGTTTGAATTAGGATCTATGTTGTTGGTTTAAGAGTTGAAGGCTTAAAGGATAGGATGAGAGCCTACAAAGTAGGAGAGGATCAAGGGGCTTATCTTGAGTTTTGAGGGGTGCTCATCCCTTCCCTCCCCCTATATATTCCTCTCTCTCACCTTCTTCACTCACTTGTATTCCTATTCACTCTCTCTTTCCTTCGTGCTCCTTTGGCACCCCGTTGAGGGGTGCTCACCCCTTCCCTCCCCCTATATATTCTTCTCTCTCACCTTCTTCACTCACTTGTGTTCCTATTCACTCTCTCTTTCCTTTGTGCTCCTTGGCACCCCATGTGTTATAAGTGTGGGTGTGTGGGAAGCAAGAGAGGAGCACGTGTGTGTGCAAGGTTTCAAGGTGAAGAGCCAAGGTCAATTAGTCTTGAAGTTAGCTTTGCATTGTTAGATGTAGTGTTAGATTAAAAGCATTTAGAAACAAGTGCATAGCTCTAGTATTTAGACTTCTAGAAATTAGACTTCTAGTGTTGGGAATTATAGTATTTAGACTTATAGTACTTACTCTTATAATATTTACTCTCATAGTATTTAGACTTGCGATATTTAGATTCATAGTATTTGGATTTATATTAGATTGGAACACTTAATTTTGTTGATTTAGTACTTGGACGAGGCTGCTGGGTTAGTAGCTGCATTAAGGTGTGAACTTGGGAAGTTGTTGTGAGGGACTTGTGGAAGAGGAGGCGATGATAGGTTATATAAGTGTTTTTTAACACTTGTATTAAAGACTTATGTGCCTCATGGAATCAACAAGCCATAGCCTCAGCGAGGTGTCATGCACTAGTGAAAAATCGTCAGCCATGACCAAATTTGCAAGAGGGAAATCTTTGAGGGCATGCGTGACAAAGGCGGTGGGGTGGACTCTTGAGAAAGCCAAAGATGTACCTATGCAAGAGAGTCACACTAATAAAATGTCATGACTTGAATTAAGTGTTAAGTCCATGAAGGTAGAACGTACATTCCATGTTACTACAAGTTTTTATGTTACACATGTGATCTCCAAACCCATCACCCGGACTAGGACGCTTAAGGGTGGTGGGTTTGGCCTCACAAAGGGGAGACACAAATTTATTTTTGTGTCATGGATTTTTGAAGATTTTTTAAGAAAATATCAGTTGGAATCACATCATTACCTATTCTCACTTGCCATGGAGTCAATTCAAAAATAAGGGAGGTAGATTTTGGCAATAAACGTTGTTGACATGTGGCTAGCACGAATGGTGCCCCTTGTAATGTTTATATCAATCCCTTTCTACATAATTGTTAGTCATATATGGTTTGTTGATTGAACACAACGGATCTCTAATCTTCACATGCAAGTCCCTAAGATTGTCTTCCATGCTTCCCCCATATTTTTGACACATTAAGTGATGATGCTCTCTTGTGAAGCTTCTCAATATCTTTCCATTTGATGATCAATCATTGATTGCCAAGTGTACACAAAAAGAAAGTGATCAACTATATGCATGAGTTAGGTCATTATTCCAAGAAGGTCCAAGCAACCTTTGAGGGACCTTTTGTGATATCCCCTCCCTAAGTGGTCACCTATATGCACACATTTTTAGTCAATCTCGTATATTATGGTCCCTGCTTGAATAACCCAGTTTATCCATTGGACTTGTTGAAATTATTAAAATGGGAAATCTTGAATGTAAATTGCAGGTTGTGTAAATTGATGCATTTTAAATACCAACAAATTTGGACCATTCATATAAAATTATGTTAAATATTGAAAAATTGAATGGTAAGAAGTGTTACGCGACCCTTGTCGCCTTTCAGCTACACCAATAATGTACATTCTTCACTTTCAAATAGGCAAGGATATGAAAATCACATTCTAGTGGGCTATATCTGACCAAAAGTGAACGATTGCATTCTTCCAACCGAATCATTCATTCATAAATACACACATACATCCATACATCCATACATATATACATACACATTTAAAATAAAGGAGATTTGAACTTCAGTAAATGACTTACCGTACTTGGCCGTCAGGGTCAACATCTCATGCCGAATAATTAATTAAAGTGGAGAAAGTGGGTTAGGCATGGTAAAAATAAATTAATAAAAATTTCAACAATTTCAAAAAATATTTGTAAAAGATTCAACGCTTTAATACAAGGCTAGTTCACAACAATGAAAGATTTCTTTTTTTCACCCTTTTGTGGCGGCCTTGATGTGTTTAACCTAATTGAATGCCCTAATCTCAATTAGTAGTCCTTTGCTTGTGTTACTTTTGGATCCTAAAATGCCACTGCAACCTCTGGGTTTGCCATGATTTTGGCCACAAGCTCTTTAGGGGTTAATTCAATTTTCTCTGCAAACAATAGAAAATTCGGGCTCATAATGTCCGGTTTTTTTAAAATTTTTTTTTTACACAAACTAGTTATGATGCTACGGTATGCAATATTTTGGGATTTTACTACATGAAGTTGGCTCAATTTTGTAATATTGGGCATGCTCTTCAATGAATAACTTTTCTTTTCAACTCTCTTCTCCAATAATTTCCGATTTTTTTCAACTTCTATTTTTTTATTTAATTTTTGCCGACCCTGACGGCCGAGTACGGTATTTTCAAATGCATTTGGCATAATTTATTACCATTGTCACATATGACCATATTTTTGTGTTCATTTTTTCTTTATAGTATTTTGTGTCAACTAGGATTTTAGCCTTATGGACAAATCATAATTTTTCTTTTATACTTGTTTGAAGCTTATACAAATCATCACCTAGTGCATAGAAAGTATATCCGCTCAAGGAGGACCGGGCCGGAGGATGTGACACATACACAATAACCAAAGAACCAATAGAACCAAGCAAATGAGATGCACTTAATGGGACCCCAAAGAAGCTCTTGTTGGGGTTTGCGTAAGGGCCATTTCACACACGAGCCAAGGGCCATGACCATGTACTTGTGAGGCCCTTGATTCTCGTCCAAAGGCCGTACCATTGACATGGTTTGTCATGTAGGAATCCATGTAGACTTGATAATTTCTTTGGGCCTTTAGGCTTTTACTTTCTAGTGTGAAGTGAACTTGAACAATCTCGGCCTTTTCAAAAAATGAGAGACTTTAGAATGCAATGGTCACGGGCCTTCAATCTCGTGCGTGAAGTGGCCTTAAGTACCCCGATTGTTTGTAAGGTATGTTGTCCTATTATAGGGGACTACATCTTGAACATTTTTTTCGCTAAATATGTACATCAACATTTGGCATAATTTGTTTTTCCTATGTAGAGGAAGTAAACAAAAACATGTCATAATTTTATTGGAATGTAATTGATCACTTTTGGATTTGTTTTTACAAATTTTTAAAGAATTGTGTTAGAGTGTGCTATGATAGATTTCAAAAGGTCTCATTTTAGATTTGAACAACTCCTGCCACATAATCAAATCTTGCTTATTTATTACCTCCAAGTTTATTTTTACACACTCATCATGTGTTTTGGAACCGACACCCAATGAGCTAATTACACACTAACTTGGTTCTAAATACCGTCACCAAGTGTCACCTTATTCCCAATGCAATGAAAACCATATCCATTTGTTAGCTAAGGTGTTGGGTTGTAGAGACGGCACCCAAACCCCCCATCTCACCAACACAATAGAGTTATCCTTTAACTCAACCGGAGTTTTAGTAGGGAGTTGGTTGTTTCGCATGCATAACTTTCCATGTTCGGTAAGTTTTGGGTGCATGCTTGGAGTCAATGTGGAGGTTTGAACGAAGGACATTCCATATTGGTTCATTGGATACCAAACTCATTTTGGCATGTTTTGGCCGAAGGCTCCAACTCCTATATTTTATTGGCTATTTTCAGCCCATTTCTTTGCAAAGTTTGGCCATTCAATCCCATGGCCTCTCGACTTGGACGGCCATAGTGTGAAGCGGCCCTAATTTTTAAGAAGACACCTTATGCGAGTGACGTGGCAATCTTGATGGGACCCCCTGCCACCATGGCAACCTAGGTGGCAGTGCTGGGACCCACACCGTCAACACGCAGTAGAGATCAAAGGATCATGTCGTCGACCTGGATTCCGAATTTTCCAACAGCATCGCATTTCACGTGATTCGGGTCACTCACTCATGACGTAGAAGATGAGAGCTATGATGCGGATCCTGCAAATTGCCACCAAAACACAAAATCAAGCAGAAAGCTGAGAGGCTCAAAGGAGAGAGAGAGAGAGAGAGAGAGAGAGAGAGAGAGAGAGATACTTCTAAGCTTATATCCCTGTGAGTAGAGCTTGCGATGTTTTGAGTTTCTCGGAGGTCTTTTCTTTCAGTTCAGCAACGGAGGATCTATTCAGCGGAGGCTACCAGCTGCCTTGTTTCAGGTGGGTTCTAAATCCCAAGACCTCTTTTAGGCCAATTGGGATTAGAGGGTTATGTGCCTTGACAGAATTGCTGTTTTGGTTTTCTTTACAATGAAGGCTGCTAGTTAATTAATTTCATAATGTGGCTGTGCAGTTCCTACAAGTTAGATGATGTTAGAAAATTTGATGGGTTGGGATGATGTTAGTAAGTTCTTGGGCATGGATTATGTATGGTATCCGTTTCTTGGTGAGTGGAGTTCGGGTTTTGTGTGCCTTGACAGAATGTTTGTTTTAAGTTTTTTGGGAAGCCATTACCTAATGATGGCTGCCGATTTAGTTTCTTCAGGTGGCTTTGCAGTTCCTACAATTGGGATATTAGAAAGGTTGTGTGGGCAATTGGATGATGTTAAGTAATATTTTGGGGATGGGTTATGTAAGGTATCTGTTTCTTGGTGCTTGGATTTTGGGTTTATGTGCCTTGACAGAATTGCTGATTTGGATTTTTTTGGAAGCCTCTACCAAATGAATGCTGCCAATCAGCCTCATCAAGTGGCTTTGCAGTGCCTACAACTGGGATAGTGCTAGAAATGTTGTGTGCGCAATTTGGGGATGATGCTACGATGATTTGGGCATGGGTTATACAGGGTATCTGTTTCTGAGGTTATATGCGTTTATGTCCCTTAACAGAATTGCTGTTTTGGGTTTTTATGGACGCCTCTACCAAATGAATGCTGCCAATTAGCTTCATCAGGTGGCTTTCCAGTGCCTACGATTGGAATGTTAGAAAGGTAGTGTGGGCTATTGGGAGGATGTTAGAAAGACTTCGGGCATAGGTAATGTATGGTATCTTAGGGGCAGAGATGTTGTGGAGGTAGCTGCCAATAGGCTTGGGTTAGATGGAGCTGCATTTTTGTTACACACAGTAAATTGGAGGGAAGGGAAATGTCGGAAGGGTTAAGCTTTTCTGTTTCATTTAACGAAAAATTAAAATTTATTAGTGGAGGTTTGTGTGTAGGAGGTTTTCGGGAGGCTGGAAATTGGCTTGATTCAGGGAGATTTGCAATTTCTACACTGCTTTTGGGTACACCTGGGGTTTTAGCAGTAACTGGGAGTAGTTATGGGTTTGTGAAATTATGTGATGGGTACCAGGATTCAGAGTTGATGTTATCAGATTGCTTAAAGATCTATGCTACTGGGTTAACCCTCATGCAAGTGGGAGTACTCTTCCCCTTTATGAAGCACGAGTATTGATGAATTGAGAAGAAAAGACAAGAATTTGCAATTGACTTCAGGTGCAATTAATGTTATAGCTTGAGATGGAGGAGGGCTCTGGGCCTTGTTAATTTCTAGATGTTGCTGCGGATGAACATCAGATTGTGACATGTATTTGCAGCCTTACTATGCAGCTCCAAAAGATTGCCTTTGGGGCCCATGCGGCACTTTGTGTCGTTTGGAAACATGTGTTACTCATCCTTCATCTGCTCAGAAACATTAAAAGAATGATTAATTTGAGATTTAGTGACATATTCTAATGTATGTAATTGGCTTCAATGATGAAAGCCAGAGAATGAGGTATCAGACTTTGTTCACAACATCTGTTGATGAATATGTCCACTTGTGTGAGAAATTTTATTGGGCGATGGAAGGAGCCTTAACTCATTTCTTGAAAGAGCAGAGAATTCGGATCACTTAGTCCATGTACAAAACTTGCAAAAAGGGACCTTGGATTTGCCACATCTAGCTTGCATGGGAAGTAGGAAATCTCTACATTTTGATGAGCATCGACTACAGTGCGAAATAGGATATTGAGGAACTGAAAAACCTCTCTCGCAATGATTTCAGGTCAGGGCTACAGGCAACCAAAATATGAGAAGATGAAAAGTGACATGGCTATGGAGAGGCTAAAATGAAGGACAGAAGAGTGGTTTGAATCCTAATTTTGAAGCAGTCTTTCTTTGCAGGAAAGAAATTACATTGGACTACGGAATTGGTCCCTATTGAAATTGAAGGCCTCAAATTGGAGTATGCTCTGTGAATTTTAAGACTGGGAATGGGGGGAGGCAGTAGAGCTTACAGATGGGCACTTGTTGCCCTGGGAAACCAGGCGCGCAATTACAGCTCCAGTGTAATTTCTTCAGGCTATTTGTATCGACAGAGAGTTGGAATTTGCTCAGCTGTTCTGCCTAGCATTTTGCAAGACAGAAGTGGTGATAAGCACAATGCTAGTAATTCTTCTGAAGAATTTAGATGCACCCCCGTAAAGTTTGGTATCAGTGAATCTCAAGCACGTAGTTACTCAACATCCAGCCCACAAGGGCAAGAGGTTTGGGAGGGGAAGAGCATCAAGAAGATTTTGATAGCAAACAGAGGGGAAATTGCGTGTCGTGTAATTAAAACTGCCAAGAAGCTTGGAGTACGCACCGTGGCTGTGTATAGTGAGGCTGATCGGCAGGCAAAGCATGTGGCTATGGCAGATGAATCAGTGTTCATCGGGCCGGCGCCTGCGTCTTCAAGCTATTTGAATGGAGCCAACATTGTGGCTACAGCCCTGGCCACTGGCGCAGATGTAATTTTCCTCTCCCTGTTCAAATTCTCTTAGCTAAGTATTAAGTAATTCTAGACTCATGCATGAATTTCGGACATATTAAAATTGGGTACATGCAATTCTATCCGCGGGTGCCTTCAATAGAAATGACAACAACTAGCCTTACATGTGGACTACATCTTTTGTTGTAAAACACGTTTTAGTTGCATGTCTACTATGTTATTTGTGAATCTTACACACCCAGATTTGTGTTTTGATTACATTGCTCCTCAAAGCACATATATTTAGGTTTTTCTTCTCCCAAATAATTTATTTTGCAATGCACACGTATGGAATGCGCAAACCATACTGTCACGTGCATCATTATTTGTGGACAATTTTGAGCCACTTGTTGAGCAGTTGCATGAGAACCTATTGTGCAGTTTGGCAAGAATCTTTTGATTTGGTAGTTTAAAAAGGGAAGTAGCCCAAAAATTGGTGCCGAAATCAATCAGTTTAAGAAAAGTGAGGCAAGGTTTTGATTCTGGTGTTTAAATGATAACTGGTGGATAATTTCAATGGCAGGCAATACACCCAGGCTATGGGTTTCTGTCAGAGAGCTCCCAGTTCGCAGAGCTTTGCAAGCAGAAGGGAATCATCTTCATGGGCCCTCCTGCAGAGGCAATTCGAGCTATGGGTGATAAAAGGTTTTTCTAACTTCATCCTGCTTCCCACCAGCAACATCTCAAATTTTCCCTTCAAGATCTCAATTTCATGGGAGCAGTAACTTCACGTGATGCACATTATGTGAATTATTCAGATTTGAGGCCCCTGCAAAAGCTTTTTTGTGACAATACTTTACTGTAGCGTTAGGGTATTTTTGTTGTCTGAGTGTGATTGAAAATGATCAAGGTGACATAAGTTCATTTTCGGTTGGTAACATACACACATATATCTTCCTAATTTTCAGAGTTTGAATTTTCACAAAAACCATGTGAATCTTCAGAGGAGTTCGGCCCTGCAGACAATCAAAACTCAGCTTTATGTACTTTACTGTAACATCATGGGTTTTTTGTAGTCTGAGTGTGATTGACAACGATCAAGCTGACATAAGGTAGATGGATCTCAATGGTCACTTTTTCTGAGTAGCCCACTTCTCGCAGGATATGAAACATCCGACTAGTACGAGATGGCTAGCAAACTCAAATTGAGGCCATAGCCACTTTCCTCATGATTTTTGGAGCTCATATGAATATCTTATTCATTATCAAAGTGAAGATTCTTGTGCTCATTGAATGGTCTTCTAAGTCCTTCCAATTATGGTAACTATTGACCCTAGAATGGTTATCATATTTTGAGCATGTAGTTTAATCTCTCTTAAACACTTATCGTTTTGGTTTGCGTTCTTGGAGCCACACCAAACTACATACCACTCAAATATAGGTGTCCAATTAAGATAAGCAACCAAATTAGGCACGTCTACCTTGGTGCATTTTTGGCTGGAAACATACACACACCTTTTTTGGTTTTGTATCATGTAGTGAACGGCTGACGATGACTATATTTGTAATGGCTGTTGATTGCAGTGTTGCCAAATCCATTATGAGTGCTGCAGGGGTGCCTGTGGTGCCAGGCTACCATGGAGAGGATCAGAGTCCCGATCTTTTGCAAGCAGAGGCCAACCGCATTGGTTATCCTGTACTCATCAAGGCTACCCAAGGAGGTGGTGGCAAGGTCTCTTCAGGCTGCTTGAAACCTTTTCTTTTTTAACTTCCTATCAAAATATCAATACTTTTGATTCAATGAGGACAAATAAATTTGTCCTCATTGTTTAGTGACTATACATAAGTGCATCTCTGATGAATGTGCAATACTGATTTGGATTAGCATGAAACCAAATGGTGTGATGACCTACAATTGTATAACCTATACAAAGATGTTTGGTTTTACTTTGAGGATCTAATAATCGATTGTTTTTGAAAAGGAGCTTTCGTTTCAATGGTGAGGTATTCTCTAGGATAAAACTGCATAATAAGGTAGATGGGTCTTAAATCATCAATTTTTCCGACAAGCCCACTTCTCCTAGGATATGAAACACGTGATTATTACAAGATGGGTTAGCAAATCCAAATCAAGGCCAAAGCCACTTTCCTCATAATTTTTGGAGCTCATATGAATATCTTATTCATTATCAAAGTGAAGATTCTTGTGTTCATTAAATGGTCATATAGGTCCCCCCCCTTATGATGTTCATGACTATTGAGCCTAGAATGATTATCATATTTTGAGCACAGTCCCATCTCTTTTGAACACATCTTTTTGGCGTCCAGTTTTGGAGCCACACCAAACCCGTAACACTCAAATGTAAGTGTCCTAATAAGAATAGAAACTGAATAAGGGCCGTCTACTTTACGTGTAATACTTGTGTATTCTACTAGCACAAGGGCAATATGAAATGGGTCATTTAACGTAATATTTGTTTTTGGTCAGTAGCACTGAGGTACTGTTTAACCTTATACTGGTTCGATTTTCCTTGATGCAGGGGATGAGGATTGTACATAGTGAGTCAGAGTTCTTGGAATCGCTAGCAAGTGCGCAGCGTGAGTCTCAGGCTGCATTTGGAGACTGTCGTGTGCTGATTGAAAAATATCTGTCTCGACCACGCCATATAGAAGTGCAGGTACTTGGCATACTTTCCTTTTTTAAGTAGTCATTTCTGTATGCAGTAGAGTTATGGAATTGAAATTGTGATTTGTGCTTCTAAATTTAATTTGTCAGATTGCATTTCTCTCTGAATCAAACATTTTTTATTTTTCCTTCTAATACAAGACACTGCATTATGGTCTGGTGCAGATTTTTGCAGACAAGCATGGAAATGCTGTGCATCTGAATGAGCGTGACTGCAGTGTGCAAAGGCGTCATCAAAAAATTATCGAAGAAGCTCCTGCAGTAAAGCTCATTAATTTAATTGTAGACATTAATTGAAGGATCTATTTAGTTTACTTTAAACTATGAATATCATTTATTCTTTCAACCAACAATCGTCAAACTGCACTAACAGGGTGGTGGCATTAACTGTCAAAATTCTGCTGTTGCAAGAGAATCAAACAACTCATAAGACCCTTTTGATTGATTTGATATGATGTGTTTGTGCAGCCACACATAACAGCGGAATTTCGACAAAGTATTGGGGAGGCCGCTGTTAATGCAGCCAAGGTTATACTCACACTCTGATATTCCTCTGTTTCTATCTACAATAAGGTAGATAGGTATTAAACGGTTCCTTTTCCGACTAGCCCACTTCTCCTAGGATATGAAACTGCATTGGTTCAACATGGTTAGCACATCCAGATTGAAACCATAGCCACTTTCCTCATAATTTTCGGGGCTCATTTGAATATCTTATTCATTATCAAGGTGAAGATTATTGTGCTCATTGAATGATCATGTAGGTCTTTCCCAGATATGTTGACTACACTAAATATACCAATTAGTGGGGTTGGGAAATTAGTGAAGGTGATACTAAATTCCTTCATACTATGAAATTAGTGCCACCAAAATGTCTAGGAAGGATTGTTCATCCTGGCACTTGGCACTATTCACTGAAAGTACCAGCACTTGGCACTATTCACTAACAAGCATGTGGCACGCACTTATGTTCTTGAAATCTATGGTAAATGAGCATGTATTCATGAATTTAGTGTCACTCGGTAAAAATCTCAGCCCTTAGTAACTTTGAGATTTGGCTAGATTGTGAGTGTGACTTGAATTAGTACCAACTTCACTAATTGGTATTTTAGTGTATTGAACCTAGAATGGTTATCATATTCTGAGGACGCTGTCCAATCTCGTTCATCTCGCTGTCGTTTTGGTATCCGTTTTTGGAGCCACACCAAACCACATACCACTCAAATCTAGGTGTTTTATTAAGAGAAGTAACCGAATTAGGCATGCCTATCTTATGTAATACAGAAATGATTAGTTTTTTCTTTATCTGAAAACACCAATAACTCATATCCGTCCTCCCTGGTTTTTTGGCATCTCTGAAGGCAGTAGGATACGAAAGTGCTGGCACAGTGGAGTTCATAGTGGACACAGTTTCCAATGACTTCTACTTCATGGAGATGAATACTCGCCTGCAGGTTCATTCCCTAAATTCTCACACTATTTGCTATGCCAAGCTGAATCTATTTGATGCAAAACAGACTTCTAATGAAGTACTGACGTATGCTTGATTGTTGACCAGTATTCTTAGCATTTTTCTTGTAAATCTTTGCGATAGCTATAATCATGCAAAGCCATATGCATTTTGTGGTTTGTTCTAGTCGCCCTAAGAAACCTAGGGTTTAGAACAAATTCTAAGTGAGATTTTTTTTTTCCTCTCTTGCTTTCTACTTCTAATTACCATACAATTTTGAGCTGCAGGTGGAGCACCCTGTCACAGAAATGGTGACCAGGCAAGATTTAGTCGAATGGCAAATCCGGGTCGCGAATGGTGAAACTCTTCCTCTTAAGCAAAGCCAAATCAACCTCATAGGTACTTCCTCAAGGGTCTTGTGGCAATAGCAAATTGAATTGGACAATGAAAACCAGAATAGAACTAGTGAATTTTTTGACACTAAAAGGACTTAAGGACTCAATGTGATTAAATAAATAAAAAGGGGGGGGGGGCACGAAAGACTTCATGTTAAAAAGAGCAGAGTGAAAGTGTATCACTCTCGTATCTATTTTACTGTTGGCCCTCTTGTAGCAGGGGTTTTGGCAAACGAGTAGGTTACGGTAAAAAACAAGGAGGGCTAGAAAACATATTACCTAGTAGAAAAAGTATTGTGAATGGAAATAGAAATTTGTGAAACCTTTTTGACTTCAGGTTGTCGTTCAAAAAGACATGGTAAAAAGCTCATCAATTCAAGTAACCTAAACTATTTTAGGTGAATCAACCTCCTGTAGGTGGAAAATCTGAGAGGAAATAAAAGTCGTCGATTGCTTGTCTGTATATGTTTGTTGAGAGTTTGCGATGGCAAGAAATGGGCTCAATTTGTTGGAATGTGTTGGAATGTGGATGGCTGCATCCACTTTCCGCATTCAAATTCGGATATGGCGATGGGTGGGAGCCATCTCAACCTATTTTCCAACTTATTATCCGCTTCTCATGCATAGTAATCTTTTACCTGATGATATTGGTGTATATTTTCTCGAAAACTGTCCTAAAGTTTTGACAATTTAATGGACCAGGCCATTCTTTTGAAGCCCGGATTTACGCTGAGAATGTACCAAGGGGTTTCTTACCTGCCGCTGGAATGTTGCATCACTACAGTCCTCCAGAGACCTCTTCTACTGGTACAGTCAAGACCTTAAAAATGTAAAAATATAATGTTTCTGCAATTGCAGAGGTTGTCATATTTGCCTCTGTTTTCTGCACGCTCTTTTTTTACCTTGATCTAATCCCAGCTTTCAATTGTGATTTTGACATCTACAATTCAAAATTCAGTCAGGGTAGAAACAGGAGTAGGGAAGGGTGACAACGTGAGCGTTTTCTACGATCCTATGATTGCCAAGCTTGTCGTATGGGGTCGCGATCGTTCAGCAGCTTTGACAAAATTACTTGACTGCCTTACCAGATTCCAGGTCCGTTGCAACAAAAAACTTAGAAATCATATTGTTAATATTTATAGTAAAATGAATCAGTAAACAAGCTTGAAAAGATAGTCAGCTGAGACTATCCATGCTCCGCAAGTTATGAATGCCAACAAAAGTAGGTTACCAAAGTCTTGTTGGCATTCACATGTTATTCGCCTGTGCAAAGTGTTCACTTTCGAAAGGAGGCAGTAGTCTTTGGGGGCTCTTTAATTCTTGTAATGCCTGTTTCGGGATTACATATAGACTTAGACCAACTCGAAATGAAACAGCTTCATAATTTAAGCCAGTGGCAACAACGGATTTGTCTTTCTTTCTCTTTTTCTTGTTGGCATTCACAACTTAGTTTTGTTAGCATTCACATGTTGTTCAAACTAGGTTACAGAAGTGTTTGAGTGCTAATAAAACTGTATGCACCAGACCATCCTCAAGATTTTAGTTGATGCTGCTTAAGGATTGTGTTTAGACAGCAAGTATAATTGAATCAGCCCATAATGTCCATCTGAAAAGACATATTGTTTTCTTGAGTTTGATATGAGGAAGAAGAGAGGCTGATAGCTGAATTGACACTGGTAATGAGAATCCGTTCTCTCTCTAAGACAAAGCTATATATCGTCTAGGAAGATGCTCTTTACATGGACCTAAAAAAAATGTCGATGAGAACTAAAATATCATAGATACTAGAGTTATCTTATTCAACAAGTCTTTTGGTCAGGAGTTGGTTGTTTTGCACACAACACCTTCCATGTTTGGTAAGTTTTTGGTGCATGATTGGTGGTAGTGTGGAGGTTTGAACAAAGAACGTTTTCATATTGGATCATTGATGGTCAAACTCATTTTGGCATGTCAAGAGGTGCTAAAATGAGTTTGACCTTCAATGAACCAAAATAGGTTGCTCTTCATTCAACTTCAAACACCACCTCCAAGCATCCACCACAAGTAGGAAGAAAATATTGATTTATTATTCAAAACAACCAATGGGAGATTATAGGAGACCAACTCATGACAAAAACTCTATTGTGAACAACTTTGGGTCAACTTTTGTGATTCAGATTGCTGGTTTACCCACCAACATCATCTTCCTCAAGAAACTCGCAAGCCATCATGCATTTGCAGCTGGAGATGTTGACACACACTTCATTGATCGTTTTAAAGCAGACTTGCTTCCACATGCTCGAGCCAGCCATGATGAAATAAGTGTTCCTCACGAGGCCAAATACGGTGCAGCTTTAGCTGCCGCAGTTTCTGGCATCAAGTCAGCAACACGTGAGTCTTCTCACCTTATTACTGTGACTACACTAAATAGTCCTATTAGTCTGGACCAGAATAATTCTCTTAAATCCCACATAAATTTTCTATTTACACCAAATCTCTAGTTTAAAATCAGTGTGGCCACATTAACTGTTTTAGTAGGAAATTGATGTTGGGTAACTTTCATTTTATGTTACACTAAATAGTTCTTTTAGTGTGGATGGAAAATTAATGGGGAAATAATTAATGTGGGCCACTCTAATTGTCTAGCCAGTGTAGAAATAATGTGGGTCAAAGGCCCCGGGTTTCCCCCTCAATCTTCCTTGAGATGTCCCCTCAACACCTTACATAAATTGAAATAGCCACCTTACATAAATTGAAATAGCCACCTTACATCAAAAGTAGCATAAAATAAAATATTCATCCACATCAATTTTCTTAGAAAACAAGTAATGTGACCCACACTAACTTTAAACTAGAGATTTAGCGTCGGATGATAATTAGCATGGCCCATGTTCATTCTCATGATGAGAATTAATGTGGACTGTAGAAAATTACTGTGATTCACACTGATAGGACTATTTAGTGTACTTTTGTAAGCTGTGGATTGGAAGTCTTGGGCCCACATTAATTATTTCCACATGAATTCTCCACCCACACTATTAGGACAATTTAGTGTACATTCCAGTGTACCTAGTGTATCGGAAATGAAAGGCACTTCAAGAATGTCTGCAATGTTGTTTATGTGGAGATAGCCAAGTCCTTCTGAAAAGAAAGTGGTTTTGATTTATTAATCACAGAGAAGGATGGAATGGGTTCTATTTGGACCTCTGGTTCTGGATTTCGACTCAACCATTCGTATTCACGCATGCTGCACCTTGACTGGAAGCCTGAATTCGGTGACTCGCCTCCTGTCCCTCTTTCTCTCAAACTCACATATGAGAAAGGGGGAAGTTTTACTGTGGAGGTAAGAGAGGATCTACATAGCCCTAGATTTATGTGCTATTTATTTATTTGACTTCCTTTAATGTTAATGTTAGTTACTGGAGATAAATTTATTCAACAATTATTAGGATGGGCAGGAGTAGGTCTCACTTCCTACTTGTCACTTGATTTCTGGTACACACAGCTTCAAGCCAATAATGCAGCTATACAAGCTATGCTTGTCAATCGAGTAGGTCGTTTCAGATTAGCTCTTGGGATCATGGTTGTTTTCACTATCTTTCAAACAGTAGATTTTTTTGACTATTTTCCTTGTGCTAGAGCCTTTTCCCAACCAGATCATTATTTCATTTTCTGCAATATGATTTCATGCCGTAATTGTTGTTTGTATTTTACTTATGATTGGCGTTTTTGGAATAGTAACAACTGAATAATCCTGTTAGGCATAGCCAGAGTACAAGACTGAATTTGTTGTGTTTTGTGTCATTGAGAATTTATTGAGAATTTTGCATCAAAATGTTATACTGAAAGTGCATCATGCTGATTATCAAGACTTTGAAAGTTCTCATGTATTGCAGGCGGAAAAATTGGAGAAGGTCATGGTCACTGGAACGCGAATTGCAGGTGACGGCGATGATTTTAGACTCGATGTGAATACTCAATCTGCTCCTGTGAGCTTTGCTCAATACCATCAGGTCTTGTCTTTTGACCTCTTAAAATTTCAGCCTCTTGGGGTTTCAGTAATGTAGATATTGCACATGATGATTAACTAGGAGAACTAAGGTAAGCGGGTCTTAAAATGGACACTTTTAAGCTCTGCACCCACTTCTCACAGGATATGAAACACATCACAATTAGTGCAAGATGATTACCAAATTCAAATCGTGCTCACAGCCATTTTCCTCATAGTTTCGGAGCTCATATGAATGTCTTAGACATTGTTAAAGTGAAGGTTCTCTTTCTCTTTTAATGATCCCTCCCAATTATGATGTTGACTATTGAACATAGATTGGATTATAAATTTTGAGCACATAGTCAAATTTCTTCTAAACACATGATGCCTTTTTGGTGTCCATTCTTAGATCCACATCTAACCCCACACCACTCAAATATAGGTGTCCGTTTGAAATGAGTAGCCGAATTAGGCCCGCTTACCTTACGTGAATTGTTCAACAAGTGAGTAACACAATTCCTCATTTCAACAGACAGATGTAATGAGAAATGTTTTTAGGGTTTCACAGATGGCTCACTTTTACATTGAAATTGTGAGCAGGGCAGTGTAAATCACATCCATTTATGGGAAGGAGACCACCACCATCAATTTACAGTGCCAATCCCAGAGTACGATAGTAACGACTCGAATGAGTTTCAGAGGTCACATCATGGCCAACACGAAAGGGGTCCAGCTCAAGCTCCTGGTGTGATTGTTGCACCAATGTCTGGTCGCATCGTCAAAATTTTCACCGAGAATGGAACAAGAGTGAAAAAAGACGATCCTATTCTTGTATTGGAAGCCATGAAGATGGAGGTATTATCTATCCCAGATGAGCAAACACCCTGTATTTTTCTTTTTCTTTTGGCAACCCGGGGGGGGGGGGGGGGGGGGGGTGTCGTTTACTGTAGAGTCATCACTGTATCTCACAGTTCTGGATTTACCCCTGAAATTTATTTCCTTACACTGATTTATGTTGCTGTCGTGTTTTCAGCATGTGGTGAGAGCTTCGTCAGAAGGACTTGTGCAAGGGTGCAAAGTGAAGGTGGGACAACAAGTTACAGACAGCACTGTGTTGTGTCACATTGAGGTTTGAATTCTCTCAACCACCAATGCTTTAATCTCCACTCTGTTGTCACCTTTTTCTGGTCCATATTTTCCACTAAAATATACTGAATTAGCAGCACAAAATTGTGATCCTTGGGCAGGTTAAATTGTAGTTGCAGTCCCAATCTATGATTACCTAGAAGAGATTTACCATGTGAAATGAGGCCCGCCCATCCATGTATTTGTGATACCCTGATCAGTTTGTGGCTCTAACCGCACCCGCTGTTCTGACTGGCTGGTGCTAATCAGAGATTCTTGTGGACAGGTGCAGGAACCTTAAAAAAATTGGAGATTACAGGGACGTGCAAGAAATCTATTGGCATATATGTAGTTAATTGGTTGTTAATTCTGTACATAGAGTTTCCCATGGTTTGTTGACTGCTCACCCTTGTCATTCTCATTTTGTACAATTTCACTCCTAATTGGACTCAACCAATCAAGGAGAATGAATGGTATCAGTTCAACTTCAATTTCTATTTTAGTATATGAGAAACGAGAATGTGGCTCAGTTTTCTGAACACCTGTGGTGACACAGTGGATTCTTTAGAGAAAAGTACAAAAGTATTTTATTGGGTCCTTTACTATCCATGGTATTCTAAATAGACGCAATGCACTCAAATGTCGTAAGCTCAGTACAACATCAATTCTCTTCAATCCTTGTGTCATTCTTAGGACAGAAAAACTAATGTATCTTAATGTTACAATATCAACTTAACTCCCGGTTAGGCCTGAAAATGGGATATAAGGCTGTGCACAAGCTCTAACTTATTAGCACCAACCTCTGCTTATTATCAAATTGCCTTAAAACAATTGCCTGTAGGATGTCCTCCAAGAGCAGCGTCCACACCAAGGACGTCCTACAGGTAATTTTATTAAGGTAATTCAATTTATCCAACAAAAAGTAGGATTCATTGGTTTTCAACCCACATTTGTGCACTTTCAAACTTCGACAAATGGCTAGAAGAGATGCGGTTTCGATAGTGGGCATGTGTGCTTTCCGTTGACTTCCTCCAATTGCCCTCACTTTCTTAGAAAGAGCACCAAAAATGTGAAATTCCACATGCGAGATCCACATATCGTGTGCTTCTTCTGATAGGTTATATTCCTCCTTGGTTTGAACACACTAAAGCACCCCCAAAAACTCACAATTATTGAAGCGCTCCTGACTCGTTCTTGCCAGACGATGCATGTGGTGGTTCGACGCAAATCTGGGTACCGATTTTAAATCACATCGACAAAAACTCGATTGGCCCACATACTTTTGTCTGTGTTTTGTGTTGTACAGTCAGTGAGTCGGTAAGAATTTCACTACAGACGACAACATGGGGCCAGCGGATCTGTCTGTCTGTCTGTTTTCCTTTATTTTTTCTTTTTTTCTTTGGCTTCCTTTTCTGCAGCTTCTGGGCTACTCCCCTGGCATTGAGCCACGAGATTGGGAAAAAAGTCCAGAGTGGGGTCCTGGGAGTCGAAACTTGAACCTGGAACTTCAAGGACACCCACCGGAAGTCAAAACGCGATTAAAGTAAAGGATTTCGACGTGCCCACCAGGCCCAATAATTGAATCCCCTCCAACAGTCTGTGTAGCTACGTCGTCAAGGCGAAAAATCCACTATTTCTTTATTCTTTCAGACTGGAGGGCTGTGCATGTGCGGACAGTATCATAATATCATTTTTTGAAACGGGCTGGCTCCAGCCGTGAAATTGGGCGTTATTGGCATAAAAACTCTGGGGCGCCTGCTGGCCACTCTGGATTCGTGGATTTGGGGCCAAGGGAAAAGGACAAATAAGTGTTCTGGAAAATTTATATTCAGAAATGATGAAATTGATGGAAATTTCTTGTTGAAGCTGGTCATCTCCATCGAAATGCCCTCGGATTGGTGCTCTCTCTCTTCTCTCTCTCTCTCTCCAAGCCAGAGAAGTCATTAAATGCGGAGGCCTTCTAAAAATACTCCGCTCCAAAATCGCCTTAAGTCAGCCGTCAAAGTGACTGGGCTTTCATAAATCCCGGAATCTCAGGCCTCCACATCAACAGGTTTGAGCGAGTCTTGTCTCGTCTCGAAGCTGAATTTCTACATTTTAAAAAATGAAACACATTTCTAAACATACTCGTGTGGCTGTCACAACTTATGTTAGGAGGGAAATGATGTCGCAGGCCGTGATGTCACAGCGAATTGAATCCACCAACAAATCAAGTGACACCCGGCCTTACTATACCCACCCAGCAAACCTAGTAGTGTACGTAACTTTTTGATTTGAATATATTAGAACGTTCCTAATTTAGAACCTCCTTACAAATGCACACCATATCACAATTACTAAATAAAACGCAATTTAAAAACATACTTTAGAACTTGCTTATGTCACAACTGTGAAACGAAACTTGACACTAGCTAAGGGCCACTTCACACACGAGACTGAGGGCCGGTGACCATCACACTTCAAGCACTCTCATTGGTGGAAAAGGCGGAGCCGGTCCAAGTTCACTTCACACTACGCGTAAGGGACCAACGGAGTATGTGAAGGCAAGATGGTTGTAAAGTCTACATGGATTCCTACATGGCCAAACTCAAACCGGATATCCTATGCATAATCGGAGCCCCAAACCAAACACAAACACCTATAACACCCTCCCCCACGCGCACAGTCCAACTCATAGAATTCACATACTGCCACGACAGATTCCCCAAACAAGCCACCACCCAAAAGCACACCAAATACGACCCACTAATTACCAACATACAAAACAATGGATGGAAGACCAACCCCCTCATTACCATCACGGCAGGAGTAAGAGGAGCTATACACAAACACTCTATAAATAAACTGACCAAACTTAAAATCCCTAAATCTAATAAAAACCCTCATGAAAGATCTACACCAAAACGCCATCAAATACCTCACATACCTAATCCTAAACAAAAGAAAACTTGACAACAAACAAGCACTTGTTCCCCCACCCTAATTTTATTATATTTATTAAAAGGCTAACTACTACACCACCAGAGCCCACCTCCCAAAGGAGGCAAAACACCTTATGCTGCATCACGGAATGCCGTGATCAGCACAAGGCCAACGGGCTCACATTCATGCCGGTATTATGATACAGGCGTTCTTTTTTCTTTTCCTACATGGCATCGAATGGATCATGTTTCATGGTCACTTGGATTATTTTCAAAACCACCTCTTGGAGGTAAACCTAACACAAAACTAGGAGACCATGGCACTCCAAACACTCACAGCCATTGATTTATTATATTTTATCATGTGTGAGGACCCTGCATGAATAGAAACTCATTGAAATAGCATTTGGTTGAGGGCCCGGTCACATATGACTTCACACTGCACTTGAGGGTCTGTGACCACACTACATGATTTTGGAGGTGTCTTAGGAAGGCCTTTGGACACTTCTTTTGGGCTCTCACGATTTCATGGTCACGGCTCTTGGCTCGTGTGTGAAGTGGCCCTAGGACCTTGATCATCATTGTGTATGGCACATAAAGTTTCTTCTCGCAAGTGCTTCAAGAGGGGTTTTTTTCAATATAGACTATCATTTTTAACATCTTCTATAAATAGTCAGTTATAAACTCTCACTTGCATGTGCTCATTCTAGATTTCTAGGTTAAGCTGAAACTTGAAACTTGAAATTTGATTTTGTATGAAAATGCTTACATGGAGCTCACCAAGCTATTTTAATCCACCGACTATATGGATACGATCTTTAAATCAATACCAATAGCTAAAATATCATCACACTTTATATAAATTTCTATTGTCCAACCTTCCTTCAATAGCAAGTGAACATTGTGTGTTATGTAAGAAAGGCTTGAGTCTTTAAGGGTGAATAGTTTTGGCATGATCAACCAAAATAAGTTTGCGAATTGCACAATGTAGAGCAAGGTTTATCAAAATTTTAACCACTAAAAGTCCAAGTATGAATTTTTGTCCAGGTAACCAGCTTTGCCCATCCATATCGGTCACACGTTTACATTATAATCTTTTGAATTGGGACTTGTGGACGACAAACTTTGTTTTGAAACAATCCTAACGTTACAAGCATGCCATCTATACGGTCAGATCCATCATTCAAGGTACAAATTTTCTTTATTAGCCTGTTAAATTGGGATGAACTTTCTAAAACTATTTTGGGAAAGTTTGGACTGGTGGCCTTTAGGATTTAAGGTGAGTGTCATGTCACAAATAGAGATCTTACAAATGAATATAATGTACAACCATCCTAGATTTGTTATTCTAAAATGAATGCATGTGCTACGTGAAGATATTGTTCACTAGGTATAGGTCTAGATGCACCCACCTTATACGAAGGCCGCGTTTGATCTTTGTGGAAGCAATCTAGTTGGACTCTTAGTGGAAGTGGGTCCGGTCCATCTAGTCCTTCCTTTGTACCTACGACTCCCACATCCCAATGCGCCCCAAAAAATGCCGTGTTGACATATCCACTTTCAAACTTGCTTTCACTTGTAAACTTGGGAAAGCTAAACTTCTATCACCATCTTTACTAATAAGTTGTGCTCCGACTTTAAACGAAGTTGATGGATGGAATCAACAAATAAGTAAAAGTGGCGGCTTGCTTCTTTGGAATTGATTCACACTTTGGGTGGAAACTTGATGTTACAAACCTTGGGTGGGTCTATGTCTTCTTCTACACACACGGTTCAAATAGATCGAGGTGGAAAGTGCAAGTTTCAACGTTTGCATAACATTATTTAGATCCATAACAATGTTTTGTGGGACTGACAATATTATGTGGAATACTTCCACATTCGGTCCGAATAATGGAATATTTCACATAATATTATCAGTCCCACAGAACATTGTTATGGATCTAAATAATGTTACGTGGTGTGTTTGGGTTTGTGGACTTCTTGATTTCTTTCTTGTTTTCACGTGCCACGGTCGACGAGCAAATTTGCAATCATCGAGAGAGTGGTACAAGAACATGCCGGTGGAGCAAGTAACGGTTATTATTCCTTTACATGATACCATGCCAAAAAGCTCAATGTCACACATATTACTTTGCTTTGTCAAATGTTTCAACCTAGTACCTCCAAAACACGTGTGGCGAAATGGACTAGGTAACCCATAAAGGCCAACAAGCATGATGGGGGTACTTGACATATACCTAGTCATCGTGACTGACAATAATTAGTGCATCCATTTAAAGCAATGCAGCGTCCACTATACAACAAACAATGTGGTGGTGGTGAGACCGTCGCCCCATCATTCCCAATTGTTCCAAGAACAGTGGACAAATTCGGTGAGGTGAAAGCTTGGACCACCGAAGACTAGATTAAAGTCATTCAGAATTCATATTCATGAGTGTAACAGATGTAACAAACTGGAATAGCAGGGTTCTAGACTAGTTTTTCTACAAGGTGGATAGGTTTTCTTCTAGTGTGTTTATTGTAGACTTACCAAACATCCAAATTATAAGTTTAAAACATTGTTGCCCTCGCTTAGTAGAAGTAACCCCACTTTAGATTCCACACCCAAATGGACCTTCAATACTAATCCATGCAAAATGCCATAAGTTATGTGTGCATGGGCATCAATTGAGACTTTTTTGAGCATCCCGGTCGATTGCAATGGCAGAATACAAAAGTGAAGTCTTGAGACTTAATGTACGTCTGACTAAATCAAGACTTTTAATGTACATTCTCTTAAGACTTATTCAGCATAAAGTGGCATCAAAATTCTATCTAAGGTTTTGTGAAACCCACTATTTGAAGCCTAACTATGGCGTCTCTAAGGGCCACTTTACTCTAGAGCTTGAGGGTCCTCGACTTGTGATATACAAATCATGTGATCGGTTGAGAAGCCGGAGAGGGTCCAAGTTCACTTTACACCAGACCTTGAAGGCCTAAGGGACCAAAGAAATTCAAATGGATAAAGAAAATCTACTTGGTGTCCTTCATGCAGCAAGTGCAGAATGTTTCATGACCTACCGGATATTGCATTAGGCCCATTAGAAAGAGGCAGGTATGATGCAAAACTAGCGACCGTGGCAATCGATTAAATTGCCATTGGTCTCTAGAAATATTCTATTGTCATGGTGAAGACCCGAACCCCAAACATATGTTGCAGTCCGTCAACATGGTCAAGTTCTCACTTCGCATTAAGCTTGAGAACCCATCAATTACAAAACTGGATTCCTATTTCCCACGGTGCAACCTTTGGATGATTTTCAAGGACCCTTGGATTTTCATAGTCATGGTTTTGGGTTTGTGTGTAAAGCGGCCCTAAGCTATGGGAACCAATCAAAACAAATGACCTCTAAGCGACCACCATCAAATTTGGGAAGAGAGAGTCATATGATCTAAGATGAAAGCTTCAAAAATTGCAAGGAGTCATCATCTACTTTGACATGGAGACATTGACGTTGCATTTCGTACCCATTATAGGTAGTATTGACTCAAGCTTAGTTCGTAGGTCCAATTGCCTTGTATTCCAACCAAATGTCACAAAACGTATCTTTCTTTAGTTCTTCAAACCAAAATTGCCCAATAGTTTACAACACCGCCATGGACATTTTTTGAAAAACGTGATGCAACACAATCAACATATGCATGAATATAGTACCTAGTGGAAAGCCCCATGTGACCAAGGACCTCTTCACCGTCACGATTATCACTCGAGGTGTGTGGGCCTTATGTAGGGCTGTAACGTTCTCAAATATTATGAGATTCAAGAGGCATGTTCCACCCAACCTTAGAGCTTATATACAAGTACCACTGGCAGTTGAGGCCACCTCCAACTGGTAGTTAAGTGGTAGTTAAATATATATTAACGAGCTCTCCCCCATGCCTCTAGGATATCTCTAAGTGCAGTTAACTAGTGGTCCCTACTTACGTGGGAGAACTACGTGTAGAACCACAGTCATCAACTAGTAGTTAACTCCCTTTACTTTTAGGACTGCTAGAGCACTCAGGGTAGCGCCTCTAGTTTTATAGTAAAGGAGTCCCAGTTGAATGAGAGGTTGTAAATAAATATAAAACAATAAATATGTAATACACGTTACACACCTCCCCACTTAGGAATGAACGTCCGCGTTCATGAATGATCCCAAATCGTAGTGCATCAAAACAAATATAGTCAAGACCACCACTAATTTAAGCGAGCCATGGGATCTGTATCTGTACCATGCTCCATGCCAATTGGCAGGGTGAAACAAGTTAATAATAACACCCCGTTTACAGGATCTTGTGCAAGCCTGAAAGAACAGAAGGCGTCTACCCCGAAGATACCTTCCGCCTCAAACGTTTTTGCGCAGCTGGGGCTTCGCGGTCACGCTTAACACCATGGCGTGTGAGCCTGTCTTCCGACTTTGCTACCGCATCCCAGTACTCCTTGAGGACTTCTACACTCAAGTTGCATTCGGGCTCCCATGAATTATGCTCAAGTGCATATCCGAGCCATTTGATAAGATAGAATTTCTTGGGGCGAGAACGAGACCCTCTATCTTCGTGTGAAAGCACGCGTTCTACTTCATAAGATGCATCTTCCTCAAAGACTGGCGGAGGGGGAGGCTGTACCCTGCCATCGGCCACATAAGGCCTAAGAAGTGACACATGAAAGACATCGTGGATCTTAAATGTATCTGGCAGTTGCACGCGGTATGCTACCACCCCTATCCTTTGCACCACCCGAAATGGGCCAATCCACCTTGGTAAAAGCTTTCGAGCTCCTGGGACCTTCAACTTAATGTTGACAGTACTTACTAGCACTTGCTGGTCCACTTCGAACGAGACCTCTCGTCGGTTCTTGTCAGCATAGAACTTTTGTCGTTGTTGCGCAGCAATGAGATGTTTCTTGGCCTTGCCAATCACATGTGTCATATGCTCGACAAAATTCTGCGCAACAGGGACTTGACACATGCTGTTCCCACTAATTGGTGTCCGGGGCTGCTGACCATAGTTCAGGACAAACGGAGTATTCCGTACAGACTCTTGCCAAGAGCTATTATATGTAAATTCAACCATTGCAAGGAATTCATCCCAATCATCTTGCACTGGGTTGACATAATGCCGCAACATATCCTCCAGGGTACGGTTTACCCGTTCCGTCTGTCCATCAGTTTGAGGATGGAATGCGGTGGACATGGCCAACCTTGTCCCCAAAAGACCATGCAACGCATCCCAAAACCTATTTGTGAATCTAGCGTCCTTGTCGCTTAGAATTACCCTGGGTAGACCATGCAACTTATATACATGATCACGGAATAACCTTGCCGTACCTTCAGCAGTAACGTGTGTGGTGGTTGGCATAAAATGGGCCATCTTGGACAACTTATCCACGCACACAAAGATGGCATCATAACCATTAGCAGATGGAGTCAATCCAAAGATAAAATCCATGCTCACTACTTCCCAATTTCTATCAGGAATCTCCAATGGTTGTAAAAGGCCTGCTGGTTTAAGAGTAGGGGCCTTACTCCTTTGGCAAATCTCACAAGATTTTATATAGCTTCTGATGGACCCTTGCATCTCAGGCCACCAAAAGTTTACTCGCACCCTCTTATATGTCTTAGTTACCCCTACATGACCGCTATACATTGCATCATGATACTCACGGAGCAAAAATGACCTGATATTCGATCCTTGGAATAACACATCTGGAACCACAACCGCCTTTTCATACCACCAGATGTGATTCTCATAAACAAAATGTTTCAGATTGTGCGGGTTTGAGAACCAAGGATCAAGAGCATACCCGGCAATGATAGTTTGATATAATTTCTGATCACTGACGAACTCCGGGTACCCCTTCGGATTGTTGTCTTGCTCAACAGGATCACCTCGCCTAGCGTCTGCAGCCACCATTTGAAGGACCGAATTACTTGGAGCAGACCGCGGTGCCATCAAGGCTGGCTGGTCACCCGGGTCTAGTGGGTTCCGACTCAGAGGATCTGCCATATTAATCCTTCCTGGTCTATACACCCATCTATAGACAAAATTTTGCTCCAAGAACTCCAACCACCGAGCTTGACGCCTTGATAACGTCTGTTGTGTTTTTAAATACACCAGAGGATTATGATCTGTGACGATCGTGCAATCTGCACCCTCTAGGTAACACCGCCAGGTTCGCATGGCGTGTACAACTGCTGCAAGTTCTTGCTCACCAGTAGTGTAATTTCTCTCAGCGGAAGAAAATTTCTTACTCTCAAAAGCAATGGACTTACCTCCCTGAAGTAAGACGGCCCCTGCTCTGAGTAAAGAAGCGTCACTAACGACCTCAAATGACTCCCCTAACTTGGGTAAGGTCAGAACTGGTGCATGTGTTAAAGCATACTTAACATTCTCAAAAGCGCATTCACACTCGTCAATCCAAATGTACTTGACTTTGCTTCGCGTCAGAGAAGTCAAAGGTGTCACTTGGCCACAGTCTCAATTTTCTTAGGATCCACCTTGATGCCCTCCTTGCCAACAACATGTCCTAAATAATGCAATTCACTCTTTCCGAAATGACACTTAGACATCTTTGCATAAAACTGATTCTCTCGTAGAATTTGAAGTACTTGTGCCAAATGACTGACATGTTCCTCCTCGTTCTTTGAAAAAATTAAGATGTCATCCAGATATACCAAAACAAACTTTCCAATGAACTTGTGAAAAATACGATTCATTACTCCTTGAAAAGTTGCTGGTGCATTGGTCAATCCAAAACTTAATACTTTGAATTGGTAATGACCAAACGGTGTTCTAAACGCCGTTTTAGGAGCATCCTCCTCGGATATCCTAATCTGGTGATAACCTTGTGCCAAATCAAGAGATGAAAATACTGTAGAGCCGGCTAACTGGTCAAAAAGATCATCAATACGAGGCAACGGATAACGATTCTTTACCGTTTGCTTATTAAGTGCCCGATAATCCACCACCATTCGCAGCGCTCCATCTTTTTTCTTGACGAACAAGATGGGAGACCCATAAGGCGATGAACTAGGCTCTATCCATCTCTTTTCCAAATACTCCTTGATCTGTTTCTTGGCCTCCTGCAGCTCGAGAGGACTCAACCTATAGATCGGCCTAAATGGCGGCTTGCCATCTGGCTCTAAAGGAATAGTATGGGTCATTTCCCGCTCTGGAGGTAACCCTGTAGGTATGGGCTGAAAAACATCAGCATATTCCTCTAACACTGTGGCATAAGGTGTTGCCACTGTGTCCTCTATGTCGTCTCCAACCGCGGTCAACTGAATTAGGAACGACGTTGCTCCCTTCTGAATTGACCGTTTGAACTGCATGGCGGTGAGTCTATGGGGATTTGGACTCTGACATTGCACTGGGTTCACATGCAGTGTCATTTTACGGCGGCCTTTATACAACACGCAACATTCAGATGCAAAATCCAAGCGTGCCTTGTGCTGCACTAGCCAATCATTGCCCAATATCAAATCAATGCCTTCACTTAACTTTGCCACCAGGCAAGTAATTTGGCTTTGATATTGTTATATTCTAACATTAACTTTAATCTTGCCGTCCGTTTGGACTTCATCACCATTGCCTAATACCAGTGTGTTACTGCCATTTTTCACTTTTAACCCGAAGGTCTTAGCAAAACCAGAACTCACAAAGCAATGTGATGCGGCACTATCCATTAATATAGATGCATCTTGATGAGCTACTTGCCCTGAGAAACTCATCATCAGTTGAGAAGACAGAGTGAGCTGATTCAGCACACGTGGCCTAGGTTCATCCAAATAAACATGCCACTGCACTGAGTTTGATTCAAATTGATGGACCAATTTAAATCGTGGTAAAGTTCTCTTAAGACTTTTTGCTTTACGTTTGTCAACAATAAAACAAGCACCGGTCTCATAGGGCGCTCCCTCTTTACCGTGCAAATAAGATTTCAATAAACTTTACAAATCATCCACTGATGGTATAATCAATGAGAACGCTCCATAAACTTTGGAGTTCACATCTAACACATCACTGAGTGGGAGTAACGGAGTTGGCAAAATAATGTCTTTATTCAAAATATCAGACACGATTACATTAAATTGTTTATTGACTAAGCCCTGAATCACTTCCAAAGCATCACTAGGCCAATCAAAAACACCCTCCGAAACTTGAACAGGTCCTGACACTAGCCCACTGCCTAAGTGTCGGACTTGTGAAAAGGCTTTTTGCCTTTCTTGGCAGGTTGCTGCTCAGCACTCTTCTTGCCATCAGGACAATCTCTAGCCAAGTGTCCTTCCTTGTGACATTGAAAACAAAGACCATCCTTTTTGTCAGTGCTTCTTGCCGAAGGGGCCTCCCCTTTACCCTGCTTACTCTTCTTGTAAAAGGCGGAAAAGCGGCCTTCAGAGCGGCGAGACTTGTTGTCTCTAATCGGCCCTGTGTGGCCATTGGTCTTGACAACCGGTACATCAGAATGAGACTTATCATTGTCCCGTCCTTTTGCATCTTGTGTGTACGTTGCATCAATTGTCACAGCATAATTGATGAGACGCTTGATGTCCTCCCATGGTCCACCATCGCCCTTAGGATCCACCAAGACCTTCTTGCGGGTATCCTCCTTGAGCCCTGATATGAATCTCTCAATCTTATCTCCCCAGGAGACATGATTTTTAGTAATGTGTGAGCACAACTACTGAAACTCATTTGCATAGTCCTCAACAGAACCTTTCTGTTTAAGAACACGAAGCTTGTTCCGGGCTACCAACTCCTGATTGACACTGCCATAAGCAGTGAGTAATGTATCATAGAAGTTATCCCAGAGCTGCGGATATTTCTTATCCGCTGCCAACTCCAATGCAAGCATATCCCAATGTTGTGACACATTGGTTTCCAGATATGTTGACGCAATTGTGACCCACTCCTCAGGAGCAATCTGGCGTGCAACCAAGAACTTTTTCATCTGGTTGAGCCAAGCCAGAATGGTAATTTTGGACTTATCCTTGAACCGTTCCGGCTTGCCAGCAGCTGTGGTGGACTTAGAACGGTCCCCCTCATTATACTTCTTCAAGAGTTGGACCTGGCATTCCAATGCTTCCAAGCGATTGGAATGCGTGTTCACAATCGAGAAGGTTATTTCACCTTGCTGCTCTACACGCTGAAATTGACTTAAGTCATCAATCAATTTCCCATTGCAGTAATCATGAATAGCTTGGACCACCAAACTACGGATACTTGCATCACTCGGTGAAGAGGATGTGCCAATCGGAAAAACCTGGGGAGGACTATCCTCCCTTGACGGTTCAGAAGTGTCCATATCCTCGATGGCCATAACATAAAAACACAAAATACAATGCCAAAAATTTGCGGGATTTTAACCACGAGTAAACAACCTACTCAGAAATCTTGCCCCAAGATTTCGACCCGATCCGATTTTCTGCCTAGGAGTTATACCCTTTTTCGTATGCTGCTCTCAAAAGAACTTCAGAATAGGATAGCTTCCTCTGACTTTCTCAAAATGACCTGAAATTTTAACTGTGACTAGAAAGACTAAACACAAATCATCTCACCAAATTTCAAGCCTATCCTATTTTCTGTCTAGGAGTTATACCCTTTTTCGTGCATAAATCTACCCAGGTTTCAAAATACTATAACTCCACCCCACTGACTTAAAACATATTCAGATTTTAGCAGTGATCACTAAAACCAATTATTTATGACCCCCTAAAATGAACACCCTCCAGAAAAATTACCAGCATAACAACTACACAGCGGAAGTTAATAGAAACCCAAATGAAAACAAGGTACAAGAGCGCCGGCTCTGATACCAATGTAACGTTCTCAAATATTATGAGATTCAAGAGGCATGTTCCACCCAACCTTAGAGCTTATATACAAGTACCACTGGCAGTTGAGGCCACCTCCAACTGGTAGTTAAGTGGTAGTTAAATATATATTAACGAGCTCTCCCCCATGCCTCTAGGATATCTCTAAGTGCAGTTAACTAGTGGTCCCTACTTACGTGGGAGAACTACGTGTAGAACCACAGTCATCAACTAGTAGTTAACTCCCTTTACTTTTAGGACTGCTAGAGCACTCAGGGTAGCGTCTCTAGTTTTATAGTAAAGGAGTCCCAGTTGAATGAGAGGTTGTAAATAAATATAAAACAATAAATATGTAATACACGTTACAAGGGCACTCTCTTTAAATGGACTATAATATTTGAGTGGTGTATGGCAAGTTTTGTGGTTCAAAATGGACATCAAAAGACATGTGTATAGATGCGATGGAACTATGTGCCCATAGTTTAGACACCGTTCTAAATCTAGTGGTCAACATAGTTTGGGAGGGCCTATTTAATTACTCAAAGAGAAAGAACAATCTTCACTCATAACAATACTCAGTTATAGGCCGATGCACTATGGAGCTAGGAATTTGGTAGGCATAAAAATGCCCCTTTGTTGTGGGCCTCCCTTAAAAATTGTTGATCACAACTGCTTAGAATGTGAACGATTACAACTACAAGTATTTTGTACTTTGAGTCATCTTAACCTTTCCATGCCCTCTTTACAAAAGAGTTAGGGGATATAGGCTGACGTAATGTTATGTTTTCACATCCTACATGTATCTTGTTTCATTCATAAAACATGTATATAAAACAAAACATGATATAACCAAATATGTAGTTCTTTAAAAAAAGCCAAATCGATCGTCAACCTAAATCATTCAATGAATGTCATTTGGGATGAATTGAATCACTTCCAAAAACCACGACTCAAAGATACCGTTTTCGGGGCTATTTCAACTTTGGACCAATGATCGGGGAGAACCAGCAGTTAGTTACAGATGAACCGGTTGAGTTTGAGAAATAACCGGTTGAAGTTCAAGACTGCAGGAAAATTACCGATCGTTTTAGAGGAATTTATAGAATATACCCCAACATAATAAAGGAAAACCGGATGATGTCAACATGTAACCGGTTGGACTTGCAAACACTAGGATCTCGACCGATTATGCCCAAAAATCTCCCCGGTCACTGCTTGGGACCTTTACCCTCTCCCAATAACCACACAACCCATAATCCCAAATTCCATTTCGGTCCCCCGTATTTATGAGCCCGTTGAATCGACCAAGTCAATATCGGAAGCCCTAGGTACAAGAAAAAAGGGTCAGAGGTAACATTCAATGCAAAAGACCCAAAACCCTGAGATAGATGAAAAGGAAGCAAGAGGAAACCAGGCCTTCTTCCCACCACCCACCGAAACGCCGGGCCACCGCCCAGGGGGGCCACCCTTTTCATCCACGCACCACCCATTTTCTCATCCACGTCATCATCCGAAACCCCATCATGCCACTCCAAATTTGGGGACAGAGTCTGTTGTGGCGGACACTGGCCCCCGATTTGCGGATGGATGGAATTAGTCCCCTTATTCCCGCGGCCTCCCCGCCAATCGGGCGGAGCCTCCCCTGATCCCCCTATTTCCGCATCTCCCACTCATTTGAAACTCCACAAATAGGGGGCCCTTTGTTTATATCCGAGGGTTTTAAAAATGAGCTCCCCAGATGGAGGTGACTACTATTATAGGTACCCACTAAAACGTGATATTTAGTGTCACTTACTAATTTGTATTTACACAATGCTATGTAATTGTACCATTGATGTACCTTCTTACCAAGTAAAGTTTGTTGATGTTCTACTAAGTGTCCAACCCAGCGTCCGAAAAGTTTTTGAAGTTATTAAGGTTAATTGCCTACCTCTTTAAAAGGGCATAGGCTATTTCCCTCATGGCATAGGTTGCATCCTACAATATCAAATTTTTGTAAGTTGAAAACCTTTTGAGTTTTTAAGTTATCCGCCAATTGCCTTCAAAACTAATTTTTAGTAGGTTAAAATCCTTCATATCTTTTAATGTTGTAGGCTTTAAATTCAAAATTTGAGTACTAAGTGGTATCCTTGGCAGGAATTGAACCTGGCTAAGCCCTTCACCACGTTTGAAGGCCAAGGATTAACCAACTCTTTTTTAAAGAGTTGATTATAAGTTATGAAAGGTTGCTAAAATTCAAATGAGTTTAAGGGTGAAAGTCCTCACCATCTTCTGATTCAACCTCTACTCTTCTTGCAAGATATTTCTCAGGATTAGTAAACAAGAATCGAAACTTTCTTGAATCCTTCCACAAAGATGAGAGAGAGAGAGAGAGAGAGAGAGAGAGTGCTGCTTCTCGGTGGTGCAACATCGCAACTGATGAGAGAGGAGCTGTGATGAATGGTGCGGTGATGGCCCGGGGAAGTCACTGTCGAAAATTTAGATAACTATGAGAGAACAAATATAGGATGACATTTATTCATGGTTGATAAAAATTATATATATATTTGATATACCATAGCCTTGAAGAAATGTGAGGTAGCACATTATATATAATATAGGGTCACTTGTAATACCCAAAATTATGTTTATAGTATTTCTAAAATAGCATTATAGTAATTGGTAGGGAATTTTTATTATTTTTAGGTTGAGTTTAGGGTAAGAAAAATTTAAGAACTAGATGAAAAATGATCACAAATCCATCTACAAAATGGATGAACTCGTTGGATGAGGGTTATTAAGTGTACTTTTGAGGAACATTTCATTGACGTTTGTATAATTCTCTGGTTGTTCCTCCCACGCAAGACAAGAATTTTATCATCGTGCATTGACCCCTACGCGTTTAAAGAGCTCCATGGGGCCATATTTGGTGTGTCTATGGTGGATTGATGGATTTGTTCTAGGCGAGAGGCTGTGGCATCTATTGTGATGATCGTTTCTCAATTTTCACGTAGGACTCATAAGTAGGCATTTCAAATTGTCTTCACACTTTGCATGATAACATGTGCAATGTTAGTGCAACTATGTTAGTGAACACATTATGGACACTTTAGCGATGTTGGTTTGTTTTGGAATTTGTGGACTTCTTTCAATGTTTGGATGAAACAATTAAGTACGCCATTATCAATGGGCTTAGACATGTAACCAATTATGTAAATAGCATGCTTCTTGTATACATAGCTTAATTTTTGTTGCGTGATGAATTCCATTTCTAATGCTACAGTACAATGCTATTGTCCACGAAGGAAAATTCAAATAAATATAAATAATGAAGGGTCTGAAATATTATGGAGATTTTAATTTATAATTACACATAGGGTGGTAAGAAATTGAAGAAAGTAGAATTATTAAAAATTATAGGGTCCACTAAAATGTAGTAAATGAGCTACATAGCCCCCCAAAAAATATGTGTTGTACGCTCATATGTCCCCAAAGAATACACTAAGTGACTTCCCCGAGGGTGATGGGGCTTGGGCTGTGGTATTTGTAAAGATCGGCGGGGAGGGAGTCATGGCTATTATTGATATCCGCCTATGTGCCACCCAAGAGCCCCGAGTATTAGCCTAAAGATATGTACTTAGGCCAACTAATTTCCCAATTTGAAGAAGGATGAATGGCTAAAATCCTCTCTTTTAAAAAATTTGTAGGCAAAATTTCCTACATGTTTTTTATCACATAGGTTGATATCCTATGTTTTTAAATTGTCCATAGGCTCTTTGTCCTACACTTTTAAAATTTTATAGGCTAAGTCACAAATTTTGTAGGCTACATTTGTATTAGCCTTAGGCTCTTGCCGGACACTGGTCCAACCAACCAATTTAACCTTTGTTGGGTAAAAAAATATGAGATGTTACAGTAAATAGATGTAGCATTGGTGTAACTCCAAATAGTAAGTGACACGAAATGCCATATTTAGTGGTGTAGGTGGTGTCTTGATAGTGGTTATTTTATTGGGTGTGCCCTAAGAGCCCTAGAAGGTCCTATTACCGTGTATATCATCTTTGTACAGTCCTTGCCCTGGTGTTGTTTGCTACTAGGGGAGGTTTATGTGGTGGATATTTGATTTTCTTTTCTATTTGGGAGCGTTTGGGGTGTTACCTAAATTGGGTTCACAGCCACATGACAGGGGCGCCAATGTTGCTGGGGCTAAATTTCCTGCACTCTGGGGAAGAAGTGTTATATATCTTCGACCCCCCCCCCCCAACCTCCCCCTATTTCCGTGGAAGTATATTGATTGACTGGCAGACTTTGGTCTTCCTTTGTGGGAGTTTCTAAGCAGTGTCTGCCGGGAAGATTCTTGGGCACAATCGGTTGAGATCCTAACTTAGCGTGTGTTTTCAAAGACCATCCGCGTCAGGGCTCGGGGAGAACCGATGGTTAGTTACAGATGAACCGGCTGAGTTTGAGAAACAACCGGTTGAAGTTGCAGACTTCAGGAGAATTACCGATCATTTTAGAGGAATCTATAGAATATACCTCCAATGCATAAAGCAAAACCAGAAGATGTCAACATGTAACCGGCTGGATTTAGTGTCACTAGGATCTAGACTGATTATGCCCTAGAAACTTCCCGGGCACTGATCCGCTTACATGTTGACATCTTTCGGATTTTTGTTGTTAAATTGAAGAACGTTTTGGAAATCCTTCTAACGCCCTTACCACACGGCCGGCAAGCAATTTCGCCGTGCAGGCTAGGAAAACCTGTAGGCTCGCTATAGCCACTTCACTCCAATCTCGCTAGAGCCACCACACGAGCGGCAGGAAGTTCCTCATCATTGACGACGACTAGGCACGGAGTTTCGGTGAGAAAGGGCGGGAGAGAGCGGGAGAGGACAGTCTCGGTGGGCTAGGGGGTGGCCGCCACCGGATTCCATGGGTTTCCAGTGGGAATCCCCTGGTAGTTCCGATGGCCTAAATTCTTGGACACGTCATCACGCCTCCCCTCATAATGCCGCTCGTGTGGTAAGCGGCAAGGCTGCTCGGCCAATCAGGGCCACCGGTTCATGGAAGTTGCCGGTGGTGTGGCAAGGGCCTAAACGGCTTCTAACGCAACATCTAATAGATCATGGAACACTATCCACTTACTACCCATGCCATGCTGCGTTTCTTAAACTTGTTTCCGAATGAAGGTAAGGTATTGTTCTAGACAGATTCCACAATTTCTCCTGAGTAATCGAAGTTCAAAGCTAGGATGCCAAGTATGTTTTTCATCCATTTGAATTTCTTTGGTCCCTCGTGCGTTCGAGGTCTAGTGCAAAGTGAATTTGGGTTGTCTTCTTTGGCTTCTCAACCAATCACATAGTTTTTGTGTCATGGGTCAGAGATCCTCGAGCTCTAGTGTAAAGTGGTCCTTATATACAATGTACTTACATGCAATTTCCGTGGGGAATAGGTTACACCTCCACCCAGAGTTTCTAATGGTGAACCACATGTTCAAACACTTCCATATGCATGACACTACTCAATTGTTGGAACCCGGTCCATGGGTCCAAGAATTTTTCAAGGTCTAATTCTAACATATACACTCTAGTTTGTTATGAAAGCAGGTTGAGTATGGTTCGCTCCAAGGCAATGTGTTTGACAATTATCATGGGCAAGGGGTATTCTCTTGTATTACAACACGCCTAGCACATGCGCCAAACTACTAAGCAACAATCCATAGAGTAATCACAATGTCATGGTCATAGTCAAAATTGGGCCTGGAGTGCAGCCCAATAGTGCCCAACAAACTAGTATTTTGATAATGCCTGATTCAATTGTTGCCGCACGCCCACTTCAATATCTCCACTATAATGCTAAATGTTTGTGCACGTCATGTCCACTATCTTTTATTATACAATGACGAGTACAAATAACAGCACTTGAAGCATGACTATTCACATTTCACAAAATTGCTTGCTTATGTTTTGAATTCATTGAAAGTTTGAGACTACCTTAAAACTACACTAAATATTATATTTAGTGTCACTTACTATTCGTAATTACACAATGTTATATTTATTTATTGTACATCTCAAATTTTACCATTGTAGGACATTAACGACTTTACTTGGTAAAAATAACATCAACGTTAAAAAGACATAGCACCATCTAACTCCGGCTGGGGCGAAACAACCCGTGCACTGGTTCCTTGGAGGCAGGGTTGCAGTCATCCAACAAGGAACAAGTGTATGGGTTGGTTCCTCCCCATCCGGATAGTAAGGGACACTAAATATCATATTTAGTGTAGTTAACACTGCCATGGAATCATGGGGGATCCCGCTACTTGGAGCAAAAATGGCAAAATGGTCACTCTAAACTACCAATCTTCTCCTTTTTCTTCTTTTGGGTACATTATTCAACTATATAACAAATATTTAAACACACTAAACATTGTTTTGAGTGTCATATGGTATTTTATGTCATTTTGGCAATTATGAAATACTATCATCCCAACTTACCTTTGGTTCATCCACTTCTTGTATATCATGCACCCTAACATTTATGTAATGAAATATTGTCATGATGATTGAATTTTGGATGAAAAAGTACTCAACAAGTGACAATAATGGCAACATTGTAGATCTATTATGCCCGAATAGATTTACAAGGGAAGACAAACTAATGTTAGGTTTACATGTAGTGTTGGTCACACTACACGGGTGGTTTACAACTACAATGTTTTGTCTAATTAGTGTGGATGGGAAATTCACGTGGGTTGGAATTTAGTGTGGCCCACACTAATGTTATAGTACTTGCCTTGGTTAACATTAGTAATTTTATAGTACTTGCCTTGCCTTGAATTTTCATCCAAATATGCAGATAAAATAACCCACACTAATTTTTCACACTGGAAATTATAGTGGCCACTTTTATTATAAAAATAGTGTGGGTAATTGGGAATTATTGTGGCCCACACTAATTAGACAAAACAATGTAGTATCGAGCAAGACGAATAGAATTGGTGACAAGTATGAATACAATATTTAGTGTAGTGGTTGAGATGACTCGTTGCGACGCCATGAGATCATTGCTAAGGAACTTAGGGCCGCTTCACACTATGGTTGAAGGTTGAGAGGCCGTCAATTTCCACCAATCGGATTGCAAGAAACCAAGAATTCGGCCTCTCGACCCTTCACACTAGAGGCCAAAGTCCAAAGGCCGTTGCTCTCCAAAATGCCTATATGGCAATACTTTTGATCAAGGCGATGGACTCTCAAAGTAAGTTTGGGTCGGACAAGAATGGAAACCCAGACTATGGTCGAGAAGTAGTCAATTTTTTTCATTAAAATTTTAAAAACTGACAAGATCTTGGCCATTAGATTGGAGGGGTTGTTTTGGGCAGGGAATAAAGTGGGATGCTCCTTCTTCCTTTGGACTTTGGGCTTGGCCTTTGGAGGCTTCACACTATGGCCGACCAAGTAGAGAGGCCGTGGGAGTTCATGGCCAAAGGTTTGGACTAGTGCCCAAGAAGTTTTTGGGCATAGTCGGTCAAAATCCCAGTGATTCTAAAACCAACTGGTTACATGTTGACATCTTCCGGTTTTGCTTTATTCATTTGAGGTATATTCTATAGATTCCTCTAAAATGATCAATAAATCTCTTGAAGCCTCCAACTTCAACTGGTTATTTCTCAAACTCAATCGGTTCATCTGTAACTAACCACCGGTTCTTCCCAAGCCGTACTTTGGACTTTGGCCTTTGGAGGTTTCACACTATGCCCAGCCAAAGGCTCCAATTCCTATATTTTATTGGCTATTTTCAACCCATTTATTTGGACTCTCAACAAAGTTTGGCCATTCAATCCCATGTCCTCTCGACTTGGACGGCCATGGTGTGAAGCGGCCGCTAAAGAAGTCAAAAACCATGATCACAATTTTGCTTCAAGTCACAGCTCCAACAAACAAATTGGTCCAAGACGACCCTAAACTACTGGATGATGGTGGAGAGATACCCAAATCTTAAGGAAGAGGTTGGTGGTTCGATTCCCGGCTGTGAAATCTCCTCTCTACTTGACGGAAAACTTGCCAAGTGGTCAACTACCTCATGTGCTTTGGCGTTGGCCTGTCGGCCTTCTGTCTCAAAACAAAACAACTCCAACAAACGGGAAGAACCGACCACTAAGTTACAGATGAGCCGGTTGAGTTTGAGAAAGAGCCGGTCGAAGTTCATCAAAACTGCAGGAAAGTTACCGGTCATTCTAGAGGAATCTATGGAATATACCTACAATTAAATTATCAAAAGGAAAAACCGAAAGATCGCAGCTTCTAATAACCGGTTGGCCACGGAAACACCAGGGATTTCAACTGATTATGCCCCATAAATCTTTCCGGACACCTGCATGGCTCGGCTTAAACTTTAACTAACTCGGCTTAAGTTAACTAACTGCAGTTAGGTGAATCTGGTGGGATAAAAAGCTGGGGTACTTTTTTACCTTTATCTCTTCCTTTTTCAACCTTTTTGTTCTGGAAAAAGCTGGTACGTCTGGTAAGATTCCCGACAAGTGTACTCCCTACGACTTCTTACGCTTCAAGCCCACAATAATTCGAGCCCCCCCTCCCTCCTTATTAATTGCAACCAACCACGCGGCGCCATGTGGCAATGACATGGAGGCCATGCACTATTATGCGACATGGACACCCCCTGCGGTAATAACATAGCGGGTGGATAAAATGATTTTTGTGGATGGATGGATGGATGGATGAAAATTAGCGGTTGGATGATCGGCTGGCCTGCCAAGATCACCAGCTCATAGAGTTGGGGGAAAGATGTACACTGATTGCGCGTTTCTCTTTTAACCTAGACGAATGTCGATCCCAAAAGATTAGCGAGACGTTTATGCAATTAGGGTTTTGATTACGGTAAGCGGACGTAATTTGGTTGCTAATCTTAATTGGAAACCTATGTTTGAGTGGTGGGTGGGTGGGTGTTGAATGGACACACAAGAAAGACGTGTGTTTAAAAGGAAGTTGGACTATGCGAAACGAAATTTGTTAATTGTTTTTAGGTTCAAATGCCGTTCTTTCATAAGCTTAACAAAAAACCGTGAGCACCATAATTTGCAATTATGGTTTCGGTTAACATGAGCAAGCCAAATTTGGTTACTTATCTTAGTCGGGTGCTTAAATGTTAGCAAGTGGTTCAGGTGCAGATCTAAGCACTAACACTAGAAAGACATGTGTTGAAAAGAGAGCGGATTGTGTGAGCAAAACTTGTTAACCATCTAGGTTCAATAATCAACATGATTGGGGGAGACGTACGTGGTCATTTTATGGCTCATTGTTAGTGGACTTTGATAATTCATAATAATTGGAGACTACATAGCTCCAAAATTCAATGGGATTTGATTCCTGGGGGGTGATTTCTTCATACCCAATACAAACTAATGTGAGTGTATGAAGGGGTATTATTTGAGGTATTATTGAGGCATTAGCATACAGTGTGTGTGTGTGTGTGTGTATATATATATATATATATATATAAGGGAGAGGTGCTATTTTTCTCTAGTGTGTACATTTAAAAAGGCTATTGGTAACTTTGAACTCAATATATATGTACAAAAGGGGGGCCTGAGGTTTAGAAAGAAATTGACATTGGATGTGCTAGTTTCATCCAATTTACCTTAATTCATCCAAAAGACGTGCGTTTTAGGGTCATATTATTATGAGTTATATCTTATAGATGAAAAAATCTTCAATGCCTTTCTCGTTGGAAAGTAAAAATGGACAATATATATAGTAAAGGCCCGCTTATTTCATGATTTATATGATGTGTATGTGGTGTAGAACACATATTTTAAGTAAAACTGGACTAAAGTTCAAGTCCATAATTATATCATGTTGAATTCTATCATATGATCCTATGATAGGATTTCATTATAAGATCCTCCAATAGAATATGCAAAGTTGATAATGATAATATTACAACAATTGTTTTGAGTGTATTTTCATTATTTGGCATTTACTCCATATAATTACCATAAAAATTTAGATGATTGAAAAAAAATCCATCATATTTCAACATCATAAAATTCAAGTAATCATTGAGGATTCACACATCTTCCATAAATGTAGGTATATCAAAAGTGTATCATAGGATCTTATGATAGAATTGAAGCAACTAATACGTCCAAATTTTGAACATATGTCTAGATTTACTTAAATAAAGCATGTAGACATTTATCACATTAAGATGAAAAATTGGATTAAATTTTTTAATTTGACATTTATCAAAGATTTAAACTCAAAATTTGGATCAAACAAATCTAATTTTATATATTTGACCTTCCAATAGAGGACAACTTAGTGGTAAAGTAAAAAAATTGTTTCACAACATGTGTGGAGGGGGAGTAGTAAATACATACCCCTATATGGTTGTTGCTTATCCCAATTTTAGCTAAGTACATCATTTACGGTGTTGAGAGTCACATACTATCCAGAGTTACACAATAACATAATCTTTTACTTAAATTGTAGATTTTTTATGAAGTAAAGTCATTTGTAATGTATAATATCCATTCAATCTATATAGTCTTTGTTGGTGAAAAAAAAGTTGGAGATGTATAGTAAGAAGTTATAGCATTGCATAATTTCAAATCGTAAGTGACACTAAATGCCGTAAAAAATGTAGTCTAATTTTGGGAACTTGGTCCCGATTCAGAGACCAAGTTGTCTTAAAAAGGGAGCCACCAACTTGCTTTACAATAGTAATCGGCATTTTTATCCTCCCATGGTAAGTAAGGTGATGCAAATGTTCACCTGTAACATAGCTACACTAAATAGTCCTATTATTGTAGGCCAAGAATAAATTTATAGAGCACACAATAAATTTCCGTTATGCAAATTAATGTGGGCCATAGTAATTTCCAACCCACACTAAATTTCTAGTAGAAAATTAACGCGAGTGATTATTTTTATTTTGTGTGACTTTTGTCCTATAACTAGTATTTAATGTGTTGGTCATAATTCCTCATGAAGCCTTGGGGGAAGACCTTGGGTCTTGGACCCATGTTAATTCGACCTTGACTAGAAAATTAGTGTGGCCCACACTAATTATTTCCATCCACACTAATTGGACTAATTAGTGTCCCTTCCTAGTACAATAACCTGAGGGGTTGATCACACCAGCCAGTTCGAACACCGTCCATCGACATATCCGGTTGTAATAGTGTGAAAAGTGGTGGGCCATAATCCATTTCTCAACATAATCCCCAACAATTTCACGGCTGGAACTGGACAGAAATTTTGGTGTGATTGGGGATGAGCCTCATCAAGTGAAGGAGGAGTCAGAAAATACTTTACCTTGCCATAAAAAATTAATTAATTAATCATAATTATAAATTATAAATAATAATAATAATAATGAATGGAGACAAAGACACAAAGAGCACCCTCTGCTGTTGGTAACATATATGAATGGTACCACTGAGGGAGGCCAGGGCGAACCGACCCATACATTGGTACCTTACCGGATGTCTAGTGATGTCACATTTGAATGAATCGGCCCTCAACCTCATAGGGGGTCTTTTTGTATTGGAGCCACTTCATCCACAATATGTAGGATGGTTGATTTTAAGTGAGTGCCACGAATCCCCAGCCGTTCGCCCTCCCCGGTAAGGTACGAATATAGGGGTTGGTTCGCCCCAGCCCACCGAGGGAATAGTTTGGTAGCACCAAAGGACTCGAGGGCCCCGTCCCCCTCCACTCATTTAACAATTCCATAATCTTAAAGACACGCAAAAATTTGAGTCATGACAGTGAGTTTTTGGATAATCGGTAAATCTTGATTTGGAAGCACCAATCCATTTGCAAAACCATTGTTTTAATGTGACACGTTTGTTCTTTTAATTCAATAACATTCTTCGGATCAGTTTGTTGCATCGTGGGGCTAGGAATCAGTTATGAATGATCCATTCATCATGTGCAAGATTTTCATAACATTATTCACATCCATAACAATGTTATGTGGGACTGATAGTATTCCAAGGAATATTCATATATATTCTCACATTCAGACTCACATATTCCTAGCCTTGTTGTGTGCCACATTCAACTAGTTACAAAATCCATTTGTTTAATTAGGTGCACGGCCCATGTATGTCAGAGCTTTTCCCATTACTATATGTTCTTTAGTAAGGGAGGGTTCGCTCTTATGTTGATTGGTAATTTTGTGACCTTACATTGAAAACATCCAAATAAACCTTATGAAGTGCTTTCATCCAAATAAATTGATAGTTTGTCATTCCCGTGATGAACTAGCCTCATTCCTACATTAATGTATTTCATGGGTATGTTCATGACAACCATTGTGAACATTTCTTCATGACCATGCACAAGGTAACCACAAGTTTTGTGGGGCATTGGTGCGAGTTTGGGTACTTAGAGCAATTCAATATATATGTTGATGAATCCTTTTCAAAGTGGATTCGAAAGCCATGCAACTGAAGTTATATAAAACATACACTCTCCATCCCAAAATGATTGTCCGGTTTATCTGCCCGGCTAGAAATTTGAGGCTCAAAGTCAAATGTTTTCATGCCAAACTTTCATCATCAAGAAGTCTTTCAACACCGCAACTTCGGGGGGCGCTTCGGAGTATTTGATGTTTTCTATATTAAGAGTCATACTTACACCTACTCGGTCAATGGTCAACATGCCTTAATCTCGCCAAAGTACCTCGATTTCTAAGTGAAACATCCATGTGACTCATTGTGTGACATAGAGGGCCATTCATCTATGTTACCCATCTTGATCATGCCCCATCTTTTGCATGGGATAACGTGTTGTTTGAGTAATACAATCTTGCCTAGCATGTTTAATTTTTGCGCACATCAAATGCGCTTCAAAAAATACGAGCACCTGTTCAAAAAAATATAACAAGAATTTGATGAACCAATCTAATAGATTAGGATACCTAGAAGCATCTCATATTAGCAAATAACTACATTGTTTATGGTGTTTAGTGTCACTGACTATATGGAATTAGCCATACTTTAATTTCTTATTATAGATTTCATTGTTTTTACCAACAAAGTTCAAATTAGTTTTTGGGACACCATTGAACAATGAGACCTTTACTTGGTAAAAACCAACATTAATAGTAACAAGTTGTAAGCACGTCGTACTTCCAAACAAGTTATAAGCACATCGTACTTTCGAATCATAATTGACTTCAAATACCATAATTGGTGTGGTGACAACAATCCGTGATCCTTGTAGTGTATGGTTGCCATGATCTATAACGCCGACCTCTTTTAGGTTCACCTATTATCATCAATTGTATGGGATTAAAGAGTTACTATTGATAATAATAAAAAAGAGGATTACCTAGATGTAGGGGGCTATATATGGTTCAATATTTGAGTGCCAAAACATAATATCCACTTGGGGGTACGTAGGTTCAAACCAATATTGGGTGGGTTTTTGCTTGGTACCACACGAGCCATGGAACTTATTGAAGAAGCCATGTTTAGCCATGTCCATAGCACACTTATAAGCTTTCGGGATCCTCTGCCACCTAACCCTATCATAATCAAGCAGTACATTCCGCAAATCAAGCAACTAGTTGCAAAAATGCTATGCCCTGGTATTATCTTGCACACGTGACCAATTTTGGTCGGTTATCCAACCAAGACCAAACTTTGGCTGATATTAGGGCCGGTTTACACCATGGACCATGAAGTCTGACCATGGAGGATGGCCTTTTTCCATGGTCCAACTTCCATGGTCCAATTTCTTTAAAAAAAAATCAATTTACAAAGCCTTTGGGCCCCTCACTAGGTGTAAATTGAATGTGGACCAAGAGGAATGACCATGCACCAAAAAATGAATGTGCTGATTTTTTTCAATATATGCCCCCAAAAAGCCAGTTTTGAAAAGAAAAGAAAATCAAGTTTGACCATTCTCTTGTCTTCTCTTGTCTTCATCTTTCTCTTCCCAAAAAAAATTCATTACAATTTTATTATAACAACATTTCTTTGCCATGGGCCCTTGCCTTTCTCTATTAGAGCACCTTTATTGCCTCTCCCACCGCAAACCCCATTGGACCATGTTAGTGGATAACGTAGGCCTTAAAACATGTCTTTTGGGGACCTCGAACTCCATGGTCACTCTGGCATTTTTTCCTTGGCGTAAACCGAAGTGGTCCCGGGATGGGTTCAACAACCAATCACATATTTTACAGGACCTTGGGACGACTTCATGGTCCATGGTGTAAACAACCCCTTAGAGATTTTTTTAAATCAGCAATCATTTGCAAGTGGACTCCACTCAAAAAGTGAGTTACAAACACCATATGTAACTGGTTTTGGTTGGCTGGCAAAATTTGGCCCATTTCAAAGACCACATCTTGGTTTCTTCCCACAAGATAGAGCCAATAAAACTGAGCTTCAATTCAACCCACACCTCGTTGTCGAACGCGCTTTCCACATAACGAACACGGCGAAGCTTTTGGTTGCCAACCAAGTAAATTAACTTAGGTCTCCACCAAAGGTCTTTCATTGTCACCCATCCATGCACACCAAGAATCCCAATTGTTAATAAAGTTATCCTTAAAATCTTAGCCTTGGGAGACCTGACTTTAGACCTGTACCTTGAGTTTAGGTGGATCAACGTAAACTTAAGGAGCTTGCATGCCCCATTTTGCCGGAGCTTTAATTAGCCCGGTGCAGCCTGCCAGCGCGGCTGCCTGCCAGTGCAACTGCCTGCCTACATTTGGCTCAAAAGGGGGTAGGGTGCCTCTAGAAACAAAGGAGTCAAGATCAAAAGCTCCCGAGGGTCCCAACTCAAGGTTCCCAAAGATTGACCCTGTCATTATTTCTAGTCTACTGACACAAGAAAACAAACCCTGTAAATATAGAATAGATCTCTCAACTCGGGACTGTAGCCTGACTTTCACCCAGCATCCTGAGACTTTAAGGATAACTTTAATAGATAAGCTAATAATTAGGCTTGCTGGCTATGTGATGAGAGATGCTACAATTTGTTTTACATGGTGGTCCACTTTTAATCCGGTCTTCCTATTGGCACAATGTTGAAGTGAGGCGAAGTGGCGACACAGTGGAATCGCATGAGCCAAATATCTTTGGCGGTGGGTTAAGTTAGAAAAAGGTTGGTTGCATTTTTAAGTTAGGGCCACTTCACACGCGCGGCTGAGAGCCCGTGACCAGTACACTTCAAGCACTCTCATTGGTGGGAAAAGGCGGAGCCGGTCCAAGTTCGCTTCACACGACGCTCGTGGGACCAACGGAGCATGTGAATGCAAGATGGATGGAAAGTCTACATGGATTCCTAACATGGCATCAAATGGATCATGTTTCATGGTCACTTGGACTATTTTCAAAAACCACCTCTTGGAGGTAGGCCTAACACAAAACTGGAAGACCATGTCACTCCAAATGCTCACAACCGTTGATTTATTCCATTTTATCATGTGGGGAGGACCCGCATGAATAGAAATTCATGAAATAGCATTTGGTTGAAGGCCCAGTCACATATGACTTCACACTACACTTGAGGGTCCGTGACCACGCTACATGATTGTGGAGGTGTCTTGGGACGGCCTTGGGACACTTTCTTTGGGGCTCTCACAATTTCATGGTCATGGCTCTTGGCTTGTGTGTGAAGTGGCCCTGAGTCAATGCCTCTTAATGCGATCAAAATAAGTATGCGGTAGTCTTACTTTCCCTAATCCATGTGCCCCAAACTCCAAACCCCTAAACCCTTTACTAGAGATAGATACATTCTTTCCCTATTTCCTTAATATAATACTAGGTTCTCTCTCTCGTTTAAGGTAAATGTGTTTACTTCAATTACTTATCTTAATCATACACCTATATTCAAGTGGTATGTGGGTTTGTTGCGGCTCCAAGAGCGGATTTTTTTATTATAGAAAAACACGTTTAAAAGATATTGGATTGCATGTTCAAAATATGACAATTATTCTAGGCCCAATAGTTAACGTAATTGAGGGGATCTACATGACCATTTAATGAGCACAAGAAGCTTTGCTTTGATGATGAATTATACGAGCTCCAAAAATTATGAGGGAAGTGACTTTAAGTTATAATTGTCATGTTGTACATAGTAATCAACATTTTCACCCTCCCCCTTGCTAGATGTTATGAACTTTTACCCCTATTGTCTTTCACGCACCAATGCTACACTAGATATTGTATTTGGCGTCACCAATTCTATTTGCCTTGCTTCATAGCGACTGTAGACTGCCCGTGTAGTGTCACTATACCAAAGCCAAAAGTAGATGAACTAGAAGTGAGTTAGGTTCAAAATATTCAAGTAAGTGTAAACTAAGTCATAAGAAGCGTCATTAGGAAAGTTATCACAACAACATAGAATGCCATATGACACTAAACACAAGATGAGTGCAGTGAAAATCGTCTACTAGAGTGATGTTTTGTAGCACTTACTAAGGGGGAGATGAAATTGATGATTACTATTTGGAGTTTGGGTGTCACAATTTCAAACTTAATTAGCATCTAACTCAATATGACATGCTCCAAATCAACCTAGTGAGGTTAAATAAAAACGGATCGATAACAAATATGTAGAGTGCATACTTTTATTGCACCCCCCATGGTAGGTGTTGAGAACTGATTCAATGCATTAACTTCTTATGCATTTAAGACACTTCCTTAGGCAACATAAGAAGCCTCGGGCAAACTCTTCCTTAAATTATATTTGTTGCAAGCGTTTAAACTTTACCCTAATATTATCATTTTAGGGTACTTGAAGGGGGATACGGGGTGAGAGGATTGACTTGGAAAACGACAAGGATTGACAAGACCCTAATTGGTACATGGTCACACACCCCACGGGTCCACACCCATGACACCCCCGTTCCAATGACGGATTTGTCACATGCTTTTAGATTGCCTTGTCACAATCCACGTCACACAAAGGTATCTCTTCAAGGCATCAAAACCCGGGGGAGAGAATATAACGAATCCTCAATGTCATTTATCCAACACACAAAAAAAAACCCCCACAAATATCTCCAATACCGAGGCCGTGCAAGTGCATACTCCTTGCTTGCTTGTTTGCTTCCTTCTTACCACATCAACAATTTCCACCATCCGGTCCCGAAGTCTACACCATTTATGGTGTTTAATGTCACTTACGTTTTGGAGTTACGCAATGCAATAACTTCTTATTCAAAGAGTCTAATTTCTATTAGCAAAGTTGAATAGGTTGTTCGGACGTTGTGAAATGGAAAAGACTTTTGCATGGTAGAATATTTTACGTTCTCCGTAAATAGCTATAGCACGGCATAACTCCGATACTAACAAGTGACACTAAATACCGTCCATAGATGGTGGTGGCACATTAGGGTTTTTGTTTCATATTAATAAGTTCAAATCCACTTCACACCCCACGACTTGTGGGTGCTTTCGGCATCGGACACGGACCACTAACCTCGTTCCCGATTCAAAATCCAAAGGCGTACTTAGTGTAGGTCTCCTTTGGGGAAGGAAAGGGCCATTTGCTATTCCGCCTATTCGATCGGGGCTCCACCTTCCAATTTCCCTAAAAGCAATCGTCGGACCCCTTCACTCTCTACTATCAGTAATAAGGGCACTTTCAAGGAGCGAGAGAGAGGGAGGGAATTCTCGTACCTCTCCTTCGTCCAACATAAAAGCCATGAAATAGTATGCAGCCCAAAGGTTACGTTTTTTGGTCGATTTGACACCGGAATTAGCTTTAAAGACCCTGAATTAGTGTGAAGGATGTCAGTTGTGATGAATCAACAACAAACTTATAGGGAGTCGAGTTTTTATGTTGGATGGATGAGTGGTACGCTCATATATGATAATCACCTCTCTCTCTCTCATTTTCAAAAATTATGGCCAAGGGCCATGACCATGACATTCCAAAGGCCTTGAAACTCATCCAAAGGCCGTCTCATGGAAAATTGAATTTCAATTTTAATATCGTGTGGTCACAAGCCTTCGAGTGTAGTGTAAAGTCATATGTGACTAGACTCTCAACTATATGTGATTTCATTACCATCCTATTCATATGAGGCTTTTCGACACAATAAGATGTAATGAAACAAGGGTTGTGAAACTGTGGAGTGTCGTAGTCTCCTGGTTTAGAGTTAGAGCCGCCCTCTTTGAGGTGGACTTGACACAACATTTCATAGACCACAAAACATTATCCATTTTATGTCATGTATGACTTCATGCGAGTGTTGTCGTTCATTCAGATTGCCTTGGTCTCTTAGGCCCTCAAGCTCTACTGTAGAGTGAAGTGGAGCGGTCTTGGCATTTTCCACCAATGAGAGATTTTAAATTCCAATGGTCACATGCTCTCAAGCTCTATTCTAAAGTGGCCTAAATTTACATGTGCCAATGTCATGAGAATGAGCACCACCTAGCCCTAAAGTAATTAGCTCTTTGGGGTTAAATTTTATTACCTGTTCAATTCATTTATGGCAAAGCAAAAAATAGAGTATATATAGAGAGAGAAGAGAGAGAGAATTCAACTTTGGTTAGAGCCACAAGCTCATAAGTTACTTATGTGAACTCAAAACAAGTTTACGTATCATAGATATGGGACAAGTGTTAAAGCCTTGTGTTGGAGGTGGTCCCTTTTCTTAGCCATATAAAGAGGGGGGCTAGGGAGGGCCCCACATTGGTTAAAATTTGTATTTTAGCATGTTGTGTATTGATGTGAGTACCCTCAAGTTTTTGTGGTCCGAGATGACCCTAAACTACCATATGATAGTGAGGACTTACCCAAAATCGAATGGAGTGATCGGTGGTTCGATTCCCGACCATGAAATCTTCTCTTTACTTGATGGATAAACTACACTAAATATGATATTTAGTGTCATATGGTATTTAATGTCACTATGGTAACTTTTTGGATGACGTGTCTTATGAACAAGTGAGCAAATACTGTCATGGAGGATGGATGAGTTCATCCATTGGCCAAAACCCTACCTTCTCTTGTCAGCAAGTCGTGATGAAATATTGTCATGGATGATTGAAATTTGGATGGATAATCACTTGGTAAGTGACAGTAATTTGCTCACTGTAAATCTATAATCCCCCAAAGAATGTACAAGGAACGACAAATAATGTTGGGGTAACATTTAGTGTTGGTGACACTATACTGCAGTTTACAATTAGTATTGAGCAACACAATTAGGGTTGGTGACACTAATTATCTTATTTAGTGTAGCAAGGTGGCCATGCACCTCCTTTGTTCCAAAAAGAAAAAGAAAAAAATAGCAAGGTGTTTTTATTGGTTTCAACATGTGCTAAGTTCAATTCACGAGAATCAGCTATAAATAGGGGCATGTCTATCCATGTATATGAACTAAGTGATTAACATAGACCACCTCCGATAGGAGGCATAAGCACTTGTCCCATAGCCTTGCTCAGTCAACCCACTCTGGGTTCACATATGAGCTCGCGGCTATGATCGAGATGAAGCGTCCCTAATTCACATCAACCCCAAAGGTTGGCGTTGTCTCTCTGAACTAAGTGACTTGGTTTGTGCATCTCGGCGCAGTAGTATTAAACTTCAAATCGTTATGCTCTAAGGGCCACTTCACACACAAGGCCGAAGGCCCCTGACCATGGCGATGTAAGAGCTCTCATTGGTCGAAAAGGCGGAGACCGTCCAAGTTCACTTCACACTAGGAGGTGAAGGCCTAAAGGCCCAAAGAAAAGTTTGTGGATGAAAAGTCTACATGGAGTCCTACATGGCAGGTTGTGGATAAGGGAGCATGGCCTACCGGAATTTGCGTCAGGCCCACCTCCAAGAGGTGGGTCTGACGAAAATTCCGGGAGACCATGACTTTTTTAATATTTTTTCCGACAGGACAGATTTCAGGACATATTTCAGGGAAGATTCCAGGACAGATTCCAAGACAGCCAACACCACCAAGTAATTCTCTTAAATTGAAATTTTTTGGAGACATATTATATTAAACCAAATCCTCCCCTCTTTTTCCGCCAACAATATATGCAATGGTCCCACAACATGGTCCATTCTCACTTCACACTATGCTTGAGGGCCCGTGACTACATAAAACGGCTTTCCCAACACCTATGGTACGGCCTTTGGATGAGAGTCAAGGGTCCTCACCATTACAAGGTCACGGCTCTTGGCTCATGTGTGAAGTGGCCCTAAAGTAGTGTTGGAAGGGCATGTGGTGGCGATGGTCAAGTTGCTCTAAATTAGGAGTAGGGAATCATAACTATCTTTTGCATAAAATAAGCCTTAGTTTGGTTGGGCGCCACTAGTGATGGGCCTTTAGAAGTGCAACTTTTGTGCATACAATCAAATACAATTTTAATCTCCGATGTTGAAAGCATTGAATGTACGCATGGCACACATGGAAACTTTGTATGATCAAATCCTACTACATCTTCAACTTGTAATTTATTACGCCGATGAGGTTCAAGACGTAAATAAATTCCTCATTAAGACATGCATCCCTACAACCTCCAACTCCACATGCACTTTTGACTGTTGGATAGGATTGCGAATCATCTCGTCCGGTTAGCAATTAGTGACATGAAAAAACTGTTGTTTAAAATGTCAAAATTGGAGCTCAAATGCAATAATCATCTTTGGTAAGAGCGAAACTGTACAAACTTTGAGAAACAACGTGGTTGAACAACCACACTAAATATGTGTGTCTCCAAATAGCATGATGTATATGCAACATAAATGTGAATGCAACATGAGAAGTAGTCCACGTGTGAGGCTTATTTTATCATATCTACATAAAAGTTGCTCATAAAACTATGTGTAAACAAATTTTATAGGTTCATAGTTCATGCATAAGTCAAGGTTTACGTGCATGTCATCCAAGGAATTGTTAGTCAACCTTTTAACCCCACACACGCATAAGAGGCCCAAATCAATTCATGTGAAAAGGAGTGTATTGGGATGCTACATGGCTTGTGAAGAAGTTGAAAGTGTGAGGGTGATACTATGGGTAGAGTGGTCCGATTAAGATTTTCAATACACAAAACAACTTGTTTAAATGAAATGGCTAGCCTTCGGGTTTCTTTTGAGTCAAACATTCATTTTCACGAGTTGTGCCAAGAAAGGGTTGTTTGGCATTTTACAAAGAAGATCAACTAAGAAAGAAATAAACGTCGGGTTGCTCGATGCATACATAAAAATTCATCAAAATTGCTTGCAACTCAATCCACTTTAACGAGACTCGTTCCTAGAAAGGAAATGTTTGAATGGATGACTTTTGGTTGATTTGGATGTTAAGTAATTGCAAAGCACTTGTACCACATATCCCACGTTAGCTCCCACTCCCCAAAGTAGTGCGCTCCTCACTCACTCCCATAATCCACGTACTCTTAATCTACGGATGACCCAAAAGAGGGTTACAAAATTTTCAAAGAGAAAAATTACAAAAATCCTTGTGTGCATTCGATCCAAATGTACAAGTGCATAATTAGCTAGATGTATAAATGCATCAAAATTATGATGCTTAGGCGAGGCTCCTCACGGGAGTTGGTTTACATCATTGTGGTGGGACACTTGTATTGTACATGGGCACTAGATATGTTAATGGCTCCCATGTTTAAGTACGCGAGCGTGGTGGGTGGGATTTACATCTCATCATGGGTTTCATGCAAATGGAGCTTTGGTTAGTTAGTGGTGGTCAAGTTCTTGTTCAACACTCGCATGGATGGACCCACAAGACCCCCTCACCCTTGCAATCTTATGCCACTCCTTAGATTTTGTTCACCACGGACTACGTAGTACTTAAGGGCATCTACCTACCTACCCATGCAACGAAACGAGGAGGTCTCGGGTGTGACTTAGGGCCACTTCACACATGAGCCAATAGCCGTGACCTTGTAATGGTGAGGACCCTTGACTCTCATCCAAAGGCCGTATCATGGGTGTTGGGAAAGCCGTTTTATGTAGTCACGGGCCCTCAAGCATAGTGTGAAGTGAGGATGGACCATGTTGCAGGACCATTGCATATTTTGTTGGCCGAAAAAGAGGGGGAGGATTTGGTTTAGTATAATATGTCTCAAACTCTATCAATTTAAGAGAATTTACTTGGCGGTGCTTGTTTGTCCTAGAATCTATTCTGGAGTTTGCCCTGCAATCTGTCATGCTGGATTTTTTTAATAAAAAAGTCAAGGTCTCCCAGAATTTGAGTCAAGCCCACCTCTTGGAGGTGGGCTTGACGAAAATTCCGGAAGACCATGAAACCTTATCCATAATCCGCCATGTAGGACTCCATGTAGACTTTTCATCCATGAAATCTTCTTTGGGCCTTTAGGCCTTCACCTTCGTGTGTGAAGTGAACTTGGACGGTCTCTGCCCTTTCGACCGATGAGAGCTCTTAGATTTCAATGGCCACGGGCCTTCACTCTTATGTGTGAAGTGGATCTTAGGGTCAAGTGTTTAAATTGGACCCCTGGATATTCCCTTTCGATTCTTATGAGCACTTCCAACCACCACATTGACTTTTAGATATAGGAAAAAAAAGTAACATAAATTGAAAATAGTTGGCCAATTTTGTATTCTAGAAACCAATTAATGTGGTCCACACTAATTTTAAACTGGAGAATTGGAGTGGGTTAACATTTAACATGGACCACACAAGTTCTCATTTGAAAATTAGTGTGGCCCACAATAATAGGGCTATTTAGTGTACTTTTCTAGATTGGGAAGGATTTTTTAATTCTTTTTGTTGGGACAATCAAGATTAGGTAGGAAAGAAATGCTATTTGAATGTCACTCCATTTTCTCATAATTTGGACTAATAGTTCAGTGTAGACCCCCCTTGGGTCCAAATTTTTGTTCTTGACCAATAAATCATTTGGGAATTTAGATTTTTATTTAATTTTAAAATTTAAAATTTTTTTTGGGGGTCTTGGGATAGATTTAAATTACTCAAATACAAGATCCAAAACACTCCAAGTGAAAACCACAACCAAAACAAAATAAAACATTTATTGGACTTCACTTTTAGACCAAAAAGTTGGACTTACGTTTGAAATTTGGTTTCTCAAATCGTTAGTTATTTGCCACATATTGGAGTTTGTTTAAGCAAGACTTCCACAAGACGGTGGTGGAGTCAATCCAATGAGGCCACTTCCCACGAGGGGTTATGGACACTCTTACCAATTGGTGATCAGTCACGTTCCTCAATGTTGCCTACAAAATCTTTGGGGTGAATGTTCACAACACCTACCAAGGGAAGGCGATAACATTGATTTCTATCGTAGAGCCCATTGTTTGTTATTTAAAAATCAAATTGAGTCCTAAATTGGGGTTAATGACCCTAAATATGTCTAGTGAGCTCAAGTTGGAACAAATCGACAACAAACCTATAGGGGTCATGTATTTACGATAGCGTCCTCGAGTAAGTGTTGGAAATCTTTGTGAAAACCAACTTGCAAATCTTCGCAAAGATACATCTTGGACAACATTCTTGTGTCCCACAAGTAGATAATATTCCCTCATTTTCTTTGACGATGGATGTGACTTGACGATGTTATTTGGTGGGGCTATTTTTCTCAAAGATCAAATTATGCCCCGAGAAAGTGGTGGAGTGTGATTATTTCTTGATTTCCCTTTGGGTTTTGCTGGTTCACCCAAGGTGGTTGTGTTTTGGCTCCTTTCTTGCAATTGAAATCTTCAATTTGTTCCAAAGAAAAGAAAGAAAGTGGTGGAGAGTGGTCCATTGTGTATTTAGTATGGCCCACACTAGGAAGGGATTTCAACATAGTTTACATGAAAGTGCCACTCAATCCGTTACCTACCAAATGTCCACTATAGATATTGCTCTAAGCATCTACGGACGAGGACGTTTACCTAATCCTATATTAAGTAAGAGGAGACATAAGAGCCTCCTTTCAAAGGTTAAGCTGCAATGGCAATTTACCCTAAGTAACTTCTAGGATTAGTGTAAGTAAGTGCGGACTTGTGGGAGGTGTATGCTACATGTCTCAATTTTTGGTCACACAAGGTTCAAATGGCTAAGGAACATGTAGAATACTTAATGTTTGTTTGAGTACTCAATGATACAAAATGTATGTTTATGTCGTATTCATTTGTGTGACATAGATAACAATTGGCTTCTGTTGTTATTCACCTCGTGTACGTTACTAACCCTCTCTTTGGACTTGGTTGGTGGCATGGGCACAGGTGAGGCAGACCCTTCACAACTTGGGCATCACTCTTAGGTTTTGTATATCATCTTTGTTCAAAAATTGTGTGTGTATAATGCTTAAGTATAATGTGAGATACAAAGCATTTTTTATTTGTGATTGAACCTTGAAGTACATTTTGAATATGTATTACATACTTCTTTGAGTTTGACTTTGTAAGTATTGGATATGGGATGCAATACATTGTTTAAGGGCACAAATGTTACAACCTTAGTAGTTTAGTTACTCAAGGGTTGAATTGTTTTGATTGATACCAAGAGGAGACAATAATAAAAGTTTAGAGATAAATATGCAATGATACGGCCAAGAGGGATGGTCCCATCCACCCTCCTGGGTTTTGAAAGGTACATAGATATGTAGAAGAATGCTTTGGCCTCTAAACAAGAGAATGTATTAAGAAGGGACTATGCTTGAATGTAAGCATAGATCTATTCAAGAAATGCCCAACTCTCTCTGTGCTATTACTGGCATGTACTATTTGTGCTTATGGAGATTAGATGCATGTTAGACTTCTTGGTTACCAAAGAATGACAAGCATGCATCCACTCTCAATATGCATATTTGGTGCTCGTGTTATTTCAAGTAGCCTTGTGATTTTCAAAGATGTGAGGTAGACATCTACTTTTCTTATCGGGACACCTATATTTGAGTGATGTGTGTTTTAGTGTGGTTCCAAGAACAGATACCCAAAAGAAACGTGTTTAAAAAGAGATTGAATTGTGTGCTTGGAATATGGTAAACATTCTAGGTTCAACATTTAACATAATCGAGGGGACCTATATGACCGTTTAATGAGCACAACAATCTTCACTTTGATTATGAATAAGATACTCATACGAGCTCCAAAATTACGAGGAAAGTGGCTACGGCCTTGATTTAAATTTGCTAAACCATGTCGTATTAATCACGTGTTTCATTCCCTAGGAGAAATCAACTAGTTGAAAGAAGTAACCATTTTAAGACTCATCTACACGAGCAACAAGAGTTTCGTTCCTACGTTCACGGCTACCACATGTTGATTGCAACACAATAACATCGATCAATCATGAATAGAATAACCGACACCTAATAAACTACCATAACATTACCAAGAAATATGCGTTTGTTCCTGTGGGCCCTGAGAATATAACCTTGGGCTGCCCCAACCTCGTGCATATTCAAACTCGATACGAGTCTCGTTGCACTAGTAGGTTGGGACATCCATGGTTATATTCTCAAGACCCACATGAACGAATATGCACTTGCTTAATAATGTGATGACCTAAATTGTGTAAAGAATGAGTCGCAACTGGTGCAATGATTGATGTCGGAGTGAGTGTGATTCTTGCAACGCGTTGTCTCACTACCCCCTCACAACATCGAAATAAAAGCCCATTTGAAATATAATTTTCGACGTCCATGCTTTACCTACTAGCTAGCTCACCAGTTTGGAAATGAGTGTTTACAGTTGCACTTTATGCATGCCTAGCTGCAAATTTTGACGCATTCTTCAACACGTTATGATTTTGTGCACGAGATTTTACATGTTGTTGTTCCGATTCTAGTTTTTTTTTCCCTCAACGAAGCAATGATTTTCCGAATTCTAGGATATGCCTCGTGAAGGTGGATTCCGATGATAATTTTTCTATGAATATCCGTGACTCGTGTGGCGTATGTTCTTCTTGTATAGGAAAAAGGGTAGTTGAAGAAGGCGTTCATGGAATTGTACATGGTTAAAAACGAGGGCGTGAACCCGATTTCCCGACTCGAGAATCCAAGGACAACCAAGACAATTATCTTTCCTCCGACATAAAAACCTAATGTAGATGCACCTAAATCAACCATAGCAATAATATGGACACATGTATTTGAGTGGTGTGTGGTTAGGTGTGGATCTAAGAATGGGCACTGAAAAGATGGGTGTTTACAAGAGATTGGGTTAGGTGTTGAAAATATGCTAACCGTTCTAGTCTCAGTAGTCGACGTGATTGGGGAGACGTATATGACCACTTAATGGCAAGGATCGTCTTTTACTTTGACGATGACCAAGATAATCATACGAGCTTCACAAACTATGAGACAACTGGCTACATGAACAATTTGGATTTACTAACCAACTCAAACTAGTTTTTTTTTTGGCACAAACTTAACATTAAGTAGCAAGCCCGGATTGACCTTCTCAAAAGAGCATCAAACCGGCGCGTGCCGGGTTGATGCTCTTTCAAGAGCAAAGGTTTGAGTTTTACTTAGGCTATTCTTAATCTATTTGGGTAGTTACTTTCAATGCTTAGAATTAATTATGTCGGTTTCTAGGACAAAACTAATGCCAAGTGGTGGTGAAGGTTCTAATCTAGGCTAAATTACGATCTAAACAAATCTAAATAGCTATAAAGCAACGGGAAAGTTGGTGAGGTCAAAAAGGTAGTTGCACTTTTTGGAAAAGCCTCCCGACACCCGCATTGGAAACCTCTTTGATACCTTTTTGAAGCTTCTATATTTGATTAATTATCCATTCATTCACCCTTGCTTTGCAAGCTTTTCCCTTATTGTTGAGGTAAATTTGTGGGTGCTCAAAGGGTACCCTCCTAGCATTGCTACTTAATGTTATGAATTGAAAGCGAATTCAATTGCAAAAGGAAAAGTTCAACCGCCTCGAGAAAAATAGAGCAAACAAGGGGACTTAAGAAATAATGCCCATATGGGGCCTAACTTTCTAAATAACCACTAAATTTCTACGAGTAATGATAAGACCTTTGACACACCAAATATTGTCCAATTCTTCAAGAACATCCTCATAAGAAACATCCGATTTTTTCTTTCTTTCAAATATGTGAGAGTTCGTTGCCACTCAAGTCTACCATAGTCAAGTAAGGAGTCCTACACAACTTGGTGTGTTTTCTCCACCGGCCATTGAAGAGCATTACAAACCATATCATTTTGTTGACTCCAAATAATCCACGGAAGACCACTCCTCAAGAAGAACCATATACAACTAAAAGGTTTCAATGATTTGCCAAGAGGTTGATCAAAGAGGCACTACATCATTGAAAAATATTTCCAAGAGCCAAGGTTACATGTTTTAGCAAAGAGTTGCCAAATGGTGTTAGCCACATAGCGCCACGCTTGTTGAGCCAAAGGGCAACTAAAGAATTTGTGCTCCACCGACTCCACTACTTAGCGAGCCACAATGGGGGCAACTCTTATCAATCTCTACCGAGATTCGTCCACGCCATTCACTCACCACCACTGCCTTATGAATGACTAAGCAAAGGAAGGCCGCCTCCTTATGTGCCTTGTGCTTGTGCTTGTGCCAAATGATCCTCCGATTCAGAGAGGTAGAGAGAGGAATTTTGTTCCATCATTTGTCGGAGATTGGCTTTTTAAGAGTCTCTTGAGTAGTGATCCACTTCCTCACAAACTTGGCCGAATATGCCAAGAAGGAAGTAATCTCAAGCCACCACCACCTTGTTGGGTCAAAGAAAAGATGATCCTATTTTCCAAAGAATAGATCGAATTGGGTTTGAGTGATGCCACTTGAAAGTTTCTCCACCCTAACATGTGACATCCAACCCGAGAATGCCGTGAGGGGTTCCGCATCCCTAGCATATGATTTAACTTCACTAAGGGCAAAGTATTGCGACCCAATGATGGATTTAGGGAAAATACCCATAAACGCTACACTAAATTGGACCGCCCTGAAACTAAGTTCCTTAAAGTAACATGCACTAACCACCCATTCCGGCAACTCGTCCTCTTGGTTTTTGTCAAACCAACCCATTCTTGTGACGTGGGATGCGCTCCTTGTTGGCTAATCATCCTATCACGGAACAAACCATGGTGTTCTAGTAGTTGACCCAAAAATTGTAAGAAACATCTTGGCACATGCTTCCTCCCATTCTCAAAAACCATTCCTCCCCGGATCCCAAATATCCCAGTAGTATCTCAAAACCTTTGCTATAAAGAACGAAGCCCTTATCCACGGTAATGCCAAAGCACACACCTTGGCATTCAATTTGCCACCAGAAATTAAGTTATAAAATATCCCCCAAGCAAGACAAAAAAAGAGAAAAGTCATTGTGCATGCCATCACCTTTGATGACTAAGCAATATGACGCCAAACTTCTGACCCGCCTTTGATAAAAAAAAAACTTAAGAGAAAACAACCAAAGAGAGGAAGGGCCCCATGAACCATGATAAGAAGGTTGGAGTTGCTTGACGTGATACCTCGACAAGATTTTGCAAATTTGATTGACGAGGTGAAAATGCTTGAACCAACTCACACTAAATTGTGTATTTCATATCCTATGAGAAATAGATGCATGAAAAAAAATCCAAATAACACACGTCTACCTTAAACGTTTCTCATATGATTTTGCTTGTTTCCAAATCCTTGTGTGTTGGCTCCCACCATAATAACGCTCCCTCTCTTTGTCTACGTATAATTCTTCCACCCTCACAAAGAAGTTCCCCAAAATTATGGAGGAAATCCAACCCCAATTTTAGAGTTCAATAATTCCCCGAAATAATGTATTATAGGAACGGAGCAAAACAATTGATACGTTGGTTATACATTAAGAATGGCAGGCCCGTCTTTATCGGCCTTACGTGTCCCTTTTCGCGTACTTATGTCGGATGTCATAAGGTCACCCGTTCGACTTCAATACCCCAAATAATGCACGGCACATATAATCCCGTCCACTTGGGAACCACATCATTGGATGTGAACTCCGGTGGGGTAAAAATTGTTTTTTTACCCTCCCCAAAAAACGTATTACTTCCCGTGTAGAAAGACAAAGAATGTTGGGTCGCCCATTAAAGCTACCTTGTGTCATGCAAATGTGCAAAGAGGCAACAATCATGTTGAATCGATTTGCATTGATGCTCAAAGAGGACTCGCGAGTTGGAGTGTATAAATGACCGTGAAAGTTACTAGGCACCTCACAAATAGATAGATGTAAAAAAAAAACGGCTTTGTTATTTGCTACACTATGAAGTCTTCTTATAGTGTGGCAATAACTAACGTGGGCCACTCTAATTGTCTAGTTGGGGGTGGAAGTAATTTGGGTTCAAAACCTGGGGTCTCTCCCCTTCATTCTTCCTTGAGGTTTCCGATCACCATGTTTTGTAACAGAATATAGTCATTTTACATCAAAAGTAGTAGTAAAAATAGAATCATTGTCTAGATGAATTTCCTTAAACAATCTCGCTTAACCACGTAGAGATTATAGCCCATAGTGCGCTGAAGTGCAGGGAAGACCACGATGTGACTAATGTGGTATGCACTACTTTTAACTATAGATATGGCACAGAATGTTGCCCACATTAAATTCAACAAGGTTGTTTAGTCTATTCGTTGGATATAAACTTTTATAGCACGTCTCTTCATTTCGTAATGTAGATTTAGGAGATGCATACATTGATAACCATTTGAGGAAGAAAAAAACACCCGTTTTTAGACATTGGAATGACTTATTGCGATACCATGGGAGGTCAATGTGATTCGTAAATTATATGATCAAATATAAGATCCCTAGAATTCAATGGAGGTATAAATAATGGGAAAAAACTATGTTAAAATAGGCACCCAACAATATGATGAAGAAGGTAATAGGTAACACAAGTTTCTCAAAACAATGTTGAAAAAATGATATTAGAATATCCACGTGATGTTCAATCATTTGATATAATTTGCTCATAATATGTCATTATACTATAGCCACTATAAGAGATCTTTGCATGCATATGATTGGTGAACTCCCCAAATTGCAATGCCTCCATCCCATTTTGCATGAACTTTTGTTAGCAAAAATAGCAACTCTCATCTAGATTATAGCCGCAAGATTGTGCATAATCTTTGGTATTATCACATTCACTAGGATCCTACAATAATGACGAGACGAGAGGGAATTATTGCATATGAGCATACCTTTTATTCATTCAACATAAAGCCTCGAAATAACATGCATCCTTGGATGTTACTAATTTTTTATTTATTTAATGATTTAACGTTACAATTAGTTCGAAAGACCCCGAATTGGTCTACATAGTCCACGCCATTTGAGATGAATTGGCCACACACTTATAGGGGGTCAAGTTTTTAATATTGGATAGGTGATAGATATGCTCATATACGACAATTCCCTCTCACCTTCATGACCCCAAAAAGAGAAGGGACTTATCACATACAAATGTGCCTCTCATTCAGCGAACATAAACACCTTGAAATAGTATGCAATTTGGAAGCTGATTTCTTTGTTGATTTGACATCATAACTTGCTTCAAATAACCCATATCAATCTAGTCCAAGTCATTTGAGATGAATAGGCCCACACACCTATAGGAGGTAAAGTTTTTTTTGCTTTGCTTTTTTTTTTTTTTTTGGGTGGTTGGTTTGGTTTGGTGTGTTGGATGGATGAGAGGTGTGCTTGTAAGCTTGTGCAACAATTCCCTCCCTCCCCCGCGAACCGTGCACAAAATTTTCATTGTAATGTAAAAAGGGCCAAACCAAGAAGTCCGGTAATAAGAGTATATAGAGTGATTTGCCATCCCCAAATGGGATGATATATGTAACTTCATCTGTTGAGTGTCAAGAGCCGGAAATTGCGGTCATAAAGAGCGATACTTTATTGCATTCTACCAGGTCATGGAACTAAGAACATTGGAAATTATCGCCCTAAAAACAATTAAAATTTACCAATGCTATAAGCATATGTGTCATGGAGTATTGCCACGTGTCATTGGAAAATTGTAGCATTACTAGAAAATATGTATATCTATCACAATAGTAGATCTACATATTTCTTTTAGTGACGCATGTCGATTACCTATAACTCATATGTTAGTAGTGTTTACATCACAATGAAAATAAAATAAAATTCATAGTGTCAATAGAATAAACTCATTCCAATTTTTGAGCTTATTGATAACTATTAGTCCCCATGTAAATTTTTGAGCAAGAATAGTAAATTCAAAACATGTATTTAGACATGCATGTAAGGCCGGGTATAACTCAATGAGAGGAGGATGGGTTGACCCTTTAAGCATCCAATAGGTCCAATTTGGGCCTCTCCGAGCACAAAAAACATGTACTCGAGCTATATCTTTCCATTTTAAGCTGATCATGTCAAATGCAACCCTATCCATGAACAACTTATTCTCCAAATGCACCTTTTGGATACCTTGATGTTTTTGAGAAATTCAGTTCAAATACACAACCCAAGTGCCATTGGATGCAAATGAAAAAGTTGTATTTTGATAAGAGAAGTAGATATTTGGGTTGTGAATATAATTTTCATTTTTCTCTTTGACATAAGACAATGAAATGAAATTGATTGTAGAGTGCGGGAAGCCAAGATGGGACTGAAAGTACATTAGGATGGTGTCGAACCGGCTAATTCCCTGGAGTGGCAGAGCACGGTAGCCTCCGTGAGATAGAGACTGATGTCAACTTGATGATCCGATTGAAAGAATGACTCGAGACTCCCTAAAACTACGTCCTCAAATATCGATTGAAACCTATCTCTAATGGGGTTATACAAGGGAGACACTTCCACACAAAGTATGACTCGTTTTCAGCTGCATTATAAAAGCAAAAGTGGATAGTATGTTATCTCTAGAAATAGGGATAGTGACCACCGTCCGACAATGCATACAACAAGTATTTAAAGCCATAGATGTATGGAATGTAAAATTTGAACTCAATGAAAGGCCGTATAAATTGTGTATGTATACGGCTCTCGTATATAAAGACCCGGTGTCCTTTAAAGGTTGAGCACACTTTTGTCCGAATCCCTTTGTTTTGTTGCCTGTTGTTTTGACCTGGCCCTTTAATGGACAACGATCTCAAAAAAAAAGTTCCAATTTCTCGGTGTCTCAGGTGTGGTAAAAAGCTCGGCCCTTATACCACTACAAAAGGGCTAAAAAGTTGGACCCCTTGAGGTCGATTATTAACCCCTTCAAAGGACCGGGAAACTACTAGAAAAGTGGGTGCAACATTTTTTTTGACTGGGTTTTCTCGGGTAGAGAATCAACTACCCTTTTTCTTTTTCTTTTCTTTTTTGGGTTTTGTGATGTGTAGCGAGAATAATTATTCTTCGTGCAATCGAAGAATTTTGAAATTTTCCAAAATTAGGAATTATAAGTTACGGATACCAAACCGTTTGAAATTGGAGTTAACCAACCCACTCTATGTTCATCGTTGGTTCACATGTGTCAAACACATGCTCTTCCTAAACAATCTAAAAATTTTCTTGTGGAAAAATTGTTGTACAAGGAAAGTAACGAGGCTCTTGACATGATAGTTTTTTGTAAGTTTTGGTTGCCTCCAATCGAGCCATCAAAGTTTCCCTTTAATTCAACTAGAGTTTTGGTCGGGAGTTGGATGTTTTGCATACAATACTTTCCATATTCGATAAGTTTCTTTTTTGTGTGTGTTTGGAATCGGTGTGAAGGTCCATACAAAGAATACACTATACTGGTTCATAGTGGGCCATACTCATTTTGGCATGCCAAGATGATAAATGCGGCATTAGCATTCGGAAGCTTTCTCCATCTTTTTTATAAAAATGATTTATCTATTTATTTACTATAATGGAAAAAATTTGAATTTGTTTTCGTCCATGTCAAACTAACTTATGTCATGTGACAAGGAGGGCCACAACCCAAAACTTTCGTGAACCACCGTAGTTTTACGGTACTTACCATAAAAAGAAGAAAAAGAAAGCCTTTCGCCTATAGGTTCGCTTCTCTAGATTGTGAACTACATGTGAATGGCTCACAACTATTTTGGGACGGGCTGGAATAGAATAACAAAAAACACGTTGTTGTCTATAAGAACGTGTCTAAAAACGATGTCCATTTGGAAGGGTGAAATAGTGGGTTCGGAACACCGGAAGGTACAGTACCTCCAAAGCCTTGTTTCAAGTTATGTCATAAGACTTGTAGAAGATGAATGGCTAGGGTGTTTCCTTTAAGTTTACAACTGCAAGTTGTTCTTTATATCCAACTTAACTACACTCGAAGGTGCTTCTTCTTGGGTCATTTATCTGACACTAAAACCACTTCTCACACGGGGTTGATGAGAAGGTCCTAATAACCAACGTAGGTAGGTGCTTTTGCGATTCATTTGTGATGGGTTTTCCGAGAATTAGAAAGAAAGGGCAAACCCCAATCACGAAGGTAAAGTAGAAGTTAGTTCAACTTACTTCCCTTGATTCGGATCCAAAACTATAAACTCTACACACACTATATATATTGCTAAAATCATAGGATATAGAGCCTTCGGTTGTTTGTCTTTTGCTTTCCCATTCGAATTTATAGTCATCTTCACACTTTTTGGCCCGGAACTTCGGACCCTAAACAACATCTACTTTACCCCACTTCCACTCCCGGACTACTACGGAGGTGCTCAAATCCGTAAGGCCGACTTTACACTAGAGCTTGAGGGCCCTTGACCCGTTGGTGTTCAAGTTATGCGATTGGTCAAGAAGACGAAGATGGCCCAAGGTTCACTTTTACACTCACTCTTGAAGGCACGAGGGTTATACTAAAGAAATTTGAAAAGGGATGGGAAATCTACATGGTGTCATGCATGACAACAAGTGGATGATGGTTCAGGGTCTACTGGATATTGTGTTGGGCCCGTCTAAAGATATGGGTCCAATGCTGAACTAGGGGTTGTGGCAATCGATTATATTGCTGGTGGGTTCTATAAATAGTAATATGGAGGGGAAGACTGAGGGTCTTGGACCCACATTCTTTCCACCACGACTAGACAAATTGAGTGACCCACTTTGGTTATTCCACACTAATAGGAATATTTAGTGTAGTGTCATGCTTATAGGAAACCGAATCATCTAAAATTGTAAACACTACTAATTGAAACAATCACACTAAATCAATTTCATGATTCTAGTTCTAAGATCTAGTGAGGAGGACTCAACTTGGTTGACATCCCCAAAGTAAATGAAAGATTAGTGAGAGCGTTACAATCCCCACAAGTTAGTAGCAATGTTTGTAAATATTTGTGGTCGGAACAATGTTGTTATAAACACGTGCTTAAAAAAAAGGACACATCACAATATACACTATCGTCACTTAAGTGACACTATTCTTTTCACTTCTGACAACTACACTAAATAATCCTATTATTGGGGTCCACAATAATTTCCTACAACCCACACTAAATCTCAAGTTGACAATTAATATGGGCCAAATTAACTTTCAACCCACGCTAAAACTCTAATAGAAAACTGGCATGGGCCACAATAATTGTTCATAACATTATTCAAATCCATAACAATGTTTTGTGGGAATGGAAATATTCCATGGAATATTCCCACATTCATACCGACGTGGGTGTCGGCTTGAAGTCTTCACGAAGGCCTAGGGGAAGACCCAAGGTCTTGGACCCACGGTAATTCCACCTTGACTAGGAAAATTAACGTGGCCCATGCTAATTTTCCACCCACGCTAATAGGACTATCTAGTGTAGGTATGCCACCTGAAGAAAACCAAACCAATGAAAATTGAAAACACATACTAACTAATCAAGCCATCACACCAAACCAATTTCATGATCCTCTTGACTTAGCTTACACTCGTAGGAAGGTTGGGTCCTTATGACATTGTTTTTGACATTAACAGGGCACCAATGGCCAAGCATGACATGTCTGGTTCATTGAGGCCACCTATCTCAACCGTCGATCATCTTGGACATGTTTTTCTTTTGGACATGACTGCTCTCAATTGTTAAAATATTAAAACACTAACATATTCTTCATTCCAACATGGTAATTTTTGGTTCATGGTGATTTTAGAGTGGTATACTAAATATGATATATAGTGTCATATATATATTTTTATGTCACCATGGTAACTTTTCAGATGACCCTTCTTATGAATAAGTGAACAATTATTGTCATGGACGATGGACGAGTTCATCCATTGGCCCAAACCCATCCTTCTCTTGTCACAATTTGTGATGAAATATTGTCATGGATGATTGAGTTTGGGATGAAAAATCACTCGGTAAGTGATAGTAATTGCAGCACTGTAAATCTACAATCCCCCCAAAAATTACAAGGAACGACAAATAATGCTGGGTTAACATTTAGTGTTGGTGACACGATACCGCGGTTTACAATCAGTATTGAGCAAGACAATTAGAGCTGGTGGCACTAAATATCATATTTAGTGTAGTTTTACCATTAATGTATAATAGTAATTTTTAGAAATTGAGTAATCATATGGATCTCATGCCCCTAAATCCATAACTAATTAGTGCCCCTAATCCCAGAAGTAATTAGTTGTAGGATTAGAGGAGGTGGAGGGAAGGAGGCAGGCTGACACCCCAAGTAAACGAAAGATTAGTGAGAACGTGCGAGCGCCCCAAAGTTAGCGCCCCTAAAGTTAGTGGCAAAGTTAGTGCCAACTAATAAGGCGGAGCCACACCATCACCAATTAGCGACTCCAGTGTTTGTTTAAGGAATCGATCCGTCAGTCGCCCGCCCGACCACTTGGCACTTCTGTTGTCAGCGTTTTTACTCTCCTTTCCACCATAGCCATCACCCACCCTTACGCGCTCTCTCTCTCCACAAACAAACAAACAATCCACCGAGTATCAAGTGCTCTGTCCCCACAGCTGTATCATCGCAGCTCACAGACTTACAACCTTTCTTCCGCCTCTTTTCTTTCCCTCTTATTTCTCGTTCTGTGCATCCCTGGGTGCCTTGGTATATACTGAAGAGTGCGAGAGTTGGAGCGAGAGGGGGCGGAGTGGAGTGCATGGTTGGGCAGGGGAGTGGGGTGCCAAGATTTTTGAGTGGCTGCATGGTGGGGGTGTGTGCAATGTAGCCAGCGATCTGCGAGTGGGGCGGCGGAGGGAATTAGTACTACTAGTGGTGTTAGGCGATGACGAGGAGGCGGGGGAGAGAGGGGTGGGGAGGGCAGCATTTCGGGAGGAGGGCGAGTAACTGAAGTTTGAGTTTTATAGTTTAGTAGAGTTTGGAGGTTGAGTTGCGAGTTGAGTGTTGCGGCTTTTTTTTACTTCTTTTTCTTTTCATTTTTTCTCACTCTTTTTCCCCATTTCATTTTCTTGGGGCTTGAGGCGAGGGCACAGATTTGGAGTTGGATTTGGCAGCATTGTTGAAGAGGCATTGTTGGGGTTAAGTTGAAGGAGAGTTTGAGAGTTTTGGAGTTGCGCATGGTGATGAGAGGAGGCATGTGGCGATGGTGTGCAGATGAGATGAGATGAGCGTGGGTTAAGGACTTGGGAAGGAAGGGTTTTGTGATTTTTTGTGTCTTTAGGTAGAGTGTTGGGGGTGAGGTTATGCGAGCTGGATGGTGGGAGCGGTGGAGGAATTAGTAATGATGGAGTGGTGCAAGATTTGTAGGTGGAAAAAGATAAGTTCGTGAAGTATGATGATGATGATGCTGTTGTGGGGTAGGGCGGAGTAGTGGGAGGCAGACACAACAATGTATATAACTTCTTCGGCAGGATACTCAGATGCGATTGATGGCATCTGTGTAGTAGTGAGGTTGGTTGCAGTGGTCATGCAAGCATTGAGCAGAAGGGCCCCTGTTTAGGTTTAGCCTATTATTTTTGGCCTTCTTTTTGGGGTTATGTTTTGGCATGCCAAGAATTGGTGCATCTCGGCAATGATGTGGTGGAGGTCAGTGAGATAATAAGCTTGGGACATGAGATGAGATGAGATAACCTTTTCGATGTGAGTGGTGTTCTGTCGACATCATCATTTTGTTGCACCGGTGGTGACACAAGGGCAGACTTGGAGTTTGTTTTGGTTGTTACAAGGAGGGGGTTCGAAATAGGTGGGGTGCGGAGGGAGCTGGAATCTTGGCAACAGGGGAGTGGAGCCTGTTGTCAAGATGCCACAGGGGTTCGACTTCGTGGATTGGTGGAATAAGGAGGCACATCGAGGGGGCGGAACACCTGTGGTAGTGAAGATGGAGAATCCCAACTACGACATGGTGGAGATTGAGAGTCCCAAGTTCAAAAGGGAGAAAGACAAGGGAAAGAACGCCAAACAGCTCATGTGGGTATGGCAACTAAGGGCTCAAAAAGCGGCCGGCAGTGTAGCATGGGTATGGTCAGGGGTAATGACATTGCTATCCGCATTGAAGAAAAGGCTCATCTATGGTGAAGGCATGGCACCGAGACATCATCATAAGACCTTATCATCATCTCATAAGGGAACATTGTTCAAGGCCATCACAGGGTTCTTGGTGTTTGCGGTCATTATGTTATGTGTGGAAGTGGGAGCACATGCTCTCGGATGGCATTTCACTGGTCCCCCATCTTTTAGCCTCCAGAGCATCCCCCATGCTATGTACCTTGGGTGGATGTACTTCAGGGCTAACTACATTGCTCCTACATTACAAAGGTTGACAAATTTCTGCATCTGGTTGTTCCTCATCCAGTCCGCTGATCGCCTCATCTTGTGTTTTGGATGTGCCTACATTTGGTGCAAGGGCATCAAACCCATACCTAGGAATCCGTCTCTTGAGTCCGACGACATCGAGCAGCCGGATAAGGGCCATCCCATGTGTCTTGTGCAAATCCCCATGTGCAATGAACGCGAGGTTTGTTTGTTCTCCCACTCTCATCATCTCTTACCATTATTATTACAATGTGAATGGAATGTGTTGGACCAATTGGCTCAAGGACCAACAGACGGAGACTTAAGTTTCAGATCCAAGTATTATTATTGCAGATATATACCTGAATTGCCCTATCATGGGAGTTCAGACAACCCAGGAATTCTGACAGATTCTTGTGTGAAGCCTGGAACAACTGATTTGTCTGGACGCTAAGCCGTAGCTATCTGATGAAGAACCTATCTTCTTGATTCATATTATTTGTACGTTCCTTGAGTTCTTTAGGTTGATGTGAACCTCCTGACTCGAGCATTTTATGTGGAAGAGCTGGGAAGATTGGGACAGCATATCCTTGAACCCCCCTTTTGTTTCACATGTGGATGTGGAGTATTTGTTCGGCCCTTAGGTTCGTGAGGGAAATGATTGATCATCAATCTGTTGGAAGCAGCGGCAGGTCTTATCTTCCGAATTGCGGTCACCATGTGGTCTTTGTGCGGTGTCCATCGCCACCACAATCATGCGAGCTATATATGTATATTGACTTGTTTAGGTTTTGTGTGGCGGAGGATATGAGCTGCGCAGTTATCTCAATCCAATTGGCAGGTTGTTTTGTGTGGGCATTTGGTTGATGCTCTGGTTGGCGGATGTGCAGGTTTATGAACAATCTATATCAGCTGTTTGTCAGCTGGATTGGCCAAAGGAGCGTATATTGATCCAAGTACTGGATGATTCGTCTGACGAGGAGACCCAGCATTTGATTGAAGCTGAAGTGGATAAGTGGCACCAAAAGGGAGTTAACATCATATACAGACACCGGACAGACCGCACAGGCTACAAGGCTGGCAACATGAAGTCAGCAATGCAATGTGATTATGTGAAGGATTATGAATTTGTGACCATCTTTGATGCAGACTTTCAGCCTAAGTCAGACTTCCTGAAACGCACTATTCCACATTTTAGGGTAACTTCTCGAAGCAGTTTCACCTTTAGTCCGATGACCTCTTTCTGAAGGCAGTCAACAACTCTGAAAGGAATGTGAGAGAAGCAGCATTATTGTGATATATCTTCAGTGTTCGAGGCACATCTGCCAGAGGACGACGATTGTCTTTCTGTGTGTGCAATTTGTTAAGGTGTACAGGCTAGATGGAGTTTGTGTCCTGGGGTTCATTTGCACACATAGCTCCGATTGAGATAAGAAACTCCATTGTGAATTGTACCGTCTGGAAGTTGTTCAGGCATGAATCAGGTGGATGTTGGAAACTCTCATGCAGGTGATGCCTTGTGCATCTGTGCGAGGTCAAGAAGATATGTATCCTGATTACATGGCAAATTGCTTTGTTTACAGGACAATCCAGAGTTAGGATTGGTGCAGGCCCGTTGGGCGTTTGTGAACAAGGATGAGAATCTTCTCACTCGACTCCAGAACATTAACTTGTCATTCCATTTTGAAGTGGAGCAGCAAGTGAACGGTGTTTTCATCAATTTTTTCGGCTTCAATGGCACTGCAGGAGTTTGGCGAATCAAAGCTCTTGAGGAGTCAGGTGGCTGGCTAGAACGGACTACTGTGGAGGACATGGACATTGCTGTTCGGGCTCATCTACGAGGCTGGAAATTCATCTTCCTCAATGACGTTCAGGTGATTCTTTGAGGCTGGAATTTTGTTGTTCTCAATGACCAGTCACCTGAAGGGCCCCCCAGCAATCCCAGACAAGAGAGCTTCAGTACATTATGATGTTACTTTGTGGAATGATTCATGAAGCATCCATCAATGATGGTTTGGTATGTTAATCCTTGCTACTCTCTTTGCTTACTATGTGGTTGCAATGTGCAGTGCCTGTGTGAGCTCCCAGAATCCTATGAAGCATATCGCAAACAGCAACATCGATGGCACTCAGGTCCAATGCAGCTTTTTCGCCTCTGCCTTCCTGACATCATTCGCTCAAAGGTTTGCAACAGCTCCTTGAAACTCTCATCCATCTCTCTCTCTGCATTCGCTGTTGCACTTGCTCAACAACTTCCCCAGCTTTCTGCACGATTTGTGTTTGAATTTCATGTACTGCTGTCAAATTGCTAGAAGGCTGTGAAGTGACAGAACTGGGTGTTCTTTGGTTGTTCAGGTTTCATGGGCGAAGAAGGCAAATATGATCTTTCTATTCTTCCTTCTGAGGAAGCTCATCCTACCATTTTACTCATTCACCCTCTTCTGCATCATCCTTCCTATGACAATGTTTGTGCCAGAAGCACAACTTCCAGTATGGGTGGTGTGCTACATTCCAGCAATCATGTCGCTTCTGAACGTGCTCCCGTCACTGAGGTCCTTCCCTTTTCTTGTGCCCTATCTCCTGTTCGAGAATACCATGTCCGTTACAAAGTTTAATGCTATGATATCAGGTCTTTTCCAGCTTAGCAGCTCGCACGAGTGGGTTGTCACGAAGAAAACCGGGCGATCGTCAGAGGCTGATCTTCTGAACTCCGATAAAGTTGTGAATGCCCCTCTCGCACTTGGTCGAGGTGTGTCCGAATCTGGCTTGGATGCTCTGAAACACCAACAAGCAAACATGAAACCTCTCATACCATCCTCAGCTCCAACTCCAACTCCGACGCCGACACCACCACCTAAGAAGTTAAACCGGCTGTATCGAAAAGAGCTTTCACTGGCTTTCCTGCTGCTGACTGCCTCCGCAAGAAGCTTGCTGTCTGCACAGGGAGTCCACTTCTACTTTCTTCTCTTCCAAGGCATCTCGTTCTTGGTCGTCGGTCTTGATCTCATTGGGGAGCAAGTCAGCTGAGAGGAAAGAAAATGGACTTTCAAAAGATAGGCTCTCTTGACAAGCCAAGGTGACCTAATTGTCAACACATACGCACTCACATTACCATACAAACCTATCTCTGCCAAGCAGGGACCAAGAACGGCTTGCATCACATCTCCCATCATCCTACGGTTGACAAGGAAAGACAGGATTGCTTGCGGATGAGGGCTAACCCTTTTTTTGGAGGGTTTGCCCACTTGGTGACTGCAGTGTATCACATTTTGAGGTCAAAGTGGAAACCCACACAATCCAAATGTGGACTTGGATTCGACAGGTTCTAAAACATCACTCGAAGCGTAATTGGACGAGGAAGTTCAAGAGCTTGCGAGTAAGAAGAGCTAGGGCAAGAAGAGGTTTCGTGGTAATTGTGAGGACAGCAAGCAACAAGGTCTTTCCTCAAGTTAGGGTTTGCCAGCGTATGAAAAACGCTGCCGAATCCTGTTCTATTAATCATGTTCCAATCAGGTCATTCTTTGAGCCATTACCATTATTTCAGATGCCTCCATTTACAAGCACTACAGGTAGTTGGCTAGCATGTACTAAAATTGTGCCCTAGGCTTATGTGAATAAATCATTTAGTTCTCTGTGCACACCAACCAGGCACTGGTGGCATGGCTCTCTTGAAATTTGAGTGACGAGGATATCTGTGCATCGATGTACTCTGAAGGTGCTCTTTTATTGAAAGTCATTTTTACAGGTTCTGCTGTTGCTGTCTCTTTATCATCATGTGTGTGACCTGGTTAAAGGTAAATGTGTGTTAAATGATTAGTTTTTTCTGTTTGGCATGAATCTGAGCTTGGATTCAGCAATCCGCAAATGTGACAAGAGGGGTTTAGCAGCATTCAGAAGAACCCTGATTTTAATTTAGAAAGTCAGAAGTGCCGGAGCCATAATGTGCTCTTGTAGCCTTCCTCTCCCCCCAAATAATTGTGTTGACTATTGAGCCTAGAGTGGCTAACAAGTTCTGAGCACGTAGTCTAATCTCTTTCAGAAACATGTTATTTTGGTGTCCTTTCTTAGACCTACACCTAATCACACACCATTCAAATATAGGTAACCGATTAAGAAAAGTAACTGAATTAGGCACGTTTACCTTATTAGTGTTAGTTGAGGAGCTGGAATTTCTTTGGGTAGAATGGCATGAAGGATTCAAGTGCCAGTGTTAGAAGATGAATGTATCGGTAATTGACATGCATGGAGTTCTCCCCTTGTTTCTGTACCTAAGAGCAACTCCACCCACCTTAAAAGAGGTCATGCCAACATCTCTTGAGCTCTCTGACAGCAGAATATCCTCCCAGCATTGTACAGATGACTATGTAGCTATTAACAGTTTGGATGCAAAGATTTACTCTAATCTGCCTCTCTGATTGCCTCATTCATATAGCCATATTCTAATCTGCCTGAAGTTTCTCTAATTGGGTGTGGCTGCATAAGAGGTTTGGCTACACGAGAGGTGAAGACGGGAGGGCTTTGGAGAGACTAACTCTCACCTGCAAGCTCCGTAATCTACATGCAAATTGTGTCCTTGTGATGGTTGTGGCTCATAGTGCCAAAGATTATGCACTTCTGGTGTCCAATCTACTCATCTATGCAGAGATGAGATGCAAGTGTGCCTGCTTTGCATGTATGAATTCGCCCTTATTGTGTTGGCTTTGGAGTTATATTGTATCTATAATTGCAGCTGTTGCAATTATTAAACTGAATTCCTAATTGCTAGTTGTTGTGACCTGGTCCCGGATCAAAATCCCACTTCAAGTCATTTTAATATATGTGTGTGCCTTCTTGAGTCTTTCAAATCAAGTTGTGCACAGGCATGCTTTCGAACGATGAGTGGAAATGGTCACAAGTATGGCTGCATTTTTTGATTTGCATTTTCTGTTGTTAATTGTTTGCCCTGCAGATGGTGGTGCCAGAGATTTTCTGGAATTTGTGTGTGCACTAAATGATACCCAACACCCCATTCTTTTCTTCATTCACTCGATCACTGCACATGAATGGTTGCACAGTCCTTGTTACTGAATCAAGAAATGTGAAGGCGCTCCCACATACCTCACTGGAGATCCACCTTTGATAAACTGTTCGCTCTAAATCTTTGGTGAAGATTTACTGCACCCTACAATCATTTAGTCAAATTTGGCACCTCTTGAGAGGTTGTGTTTATGGACAATTTGGGTTGCATGCAACGACATGGTATTCAACCATACCAAGTGTCACGCCCACCAATTGGAGCCAAATGATGGTGTATGGATGGGTGCCATTGAGGGAGTTATCTAGCTAGGATCCTAAGCACTTTAAGTTCCTCCAAGTGTGTTGTGAGGGAGTTGTTGGCTTTTGCCTGTGATGGTTCACGTTGCTTCGAACTCAATTAGGGTAAGAGTTACTGATGATAACGCAACATTGTGTACTTTAAGTTGGCCAATTTCTAGTCTTCGTGCTGCTCTCTCGAGCCTGGCTTGGGGTCAATGAGTTGTCTTGTAAGGTATATGTTTACTATGGAAATTACCATTTGCTTCAGAAAAATAATAAAATTTGTTTACTCTACAAGCAAACCGATAGTGAAACATGCACTTGAAGCTTGCTCAAGGCTTAGTGACCAACCTCCCTTGCTCCTGTAGCATTGCTCGTTTTATTAATTTAGGTGGTGATTACATGTTCTTCCAATTTCTCTTTCCAATCCTGTTATTGGCGCACTTTAGCAGTCCATGAAGATAACAGTGAACTTGCTTTGCATGCCTTGGAAAGTTGGATGCATTTGAATCCATGAGAATCTGACTCTCTGTAGAGAAATTGATGAAAAAGAAGATAGAAGTCTCTCTTGTGGAAGTAGATACAAGTAAGTACTTGTGATTCATTGCATACACAATGCGCATGCATCCATTATGTAGTGGTAAGTCTCACCGGTGGGGTTGGTTTATTTATATATTTCAAAAGGTATCTACCCTATTTCCTTGACCATTGGATCTGAAGTAGTGTTATCTTGATCCACTCAATATGTGGTCACCACCAAAGTCTCGGCCTAGTAAACATGATTTGATATGTAAAATACTTGGAAAATAGTCAGCAAAGCTCAAAATATGTGTCAAGTACTTCACTGTTTATGGTACTTAGTGTCATGTACGCCATTTGCAAATGGTTCCACTATTACTCCGTATCTAAACTCCGTAGTATCACACCTGTGGCAACCAAAGTGCACGTGATATTACGGAGTTTTGTAGTCTTAACATGGATGCATGATACTATAGAATTAGTGTAGGATGTGACATTATGGAATAACACAAAGGAGATGTGAGGACAATTTGAATTTGTTCTCCCGTCACCTACGCTAGTGTTGTCCACTCCACTTGGCCCTCCCGGGCGATGTGGCGGATGCATGCACCAACATTCAACAAGTGGCATAAGCAGAAGGAGAAGAATAAGAATAAGAAGGTGACACTCCACATGTTGACACATGGCGGAATGTGAGGGGTGTGGGTTGACTTCTTTGGTGGTTTGCATCAATGACAAATTTCGTGATATAAGGGAGAGAAATGTGACAATAAGGAGTGAGGTTTGAACTATGAACATCCGTTCCCTAGGGTTTTGGGATACTAGAGAGTGTGTGACATTATGGAGGTTGATATTACGGAGTTTAGGGTGTATGATTATCTATAATTATCAACGTCTGTACAAAAGGCACCTCCATTATTTGTCAACATATGTAACTGTTGGAATGAACAATTTCTCACATTTTGGCTTGTAGTGTGAGGAGTGAGAGATGAAGAGTGTGGTAAGGGAGTGAGTTGGTGTGATAGCGAAATCAAGTTCAAGTTCTCCACTCCGCGGATGCTTGTGGAAGATCATATACATAGCATTCCTGCTAAGACCATGGATAGATGTGTTAGACTTGCTCTCTCTCTACTTTGGTGTCTGTTTGTACCACTTTTGACTTATGAAATGAGCTGTTGTGGCTTCAACACCGTTTGTCTAGTTATCAACTTCTTGGATGAATAAATAAATAACCAACCAATGTCGGGCAATCCGACGTGAATTTGAGTCCGTTGGCCCTATCCTGCTCAAGAATCTTCTTGATGCAGGGTGGGGTTTACTGCCTACCTTGCGGTGGGTGGGCTCTTGGCTTCCTACCTACCTAGCTAGTTTTTTTCGCCAAGTAGAGAGAAGATTTCACAACAGGAATCGAACCGCCAACCACTCCATTCAGAAATGGGTGCCTCCCCACTATCACCCAGTAGTTTAGGGTCATCTCAGACCCAACTTCTTGGATGATGTTTGGCAAATGAGACACATCATTGAAAGGTTTATTTCAAAGACCTAATCCAAGTGGTGCGTCGTTTTTAGCATGTATACTCTATTTGTATTGGTTGATATGAAATCTTCATTGAACTCTTTTCAAGTTATTTTGTGTGGGTGTGAAGAAGAATAACCTTGCAAAACAACTAGCTATCACTATGTGTTGAACATGCACATCACAATCTATATTCACAACATGCAATTTCAAAATACTGTATGTATTAGAGGTTCACATTGGATTCCAAACCCCTTTAAGAGTTGAGCCACTTCTAGCTCAATTTGGTCTTATACATAAGATAGTCGATTAAGTAAAGGACGAAGGGGCAAACCTAAATGCATTAGCCCAAGCTTGGTTTGAAGTGGTTAGTTACAAGTTTTTGTTGTTGAAATATTCCCTTTGCAAGTGCCTGCTAGGGGATGTTAAACCTACCCATATGAGCTCATGTAGGAGGGGTTTGTTAGGCAGACTTGATAGATGGGCCCCGGGCATTGTCTTTGGGCCCTCATTTTCAATTTAAATATGCCCTTGAACTAGAAATTTTAAGACAATTACTAGTAATTCACGGGAAAATGCTTTCACTAGAAGAAATCTTGTCCATTTCAACCCTCCCTTGCGACTAGGCCATCAAGACTGCCACCAAGAAAATGCACAAACAATTCAATTGGTAGGCAACCGGAAGGCACCCGTGGTGTACCCATGGAAGGTGCCCCCCGATTCCCAACCGAATTGATTTGTTTATGCATTTTCTTGGTTTAGTCTTGATGGCCTAGTCGAAAGGAGGGTTGAAATGGACAAGATTTCTTCTAGTGTTTTGTAATCAACGAATCCCAACTTGGAAGTAACAATACCACTCAATGAAATGAAATTGAAATCGATTTTAAAATCCGGGAAGCCAAAAGGCTAATGAGATCAATGACATGATCTCATTAGTGCTAGGAGATGATTGTGTTTTATCATAAGATAATGTCTTTCAAAGTCTGAAATTAACTTTTCCCGTTTTTTTGAAGAATAAATATAAATTATATTTCTAACTGCTCCTATTTTGAATTTATGTTCAATGCCTTTGGATTGGTGACGTCTATGTAAACTCATGCATCGTGACATTTCATGCATTACAATTTCATTTCATGAAAAAAAAATGCATGAGTTTACATAGACATCACAAACCCAAAGACATTGCATGTATTAAGTTCAAAATATGAAGGCAAAAATATAAGTTATTTTTTTCAAAAATAAATATCAGAAAAAGTTAATTTCAGATTTAAAAAAAGACATTTCCTCATGGTAAACACAATCACCTCCTCATGCTAATGAAATAATTTAATCAATACTATGTGTACTTCCAAGTTGGGATTCCTTAATTACAAATTTCATCTCTCGTGAATTACTGGTAATTGTCTTAAACATTCTAACTCGGGGGCATGTTTATATTGCAAATGGGCCTCAAAGGCAACGCCTGATGAGTATGGGACATTGCAAGTTGAAATATTTCGGTCGGGCAGTGGAGGGCTTTAGTATTCTGTGCAAATTTTTGACAGATATTAGATCAACTATATTCAATATGTTATTTATTCTAGACTAGCAGACGATCCGTATTGCGACTATATTGACTCAAGTCTTAAAAACAATTGTTTGTCGATTGAATGCAACTTCTCCAACACTTCGACTTCAAGAAAGTTAGTGATTCTTACTTCATCACCAAAACTTGATGCATAACATTATTCAGATCCATAATAGTGTTATGTGGGACTAACAATATTCCACAGAATATTCCCGGATATTCCCCACATTCATATTGATGGGGCATGTGCGCTAGCTTTCGTCGTGGCCTTCGGGTCTAACAACGTGGCTGCCCCCCATCCTAGTGTCCCGTCCTCGACGAACCTGTTGTTTTCTGAACCATGTTAGTAATAAAAGCAATTCAAAAACCTCACGTACAGTTCGGAAGCCAAGCCCCTGCGATCCCAGGAACGTTGACGTGGGGCCACTTATGATAAAGTCCACCACTGATATGTCATAGTAACCTTTCGGTGAAGAGACTCTTCATGTATGCTTGCCTTGTTGGGGGGCGATATTTATATACATCTATCTAGAAAACCATAGAGGGTGGAGATCAATTCCAAATGGCATAAAATTTGATGCGATGGATGCATTAGATTGGTGGCCACATTATGATAAATTTCCTACTAATTCCATGGCAATTTGGTACCTAAAACTAAACTGAAAACTGGATTCTTGTGTTCACTTTTGGCTTCTTGGGAAATTAGGGGTTAAACAATGGTTGTGTGCATGTAATACGACACTCAAACTTCACCAAAAAATAATCCGACTCAAAGGAAACCACAAATATGTACCAAACAACTTGGGTCCAATCCAGAAATCTAAATTGTATATTGAGACTTGCTTGTTTCACAAACTTCAAATAGTTCCAATGTTGTTGTGTGACTCGATGGGAAGTCAATATCGAGCCAAGGTGGGCATTGAGATGTTTCCTTCTTGGGCAAAATATGAGCTAGATGTAAAGTTTGAATTGAAGGAACCGAACTTAGGTTCACTTGCATTTTCACGTATTATGAGATCATCTTCCACTCGTTTACGATCTAATAACATAGTTACTACATTAGACATTTTAGGACGGTTGGCAGGCATGTATTGCACACAAGAAAGTCCTATCTTTATCACTTGTGTTATTTCTGTGTTTGTGGTCTCATGAGCCAATTTTGGATCAATCAGATGCCATAGTTCATCGGTTTCATGCATGCTCCATGCCTGTGCGAAACACGTCAATGCTTTAGAATTTGTAACAAGGTAATCTACATTACTACCACTACAAATGTGATTTAGAAGGGATAATCCATAATCAAAGTCCTCTAAAACCCGTATTATCAAACGAGCCAAACTCTAGGTTTAATGTAAAGAAATTTGCAATAAAAGCATGTATTTTGCATAAAACTCAGACACTGAAAGCATCTTGACATCTCAGATGTAAACAATTCAAATAAAGACTATAATCCAAAGTGCAACCACAATAAATGATTAGAGATAAGACTATGAATATGTACCCATTGTAGCAAAATATGTTGCCCCTCAGGTTTCCCAAAATCAATATTCTTTCTCCCGCTTATGATTTCAAGAATCACAATACCAAAGCTGAATGTGTCAATTGATGTTGATATATGACCAAAGCTTGCATATTCAGGCGATAAATAACCTCTGTCAAGACAAACAACCACCACACAATGATCATATTGAGCAATTTGCAAATTTGAAATAATGAGACATGAAACAATGTCAATGCATAAATAAAATGCTAATGTGCAATTGCAATTTATATTAACAACATGATTGATTGACTAGGAGGGCTCCCCTATATTGAGGATTGGGGGAGGATCACATAAACGACTTCTTTCACAAGGTCTATCTTGCTTTAGAATGTAATATTTTTCTTTCTAGAATATACATTTTTGAACAATAAAAAATGAGCTATGTTACATTAATGTTATAAAATATATCAATAAACTATGTTCCCATCACCCTCTAGATCTATGTAAATGCATGCATGGAAATCAATAATACATGTAAAGCCCATTAAAATACTATAGAGCATGTGTGAACTTCAAGACAATTATTTTTTTAAATATATTTTTTACTACATATGTATGAGTTGAGTGTATACCTTGTTCCAATAACGGTGCGGGTAATATGGGTTTGTTCATTATCCAACTCAGGCACAAGGAGCGCCAATCCAAAGTCGGCAACCTTTGGGTTCAAATCTTTGTCAAGAAGAATATTGGGTGCTTTGATGTCCCGGTGTATAATTGGGGGTTGCACTTCTTCATGAAGGTAGGTAAGACCTCGAGCAATACCTATTATGATTCTCAAACGTGTTGGCCAATCCAATTCAAGTTTATTTTCGCTCGGGCAATCTAAACAAACAACAAAAATATGGTCATATGAATCTTCAACACACTAGCAACAACAACGACATTTAATAATGACATACAATGGAAACAATAACAGTGAAACACTTGTTTATGAGGATTTCATTATCTTTAAATACAAAAGTGCTAATGTAAATAACCCACATGGAGTTCAAGCAAAATAATTTGGTGAAACCAACACATTGAATAAATATTGCTTTGAGGTCCATGAATCTCATGTACTATCCTATCAAATTAAATATTTTACTTCAAATTCATATTGTTATTTATGTAGATGATTAAACAAATGAAACATAAATTAAATCTTACCCCATAGTGCTTGGGCAAGGTTTCTGTTTTCAGCATACTCATATACCAAGATTCGTTGATCACCACTGAGACAACAACCCTTCAATTTGATCAAGTTGCGATGTTTGATGCCCGAGATGACTACAACTTCATTCAAAAAATCTGAAAGCACTAATTTTGATTTGATTAGTTGTTTCACAGCAACATGTGTGTTATCCGATAATGTTCCCTACAAAAGCAACGAAACAAATGTCAATCAAAACAAGAATCATAATTATAAGTAATACGCAATACCAATCAAGTTTCAAGACCAAGTGATTAATATCAACAAATGTAAGACAAACAAAATATGCCATTTATTTAGTCTTCAAGCAACACACCTCAAAATACCCGTTATATTTCATGTACCTTATACACCACACCAAACCCGCCTTCTCCAAGCTTGTTATCATGGTGAAATTCACGAGTTGCAACTCTCAATTCACTATAGGAATACATCTTTGGCTTAACTTCTTGCTTCGATAATTCTGAAATCACATCATCAGTTGGACATGTAACATGTTTAGTCAAATTTCATTTGACATGTTGTAATATAAAAATACTTTAAATTTAAAGAATTTTGTTTGAAATTGACAATTGTTATCAAATGCTTCAAAATTATATCAAATGGTTTCTTTCTTGTCAAAGTAGGATTTAGCATGTTTATTTAGCTTTCTTTAATCTTTGTCATTGACATTCAATTGTATGCCACTCTTTAAAAATATTCATACTTTTATAAGAGATAAGGAGAGCCAAACCCCACCAAATGTTACATCAAATACTAAGGTCATGAAATAAAATTTGGCTCTCATGCTATATGTATATAATTGCATCCAACATTCATTACATGCACAAATAACGGAAGAAGTAAGATATGAAGGAGATGGTGCACCTTGTTCAAGTTTACGGTAGGACAAGTTCTTGATATACAATCTTCGAATTATCATGGCAAAAGTCATAATAACCAAAAACAAGAAGCCCGCTATGGTGGAAAGTACAATCTCCAATATATTTGTCGATTGTTTGGAAACTGCAAATAGTTGGAAAAGAAACCCACAAATTGAAGTCAGTTGAAGCACATGACTGTATTCACAACAACATGGAGAAAACGCACCAAGTCATTTGGGACGCCCTGCAAGATTATGGTAGGATTGAGTGGCAACGGACTCTCTCGGACTTAGAAAAGGCCCCAGACGTTGCCTACCAAGATGTCCTTAATGACTTCGACTTGATTTGAGGAGTCAAAGGTCTTATTGTGATATGGAGTAACTTAGTGATCACTTGGAAGGCTAGACCTTAGATGGGCATTATTTCTTGATTTCCCCTTGGGTTGCGTTGGTTTACCTGAGGTGGTTATGTTTTGGTTTCTTTTGTGCAATTGAAATCTTCAATTTGTGCCAAAAAAAGAGGACTATATTCACAACAACATTCTACAAAATATTTTTGAAGCTTGAATTATCTACAAGTTTTGGTATGATATCCAAGCAAAATCCATAATGGTGGCTACCATCCCTCTAATTTTGCAAACATGTCCATATGTTTAGTTGCAGCAACACATTACTTCGATAAGTATATATAGAGATTTGAGAAGGCAATCATTACTTGAGAGTGGCGGAGAAGATTTATTGAATCGACATACACTTGCTTTAAGATTTGACTCAATCTTGGTGCAATATGGATTGCCACCTAAGCTGGATTCAGAGCACACCGAAATATTAGTAGAAGAATATCCTTGTAGGGAATACATATTGAACTAAAATGTAGATCTTCAACATAATGAAAAACTTTCATAACGTGTTTTTGTCATTGCTGCAGAAATTGCAACTTCAATTTGGAACATTCTCCACTTATGAATGGGTAATACAAGAATATAAATTGAATGGGTGATAAGGTGATAATATTCACAAAAGTTGCACTTACAAAAGTACGTTTTGACTTCCAATCAACAATTCAGAGAATGGTCCAGATTTTGCGTAGTTGATAGTAGAGATGTTGTTTTCCACCAAAGATATTGTTGACATAACAAATCCTTGAAAGGGTACTACTGGAAAACTGAGTGAAGTGATTTGATTGTAATCAAAGTATCTGTATATGAATAACAATTCAAGGCATTAGTTATTGTGCCAGACTTTGCCAGAATCAACTTTTTATGTGAACAATTGTGAGGCCATTGTAGTAATGTAACTAGACTAGTGAATTTGAACATGTATGTTGTGAGGTAAAAATGATGAATATACATTAAATTATTAAAGAGGCTATGTGTCGAGTTGCTTTAACAACCATAACTTGTGTACAATCGTTGTCGGTCTTACAATATGCTAAGAATGAAAAAAAATTCATGTATAGGATACTTCTGCTCAATATTACCCAACACAACATATTATGTAATATAGATGCTTTCAACAAATTTTAGCAGCTCTCAACTCAACAATAACACTTTCTCGCAACTTGAATATGAATCTCTAACAACTAAATTAGAATCATGAACATTCTTTAACAATAGCATATGTGCTTTGGTATAAACTTTGAAAACTACTATGATTATCACACATTGAAACATTTGACTAAAATTTTGAACGTATCATGTATGTGCTTTGATACATGCATTCATAAATACACACTCATGTAGGCTATTTGGAATCATGCCATGTGGTGGCCATATGCAATATCGATAAAATCTTGTTGATATTATACATTCATCAATTATTGTTTTTCTTATTTACTACACTTCACCAAGCATATCACTTAATTTGGGGATGCTTACTTACACATTTTGCAGAGATTGGCACTCCAAAACTGAGCTTGGGAATTCTCCTCTTAAAGAATTGTTCCTCACATAGCTAGCCCCAAATTCAAATGCACACAAACATGTATTCAATTACGGCAAGTTACTTGAAAGTAACAAGTCTCAACATAAATAATGCATGACATAATTGTAGCATTAATTACTTTATGAGGTAATGTCAAATCCAAGATCGCAATGGCATGGTAGACGTACAGCAGTTGCAAAGCTGGTAGAAAGTTGCTCGAAATGGTAAAATTGTTGAACTGGTTATTGGAAAGATCTATGGTTGTGTAATTTAGAACACCAGATGACAGCGGAATCATGTTGTCGAAGAAGTTGTGACTAAGATTTCTGAAGTCAACAACAACAACCAACATAAGAAATGAATCAATCTCTTGGATGAATTTGTAAAACTCATTCTACATGTATCAATCAACACTTTCTTTGCACAATTCTATGCGTTTCTTTTCTTTTGGATTAGTTCCATTCACATACCAAGTCATTATTTAATGGTTGGTTAACAAGCTAATCGAACTCAACTCTAAAGGGTCCAAGCGTTCCCATCATGAGCTCAACAGTATATCTAGATTTAACTCAATAATCAAACACAACTTTAAACAAATCCAATACAAAAAGTGCGTAGAGAAATAGTTTTTTCAGTACATAACTTAGGTATTCTCGAGAGAAAATGCATATGACCCTACTTTCATTTTCCCTTGTAATATAAGGTAATAAATATAGTAATCAAGGAAATATAATTTCAGGACTTGGTGAAGAATCATGGAAATAGTGTAGATAGGTCGTACAATGGACTTGTTAGACCTTTAAGGGTTAGAGGGATACAAATTTGAGGATCTTACAAAGTCTCATAAGAAAGGGCATTCATTCCACTGAAGCCGCTGAAGTTCACTGTTCCATTTAGAAGGTTGTTACTTAAGTCTCTGCAACCAATAGCCATGACACATAAGAACATGTACCTAGTTATTGTCTTCCTATGTATCCATGTATGAGAATGAGGATGTTTGTGTTGGGCAGGGCATAAATAAATGCTTGTGGAATTCCTATTCACAAAGGCCACAACAAGATGAATGCCTTCTTCAAATAATATCTTACTTGAATGTCAAAACAAGAAAAAACTGTGAGTTTCAAATTAGAGTTGGGAATATCTCACAAATATGAAAGTTGTAATGAAGTGGTACTCAATCTAGAGAAATCCACCGGTCCACTCAGCTTGTTATTGCTTAGATCTCTGCACATTTATAAACATCTCCATCACCCATAAGTATGTTCAGTAGTGTTTGTTTATTTTTTTTGATTTTCTTTTTTCTTCTTTCCTGATTTCTTCCAAACAATTCACTTCATGTTAAAGATTGAATGACTTGAAAAATCTAATTCTAGATCACATTCCACCACGGATGAATTGGAGAGTTTTGTTTTCAATTTGTGGCATTAAGTCTAGAAAAGACCCCATCAACAATTTGAAGGAAAGATAGAAAACCCCAAGACCACTGATTCAGGGGATGTTGAAGATGTTGAAGTGGTTTCAATATACTTTTGAATAATAAGAGGCTTTCAGCAAATAATGGACATGCCACAAAAGTGGTTTGATTTGATTACCTTGTTAAAGAAAATTTCAAAAAGTGGAAGTGAGGTACTCACAAAGTCCGAAGTTGTGATGATAATAACCCACTTTCAACAGGAATACGCCCACTGAGTTGATTATGACTCAAATCTCTGTAAAAAAATGCTTCAGTAGATTACTTGAATAAACAACAGATAACAAATAATGCCAATGAAGAAAGAAACAAGCATTGGAAAATGAAATGAGCTACTTAGTTTTGCTTAATGAAAGTTACCGCAATCAAAACCCACAACACCCAAAATCATGTACTTGTTGGGTGTAGGTTAAGAGTCTCACACGGAATCAAAAGTGGTGTTAGGGCCAAATATTGGTATTTCTCCACTGAAAAGGTTATGGCTCAAATCACTGTCAAATCGTACATGGCAATTTAGAATGACACCAACACAATATTAGATGCACATATATAATAAATACATGTTAGAGCCCTTGGAAAGTTGGAGTGAAAAGAAAGAAAAAAAGATCTAATTGAATCTAAATCTCTAAAGTTTGAAAGGCTCCTATTACAATGTGAGGTGAACGTGTGATAGTTTTATGTTGGGATGAGATCATGTGCAACATGTTGATTTTTCTTTGTTAGAATCATATATGGAATGTGTTGATTGGATCTATTCCTAGAAAATTGATGTGTGTGAAAAAATACTAGATTCTTACCATAGTAATGTTTTTTTTAGAAGAATAGTGTGTGTCTCACATGTGAGACAACGAAGTGATTTTTGCAAATTATTCTTACCCATAAAATCTCCATTACATTTAAATCTCAGATCTTAAGAAATAACATAATATCAAAATAGTGCTATCATGTGAATTGTAATTGAATAACCTTCATATCCATTTAATTTAAAACCAAGGTATGCAACTCCATTCACTTCTCTTGATGATGTAACAAATTGACTCTTGATTCACAGATGTTATCACATTACAGGGTTGACATTCATTTTTTCTTTTAAATAATTTTCAAGGCATGCCTCTTATCCTAACTACACTTCTTACATTGTGCAAATTTTGGGTCTTAGGGTTTAGGGTTTAATGATCAAATTCAAAATGACATAGATGACGTGAAGTACGATTAACTTACATGGTCCCAAGATTTAGCTGCATCCCAAGTAGAAAATCAAGACTGCCGTTGAGTTGGTTATTGTACAACCATCTATATTACACACATTAAAGTATTCAATGCAAATAGATTTCATGATTGTGTATGGCAGTCAAATCACAAGCATGGGTGCTTATTTTGCAACCAAAAATATATAATATAATATTGAATAAAGCACTTTGTCAATGCTCATGAAGTCAGAGTATGAGTGATGATAGTTCTTAAGAACATATTTCACTTGGTGTATCGGCTAGGTATCTCACAAGTAAGCAAGTGTTGTATTGAATGTGGAATACTTGAATGACACTGGTCCAGTGAAAAGGTTATTTGATAAAGCCCTGTCCATCATGCATAGCATCTGTGAATACAAAAAATTATAATGCAATTCAAATACAAGATGAGAAATTTCCATAAGATTTCATGCATTGACTGATCACATTACACCATTTATGATGTTTATTGTCACAAACTATTCAAAATTACGTTGTGCTATAACATTTTGCTAAGTATAAAAGTTTTTTTAAAAGTAAAGTCACTCATGGTGCTTAATGTCAATACAACTATTTAGCCTTGTCGATAAAAAATGAAATCTATAGGAGAAAATTATAACATTGCATAATTCCATATATTAAGTGACACTAAACATCATAAATGGTGTAGTGTATAAGGTACATCAAATTATACATATAATCATCAAATTAAGATACCAGCTGAATGCCAAGAGTTTAACTTAAATCTAATCAACTGAATTAGAAGCACACAGAAGTCCACAAGAGTGTAAGTTAGATTGCCTTACAGGCTTGTAAGACTTGTTGTTGGAATCTCTCCTATAACATCCAAAGTCCCATTCAATAGATTATTGGTTATATCTCTGCAAAAAAATAAAATGAAACGCGTTGTCAAGTTCAGGTCAAATATATCAGAAGCAGACAATAAGAATGATGTGGTGGGCCTACTCATTTACTTCAAAAACAATGAACCGGGTGAAGTCCAAGACTTCAGGAAAGTTACCGATCATTTTAGGGGACTTCTTGACTTCAGGAAAGTTACCCATCATTTTAGAGGACTTTAGAGAATATACCTCAAACTAATAAAGAAAAACCGAAAGATGTCAACATGTAACCAGGTGGACTTGGAAACACTAGGATCTTGACTGATCATGTTCAAAAATCTCCCCAGACACTGTTTAAAAATACTTCAGAGATTAGAAACTACTCAAAAAAGAGAGTTGTTTATTACATTTAAAGATGAGAAATATATGCTCTCACATTTAATATTGAGGTGGTGTAGAGACAATGATACTTACCAAGATACTTTGCAAGGCTTACAATCCATTAACGACCAACATATGAGTCCTAGGCAATTTTCACGCATAGATGAAAGAACAATGCAAAATTTGCAAGATTTTTAAAATTTTAATTATATAAAAAAACTCTAATGACATAAAAAAAGTCTTCAGGGACACAAGACAATTTCCCACTGGGAGTCATATGCTTGTAGTGATTGTATTCATTGTAATTTCTAACTCAATAAATGTCTAGCTTAATGAACCAAAAAAGAATATAACCATCAAATACTAAGCCAGTTCAACATCAATTCTCTAACATCTACAAGTAGAATTCAACAGGGAACAAAGTTTCAAGCATATTCACAAATTGCTTCTAACTATGGGAATTCTTTCATTATTGTTGAGTTGAACATGATGAATTTAGAAAGTGAAACTCACAGGTCTTCAAGAAGTGTGAAACTCTTGAATGCTTCAGGCAATTCGCCTACTAATGAGAAGGTGTCATTGTTTGCGTAGCTCGTGGTACCTGATATTCCAGTTAACCTGTGCACAAACCCCGACAACATTGAAGGCCGAATCACCATGTCATATTAGGACCACAATGTAATGAACTTGATTTCAAAGTCCACGTAGCCAAAAGGCTTATGGGCTTGTTACATTAGATTCCTAGTGCTCATTATTATCAAGCCATTCACTGTATGACTTTAAATTTGTGTTTACCTAGTAACCCTTTATGTTGTTAATACAGGACCTAACTTAAATAGTGCATTATCAATTTTACTACACTTCAAGTTACAGTTCATTGACATAATTAATTAACATAACGTGAAGATCGCTAAATGGTCAAGGTCTGGTTTTGTGGTTTTAAGCCTTTTCAAGTAATCAAATTCTTCACCCATTTCAATGATGAACCTATGGTCATAGGCGTTGGTTCACATTCCAAATTTGTTGGCTAGTATCTGGCATTCATTTGGAAAATTATCAGATGATCTTTGCAGTGTTAAGACCTTAATAAACTCATTAACGTGTAAGTAATCACATGCTGAACCAAGTAAGCTGTCATATGGATCGTGCATACTGTGAACTCTTCAAGACCAATTTTGTGTTTGTGCAATTTAATTAAGTTTCATGATCAATCAAATGTACGTCCTAAGACTTGATGTGAAGCATTGTGTCTTCGAAGCTAAATGTCAAACTATTAGAAGACTTCAAATTCTGATTTGTTGCCAATTTTGCAACACTAGCAGCCAGCTAAATAAGAGACAGTGATAAGTAATTTACGAGATTTGATTAACATCTGAATTGATATCGCACGAAACTCCAGTCCAATTCGTACATGGGGCAGTTGCCAGTGACCAATTTAGTACGCTAGACAAGCCAGGGTTGCCCTTATTCCATGCTCCAAAGATCTCGACCATTGCCTTCTCTGCAACAACAACAATCACAACTCACCTAGTAAGTCTTAATGGTAGTTCCCTGCAAGGTATGCGATTTCACATACTTATTAGTACCAATAAATTAAAAAACACCTTTTTTTGGAAGGAGTGAATTGCTACATTTTGTATATCGATTGAGCAGTGTTATGGGCAATTGTCATGCTGCCCGGTGACAAAATGTCACAAACTATGGTCATGTTTTGCATCCCTGTAGTGTGGATGAGGATGAGAATTTGTATTATCCTTCCAGTACAGATGCAAATTATTATAGGCACATTGCTAATGTAGGTCTGATGAATTTCCAAGGACACGTTTACATAGAGTACTGAAATTGAAGCGGATGTGGAGTGTTATAAAAGGCTCACCGCTTGATGACAGATTTAGCCTGGCGTTACATGCTCCAAAAGTTGTAACCAGAATCAGGAGAGCTACCAACACCGAGTTTCTTTCCCTGCGTGGTGGCGCCATTTCTAGCTGTGTACAGAATGGCAAAGAGTAATTGAATCAAGCACCAACGTGTATTAAAATACTTGTGCTTTCACATACTTGCAATGAAAAGCGTGAGCCGGTTCACTCTCTTTAACATATCGCAACTCGTTGAAGCAGCTTGAGCTGAAAATATAGAACTCATCATTGCCATGAAAGAATCATGGGGCGCAATCGAATTCTGTGGAGAAACTGACATATCCATATGTACTTGATAAAACATAACCTCATAATTACCATCTTTCGAGAGATTTTAGGCAAAAGCACGCACAAAATACAGTATTAGGTGTCCAGTTGAATTTTGTGATTCCAAATCGAATTTGGTCACTGGGAATCAATGTACAGGTAGATCAAGCGACCAATTACAAGCCAACCGGTTGAAATGGCAAAGAAACCATTCAAACCCTAGGAAAACAAACTGATCACTTTAGTAGGGGATTTAAAGCACAGAATATTCTATACTTTCTCAAGGCGTAACGGATTGTCTATTTATAAAAAGTAACAAAACCAAAAAGCTAGCTCTGGATGCCACATGAACAGAACATAGACTGCACATTAGCACCTCACTGCTGCCGACCTCAAGCTTTCCAAGTTGTGTCTGACCTGGAGGCACAAATTATGAGCACTCCAGAGCCCAACTTTAAAAAGAAATGGACACATGGCGACATGATTGCCCTTCAAGATGAGTTTGTCAACACGGTCCAATTGTGGTGACTTGAGTTAGTTCGTGCTGGAATTGGTGGAATTAATGCAAGAATAACCTACCCAGAGCACTGTCGAACTTCTTCGCGACATTACTTGACCTATGAAAACTGTTCTCTTTTTAAACCGAGTATTTAAGCCCATTCCCTCTCTTTCAATATCCATTTCAGAGTCAGCCTGAAATTGATGAATCAAGCCTGCAGTTTCATTCTAGATCCAAAGTGTGCCCTCTGAGTCCTTTATTATGTCACATGCAGCATCGGTATAGTACTCCGAAACTCAACTTGATGCAACTCAAATCCAAAGTCAACAGTCAAAGACAAGAGCAGCGCAAGGAAGGAAGGAACTTGAAAACACAATCAGCTGCTGACAAATCACCTGGCCGTGGAGACCCAAGCAGCTTGGAAGCAGTGCTCAGTTCATTCCGTTCGGAGAAGCAAAATTAAAAGCTGAAAACAGATCTCGCTCTGTTGGGATCAATTGAAATGTCTGGCTAGTATCTTCCCATCATCAGCAGTTGTATCATGAGAGTTTCAAGTAGTACTTCTAGCACTAAACAAGTTTTAAGTACCTATGAAATCATGGAGGAAATTACAGCAACGCTAACAGGTCACGGACAATTGTAAGTAGGAGTTCTGGGCTTGCGGTTCTCTGCTTCCAATTGCTGTGTGGACGGTGCAAGCTACCTCAATTTACTAAACTTAGAAGACCATTTCATCAGTACAGCAACTTTATCAGTGTGCCAGCTACCTCGAGGAAAACGCAGGAGTTTTTTCTACGCAAAAACTCCAGAATGATCAGAACTCTTTAAAAAATACGACCTTGAAGATGGATTTCTACTACCTAGTACCTACTAAGTTTACACACCTGGGCAGGAAATGTTGTCAACCAAGGGTCCCAAAAGCTGACTTTGATGCTTTGAGAATCATGTCCCAAATAGATTTCTGCCTTTCTTATAATATCCGGGTAGCAGGACCTGTGGCAATTGGCTGGAGAGAGGGAATTATCGCATATCATTCATCCATCGTAGAAGTCCTGGAATAGTATGTTGTCTAGAGGTTGCTTTTTGAAGTTGATTTGACATTTGAATTAGCTTTAGAGATCCCAAATTAGTCTACTCAGGGTCATCTAAGATGAATATGCAACAAACCTATAGGGGTCAAGTTTGAATGTTGGATGAATGAGAGGTACGCTCATATGCAATAATTTCCTATCTCCCATCAATAAGGCTAGGGATGTGACTGTTAGAAGTGGAATGTGTAAAGTGCCTAGTCCATTCTACCTACTGGTCAACCCAAGTACTCAACTCCACCTTAGACCTCCTATCCTCTAGGCCGTCTAGACATTGAGTAATTTTGATTTCTGTTTGTTGTTAACTTTGTCATATTACATCCATATGTCATTTTGCAATCAACTGGTTGACCTGTTTAGGTCAATATGTCATCCATTATAAATGACAGGTCACTTGTATTGAGCGCATGTCGAACATTGTGAACAACCCGTGGTTGACAAGTCAAACACTATAAGCTAGGTCAATCCTTGTTTATCAACCCGTTTAATGGTTTCCACAAGTTGATCAACATGGTCGACTTGTCTTGAATAATAGACAATTGGTTGACCCATCTAATGGTTTAGACATGTTAATCGATGTGATAGACCTATCTAGTGCATTAGACAAATTGATCGATGTGGTCAACTTGTCTTATGTAATAGACATGTTGTATGGTGTGATAAACCCGTCTAAGGGTAGAAGACCAATTGAATTTTGTTGTCAACCGGTTTGATACCCTATGAACAGGGTATCCAAGAGGTCGATGACATCGGTCAATTGGTCCAATACCATGTAGTTACGGCATTGGACCAGTCAAAACATCGTAACGGCCAGTTGTCAACCTTGTATAAGGAGTTACGACCGGTCAGTACGACATGTTGACTACACTATTGTGTCTAATTAGTGTGGGCCACACTAATTCCTAATAAAACACGCTAATTTCAAATTATAATTTAGAGTGGCCCACACTAATTTCAAAGGTGAAAAATTTGTGTGGATTTTGTCGTTTCCATAATTGGATGAACTTCATAATTCCATCCAATTGTGTTTGAAGACTTTCCCCACATTGACCTAACGGAGGTTGTTTGCGGAGAACCCTAACACACACGGATGGATGACATTACATTTTTCATCCAAGGTGACCCAAACACTTGAAATTTAGTGTGGGCCACACTAATTTCCAACCCACGTGCATTTCCCACCCACACTAATTAGACACAATAGTGTAGTTTTCAATACACTCTAAACTCCGTAGTATCACACCTGTGGCAACCAAAGTGCACGTGATATTATGGAGTTATGTAGTGCTAACATGGATGCGTGATACTAGTGAATCAATGTAGCATGTGACACTATTTACCTTCCTTCGTTGAATATTTTCCACCCTATAAGTAGCTAAATTTCTACTGGATGGTATTTTCTAACACCCTATCATTATATATAAATTTTAGAGTCTCATGATTATAATCACCCTATCTTATTTATAAGTAGTAGAAAATCCGTGTGAACAATCTGCACATACATTATGCATACATTACACTACGCAGATATTACTTTGCACTTTACACACATACAACCATCATACTATAAACTTTAGCATAGTGCGTATGGTTCTTGAACCCCCCAAGAAACCTAAATAAGCCAGCCAACCCTTCCATCACCGGATGATGGTACTTTTCATCCAAAGGCGACCGTTTCAACAAATCCATCCACATATCCATACATTTTGCTTATTTTTCATCCAATGCCACTAATGGTAGATGATTTATGTTGAACCTATAAATAAAAACCTAAACTTAATTCTATTTATGCTATTTTACATCTAAATAAATAAAATATCACAACTTAAACCACACTATACATTATATATAATTCCCATATCCATATTTAGAGGACGCTATTGTATATCTAAGGAAAATGTAAAAATTATGTGTCTTAAATAAAATCCACCCTACATTTTCTCGCACGTGGTTTTCTACATTTTTGCTAGTGCCCACCCTAGCATTTATACACATTTTTTCACATACATTTGGGTGCAAGCATGGTAAAGTGGATAGCTCTTGATCCTTGCACATGTTTAAGTGAAAGATTTGATTCAAAACAACATACTAACTTTGAATTTTGTGAAAAAAAAATCATAATTTTTTCTAAAGCATATTGATCTACAAAGCCAAGCAATTTATGTTGACAAAAACAATCTCAAAAGAAGTCTACATATTTTAGAAGATGGTGCAAGTGGTCATATTGAACAAGTGATTGTCAATATTTTGTTTAAAATATGATACATGCAACATTGAAGTAATTTATTTTGAATATTAACCACACTTATTTGAAAGTGGTTTATGTAGATTGTAGATGTTGATAAGTTGCTACTAGCTAGTGGAGATAGCATCTAGTGGCAACAATCCTCTTGAGTGGTCACATGGGTAGGGTGGTCAAGGCATGTATAAGTTGAAGGGGCAACACACATGGTGGATGATCACATTTTAGGGCACCCCAATATTTTGACATTCAAGGGCTAAGAGTTTGAGCGCGTTTGTTGAAATTATGCTATGGCGAGGGCATACATGCAAATGTCTCACTGTCTCTCACATTATACACCATTGGCCTGAAGAAAGGCATGATGTAGTTTTCTAGAGAAAACACACTTGTTCAACTTTTGTACATATGAAGTCTATAGGGATCGAATTGTTAAGGTTTGGAATTTTGTGAGCATTAAGTAACCTATTGAATGGGCTAAAAAAACATAACGAGGTGGCATTGCAAATGGTGTACGTAGAGGTATTTATGAGGGTGGACATGGATTAGAGGACAATTTAAGGATTGATGTGGTTTGTTTGTAGAGAAAGATGGGTCCCTCCCATGGTCTTGCCATAATCGAGGAGGGTTGGTATGCCACAAGTCCCGCCACATCTACCTCCGCAACCAAAGTCGGCACAACCATCATACTGGGGACATCGCGATGCAAACCAAATTGCCCAACACATTCATCTAGTAGGCCACGCCAACCAACAAGCTCTCTCTAAGTCGAATTCCACTGCCGCAAAGCATGCCAAATGTGGGAAGCGTAACAAGAGTTTGCACCCTAAATATTTTTTAGGATTGTCATTCTAGCAAACATTGCTATATACCCTCCAATGCCATGCATGGTGGTTTTAGTTACGCCACTTCAATCAATGTTGGCACCTCCACAACTATGTATGTGGACATGTCCAATGTCATACTTGATGCCATCTTGGACGAAGGGATGATGCTAGATGTTGCACATCATAAGATCCAAAGGCTAAAATTAGAGGCTAAGAGGGTTGAGCAATTTCATGTCACGCAAATGCGGGCTGCTACCGAGAGCCATGCGGCCAAAGTGAAGAATTTGTAGAAGCAAGTGGTGGCATTGCAAGTGGCTCATGCGGTCCCAATCTTCAAACCTATCATAAATATCCAAACATGATCCAAGCAGTAATGGAAGTGAAAAAATGACCAAGGCAAAGCATAACTCTATGATTTTGAAAATAAAGGTCCCGTACATTGTGACTTGGCATGTCCAACGTGGTTCCATAAATCCAGCGTGGACCGGCTAGCTCTTACGTTATAGAAAACCATCACTCAAGTCTTTTGATTCTCATATCAACGTCTATTAAGTTTGTTATGACTTACATGATTAGTTTCTAGTTAATCAGTTAGCTAGCTGAACCAACTTGAAGCATGGGTTAATCTCCTGGCTTCCCTTTATCTGCACAAGCTGTGCAGATTGTTGAATGCTTGTGACGTGATCTAAATACACGTGTCATTGGTTGAATGACAAAGAATTGTGTATGAAACCAAGAGGGGCCATTCACGGTTGGGGTACTACTTTTGGGACAAAGGAATTAAGGACTTTGTCGTATTGGATCTTGACGTTTATTACGATTTACTATGACTTAATTAATAAATTTTAAATAGATAAATAGATAGGTCATAAGATTTATCAAGAAAGTTATTATTTGATATTAAATAATGACTAATAATAGATAAAATCCTTATGAAATAATTAGATAGGTCATAAAACTTGTAGAGAGGTCATATGACTTGTTTTGGCCACATCAATGGCAATTTCATTATTGAAGTGTACATCGGGGGTGAATTGTTTTCCTGTTTTGCATCCTAGTACCTTGGTATAAGTGTCATGTATCCATACATATATTTTATTATGTCCAATTCTAATTCTAAACGTTCCTTTTTCATGTTGCCATGTTATTGTGTAATTCTGGCCATGTTAGGTGTGTTATGTAAGGCTATACAATTGGTATGCAATACACTTTTAGTTCTATTGGTACACAATTGAATGATAAGTGCGAGGAAAAAATTGGGATCATTTCAATTAATTTTTGTTGTCCTTTTCATTCCTTAATCTTGACAGTTATGACAGCAGTCCTGCATGTCCGTTAAGGAATGAAAAGGAAAGCTTAGATAACCCTATTCCTTGTAAATTAACTTTGTCGGTGTACTCATTATGGAATACTAAATGTAGGTATGATCCAAAGTATGCTCCACAATACAAATCTAAGCACACCGACTATGTAAAGTTATCTAAAAAAGTCCTTAAACCGTTAGACACCCAAAAGTAGTACCCCAACCGTGAATGCCCCCAAGAACATTGATATTGTTGTATAAGCTGAGCTCAATCTTTTGTATTTCCATTAGGTTATGGGCCCACCGTACATTTGTATTGCTACGGGTTTTTTTAGAGAGATACAAAAAGGACATTATGCTATTTGTCATTTTGTTATGCTAAGATTTTCTCATGAAATTCCTTTTTTTCACTTGTCTACATTCTCTAAAGTTCATACTAAGATCTAGCAAAACACACAATAAAAAAATCTCCGAACCTCCTTTGCCCAACATGGCCGATGAAGTTCATATCAGTCCCTCTCGTGCAGAACCTTCACAGGAGGAAATCCTTGATAGCCCGGTTGGCAGTAGAACATGTCCTACTCCACCTTCCTTACGTCAAGAATTAGTCAACCTTACAACCATTGAGAAACTTATAGGCGATAATTTCCTGATCTGGAAGTTCCAAATGAGCATCATGCTCCGCGCTAGGAAACTTTAGGAATTGTAGATGGATCTGCTCCTAGAGCAACATCCAAGAATGGGGATGAATGGTCGGACAAAGATGCAGCTTGTCAGTCCTATCTCATTTTCGCTATCAACAATAAACTTGTACGCATGCTCATGAGTTGCTGCACCTCTGACTAGATGTGGCCTCGTTTGTGTCTAGTGCATAAACAAAACGTTACAAAGAATGTGCAGCTGCTACAACAACAATTCTTCAACATGCGCATGAAGTTGGACGCCAAAGTGGTGGATCACATCAACAATGTGGAGCAGCTCGCGAATCAACTCAATGACCTAGGAGAACATGTCTCCGAGCGAAGAGTGACCTGCAAGATCTTGAATACATTGCCTCCACGTTTCCGTCATTTGCAAACAGCTTGGGACAACGTCCCACACCACGACCAATCCATCGAGACCTTGACACTGCGTCTGCTCATGGAAGAAAGACGAAACCATATTCAAGGGTTCCACAATGACGAAGAAGAAAAAACTTTCTTCTCTAGACACGGCCAAGGCTCCAACACCAAGAATCTTATTCCTGAAGCAAATGAGAAGCATCTGGCCAAGATTGCAGAGTTGAAGGAAACCACACGGTGCAAGAAGTGTGGCAAAAAAGGCCATTGGGAACACGAGTGTCCTGACCACATAAAGGACATCGGCTCCGAACGCGAGTGAGAGCGATCCATCCCGAAGGCGCCAACCCTCCAGAGAAGCAAAGCTCACGCCGTCATCAATGAAGACCTCAATGACAAAGATAGCTCGGCCTTTATGGCCTATGTGGACGATTTTCTAGACCATGAGGCGTGGTAAATGCAAAAGATGATCATCAACAAAGATGTTATCTTTGACAAGCTTTCTATTATGGGACCAACTACACCAAGCATATACTATGGTTGTTCTCTTTCCAGGCTGTCGACACGCCACCCATGCACACCACTAGCATTCCAGTAGTTGACTGCCACATTCCAAATGCTTTCCAACCACTGGTCCCTGAAGACCAAGACCACACTAACAATCCAAATGCTGATGACCCACCAACATCACCTCATCAATCACCTCAACAACAACTTCCCCTACCTGCGCGATCTCCCCGACCTTTGTGCAATTGGCAAACTCCATGCATTTTTAGGACTACTACATCCCATGCAACTTTGCAGGCGTTGTGACTAGTGCATGCATCCCCACAAATCTCAAGACTTTCGCAGATGCCGTGAGAAGCCCTGATGCTGCAGCATGGCACATTGCTATGCAATCTAAGTTTGACTCATTGCAGAAGAATGGCATTTGGCGCCTTGTCCAACTCCCCCATGACCACAAGGTTGTCCGATGCAAGTGGGTTTATTGTGTCAAGACCCACTATGATGGAATTATTGCAAAATTCAAAGCGACACTAGTGGCAAAAGGTTGCACCCAAAAGTATGATGTTGATTATGATCAGACTTTCAACCCCGTAGTGACATACAAATCTATTCGCACCATCCTTGCTATTGCGGCACAACGACACATGCACATCATGCAATTTGATATCAAACAACCTTCTTGCATGGAGTGATCGATGCCATTCTATACATGGTACAACCCCAAGGTTTTGAAGATTCAAGTGACAACAACTCTCCTCTCATTTGCTTAATCTTGAAGAGCCTTTATGGTTTCAAACAATCTGGTTGCATTTGGAACCAAACATTTCATGATTTTCTGCTTCATTTTGATTTGGAGCCCACTCCTGCTGACCCTTGCGTCTATATTTCCAAGATTGAACCTCGTCTTATCATCACATTATTTGTGGATGACGGGCTACCATGCTGCCAATCTTTCGAGCAATTGGAATCGCTCATCACATATTTGGAGGAGCATTTTGCCATCACAAGATCATCAACTGATTTGTATGTTGGTCTCCATATTCTTTGACCTCCCACTTAAAACAATCTTCATTCATTAGGAGGTTTACTTATGCCGCATCCTGACATGTTTCGGTTTTGAAGCATAGGAGTTTGTAGCAATCATGAAGGAACTTCAATTGTTGCACACCATTGTAAAGAAAAGATAGTTGATCAAAACCGACTTCTATATTGGAAGTTGGTACATGCGATGAGGGAGCATGCATTAAGGTATGGATTGATAAAATTTTGGCCTCCATAAGTTGAGAAAGATCCATATTCATTGTTGTTCATATTTTGGCCAAACATCGAGTACATGTTTCCATACGATTTGATCTAGTTGGCCAATGGTTCAATAGCCTAGATAGGGTTACCTAAGTGAACTCCAATACACCATTGCATACTCATGTAAAAGGTTTAATTGATATTTTTGTCAAATAAACTATACAATGTAATAATTTGGATTACAAAGTGTAATATAGGTTTGATTTAGTAGAAATCCCTCAAAGACGTAGAATTTCACTTACTGTGAGTCCAACAAAGAGTTCATGAAAAAACCACGAGACGATATCATATACAAAGTGATCACAGTTATTGCTCACCAAATGTGGCCAAGTGACAAGTTGACTCACATTGGTAGACATAATTTTTACTACCAATTTATGAATATAAATGGGGTCTATTTCACTGATGGATTTGTCCCATGCAAACATCCGGAGAAATGTAAGTAGAACATCACTAATGAGTTGGTCATAAGTGCGGTCGAGGATTCCAATGAGCAACCTACTAACCCAGTTCATTGGTTGATCAAGAATATGTACAATGTGATAAATTTCAAGAACAATGAAAAACAAATCAAGGCCTCTACACATGATGTATCATACAATAAGGCCTACATGTACAAGTGGTCACCAATGAATAGATTGAGCATAGGGATCTCAACAAGCTTGTCAACAAAGCACCAAGTCAATCAATCCAAGGTATTGTATGCGTGGTAGTGAGGCAACGATCCCCTGATCTTGTCAACATAACACAAATATAGGATAAAAACATGACAATGATATAGAGTGATGTGCAACAATGGCTATGCAATAACGCCAAATGGATGGGTCTAGTTTCTCCATGGCAAGATCATCAAGGGCTGGTTTGTCAAGCGCTTGATCGTCATCTTAGTTTAGGATTTTATACGTAAACCAATTTCATTTTCTATTGGCGTCCACCAACATAATGTTCACATTTATTGCAGTAAATTACATGTGCATTGTGTCTTGTTTGTATGTCAATGTCATCCGTCAACACTTATTGGTTTTTATTATCAATGACAAAAGAATTTGATACAATATATAACAAATGCATAGTTTATTTTTATTTCCAACTTGATTGTAAGAATCAAAATCATAGTACCAACTAACGTAACATATAGCATCATAACTTGGATACTAACATTCAATATATTCTCATGTTCGCCCCACATAACACTATGTTTTAGTGTTTATGTTTATCATAAATATGGAAGCGTTTGCCTCCAATTAAGGCTGGCATTTCTTTCTATCTATTTTGTTATAATTGGAAGATGATTTCATTAAACAATTTGAAGATGTGGGAAAAAAATGAAATAGAAGATTTGTTGGAATGAATATGTGCTTAGGCATGTAAATTATCTTAAAAAATGATGCATTATACTTTTGACCAAAGAGTTTCAGCCAATCTTCAGTGGTAGAGGTACATTATAGTCTCTTTAGTATTGTCTTTGGAAGAGTCATTATTGTCAAATGAGTTGTTAGGTGACATGAGATTGCTAGTTATTATGTGTTGGTTGAGTTGTTTTATATGAATTATATTATTATTCAGTTTATAATGTAAGCATGTTTATCACTTGGCCGGTTATTGAACCATGTCATGAATGGAGAGCATCTCCATTGATATTATATCATTTTATGGAGCCATATAACCTTATTCGTGACATGCCTCTCATTGGTGGAGCCTTAAACCACCCGACAAGCCTAATCCACGAAATGAAGATTAAACCGCTTTCTTGGATCTTAAATCCTTGACTAATGAGGGGTTCACGTGGACGAGACCCAAAGGAAATAAAGAAAAAGGTCCTCATTATCCTTGACATTCTTCATCAAGTCAAGCTTTGCGAAGAGAGAGAGAGAGAGAGAGAGAGAGAGAGAGAGAGAGAGAGAGAGAGAGAGAGATCATATAATTGGTATTTTTGCTATTGAGTAAGCTTAATCTTTTTCTTCAATCGCATTCTTATATTTGCTAGATTGAGGGTTAGAGACGGCTTGATTGGATTACTAGGTGAGAAGGTAAGTACATTTGAGAGTCAGTATTCATACTCCTTGAATGCTTAGTGTTAGATTCATTCTTCATTCACTTGGAGAAGCATCATCATTTGTAGAGTTGATAAATTTTCGAGGAATATTTGTAGTGCTTTGGAGTATTTTGGAGTGCAAGGAAGAACAAAGAGGAGCTACCTTGGAGTTTAGAGGAGTGGGTACCTTCAAACAACCAGATTCAAGCCCTCGACTATCCGCTTTCTCATTTGTAGGTTTTTATCATTTTCAAGTTTTCAATTTTTTTGGTGAGCTCTAAATCTTATTTATAAACACAAGGGAATGATAAATTTTGAGGTTTGTATTAAAATATCAAGAGGCTTATTGGTGGAGCCTCAACCCACCCGATAAGCCTAATCCACGTATGCAGGCTAAACTGCTTCATTGGACTCTAAATCCTCAACTGATGAGGCTTCACGTGGCAAGGCCCCATAGAGGGGGGATAGAGAGGATGGCCCTCATTTTCTTTGGAATTTTTTGCCAAATCGAGCCTTGTTGTTCGAGAGAGATAAGAAAACTTGACATATCTCATATAAATGGTGTTTTTACTATTTAGTAAAATATGAATTTTTTCTCCAATCACACTCTTATATTCGCTCAATTGAGGGTTAGAAATGGCTTAATTAGAATATCAAGTGAGAAGGGTAAGTGAATTTGAGAGTCAACATTCACACTCCTTGAATGCTTAGTATTAGATTCATTCTTCATTTATTGTGAGTGTGTTATTTATTTATTTATTTATTTGCTGCATGATTTATAAATTATATTTTTCTCATAATGTTCTATACAACAATGTATTATTATACAACATGATGGTATTCAAGTAATTTATCTTAATCCTTTTTTTCATAGCTTCGATCTTCCCATCACTTATTCGATGTTTAGCTTTAAATGATTAATTAGTTATTTTGTTCGAAAGGTACATGATGAATAGGGTACAATTGGCTTCAAATGCCATCTCCTTTATCTCCATTTCTAGTTGTTCATCTTCATGGGCTGACAAATCTAGTGCCCTTTGTATTTTCACTGTGAACCCAGATGAAAATATGGAATTATGCTAGTTTGAAGTGTTGCCCATGGTTTCTTGAATGTCCACTTACATTTTGTACAAGTGAAGAAGAAGAGCTCTAGAAATAGTCATTTCCAATAGACTTGCCTCCGAATGATATTGACATGATAGATAACGAGGATAAGATCGTAGTAAAAGTGGTCAAGCGGAGGGGAAAATGAAACATAAACATGGCACAAAGACCGATGAAGCTAAACCAAATGTTAAATACAATTACCTCAACACAAAATGTAGCATAGAAGGAGAATATAATTCAAGGCCAAGGGAGGGTATTGGAACCACAACAAAACAAGAAGGTGAAGCATCACAACAAATGACACCAGATCTAGAGTAGCAAGGTGGCATCAGAAGCGAGGAGCTTAGGAAAGAGGAGCCTCCTTTGGGAGGTGGGCTCTGGTGGTGTACAATACCTCCAATAAGTATTGGTCACTATCCCAAAAGATGTAGAAACTTGACTGAAAGGAAAATTTTGAAATGGTAGTATGTACTCAAAAGTCCTCCGATTGAGGAGTTGTAAAATGTGTTGGATAGATCATTGAGTCTATTTTCATGGTATATTAAGTTTGCAAAATGAAAGAACATATTTCCGTAGTAATAGAGCTTTTTATAATATTGTATCTACCACCTTGTACTACCACCATAGGCATTGATTACAACCTCCATATGAAAAGGCATACTAGCAATGAGCACGTTGATGGTCTGCAGAGACACTTCTTCCCATACTTGTTGGAGCGTTTCGACCAGTTCATCCCTATTTCTTGGTAGAGACTCCTTTTGAACATCATCTTTTAGAATCTTCCAAAGGTTCTCGATAGGATTTAAATCAGGTGAATTTGCCGGCCATTGAAGCTTCTTCATGCCATGCGCATGTCTCCAAGCACTAGATAGGACACTATGATGCACTGGAGCACCGTCTTCCATAAGGATAAGATTATCTGGATCATCATGCAAAAAGTAAAATCCACTTAAACAACCCTCATACACAATGTTGATAAAATCGCTAGCTATGCGTCTATGAGGTGGCATTACAACAAGTGGACACTTTTGATAACCTGAGAATGCACCCCAAATCATGACAGATGTGTGACTGGATTTGAAAGATGGAGCCAAACAATCTGGGAAGTAGCGTTCATTTGGTCGTCTCCAAACTGTCACATGTCGTGAGTACTTTACAATCTCAAAGCTTGACTCATCTGTCCACATGATGTTGCGCCAATCGGATTCTGTCCAATTCTGATGAGCTTTTGCAAAGTGAAGCAATTGGAGCTCACACATTGATTCGTTCCTATACTGAATTGAAACATTCATAAACTTGAAGTAAAGTAAGAATTTTTTTGGTGGGTGCAATGATCTGGTTGAATTTGAATTTGAAATTTGAATTTATGGCGCTAAAAATCTATACATGGTAGATTTGTAGTACTACTTGGTAGGTAGGAAACTAGAAAAAAGATCACAGGTTATGGATTGTTTCCCACCATGCTCATGAGCCAATAGCAGATAGCCACATCAGCGAGACCCTCTAAACGGATGGTTATGACTTGCAAAAATCCTATTGCAAGAGCAGATAACTGGAACAATTTCAATCTTCTGCAAAGGGTGATCTTGTCTTATAACATGGAATAATAAGAACTCTAAAACTACAAAAGTTGTCTTCATTACATGTCTCTTACATTTTGCTTGCACATGCTTCAATCTATGTACTACTTAGATATGCTTCAATCTATGTACTACCAATCATTTTGAGATTGTCATGCAAGTGGGGTCAATTTATATGATAACTTAGCTTAATATGTAACATGGGTCAAAATTTCAATAAACATGGTTAGAAATTTCTGACTCTTGCTTATGTTGGGTAGGGAATGATACTTCAATTTTTGTGATCAGCAAATCCATTAGAAACCCTGGAACATTTTTAACCTTTAGAGGACGTGGGGTCTCAATATGCAGCCATATACACAATTTATACGGGCTTCACAAAGTTCAGAAATCGTATTTAATGTACTATGTGTTTGCAATCTTATAATTTACATTGTTTTATGTCAAGGAGAAAATATAAATATACTCATATTAAGCATTGATGATCAAACTACCACATATGTATTTGTATCAAAGGGCACCCATGCTGCATATTTGAACTTAAATCTTCAATAACACCAAATTGCTTAACTTATTCAAATAGTACAAGTCTTGGAGAATAAGTCGATTTTAAGTACTAGGGTCATTTTTGACATGATTAGCTAAAATTGAAAGTATGTAGTTCAAATACATTTTATTTTTTGCTTGGAGAGGCCTAGTCTGCACCTCTTAGATGCTTAGGGGTTAAGCAACGAGAAGATTGTTCCCTTCACCCTCCACTACAAGCATATGAATCCTAGGTAAATTCCATGCATCGCGGGGAAATTTGAGAATCTACCATAGTGAAGATTTGCATATTCTTTCACAAACACATGACGATTACCCTAGGACTCATATGTTGTTAGTACTTCCGATTTTATAAGGCAGTTATACATCGGTGATTCACCTCCTAGGTGGGTAGACTTGTACATGGAGACTCGCAATGGAGGCATGTGGCAACTCTTACCAAGACTAGACTTTATCAACTTTCATTGAAAATGAGAAAAATAATGAAAAAAAACCTAGGATCATTCAAAGGAAGTTCTAGTTTATGCGAACCCCAATTTCCGGGTTTCAAAATGGGATAGTCCACATGGGTGCCACTCATCGTATCTTTACGTAGAGGGTAGCAATTTGACTCTTGAAATGATGTTGATTAAGTGCATATGTTACGTTCATCGTTGTTGCATACACACACACACAAAAAGGAGTTTGTGTTTATTATGGTTTCCTAGCCATTATAATAGCCTCACCCAATCCTAAGATTAGTTTTTTTATTCATGAAATGCCACATTCATAAACATAACATTATTCAGATTCATAACAGTGTTCTGTGGGATTGACAGTATTCCATGAAATATTCCCCACATTCATACTAAATGTGGGGGAATATTCCGTTGAATACTGTCAGTCCCACAGAACACTGTTATGGATCTGAATAATGTTATGAATAATCTGGTTTATTCAGGTACACCAAACTCTTGATTGAGTGTGGGTGGAGTTGCATGTGTGACTACTTGATTTGAGGGTTCGCTTATGCGTATGAGCGGCATCTTTCAAGTGGAGATCTAGAAGGTTAAATCGAATCGGCAATTTGGTGTATATGTTGACTATCTCGCCCACCCTTGCAGCTTGCGTGGAGGTTGCTTGGTTCAACTCTAATATCATTTGTGGACAACGTTGGTCCAAGGTCTAGAAGGTACAAGTCTTCAAAAATCATGTTCTATTTTTTCAAGTCCTTGTCAATGTGGACTTTATTGACGGTAAGGAAGATGGGGATGAGAAAGGGAATTATTGCATACAAGAGCAGAGATAGATAGATAGATAGAAACTCCGGTCCTTTTTTAGTAAGGGGCCGGCGTGAATAAAGTGTCCGTTCATAATGCCAATGACCCGATGCCCACCGGACAAGGGGACATTGGGACAATACTACTCTCCCCTTTCGAGGATGGACACTATAGTGACACACTATACTAGTTCCTAGCTAGCCACTAGTGCCTTGAAGATACCGGACATGGTATCCCCCCAAAGGGCTTTGAGGTACCCATACAACAAGGTACAAGGACCCCCCACCATAGTTGGGTGGACTAAGGTGGTGAGCACCACGCCGGCACGGGGAATAGAACCCACAACCTCCTCATTGGGGGCCATGAGCCCTAACCACCAAGCCAAGGCCCGTGGTGCCTCATACAAGAGCACCTCTCATCCATCCAATTAAATACTTGTCCCCCTATACGATTGTGGTTGATTCATCTCCAATGACTTTGAGTGGACTAATTAGGGGTCTTTAAAAGTAATTTATGTGTCAAATCAACTAAAATTAACCCTCGGAACTACATATTATTTCAAGACTTTTGTGTTGGATGAATGAGAGGCACTCTCATATGCGGTAATTCCCTCTCTCTCCGGCTAATTGCCATAGGGGGACATTAACCCTTCCCCTATGAACTTTTAGGGGAAGGGGTTGAAGATAGGATAAGGGGCGGGGCCTGTGACCCGCGACCCCTGGGTAGCCCTAAGAAGAAAAAAATTGATTTTTCCTTAACTCAAAAAAACGTTGCTTGCCCCGCGCGACTTCAAAAAAAAGTTGCAGTTGCATTCTTGAAGGCCACCTTGTCCACGAAACCCATATTGAGTGCACCTCAACTTCAAGGTCCAAAATCCAATACATATGCTCATGCCCGAAGTGAAACAATCCATAAAGCATGTAATCAACTTGGAAGTAAGAAATATGAAAAATAAATCCATATTAGCAACGAGGTGATAATTTTGAGACTCACCATTTGAAAGGCCTTTGTCATTTTAAAGTTGAACTTAGATTAATGTGCTAATTTTAGACAATTTTTTTATAAACATTAATTAATGCCTTCCCCTTTCACAAGTATTCATACACATTCAACTAATTCAGCATGATTACTTATAATTGAGCATAATGAATTAGAATTAACCCATTAACTAATTAGGCTAATTAAATCAAATAATGCACTTACTTAAATTATTTATGATTTATTTCAAAATTGAGGATTGATGTGCTTAATTACACTTGTTTAGGCTTTATTATGCTTACAACTAGTATTTAGATAGTTTCGAACATTGTGGCCAATTCCAACAAAACTGGTGGTTGATATCATCCTTCAAATTCCCTTGATATTGTGAATTCTTCCCACAACTTTGTTGCTATAACACAATATTCAAAATTTTGAGAGAGTGGGATCCTCTCAAAATAATATTGTCCATTTGTCAACCTAAAAGTCATGTTAGGTTGATAAATATTAGATTATACTTCAGATGTGTAGTTTCCATTAAAATGAGAGTATGTTGAGCTGGGGAATCGACTCATTTAGGTTGAGTCGACCTAAATGAGGACAATATGTTAGTCAATTTAGGTTGAGTCGACCTAAATGAGGAAATATGTTAATCAATTTAGGTTGAGTCGACCTAAATGGTCAATTTTCGGCAACCCATCACTCCGCAATTTACGGTGGGAAATCAAATGTTATTTCTTTTTCTTGAACTCTACAACTCTCCACTGGTTTTCACTTCATTCCGGGATTAATAGTTTGCTTTATGTACTCTCAATTCACTGGAAAACTCTCAAAATTTTGAATATTGTGTTCCATGGTTCATACTGTAGTACCTTTACCACTTCAGCACTAATTGAATTATTTGAAGGAATTCTTTTTTGGCAACTGTATTTTTAAAATCTCAAAAATCAATATGGATTTTTTTTCTTCTTTAAATGCGGGATTTCCAAAATCTAAAATAGGCATAATAATATTTATTTTACTATAAATAATCAAAGTGGTAAAGGTACTACGGTATATGATTTCTATTGATTTTTTATCATGCATTTATGACCATATAGTTGTGATTTTGAACTATGTTTTTTTTGTTATCACACAATGCATGCATAATTCCAAACTATCAAAAAGTTTGGAATTACCTCAGTACCATTTTTAATTAGATTTGATGTGCTTACTTGCACTTAAATTGGGCTTAACATGTTTGAATGTGTATGAAAACTTGTAGAAACTTAGGCTTTGGCTTCATTAGGTTTAATACGCTTAAACAGTTTGAATGTGTATGAATACTTGTGAAAGGAGTGGACATTAATTAAACTATCATAAATGAATCAGATAAAATTAGCATATTATTTTAACTTTTATTATAAAATGACAAAGGCCCTTTCAAATATTGATTCTCAAAAATTATCACCTCATTGCTAATGAGGAATTTTTCCATGCCTCTTACTCCTCAGTTGATTACATGCTTTATTGACGGTTTCACTTCAAGAATGAAAGCCCAATCAATTGCTTATTTATGAAGTGGAAATGAACATATATAGTGGATTTTGAACCTAGAAACTGAGGTGCACTCAGTATGGGTTTTGTGAACACGGTGACCTTCAAGAATGCAAGGGCAATTTTTTTTTCCGAAGCCGAGCAGGGCAGGATGCATCTTTTGGTCGGGTTCTGAAATTTTTGAAATTTTTCTCAGCGGCTGCCTGCGGGTTGCGGGTTGCGGGTATCGGCCCGGCCCTTGACCTGTCTTCAACCCACGCACACATGTTGCTACCCGGACATTAAAAGCAAGGCAGAAATCTATTTGGGACATGATTTTCAAAGCATCAAAGCCACCTTTTGGGACATGATTTTCAAAGCATCAAAGCCACCTTTTGGGACATGATTTTCAAAGCATCAAAGCTACCTTTTGGGACCATTGGATTGACAACTTTTCCTGCCCAGGTGTGTAGTAGGTACTAGGTAGTGGAATCCATCTTCAAGGTCGTCTTATTCATAAGAGTTTCAATCAGTTTGGAGTGAGTTTGAGAAGAAACCTTTGCTGCATTTCCCTTGAGGTAGGCACTGATGAAGTTGCTGTTCTGATGAAATGGTCTTCTAAGTTAAGTAAATTGAGGTAGCTTACATCATCCACTCGGCAGTTGGAGGCAGAGAATCTCAAGCCCAGAACTCCTACTTACAATTGTTGGTGACCTGATAGCGGTGCTGCAATTCCCTCCTTGAATTCATAGGTACTTAAAACTTGATTAGTGCTATTGAAAATCTCATGATACAACTGCTGATGATGGGAGGATACTAGCCAGACATTTCAATTGATCCCAACAGAGCGAGATCTGTTTTCAGCTTTTAATTTTGCTTCTCGGAGCGGAATGAACTGAGCACTGCTTCCAAGCTGCTTGGGTCTCCACAGCTAGGTGATTTGTCAGCAGCTGATTGTGTTTTCAAGTTCCTTCCTTCCTTCCTTCCTTGCGCTGCTCTTGTCTTTGACTGTTGACTTTGGATTTGAGTTGCATCAAGTTCAGTTTCGGAATACTATACTGATGCTGCATGTGACGTTATCAAGGACTCAGAGGGAACACTTTGGATCTAGAATGAAACTGCAGGCTCGATTCATCAATTTCAGGCTGACTCTGAAATGGATATTGAAAGAGAGGGAGTGGGCTTAAATACTCGGTTTAAAAAGAGAACAGTTTTCATAAGTCAACTGATGTTGCGAAGAAGCTTGACAGTGCTCTGGGTAGGTTCTACTTGCATTAATTCCACCAATTCCAGCACGAACTAACTCAACTCACCACAATTGGACCGTGTTGACAAACTCATCTTGAAGGGCAATCGTGTCGCCATGTGTCCATTTTTTTTAAAGTTGGGCTCTGGAGTGCTCATAATTTGTGCCTCCAGGTCAGACACAACTTGGTAAGCTTGAGGTCGGCAGCAGTGAGGTGCTCATGTGCAGTCTATGTTCTGTTCATGTGGTATCCAGAGCTAGCTCTTTGGTTTTGTTACTTTTTATCAAAAGACTATATCCCTTACGCCTTCAGAAAGTATAGATTATCTGTGCTTTGGGTCCTCTACTAAAGTGATCGATTTGGTATCCTAGGGTTTCAAATTGTAATTGGTTCTGTTGCCATTTCAACCGGTTGGCTTGTAATTAGTTGATAGTTCTACCCGTACATTGGATCCATGTGACCAAATTCGATTTGGAATCACAAAATTCAACTGGACACCTAATACTGTATTTTGTGCGTGCTTTTGCCTAAAGTCTCTCGAAAGATGGTAATTATGAGGTTATGTTTTATCGAGTACGTATGGATATGTCAGTTTCTCCACAGAATTTGATTGCACCCCATGATTCTTTTATGGCAATGATGAGTTCTATATTTTCAGCTCAAGCTGCTTCAACAAGTTGCGATATGTAAAAGAGAGTGAACCGGCTCACGCTTTTCATTGCAAGTATGTCAAATGACGATTCAGATTAATACACGTTGGTGTTTGATTCAATTACTCTGCCATTCTGTACACAGCTAGAAATGGAGCCACCTCGCAGAGAAAGAAGCTCGGTGTTGGTAGCTCTCCTGATTCTGGTTACAACTTTTGGAGTATGTAACGCCAGGCTACAGCTGTCATCAAACGGTGAGCCTTTATAACACTCCACATCTGCTTCAATTTCAGTACTCTATGTAAACGTGTCCTTGGAAATTCATCAGACCTACATTAGCAATGCCCCTATAATAATTTGCATTTGTACTGGAAGGATGATACAAATTCTCATCGTCATCCACACTACAGGTATGCAAAACATGACCATAGTTTGTGATATTTTGTCGCTGGGCAGCATGACAACTGCCCATGACACTGCTCAATCAATATACAAAATGTAGCAATTCACTCCTTCCAAAACTAGGTGTTTTTAGATTTATTGATACTAATAAGTATATGAAATTGCATACCTTGTAGGGAACTACCATTAAGACTTACTAGTGAGTTGTGATTGTCGTTGTTGCAGAGAAGGTAATGGTCAAGATCTTTGAAGCATGGAATAAGAGCAACCCTGGCTTGTCTAGCGTACTAAATTGGTCACTAGCAACTTACCCATGCGCTTGGACTCGAGTTTCGTGCGATGGGTATCAAGATGTTAATCAAATCTCGTAAATTACTTATCACCGTCTCTTATTTAGCCAGCTGCTCGTGTTGCAAAATTGGCAACAAATCATAATTTGAAGTCTTCTGATAATTTGAAATTTAGCTTCGAAGACACAATGCTTCACATCAAGTCTTAGGACCCACACTTGATTGATCATGAAACTTAACTAAATTGCACAAACACAAAATTGGTCTTGAAGAGTTCATGATCCGTATTACAGGTTACTTGGTTCAACATGTGATTACTTACACGTTAATGAGTTTATTAAGGTCTTAGCACTGCAAATATCATCTGATAATTTTTTGTATGAATACCAGATACTGCCCAACAACTTTGGAATGTGGACCAACCCCTATGACCATAGGTTCATCATTGAAATGAGTGAAGAATCTGATAACTTGAAAAGGCTTAACACCTGACAACTAGATCTTGACCATTTAGCAATCTTGACGTTATATTGATTAATTATGCCAATGAACTGTAACTTGAAGTATAGTAAAATTGATAACGCACTATTTAAGTTAGGTCCTGTATTAACGACATTAAGGGTTACTAGGTAAACTCAAATTTAAAGTCATACAGTGAATGTCTCGACAATACTGAGCACTAGGAATCTAATGTAACAAGCCCATAAGCCTTTTGGCTACGTGGACTTTGAAATCAAGTTCATTACATTGTGGTCCTTATTTGACAAGGTGATTTAACGTTGTCGGATTTTGTGCACAGGTTAACTGGACAAAGCTCGAGCTACAGAAACAATGACACCTTATCTTTAGTAGGTGAAGTGCCTGCAGCAATCACAAAATTGACCCTTCTTTCATACCTGTGAGTTTTCACTCTCTAAATTCATCATGTATAACTCAACAATTCAGGAATAATTCCCAGAGTTGAAGCAATTTGCGATTAAGCTTGAAAATCTGTTCTTCTTTGAATTCTACTTGTACATATAATTCTTACCTTCAGAGAGTTGATGTTGTTGGCTTAGTATTTGATGATTATACTATTTTTTAGTTCATTGAGATGGACATTTGTTGAGTAAGAAAATACAATGTCTACAGTCACTACAAGCATATGACTCCCAGTGGGAATTATCATGTGACACTGGAAACTTGTCCTACATCAATAGAAAAAATAAATTTTCAAAAATACCTCAGCGGTACATTTACATTGTTCTTTCATTGACACGTGAAAATTGCCAAGGACTCATATCTTGGTCAGTAATGGGTTGTGAGCCTTGCAAAATGTCTTGATAAATATCACAGTCTTTGCACCAAGCTGGCAAGCTCAATATTAAATGTGATTATATATCTATATGTATATATATTTGTTCTCTCCAAATAAACAACTCGAATCTTTGAATAGTTTATAATATCTGAAGTATTTTAAGTATATGAAAAAGTCCACCAAATAACATTACTAAGCAACTATGGCCCTAGGAATGTAACCATGAGATGTTGGGAGCTCCGTCTAAATATGAGTCTCCTTGTGAAAGATTTGTGCATCCCAAGGTTATGTTCTTAGGATCCACATAACATACACACACTGCTTAGTAATGTTATGCACATCGTTCTTGTTGTCTCCTTCTCTTAAATATTTGACTTGAACTTAACAACTCATCATTTTATATTATTCAGAGATATAACCAAAAATATATTGAATGGGAATTTGGATGTTATAGGAGTGATTCCATGTGCTCTAATGCACTCTATGCACAATTTGACTGTACCTTATACACTAGTGTGAATAGTCAACGCATGCAATCCAACGGAAACAAAAATCATCTTGTATTAGAATCACATTATTTTTGCATTCACAGAATGTTATGCATGATGGGACAGGGATTTGTCAAATAACCTTTTCACTGGACCAGTGCCATTCAAGCATTCCAATTTCAATACAACACTCTTTTACTTGTGAGATATCTAACCTATACACCAATTTATTTTTATTTTGCGGAATTATTGTCACCCATACACCGATTTCATGAGCATTGACAAAGTGTTTTGTTCAACATTAAATTATATATTTTTGGTTGCAAAATAAGCGCCCATGCTTGTGATTTGACCACCATACACAATCATGAAATCTATTTGCATTGAATACTTTAATGTGTGTAATATAGGTCGTTGTGCAATAACCAACTCAATGGCAGTCTTGACTTTCTAATTGGAATGGAGCTGAATCTTGGGACCATGTAAGTTAAACTTACTTCACGTTATCTATGCCATTTACAATTTAATCGTTAAACTCTAAATCCTGAACCCTAAACCCTATTTACATTGTACAAATGTTGGGTCTAAGTGTAGCTAGGATAAGAGGCACACCTTAAATTTTATTTAAAAGAAAAGTAGAATGTGAATTATGGCAGGTGATAACATTTGATCATTAAGAGCCAGTTTGTTACATCATCAAGAAAAGTGAAGGATGCTCAAATCTTAAGCGAAAGTGTATGGAGGTGGATATCTTGGTTTTTAATTAAATAGATATGAAGGTTATTTATTTGCAATTCACATGCTAGCACTATCCCGATATTATGTCATTTCTTAAGATATGAGATTTTAAGGTATATTCCAAGTTCAATTTTCCATGGCCTCTACCTACAAAATCAATGTAGAATTCAATTATTTACAAAAGTCTATTCATATTGTGATGGAAATATATATTGGAAACATTGCAAAAAGTCTTATCAAGCTCCCTTGAGATAACTATAGTAAAGGCGCCTACTCTTGATCAGAACCCCATTGGTAATCTATAGGGTACCGGAATTTCAATCAGACTTGGATTGAATTTCAATCAGGCCAGAACCAATAGTGTCATGACAAATGTCTTGATTTTGAGTGCTAAAGTGAGGAATGAGCAGTTTCGACATACTCTAGACATTGGTACTAATTTGTTTGGGCCAACTTTTGGCTTCAAAAATTCACGGCAATTTCAATCTAAGGAATAGTTGTCCTCTTGATTTCTATCTTCCTAAACGGGAAAAATCTGCACTGCCTTATTATACTTCTCCAGATCTGTCGCAGAATCTCTTATAGGCGCCTCTACTCTAGGTAGGTTCAAATGTGGAATCTGTAGCTGTGAGTTTGTGTAGTAACAGTTTCAAGTTGTGTATTCAAGTATTATATAAGGTAGAGGGTGCTAAATCCAACACCCCATCCAAAACCAACACCTATAAACGCCTCCCAATTGCCAACACTCTACAACCTTGAACCGTTACCCGGCGGTGTAGGAGTGTTTGGGCCCACGGAGTGACGGTTTTAGGTGCCATGGTGCCACCTCATAGCGGCCTCCACTACTTCCACGTAGGGTAGGTAACGGGCCCCACTCTATCTTGGGTTGGTTCAAGGTGGGATTAGGGTGGCTTGTCAATGCCTATTCTAGCCATTCTATTCACAACGCCAAGGAGGTAGGCCCACAAAGCACAAAAGGGTCATTCCCCGGGATGCAAGGGGGTTGGTTCCCGGGATACAAGGGGGTCGGTTCCCGGGATGCAACGTGATGGTTTTGCAAGCGAACCGGGTGGGATCATGGAGGTAGCCGTGTGGCTTTGCATACCATTACTACTTGGGCTTTGATGTAGTTTGGGTCTAGTACCCAACTATGTTGTGATGGTTCTAGACAATGAAGGTGGGGGTCCTCATCATATGCAAGGTTGCCATACACGGGGCCTATGGATTGGTTTAAGGAAGCTAGTAGTTTTGACTTTGAATATTCATCAAATATTCAATTGAGACTAAAAATATTTTTTCTTTCTTGATACCTATGTTTAGCCCAAAGGCTAATATGAATATATATTTTTTATATCAACCACATACCCATATGTATGTGCAATAGCTTAAAGTGTTGGTTTAAGCACCCTCTACCTTATGTGCATCTAATATTGTTGTGGTGTCGTTCTAAATTGCCATGTATGATTGACAGTGACTTAAGCAATAACTTCTTCAGTGGAGAAATACCACTGTTTAGCCCTAACTCCACTTTTGCTACCGTGTGAGACTCTTAACCTACACCCAGCAAGTATATGATTGTGAGTGTTGTGGGATTTGACTGTGGTAACTTCCATCAATAAAAAACAAGTAGCTCATTTCATTTCCACTGATTGTTTTTTGCTCCAATTGGCATTGTTTGTTATTTGTTATTTATTCAAGTAAGCTACTGAGAAAGATATATATATATACCTATACATATCGTTTACAGAGATTTGAGTCATAATCAACTCAGTGGGAGTATTCCTGTTGAAAGTGGATTACTATCACCACAACTTCAAACTTTGTGAGTACCTCACTTCCACTTTTTGAATATTTCTTTAACAAGGTAATCAAATCAAATTAGTTTTGTGGCATGTCCATTATTTGCTGAAAGCCTCTTATTATTCAAAAATAAAATAGAATAAAACCACTTCAACATCCCCTTAATTGGTGGTCTTGGAGTTTTCTATCCTTCCTTCAAATTGTGTTGATGGGACCTTTTCTGACGTTTATGCCCACAAAATGAAAACAAAACTCCAATGCAACCTTGGACAAACGTGATGTAGACTTAGATTTTAAAGTCATACAATCTTTATCATGGTTTGCATTATTTGGAGGAAACCCAAAAAACCAAAAAAAAAACAAACACCACTGGACATACTTATGGGTGATGGAGATGTTCATCAAGCTTTTCTAATGGTGCAGAGATCTAAGCAATAACAAGTTAAGTGGACCTGTGGATTTTTCTGGATTGAGTACCACTGCACCACAACTTTCATATTTGTGAGATATTTCCAACTCTAATTCGAAACTTATATTTTTTTTCTTGTTTTGATATTCAAGTAAGATATTATTTGAGAAAGGCATTCATATGGTCATCACCTTCGTGAAAAGGCATTCCAAAAGCATTTATTTATGCCCTGCCCAACACAAACATCCTCATTCTCATACATGGACTACATAGGAAGACAATAAATATTTACACATTTTTACATGTCATGGCTATTGGCTGCAGAGACTTAAGCAACAACCTTCTAAATGGAACAGTGAACTTCAGTGGCTTCAGTGAAATGAATTATCCCATTTCTTTTGAGACTTTGTAAGACCCTCAATTTCTATCCCTCTAACCCTTAAAGGTCTAACAAGTCCATTGTACGACCTATCTACACTATTTCCATGACTCTTTACCAAGTCTTGAAATTATATTTCCTTGATTTGTAAACTTCAAACGTACTATATTTATTACCTTATATTACAAGGGAGAAATGAAAGTAGGGTCATATGCATTTTCTCTCGAGAGTATCTAAGTTATGTATTGAAACTACTATGTCTCTATGCACTTTTCTGTATTGGATTTGTTTAAAGTTGTGTTTTATTATTGAGTTAAATCTAGATAGGATCAATTAAGATACAACTATCAGAGACATAGTTCACTGTTCAAACTAATCCAAAAAGAAAAGAAAAAGGATAGAATTGTGCAAAGAAAGTGTTGATTGATACATGTAGAATGAGTTTTTCCGAATTCATCCAAGAGATTGATTCACTCCTTATGTGGGTGGTTGTTGTTGACTTCAGAAATCTTAGTCACAACTTCTTCGACAACATGATTCCGTTGTCATCCGGTGTTCTAAATTACACAACCATAGATCTTTCCAATAACCAGTTCAACAATTTTACCATTTCAAGCAAATTTCTACCAGCTTTGCAACTCCTGTACGTCTACCATGCCATTGTGATCTTGGATTTGACATTACTTCATAAAGTAATTAATGCTACAATCATGACATGCATTGTATATATTGAGACTTCTTACTTCAAGTAATTAAACACATGTTTGTGTGCATTTGAATTTGGGGCTAGCTATGTGAGGAACAATTCTTTAAAAGGAGAATTTCCCAGCTCTGTTTTGAAGTGCCCATCTCTGCAAACTGTGTAAGTAAGCATCCCCAAATTGAGTGATATGCTTGGTGAAGTGTAGTAAATGAGAAAACAATAATTGATGAATGTATAATATCAACAAGATTTTATTGATATTGCATATGGCCACTACATGGCATGATTCTAAATTGCCTACATGAGTGTGTATTTATGAATGCATGTATCAAAGCACATACATGATAAGTTCAAAATTTTAATCAAATGCTTCAATGTGTGATAATCATAGTAGTTTTCAAAGTTTATACCAAAGCACATATGCTATTGTCAAAGAATGTCTGTGATTCTAATTTAGTTGTTAGAGATTCATATTCAAGTTGTGAGAAAGTGTTATTGTTGAGTTGAGAGAGCTCTACTAAAATGTGTTGAAAGCGTTTATATTACATAATATGTTGTGTTGGGTAATATTGAGCAGAAGTATCCAAAATATGTGAAACTGTAATTATAAGCCATATAATTGCAAGACTGACTATAATTGTACACAAATTACACAGTAGCTAAGCGACTAGAGTCTACAAACAAACTATAATAACCCTCAAATATTTATAATTGATTAGGCTACCTATATTTTACACATTTTCCCTTGATTGCCCATGAACCAACTTCGGCTTCTTGAGCCTCGTTGATCATCCATAAAGTTGTCCAATGAAATTTTATATAATTAAAATGTTAGTGATAATAAAAAAATGTTAAAATAAATAAATATCATAAGTTGATCTTGTAAATTTTCATTCCACATGTGTGATTCAAAGGGGGGGGGGTCCTTATATTGTGTTCCTGGGGGGGTGCACTCATAGTAAATTTTGGAGACACCTGCGACAACCACTTATTTTCAAGGGGGGTATTATCTTTAAGAATTAGAATATTAGGAGTCCTTAAAGTAGGGAAAAATCTACTCAGCTTAAAATTTCAATACCCTATTGGTAATTAGAAATCTAGAATGCATTCAATATTAAATACCTTATTTTTCTTACAAATTTTTGATAGCCTTTAATTTTTAGCCGGGGGGGGGTGCATTGTGAATTGGCATTTTAACAACGGGATTGCATTGTTTGGTATGGCAAGAAGAAAATACAATAGAAATTAATTACACCAACAAGATTGTAATAGAGAATGCAAGTAGATTGCAACCTTAAATTTAGTGTGTTAGGAAACACAATTGTCCAACATTTGCAGGATAGCAAGAGTTTGTACAACATTTGCAAATGAATTTCAAACATCAATTATTGTCTCAAATATACCCCTTCGTGTCAACGTTTAAACATAATGAATTTCAAAATATCTTTTATGAAGAGAAACCTCCATGGAATAAAATTGAGCCTTCCATCATCTTTGATGAAGCAAAATATGGTCCCTTACACATGTTACATTGCATGGTTTTTTTATAATTGGTTTCCAACATTAATTCACCCTCTATATTTTATATAGAAATCTTCAAAATTTTACCTCGAATGAATATTAAATGCCCTATATTTTATCGCACGTTGTTTCTAAAATACCGCTAGTGCCCCCCTCCCCCCGGGATTGTGTTGAATTTCATTGTAAATGTTTTTTGCATTTGTATTTTTTTAAAATAAGTTTTGAATATTAAACCCTAAAGCATAAAATTTTCTTTTGCTTTGTTTTGACACCATATGTCACTTTACAAATGTATCATGCGAAGTAATCCACCAATACTTAAATTTTAATTCATTACAAAGTTAATTTGTACATGAATGTACTCATGAATACCACAAGTACAACGTCTTAGATTTATATGGACAATTTTGTGTAACCGGTCAATTAAGTTTAACTAGTTCTCGCAATTAGCCTCATCCATAAGAACTCATAAGATTTATTTTGGGTGATCTACATTATCTTTGCTCAATGTATGTTAATCATTGAACACCTCACAACATACATGTTCAAATGCACCAGTATAGTTACAATTGCTACAATGGCCTCACAATTGTTCACATAGAAAGTTGGTTTTGGTGAAGTCTGGCACAATAACTAATGCCTTTGAATTGTTGTTCATATACAGATACTTTGATTACAATCAAATTACTTCACTCAGTTTTCCAGTAGTACCCTTTCAAGGATTTGTTTTGTCAACAATATCTTTGGTGGGAAATGACATCTCTATTGTCAACTATGCAAAATCTGGACCACTCTCTGAATCATTGATTGGGAGTCAAAGCGTACTTTTGTAAGTGCGGCTTTTGTGAATATTAACACCTTATCAGCTATTCAGTTTATATTCTTGTATCACCCATTCATAAGTGGAAAATATTCCAAATTGAAGTTGTAATTTTTGTAGCGATGGCAAGAATACATTATGGACTATTTCATTATGTTAAAGATCTACATTGTAGTTTAATACGTTTTCCCTACAAGGATATTTTTTTACTAATATTTTAGTGTGCTCTTCATCCAGCTTAGGTGGCAATCCATATTGCAGCAGGATTGAGTCAAATCTTAAAGCAAGCGTATGTCGATTCAATAAATCTTCTCCACCACTCTCAAGTAATAATCATCATCTCAAGTCTCTATATACAGTTATCGAAGTAGTGTGTTGTTGCAACTGATTATATGGACACGTTTGCAAATTACAAATATGGTAGCCACCATTATGGATTTTGCTTGGATATTGTACCAGAACTTGTAGGTAATTCAAGCTTTAGAAATATTTTGTAGAATGTTGTTGTGAATAAAGTCATGTGCTTCAACTGACTCCAATTTGTGGTTTTTTTTCAACTATTTACAGTTTCCAAACAATCGACAAATATATTGGAGATTGTACTTTCCACTGTAGCGGGCTTCTTGTTTTTGGTTATTATGACTTTTGCCGTGATAATCCGAAGATTGTATATCAAGAACTTGTCCTATCGTAAACTTGAGCAAGGTGAACCATCTCCTTCATATCTTACTTCTTTCATTATTTGTGCATGTAATGAATGTTGGATTCAATTATATACATATAGCATGAGAGCCAAATTTTATTTCATGACCTTAGTACTTGATGTAACATTTGGTCGGGTCTGGCTCTTCTTATATGAAAGTATGAGTATTTTTAAAAAAGTGGCATACAATTGAATGTCAATGATGAAGATCAAAGAAAGCTAAACAACATGCTAAATCCCACTTTGACAAGAAAGAAACCATTTGATATAATTTTGAAGCATTTGGTAACGATTGTCAATTTCAAACAAACTCATTTAAAAATATAACCTATATTACAACATGTCAAATGAAATTTGACTAAACATGTTACATGTCCAACTAATGATGTGATTTTCAGAATTATCGAAGCAAGAAGTTAAGCCAAAGATGTATTCCTACAGTGAATTGAAAGTTGCAACTTGTGATTTTCACTATGATAACAAGCTTGGAGAAGGCGGGTTTGGTGTGGTGTATAAGGTACATGAAATATAATGGGTATTTTGAGATGTGTTGCTTGAAGACTAAATGAATGGCATGATTTGTTTATCTTACACTTGTTGGTATTGAGCACTTGGTCTTGAAACTTGATTGGTATTGCGTATTACTTATAATTATGATTCGTGTTTTGATTGACACATGTTGTGTTGCTTTTGTAGGGAACATTATCAGACAACACACATGTTGCTGTGAAACAACTGATCAAATCAAAATTAGTGCTTTCAGATTTTTTGAATGAAGTTGTAGTCATCTCAGGCATCAAACATCGCAACTTGATCAAATTGAAGGGTTGTTGTCTCAGTGGTGATCAACGAATCTTGGTATATGAGTATGCTGAAAACAAAAACCTTGCCCAGGCATTATGGGGTAAGCTTTAATGTATGTTTCATTTGTTTAATCATCTACATAAATAACAATATGAATCTAAAGTGTAATATTTAATTTGATATGAAAGGACATGAAGATGGAACTCAAAGCAATGTGTACTCAATGTGTTGGCTTCACCAAATTGTTTTGTAGCATATCAAGTACAAATTATGTTTTGCTCGAATTCCAAGTAGGTTGATTATATTAACAAATTTGTATGTAAAAATAAAGAAAACCTCAGTAATAAGCATATCATTTTTATCATTTTCATTGTATGTGATTATTAAATGTCATTGTTGTTGCTAGTGTGTTGAAGATTCATATGACCACATTTTTGTTGTTTGTTTAGATTGCCCGAGTGAAAATAAACTTGAATTGGATTGGCCAACACGTTTGAGAATCATAATAGGTATCGCTCGAGGTCTTACCTACCTTCACGAAGAAGTGCAACCCCCAATTATACACCGGGACATCAAAGCACCCAATATTCTTCTTGACAAAGATTTGAACCCAAAGGTTGCTGACTTTGGATTGGCGCTCCTTGTGCCTGAGTTGGATAATGAACAAACCCATATTACCCGCACTGTTATTGGAACAAGGTCTACACTCAACTCATACATATGTAGTAAAATATATATTTAAAAATATTGTCTTGAAGTCCACACATGCTCTATAGTATTTTAATGGGCTTGACATGTATTATTGATTTCCATGCATGCATTTACATAGATCTCGGGGGTGACAAGAACATAGTTTATTGATATATTTTGTAATGTTAATGTAACATAGCTCATTTTTTGTTTCTCAAAATGTATATTCTAGAAAGAAAAATATTACATTCTAAAGCAAGATAGACCTTGTGAAAGAAGTTGTTCATGTGATCCTCCCCTGATCCTCAATAGGAGGGAGCCCTCCTAGTCAATCAATTATGTTGTTCATAGAAATTGCAATTGCACATTGGCATTTTATTTTTCCATTGACATTGTTTCATGTCTCATTATTTCAAATTTGCATATTGCTCAATATGATCATTGTGTGGTGGTTGTTTGTCTTGACAGAGGTTATTTATCACCTGAATATGCAAGTTTTGGTCATATATCAACGTCAATTGACACATTCAGCTTTGGTATTGTGATTCTTGAAATCATAAGCGGGAGAAAGAATATTGATTTTAGGAAACCTGAGGGACAACATATTTTGCTACAATGGGTACATATGTATAGTCTTACCTCTAATCATCCATTATGCCCGTGCTTTGGATTAAAGTCTTTATTTGAATTGTTTACATCTTAGATGTGAAGATGCTTTCCATGTCTTATTTTCATGTAAAGTACATGTTTTTGTTGCAAATTTCTTTACATTAAACATATAGTTTGGCTAGTTTGATAATATGGGTTTTAGAGGACTTTGGTTATAGATTATCCCTTCTAAATCACATTTGTAGTGGTAGTAATGTAGATTACCTTGTTACAAATTCTAAAGCATTGGCATGTTTTGCACAGGCATGGAGCATGCATGAAACCGATGAACTATGGCATCTGATTGATCCAAAATTGGCTCATGAGACCATAAACACAGAGATAATAGAAGTGATAAAGATAGGACTTTCTTGTGTGCAATACATGCCTGCCAACCGTCCTAAAATGTCTGATGTAGTAACCATGTTATCATATCGCAATGAAGTGGAAGATGTTCGCATAATACGTGAAAGTGCAAGTGGGCGTAAGTTTGGTTCCTTCAATTCAAATTTTACATCTAGCTCATATTTTGGCCAAGAAGGAAACATCTCAATGCCCACCTTGGCTCCAAAACTAATGTCAAGTGGTGGTAAAGGTTCTAATCTAGGCTAAATTATGATCTAAACAAATCTAAATAGCTACTGTATAAAGCAACGGGAAAGTTGGTGAGGTCAAAAAAGTAGTTGCACTTTTTGGAAAAGTCTCCCAACACCCGCATTGGAAACCTCTTTGATACCTTTTTGAAGCTTCTATATTTGATTAATTATCCATTCATTCACCCTTGCTTTGGAAGCTTTTCCCTTCTTGTTGAGGTAAATTTGCAGGTACTCAAAGGATACCCTCCTAGCAATGCTACTTAATATTATGTGGCCATCAATCTAATGCATCCATCGCATTCTTTGAAAATACTTACATGAAGCTCATGACCTTACATAGAAGGTCCAACCATATAGATGTGTTCTTCAACTTTGTGTCAACAATTTTGCTTCATGAATGTTTCATATCATTAAAGCAAACTTAAAAATCTCACTTTATGATTGATCTTGATTATACGTAAAACCCTAGGGATGATAAGGGTTAACCACCAGAGTTTCCGGAATGACACACAGATCTACAACTAGCCCCAATTGTTTTTGAATTTTCTTCTTTAGATCAAGGTGACATGGATTAGGTTGGCTAATATATAATTGGATGAGAATCTGAACCATGCTTTCATCCAATTTATCCAACTCCACGCGGCCTCACCTCACGAATTCCATCCACTTGTCACCGGGTGTGGGTCCCGGTGCTACAGTGCCACTTCACTCTACCCTTGACAATTCGAATCAAAGATGCAATCCAGTTTTTTCTTAAAAGACAGCCAAGAGTGGAAATCCATTTGTGCACAATTTATTGTACGAGTTCACGTTCACTGAAATGCCAAGGCGAATTCTGTGACACCATTGACTATTGTTGCTAAATTTCCTAAAGTTGCAATTTTGGAAAGAGTTAGAGCTGTGTAGATCTGTAGAAGGTGGAAGGGCGAGGGAGATAATCGCAACTGAGTCCGTGTTCAATGAGAACCTTGTACACAGAGTATGTGCTCCAGAATTGCCAATACATGAGAACAATCCTACACCATGAGGCTTCTTGCAGAGAGTGAATGAAGAATTCTTGGAGTGGAATGCTACAATGAAAGTCAGAGCTCCATCTACCCACACGTGAGGAGGCACAGAGAGATAAAGAGGCGAAGTTCACTTTGTGTCGAGTGAGCTTGTGTGGCTCACTTTCCTCTAGATGCTAATTTTCAATGTTTGCCCAGTTGAGATGCGCCATCCGAGGAAGTTGGAGCTGGGAAAGAGTAGAATTAGAGTTTAATTAGTGAGCGTGTTGCAGTGAAATTATTCAACCAGAATTCAGCAACACTTGCAATCTTAGTGACAGTTAGTGCCAATTAGGTGAGTGTTTGTCACCCAAGAGCATGCTGGCCCAGTTGATAGCTAGTGTGAATGTAGCGTGGGTGTGGTAGAGACCTGGAGTTCCTTCTCTCTGTGTGCAATGTTGTATAGGTATAGCTCGTGCTCTTCCTCCTGTCAGCGAGTTGTGCAGCAGGGTTAGGGTTTAGGGTTTAGTTTTCCATAAATCAAAGTACAATAGTCTTGCTCTTACTCTTGGAGCTTCAAGGAGTTGAGCAGGATATGGCTTATGTGAATGAGAGAAAGTCGTTCTCTCTATAATTACTGTGACGAGTATAGAGTTTAGTATGTCATCACTCAATTATAGATTGCTTGCCCTTTGAGCTTCAAGAAGAATTCTGAGCCAGATTCTGGCGTATATGACTGTGGGAAAGTTCTTCTCTCTGCAGTTACTATAACAAGTATATTATAGCTTAGTATTTCGGCAATCAGTTACAGTAGTCTTGCTCTTAGAGCTTCAAGGAGAATCCTGACTCCTGAGCCAAATTCTGGCTTATGTAAATGAAGGGAAGTCCTTCTCTCTACTGTTACTGTAACAAGTATTGCACTACTCGATGAGTCATTGCATGTTGGCTACTAGCACTCTCGATGTTGTAGATAATACGTGAAGAACATATTGCAAATTTGCAGGACACGCATTTGCAGGACACAAATCACCAATGTTCTGCATGTCCTGCCCTGAACCTTCAGATATTTTGGATCTGAGATTCGAAATAAAAACCAGTAGCCACCAAACATTTAGGTTCATGAAGGTGTATTCATTGCTAATATGTACATGGAGAGATTGAATGTCGATGGAACCATTCACGAAGTGGAACAGTTCGGTATGGATGCGGATCACTGAAATTTTCTAGAGAAGGTGACAAAGTTGCGAATCTTACAAGGGTTCAATTATTGGCACTAGGGTATGAGGTGTGAACGAAGCATATAGTAGAGGCGCTTGAGTTCCCACCTCATCTTGCACTTCCTTTTGCTTGTCTATAGGTTTTACCGGTGAAGATATATTTTTCACACTGTTACAATCTTCACATGTGATGCAACATCGAGAGTTCTCGTTCGTGGTGATTACGAGTCCCTAGATGAGTGTTCGTTGGTGTGGCCACCGATGCTCTTCGTGTGTGTGCATAGGGATGAATTATTAACAGAGGAATCTGAGGATTTGCGCAGATGGCTAGCAAACAAGAAGAAGATTGACATTGTGAAGCACATCCCCCTGGTTTGCTCCGAAGGCTACGCTCTCTGGGATTTGTTCATACTCCCACCAATCGGGACTGCATTCGCAGCTGCCATCACGACTGATGAAAAGACCTTTATGGAGGCCGGATATCGGTGTGTATACGCAAGTGTGAGGGATATCTGGGACATTAAGGCAGGCAGAATTCCTGAAAGTTCAAGGAAAGACCTGGGCTTGCTGCGGTACTGTGGAATGCCAAAGAGAGGAATGGGTGGGCCTTCATGTTGAGCTCTTGGTGATGATGGTACCTGTGTTGGACAAGGGGTGTGCAAAGCTTCCCAACCGGAGGACTATTTCCACGGTCACATTGTCGGTGACTCCCATGTGGGCATCTCCATAACTACTTCGGAGAGCTTGAAAGCGGTTGATGGGTCATCGGCCATTAACCGGAGGTGGAAAACCACTCATTTGCTGTTTGAAAATGTTTCTTTGTCCCAGCGCTTGGATCAGTGTGTTAAGTCCAAAGATCCTCATGAAAGAGAAGAAATGCTTTGGCTGTCGTCCCGTAGCAGCAAGTTGGTGCCGAAGAGCAAGATTAACGTGGCCTTGTCCAGTGAGGAATTTTTAAACTCACTGGTTCCCTTGGTGTGCGGGTCAGAGCTTTGTGACTCACTTGCAGACGATTCTAGCTTCTCTGGGGTTCGCACAAACCCTTCCAGCTCCAAGGATTATTGGTCTCACAAAACTTGACTACGATGTTCTCGCTCTCAAAATTCATACGGAGTACTATACAGAAATTTACCTTCAGTTGGTTTCCATTCAAGATCAAGTCAAGGTGGTTGGTTCTTATTCTAGTCGATACATGACTAGAGAGGTTGAGAGTGAGATTTTGAAGAAAAGATCAACCTTTTCATTTGGCGGAAATGAGCCTCTTCCTCACTCGTCTTCACCCCACTCCTCCCCTTTACACTTGTCAAGCTCTCAACTTGACTCGGTCCGAATGTTGAGCTCTAGCTCTCGTTTTGTGGGTCCCAAGTCAATGGATTTTCAAGCATTCTTTGGTTTGTCATCAAGAATTCTCCTAAATTGTTTAGTGATACTCTCCCTTAATATCTCACTTGAGCATGTCCACTTTACACTCGCTCAAACTATTGCGAGCTTGGGGAATGGTCAAGCTCTCCGTAGTTTGAGTTTCGATGAAAGCTTGAAACTTGACAAATCCAAGCATCAAAATCCCGCAAATTGCAAGTTTGAGCTCTCAACTTGCGGTCTACTGTAAAGGAGCCCTTCATATTAAGCAAAGATCATAGCAACAGTTGTACAGAACAGAACTGTGGCCAGCCGGTGGAGGAAAACAACTCACGTTCTGTTTAAAGAGGTATGGATTTAGGGTTCAGGGTTTTAGGGTTAAGGGGACCTATGTGATAACTATGATACTTATCCTTTTGCACTCCCAGCATCCTAGGTGTGATCTTGAATGCCTTCTATTCCAGATCCATTTTTAAAGCTCTGACATATGCTTATTCAGGAGATCGATAAGATCGATTGTTCTGCTGCACCATGGCTCAATCCTGTTCAGTTTGCACTTCGAGGTATCCAAAAGAGTGAGATCGAAATGGAGAGGCAAGAGCAGGAGTTTGAAGATTCCGAGAACAGTCTAATTGAGGAGGTAGATTGGTGACATCATCTCTCAACTCAACGACACATTAGTTAGATTGACATGGTATAAATTTGAGATTGGTGTTAGGGAATTATTCTCAAATTCCTATATAACGGTTAAGACGATGACTTGCTACAGTACTGTGTAAACTGCAGCTGGAGGCCTTTGAAGCAGAGAGTCTGAAAAAAGTCACGGAGGAATTCAAGGAAACATCATCACTAAGAAGAGCAAGTTCATGAAGGCCTTGAAAGCCTTGAAAGCAGAGAGTCTGAAATTACTTGAGGAATTTGAAGAAATCGCCACTAAGGAGAGCTTTTATGCAGCAACTTTGGACTATCAATGGCAAATATTTTGCAATAGGTGTTTTGAATTGATTGAAGCTCTTGTAGAAACTTATTCAACCTGACATTGACTCGAAGTCCCTGAGTGACATGTATGTCGACGCAAAACGGTGCTTATCTTTCACTTGAGTCCTCATGTGGGATGTATTTACGCACATGTGATTTACACTTTTGCACAGTTCTTGTGGTGTGACAATTAACAAGCTTGGTATTGTTGGAAAGGATGAAGGAAGGAGTGGGCATGGCAATGAAAACGCTGAAATCTCTACAGTCTCAGAACAACCTTCAAATGACTTGGAAGCCGTGTCTGGATGTGTTGAATTTGAAAGCCAAGGAGGCTATTTCGCAGCTGAGAATGCATGAGCAACATAAGAAGCTCAAGCAGGTTCTTATAGTTAGCTTCATTCCTTATTCCTCACTTGTACATAAATTTATATCTTCTGCTTCAGAATTTAATCTTGCTGAAGTTGCTCGGTCCACATGCCTTAGTCTTTCAGAAGTAGCCGTGAATCAACATTGGCTTGAATATTGAACAAGTTTGATTGCAATATTGCAGCAACTTCAAAAGTTTCGAAAGACACAAATGCTGCTTTTGGAGACTTTTGTAGAGAAAAAGTTCAAGTTTGTACTTGAGATGAGGACTGCCAAGGAGAAGTTTGAAATGGGATTGCGGTGCATTGGTGAGAATACTCCAAGTGCGACAGATCAGGTAATGTAGGCAACCTGATGAGGGGAAAAATTTAATTGTTTTATTTGTAGAGGTTGCATTTTTCTTATACATGCAATCACACTACACCGTTTATGGTATCTAGGGTCACGTGCACTATTTGCGAAGGGCCTAAACTAGATGCCTAGAGGTCTCAAAGTGTCATGCCCGCTAAATGCCAATATGATTCCATTCGTCAACATAAGTAACTTCTTCAAGTGAAAATTAATCTACACTGACATTTAGAGTAGCACATTGGGATACTTTAGATGATAGTCTTGTGTGGTAGTGTGCATATTTTTGAGCGTACTAATGACAAGTGTCATGTGTTTTGATTTTAGTATGCAAGAGGAAGATATTTGTGTACAATTGTCAACTTGTAGACCATTGTGTAACATAGGCATACACCTCATAACACTATTCAACATACTCGTGCAAAGATATTAATAAATACACTTGAACGCCAAGTGTCATGAAGTGACACTAGTGGTGAAGTTGTTGATCATTAGTGTAACCTAGCATATGCCTCAAAATAGGGTAAGTGACACTAAATACCATGATACTATTACGCATGTGACACTAAATACCATAAATGGTGTACACCATTTTTGGTATTTAGTGTCACTTACCCTATTCTTAGAAATGACCTGAAATTCTTCCATAGCTCAGTTATTGTGGCGATCAGTAACAGTCTGGAACAGGCATGTGTTGGGAGGAACGTGGTAAATAACCCTAAATCATCAAACAGAAATAGTACGAGTTACCACAATATCCAGGAACACAGTAAACGAAGTCGCCTTTCAGTACAAGTTCCTCAGTGAATAGTAAATAGTGCACTAAAGGCAAAACAAATTTGGGAAAAGAAACCCGGTGAGGTAAGGTCAGCAGGCTAGAAGAATTGACATAAAATGACGAAACACAACCAGTATCGCCAAGCCATGTGTATTGTAGGCAACCTCGACGAGTTACAAATCTAGACTAATCAAAGAAGACGCGGCAAGGTGCATATGACGATTCCAGGTAAGGAGTATAAGACAATAGGAGGAATGTTAGAGTAGACAAGAGGGAACTTCCTTGACATAAAAGATCACGACACCCCTAACGAAATGTCTAACTGAAAGTAGATTTAGGCAGGGGGATGCATCACGCCTTAATAATGAAGGGTCATTGATGATAGGCTCATTGATTTCCAACCATCCTATAGGATGGAGCAAGAGGAATCTGAGACGTGCAATAACAGCGCTGGCCCTTGCGACATTGTGTTCGGAATGCGGTGGAAGCTGGGATTGTGTGCACATCAATGAGAGCTCGCTGCAAAGAAGAGAACCAGGTGCAAGTTTGCAAATTGGTGAGAGGAAGTCCAGGGTTAGTGATCATGTATGCAAGAGGGACATACGCGTATACACGGAGAGGAAATGGGGGCCAAATGGTTGCACCTGCATTCGCGAAAGGGAGTAAGACTGGCAACACGTCTACATCAACATCAGTGGCACTGGAAGTTAATTTAGGAGATATAGTTCGAACAGGAACTATCAAGCCAGAAGCTAGGAGATATAGTTGGGAAGTTGAACGAGGGGGTGGAGGGAAAGAAAGGAGTGGGTCCTAGTAGCTTGGAAGGTTGGGAATGGGGCGAGACGATGTTCAGAGAGAGAGAAGAGACAAACGACATCACCTAGAAGCAGGGTATATAGTTCACATAAACCCCCAAAACACAATATCCAGAGAGTGATAGACACGATTACGAAGGTGGCAGAAGAGCGACTTAAGGAGGAGGTTGAGGAACGGCTTCTGAGGGAGCAAACCAATGCGATAGAGGGAGGAGTTCAGTTAGCCTTAAGAGCTCTAGAAAAAGATTGTTCAACAATAGGACTAGTTACGGGGGGAATGACACCATTAGATATAGTACAGGGATTGACGAGCAGAGCCGCCAAGGGCAAAGAGAACGCAATGAAGATTTTCCTGCTTCGGAGCGGTGTTCAGAGGAGAGACCGCCCGCCGAAGGAAACGCAGGTAAGTGGTAAAAGATCATTTGACTATGGATTTACATGACTTCTGATGCACCAAAGTTCAGAAATGGAGACTTATTTAGAAATGTGTGATTGCTTGTTTGGGTCTAAGGGGCAAATCAACGCAGCGTTTATTTCGAGAAACATGAGAATCAAGCAGCCCAGAAAACCAGTGCAAAGCGGAGAGGAAGGCAAACATATGCTTATTCCGATTATGACAAAAATATGATGCTCATATAGGAGGAAAGGAAAAAGGTCAAAGGACGACCTAATGGAAACAATGACATGGTAAACGAGAGAGGGGAGCCGTTCGGGGAACTGTGGACCGAAATGAAGAAATGGATGTACGACATTGGTGTGCGCTGTTTCCCTTGGGAATCGACATGGGAGGAGCAAACAAACAGACTTGAACACATTTTGGAAGAGAATATGTGCGCAATGTCCAGGTCATTGGAAAGACTCTCCCATAAAGTCACAGGTACTGTAATTTTGACATTCCTTCATGCAGTTCATTAAAGCTAGGTAAATAAGATGTCATCATGAATACATAGCATGTTGCATGATGACAAAGGATGTTGATACAAATGAGTTACATTTTGAGGAACGCGAGATGTCGGGCCAAGCAGCTACGCACGTCAGCGGTGAAAGCAAGCTTACTATACTGCTTGAAGGAATCGTCACTTTGGGCACTAGCAAAGCAAGAGGATGATCTTGTCGTGCAGCAAAGAATTACAGCCGCAACTAAGGCATCACATAGCAGGTGTAAACATCACCGATACGGATGCGGTGGGTTGCAGGGCTTCGTGAAAGCGTTTATGAGTGGTCCTTAACGCATACCCCTAGGATAGAGTTAGAATCAGCTGATGAGGAGAACTATGTGTAGACAGAGTGTGCTTGAATTCTTCCATTCGTTGGTGGTGCCATTGTCAGGGGGTCCCAGATTCTAAGGCATGTAATGATAAAGGAGACCCTGTTGGTAGAATGGAGGCTTGAAAGATATGTACATTTAATGTAGTGTTAGAGAGAATGCGGAAGACCAGCGAAAAATTTGGGAATTTGAAATCACCTTTAAGAACTAAAAAAACAAAACTTACTCATTTTAGTTTGGTTGGCAATGTATGAGATATACTATATAAAGTTCTTTCATGCCGTGAACATGCTTGGAGGCATACATGTAATGGTGAATGTAGGCGTGAAGTTGTTAAAAAACGAAATGTGTAAGAGCTCTCCGCTCCTCACCGTGGATATAACACTGAAGTTAATGGTTATAAAAAATCTTACAAATCCTCAAAGACTGAAGAGTACAACACCATTTATTTTACTGATTGCATGTGTTGTATGTATGGCAGTTCACGGTATACCATCGCAATCCAACTGCGGAAGAGTGCCAAGTTAAGAAATATGGTATCTGGGATGATGTCATTCAATATGTGAAGAGTCATGACTTGAATTCGGTGAATGTCAAAATTCTTAGCAACTACCGCAACAGAGCCCCTCGAATGTTAGCGGACGCTGATCCAACGCTTATTGCACCCACGATTACACACATTTCAAAGTATTACACACCGGTGATCTATAGACAGGTGGCTCACATGGGAGCTTAAATCAAACAGGCTGAGACCGGGCCACGCAACGATCATCACCAGAAACTGGTACATCTGTTGATAAAACGATAGAGCGGGAGATGTGCTCAGTGGAGGGAGATATCAATCAGGGCGAAACACTGTGAATAGGATCTGCATCCATTCACAAATGTAAGCTTGTGAATGGATGGCTGGATATGGAAATCCTCATGAGGCCCAGTAGCAACCGCCAGGAGTCGGAATACCCAAGAGAGCTTGGTTGGCCATAAATTTTTAACGGGGTATTTTACAGGCAAACAATGGTGCTCCGTGAAAGAAATAATGGAAGAGCAATGAGATACCAGGATCCGGATGGAAACACCTTGACAAAACAGGATGATATCTTCCATCAGTTTCTTCGACATTAAAGACAATGTTGCTCTATAATGTCGTCCCAATGTCGGAGTTCTCAACACAACAGTCTCTCAGAGGTACACTAAACATGATAGTTAGTGTTATATAGTATTTTATGTCACTATTGTAACTTTTTGGGTGACACTTCTTATGAATAAGTTTACAAACACTGTCATGGATGATGGATGAGTTCATCCATTGGCCAAAACATTACCTTCTCTTGTCAGCAACTTGTGATGAAATATTGTCATGGATGATTGAAATTTGGATGAAAAACCATTTGGTATATGACAGTAATTGCAACACTGTAAATCTATAATCCCTCAAAAAATTCACAAGGAATGGCAAATAATGTTGGATTAATACTTAGTGTTGGTGACACTGTACCGCAGCTTACAATTAGTATTGAGCAAGACAATAAGCTTGGTGACACTAAATATCATATTTAGTGTAGCTCTCTAACAACCCTCAAGTAAAGTATATGCACTGCCATACCATCTTCACGGACTTCAAACAAACATCTTCACACCTTTATTCAAAATGGTAACTAAAACCCCAAAACCTTCATACAAAACTGGTCACACTTTTCACTATAGCACTCTTTGCGCTATGTGGTCTTTTGCCCTCCGGTGGTACACTACATATTGTATTTAGTGTCATGGTTTTTCATGTACTGAAATAACTTTTTTAATGGAAATTCTTATGAATGACTTTACAAGTAATGTCAACCCAACTTATTTTTAGTTCATCCAAATGTCAATAACTGGTATTTAGTAATTTTGGACTTTTGATGAGTTCAAAAATAAGAAAGCAGTTTTTGAAAATGTGAACACTTGTGCTTCAAGTGTAGTTATTTGTATTTGCCATATAGCCATTATGCAAGTGATTATATATTAAAAGACCGTGTTCATGATGTGCACACACATTTGGCACCCTAGTGGAGATATTGAAGTGCGGGCATGGTGGCTGTTAATCAAGAATTGGCCAAAAAATCCAGAATTATCTACCTACTAGTCTACTGTTGGTGACACTACATGGGTGGTTTACAATTAGCATTCAGCAAGACAAATAGAATTGGTGGCACTAAATAAAAAATGGTGACAATATATCTAGTGTAGTGTGCCTAACTTATCTTGACACCCACAAATGTGGAAATTGATAAAACCAGCCGAGAACAGTGGAAATGTATCCCAAATCCATTGTGCATTTATTGTACGAGGTTCACATTGACTGGAATGCGAAGATGAACCCCATTCACTTCAGTGTTACCATTGTTGCTAATTTTCTATAGCTGCAATCTTGGAATGGAGCTGTGTAGATCTATAGAAGGTGAAAGGGCGAGGGAGATAGTTGCAACTTTGTGTTAAATGAGAAGCCTTTACACAGAGCATGTGTCCCAGAATGGGTTTCATATGAGAACACACCTACACTATGAGGCTTCTTGCAGAGAGTAATTGAAAAATCCTTTCAGTGGAATGATGATACGATGAAAGTCAGATCAAGATCTACCCACACACGAGGAGTAGAGAGAAGGAGCGACAATTTTTGTGTTAAGTGAGCTTGTGTGTCTCATACCTTGTTTACACACATAACACTTTGCCATTGCCATAGTAATTATAAGACAAGCATTGCCATGGTAATAGGGCAAGAGAGAAGCAAAGTAGGATGAAGGAGAAGAACTTTACTTTGCCGTTACACCCAAGTTGTCATCCACCTGACAACGGCAATTTCAAGTGCCGTTGTGACGGTTCTACGGCATTGCAATGTCATACAATTGGCTCCCATCACTTTGGCATAAAGTTTGGCAAAGTTGAAGGACTAAACTTTATGATGTGAACATGTTCCCATAATTCTTTTCTGGGATTTTCTTTTAATCAAGTCCACATATTGAACCTTGATTGGTTTACGTGTAGGACAAAGGACTTTTCGTTACAGTAACAATATACACTATATGTGCGAACATTGTTATAGTTGGATGGCCCTACTCCGACTTTAACGGTAACAACAAAAATTTATGTGTGTGAACAAGGCTTCAGTTTCCTCTTGATGCTAATCTTCTTACTTCAAGGTGGCTAACTTACTTTTGTACATGAGGAACCACATCCATTCATGACCCTGCAACCATGCGATGACCATTATGTACAGTAATGGACACTTATAACGGCGAGGTAGGTACTAGATGCCTACTACAACCTGTGGCAGGCATCCATTACCTAGTTCATAAGAGTTGATGGTGATGACCTTGATGGCGCCACAGTTGGAGTGAGCAGATGGCCCACATCCACACCTCCTACAAATGCTAGGATTGGAAGAGACATCCATATGTGGCGCGATTCATGTCTTCTGCAGAATCCGAGCTTGAATCAGCAGGGTCTTACAAATATAACGCAGGGAGCTTTGATTTCTGTGTTTACGTCAACTTTGATATTAATGTAAGTGTCAACATCCCAGCAGTTATAATCAGTTCACTTCAAAGATCCACATCCTGTGTTATGCATTTTGTAAATGTATAATCTTGCTACGAAATTCTCACACTATGATTTGTTTTGACTGAGAGTTGGAGTGGAAGTTGCGGTATGATGAATCAAGCTAGGTATCAGATTTCTTGATTTTCAAGTCAAAGGCGAGGACATTGTAGCCGGTTTCAAGCACGAAGCGTAGCAATGTCTATGGAAGAACAGGTGTTATTCACACCAAGGAATCTCTTACTAGATGAGGCACTAGAGGTTACATTGGATTGTTTGAAATACATACTCACCGATGTGTTGCATTGTACGTAATTTCACACAGCATGTACACAAAATTCTAGCAAATATGAAACAATTTATTTAAATACTGATAGTGTCAGTCAAATATACATTTCATTGTCTTTGAATAAATAAAAGAAGGTGTATTTAGGGTAACATTTATTCTACATAGTCGGATAGTCAACAAAACTTGTGGAGTTTTTTACTTTTTACGTGAATAATCCTCGTCAGTATGCACATTATTGAGTTTCTCATTATGCTCTGTAGTAGGACTTCCTATGTCATTGATATTTTAGTCATTGCAGAAGCGGATAATCAAGTGGAGTCGTCCCTTCTAGTAGGTTCTTTAGCACTATGGTTGTTGTTTGCAATTATAGGATACTGTTTAGCATTTTTGTTGCATACCTTTTTGCAGAATTATTTTGGAAGTTACTCGTCACAGGACCTATATATAGATGGCACAAGACTCGTGACATAGCAGTCCAGGTGGGAATTTGTAAGGTGGTCAAACTCTAAGCCACAAAGATACATGGTGAACTGCTATAAATGATCAGATAAGTGTATAAGATGGATATCTAATTAAGAGGAACCACAACAAATAGGCCTGAGTTGGTTGAGTTGATGATTATGAAGGTACTCAATGAGAGTACTTGAGTTGGTAGAGTTGGTGAGTATGAAGGTAAATTTGGTGCTTATGAAAGGGGCTGTGGTACTCATGAATCGGTTTGTATGTTAATAATCATACTTCAGTCGGTGATGTGCTTGGCCACCCCAGAGCACCCGTGACCCAATGAGAGTTATGAGACAAGTTTTGGTGCTTAAACTTAGATGGCAAAGTGCTTCCATTATATATAGATTTTTTTGTTGTCATTGTCGACATACAGAGCAAGAAAAAACTGCAATATTCCTATTTAAGTAGAAATAACCGAACTTGCAGTTCAGGATTTTTCTAAGCTTCTCATCTATCTCCTATGACATTTGTGATCGATATAATTGCAGATGATGACCTTGTAGCCTAAATGGCCAAGAGTATCATACTTGCTGAGGCCCAGCAAAACAAGATTGATTCCCAGATATCTAACAGTGTGTCATATACAGAGGGGATACAAATATACACACTCTGAGACAACATGGAAGATGAGAGCTCAAAACTCTAGATAATATACACATATATAAACTGAAGGTGTGAAGTTTAGAGCTAACTGAACTTCTTTCTAGCCTGCATACAATACTTAGATGGCTCATCTAGTCTCAAGAACCTCACAACCTTTGAGCTTCCAACTTCTCTCCACTAACGATGGTATATAATTGGGCATATCTATAAGTTGGGAAATTATCATGGGTAGCTCTATAATTAGCTTCACGGTAATATAGCCCACACTAGCAAGCTTTCCATGAGTCAATGGTGTGACTCAGCTAGACGAACGATCGACATAGCTTCCAGCTGGAGAACATGGGCTTCTTCGCTGCCACTCCATCAGTACTACTGGTTGTTGTGTCCACCACATGCAGACGAGGCTCTTTGTGCACATCAAACTTGCCATTCACTTCCTTGACGGTGATGCATTTGTAGTCACAGCAATCGTCCGAACTCACAATCAGCTTCTTCCCTTGGGCATCCACGCCCATCAAGAACTCTTGGTAGGTCGTATTGAAATCCACGCGCATGGTGTACTTGGCCCCCTTTGCCACCGTCGTCAAGTCCGCAAAATGGGGTTGGTTCCCCACTTTCATGTGCAGTGGCTCTTGGGTGTGGTTCACAATCACCGTCGTCGCTGCCATATTCGCTGATGATTATTCTATCAAATCCAAAATTTGGGTCACGATCACTCACAGGAAGCACCGCCCGCCGGTCCAATAAAAGTGCAGCGAGCTCAAAGTAACGGTGTCGTTGATGATGACGGAGCCACAAATCCAGTGATACGAATCACTCCGAATATTGGAACCCAGAAAAATGCAGAGACAGAAGAAAGCCCTGACAATCTACACAAAGCCTGGGAGAAGAAGAAGTAAGTGAATATGAGTGTGATAGCTAGCTTCGGGGGATCGGAGTCGGAAGGCAATCTAGTGGGACTCAGCAGGTGTAGAACAATCGATGAAGCTTGAATCGTGGACATGAAGTGCGAAGTGGGTGACGAATGCACTTTGCACTTGAAGATGGAAATTCATGGAAGATTAGAATCACAAGTCGTGAGGAACATGGTTGATGGGAGGGATTTATAGTGGGCGGGAGGAAGGAACGGAAGAAGGAAGAGCGAAGGTCCAAGGAATGGGAGTGGTTGTCGGGACGCCAGAGCTTGGCCGACACAAATTGAAATGGTCCAGTAGATGCCGATGCAGGGAAAAATAATGGAAATTTACTTATGGATTTGTGCCTGAAATGCGGCGGTTTTATACACATACGTGCACAAGTTACTTACCCACCACGTCTGTGAATCTCAAAGTCATTCCGGGATCTTCACCCCAAACAATGGCGTCTTCACACACTACACTAATGTTGTATTTAGTGTCATATGGTATTTTATGTCATTCTGGTGGCTTTGCCAATGACACTTTTTATGAATAAGGTTGCGCATACTGTCATCCGGACTTACTTTTAGTTCATCCAAGTGTCAATCATTCAAAATAAGTTTAGTATATTCTGCATCCTAACATTTATGTGATGAGGTATTGTAATTTATGATTGAAAATTTGGATGAGAAATCACTTCGTACGTGATGGTAATTGCAACATTGTAAATCTATGATTCCCAATAAAATTTACAAGGAACGACAAATAATGTCAGGTTTACAATTAGTGTTGGTGAGACTAGCGGTTTACAATTAGTATTGAGCAAGAGAAAAAGTATTGGTGACACTAAATGCAATATTTAGTGTAGTTAGTGGGCACGTCACCAAATCACAAACCGATAGTAATGAACTCTAGCAAACAAAAATTTAAACATTTCTTTGTTCAACATACTATACTCAGCCATTTGGGTCATTTTACTAGACTCTGGAATAGTGTAATATTATTATGTAGGCCCCACGAAAAAAATAGTAATATTTAGTTGTTGTTCATAAACACATGCTAACACTTGAAAAGTTGGGTGGAGCTTTATTCCCGGCACTTTTCATAAGAAACATTGTTCATCCCGACATTATTTCATAGTCACATAGTGGCATTATTCAATATTCATACCGGTGTCAATTTCTTCCCGTGAAAGTAACTTGACGGTGGAGGCCCTTGTCATTTTCTAAATATAGAAATCAAACTCATCCATTTGACTCAAGTGCATTATTTGGAGTGCATTATTTAGAGTCATGCAGTGCAATAACATCCTACTCAAGAGTTCGGTTTTTACTAACGAAATTTCAACATGTTGTTCAAACATTATAGAACATTAATGACTTTGCCTGGTAAAATATTACATCTTCATTGAAGAGTTATAGCACTGCGCAACTCCAAATAGTAACATGCACTAAATGGGATAATAAGTGTAGGCACCCACCTCTTTAAGTTGGCCCTTCACCAACATTAACAAGGTGGAAACGCGGTCAATAATATTATATTTGGTAATTAATATATGTTTTTGGACAATTTAACTTTGGAATAACTATCAGAGATCCCAAATTGGTCTAGATGTACCCACTTAAAATGAAGTAGCTACAAATATATGGGGATCAAAGTTTTACTAAACCCCTTTATTGGGGGGGGGGGAGGTGGACTCTTCATACTACTTACGAACTAACGTGAGTTTAAGAAAGGGTATTATTTGAGGTAGCGTACATATTACACATAAGGGAGAGGTATTATTTTTCCCTAGCGTGTACATCCAAAAAAGCTATTAAGAAATCTAAAGCAAAGGTGGACGTGCAACATGGGCCCTAAGGTTTAGAGAAAAACTTGACAATAGATGTGTTGGTTTCATCCAATTCACATTTTCATCCATTGTTGTCATATGGTAATAGTCCTCAATGACTATTGTGTTCATTTTTGTTGGGCTTTGCATTTTGAGTTCCGAGTGTTTACAAATTGGAAGCTCTTGGAGTGCTCATGGGCTCCCTTGAGTTTTGCTCTCCATATTGTGGCTAAATTATTGTACTTTTGTCTTTGTTGTTTGATGCAATCATTGAGTTACATGCTATGGATGAAAAAATGTTCAATGATTTTCTCATTGGAAAGTGAAAGTGGATTTCATATGTGATAAATGCATATGTAATTCATGATTTATATCTTTTATATGCAGTATCCAAGGCATTATCACTATGAACTAAAAGGCTTAGTATAAATACATGAATCCATTTTCTAGCCTACAATTAGTATGTATACATTTGTTTTTCTTTATAAACTTCTAGTACATAGGGGGTTTAATTTCATAGTTACCCATGTACTCAATTAGGTTTCCAATGAGGACTCCACCCTTCGGGCCCTCCCTTCAACTGGGTAGTAATAATTTGGCCTAACTCAAAGAGGTGAGTGTCCAGCCGTAGCCCTATGTAATGGCTAGAGATAGCCTTGAGGTTGTGTAATCCAAGGTTGAGTGACCTATGCCTCCATGTAGGGGCAAAACTACACTAATTTTCCCAATTTATGAGGGAGGGGTAATGTTGTGTGTGGGAAATTAGTGAAGATGATACTAAATTTTTTTTATGCCATGAAATTAGTTCTACCAATAGATCTAGGAAACATTTTTCATCTTGGCACTATTCACTAGAAATACTACTCATAGCACACCATTCACTGTAAGTACTAGCAGTATTCATCCTCGCATTATTCATTGACAAGCATGTGTTTGCATATAAATTTTTTATCACTCTACAAGCACCTTAGAGCACGCACTAAATTTCTTGAAATGTATGGTAATATGTAATTATGAATTTACTATCACTCAATATAACTTTCAGTCCTCATTAATTTTGAGACTTGGCAAAACAATGCATGTTTGGGGAATTAATACCTCCTACACTATTTGGGATATTCAATGTAGTAAGTTCACTATGTCTCTATGTTTAATGCACTAATTTAATAGTCTTATTAGTATGGGTGGAAAATCAGCGCAGAAATAATTAGCTTGGGCCACATTAATTTTCTAGTCAAGGTGGAATTAACGTGAGTCCAAGACCCCGGGTCTTCCCTTGAGTCTTCATAAAGACTTCCAACCAACACATTAAATATTAGTCATAGGAACAAAATAGCACCCCAAAAAAATTCACCCACATTAATTTTATAAAAAAATAATCACCGTTTTCCGTTTTTTCTACCTTATTTGGTATCCGCTCTTGGAGCCACACATAAATCACATACCACTCAAATATAGGTGTCCGATTAAGAGACGTAAGTAGCCGAATTAGGCAAGTCTACCGTATGTCAGACTTGAAGGGCATCATGATTCCCCTTTCCACTGAAGTGCTCCAGAAAGACGTATCTCCTTCGCCGTCCTTGCGCCTTCCAAATTTGTTGCACTCTCCGTGTACCCGTCGACCGCCTTTCTTTGCACTCCAGAAGTCTATAAAGAATCGACTCCGTCATCTAATTTTGTGGGTTTCCCGAAATTCTCCTCTCAATCCACTCGCTGTTAGAAAACGTTGGGATGACGCGGCAGTCGGAGCTAGGGAGGCTTCCGTTTGCTTCTGACGTCCACAATGGAGGTGGAATCATTGCGTCTTGAATGTGGAATGGAATAAGAGAGGTTGTGACACTTGTTTGCAGCTTGCGCTAATCGGACTACGTTAATAGTTACAGTAGGAGAAAATCCCTTGCATTCGTCAATGAGCTCGAATTTCAGAAAAACAGACAGGCTGCACAAGCCCAACCCGCCAAACTTCAATTCAATCTACAGAAGTTACTGTTGGCAGGCACAGGAATTGCAACGTGCAGTTTTTGAGTGCAGATCTTACGAGAGAGGCAGCGAACTCTACAACTTCAAGGCAAGATTAGCGACATGATATCATTATAACCACCACCTTCACTGTCATTGTGATTTACTAGAATTATAACATTGATGGACATGAATGCTTTTAATCTCTTTGAGAATAAGTATCACCATCACGGTGGCTGGCTGGCTACCATAGAGCAACTCAAGCAAATGCATCGATATCTCGAATTCCTTTAATTTAAGGTTCCTCACATTCTTCTCATTAAGGAAGAATGGCAGCTGGAATTTAGAGGGCAGTGCTCTGTATCCTCACCATTCGAAACCATCATGATGGTCATCGAACGCACTTCCCATTCGACAAGGGCAGTCATCGGCATTAGCACGTGTACTCCCAATTGATGACCGCCCTTGTCAAATAGGAAGGTCATTCGAGATTCTAGTAATGGCTTGATTATGAGAATTTGTAATAGTTGGAAACATGAGTATGTTGTGCTCAATTGTCATTCTAAGCCTACAACCTCTTACAACTACTCCTTCAAATCCGCAATCCAAAAATCCGGTTATTAGTCGCCATACTACTCTTCTGCGCTATCTGGGCCGAGCAAATCCAACCAGCAAACTATGACATTCACGCAAATTAACGAGGACTACTTAAATGGTGCAACAAAACGCGACAAAACAATTCGACAGATCATAATGGTTTCTAGTAGTGGCTTGATCGAGAGAAGCTAAAATTAATTGGAAATGTGAAGTTGCTTCGCTCGTCATTCCAACATCACAACCTGTTACAATTACTACCCTAAACTCAAATTTGCAAAATCTCTTAAGAGGCCAATGCCTTTGAAACAGGGAAAAGCAACAAAACCAACCAGCAATAACATTAAGGAGAAAGATAATAAATGGTGCAACAAAAGCTCCAAGATAAAAAAATACTCGTCAGAGCATGATGTTTTCTAGTCGTGAATTGATTGAAACAAGCTGACATAACCGGAAACGTGAACATGTTGTGCTTGCCATTCCAAAATCACATCCCGTTACAACTACTCCTTCAAAATTCAAATTCGCAAACCTTTTCAACAGGCGAATGTCTTTGGAATTGGAAGGGCAATCCCCATTGCTAGGCTAGACTTAGTTAGTTTGTCCCTGCAAAGCTGATTTCTCGCCACAATACTCTTATGCGCTATTTGGGCAAAGCCAAACCAACCAGCAATAACATCATGTAGGAAGATGGCTGAATGGTGCAACAAAAGCCCCAAGACAAAATTTAAAAAAGAAATCAAAAGAAAAAAAGAAAAAACTCGTGAGACCTACTCTCCACGCCGAAAGATTGAAGCTCCAATCTCCAATAACCACGCCAACCACGCCCGCAACACATTGGATATTGAACACGAAATGCAGCAGGAGCGGGAAGAATCTTCGCCGCGCTCAATATCAGGATTCGTTTCACCAGCTGCATCCTGTTGATTTCCCGCGGGATCCTGCAATCCTCCTCCGCCATCTTGAACAACATCTTCTCGATCGGGAAGTATGAGGCCTCCAATGGCCGCCGCCTCCTCATGAGTAATTCGGTAGCCGGAGTTGATTTCCAGTCCTTTCAACTCCACCATCACTAAAATCTCTCAAAGAATGAGATGAATAGATCTCAATGTGCAAGTTTTGGCACAGTCTCTGAAGTGTCCGAACGGAGGAAAATACGAAATAGGTGGAGAGTTCAATCACATTTTAAACGGAGATTCAAGCTGAACTGAGCATCCCGAATATATGTATTTCACCTCAAGAATGATGCCGAGCCGCCTCCGAAATAAACGCGCCATTTGAGACTTTGGAAGGTGGAATTCACAGTTAATTTAGAACTGAATCAGACTGATACCACACTGACCCACAAGAAAAAAAAAAAAAAAAAAAAAAAAGTTGTGAGCCTTGTCATGAATTCATCACCTACGCTCTTGCTTTCCTTTCTGGTATCATCAACCGACCTGACAAATCTGTTCTCTGTAGTTCATCACCCCTGTCCCAATATCTAGGCGCCCACATAGATGTTTGCTTTCGCCAGTGGTGCTATCTGCCAATTTCCTAGATATTGAGACAAACGTCATGCCAAATCATCGATTTGTCTGGTGACGTAAGTCCTGACGAAGACCCCCTCACGCACAGGGGTGCTGAAGTTCCAACCTCGGTCCAGTATCTAGGATAGAGCTAGATGGTAGGATTGCTGAAAGTGGCACATGTACGATTTTGACAAATATTGGGACACTGCAGGGACGTGATGAATTGTGGAGCACTGTCATTATTGGGATTACGCGCTTTGCGGACACAGACTTGAGACTTGGGACAGGATTTTGCAAGCACGACTTGGCTCCATCTGTCAGAATACAAACAATCCATTGTTACCGACTGTTAAGTTAAACAACTAATCATCCATTGTTACTGACTGTTAAAGTTAAACAACTAATCGGTTCTTCAAACCTGAACTTAGCCTCACATAAGTTAAGTTACTACACGAATCCCGATGTATGTTTTGTGTTTTGTGACAGATGGAGGCAAGGGAGGGGGGGAGAGAGAGAGAGGCATTACCGTCTACGAGATCATCTCTCATTCATCCAACATCACAACCTTGAAATAGTATGCAGCTCAGAGGTTACTTCTATTAGTTGATTTGATGCCGGAATTAGTTTTCGAATTCCCTAATTAGTCTAGTTCAAGTCAATTGAATGATTTGGTAATAAACTTATAGGGTTTCTTCAAACATGAAATTAGCCTCACATAAGTTAAGTTACTACACGAATCACACTATATGTTTTGTGTTTTGTGATAGGTGGAGGCGAGAGAGAGAGAGAGAGAGAGAGAGCATTACCGCGTACGAGAGCACCTCTCATTCATCCAACATCACAGCCTTGAAATAGTATGCAACCCAGAGGTTACTTCTATTAGTTGATTTGATGCCGGGATTAGTTTTAGAATTCTCTAACTAGTCTAGTCCAAGTCACTTGAATGAATCGGCAACAAACTTATATCTACTTGCACACTACTTGCACCATCTTCTAAAATATGCAAACTTTTCTTGAATTTTTTTTTGTCAACATAAATTGCTTGGCTTTGTAGATCAATGTATTTTTCAAATGTTTATGATTTTTCTATCACAAAATTCAAAGTTAGTATATAGTTTTGAATCACTTTCACTTAAACCTATGTAGGGTAATGAAGTTGTGTACTAGACCATGCTTGCACCCTAATATGGATCAAGAGTGGTGAACAATGCCTTTCAAATTGAAATTATTTGCAAAAAATTTCAAAGTTTATCAAAGTTTAGAAGTATTACTTCATGTTGCACTATATGATAGGATCCTCCCATAGAATATTTCCTATAATCATGATAATTTAATACAATTTATTTTCATTAGTATGAATCAACTAATAACTAAGATTTAAGTATATTTGGATTTATGCATGAATTCTAGACAATTCCAATTGCCAATATGATAGACACTAGATTGCAAAATTACACAAATATGGCGGTTGGTGACCATGGAATACAAATGTTTGAAGTGGTCACAGTTGTTGTGTTGGGTGCTTTTGTTGTTGTTGTTTGATGTTTTTGTCCCCACAAGTGCACATTCCTTATTATTTATGGACAAGTGTTTTGTCCAAATATACTTAAATGACAGTTAAATTATATAGTTGACCCTGATTAAACATCAAAACTAGTGTGTGTGTGTATATATATATCACATTCCACTATAAAAATATTCAAATATAAATCACTCAAGATTCACATATCACCCATGAAATTTAGATATATTGAAAGTGGCACTAGGTTGTGGGCCATGCCCCACTGCCAAAGTGCCAATACACTCTAAACTTATATGTACAATTAGGTTGTGTTTGCAAATAAAATGTTGCGTACCTCTCCATAAGGATTGCCCGAACACCATGGGCACAAGGGGGACCCTGGAGTGACACCCGGGACTTGTGGCACCATTGGTGAGAGGGCCCAAGTGATCCTAGTGTGGGTGAGGGCCCCGGGTGTTGGGAACGCCTCCCACCCACGGAGACTAGGAGGCATGAGGGTGAAGCCATAAGTTGTGTGTAGCTTATGGCGTGCCAATTCTAGAATGCTCAAGAACACCTCAATCGGAGTTGTGAGCTAGGAGATATGGCAATTTGAGTGGGGCGCTGTCCCGGGACAGCGCCCTGGAACAGCAGTGGCCTGGGAGTGGCTCCCGGGACTGCAAACCTTTGAACTGACATAACTTCCTTGATACGTGCTCGAATGGGGCAAGTGAGTAGTCCATCGGCGTCTACGTGAAACGTAGATGACGATGGAGTGGTCGATTGTTAGAATCAGAGGCCATATGAGGAAGTTATGGGGTTCTGAAGCTGCTGGGGGCTTCCAACTCCAGTGGCTAAGGGAAAATGTCTACTTGGCCCCAAGTGTTGGGAGAGAGACAAAAGGTTACTTGACGGTGGGGTAGGGGCCCTGCCTAGAGTCCTAGAGGCTTATATGGGTGAGGTGGTGTGGCCTCACCCATCTGAGGCCGAACGGCAAGGCCTCCATGGGCATTGGTCCAATGTGAGGGCATAGTTGTCTAGCATGGCTCGGGTTGTTGTAGTGTTGCTCCGGCAACACTATGATCAACATAAGATTGGACTTCCATGGATGAAAGTCCACATCTAAGGATTGGTTACCAATTAAGGAGTGAGTCCCGAATCAAAAGAGTAGGAGGGTTGGTTCCCCTCCTATGAAGTGTTGGGTCTACAGTATTGGGAGCTAACCTTTCGCATGACGGTATGCAAAGGGTTAGCGTTCGTAATCCTTACTAGAAATGAAAAATGGACTGACATAGTTAAGGGGACCTAGCAAGGGTTGCGACATAAAATGCCACTTTACCCATGTAAATAACCTTGGGTCAAAACCAAATCACAAAACTTATACATTGTAATCTCCCTAATATCACGCCTCTGGCAATCAAAGTGCACATGATATTAAGGAGGTATGCAATGTTAACATGGATGCGTGATAATGGAGAATTAATGTAGCATGACATTATGGAATAACACAAAATCAACATTGCAATACTAGTGACAATAATGACTATGATGACAACATGTTGCGTGCAAGCGCGTGGTTTGAATTCTTTGGTGAATTATTTTCATGTTAAGACCCATGATATATGAGAGGGAAATGTGACAACAAGGAGGGAGATTTGAATTGAGCACATCTATTCCCTAGGTTTCAGGATATAAGAGAGGGAGTGACATTATAGAAGGTGACATTATATTAGTTAGGCTGTAACTTTGCTTATTCATTTGTATAACAACCACAGTAAAAACGTAATTCATGTGGTTTGTCATTATGTGGTAATAACTGTTCAAAATAGTGTGGAATGTCGATAAATTAGCACGGGGCAACCTACAGTAATTGCACATATTCAATGTACCTTGACACCCAGACTGTGCAATGGATGCAACATGCAATCCAAGCATTTCAAAATAGCTGACGGCCTAACGTAGTGTGGATATGCAATGTGCATTTTTATTGTACAAGGCTCGCATTCACTAGATTACAAAGACGAACCTCACTGCACTTCAGTGTCACCATCGTTGGCCTTCCTAAATTTGCAATCTTGGCATGGAGATGTGTAGATCTGTAGAAGGTGGAAGGGCGAGGGAGAGGATTGCTGTTAAATGAGAAGCTTTTTATACAGAGCATGTGCCCCACAATTGGCTTCCCAAGAGAACAATCCTACACCATGAATCTTCTTGCAGAGCGTGATTGAAGGACTTTTCGAGTGGAATGAGAGTCTGAGCTACATGCATCTAACCACACATGAGGAGTCACCGAGAGGTAGAGAAAGAGGCGACCATTTTGTGTTGAGTGACCTTGCGTGTCTTCTCCGTGGCTGACTTTACTCTAGATGCTAATTTTCTTTGTTTGCCCAGTTGGGATGCGCCATCCGAGGAAGTTGAACCTGGGAAGAGTAGAATTGGAGTTTCTGTGAGACTTGTGTTGCAGTGAAATTATTCAAACCGAATTCAGCAGCACTCTGCAATCTTAGTGACACTTGGTGCGAATTGGTTGGGTCTTTGCCACCCAAGAGCATGCTGGCCCAATTGACAGCTACAGAAGCGGGGGAGAAGTGTGGGTGTGGTAGAGGCCTGGATTTCCTTTTCTCTGTATGCAATGCTCTTGTGCACGTATAGCTCATGTTCTTCCCCCAAATCTGAAGAATCTCCAAATCAAGCTTCTTTGCATGTTCTTTAATTACATGTTGTGCACTCTCCGGGCTGCAAGAACTGCTTGCACTGGGGCTCGTTTGTTGGGTAATGTTGAAAACTTGGCATCCAGATTCTTGGTGGGAGAGGCTGCCTCTTGTTTTCGAACTACCAGCTTGATGCTTAACTTCTCATTTCTAGGTTGAGCTCCAACATATATTGGGGGAAATGCACATTACCTGGGTTTTAAGATTAGTTCCTCTTCCTCCTGTCAACGATTTGTGGAGCAGGGTTTAGGACTTAGGGTTTAGGGTTCAGCACTCTGTGCAGATGTCTACAAACCTATATTCTGTAGACGGTGTTAACACAAAATCTCAATGGGAATTTACACGGGGACTTTGAATTTATGATGAATATCGACTTGGTTGTTTGACTACTTTAAATTTTGAGCGCAGGTAGCCTAGAGGAGTTAATGCAAACTTCACTATATTCGTTAATTTGGGACTTTTTCGGCATTTTGAGACAGTTACAAATATAAGAACATGGATAAAATCACACAGATATTGGAGAAAGTTGTAAGATGCAAATACTTTGAAGCAGGTGTTCATATCAAGAACCCAATTAAGAACTCATATCAAGATGGTTTAGGTAGGACGACCCAAACATTAGACCATGTTGTTGTGGTTCATGAGTCTCAAATTAACGAATATAGTGAAGGGAGAAGTGAACTGAAATTTTTCCTACTGGATTACACAACAGTGAAGTCCAGGTTTAGCGCATCTCAGGATTTGAGACCTTTTCTGTTTGTGAGTTTCATACACTGCTGAAGCGTGAAGTGGCAGGGAAGTGGCACACTGAAAGCCTCAAATGGCTCACATGTGTATGAACGCCGAAAAGTAGGTTCATCTGAAGTTGAAAGAAGTGGACTCAAAATTAGACAATAGTGAAGATGCAGGAGAAGATTGTGAAGGTTCAGGAAATGATGATGGAAATCCTCAGGGAGGAAAGAGACCAGATCGAAATGATTCTCAAGGTTCAGAGGATGGCAATGAAATTTCGAAGGGAGCAGAAAGTCCAGGAGGAGAGGATCTCCAATATTCAGATTATGAGAACGAAGCATTCAAAGGAGAAAAGAATGCAGGATATATGGAAAGAGCAGACTCCGAGGAGAATTTCAAATTCTTGAACATCGGGACGAAGCCGCTATAAAATGTGCATTCAATGCACGTAATTATGATATGATAATGACAAAAAATACCATTGTGTTTTTTAGGAACAATCATATGTCTGGCCACCTATGGTAGTGGTCTGTTCTAAAAACCCTATGCAGGAAGAGTAAAAACACAGCTACCTAGAAAATGTCAGGATGAAGCTAGTAGCTGAAGCCAAGCTGGAAAGTGTGAAACTCATAAAAGATGTGCGTTCAGAAGTTCCTTACAGCTTTAATTTTTGTCTATTGCCATCAAATGGCGCAGCATTTGTGGCTGCAAGAGCCATAGAGAATTCCGACTATTGGAGGCATGATGATGAATTTGATGGTCCAGGGTCCTTCTATCCAAGTTACATAGACATGTGTGACATAACAGCTGGCCTAATTCCTGAATCTACAAGAAAGTTTCTTGTGTCACTACCTTATTGTGGAATGTCAAGACAAGAATGGGTCAATGCCCCTGTCGTCCTTCTCCGAGATGCTAGTATCTTGGTTGGATTCGGAGTGTGTCGATACTCTCAACCAGAAGACTTTGTTGATGGTGTTCTTCTTGGCGACTCACATGTGGGTGTGACTGTCTTGCAATTAATGGAAGGATGTTCTACTGACGATGATGTGTTTTCTTGCCGGCGTTGGAACATGAAATATGTTCTATCTGATGGAATATCTCTCTCCGAGCGCCTGCAGCAATATGGAGCAAATGGGGCTCCGTTGGGTAGAGATAAAAAGCTTCACGGGAGGATAGACAATCGATGTACGGAGGAAAAGATGAATTGCTAATTGGAATGCAGAGGCTTGAGCAGAATCAACAGATGAGAATGTCTCAATTAGAGGCCTACTTCGATGAGCATTTCAAATTTGTAGCTGGTGTTAGGGCTGCCAAGATGGAGACTGAAAGCGTGCTACGTTGAAATTCTGAACACACTGCAAAAGCAATCGACAAGGTGATTAGTAACTATCAATAGCTTTGAATTTCTTGCTTTCACTAGTATGATGAAAAGCTTGGCCAATCTGTAACACATCAACTTCACGTAAGCCTCAAGCAGTATATCTCTGACAAAATATTATCCAAGTTTGAGTTGCAGGACTCTCGAATCTATGTAATGCATTAGATACAGGTTGTGTTTTGGGGGGCAGAACAACCTCAAGAAACAATGGCAATGCAGCAAGACTTACAAGTTACATCATCCACAAAGTCTTAAATCAACACAAGGAGCGTTGATATCTGTGTTTACATCCACGTTGGTCATAGTGTAAGTATCAACATCCCAGCCCACTTCAAACATCCGCATCCTATGTGATGCATTTTGTGCATGTAAATTTTGCTGCGAAATTCTCACAGTATGATTTGTTTTGATTGACACTTGAAGTGAAAGCTTCGCAGTGATGAATTAAGCTAGGTATCAGAATTTCTTGCTTTCCAAGTTACAAGTGAGGATTTAAATCAAGTACTGTAAAGCTTACCAATAGCTATGTGGTATTTTCTCTTTACTTTAAGTGTGGATTCACTTTAAGGAAGGCTCTCTCTGTTCATTCATCGACACCCCAGCAGTTTTTATGGCAAGAACGACCACTTAGAGACACGTGAATTTGCCGTAATCGGCCTTTTACTGTGCCACTTGGTATACCTTGCAGGTCATTTACTTGCTTTGCTCAAAAGAATGTTCCAGTTTTTTTCACCTGGACATGAGCATCCCCTGGCCCCTGAAACCTCAGGCCATATTTTACACATGCGTGAGCATTGTTGCTATAGAGTAGTGCCAGACATATCAAATGCACTAGAATCAACTTACGAATATGTTCAAAAAATTGTACATTATTGAACGTGTACAGGTTCATCACCATATACAGATATCTATACGTTGTTCATAAACATGTTCCTAGAAATTCAATAGGGGATCTTTGCGGGGGAGGCATGAGAAGCTCATAGAGGTGAGGTGAGGTTAGGAGTGTGTGGGGAGGTGTTGCCCCACTCCCCTAGGAGTGCCCCCACAAACTCCCAAGAGCCAAAGGACGTGCAACTAACCTACACAAGGAATATTGCATCAACCAACAACTAACTCAGCCTACTCTAGGTGGACACATGTTGCCCATTCACCTAATCACACATCCCCAAGCTCTGCAAAGTCTGTCCGACGAACACTACTTAAGCAAGGAAGTTCCCACCTTCAACATTATTATTACTTGCACCTGCATGCACCAAAGTTGTAGTTACAACGTCCAGACGCTCAAGTAATGAGTTGTGAAGTCGACGCTGAGGTGATGAACTGTGAAGCTAATGCGAGGAACCACGAGCTGATGATGCAACTCACGATCTAAAGAGCGATCCAAGACCCACATGTATAAGCAAATATGTGTTGTGATGCACAGAGAGGAGCAACCCAAGACCTATTCGAAGCAACCCAAACTTTGACGATTGAATCGAAACCCAGTGAGCGAAGCGAGCTCTGAGACAAGTGAGATTGGAGAACTAAGATCTGAAGTGCCAGTGAGGATCGAAGGTAGCAGGCAAGCACTGCGAATTTACCAGAGCTCTGTCCATAGGATTGGAGACCACACGATCTAGACACTCAGCAAGAGAGCACCAAGAGACATAGCTGAGTACTTCGAAGCATGTGCGTGTTGATCGAAGTAAACTGGCAATATACCCAACGATGCTGCGAACTTATTTGAGATCTACACCAGATGAAAGTGCTAAGTAAGTGAAATCATAGTAGATCCACCTGGAAGTGCTTAGCAGATCATAACAGAGTACTAGATTTGACCAAATGAGTGCAAAACTTGCGATCTAGACACTCAACAAGCTATAGTCGCCTCGATCTGCTCTAAGTTCAGCCCCTTGGTTTCGGGGACGGTAGTAATAATAAACTCTAACAAGATGATCCTGACGATACCGAAGATGATGAAGGTGTTCGATTCACCAACAAGGTCCTGCAGCAGGGCGAACGCCAATGCCACCACGGCGTTGGATCCGAAATTCACAAGTGTAGTAAGCCCAACCGCACGGCCTCGAGTGCGAGTTTGAATGCGAGGATGGAGCCCAGGACAGCGCCGTATAGGGAGCCGCTTACCACTAACCCTGTCTGCAACGATGTCAAACCATACCAATCTGAGCTCCGGGGACACAATCGACACCGCCGCACCGGAGGTCGCTCCAATGTCGCAGCCGAAGAGTAAACCTCCGATTGCAGGAAACACAAATGGAAGTGCCACCATCCCCCAATTCAGCTCAAATTCTTGCTTCTTCTTCACCTGTTGCACCAGAAGCTCGTCTCGCAAACCGTCCTCCACATCCACGGAGGAGCTTCTCTTCCTATCCTCCCCCGCCATAGCTTCCCTCCCTGCAGCCATTGTTAAAACTCTCCTCCCACCAGTTGCATCGAAAACCTTACCCTCCCTCCTCACAATCCTCTCCCGGATGCAACCATGCCAACAACCCCCAACCAATGGACCTCCCACCCCATATCCGAGCTTCAACCCCCCACCACCACCACTCAATCCTCCCAACCACTTGCTTGCAAATGTGCAATCTAAATTCAACCGCTTACTTGCACACGTGCAACCTAAATTCAGACCTCGCATGCTCTGAGACGATGCCAGAGTGCAGAAACCCATGATGGACCTACCTGTAGTTGGAGATCCAGAGTCAACAACGACAGCACATGTAGATCAAAATCAAATCTTTGCCACCAAATTCCCTACCATCTACCATGCAACATTCACAAAGTCTCCTAATCTGCGTGCAAATTCACAAATCCTGCAATCTGCCTACGCATTCACAATTCCGGGAAATCTGTGTGCAAATTTGCAAGTTTGGCAATCTGTTGAGGTCATTTGCAATCTGTAAGGAGATGCATAATTTTGATTTTTGAGGTTGCAAATTAATGTGGGGAGATTTGTGGTGGTGGTAGGAGGATGGCATTGGTGGCACTTGGTGAACATGAGATGGTGAAGAGTAGAGTTTCTTTTGTTTCTTTTGTTTCTTCCTTTTTGTTGGGGATGAATGATGTTGTGTTTTGTTATGTTGTGTGTTCGAAGTGTGCATGGAGCATGCAATGGTAAAGTGGAGAGATGAATATGAAGCACTTGGCAAGTGGATGTGGAGGGATGGTCATCTCCCTCATCTATTGAAATTGTTGACTAGCTAAGCCAGGGTTTACTTATGAAGAGTGGTCTGTGTCCACATGGCACCACCAAAGTTTGAATTTACATATATGTAGGGTGTTAGATGAACAATAACTTATAAGGTAGATGGCTCTTACATGGTTGTTTTTTTCCGATTAGCCCACTTCTCCTTGGATATGAAACACGCGATTAGTAGGTTATGAAATGGTTAGCAAATCTAAATCGAGGTTGTAGCCACTTTCCTCACAATTTTTGGTACCCGAAAATTCATTATCAAAATGAAGATTCTTATGCTCATTAAATGGGTATATAGGTTCCCCCAATTATGTTCATTATCTTGAGTCTTGGTAACATGTTTTGAGCACGTAATCCAATCTTTTTTTTTGAAATCCATGTCCAATTGGTGTCCGTTCTTGGATCCACATTGAATCACACACCACTCAAATATAGGTGTATGATTAAGACAAATTATTAAATTAGGCACGTCTTTCTTAATCTAAGATAAGGTATGTGGGTGTAATTTGGTTACTTTTTCTTGTTCTCCATCTTCTATTGACCATATTTATGTCATCAAATTCGTGTTGTATTGCAAATATATGATGAAACATCAACAAAAATCAGTATGAAAATCAGACAATCCTTGATCTAATTTTGGTTAGTGGAAGTACATGTTTGTTAACACAAAGTCTTACTTTAGCACTTTAATAAATTATTAGGCAGAAAGGTGCCCAAGCTGCTAGAGAGCTACGGTACCTAGAATTGCGACCTTGCATTTCAATTGGTGTTTGTTCAATTAACCATGTTGAAAACTACCATTTCTAGTGTATCCTATTTGGAGCATGCGAGGAAAGCGGGTGTAAAGGGCTTTGAATAAAGGGTTTTTGCAGTATGCTAACGAATAATTTGATGGTGTTTTGATTGATTAAGCAAAGCATAATTGTGAATCCACCAAAAGTAAAAATGCTCTCATTATGTGAGGTGAGCCCCAACTTGGAAGTTCTACGCTCCTTAGAAAAGGAGCAACCAATAGAAGTGTAACAAGCATCACTATTTCAAAGGCCTTTGTTCCTTGTTTTCAACTTTTAAGGCCCACTACGATTTACTTCTATGTATGAGTAAAAAAAATTTGAAAAAAAATTAACCGGTTGAGCAATCCTTTCATAGTTACTTTATAGCAGCAAAGAGTTTGACAAAAACTTAATTGCATATTCCTTTCTACAAGTGAAAGGCTATGCACATCAAAACATTTAGGGTTTTGACAAAAACATATGTTCTTTTGGTGTCTAAAATGGATGTACAATGTGGAGAAGTGTCCTAAGTTCTCCTCAACTTCTCTGATTTGGTTCTCAACCTTCAAAGAGATTCTTCAATTATGAACTACTTTCTTTTGTTAAAATTAATTAGATATGTGAGCCTTCCACTCCCACCAACGTGGGCATTTGGCTCTAGTGGCTCATTTACACATCGAGTGTAGTTCTCCTTCTCCCCTTCCACAGCCTTCCATTTGCTTCTAGCATCGACATTCAAGATTGAATCATTGCGTTGAATGTGGACTGAAGTATGAAATGTTGTGACACTTTGATTTTGTATGTAGTTTGTCCCTGCAAGGCTTACTAATTACTCGCCACACTAGTACTCCTATGCCCTCCTTGGGGCCATCTGAATCATACCGGTACTACACTGATCCGCAAGAAAAAAGAAAAAATCGTGAGCTACTTCAAACTTACATGGATTCATTAGCTTCGGTCTTGCTCACTTTATGGTGTCGTCAACTCCTACCAACGACTCGACACTCGCTGTTTACACATACGGGACATGAAACTAATTTATCAGTTGCCATGTCACTCAGTTCCAGGTGACGTAAAGTTCAGTCCTGACAAAGACCAACTCACAAACAGTGGCACAGGAGCCCTGAAGTTCATGACCCCCAGTCTACAGTAGATATCTGGGACTTGTCGGATTGTGAAGTTCAATAAAAAAATTCTAAGTTGTTTTTGTTCAGACAGAGAGGGCCCGGTGAAGTGAGTCATTTACGGGGGACACGAGCTTACGGACACACACCTGGGTGACTGATTCTTGCAAGCAGGACTTGGCTCCATCTGGCAGGCAACAAAAGCATCCTCCTTACCGACTGCTAAGTAGTAAAGAATAATCCTTTCAAATGTAAGTAGGTACTTATACGCGGTGATGAATAGTAGTGCGCTTTTGGGGGTTGGGGGGATTTGACCTTTTGAAACACTACAGTAGTTTCTTTGGCAATATTATAAAGGGAATTGTTAAATCGACCACACACTAGTTAAAACAACCAGTCAATATGTAAGGTTTCGACGAGGCTCTGACTTTTTGTCATCCAAGTTGGTTAAGTTTATCAATTCTAACACAAAGCTAACACTTGCTCCTCTTCATGTGTGCGATGAAAAATCAAATTTTGACAGGTCATGTGATCACGCGATGCATCTATGTGGTCGATTTAGCAATTCCCTGTTATAAAGACGGGGGCAACTTACAATGAAGATGGGTCATAATTCAATACTCGGAAGTTCAGGCCATCTGTACGGCAGCAGCTGGCTGGGAGCTTCGTGTTGTCTAGGGAAACTCATCATTGATCCATTTGATCAGTGGAGAGCCGACTCACCCCAGTTGGACCCACTAATCTACTAACTAGGGGTTTACAATGCAGGTTCTTGGAGTCTAGAAATGGAAATTGAAGCAGACGAATTCAGTGTGCGAGAGATTTTGGGCATAAGGTAGATGAGGCTAATGTGGACACCTCTAGCTCTATGGAATCATCCAGCTCATGGATTTGAGCATTAGAAGCTTGAGCATGTTAGCAATTGCAAATCAAGACCAAAGAATTTGAAATCGTTGAAATCAGAGTTGAGAAAGGTGTTGATTAGGTTCTGGAATCAAAGATTCTCTACTTCTCAATGTTGTTTTATAAGGGGCAACTCTTTTATCATTCAATGTTGTGTAAGTGGACAACATCAATAATAGATTCTACATGGGGCATTTGCCAATGAAAACCAAGTTGAATGCCAATATTGGTTGTGTCATGTCTCTAAGGTGGTCACATGTAAGATAAAATGTTTCATTATGGAATATCCACAATACAAGCTGGTCGGCACCTCACAACCACATATTGCCTCCTAATTTTTCCACCTTGGGCACAAAAATCAAGCTTGTCATAGTTTGGTGGATAGCACTCCTCATTATGGAGGATGGTGGGTGTAATTTGACTTTTGCAAAGGCGACTAACCCAAATATCATCAATGTGGCGGCTAAATCACCATTTATTACTCACGCACTAAATGAAAACGATTGAACCACCGATTAAGAGCCAAAAATAGGTGCCCAATTAAGGAAATAACCAAATTAGCCTCATCTACCTTAATCAGTTCAAGGCATGCTAGTGTTTCCAAGTCCAATCGGTTACATATTGACATCTTCAAATTTTCTTCATTAGATTGGGGTGTATTCTATAAATTCCTCTAAAAGGATCAGTAATTTTCTTGAAGTCTTGAACTTCAACGAGTTCATCTATAACTACTTTGATTATCCCATTAGTGAGAGCGGGCTAATAGTGCATGTGGGAAATTAGTAAAGGTGCTACCAAATCTTTTTACATTATGAAATTAGTGCCACTAGAAGATCTAGGATTTCAAAAGCCCAAAGTTTTTAAGTGTTAGAGTGCTAAAACTCTCAATGCAAGCTCTCTTCAATTTCTTAGTGTTAGGAGATGCCTTACAAGTGAGTGGTGCCAACCAAAAAAGAAGAAGTCTCTTCAAGCTCACCAAAACAAAGTTGCACTCTACAAACACCCTTAGAGCACACACTAACTTTCTTGAAATGTATGATAAATGAGCATGTATTCATGAATTTGGTATCAGTCAATAAAAATTACAACCCTCATTAATTTTGAGATTTGGCAAAATAGTGTGTGTTTTGGGTATTAGTACCAAGCGCACTAAATGGAATAATTTGTGTAGCAGCCCGTTCTCCCCATTCATTGGATGAATGCGCTACAATTTCATCTTGCAAATGGATTAGTTTATATGGACACTGTGAAGCTCTAGCCTAGGATGGCACCATGCATTTTTTGTTAGCTCAGTGGGTAGGTCACTAGGTTAGTAGCTAGGTTTAGTAGGCAGGTAGATTGCTAGGTGGTGTGGTCAGCTTGCATGTCATATGGACAATATCATATGCAAAGTTGAAAGTGTTTATTCAAGGCCCGCTTACCTTTGGGAGAGAGTGTGGGGGAAGAGAGGTTTTTGGCCAACACAAAGTTTGTGGCCAATGGAAAGAGAGGTGGGGTCTAAAGTATGTATTCTTATTGTAATCCAAATGCTTATCTAGGGTAGCAATATATTGCTATTAGATGTTCAACAAGTGGTTTTCTCCCATTGGAGGGAGCACATGCCTAGTAAACTTTGGTGCTCACCACCGAAGCCTAGTACCTTCAATAACATCCTCCAACTACTTCAAATGATGACTTCTCTTTCAAATCTTGATCCCTTTCAAAAATAAATAATTACTCTTGTATACCTTCTCAAGCTCTTTCTAGACAATCAAGATCTTCTACTAATTCTTAGTTGCTTGGGCATAATGATCATTCAAAAATTAGTTGCCTTCATGGCATCCCCCCCCTCAATATTTGGACTTAGGAAGTGAGATTTAACTTTTTGGATTTTCATTTCTTAGATTTGCAATGCTTTCATTTGATATCTTACCCATAGCTAGAAGTGAAAGAATGAAAACACGTTAGTCAGCCATTGAAGACTCTAAAGAAGTTAACATGTTGTTGAGAAAACTTAAAACTATGCGTAGGTGCTTTAAAAAGATCTTACTAAGCTAAAATCATTTCATACTCTAGGGGTCAAAGTGAGCCTAAATAAGTTAGTCATAACCACCACGCCCCTCCCAAAAATAAGCATATATAGGGGGGTTGGACCTTTACATTTAATGCCACCACATGAGAACAACGGATTATTTTTAGACAAGTGTACATAATACCGCATAGTCTATAGATACATTTTGAAAACCCTAAACATACAATTTTGAATCCGTATTTATTCCCCATAGGTTCATCATTTTTAGCTTAATTTTGTATTTTGCACCCTATATTTGTCTCACATCATTCTCTATAGTAAGTTTCACAAGATATGACCCCCCACCATTTTTGCGGATGTTGACCCAAATAATGACTCATGTATGCAAAAAATCTCCGAGCTTATGATACTCACCAGGACTTGTCAATGTTTCAATGTTTGATAGGTATTGCACTTTTAATACAAGTCGAATAGCTAGGTACCAAGTTCTTGGATGCCATTGTTGATATTGTGGATTGAAATTCGGTACATACATCATCTAATTTTCAACAACACTTCTTGACCTATGGAAAAGATGCATAAGGTTGTTTGGGATGCTTTGCTTGATTATGGCCGTCTTGAGTGGCAACGTACGCTCAAAGATCTTCAAAAAAGCCCCAAATGTTGCCTATCAAGATATTCTTGATTGATTTGATTCCGTTTGGTGTGTTACAGACTTATTGTCATTCATAATAATTTAGTGGTTACTTGGAAGGTTTGGGCCCGGATGGGCATCATTTCTTGATTTCCCCTCGGTTCTTTTGTGGGTTTTCCCAAGGTGGTTGTACTGGTCTTTTCCTGCAATTGAATTCTATTTCAATTTGTGCCAATACTTTTTTTAAATACAGACATCACCTATCTATATATAGACCTTTTCAACATTGATCATTACAATAACCTGTGTCAAAATTTAATCCTCCAAATTGAAGAGAAGTTGCTAGGTAGTTCGGAGTTGACATAATAGTACCGACATAAGTATAAGTCTAATGTCGGACTATAAGTGTGGAGGCCAGTCGGTAGCTCAGGAAAACAAGACTGCTTTCTAGGAATCTCGATTTCTCCGACCTTTCCTCTGTCGGACTTCATAACTTCATATAAGTTGAATTGATCGTCACCAATCTCCACTTCACCCACTGATATATTTGTCCAGCACGCACCCCGTCACCAAGTTTCCTCAATTCCAGCTTCAGCAGCCTGGTTCTCAATCTGCTTGCATGACAACTTGGCTCCTCAGTGAAGTAAGTTCCGACAGGATTTCCGTCTTCAACTCTGGACGACGTGGCTCTGATCTGCTGCATCGTTGCAAATCGAGGCGATCGTTTTGGGACAGATTTTAGCTCCATTAACTTGGCGGAGATTTCACTGCATTGACAAGCTAATCCTGAGGTTGCTTCTACGAGTTAGGCAGAGAGCAGTTTGCCTGATCTGGGTGATTCTAGGTTGCATGGATTACTAAGATTTGTTGTTTGAACACCGACCATCAACAAGAATTTTCGTTACAGCGCCATTCTAATTGTCCAAGGGGCGGCAGCTTGTTTGGCTGGCTGAATCTACTCGAAGGTGAACACCAATTTCATTCTAGTACTTCTACTGATGCTTCTCATTAATTCACGATTTCTTACTTCACGAAGAGGAGGAACAACAAACATGCTTGGACAGAGAGGAATCCATTGGTAGCACTTTGTCTCTAGAATGCATTAGAAATTTTAGGTTCACACTTCCAAATGTCACCATTTTTGAAACTCATGAGAAGCAAATTTTCTAAGACAGGGGGTCATGAGCCAGACCCTCTATATAATTAATTTCACTTCTAAGATTGGAATATAGAGTCTCTAAAAGGCCTATAACACGTAAGCGCAACTCTGGAATAAGTGATGATTCGTACAAATGTTTAGGAGCTCCAAATAAACCAGGTTCTAAAGGCACTGGCCCTTGCAGATCCTACAGATATTCATCATATTCATCAGCATTCATCAGCATTCCACATCAACATAGTCATCAGCAAATATGGCAGCTACAACCGTGATTGTGAACCACACCCAAGAGCCATTGCACTTGAAAGTGGGGAACCAACGCCATTTTGCGGAATTGACGACGGTGGCGAAGGGGGCCAAGTACACCATGCACGTCGATTTCAATGCGACCTACCAAGAGTTTTTGATGGGCGTGGATGCCCAAGGGAAGAATCTGATTGTGAGTTCGGACGATTGCTGTGACTACAAATGCATCACCATCAAAGAAGCGAATGGCAAGTTTGATGTGCACAAAGAGCCTCGCCATCATGTGGTGGACACAGTTACAACTAGTAGCTGTGGAGTGGCAGCCAAGAAGCCCATGTTCTCCAGCTGGAAGCTATGGTGGTGAATGATATATGTGTGCAAAAAAATTTGACATCTTCTGTTTTGGCAGATGAACATATAACATTTTTGGATGCCAAAACACTGGGTGGCAGATATAGATATTGCTGTGTACAAACTATGGAGAGATTAATTAGCAAGTCTGTGTATAGAAGGATTAGATGGGCCATGGCTATCATGTACAGATGGATTACTCTCAGACCGAGTATATAAAATTGAAATTTAAGAAAACAGTTGTACATACAATCACAGTTGCAATCACACCGCACACATTCAATTCGCAACCTATATATGTAGTGAACAGGTGCAAAGTCTAGTGTGAATCTAGTGCTTTGCTTTGAAGCAGATTAGTACCCTAGAGGGTGCTGATTGAGATGTATAGGACTCAACTTATAAATTGCTGAGTCATAATTTATTTTGAAACCGGTGTAGGAGAAAATGTTCATATTTCCAATATCTATACAATTAATGCCATTCTAATGTAATTTTGAAATCCAGAATCGAACTCCAGCAATACATTTTCTATACAAGTCATGTTATGTCATGTCATCTTTATTTGAGCTCAAAATAGGTTACAAACCTTAAGATGGGTCTTGAGATAGAAAAATGGTGAAATTGAGTAACTCAGAATCATGAACGACTTATGGCAGTGCTAAACTTGATAATATCATCATGGGATTGATGGAAGCTGACAACTTACTACTATATTGACAATACAAATTACACGTCCATCGGACTGTCCACTAGTCTTCAATCCTATAGAAATTGGGTGAGAAAAAAAAAATAATAAATTATTGCCCATATCTATGGGAGCCCTTTGCTTGTGGACATCCAAGCCATATCTGATTTGGTGAGCTACTCTTTTCATTTAATATATGTCATGTTATGATTTGGAGTTGAGATTTTGCATGTGCAAAGTTGGAAATAACTTATAACACCATAGTATGCAATTTGAAATTAGCTGTGCTGAAGTGCACATGAGAAGTGCTTTGGGAAAAAGACTTCCATGTGGGGTGTCGGGCACTTTTTAAGCCTGGCGACACCAGAGTCGGAACCCAACCAAAGTCAAGGCAGAGTTTTGCAACTTTTAGGCTTCACCAGAATCTGGTAGAGAATTGTGGCTGCTCAAGTCTGGAGTATTTGAGACGTGAAGATGCTGCCTAGAACTACCAGTTTCCTTTACCGATGACACAGATACTGCAGGCAGCTTTCTGTTTTGTTGTGAAGATTCTTTACACAATAAAGTTATTGGTGACATAAAGCAGATGAAATCACGGGTTTACTCCCAAACCCTGAGTTCATGTGGATTAACACAAAGTCATCCAAGTTTTCTTCATGCTTAAATTATCATACACAGAGTGGTGTTGGGCTATTAAAAATTGGTTTTCTAGCTTGTCCTACTAGGATGAGTGGGCCAAGCTAGCCTTGCATAGGTCAATCCGGGATTTAGGGCAACGGGTCCAAAGTGCATACCTTATTTTAGATCCTAGAAATCTCTCAAAGTTGGACAAGTGAAAAAAGGAAGTCCCAAAAGTTTCACCCAACTTTCAAATTAGGCTCCAATACATAACGAGCTAACAAGCTCTTAGTAGAAAGTTTTCTCAAAGAAAGATCAAACCCACAGCTTCGCCTCTTTCAGGGACCTTAAGGGTACCTCTAATAAGTAATGAATTTTGTTATTGGTAGTTTGTTTGAGTTTTTGGAAATTTTGGCTTCCATAACTATGCAAAATCATGAATCTATGCTTGTCGGGTCCCCTTAATGAAATTTCATTTCAATAGCAATGAGCATTGCAATTATAGGCTAGGACAAAGTGTAACGCCTCTCCCATACTAGAAAGATTAATTAGAGCAAGGAAAAAAGAAGAAATGGAATTGGGCCTTGCCATGACGAAAGTAAAGCATTCTCATTCCACATGACTCAATTGCAATCCTTCACTTGCACTAGTGCAAAGGGTTTGAAGTCCTCTTGAAGGGGGTGTGTGCTCACGACACCTTCCATGTTGCACGCATCTAAGTTTTGCGGTGACTTACCTACTTGGGAGCCTAAGTTGCTTCGTAATCTCGCTATGGGCAACGACCACATGTTGGTCAAGTTCATGTGCAAGTGGCACTTCTTGCCCACGGTTCACATGTCAAATGGGGATTAAATGGACCAAGAAGAAAATGTTTCTTTTCTGCTTCTAAGGCCGGTACCATGGACCTATAAAATTCTAAAGTATAGATATATATTCAATTACGAAATATACAAATCTTTTAAAAACCATTAAAGTTCAATTAAAAATTTCATAAGATAATCATATATCAAACTCCAAATATGGAAGGCTTATTTTTCGTGTCCCCGCAGATTTGGATTTGTTACCGTGCTTATGCAGTTTACATGTCGCGGCCGAAACCCCAACATATGTCGAAGAAACAGACAGAAATCTATGTGGCAGAGCTAGTAGCGACTCGTCACCACAGCGGATGCCACCGCTTGGAAGTTTAAGAACTGTAGTCCTGGTGAAGGCCACCAAGTAGTCAAGTGTGAATCCTTCCTACATAGCTAATTCACAAACAATTTCCCATCACTTCAAATTTCTGGGTGACACCTGGAGAATTGTGGCATCTGGAGAATTGTGGCATCCAATCATGATGTACTTACCCATACTTCCGACCTATCTGTTGTTGCCACAGAAGATTCTGATGTCTAGTCACATATGCACACTGTATAAAACAATCGGTAAAACAGTTGATTCTTCGTACAGGCCCACCAGCTTGACTTTTGAGTCGCTCACGCGCATCCTTCACTCAACATCCTTCAGTCTAGCTACAAGGTGCTAGCCATGTCACCAAGCCACTTCTAAAACCACTTACATATATATGTGTCAACTAAATTCAAAATTACATATATATGCGTCAACTAAATTCAAAATTTAAAAATTTGAACATTATAGGCTGCTGCCAATTTAGCACAACATTGCCATTATTACGTTGACATTACTGACATAACTCTTAAACTTGGCTTTTAGCAAGTTCATGCTGATTGTGTATTCTCATCGATGAGTACACAACGAGTGCACATGAAATTTGACACCATACGAGTTTCATACATGAAGAATCTTGAAGTTACATGATGAAAAAGTTACACAATGGTCTAAAAGTTGACTAAAAGTGTACGCAAAATTTGACACTTGACGTTACTATGCTCAAGAATATCTGTTCCTTGCATACTAAAATGTAAACACATGACACTTGACATTAGTATGTTCAAGAATATTTTTCCCTTGCATCTAGAATATAAATGCGTCACACGTGCCAATGGTATGCTCAAAAATGTCTTCCTCTTGCATACTAGAATGTAAACACATGACAATTGACATTAGTATGCTCAAGAATATCTTCCCCTCGCATAGTAAAGCACCAAAAACTATCATCACAAGTATCCCAATGTGCTACGCTAAGTGTCTCAATATAAAATAAAAATAAGCTAGTTGTCACTAGTTACACATGTTGACACTAGTTACACATGACAATTTTGGCCATGACAATTTTGGTTATGTCTCAAAAAGTTGCTTATGTTGACAAATAGTATCATGTTGACAATTAGCAAATGTGACACTTTGAGACCTCTAGGCATCTAGTTTAGAGTGTTTGCCAATAGTATGCATGACATTAAATACCATAAACGGTGTAGTGTAGGTCATAACATCACTCATCCATTTGGGTCAGTTCATTGGACCTTGGAATAAAGTAATTATATTATGCCACTCCCCCCCCCAAACAAAGTAGTAATATCTGGTTACCATTCATACACACATGCTCACACTTGGAAATTTGGGTGGAGTCATATTCCCGGCACTACCCATAGGAAGCAATGTTCATCCCTCCATTATTCATTGGAAATGCTATTCATGACATCACTATTCTTAGGAAGTATTAGAAAATCAAGACTTTAGGAAAATTACCGGTCAATTAAGAGAAATTTAGAGAATAAACCTCAAATTACTAAAGAAATACCGAAGGATCATGTCAACATGTAATCAGTTAAACTTGGAAACAATAGGATTTCGGCCGATTATGCCCAAAAATCTCCCCGGATACTGATATGTACATTCCTCCCTGCATATTATATATACATTCCTTCCGCAAACCAATGAACAGGGAGTGCCGGTAGTTAGTTACAAGCTAGCCGGTTGATTTTGAGAATTTCCGAATGAAATAGAAATGTTTAGGAAGGGGTTCCGGAAGAAAAATCAAGGTTTTCATAAATGGGCCAATTAGAAAACAAAAAAAATGCCGGCATTTAGGCAAGCTGCCCTAGGAGCATCCACGGCAAATTACTGATTGAAAGGCATTTTTCACGGCGGGCAGTCGACCAAACATATATTTTTTAGGAAAAAAAATCATTACTATGTATAGTTGGAGACTTGGAGTTACCATTGCCTTGCTGGACTGTGGTTTAGGGTTAGCTGCTTGCTGCTGCAGCTTGCATTCTGAGTTTACGAGTAAGAATCTTAACCCCTAAAGGACCAGGCGTCCAATTTTGGACGTTTTTGGTATTTTTGTGTAGGCCAGATGTCAGAGATTTGCACCGATGTGAATGGAAACAATTGCAATGGATGCGCAATGGACAGAGAAATGCAGCCCATAAATTTTTTTCTTCAAAAAAACGATAATTTGGTGTTTGTAAATGTGATGTGAATGTTCAAAATGCACTATTTGGCACTATACAACTGCCCGAAACTGTTCATAGTATCCAATGAACTTGCACCATGGTCGAATCTTGGGCAGCCTTTATGTGGCCCCATTTTTTATTATGTAAAGGGTGCAATGTATGGGGGGAGGGGGTGGCACGTACATAGAGGGGGTATATAATGACACTATAGCCATGAAAGAGGGTGGTATGGGGCATGCAATATTGAGAATGTAATATATAAATGGTTGTGGGCCACGGCACGAAAGGGTGGGATAAGAATCTCCATTGTCCACACCCTTTTTCCTTGTGTGCCCGCCATCCACAACTTCCTAAGTAGTTTAAATTACATTTAAATTCAAGAATGACATCATAAATTTGCAAAAAAATTATGCATACCCTTATTGGTTTTTGTTGCATACATCCATTGTACGGATTTCAGTGCAGTTTTATACATGTATATTATTTAAAAAATCGCAATATTTTCATCAATTTGTAGTTGTATATAAAGCAAGGCCCATATAGCCAGCAATTTAGATTGAAATGACGGTTTGTCAGCATTAATAGTTGCCCAAGTCTGCGACTTTCAATGTCGTTGCAAAATGTTGCCTAAAAAACGAATATAATAATGGCAAGACATGTTCAAAGTGGTCGGGCAATGTTCGGGCAACTCAAGAATACCATCGAACCATGGAAAGACATATCAATCTTAATGGACGAAATTTACATAAAGGGATGGATATTTTTCCCTATCGTACTTGATAAAGCTAACAACCATTCCATAAGGTTGGAAACCATCAAATGTTTGCCACGCTCTATGCACCATCCCATACATGACAATGGCTCGAATTTCCTTCAAATCCGTCCAAATCATGCTCGGTCCTTTAGGGATTAAGGCAATGCTGCGAATTGCCTTGGAAGGGCCAGATGAGGGGGTAGATGACATTATCAGTGACGTTGTCCCACTTTGGAAGAATGACAGTAAATACCATTTTTTGTATGCTAATCCCTCTTCTTATTTGAATTCTCCTAATACACCGAGTGTGAGTGATGTGTCTTGTTCGTTTGGGGCAATTGATACTAACGGCAATGGTACGCAGATTTCGTGACTGTCAATACTAACCAGCCTCCGGAAAATACTTGGACCCTTGTGGATCTTGTATTTTTTGAAGGCTACATCCTTGGCCCTAAGATGGTAGGGGCTTTGCCAGGTTCAACTCCTGCTAAGGATATTATTTAGACAAAAAAAATAGAGAGTGAATGCCAACATTCTTTACTCCTGAACACTTGAAAAAAGAAAAGGGAATGAATGACAATGAAACTTAAAGGGAAAAAATGGGGAGGGAATAAACATCCGCCACCAAAATACAAAACCGGCCCCATTTTAGACATTTAAGAAACTAGATAAATGAAAAAAGAAATGTTGACTAATTGCCTAAAGACATTATGAAATGGGGGATATCAACCGATAAAATTCGCACTCTCTAGGCCCACTTCCGGGTAAAATTTGAAAAATCCAAGCCACCTCCTAGAAGCTAGAAAATTATCCGTTTTTTCTACAGAACTCCCCGGACTCTGCCACAAACTGTGCAGGCTGCGAAAGTCGGAACTTGGAAGATGCCCGCGGCTGCTGTATCATTTGGATGTGAGAAATTCTTTATGCAGCCTGCAATCATTTTGTGCTTTCTCGTGAAGCGAATTTCGGACCAAACTGGCGGCCACGCGCCTGCAGTGCCATGTGGCCGCTTTTCGCCATCGCCTGGGTTTGAGGACTCCACAAAAGGGTTCTTCCTTGCAATTTCTCATCTTGAATAACGTTGAAGGGGATCTTCATACTTAACTCAACAGATATCATGGTGGAAGATGCTAAAGCTGCCTACATAGCTCGCTTCAATTCGATGCAGGACATCCAAGTTGGCAAGAAAAATTCGTCGTGATCCCCAAGTTGGTGTAGACACCTGAGCTCTCGGTGGGGCCGAAGCTCCTGCTCTTCACAGCACAGGGTGTAAAGGCTGCTTGATGGCCAGCTCGTCGAAGTCGAGAGCGGATTACTACGGGTTGGCCATCCTCCCACAGTTCCGTCTCACTTACACCGAGGTGGAGTACCTTCGAATCTTCTTTGGCATCGAGGAGGAGGAAGAGGTCGAAGAGGAGGTCCGACTTCAAGTTCAAGTTCAAGTTCAACCTCAACCTCAACCTCAAATTGTGCTTGATGTGCAGAATCCAAACAATCCACCTGCAATTGTTGAACCTCCTGAAGATGCCAATGGGAGAACTTGAGAGAGAGAGAGAGAGAGAGAGAGAGGAGAGAGAGAGAGAGATCGTGCTACCACTTGAGTTGGACTTGACATGGAATACTCAAAATGCGGATGTGCTTGTTGGAGATTACGAGCGTGGGAAGGTCGAGAAGAAAGGGAAAGACAAATCAGCGCTTGCCTTTTCCATGGAGGTGCCACAGAAATTTTTGGCATCATTTTTGGGATCCTTTTGCAACATAGGCTAACTTAATTGTTGACTGTCTCGGATGTTTACGAAGGCAGATACGGGAATGGCGCAGGAGGGTAGAGCGATTGATGATGCTAGGCCAGGGTGCGTAGTGTAGCAATTTTTTTTCCTATTCCAAGACAATTCTGTGTTGAACTGGAATAGTTGTGTCAACTTTGTGCAATACAGGAAGAATGAAGTCCCTAATTCTGTCTTCGAGTTCGTAGTGGCATTCTTCCCATATGGTACGAGGATTGCACAGATTTAAAGTGCGAACTTGTACAGCAGGCAGCCAAAATTAGGGTGTCGTTCAATTTTATCTGAAGAAATTGACATGTTTCGCATGATTGTGCGAGTGGTTTCTCTATCAAGACGCTCCCGCTGCGATCCCAATGTACACTTCTATAAGGAAAAATAAACAAAACAAAGCAATTTTTCTTTTTAAGGTAGCCTTGTTTCTGTGATTTTGATGGAGTTTCTGCAATTTTGCTCTCATTTCTTTCGCAATGGAAGAATGATCTACCCTTTGGGACATCTAGAAGTAACCATCATAGAACCCCAATAATCAGAATGCGAGGCAATCGAGGCAACAGACCGAGAGCACTGTTTGCATCAAACCCACACAGACTCCAAGTCCAACACCGCTAAATTTCTAGCCAAAACCATATTAGGCATAAAATGTTGACTTCAGATTGCCACGCATTGAACCATTTCGTTGTATGAGGATGTCTGTCAGAACTGAAACTTCCCCAAAACGCTCTTAGAATTTTCATATTTATCGTGTGATCAATCTTCATAGAGACTGGATGATATGAAATCTTAATCAAATTCTTCCTGTGTGTCAAGAAGTATTCAGCCAACAATTATTAAAGTCAAATTTAGTTACAGTTTGGTCTACGAGATTGAAACAATATTTAATACAACCTACTTCAAAGTGGAGGGGGTCACTCCCTTGTAAGGTAGTTGTGTCTAAAAGCAACAGTTTTAGAAACTTTGTCTATTTCAAGAAGGTTAAATAGTTTGGAATTTTTAAAAAAAAATGCATAGATCTGCAAAATTATAATCAATCTACATAGTAAATTTCACATAACAATAACTTCATATCCAACCTATAGAAATTTGCAAAGTCATTTTAAGAAACGAGTCTTTTATTCTCCATTAGGGGGCTCCATTGATGTTGGATTGCTAAGTGAGAATCACCATAAATTTAGCCTTATTGCAAGTGAGGATCTTCTATTACATGAAGGTGTTGTCCCCCTTTTGTGGATCGCTTCTTACACCGTCTTGTTGAGCGGCTCAATCCTAGATTACCCACTATGATTGACCAAAGTTGGTGCTCTTCCTAAAACATTCTTACATCCTTCTTACACCGCCACTGTGAATGACCAAAGTGGTGCTATTTTGTACTTAATATCACATATGGTTCATCACTTTTAGCAATGACTTCCTTGATGGCCCCATTGCACTTAATTGTTGACGGTGGAAGGATGAAATAGGTTTCACCAAAAGGAAGGTGTAACTTTAAGGCAAAGCTACCTTAGAGATATGAACTACCTAAAGTAAAAGGGTGTCTTTAGGGAGAGGGGAACTATAAAATAAAGTGCATATACATGAAATAATTATATATAGTTTATTAATATACTCAATTGTATTCTCAAAATGAACTGACAAGACCCTCTTATTTTGATTATTTTATTTTTTAAAGCATTACATTAGATCCTATTTTTATCACTCACATATTTTTCAATTACATGGGGAGTGACCTGCCACAGCTGTGACATGCACATGATGTGTATTTGAATCTACCAGGTCATTTAATATATGGCAACGTTCAAGCATAAATATTATGTTGCATACATGTATCCTCCAGTAGAAAGAATGCAATTGACAATGTGTTGATGTTAGGTGGGGTAACTTGAACATTATATGTATGACATATTCATGAAACGGGCCTTGCACCGCACAGATACTTGTGCATCAAATGGGCATTATTTCTCGATTTCCCCTCAGGTTGCGCTGGTTCTCCCAGGGTGGTTGTATTTTGATTCCTCCTTGCAATTGGATTTTCAATTTGTGCCAAATAAAAATTTTATTAAAATTTATTTATTTAATAAAAATAATAATCATAATAATAAATACTTGTGCATTATCATCAATAAGATCCATGGTTCAATTTGAAATGTGAGGCAATGCAACTCATGAGGAGTAAGTTCCTTAAACAGCTGGACAACCCGGAACTCTTTCCTTTCCTCGGTGGCATCAACCCTGCCGATGCCAACTTTTCCTGTTTTCTTTCTTTTTCTAAAAGGAAATGAACCAATACCATTGCCATTGATCAGCAGTTGAATTTGGTGTTTTGATAACAGGTTGATCACAAGTCACGATCATTTTGAGGCTCCTCCTCACCTCAGCTACAATTTCACCTTCAATGAGCTACACTAAACACATGATTTAGTGAGGCCCATAATATTCATCATCAATCCACATCATTGGGTGACAATTAGATAGGGTGTTGTGCGGCACTTGGTGTTACATGACATGTCACGAAGGTCACTATAACTAACATGGGATATTAATTTTATTGCCACACTAAATCAGATGTTTATTGTAGCCATTCTGAAATATGTATTTGGAAATGTGATATGTGTGCAAACTTCAAAGTTTCTGTTGTGAGAAAATAATATGGAGAGTTTCACAAAACTTGAGCTTGGCAAAAGAGAAATATGATTCAGCTAAGTGACTATCTATCATTTGGAAATGAGGTCCTTGACCCCTAATGTCCTATGTGATCATAATCCGGTCGTGAGCAGCTCGCTTAGACCCCTTTGACACTAGTTCGAATGGTTTCTTGACTGTTTCAACTACTCTTCTTGTTCATTTTTAAGTCTGCTATGTTATGCCACGTGGATGATGTTGATTCAACCAAGTGAATTATTTTTGGATTAATTCAAATATGGGAGTTTGTTCTCAATTGGTTTACAATGGAACCAATCCACGCAACAAAACTTGACATTTGTCACCTCCACAGTTCCAGCATATTCTAGACATGTTTTTTGTTGATCCCTATGTGCAAATGATTCCCATCTGATCTGAAAATTTACATGACACTCATAAGCAGCATATCCTAAACATCTACCGTCATAAAACTTTAGTTGGACATGTGTTGGTGGGCATAAATCCATGTGGAAGGTGCACAATTGTGGCACCACTGCCTCAAATTGCAAAGCTTCCCAAAAAAATCACAAAATAATGGTTTCAAGACTTGTGAGATGATTTTAGTAGGTATATTGCCCCTCTTTTGAAGGAGGATAACATTTTGTCATTTGGAGATAATTTGAGTGGAGGTTCGATCAAAAAACCAACCCTAATTTAATCTCTAAATTGTTGCCCATCATGTCAAGACCACTATTGACATTCCTATTATAATCTCTTGCATAATAGAACTTCACCATTTAAAATTTGGACTGTGAGTAGTCACCTCTAACTTGCGAACATCCGTATGGTTAGATTTGTCAAAAACTTTAGATCTTCAGCTACGGTCACTAAAATTGAGGTCACATTTTCTGGACAAATTTAAGAAAAGTTAAGCAAAAACAAAATAACCTTTTCTAGTGAGTAACCAACTGTGAAGAACTTTAGAACAACTGAGGTAACTACTAAGTTGGGCACAAATATATTGGTTTTTGACTTATTATGAGCCCTTATTTTTATTTTTATTTATTTTATTTTGGGAGGGAGGGAGGTGTTTATGGATACATAAGATATGTCATAATATGGTTCTCAAAAAAAGAAAACCAAGTGGAGGCATGATGAGACCCAAGATGCACTAATGCAACATGTACATTAAGCTTATGCAACACACCGGCATGTCAAAGACAGAGTTCCAACTTAGAAAATACTAGATCCTGCATAAAGTTGTCCATGGGATTCCTCCACGTGTGACGCATTTGACTGTTTGACTACCACGACTTATATAATTTACAAACAATGAACCTCTTTACAAGAACTTAAGGTTATTGCTTTTCTAAGAAATGACTTATTAAGTAGAAGTTATCAACAACAACAAAAGGTTTCCTTGTCTCCAAAGCCATGTCGGGGCTTACTTGACATTTACAATTTAAGGTTTATCAAGGGTTAAAGGTTGACATTCATTTGGATATTTTTATCTTTCTTTTCTTTTTCCTTTTTTTAAATGAAAGAAATACATTTCCACTGCATTGAGAAATACAAATACGACCTTGACACCGAAACCCTTGGAGGGTGTACTCTTCACATGATAAAAATAAATAAATAACGTAAGCACATCACCTTCAAGTATACACATAGTCTCAAATATATGTACTAGTTCAAAGCATATGCAACCACTCATGGTTAGAATCCTAATATATATATTTTTACAATTTAGAAACATCACACAATATCCCAAAATACACATAGACCTTAACTTCAATAATATTCCTCCTATGTGTATGATGTACGGAATTTGTTCAAATAAAACCTTTATTGTGCGTACCTTTGTGGTTAGGTACTATTGCAGTAGAGTGCACCCCCCATGCGGAACCTCAAAAGGTGTCATTCTCGAAAAGGAACCAGACTTGGGACCAAGTGAGACCAAGACAAAGGACAACACCAACAAGTAACACCGTGTGAAACCAAAAACAAGACAATTACACTGCACACACTAAAGTAACTAAGGGAGCGGTGCTCAAGAAACAATGACAAAGCCTCAACCTACTAATGGACACTTTCAAAAGGTTGGCGGGACCATTTGCAAAAAGAAGACCTTGTGGAGACACCTGGCCAGCATTTAGCAAGTTGTTCAACTTGGCACCAACCTTCACCTATCGGTCTACACTTAATACTTTGCAGGGTCTTAGCCCAAGTTGAGGTACTGATGCCTTAAAGCAACACCTTCCTTTTGGTGACACCTATTTTTCATCCTTAAGTTGTCAACAAATGAGTGCAACAGTGCTCAAGTAAGTCATTGTTAAAGCATTAATCATATGTGGCATTAAGTACAAATAGCATCACGTTGGCCATTCATAGTAGCAGTGTAAGAAGGTTGCAAGAACGCTTCAAGAGCACCAACTTTGGCCAATCACAATGGCTAATCTAGGACCTGTCCAATCAACGAGGCGGTATAAGAAGTGATTTACAAAGGGAGACAACACCTTCATGTAATAAAAGATCCTCGCTTGCAATAAGGCTAATTTTGTGGTGATTCTCACCTAGCAATCCAAAAACATCAATGAACCCCCTTAGTAGAGAGTAAAGGCTCATTTCTTAAAACAACTTTACAAATTTCTGTAAGTTGCATATGAATTTGTTATTTCTTGAACAAAAAAACCTGTAGATTGAGTATAGATTTGCTAATCTATGAAAAAAATTGAAAACTTTTCAAGCTCTTTAACCTTCTTGAAACAGCAAAAGCTTTTAAAAGTGTCGCTTAAAGGGCTCAGTACCTTAAATGGCCATATTCCTGGAGTTGTTGCCAAACCACGACCAAAAGTTTGTCATCTGGTCAAATTTCTTGGTTGAAGACCACTTCAAAAATTTAAGAATGGTAAGTAAATTTGGTAAATGAAAGACTGGTTACTATTATACATAGTTTATAAATAATTTAATTTAATTTACTCCATAGATTCCAAATGAGTGTGTTATGGTGGGCCATATCCTCAAACTCAGGTCTCGTAACTCTCGATCGGGGAGACTCCACCTGGACAGCAGACAATAATCCAGATTCCCAAATTGAACCATTTCATATTAGAGGCGCCTATTCCTGATCAGGATCCCATCGGCAATCTATAAGGTACCACAATTTCGATCAAGCTAGGATTGAATTTCCGATCAGGCTGGGATTGAATTTTGATTAGGTTGGAACCAATAGTGTCATGACACATGGCATGGTTTTGAGTGCTAAAGCAAGGAGGAATGAGCGGTTATATCAGACTCTAGACATTGGTAATATGTGCAGGCCAACTTTAGGCTTCAAAATTTCAGAATAATTTTAATTCAAGGAGAAAAATTACCGAAAAAATTGCAATCCTCCTAATTTCTATCCTCCTACACGGAAATTTTTTTGCACCGCCTTATACTTCTCCAAAGTTGGCGCAAAATCTCTTAAGAGATTGGTTATGGGCGCCTCTACTCTCAATTGATGTTCAATTGATTCCAAGCACATTCACAATCAATTGGACTGTCATAAATTTCATGGACACCCAGCTTGATCTTATCAGAGCATGCAATGCATGGTGCTAGTTCTCAAAAAACATGTGAGCTTGCACACCGTTGTATAGCAGCACTTGTGTGGTCTCGGTTTTGTCAATTGGCACATTTACTAACGGATATTGCAACATAACAAGTGCTTACATTCTGTAGCCAAAATTGCGTACGGTGGGTGTAATTCACTGCACCAATGGAAAGTACCACTGGGTTTCAAAACGACACAAAACCTGTGACATTTTAATCTAGGGCTTTATGAGGAGCTTCATGAGGCTTTATGAGTGGGCTTGTGAGGACTCAATGCCAAAGATCTATTTATAATAAACTAATAGCTTTTCAGACAACGCCACATGCCCCCCCCCTCCCCCTCCTCATTGGATGCACGTTGTTATTGTTGTAGAAATTAGTCTTGAACTAATTAGAAGCAATCTGATTCATTAGAATTGACCAGATGAGGCTTAAGGTGTAAACAACCATTTGAGCTTAGGGTTGATAACCTGGGTCCAGGGTATATTAGTAAGGAGATACCCTGGATACTAGACCCGGGTACCAGCAAGTAATCAAGATAGACTTAAGGGAACCCTGCCGGGTATCCCGAGGGTATGGAGGAGTAATTAGAGATTAAGCTAACTAAGACAGTTTAACCCCGGATATCCCGAGGGTATCGGGCTAAGTATCAGCCTAGTAGGTATGGCCGGTCTAAAGGACCACTCAGGTGCAGCCACGTGGCACCATGTATTATTGTATTATTTTGTGAAAATACATATACCTCAGACTCCCATATACGGGTAGTTCTGATTCACACAACTACACTCTGTCTGTATGTACACCTGATTGTCCATATACTTAACAGTTACTACTACTACTCAAGCCCACTCACATGTCACACAAATTTCATACAATACGACTCTCCACATGACCGAGACACATTATGGACATCACCCTTGCCCCCAAAACCATAAATGGGCCCGACTTGTAACCCAAACATACCCCAACACGATCACAATAATAATAGCAACCCATGATGACTGGATCCACAATACATCCAACCCCCTCAAACAAATAAACATAACCCCAATAATTATAATACCTCCTCTCACAACATAATATGAATTGTCCTTGGAATTCCCCCAATATTACAACACAAAGAACCACTCTTACCTCCATACTAATTATCAAGCAACACACAATTAAACCAACATAACAACCTTCATACAACCACTCCCACCACACACCTTACAACATAGTAACATCTACCTCACACCCCACACCCAAACCCAAACTACCAAAAACACCAAAATCCCAAAAAAATGGCACCTCACCACATTGCCATCCCTCCCCTCTACACCACAACATCCACCCCTCCCACTAGAGATAACCAACATTTACCCCTAAGGTAACACCCCCCCCCTTACAATCATATTACACGGATGGCTCATTCACCCCTCCAGATAGAGAAGGGCATGGCAACATCATGGGATCCGGAATCTACAATGAACTACTACAAATACACATAGCTGAAAAACTACTTGGGTACCCAAATATCTTGAGAGCGGAACTATACACACTCCTACTCGCAATTGAACATACCAAAACACTCATCACAGACGAACAAATTCATCTTCATTAATAGCCTCAACTATATATATATCTACTCGCAAACCACACAAGGCACCCCTCCTCACAAAATAATCACCCAGGCAAATTTCATCACACACATTATGCATGCCATTATGCATCACCATCAAAAAAGTTAGAGCACACACAAACATCCGAGGCAATGACGAAGTTGATAAACTTGCCAAACTAGGAGCACTAAAACCCCAAATCTTAGAAACCCCCTTGCATCACATCGGACACCAAACACCTTTTGGCCCTCCATCCCCCCAACCTCAATCTAACATGACAGCATAGTCAACAACTTAAAAACCACATAGAAAATGAATACAAACACCCCAATATCACACGCCAAATGGCAAAATGGCTATCCACTCAAGACATCCATCTAAAATGGTCCAACCTCTTCTAGAAGGCACCTTGGATCATAGACGCACAAATCACCCAAGTCCTCAAATTTTGATATGGCAAATACATGGGAAACTACCAAGAAAAACATGTACTCAAACAAGACATTTCCCCACTATGCGCCCTCTACCCACTAGAAGAAAATGATACATACTTGGAGTATCACCACATAAACAACCTATGCACAAATAGACACAATAAAGCAACCCACACACTAGTTGCCACTTTACTAGCCCATCCCACCACAAGATGCTCATAAACATTGGCAAAATCCATAAACGTCGGAGAAACAATACCATCATGGCTTCTCCCATGCACATGCTACCTCCCAAGATGTAAATGCCCTGCCAAACTACGATCGGACATACTATACATTCTTGGCACAACACCCACCAAAAAGCCCCCCATTCATACCCCACCCCAACTTAAAAGTACATTTCATTGAATTCATATATTATAATGACAAATCCCCCCAAACGGCCACCACAAGAACACTAGAAAAATATGACATCCTACAAACAACACAAATACAACAAGGATGGACAATCCTACTCCCAATAGTCATTACAGTAGGCATAAGAGGCACCATACATAAAACCACTACCAAAACCCTCCTAGACCTCAAAATCCCTACCAACAAAGTTCACAAACTCATGGATAACTTCTCACAAATCTCCTTTCGTTACCTTACACACATCATCCTCAATAAACATAAATTAGAAAAGAAACAAGCCCCCATCCCACTCCCATGAACACATAAACCATCATCCCCAATTTAACAAATAAAATATTAATAATGATCTAATTAACTACAAGTCCACCTACTAACCGTAGGCATTAAACCAACTCCACCCCAACTCCACGTGGACTTGAAAAAGAAACGGTGAACAGACATCGCATGTCAACGTACAAATACATTGATGTTTCCTTTATTTATTTATTTATTTATTTATTTATTTATCATACAATACCCAACCATACCCAAGAATGTATACAACCTCATCCTGCAACCTCTTGGAAGAAACAACATGACCCCTAGGTGGTCCCTCATCCCAGCCCAAACAAAATTTGATTTTCTTGTGCAACACCGGTAGACTCCTAAGATTTCCCTTGACGACCATTTGAGAATGTTGGTGGGTCAATGCCCCAGCGCACTCCATGGAGCATAAGCCTACCATACATTCCTCCTCAATGAACTTTCTCAAATTCACAAGAAGTCCACTATCCACATCCTTGCCACCGATCGTAATTGTAACAAAAGCTTCGAAATATTTGAGGGAGGAGCGAGTTTGCTCTTGACCTTGAGATTGTGCAAGCGCCTTTAGCCTCAATGCCATGGACGTTGAATTATCTGCAATGCAATCAACATCACCAAATTCAACAAAGCAGAGGATGTGTGTGCCGGAGCGTTGCTGGAGGTTGTGCTGCAGGCGTCGACCTCGGAGCCACCGACAGGAACTACAGTGTTCCTTCCAAACAAAGAAGGCAACTAGTGAACCAACAATCCCTTCCAACCGGACACTTGCCCACTGCCAGACTCCGCATGTCTATGTCACCACTTGCCAGCTCAAATACACCGTAACCAACATCCCCTACCCCCAACCAATCCGAGGGCTCGCCCTCTTACTATGTAACAAGGCTTAGGCTTCATTAAATAACACAAATAACACAAAACAAGGCTTAGGCTTCATTAAACGCCGGTGCTGGTACCGCGGACACTGGGGTGGTGGTGGTGGGCGGTTTACCGTTTCTATTGGGCTTGCTCTTACATATCTTAGGATTCATGCCACTCGTGTAAGGGGATCCAATGAAAACCTACTCCCTATAGATTTGTGAGGTCATTGCTCATGCTGACTTCAGGAGTCGAATATGCTAAAGAAGATAAAGGATTCGTAACGTTCTCACATTCAACTTGCATGAATGGCACGAATCGTTGGCCAACTCATTCAAAACACAACTCTTTTTTTATGCATTTCGTTAAATACTGGAGTCTCGAGTACATGTACCTACTAGATTGAGTAAACGCATGTACGTGCATATGAGAAGTGTCGGTAGAAGTTGATCCCTTCAGAGCTTCCTGAAGTAGTCTACGCTGTTATTTTGGGAATAACTAAGTTCCGCGTTGCCTGCTATGCTATAAGATCTTAGATCTCCTGCAGCTGAAACCACCAGCCATGACAGCACGCGAGGCTAGCTCCCATCACGGTCATTAAATCATCTGTGGATCCATACAGCACGAGGGAGGGTTCGACATGGGTCTCTCATACCCGACGAGCGTTGCACTCGTCATGGCGGTGGGCAAGGGCGGCACCGAAAAAGCCAGAGCCTCGGCTCCTCGACCCTGGCATGCCCCGACCCTGGCCTGACCATTGCTTTCTTCAAGGCCACTTGTCCATATAACCCATATTGAGTGCACTTCATTTTCAAGGTCCAAAATTCAATATATATGTTCACTTCCATTGAGTAAATAAGCAATTGATTGGGATTTCCTTTTTGAAGTGAAACCGTCAATAAAGCATGTAATTAACTTGGAAGTCAAAACATTACAAAACCCTCATTAGCACTGAGGTTATAATTTTTGTGACTTACCATTGAAAGGGTCTTTGTCATTCTAAAATGGAACTAAAATTAGTGTTTTATTTTAGTATGTTTATTTTATAATATTTTAGTTAATACCTTTAATCAAGCCAAGGTCAATACGCCTCGGCCTTAAATTAGGCCCTCGAGGCCTGTTAATTAAGCTGAGGCATGTTACCGAGCCTGGCCTGTTACACTTAATTACATTTAATCACACTTAATTAGTTTGAATGTGTATGAATACTTTGTGAAAGTAGAAGGTATTCACTAAACTATTATAAAATAAAACATACTAAAATAAAACACTCATTTTAGTTTCATTTTAGAATGACAAAGACCCTTTTAATGGTAAGTCACAAAAATTATAACCTCAGTGCTAATGAGGGTTTTGTAATGTTTTGACTTCCAAGTTAATTACATGCTTTATTGACAATTTCGCTTCGAAGAGGAAATCCCAATCAATTGCTTATTTACTCAATGGAAGTGAACATATATATTGGATTTTGGACCTTGAAAATGAAGTGCACTCAATATGGGTTATATGGACGTGCGGCCTTCAAGAAAGCAAAGGTCAGGCCGGGCTCGGGGGGCCAAGGCTCTGGCTTTTTTGCTGCCCATGCCTGCCACCCTGACGAATGCAACACTCATCGGGGGTATTTAGAGAGACCCGTTCAACATGACCAATCGTTCTAGTCGCTTCATGTTGAATCATCGTGTCGTGATACTACCACATTTCTAGTGTTATGTCATATTTAGGGTCATTTCTCACACAAAATTGAGGGCCCATCACCATTGCACTTCACACATCTCCATTGGTGGACAAGGCGGAGCTGGTCCAAGTTTGCTTCCCACTGTGCTTGAGGGACCAAAGGACTAAGTGAATGCAAGATGGATGTAAAGATCTATGCATGAATTCCTACATGGCACCAAATGGATCATGTTTTATGGTCACTTGAACTACTTTCAAAAACCATATCTTGGAGGAATGTCTAACACAAAACCAGGAGACCATGGCACTCCGAAGTCTCACAACCGTTGATTTAGAATACTTTTTATCATGTGTGAAGACCTCACATGAATAGAAGTTCATTGACATAACATTTGGTTGAGGGACCGGTCACATGTGACTTCACACTACACTTGAGGGCATGTGACCACACTACATGGTTTTGGAAGTGTCTTGGGACATCCTTTGGACAAATCTTTTGGGCTCTCACAATTTCATGGTCACGGCTCTCGGCTCATGTGTGAGGTGGCCCTTAAGAGCATGATTGCACCAATGAACGGGCGGGACCAGCTACTACACTAATATCCCATTTAGTGCGTGTTTCAATTCCTGAAACACTCACTATTTTGCCAAATCTTAATTTTTACCAAGTGCTACTAAATTCACGAATACATGCTCACTAACCATGCATTTCAAGAAACCCTATGTGTACTCTAAGGTGCTTTGAAGCTTGAGGCCACAACTATGAGAATCATTCTCCATGGTATTATGGAATCGTATGGCAAAATCACCCAGCGAATGAACCAAATGAGCGCCAAGCAATGAAACACTTTGGGTTCCTAAAATCCTAGATCTTTTGGTGGCACTAATTCATGGTGTAAAGAATTTAGTATCACCTTCACTAATTTCCCACACACACTATTAGTTAGCCCTCATTAAATGGGATAATCAATGTAGCTACAGATCAACATGTTTGTTTTCCCAAATTACCGGATCAAAACCAAACCCTAGGAAATGAACCAAACCCATATATTGAGAATTTTCCAATTTGAAGTTAAAATACAAGGACTAACCAAAACATGGCAATAAATAACCAGTTGATAATAAAGAAGTAAGGATAGGGACCGATGTGGCTCAAGTTTCTCCCCATTCATTGCATCACACATTGTACACCGAAGGGTGCTAAATTGGGTAGCATTATTCTAGAGGAGTAGTCTTGTTATATATCCCACACGTTCACTCTATACAAGCTCCATAAACTATGGGTCCTATGCTCAAAACTAATATCTTGCAATACACAAGGCTTTACATAGAAATAGTTGAAGCTAGATTCTATTTGGTCAGATATTGCGAGGTATTGATAGTGGATTCTCTTATATATATATATATTATTATTATTATTATTATTTTTTAATTTTGAGACAGAAGGCCAACAAAGCCAACGCCAAGCACATTAAGTGGATTCTCTTATAGAGGAGTTGAAAGTTGGGCCGCAATACACCCAAGCTATTCTGGTTGGGGAGGGCTTTCTGGACCTGCCAATGAAATTACACCGGTGCATGCCAATTGGTGGGAGCCAATTTTGGACCCAATCTTGGACTATTATGTTGCAGCTAGGTATATTGATGACCTATGGTCGTGCTCTGACCGGATGATCAGGTGGCATTCGAAGAGTGTAGATGACCTCTTTCCATAGCATAACATTTGTCCTCCCTTGCTCTCACTCTAGACCACCAATCTCCATGTTCAAAGGACCCAAAAGGGAGGGCACCACAATGGTTGTGTCCAGTATCCTCACTTAGGCCTTTGGGTCCTTGAGGGTTACATGGTCCATAGTTATTAGTCTTGTCTTGTGCTCAAACTTCATCCATCAATGAGAGCAATATAGTCACTCTTTAATAGTGCATTGGCATCGATGATGAAAAAACAACATCATCATGGATGCAAGGTTCTCCCTTTTGCTCCAAGCTGGTGGTTTCTTTAGCACTTTGACAAGCTATGGGGTGCACGGGGAGAGAGGGATATATCACATACGAGCGTACCTTTCATTCATCCAACACAAAAGCCTTGGAATAGCATGCAGCCACGATGTTACTATTTCTAGTTGATATGACAATTTAAATAAGCCCAATTACACTCTAAACTCCGTAGTATCACACCTGTGGCAACCAAAGTGCACGTGATATTATGGAGTTTTGTAGTGTTAACATGGATGCGTGATACTATAGAATTAGTGTAGCATGTGACATTATGGAATAACACAAAGGAGATGTGAGAATTATTTGAATTCGTTCTCCCGTCACCTACTCTAGTGTGGTTCACTCCACTTGGCCTTCTTGGGCGATGTGGCGGACGCATGCACCAACATTCAACAAGTGGCATAAGAAGAATAAGAATAAGAATAAGAAGGTGACACTCCACATTTGACACATGGCACAATGCAAGGGTGTGGGTTGACTTCTTTGGTGGTTTGCATTAATGACAAATTTCGTGATATAAGGGAGAGAAATGTGACAATAAGGTGTGAGATTTGAACTATGAACATCCGTTCCCTAGGGTTTCGGGATATTAGAGAGTGTGTGACATTATGGAGGTTGATATTACGGAGTTTAGGGTGTATCTCAAAATATCCCAAACTAGTTTAGTCCAAGTCATTTGAGATGAATCGGCCACAAACCTATCAAGAGTCAAGATTTATGTTGGATGGATGGGGATGGATAAGAGGTGCGCTCGTATGAGATAATTCTCTCTCCCGCGCAGAGTTGGGAGATAAGGTTCGTGGATCACCAAGATCTCTAGTGAAGGAGTCAACCATGAAACTTCGTGGTGCTTGGTACTTGGTCTATTGTTACTCTTTGTGTGACAATATGGCGTGTTTGAGGGGCTCCGCCTCCCCTCGAAGTGGGCGCGTCTTCCTTTCTTGGTTCTTAATGCATTTGGCATTGTCTTTTTGGCCTTCTATCTCAAAAAGAAAAAGAATAAGATAAAAGAAAAACTCCGTGGTGCTAAGATTTGTAGTTTATTAAGGTAGAAATACCCAAAGCGGTTAACCACCCTCTACCCGTGCACTAGACCGCCGTCATAATAGTGAAGTGCCATTTTTGAAACCGATCATGGCTCAGCGGCAACTTCAATGCATGTACACTTAGTGTAGCCAATGGAAGTCAAGTTTTAATGTACTCATGAGGTAACCGATTTAGGTGATGTTCTGTATGAAAATGTGGATTACCATGTTCGGTGTAGGGAGAATCTAGTGAACAAATAGGGGGTTTGACAACTTTCCACTTTGAAAAATTGTAGAATTTTTTGTACAGGGCAAAAAAATATGAAACAACTTGCATTCTTCATGAATCCTTCTTGTCTATCTTGGAAAATTATCTCATGATTGTCAGACCAGATCTCCAATGCGAATCACCTTATTTTCACGGGTTATGGTATTTCTACCTTAAGTTGCTTGCTTGTTCTACATTTGTCTTATCCTTGGGTTACAGAGGAGTTGTCGGCTCTTGCCATTGTGGCTAGTAACCATTGGTTCATGGTTACTATTTCTTGGTCACGTGTGTACAATACTATTTCCTCCTATTTCCACCTTCTGTCTATATGTTTGTACACCCGGGGTTGGACTCCTGATCAAACTAACGTTGAATGTAGAAAGGGGTATTTATTTGAGGCACTAGTGTACACAATATGCATAAAGGGTTGGGGATTCGTGGCACTCACTAAGGAACATCCATCCAAGATATCGTGGATGAAGTGGCACCAATAAAAAAAGCCCCCCTATGGGGTTGAGGGCCGATTCATTCGAATGTGACGTCACTAGACTAATTCGGGGCCTTTGACTCTATTTCCGGAATCGAATTGCCTAAAAATAGTCGTTTAGATGATTCCTGCGTTTTTTTCATCCGCATGGATGATTTTACTTGAGTGCCACGAATCCCCAGCCTGCATAAAGGAGAAGTATTGTTTTGCTTTAGTCTGTACATTCAAAAAGGCTAGTAAGAATTTTGAAGTAAAGATAGATGTACAAAAAGGGTATAAAGTTTAGAGAGAAATTTGACAATATATGTTTTAGTTTAAATTGTACGTTTTCATATATTGTTGTCATATGGTGATGGTCCCCGATGACTTCCTTGTCCATATTGTAGGGTTTAATATATGTCTATTTCATGATTTATATTTTGTGTATGTAGTGGAGGTGTTTGACACATTACATTGAAAAGTTTAGTATAAATACACAAGCATGTTTTCTAGCCTACCGTTAGTGTGTATACATTCATTTTTTCTCTATAAATTTCTTGTATATAGGGGGTTCTAATTCATAGTCACCCACGCACATCATTTAGGTCTCTAATAAAGAGTCCCACCCCCCCCCCTCTCACCCCTTTTATATACAAGAGATGTCATATTCCATGGGACCTTCCTGTGGCACTATGATGTAGATTGTCATTTTTTTGAGAATCACAACATGTTTATTCCCGGCTCTTGGCCATATGTTCATGGTTTCTTTTTTTAACCCATGACAAGCGTGTCAAATGCCTGTCACACCTATAAAATATGCACCATGTATAGATTTGGGGTTGTATTTTTGGACATGTCCATGTTTGTGACACGTGCAAAAAGCAACCTTGCATATGATCTCTTGCCTAAAGCAAGGGAGCAATGTTATGGATGTCAAATCGATGTGTGGTTCTTCTAAATTTGGGCTACATTAGTAGGAAGCATGGCACCTTTCCACACCAATTGGACAATAAACAAAAAAATATGCCCCACAACTACACATGTCGTGGATTGGCCAAGTAGTCATGGCCACTATGGACATAACATCATTAAGCAGTGCGCATTCATTACGTGGGCCCTGAGCACAAACCTAGTGTAAGAAGACTTAGACTTAAATTGAGCTCCAAATATCCCATGGTCATATTCTTAGGGCCCACATAACGAACACACATTGCTTGATATCATTATGGAGATGTTGTCACCTTGGACTTGGCCTATTTTTCTACATATGGGATGTCAAAACCTTGTCATGACATGAAATGGGGATCAAAAATGGGTCTAGATACACTAGCATGATGAAAAAAGTAAGTTAAAAGGGCACGGACTTGAGTTCCTTGAAAAGGGCATTAATAGTACTCAAGTTTTCATCTCCAAGTTATCGGAAATGGGTCGACCTATGATGTAAATATGGGTAGGGAGAGAATCTTGACATTGAAAATCTACAGTAAACACTATATTTGTTAATTTTGGACTTTTTCGGCATTTTGAGATAGTTACAAATATAAGAACATGGATAAAATCACACAGATATTGGAGAATGTTGTAAGATGCAAATACTTTGAAGTGGGTGTTCATATTAAGAACCCAATCAAGAACTCATATCAAGATGGTTTAGGTAGGACGACTCAAACATTAGACCATGTTGTTGTGGTCCATATATTAATTTGAGACAAGAGAAAGTCTCAAATTAATGAATATAGTGATAGTAATTTCAAAACTTGGAAATAAATCATGATTTTCTGTTGAACAATGTGGTATCAAATTCTAGAACTGCGAAAAATCAACCCAATATCACACATATACTACACTTATGCGAAATTGCTTAAGTTAACGGAAATAGGTATGTCTACTCTAGATGTGACAACGACATGTGTGGAACTTCACAACTTTAGGCAACTCTATGTATTAAAATGGGGGGGGGGTATTGGAAATGGGTATGTCTACTCTAAATCTCAGCTTAACCTTAATTTGGGAAGATCATTGTGGCTAGCTTTGCTGGATTTGGATATTCCAACCAAACAAGGTCAAGGAATATATAGCCTATAAAATAAGAGAGTTTGCATAGGTTTAGGAGGAGTAATGGCGGGAAATTATTTTTCTTGGAAAGAGAATGAAATTCTAAGGAGAATTAAATTATTTAAAATAATTTTATGATTATGGAAATTGCTACAATTTTCAAAGCATAAATTTTAGGGTTACACATAGTCGATCTATAGGTTAAGCCATAACCGCTCATCTCAATGCTACTCCTTAGCTATGACAATTGTCAAAACTCTTATGAAGGTAATCAATCACAAGCCTCCACCACATAAACTTTAACTTTGTTTGCCTAAAAAAATATAGATCTCATCTATGTCAACATTACATGATCCTAGTGTTTGGTTAAACGCACCTAGTCAGCTATGAATGCCTCGACCTTTTAGGATTATGCAAAAAAAAATTGTTTTTATTTTAGCTGCCACATGGCCTGCATTTCACCCTGTTGCTCATTTCTACTTTTCACCTTCCTGCAAGGGTTTTTTCATGAGAGGATTTTTCATAGTTTATGGTAGGAATATCAGTGCTTTAAGAGCCTGTACTAATTCGGCATAGTATTCCTTCCTGGTATTTCTTGTACCCTGTGAATACGGTGTACAGTCGGTAGTATGTAACTCGACATGTATGGTGTTTTATAGTACACTCCACATAAGATATCAATAGTTTATAAGAGTATAAGTTCCCAAATTTGTTTTGTTCATTAAAACAACATTGTACATTGTATGTGTAACTAGATTGCATATGCGAGCAACAACTTGGAGCCAATATTAGGGTCCAGTTCTTCCCTCATTTCTCTTTGTGCCTCATTGGCCCAGCTTGCTTCAAATAAGGGAAATTATGGATTTACCTATAAAGCATTTTATTTATTTATTTATTGAGACAGAAGGCCGACAGGCCAACGCCAAAGCACAGGAGGCAGTTAACCACCTGGCAAGTTTTTGTCAAGTAGAGAGGAGATTTCACAGCCAGGAATCGAACCACCAACCTCTTCCTTAAGATTTGGGTATCTCTCCACCATCATCTAGTAGTTTAGGGTCGTCTCGAACCACCTATAAGGCATTTTGGCGTTGGCCATTTTGGCATTTTGTCTCAATAAACAAAAGTAAAAAAGAGAAAGGAAATACCTACAATGATATATTGGCTAGTAAAGGACTTGATAGTCCCACCTCTAATGAAGGCTCCTCACCACTACAGTTGTATATCATACGTTGTAACACATCGCTTTTAAGTTTTGTGTTCTTCACAAGGCTTTCGTTTCAACCATTGGGCTCACTAAGTTGTAGGGTGATTGCATAAGAGTGTGTCTAGAACCTGCATTCCAACAACTACTTAAATCTCTAGCTAATCCCATGCCCACATACAATAAAGAGTTGTGAAGGCGTAATAAGTAGGTATTGTGTTGTGTTGGAATGAGTGTGATCCTAAACAATTATCCTGTCGACACTGAGGTGTTGACTCAACTGACCCCACCATTCGGTTTAGTATTCGATATTCCTGAGTGGACTAATCTTAATTTCTTTGGAATTATACATGTACTACACTAAACAAGATATTTCATATCACTTACTACTTGGCATTACACCACGCTATATCTATTTTCTGTATATCTCATATTTTACCAACAGATCTTAAATTGGTAGGTTGGACATTATAGACGTTAACAAACTTTTCTTGGTAGAATTTGCAGAAGCAGTAAAAAGATATAGCACTTTGTAAATCCAAAGAGTAAGTCACAGTAAATATCTTATTTAGTGTAGCTGACCTTTTCCCATATTCAAGCCAAGTGGATTGAGAATTATTATTTTGATGCTGGGGCTCATCATTTCATGAGTATAATAGCATTCATACAGGAGTTGTTTAAAGTTTCCATCACCATGTGACATCACTGCATGAAAAATACCTATTATGCATCCAGGTCACACTGGCCATCTAAGTTACTGCAGGAATTTTTCAGGACTTCATCAAGTTGTACTGAAGACTCTTTTAGAAATTCGACATGTTGTAAAATAGCCTGGCTGGTTTTTCTTTTTGTTTTTTGTTCGGACTTTTTGTTGTGTTTTGGCACTCATTTGAAGCAAGCAGCTTTAGGAGATACATGCATGTAGCTACTGTAGTGATGCCAGATCACTTCCCTTAGTGACTGGCAATATTCTCCAAGTTGCAGCAAATCCCTGCAATTTGGATTTTGGCTCACGGAGATTACATGAAAGCCGTTGACTTGAAGGCTTCCAAAAAGCTGCACTGATATTGTACTTAATTTCTGATTCATGCAGCTCTGGGCACGCTCAAACCGGGAAAAGTTTAGTGACACCTACTGATGAGGGTGAACTGAGGAAGGGTGCAATCCCTGGAAATGCTGTATTTTCATCTCTTGGCCATGAAATCGTTGTTCCATTAAAGGACACATTAAAAGGTAGTTTGAATGTTATTGTAGAGTCTGGTTAATACTATTTTATGAAAACCAACTTCTGAATTTGGGGTATAGACTTTAAATCATTTCAAAGAGCTCAATTGGGACACAAACCGAAACCAACAAGGAAACATGACGTTAGGGTGGTGGACATTCTCATAATCAGTTTATATAATTATTGTGCATGATTTTAGGATGTTGGTTGAGGGTGGTGTGTTGATTTTAGCATCATCTGGTCTGAGACGACCCTAAACTACTGGATGATGGTGGAGAGATACCCAAATCTCAAGGAAGAGGTCGGCGGTTCGATTCCCAGCTGTGAAATCTCCTCTCTACTTGACAGAAACTTGCCAGGTGGTCTGCCTCTTGTGCTTTGGTGCTGGCTTGTTGGCCTTCTGTCTCAAAAAAAGAAAAAGAAGAAAAAGAAGAAGAAATTTTAGCATCATCTACCTCGACCAAAGAAACATACAACCAAGAACGAGGAGGATGTAATTACTAGTAGAAAACATGGGCCCAAACAACATGGTTGTAAAACCAACACAACCACATGCTATTTTGGACCATGGTTGTGACTTCACAATTGTGCAGTGTGGTGTTCAATACGGTGTTCTTATAAGGAGTCAGGAGCCTGGGCCCACCTTTTTGTCTAACAAGTGAATTGTTTTTTTGAGACAGAAGGCTGACAAGCCAACACCAAAGCACAGGAGGCAGTTGACTACCTGGCAAGTTTTTCCGTCAGGTAGAGAGGAGATTTCACAGCCGGGATTCGAACCGCCAACCTCTTCCTTGAGATTTGGGTATCCCTCCACCATCATCCGGTAGTTTAGGGTCATCTCGGACCAGACAAGTGAAAAGTTTTGCACTCACTAGAGTGCATTGCCCCATATCCAGGTTGTCATTGTCACTTACCAAATGACTAGAGTGACTTTGAAAGTTTGATTACTCTCAAGGTGCGTTAACATACAACTACCGTTTCCGTGGTTGATGGTTGTAGTTTACTCCTTTAGTTAGGTTTTTGCTGTGACTTAAAATAACCAAAACCCAAAGTACAGACTATCAAGGAAGGCTTAATTGGTGTCTGTTACAGACATTTGTCACCTTATAGTTTAGTAATTAGACAAAATGGTTGCTATTTCACTTTAAATACACAAGTGCCATGTCTTTCACTCTTCTTTCCTTTATGGGTTCCTCTCAAGATCTCTCTTTCAATATATCATTCAATTTTATCTTTTTCGTTGTGGTATGTAAGTTTCCATTTCTTCACGTTAAAGTGCAACAATAGTCTTTGGTACCCATGGTCTTTTTGAGTGTAACAATTGTCTTTGTAACCGTTGGCCAATGCATCTTCAAATTACAACAAGTTCTTTCATTACTTGGTCATTGTTATTTCCAATGCAAGACAAATTATTTATTCATTACTTCCAAGATTTAATTATTGCTCACCATTATGCAGTTAAGCTAAAACCAAGGTCAAGCCATAGACTTGGCAACCCTGCACAACCTGTGACAACAACCACAAACCTGGGTAACACACAAAACCATAGTTAATATGATTAACTTACAATTCACTATCATAGATCATAGTTGATCAATATGGTTGGCATCGTGGATCCTTGATATCTTCTACCTTCCTGACATCATTTATCCTCTTATCCCAAATCTTCATTGTCTTGACTAATTTTCCTATTATTGTATTGTTGGTTCCCCAGACTACACCCTTCACTTAGGAAGTCAAACTCTCTTACTAACTCAAACATTCTCTTCTAGTTTTTGGTTCTCCCGTATACAATTAAACCTCTTGATCTAATATTGTTCTCTACCACCTCTAGTGTTCTCTCAAACTTCTTAGATTTCCTGACATATTAAGGTGTTAACAATAATTCTCTTGAACCAACCCTCAAGGTCCCTAATATTGCTAATCATACACACTTAACAAGAACAATGATAATTACCCAACAATCTTGAACTTAGCAAATACAAACTCATCTTACAAAATTCCAACAAACATCTTCACTCCTTTATTCCAAATAGTAACCACTTTCAAAAGCTTCACACAACAACTGGTCTTGCTTAACACTATTCACTCCACACTTTAATACTTTCCTTTTACTCATATCTCAACTCCCTATTTCTAGTCCTAACCACACCTTCAATAATGGTTCTTATTCCTTAGCATCTTCTCTTTTATCCTTATATAATCATTTTTTTGCTACTAACCCTTATCCTTGCCTATTTACTTATGCTTTCCTAGTTATTCAAAAGTGTAACTTCTATCTACCGTTAACACTAGTTCACACAATAGGTATCAATCTATGATTCCTACTTAACCCTAGGACGACTCATGCCTATATATTCTTGATGATCCAAAGTTTGTCCTACCATTACTACAAACCATAGCTTTATTGTGGAAAATATTCCTCTCACATACTCTGTCATCCCCACAATTACTCACAGATCATAATTTCATTCTCATCATCTTCAGTTGGTAAGAAAGTTCATCTAACTCAACTTCTACAAATTCACGAACAAGAATATAGTCATTTTTTCAACTATAATCACAAACTCAATAACATATTTCATCTTATCCTTCACCTTTCACAAGCTTCGACAATTGTCAAATAGCCTCTCTCTCAGACTAACCCTTGATCATCTACCTCCCTAACTTATCCATTGCCTTTCACACGACTTACGTTTATTCAAGTGGTTCTTCTCCCAACTAACCCTACTTCCCTCCCTATCACAAGGTAACTCTTCTATTCTCAATCAACAATAGTTTTTTTCTCTGTCATCTTTCAAATTGGATTATCACTCAACTTTGTCACAGCCTGTGAGCCCAAATTGATGTCCACATGTGTTGTTAACACTTGTAAAACATTACAAGTAGTGTTTTATTGATTTATGATTATTCACAAAAATATAAAAAGAGTGAAGCTTGAAGAAAGCTAAGTTTGAAGCATTAGGCTTGTGTGGAGTGGATTTAAGTAGTATGAGGACATACCTTGGTAAAGTGTGGTAGGTAGAAAGCCAAGGTTAGTTAAATGTTTGAATTAGGATTTTTGTTGATCATTTGAGGGAGGAAGGTTTAGGAGATTAGATGAGAGCCTACAAAGTAGGAGGAGATTTCGAAGGCTTATCGAGAGCCTTGTGGATGGGATGAGTCCCTACTTAGAAGGAGAAGGTTAAGGGGTTGTGATTGGAGGCTCTAATCCTCTCACCCTATCCTTATCTCATGCCCTCTCTCCCTCTCAACTCACTATATAATCCCTCATTCTTCCCTCACTCATCCTCTCTTTCCTTCGTGCTCCTTAAGCACCCCACGGGTTATAAGTGTAGGTGTGTGGGAAGCAAGATAGGAGCACATGTGTGTGCTTAGTTCTTAGGTGAAGAGCCAAGGCTATTTAGCCTTGAAGAGGGATTGACCTCTTGTTAGAAGTAGATTGGGTTTAAGGAATTTGGAGTTTGATTGTAAACTTCAACTTGTTGCATTGTATGGATTGATAAAATTTTGGCCTCCATAAGTTGAGAAAGATCCATATTCATTGTTGTTCATATTTTGGCCAAACATCGAGGACATGTTTCCATACGATTTGATCTAGTTGGCCAATGGTTCAATAGCCTAGATAGGGTTACCTAAGTGAACTCCAATACACCATTGCATACTCATGTAAAAGGTTTAATTGATATTTTTGTCAAATAAACTATACAATGTAATAATTTGGATTACAAAGTGTAATATAGGTTTGATTTAGTAGAAATCCCTCAAAGACGTAGAATTTCACTTACTGTGAGTCCAACAAAGAGTTCATGAAAAAACCACGAGACGATATCATATACAAAGTGATCACAGTTATTGCTCACCAAATGTGGCCAAGTGACAAGTTGACTCACATTGGTAGACATAATTTTTACTACCAATTTATGAATATAAATGGGGTCTATTTCACTGATGGATTTGTCCCATGCAAACATCCGGAGAAATGTAAGTAGAACATCACTAATGAGTTGGTCATAAGTGCGGTCGAGGATTCCAATGAGCAACCTACTAACCCAGTTCATTGGTTGATCAAGAATATGTACAATGTGATAAATTTCAAGAACAATGAAAAACAAATCAAGGCCTCTACACATGATGTATCATACAATAAGGCCTACATGTACAAGTGGTCACCAATGAATAGATTGAGCATAGGGATCTCAACAAGCTTGTCAACAAAGCACCAAGTCAATCAATCCAAGGTATTGTATGCGTGGTAGTGAGGCAACGATCCCCTGATCTTGTCAACATAACACAAATATAGGATAAAAACATGACAATGATATAGAGTGATGTGCAACAATGGCTATGCAATAACGCCAAATGGATGGGTCTAGTTTCTCCATGGCAAGATCATCAAGGGCTGGTTTGTCAAGCGCTTGATCGTCATCTTAGTTTAGGATTTTATACGTAAACCAATTTCATTTTCTATTGGCGTCCACCAACATAATGTTCACATTTATTGCAGTAAATTACATGTGCATTGTGTCTTGTTTGTATGTCAATGTCATCCGTCAACACTTATTGGTTTTTATTATCAATGACAAAAGAATTTGATACAATATATAACAAATGCATAGTTTATTTTTATTTCCAACTTGATTGTAAGAATCAAAATCATAGTACCAACTAACGTAACATATAGCATCATAACTTGGATACTAACATTCAATATATTCTCATGTTCGCCCCACATAACACTATGTTTTAGTGTTTATGTTTATCATAAATATGGAAGCGTTTGCCTCCAATTAAGGCTGGCATTTCTTTCTATCTATTTTGTTATAATTGGAAGATGATTTCATTAAACAATTTGAAGATGTGGGAAAAAAATGAAATAGAAGATTTGTTGGAATGAATATGTGCTTAGGCATGTAAATTATCTTAAAAAATGATGCATTATACTTTTGACCAAAGAGTTTCAGCCAATCTTCAGTGGTAGAGGTACATTATAGTCTCTTTAGTATTGTCTTTGGAAGAGTCATTATTGTCAAATGAGTTGTTAGGTGACATGAGATTGCTAGTTATTATGTGTTGGTTGAGTTGTTTTATATGAATTATATTATTATTCAGTTTATAATGTAAGCATGTTTATCACTTGGCCGGTTATTGAACCATGTCATGAATGGAGAGCATCTCCATTGATATTATATCATTTTATGGAGCCGTATAACCTTATTCGTGACATGCCTCTCATTGGTGGAGCCTTAAACCACCCGACAAGCCTAATCCACGAAATGAAGATTAAACCGCTTTCTTGGATCTTAAATCCTTGACTAATGAGGGGTTCACGTGGACGAGACCCAAAGGAAATAAAGAAAAAGGTCCTCATTATCCTTGACATTCTTCATCAAGTCAAGCTTTGCGAAGAGAGAGAGAGAGAGAGAGAGATCATATAATTGGTATTTTTGCTATTGAGTAAGCTTAATGTTTTTCTTCAATCGCATTCTTATATTTGCTAGATTGAGGGTTAGAGACGGCTTGATTGGATTACTAGGTGAGAAGGTAAGTACATTTGAGAGTCAGTATTCATACTCCTTGAATGCTTAGTGTTAGATTCATTCTTCATTCACTTGGAGAAGCATCATCATTTGTAGAGTTGATAAATTTTCGAGGAATATTTGTAGTGCTTTGGAGTATTTTGGAGTGCAAGGAAGAACAAAGAGGAGCTACCTTGGAGTTTAGAAGAGTGGGTACCTTCAAACAACCAGATTCAAGCCCTCGACTTCATATTGAAGTGAGAGAGTTCAAACTTGTTTAAACTTGTGGCATTTAGAGTGACTAGATTGTACTAGGTGCATTACTTGTAGTGTTTTATTAGTTATGAACTTGAGCAGAACTTTATAGTGAGAGATTTGTCAATTATGGATGATCAGAGTGTTCAATGGGTATGAAAATTTGAGGGATTGTTTATTATAAAGTATGGGAGTTGTGGTAAAAATTTGAGAGCTTCAGTCATTGGGATGAAAGAGTTATTAAAAGTTGAAGGGGAGGGTGTCTAGGAACAAAGCAGCAAGGTTTGAAAATATGTATCTCTTAGAGGGTTATAGATATGGATACCAAAATTTGACACTACCTTCTGAACTTATATATCTATTTTGTGTCAAAATTCTAGATTGATTGGACGTAGGAGTTGGAAGTTATTAGAGTTTTAATGACCGGATGCTTTATCACAGCATTCATACTAAGTAGTTAGAGTTAGAATTTCATGCATAACTTTTGCATATGAACTCTGTTTGTGCCAAAATTTGGTGTGGAGATTTTTGATAAGGTACTTAACAAGTGTACCAAATTTCACTTGAAGAACATAAGTTGGGTGGGAGTTATACTATTCTGAAGTTTAGTAGGAAGACATTGATAAAGATTTACATCAAGAAGAACTTAGAGAAGGAAGGGTAAGGATAAGTATATAAGTATTTTTTAATACTTGTATTTAAAGCCTATGTGCTCATGGAATCCACAAGCGAAGTGTCATGTACCAATACGGAATCAACCACGATGACATGTGATAGCACGGAATCAATAAGCGGAAACTCATGTAGTAGTGTGGAGTCGACGGCAAAGACTCGATTCACAAGAGGGATATCTTTGAAGGCATGCGTGGCCAAAGCGGCCGGGTGGACATTAGAAAAGACTAAGGATATAACCTTGCCCGACATTAAGGAATGTAAAACTACATAGTGTGATGTTAACCAAGTTGTGTATATTCCAAGGGTAGATTGGAATTATATATTGGATTATAAAGAGAGAAGTCTCTACATGTCATTATAAACTTTTCCACTCGGGCTAGGACGAAATTGAAGGGTGGAGGATTTTTGGTGACACAACCACTTGGGGATCTTCCTCTCAAAGTGTTGTCTATAGTTTAACTATGTTCTTCATCCATGAGTAATCACTCAATCGTCAATGGTTACTTTTTCCTTTACTATTCAGTTTTTTTATGCTTCATCTTCATCTTAGTCACTTAAGGTGCATTTTCTTAATGTTGTCCAACTATGGTTCAAATTGTTGCAACACATTTCATGCAAACATCTTCCTTGGCCAATGGTTTACGGATGTTCTGAAGATTAAAATGTGCATTTGGCACTTTGTTGATAGTTCCACTAACTCTCAGATTAATTCAATTCTAACCCTCCTTCTCTCATACAGAGAACATCACTCTTTTTCGCTTTCACTGCCTCTCACACAATCGTTAACCTCTCTCGATTCACTATCACTCATCTCTTAGGAAAACAAACTCACAGTTTCACCACTTCCATCATTGTCTATCAATTTACGATCTCTCACATTCACAAACAAACCTCCTTACAACTTTCAATCTAACCAATTGTGTTCTCGGCTTCAAACTTCATCTAGTGCAATCACAACATCATGTTATAGTCCTCACTTTCACATAAATCAATCATAACAAGAAAGTAGTTCTACCGGTCCTTGAACACTCATATATAACTCATACTAAAAAAACATAATAAGCTTCATCTTAGAGTTGTTTTTTACAATTCCACAATCAGTGGGACAACTGTTAATTTGTTCAAAAAATAGTTTAACCATAACCTTGCACAATCTTTGTGCAGAGGGAGACAAGATTATTGTATTCAACAATGTGCTTGAACTATCTACAGTAATGTTTGTCTCTCTCCACCTCCCCTTGCCTCCTTATGGCAAGGGAGAAGACGATGGTATGACCAACTACGGGCTCATAAGCCCATGATTATAGTTCTAACTGCCTAACTCTATCCATAGTTCACTACTTTCATCCATCTACATGCAATCTTCCTTAAAATATCAATAAATTGCCTATATAGCTCCCTAAATCCCTTTGTTAGACCCCCACTTTTCCAATGCACACAACCCTCAAAACCATTTTGACACTCTCCCAAAACTATCCCCACCTTTTGTCTATATTGCCCCCACATTGAAACCAAAACTCTACCCAATAAGAAAATTTAAGCCCTTATAACAAGTTTTGCATGCGGGATTAATAAATATTTATAAGTAACCCATTCCTAGCTATGTTCTAACACTTGCCCAATTTCAGTCCCACTTTCGCCTAAAACGAATCCCACATTCTCCCGGAACAACCTTGCTTATCACCAAAATCCACTCCCACTTTGCTTCGGAGACATTCAAATGGTTTAAGGTGTGTTCTAGGTACGCGATTAGGAGTTGTGCGTAGGTGTTGGTTTTGGGTGGATTGTTGGTTTTAGCACCCCTTACGTTAATTAAATTGAGTCATGTGTTGTCGCCAATAGGCCTACATGCATGTAGTTTAGATTTTGGGATAAGAGAAATATCATGAAGACAATCAGGGTAGACTTAAGAGGTGATTCTTGTATCTTCTAGGTGTTTAATAAGAATAAATATAGATTTATTCGGATGGTTTAGGATTTAGGTTGACAATTCATTCATGTATACAAACAATAAGTGTGGGAAGTTTCTCAATTTCAGTACATGCATTTGTGACTGTCACACACCTCACTCTATTTACCCTTTCAATAATTTGGTAATGGGTTCATTTTAATTGGACCTTGTACGGTGCTCAATCATAGGCACATCCCTCGACAATAGTCTTGCATAAAGTATCACATTTTAGTCTCTTTACCAAAGCCAAGGGCACTTTGGTATAGTCAATTGTCTCATATTAATTTTTGTATTTTAATGTAATTTGAAATGGCGGTATAGTTCTCACCCAAGGGGGACATTATTCTTTAATTAATTCCTTTGATGTACAACAATTATAAGGCTATAGTCTTTTGTTGATGTCCAACCACCTTGTCCGCACGTGTTCCTAACATCACTGTAATCCTACACACCATCAAGATTAGAAGACTGTAGACTTCTTCTTTGGACTACCCTTCTTGGTTCTTAGGTGCAAATTATGATCTCTCCTTCCAAATTTGATATTTCAACTTCAATGAATGTAACCTTCATTTCCCAAGATTTAGAAGCAACTACCCATTCAAATGAAATAAGTCTCATCAATGCGGAAAAATAATTTAGAAACATCTAATCGTCATATATTAAAGTTCAAATCTTAGCTCATAGGCAATTAGTCCACTCAAAGTACCAGTATTGGTCTTTCCCTCCAAATTTTTATTTTGTCTAGTTGCCATTTCTACTTGGTAGCCAATGGTATTTTTAGTCTTAACCCTTCATCTTCCAGTCATTTCAAGGGTTGCAGCATCTCAACCATGCTTATCCTTTTGGTTGAGACTATGGCATGTTCAACTTCAACATTATACTCCTGAGGCTTCATGCATGGACTCAATTGGAATCTCTAGATACTACAACGACAATGTTCTCTTCCTTTGATCAGTTCCTCTTTGCTCTTTTTAGTCGTTTGGAGACCATTGTCTTTACAAATGATTAACACATTCCTCTATTGATTTACACAAACAATTGACAATTCATACTCATGAGTTGTGGATGGTAATGGAGTTCAAATCTTCACTTCATCATTCCATGATCCTACATTATTCTTCCCACTTGATTTAGACCTTCAATGGAAGGACATTCAATCTCAAAGTTTGTAGCCACAACACCATGGAATTGTCACCTAACATGGAGAGGATTGCAAGGAGGATTGAGGAGGAGTTGTTGAAGATCATTACGAGTGTTATGAGAGGAATACAGATGGTAAAATACTCAGAGTATAGGTGCAATCCTCGAAATTACCTGTATGTGGTAGAAGAGGGTTTATATAATAAAATATAATAAAATAAGTGTATTGCCACTTGGCACCATCTGATAGCACCTTTAGGACTGGCCATACTGACCTGGCTGAAGCCATGGTCGATACCCTTGGGATATCCGGGGTTAAGTCCTCCTACACTTAATTAACTCTTTGGTACCCTCGGGATACCCGGCAGGTTTCTCTAGTCAAGCTAGTAAGTTCTTGAGTCTATGGTCCAGGGTTCATTAACTAATACCCTGGACCCATGGTATTAACCCTAAGCCTCAGATGGCTTTCTACCTTAAGCCTCAGATGGCTTTCTACCTTAAGCCATCAGGTTGTTCTTTATTAGTCTAAGACTAATTCTACAACACTCCTCCTCAAACTGATGGATTAGCCTCGTTAAAAACTCTGTTAAGTAAAACCCAAATTTTGGGACAAAACCTTAACTAGAGAAAAGAGCACTAACTATCAGATGAGGTTAATTCTTGGAGTGTCCTAAGTCCAGCTGCATATACTAATTTTTAATGCTTGTAAGCTGGTAAGGCTTTAGTTAACATATCAGCAATATTGTTCTCAGACTCTATCTTTACAATGCTCAATTGTTTCTGATCTATCAAGTCTTGTGTAAATCCAAATATGTGAGGGCTAACATGCTTAGTTCTATCTGCCTTGATGAAGCCGGTAGACATCTGTCGCACGCACGCCGAGTTATCTTCATACACGATTGTTGGCTGGTCCGTTATTCGTAGTTGACATTGCTGATCCAAGATTTTCTCCATTCTTCTCAACCATACAGTTTCACGGGCAGCTTCATGGAATGCCAACAGTTCCGCATGATTTGTTGAAGTAGCCGTGACCGTCTGTTTTGTTGATTTCCACGATATCGGGGCACCACATTTTAGAAAAATGTATCCGGTTTAAGATTTTCCTGCATTTACATCAGTTCTAAATCCGGAATCTGCAAAACCTTGGATTTCAGGTTGGTCAGTCTTGTGGTAGTATAAGCCAAGGTCAGATGTTCCTCGTAGGTACCTTAGCAGATGTTTAACTCCATTCCAATGTCTCAAGGTTGGGGTTTGGCTATGTCTAGCTAGAATACTTGTTGCGAATGCAATATCAGGTCTAGTATGGGTTGTAAGGTAAGTAAGTGCACCAACCGCTGTGAGGTATCTAGGCTTATCAATTATTTCCTCCTCCTCCTCACGAGGTTGGTAAGGGTCATCATTGGTCTTACTGCGTCCGATCATGGGAGCTGCCAATGGATTAGCCTGATCCATTTTGAAAAGCTTAAGGATCTTCTGCACATAAGCTTGCTGATGTAAGAGGATACCACCATTAGTCACATAATGAACTTGCAGTCCTAGGCAATATGAGGTTTGGCCTAGGTATTTCATATCAAAGTTCTTGGTTAGGATATCTTGGGCATATTTACACAATTCTGGTGTGCCTAGAATGTTCAAGTCATCAACATATACAGCAAGGATGACAAATCCAGCATTGGTAGTGTAGGTAAATATGCAAGGCAGGGTGTTATTATGAACAAATCCCTTAGATATCAGAAAATGACACAAGTGGTGATACCATGCTCTCCCAGATTGTTTTAGCCCATATAATGCCTTACAGATTCTCAAACCAGTAAATTTTCATGTTTGTGGGTTAGGAGTTGACTTCAGAAATCCAGGAGGAGGGGTTAGGTATAGTCTGGTATCAAGATTTCCATGAAGATAGGCTGTAACTACATCTAGTAGATAAATCTTCAAAGAAAATTGGACTGATAAGGCTAACAAATATCTAAATGACACAGTATCCATCACAGGTGAATAAGTTTGGTCGTAATCAATTCCTGGTCGCTGGGTAAATCCTTGTGCTACTAATCTGACCTTATATCTAAGTACCCGCCCCTGAGAATCAAGTTTTCTGGTAAAAATTAATTTATGACCTATGTGCTTTTTGTCTAGGTTTATGGTAATTTCTGCGAAGACACCATGTTTGCGTAAGGAGGCATATTCGGTTTCTATGGCTGTTTTCCAATGAGGCCAATCAGAGCTGTTCATAGCCTGGTCTAAGGTAGTGGGATCAGGTTCGGTAACAGACTCGGTTGTGTAGTGGACCCTGGGATGTTTAGGTGGCTGGGACGTGGAGGGATTTGGTTCATGTCTTTTTCTGGGTAGGATATTGCCTGTGCCAGGGATGGGATTTCGAACTATTCGAGGTTGGGTTGAGAATCCATCGGGGGTATTTTCTGCCAGGGTCCTTAGGTTGAGAAGTTTAGTGACTTCGGTATTGGGTAATGAAGTTGGGGGATCAGGGTTCATAGTTAGGGTCTCTGGTGCACCAAAGTTCAAGGGGGTCAGGTTATGGGATGAAGGTAAGGTTGGGAATTTTGTCTCAATAAAGCGGCAATTTGCAAATCTGGCTTTGTAAAGGTTGCAGGTTGAAAGGTCTAGGTACCGGATAATGGAAGGGGAATCAAATCCAACATAAACACCCTCTTGGCGGTGTGCGCCAATGGTGTGTCTACGAGGGTCAGGTAGAGGTACCCACACCTGGCAGCCGAAGACACGGATATGTGAGATGTCTGGTGGTCTCCCGGATAAGAGCTCCTGTGGGGTTTGGGTGTTTAACAAGGTGGGTCTTAGTTTTAGCAAAGAGGCTACATGTAACACGGCATGACCCCACAGGTTAGCAGGTAGGTTAGCATGTAATAGCAAAGGCCTAGCAACAAGTTGAATTTTCTTTACGAATGCTTCGGCTAACCCATTCTGTTCATGCTCATAAGGTACTGAGTAGGTTAAGGCTATCCCTGTTGCCGTGCAATAATCCTCAAAAGCATGGGATCTAAATTCTTGAGCATTATCCATGCGAAGGTATTTAATGGGATTTTCAGGGAAATGATTTCTGTAGCGAAGGATAATTGCTAAGAGCCTTGGGAAAACCATATTACGGGTGGGGAGCAAGGAAACTTCAAAATGACTCCCTGATGCATCAACTAGGACAAAATAATATCTGAAGGTCCTTGATGGTGGGTTAATTGGACCACAGATATCCCCGTGAAGCCTGTAAAGGGGAGGGGGTAATTCAGTTGGTAATGTCCATTTTGAAGGCTTCTTGATATATTTTCCCTGAATACAGGCCACACAGTCATGGGTTTTCCCTGCATCTGTTGTTACCAGGTTGTGGCCTGTTAATAAAGGAAGCATCCGGCGAAAAACTATTGTGCCTGGATGTCCTAACCTCTCATGCCATAAATCAAGCTTGGCTTAAGTGTCAACAGACACTCCCTTCGCCAGGTTGCGGCGTATTGCTTCAGGGTCTCCAGCCCAAGCAGTCATGCACACCTCTTCCTCATCTATCAGTGAGATGGGGCTTCCATTGTCAAGGGAATTTATGACAATCTTATATAGGCCGTCGTCTCCTGCTTTCGCGGTGGCAAGAATCGTCAGCCCTTGCCTGAGCTCCAGAACCTCTTCATCATTTTCCACCGCAGTAGAAACGTGGATATTCCTCGCTCTCAGATCCCTGTAGCTGATCAGACTACGAGGCGCATCTGGAGCGTACATTGCTCTTTCGCAATTGAGGGGGAATCCCCCGGGCAGAATCACCGTTGCCCGGCCCTCCCGAAATCTGATATTTCGGCTTCCGGCCATTGTTATGATTGTACAATGTTGCTAGGTTTCCTCATTGCCTCTGAAATGGAAATTTTTGGTTTTGTGAGGATGGTATGGGTTGATGCACTATCTAGGAGAGCCTCGTTTGGGTTTAGTGAGGGCTGCTCGTAGATAGTCATGTAGTTCTCAATATCTTCAGTGTGTGGTGAAGGGTTAAGGTTAGGGTCGGGGTTCTCAAAGTTGTATGCTTAACGGGTTTGGGTTCGAAGTTGTTGAAGTTCTCTATACATGTTGACAATATATGGAGGGGCCCGACAATCTTTAGCAAAATGATCCTTACGCCCACACTTGTGACAGTTACCCTGAGTTTGTCTAGGTTGGAAGTTCCTAGGTTTGAACTGGTTGACTCGGGGCCTAGGTTGCTCTCGCCTGGGATTCTCATTTCTCTTATAATGACCCTTATGCACATCACTCTTGCCGTAGGCTCGCATCTCTCTTGGCATGTGTGAAGGGTGGGATCTGCGATAAGAACCTCTGGGGGGTCTACGAGATGCTTCAGCATCATGGGCCTCCACCGTGATGTCCGTAGCAGCAGCAGGTTGAGTAGTGGTATTGTGCACCTCACGGACATGACGATACTCCGCATTCTTCAGTAGCAATTGTTGATGCTTCCCTGCTAACAGGAGGTGTGACATGAGGGTTGAATGCCTTTTGAATTTCATGTTGCGATACTGCTGGGAGAGGATAGCTGTGGCTGGTGGAAATGTTGAAAGAGTCTTCTCGATCAGCTCCACTTCCGTAACTTCTTGGCCGCAAAGTCAAAGCTGGGCCACAATGCGATGAAGCTCCGAGTTGAAGGATACAAAGTCGGGGAAGTCCATCACCCGCAAGTTGATCCAATCCGTGCGCGCCTGGGGAAGAAATAGGGTCTGTTGATGATGAAAACGTGCATGGAGTTGCGCCCACAAATCCGCGGGATCTTCCACCTCCAAGTACTGCAGTCGTAGCGCTTGGTCCAAGTGTCGTCGTAAAAGCAGCAAGGCTTGCCACTTGCATACAATAGGAATCGAAACTGCAGTGACAGGAGCAGTAGAAGTGGATGCTGTTGGGGGGTTAAGTGTCCTGGCTAAGTCTTCAGCACTTAGAAGTGTCTTAGCATCATTAATCCACTCCAAAAAGTTAGAACCGTCAGAGTTAAGAGGTGGGAACATTAAAGCCTGAAGTCGGGATTCCATACCTACTGGGTAAGTAGTATGAGTTTCTCTACTGGATCTATGCATGGGTAAGTGAAAGGAAAAGAAGAAGAAAAAATGGTCAGTATTACAGGACTGTGAGATGGACTGTGGATAGAAGGGTATACACATGATATCCAGGTATAAAGCAGTATGATGAACAGAGACGAATACAATACAATATAGGGTATGGACAAATTGTATATAACAGACAGTATTTAGACATTTATTGGTATTTACTGAGTACAAAAATACACTGAAAATACGATATACATAATAGTATAAACAAAAAAGACAGAATATAGAACAAAATATTTTAAGAAATCAGGACAATAAAACAAGATTTTACAAAATTTTGACAAAATTTTGACAGAGTTTCGGTATGAAAACATATATACAAAATTAGAAATAACAAGTTAGTATTTAACAAGATAAAATATACAGATAATATGTATATTTATGTAATATATATATATTTATGTAATATATATATATTTATGTAATATATATATATTTATGAAATATATATATATGAAATATATATACAAAATGAAAACGTTAGTATTGAAATAGAAATAAAATTATTTCAGTAAGTTAGTATTTTAATATATATATATATAAATATAAATAATATATATATGAAACAGAAGAAATATATATGTACTTATATATATGTGTTAGTATTTGTATAAGAAAATAATATATATATATATATATATATAATATGTATACATAAGTGGTTAGTATGTATATATAGATATATATATATTACATATACAACAGGTTAGTCAACAAATTTTGACAGAGTTTTGGTATTATATACCGAATTAGAAATCAAAACAAGTTAGTAATACTGAATAGAAAACAAAATATACTTAAGAATTTATACAAAATAAACTGGGAAATTAGACAGAGTGAGTATAAAAACCAGGAGGAAGACTGAAAATGGCTGGGTAAAATTCAGCAGCGTAATCTTCCTATAGGGAAGTTGTAAAAAAAATGCTATTGAAATTGCGACAGCCTGAAAGGTAAAAGTATGTGCAAGTGAAGATAGGTTTCTGAAATGTCTACAGAATTCACTCATGTGTTCACTCGGTCTCCTTACCAGATATCCTATCCTATATGTGTCAGAATGGAGGTGCCAATAGAGTAGTGTAGGTGTATGTCAGAATGTAATTAGGCTAGGAGCAAGTGTTGATAACGTGTTATGAGAGGAATACAGATGGTAAAATACTCAGAGTATAGGTGCAATCCTCGAAACTACCTGTATGTAGTAGAAGAGGGTTTATATAATAAAATATAATAAAATAAGTGTATTGCCACTTGGCACCATCTGATAGCACCTTTAGGACTGGCCATACTGACCTGGCTGAAGCCATGGTCGATACCCTTGGGATATCCGGGGTTAAGTCCTCCTACACTTAATTAACTCTTTGGTACCCTCGGGATACCCGGCAGGTTTCTCTAGTCAAGCTAGTAAGTTCTTGAGTCTATGGTCCAGGGTTCATTAACTAATACCCTGGACCCAGGGTATTAACCCTAAGCCTCAGATGGCTTTCTACCTTAAGCCATCAGGTTGTTCTTTATTAGTCTAAGACTAATTCTACAACAACGAGCACCAAGAGGAAGGAGGACTCAGGGAAGGAGGAGCCTAAGGGAAGACAAAGTTTCCATGAGGGGAACATTCGGGAACTTCGTAAGGCCAAGGGAACTTGAAGGGAATGTTCAAGGGAGGTTGGGAACGCTCAAAAGCTTGTCAAGATGCCGGCTATTACCCCATGAAGACCCCGGGTCTTATGAAGCTGCCAAGACCCACTCGGCTTCAAACTCAAGCAAAAACCCCCAGTCTTAAGGAGCTGCCAAGGCCTGCAGCTTGAGAGAATTAAAGACCCATAGACTTCAAAAGTACTTAATAGAAACTACTTAAACCAACACATGTCCATGGAAAATAAATATTAGAAAATAAATATATTTAATAGATACATTGATGCTAAAATTAGTCTAATGGAAACATATAGTCCTATAATTAGCAAATATGAGAACTAGGGAATAATTAGGTCATTTAAGATTTTATAGACTATATAAAGGGGTAACTTAAGTATCCTAATGCACTTCATTCGGCCCCAAATCATTAGAGTGTCAAACGAGATCTCCTTAAAAGTGGAAAATTGTTTGAGACTCAAGGCAAAATTGAGACTTTGAGAAATAAAACAAAGGAAAATTTGGGAATGTTATTTTCCTTGTCATTTTGTACCTATATGAAGCCACAATTCCAAAAGAGTACTTGAGATTTACAAAGAAGAGCTCGAGAATTGATCAACTAGATTTATTAAAGAAATATCATGTACAATTAGTAACACTTAGTAACACTTAGTAACAATTAGTTCACGGACTCTCATACTCAACCATGAACAAATTTCCCTTGCATTTCCCTTGCAATTATGGACACACACACACACACATGGATCAAGGATGGTTCCACCCCAACGTAGCTCACAATTTAGATTTTCAACCAGTACAAAGCCCTTGGTTCTACACAATATTACCATCAATCACAGGCTGGAATAAATTGAGTTCAATAGAGATCAATCATTGATCCTAATTCAAAGTTTATTGCCAACACAAAATTAGCAAAGGGTCAGAGAAGATAACAAAAATCAACTCCCATAGACTATCAACATAACACTTCATTCCCATATATATCAAAATAAATTCAAAGTTTAAAGTCACAACCAAGGTTTGATAATTGGATGGATAATGGACCGAAGAATCTCTCCCCTTCCAGTACTTATAAAAAGATACAAACATCCACAATTTAGGATAAGCCTACTTGCAAAGGATCAATCCATGATCCTATATTAATTTAGTCAACTCTCCAAGACTATTGCCCAAAAAAACTCAAAAGTTTGAGATTAAACTCATCTCTCTCTATCTCTCTCTCTAGATGATGGCCTCCTTATTCACAATAATGCATGTCCTAATTTATAGGGTTACACCTTCTCCAATCAAACCATAATCCCGTCAATTCCTTCATGTTTCCAATCTCCTTGACTGTGATCTTCCTTCTCACTTGTTAATTAAATATCTAGCTCTAATTGAGCTCCTTTTACACTCATTTTCCTAACTTCCTCAAATTTACCAAATACATTGCTCCACAATACACTCAAAGACTTATAGTCAAAGCATCCATAGTCGACCATGTCCATTTAACCGCTCACTAGGATACCTATAATGTCGGCATGAATGATATATGTTGTTGGGCTATGTTTTTTAGGTGAACAGAGTTAAGGTTTATGTGATGGGGGCTTGTGATTGGTTACTCTCATAAGAGTTTTGACAATTATTGTAGCCAAGAATTAGCATGTAGATGAGCGCTTATGAGTTCACCTATAGATTGACTATGTGTTCCAATGAACCTTACTGCTTCAAAATTTGTAACAATTCCTATACTCATGAAATGATTTATAAAAAATAAAAAATAAAAGAAATCCTTTGAATTTGTTTCTCTTCGCAAGAAAAATAATCCCCCACTATTACTCCTCAATGTATGCAAACTCTCTTACTTTATCAGTTCTAGATGCCTCAACGTTACATTTTGTACAGAATAGTAAGTTACTTCAAGAGGATCTATATATAGTTTCAGAACACACAGATAATTTCTTTTAATTTTTTATGTTTTGAAGAGATGGAGAATAACATACACCGCGTATATAAACGTAGACTTTTCGCGACGGACGTGGATCAGAAAATATGCTATTTGGGCAGGATCATCATTGTCAGTTCAACATGGAAGAAGGTGGGTCCCAAGCAGTCTTCTTCTAAAAGAGTGCATGATTCTATTCCCATGTTGAGGCAGGAGTCCAAATGCGAGGTGCCAATTTTAGCACCATACTTAAAATATCAAGAGCACCGGAAGGGAAATAAATCCGCATTGCAAAATCACCGGCATTGACAAGCATACTACTACTGACGGAAAACTTGCCAGGTGGTCAGCTGCCTCCTGTGCTTTGGCGTTGGCCTGTCGGCCTTCTGTCTCAAAAAAAAGAAAAAAAAAAGAAAAGAAAAAGACAAGCATACTACTTTGGGTTAAATTGGAAATTTGGAATGGGATTGGAAGATTCTTGCTCTATTGTACCCATTGGGCCATTGATGCCCAGTTTCTGAACTATATATGCTTGCAGCATGACTAGTGTTGCATTTTTTATTCTAGAGGTCGGAGGCGGCATTATAAAATATTTTTAAAATATTTTAAAATGTTTTTAATGTTTTTTTAAATTGAAAATCATCGAAGACATCAATCCGTGAGGTCTTTTATGGCAAATCATTGTCGAAAACATTCCCCTCTTCTAGGATTAGTTCTTCGAGCTCTCCTCCGCCCAAGTATTGATCCAAGAATGAAGACATTGTGAATGCAAACCACCATTCACGACTTGTCCGATGTGCCATGTGGTGCATTATGTATTCCAATATTTGTCAATTTGTGTGGCAATGCTCAAGGCTCAAACACTGCCATTGAGTTTGAATGTACTAATGCTATATGGTAATATGGACCAATTGTCAAAGTTGAGCATGTCTATATTTGCCCTACTAGCATGGACTGGCTGTAGTCGTGAACTTATAATAAAAAAATTATAAAAAATGCCTCAAAAATTGCCGAGTATTTTAAAATAAATTAAAAAGAAATGCACCCCTAAGCATGACACGTCGACGTGCTCAGAAAGCAGGCTAAGGTGTGTTAAGTTATACCCAAAACCAACACATAAATGAAACCCAACATTATGTACCAAAATCATATTTGGGGGCTAAAATGTGTGACAATGATACATAGTGTTGGTATTAGGTTATGCGTTGGTTTTAAATATGCTTAAGTTATAGGTAACAAAGTTAATGTCAAAGGCTCTATCAATGAAGGCACGCATAGGTCTAGTAGATTGAAGAAAATTTGAATGGTTTCACAATCATTCTTAGAAATTGTGGCTCATTTTATAGTTACAAACAAAATTGAGTATGTTTTACACAAACTCAACTTCAGCTCCTATTGTTAGCTGATTCAAATCAGAAAACAAAGTGATGAAGTGATCTAAGCAAGAGGCCAAATAATCAATTGCATAAATGTGAAACCACCCACACACACACACACACACACACAGGGCTTCCGAAACCTACGAAAACTACAGAAGTGTGAAAGCGACAGGGTTTCAGCGACCGGAGCTTCCAGTCTCGGCGATGTTAATTTCTACTGCGATGGCGAAGTGTTAAAGGGGGTTCCCCTCTACGTTCAATCGGTACCACCCTACTTCCGGTAGTACCTTACAGGTAGTACCTTACCGGTAGTACCTTACCGGTAGTACCTTACCGGTACGTGAACAGACTTAGTCCAGTTTTCCTTACCGGCATCCTAAGGTACTGCCCGCTACCGCTTTTGTTGGATGTCTCACTCCATGCATCCATCTTAGTCTCCATGCTTCTCCTTGGGGTATCCCACGCTTCTACTGGTCTTAAGGTTGGTACACCTCTTATGCCAGTAGAGTCGACCAGTATCCCTACCGGATTCTCCTACCGAATTCTCGGAGGATCGACCAAGTTCCCTACCTGGTTCTCAACCGGGTTTCCTAGGGAATCTACCGGTTTCTCTGCCGGATTCGTGACCAGGTTCCTTGGGGGTCTACCGGTTCCACTACCGGGTTCCTAACCACGTTCCCTAGAAATCTACCGGTTCCACTACCGGTTCCTAACCGGGTTTCCTGAGATCTACCGGTTTAGCCGTACTACCTCCAATACCGTGGTTACAAGAGTTCTAACATCCTACCACGAGTTTTCCCTTTACCCAACTTCACAACTGGGTTTAACCGTTTTTATAACCGTATTACTGTTAGCGTATTACTTACCCTACTACTAAGATAGATGATACATCCTACCGAACTCCCTTCTTAGCACTCCTGACTGTTTCTCTTTTATACTACCACTCTCATAGTCCATGTACAATCCACTCTTTACCAGGACTCAATGTTGTAGTATGAAAACTCAACTAAGAGAATACCATTCCCTTCATTCAGTGTATACATCTGGTACTACTATCCCACAAGACTTCTCTAAAGACACCCCCCTCCATGCGTTAGCTACTTGTACACGACTCTTTTGGTAACATAAGTAGTCCATTGCCAACTTCTCTTCCACACCACAATAATTACCAGAAGTAAGGCAACCACCATTACAAGAAAACCACAAGTTCCTTATCTCAGACTCAACAGTATCTTACTCAAGCAATCCAATACTCTTATCTATATGAATCCTAGTACACATTCCTTAAGAATGAGAGAGAGAGAGAGAGAAAGACAACTCTCTCCTTAAGTACTTTCTCCTCATCACTTTAAATCCATACTAACCACTCACTGGGATTACCCTATCCACTACTCTTCTACTCCTTATCTGCAACTACGGCACCATCTTATCCCTAATTGCTATTTCTGATACTACTACCAAAAGTAACTTAAAAGCCACTTCAACCTGATATTGCTAAAAATTACTGTTTACTAACCTCCTTTAACACGAAGCACAGGAGCAACGCGAGAACAGAAGCAGCGACACCGGGAGCCAGCACAAAAACCTGCACAGCAGCCAGATCTGCCAGATCTGGATTTGCGAGATCTGGATCTGCGAGACCGGGTCACAGCAAGTATGAGGGGGCACCATTACCAGTCACTACCAACATCGCACAGATAGCGCCACCAGAAAGCGCGAGCAGGAGAGTCAGAGAGACTACGAACCCTAGATCTACACTCACGGCCACTGACGAGACAACACACAAGCACAAGCTTGGAAACAGAAGAGCAGATCCAGATTTGAAGGAGGAGAGAAGAAAAACACTAACATCAGCAACAAACACCTTCAATACCAAGGCTGGGCTCCTATTCATATTATGGGTGCTTATAAGCACCAACACAATGTGTGCTTACACACACCACACTGCTCACTCATCAATGCCACCCTCCATAATCCTCCCACCAAGTTCTCACCCACCAATGCCAACTCCCACCATATACCCACTAAGCTGCCATCCATCAATCCCAGCTACAAACTACCACTCATCAATGCACATCACTACATCTCACTCACTAAGCCACCACCAAGCACCACCTCCACGATTGAAACGCGCTCCATGCACAAAGATGTCGCCACCGCCACCCACAAACCACAAAGGCATACACACAAAGGTAAGTAAAAACAATGGCACCTACCAACAAGCAAATACTTACACCAAAACGAAACAACCATCCAAGAGACTATGTATAAGCTTACCTTATAAAAAACAACATGGCTGACCCTCGCCCCTCCACACCGCCAAGAGCCAGTCATACCAGATCCATACCAAAACGCACAAAAAACACCACAAAAACCGCCAAAAAACACAAATCCTACCAAAAGTCACCCACCACAACACCACAAAACGCCAACACCCACATCATGAAAACCCAAAAGGAGAAAACCGCCACTTAGCACAACATTCACACACACACACCAGATCACACTACACACAGTACATCCACACATCCCGAACCCGACACTTCCACCGAAATACCACACAAGGTGCCAATTTTTTTGTCACAAGTGCCGAGAATGCACAGACACGGATTCAAACCCCAGCAGTCGCCATAGCACATCCCAACACACTTCCACCCTAGTAGCACCCTACTGCTCACACACTCACCACCAGATCGCACACTCAATACTAGCAACACGTCGGAGCCAGCAACACACACATAGCAACAACCAGAGCATAACCCTAACCATGAAAAACCGCCACCCACCAAACTTGATCAACCAAACAAACCATATATGTAAAATTTTACTCACACCCCCCAATAGAACCAACACAACAACCCCCCAATGCACGGACCCAACCCTCACACAAAATGAAGCACTCAACCCCCACAATACGGGTACACTAGCATTCCCCCCCCTAACCTCACAACCACCCCCAATACCTTACTCCCCACTTTTACCACACATACATCAACTACGCAATGGCCACCACACCAACACCACCCCAATTACCTATTACATAATCAAGCGCACGCATCTCAAGCACCCAACATGCCATAAAATCACCTCATATATCATAGACCTCCAAACAATCATACTACGTGGCGGCGACATACAACCCAACCCCGGACCAACCACACAAATCCTCAATAACCTCCCAAAAAACTACTCAAAAAGACAAAAACAATACTTCATAGCAAACACACTAAACCTAAAACCCCAATATCAACACCTAGAAGAACTTTTTGCCCCATTCTTGACTCAATCTACCCAAACCAACCCACACCCAACCTTGCCACACCTACAAAGACATAGTCTTCTTCTATCAAACTACCCCCCACATTACCAAATATACGCCTTCATAATCGCTATCAGCCCAATGCCACACCAATGCAATGACCAGCTCTCCAATCATCTTGACCCAAGATGCCTCACCATACTACGAAGACTTAAAAATAGTGAACCACACCAATACATGGGACCCCCCACTTACAACAAATACTCATCAAACAAACATCACAAGCCTCCTCAACAATACCCATACATGACCACATCAATAAAGAAATCGCACAAGGAACCCTCGTCACCCAACAGAGCCTTGCCCAACAATTCCCCTTAATACCCTCACAACTTCTCCAAAATCTCGCGAAGCGCACCCAACAAATCATTGGTTTCACACATACCCAGAATAGCACACGTAGTCAACCCCCACAACAACAACACACAAACACCTATAGCACCAACACACACATCATCACATGGAACACAAGACACATTAGCTCTAGCCTCCCAGGCATCATAGAACTCACAAACACCCTACACAACCCACCCAATATCATTCTTCTACAAGAAACCAAACTAAACAAAAATAAATCCACCACGTACATAGACAATAAGTTTCCAGACTATAAGATAATATACAACAACTCGAATCCCACAAATCTAGGAAGAAATCGCCAACACAATACAAGTGAACCCCCACGTGAAGGGGTATTAGCCATGATCCACAAAAAAATATACACCTCTGAAAATATAACCAAAATTCCCACCCCACCTAACATCTCACCCTACCTACAAGCCTTCAAAATCGCCAACAAACCACTAGCACCAATCCTCATTATGAATCTATATATGCCATCACACCCACATGACCTAAGCCTCATACCGGAAATCACAACTCAAATCAACATCCTAACAAAACACCACCACACATACAAGATCATATTGGCAGGGGACTTTAATAGAGACATCATGTTGAGGGGACACATCCACGAAGGCACACCCCAAGCTCCCACTAGTGACGACAGGGAATGGGCAAGATATATGCAAACCCTCAACCTACATCCAGTCCAAAACACCGAAACCCTATCCCGACAGGGTGGCCACAACTACTCATCCACTAGTCTTATAGACGGATTTTACACTAACACGTCACAACATGCCAACATAACATGCACAACTTTACTCCAGCAAAACCAAAATTCAGACCACTATCCTGTCATCCTAGACCTTGGCCCCAACACACTAATTCAAAAAACGGACAACCCTACACAATAGACCCCAAGAATGACTTACCCCATACCACCAGAAAAAATCCAAAAAATAATCACTCAGTTCCAAGAAGCCACTAATCTTGACACACAAACACTCACCCAACAATTACACACCCTACACCTCCACCACATGGACTGGGAAGAAGCCCAAAGAAAATTCCAAAACATAATCAACACACTAAGTATGTGCGTTGAAGAAACATGCCTCACCACACAAAACATCCTTACACTACCACACAGAGCCTGACAACAAGGAGGCTTCCTCCCACGAAAACAACAAAAAATATGGAAACACCACCTCCAGATCTACCATAGCACCAGAAAAGCAATCCGAGCTACAAACTCACTGCCACGCGCAAGCTGGCCAAGTCACCCAGATATACAACAAATCTACACACTCAAAAATACCACCATCCCCCCTACACCCGACAATGACAGAACGGTAAAACAATGGATAGAAGAGCTTGCAACCAATAGGACGAACAACCAAGATGGAAGCCAACAAGATCACCACCAAACAAACGGCCATTAACTGTAAAAAAGCCATCACAAAATATAGATTTTTACTCAACACCAAACCTAAAAGTATACACAAAAAAATATTCAAACCAGCCACAAGCACACCCCTAGAGTGCCTCAAAGATATAAGAGACAACATACTCACAAATCCAATAGAAGTTAACCATGAAATCTCACAAACACAACAAAACTCCTTCAATAGGAAAGCCCCGCTATGCGATGACCCCGCTGACCACCCCACAATATGCCATTGCACAATCCGTAAATATCCATGGCTAGATCACGAAGGATTCATCATTGAGAAACGAGGACCCCATAATGCCAAAATATCGGAAAATTTCACCCGAGAAGTTTACGACAATAGCCTAAAGCGATTAGCTAGGGGAAAAACCCCGGACCCTGACAACATCCCAAACGAAATTCTCAAAGCCCTACACCCATCCTTCCACGACATGTTGTTTCTCTTCTTCAGGCAATGTTACTACCAGAAAAAAATACCCCAGTACTAGAAACATAGTAAAACAATACTCCTCCACAAAAAAGGCGACCCCCTAATGCTCGCCAACTACAGACTTATTGCTCTGGCTAATACTATATATAGGCTTTACACTAGTACACTTACTGCCTTACTCACAAGCTACGGTGAAAAACACAAAATCATCCACTTTAGCCAAGAAGGCTTTCGACCACAAAGAAACACAACTAGACAAATCCAAATGATAATAGCAGCGCTAGAAGATGCACGCTTAACCAATAATGACATATTCCTCACCTACATAGATTTTAGTAATGCCTTTGGATCCATAGACCACGCGAGACTCCTCGCATTAATGGAGGACCTTGGATACCCTCCAGATGCAATAGAACTAATAGGAAATATTTACACAAAATCAACCACCTCCTTCCATGGTAATCACTTCGGGACAACCCCGCCCATACAAATTAATAGAGGCACCATCTAAGGTGATATCCTAAGCCCCTACCTCTTCATCATCTTCCTAGATCCACTCCTCCGATGGCTAGAAAAAGACAACATAGGCTACCACTTCAAAACATCACCTACTACTTGTAACACCATAACATATGCGGACGACCTTGCCATCCTTACCGATAACATAATACATATCCAACCACAAATACGCAAACTCCAAAAATACTCAGAATGGGCACATCTAGATCTCAACCTCTCTAAATGCGCAATTACAGGATGCCCAAACAAATCAAACCTCAAACCCACTACCTTCAAGGCATACATACAAGCTCAACACATCCACTTCAAAAATAAACCCTTCCCCACACTCACACAAAATGAACCATATACATATCTTGGCATCAATCTAGTCCCTTCGTTAAAATGGAACATCCAAAAAAATATCACCATGGAAAAAGCCAAACAACAAAGCAAACTGCTCATGACATCCCCTGCCACAATTAAGCAAAAAATACACATTTTAAACACAGTAATAAAACCAGGAATAGCATATGCCTACTACGCCGTCCCATTTTCTAAACCAGACATAAAGAAACTAGACAAAATCCTTAGCAAGCTAACCAAAGAAATATGTCACTTACCCAATAGCACAGCAAACATACTAACCCACCTATCCAACGAAGACTTTGGCATCAATACCACCTCCATCCTTCCCGACTATATCAACTGCATAGGCAAACAACTACTAAACGCCCTCAACGACCAAGGCCAACTAGGCCAAGTCTATCAGGGCCTTACCAAGTACATAACAGCAAAATATGGAGGGTCCCACCACCTCCCACGTCTGAAATATCAAGCATGTGCAAGATCACCCGTATCTCGCACACTCTACCTACTCGAAAGAGAATATGAAATCCATGTACACACCACCATCAAAAACTTCCCCATAAAACAATCGGCAATAGAACTCGCATGGACACAAACCGTAGAATACGCCCTCTTCTCCCCAAACCAACAACAAACCGCTAAAAGATACCTCAACAAACTGCACACATACAATATAACTACCCTCAATCAAATCCAAAACCCCGACACACACCAGATATTATCCCCTAAGGAATTCAAACAAAAATTCAAAACTGCCCCCAAACTAATCAAGGAAGCTTTAGCACAAGCCCAAATACTATTCCCACATAACTCACCGACAACCCACAACCCTCCCCCACAACAAATACCACCCATAATACACACCCCACCCACAAATACCAATAGCCAAGTAGAACGTGGACCTCACGAGTGGAAAACCCATAAAAGCCATAATAAGCACCAAAACCACCACATACAAAGACAAGTGGGGAGCCAAAGCCATAAAACAACACTACCTATGTCAATGGGATACCCACCCAAATAACACAACAAAATGGGTAGAAGCATCGTTACTTCTCCACCATGACAATATTACCCTAGACCATAACATGTTCATACTCCATCCATTTCTACAAAACCAACATAAAGCCGACACCCTAGCCACATACAACTCATGCATAAACTTTTCACAATCCAAAGACCACAGATTCATTCGCCCACCCATCATTGCCCCAAACCTCACGCTAATCACAAAGGAATGCAATCCAGATAAAGATATCACTACCACCAAACCCACCATACAAATACAAGGAACAAAAACCAATATATATGACCAAAATGGGGCATACGTCCTAACCATGCCAACCACAAGATTACAATGGCTCTGGGAACGATATAGCCAAAACCAGCCGCACCCTATGATACACTTCTTCAACCCCCCGCCCCAAGACTTTGCAACCGAAGTCTTATGGCTAACCCAAAGATACGTCACAATCCTCCCAAAAAGAAAGCCAAAAAAACATGACCCAAATAACAACCACCACACCCTACACCCTTCCACACCTTAATAGTAACCTACAACATCACACACTCATATTACTCCTCACCCCTCACCTGCCCAATAACACTCACACAATATAACTCCCCACACAATAGAGACATAATATTTGGATCAACAGACCTCGCACACTCATCCAAATGGAGAGGCAATGGCCTAGCCCACCCCCCAGACCTTAAAACCGCGATGACATCAATCCAATGGGCCCGTATGGCAGCTCAAACAAACCAAGATGCCACAACCATTATCATAATCAACCACAAAGAAAATACCCTCCCTATCACCCATACAGATGTGCATATACTCGCAACCATCCCTCCTAACACCATACAATACGCCCCCACACCGGAATGGCCAAAATACCTACATCAATTAGAAAATCAATACACCACCATAATAAAGATACACAAACATGGCCCCACCGCAGATAATCCCCAAATACCCAACACAATCACATCCAACATACTTGGACTTTATAATATTAAAGTTCAAAACAACCAAACCCAAGTTACCCCTCATAGGACAAAAATAAAATATTCCAAGGCATGGTATCAAGCCCCACAATACAACCACCCAGAAATCAACCACCCAACACCCCCCTTACCAATAGAACTGTATAATATCCACCCCCTCAAATTCAAGCCTCAACAATGCATATACTCTGATGGATCATTCATACCCCCTGACGAACATGGCATAGGCAACACAGCTGGATGGGGAGTTTACTCCCCCGCCAACAACGTTCGAATTGCGGAGAGACTCCCAGGGCTCCAAAACATCCTCAGAGCTGAACTGAACGCCATACTAACAGCAATCCAAAGTACACAACACCACACGCGAGACCTCCATATCTTTTCTGACAGCCTCAATAGTATATATCTGCTAAACAATCACATACGACACCCATCATCCCAACAGGGGAGTGCTATCTTGTGAGCAATGAGCGGTGAGCGGTGAGCAGTGAGCGGTAACACGTGAGCGGTGAGGAAGGAAAAATATTTGGTAATAGACCCACTGGTATCCTATAACCGTGGTATTTTGGCACAAATATAGGGCTAAAAAATAAGAAGGGTGGGAGAATAAACAACAAAATTCTAGATTATGAGTAGTGAGAAATGAACATTGAGGAGTGAAAATGACAATGGGCACATATATGTATCATATAGAAATTTTAATATATGTATTGCATCCCTTATGACATGATAATAATAATTATCAATGACATTCATAGTAAGACCAACTTGAAAAACAAAATACAAGATATTACAAGAAACACTTAATTTTGCAATAAGTAAATAATATAATACAAACATAAAAAATGCAAGGATGATGAAAGTGGATAGAAAACATGTGTAACTCCAAGATATAAATGAAAGTATATTAAAAAAAGAATGAAAAAAATAAAATCCTCGGTTATGGTACTTGAACAAGTGCTACCAAAGAACTAACCATCACTAGAACTTGTTGTGATGTATCCTGAACATGAATCAGCCTCTAAATCTATGAAATCCAAAACCCGCCGATCATAATGTTTAGTGTTTCTATGCATGGAAGGGGAAGGTTGAGCAGCAAGAAAGGAAGCCATATTCTCAGCATAGATAGGGAGGCCTCGAGGGGGAGATGGACTTGATAAAAATCTTGGATCTTCAAAAAAGGGCCGCCAACGTCGGCGACATTGTGGCATCACATTGCTAAAACATGACCACATAAATATATGAATAATTATTGTTTACTTCATATGAGTTTAGAAAAATATATGTGCAATATGCTTCAAGGAAAAAAACCAACCACATAAAGCATTTAAAGAAGAAAACAAACAAACTTACTCACAAAATAGATTGATGGCCTCATGATTAACAATTGGAGAATCATCCGAGTCTTCAAAATTGGCATCTTTGCCAATAGATAAAAGAGATTGTATAATCAAAGGCTTCAAGACGGAATCAAAAACATCTTGATCACCTTCCAATGCCAAGAGGTGACGCTTCAAAGTGCGGCAAGCATGTATGGAGGGTCCTATCAAAGAAATAATAAATAATTATCAAGAGAACAATGAATGAATGAGAGCATGTTAGTTTGTAAAAAAGATATATTAAAAAGAATTGTAAAGAAAAAACAAAATGATTTATACCTGTGGCAGCAGTGAGGTCTGCAACAATGCCTTCGGGTTTAGAGAAAGCATCAATCAAAACTTGGAAAAACAATGGATGTTTTTCTCGTGGACCTCTCCAAGGTGTGATACCATCATCTCTCATCAATTGAGAAGTAGCATCCGTGAAGTTGTATAAAACATCATCATCCAAATCCATACCATTCTCCGAAAGGTCTTTGTCGATATTCATTTGAAAAGGCAAAGGCATGCGTTTCAATCCAGAAGTATTACTGAAAGAGCGAACAAGTAAGAGAGCTGTGAACTTGACGGTCTGCACAACAAATGTAAAATAAGTAAAACAACAAACCAATGAAATTATAATGTACACAAACAATATGATTCATGAAAATGAATTGTGAAACTAACCGTTTTGTTTGGATTGCGAGGATTGGCTAGACGAAGTGGGTTCACACAAGTCCAAGGTTCATGACCAAGCTTGAAATTGTAATTGAAAAAATATGAAGACAATTCTTTCGTCCACTTTGGATCTTCAGGATGAAATATCAACAAAGCACCATCGTCATGAAGATATTGCATGCAAAATGAAAAAAAGACAAGAAGAAATTTATCAGGTTTTGCATTCCAAGAAGGTATTGAAGAAGGAGGTATTGAAATTCCAGGCACAGGAAGCCCCTCCGGAATATCTGCAATAACCAAATCAACTGCTGGTGTTGATTTCTGAACACCTTGAAAGTAGAATGTGCGATTTACACCAACCTGAATAACAAAAATACAACCAATAGAAGCTCAGTATATTGTTGAGCAAGAAAGTGCAAAATAAAGTTGCAATGAAAATTACACATATAATTTGAAAGTCTCAGTAAAAAATACCTTAGTAAGAAATGAATTGATGTCGTGAAAAGATTGAGGCCAAGACTCGGTTTTTTCTTTGATAGTCAATATGTTCAAAAAAGAATCATTTAAAATGAGCTCAAATGAATCTTTATCAGAACTACATTGTGTAGTTTGAAAAGCTTTAGTCTTGATTTTCAAAGAAGTAAAAGGCTCTAAAATGGTAGAAAGAGCAAAGTTGGTATCCGATGGAGTGGCAGGTTTAAAAACCTTAAGCTTCTTGCCAGAAGGTTCATCATTGAAGATGCTATTGTCGTTAGATTGTTCAGGCACTTGAGTAATATTTTTCCGCTTGCCTTTTGTGGGTGCTGTACGTGGTAAGTCTTCTTCCACTGTAGGTGGCACAAATGCAGGCTCAAGATGATTACGCAATTCCAATTCGGAATGCGGAGTTTTACTCTTAGGACAATCCAAATACCATCCACATTCATACCAATGAACCTCATCCCAATCTTTGCATATTTCAGGAGTGAACATGGAATTTTCCGATTGAACATCCTTGAAACTATCAAAAAAAGCTGGTAGTTTATCCAAAGCATTGGCAGGAAGTAACACACGCTTAAAGTATCTGTGAAAAAAAATGAAAACCAAGTTAAAATAGTTACAAAAAATGAAAAACAAATATAAGTGTTAAACATGAAATAAATAGAATACAAATATGAAATATACCTGTAAACAACCCGCCTCATTGCTTGAAGTCCCCCAGGCTGCTTATCAAAAGTCTTGTTTTTCATAATGCCATCCTTCAATTTGAACAATTTGAAAAATGCCGTTTCCCAACAAGTGACCCTCCAAGATTCAATATAATCAGCAAAAATTGGCAAAGGCTCTGCTGCATCAGGGGTGATCTTGAGGATGATGTTCAATTCAGAAATTGTGGATTCATAAAGAGCAAGAGCCTCTTTAGCCAACTGTTGGAAAAAAAACACATCAGAACAAAGATATTGAAGAACTACAAAATGAAAATAATATATATAATTTTTGTGATAAAAAAGATATTTGGACGAGATATATATACCTGACTCCAAAATGTTGCTTTGTGTAACCACAGATCGAAAGCCTTATCAGAAATACGCATCTTTGGAAATTTCAAAGACATACGAAATGCAGGAGTTGAATTCCACAGCTCCAACCATTTGACCTTTTGCACGGCATCTACTTTGGATGTCACAAGATGCTGAAGCTTCTCTTGATTCATTTGAGGCTCATCATAACACAAATCATAATGCCGTTTGATTTGAGCCAAGAAACCATGTCCTAAACTAGGATCTGCAATGGGTAAATGCTTTGCAAGACTAGAGTCTAATTTCACACGTTTAGCATCCATTGCTGCATTCATGAATTCCGCGATACCTTCAGAGGACCTCTCAGGCTCAGGAGTGAGCTCAAAATATTTTTTTCTGGCTAAATCTCCTGCATCAGCAATATCACGCTGAAAAAAACCAACATTAGTTGAATATAAGAATCAGATATAAATTAGAAAGACATGAGGAAAAAATCAAGATTGGTATGAAACTTACATTGTATAAATAATCCAAGAAGAGCTCACGTGTAAGCGTATACCACGTAGCGATAGTTTTTGTGATGCATTTCTTGTATTGGTCAGGTGTCAATAAATTTTTGAAGTTTTCAATAGGCAAACTTCCAATAGCTTGCACACGATACAGCTGATGAACAAGATTGGTCTTCACATGTGAATGTTCAACATGACTGAAACAAACAATATAAGTTGAATAAAAAACCGCATAAGAAACCGAATAAAAAAATGAAAAAAATGAAAAAAAATTTAAAAATCAGATGAGAAAAAAGTCACCTGTTGAGGTCATGCATAGCCGTAAGGAGTACAGCAATATCGGGGGAAGGATTCAACAAAATGGAATCCACTGAAATGTGCCAATTTGCCTCTTCAGAATGAACCTTATCGATAACAGACCTCCACGCTTGCAAACGGTGATTTCCATCCCAAACCCAAAACATCTTGCCCACAAATTTATTGAGAATATCGTCTTCTTTCAAATATTCATCAAATTTTGCACTTGCATTTTTCCAGTGCATACTCCAAGAATCTATCAATTCTGATGTCACATCCTCAGTTTCCATATGATTGTTCACCACTGAAATATAAAATACGGCACTCCCAGATCTATATCCATGAACAAATCCCTGCTCCAACTTGAGGACATCTGACATTAAAGTTAGTCGAACCAAAGGCATTGAGAGTAAACGACATAAAGGAATGAAAAATCTCGACTTTGTAGAAGGTTGAAATTTCAGATTCTCAATGACCGAGTTGGAATCAAATGAATGATCACTCAAGATAACATGCGCTCTTATATGAGAAGAAGTGGCTTCCGCATTCAATTCAAATGAATCATTGTGTATCTTGCTATCCGAAGCCAAATGCTTTGAGGCATCGCTAGTTTCCATCTGAAACAAAAATGTAATAACATAGAATGTAAGAATCTGTTGATTCATGTAATTCAATCTAAGAGAAGAAAAAATTTCTAATATAGAAGTTCAACAAGTTTTTAACAATAAGGGATGAACTCTACTGAAAAAATATTATATGAACAAGTGGTAGAACTAAGCAAAATGAATCTGATCCACTTTATTTCATATTTTTCTATGAAAATCTCCAATTGATATGAACCTTTAAAGTTGCCTAAATGAAAGAGGCACTGCTAAACATGAATTCTAGAATGTACCAAGGGTGTACATTAGATAACAAATCTAAGACCCCACAAAAACAGTAGAGTTTGGAAAATTCTCAAAAATTCAAATCGAACCCTAAAATCCTACAATAAATCATGTATGTTAACGTGATCTAAATGTACACACCTATTTTTTTTCAACTCCATCCAAGTCGGATCAATAATTTTCAAAATTCATCTCTAAAAACCCAAATCTACCAATTTCGGACTTAAAAAAAAAACAAAAAAAAAAAAATCCAAAAACTAAACACACACACACACACATGCTCAATCTGGGGTTCAAGGGTTTAGGGTCCTCTAAGGTATTGGCGGTGCCGCCAATACCTTCAAACTGTTAGTGAACATTACAGTTCGTGCTCCGCCATTCTATTAAACTGTTGTCTACTTCTTTATTTCATTCTCACTAGGGTATTGGCGGCACCGCCAATACCCTCAAACACAATCGCATATCCCTAAACAAAATACATCCACATATACTTGTACAGATTACAATCACACATTCTTCAATATATTGCAACCACATATGTTTAGGGTGAACTCATTCACATATGCTTTGAAAAAAACCAAACAATACAAACACACAAGAATCTAGAAGTTTACCTCATACTTTGTTACGCCAAACTTCCATCAACCAGTGACAACTACTCTTGTCTACCACCGCCTCTCTTCGGCGTGTCGCTCCTCTCAAGGTTCAACAAACGAAAAGAATATGAACTTAGGGTTTTGGGTCATTTTATATCTAATTTTCTAACGAATGAATCTTATTGGATGAAGAACAACATTCTCATGACACGATTATTTCAATGACAAATACTTGTACCAGGCGTATTGGCGGCACCGCCAATACCCCTGGGGCTCCCATACGTATTTTCATATTCGTATCCACGGGGTATTGGCGGTGCCGCCAATACCCTTGGGGCTCTCATACGTATTTTCAGTTTCGAACCTGAGGGGTATTGGCGGCACCGCCAATACCCTTGGGGCTCTCATACATATTTTCAGTTTCGAACCTGAGGGGTATTGGCGGCACCGCCAATACCTCCTACGTAGAAAACTTGAAATACGGATCATAGCCTCTAAGGGTATTGGCAGTGCCGCCAATACCCCCAGGTACGAATGTGAAAATACGTACGAGAGCCTGGGGGGTATTGGCGGCACCGCCAATACCCCGTAGGTAGAAAACTTGAAATACGGTTCACAGCCTCTAAGGGTATTGGCGGTGCCGCCAATACCCCCCAGGCTCTCGTATGTATTTTCACATTCGTACCTGGGGGGTATTGGCGGCACCGCCAATACCCCCTAGGTAGAAAACTTGAAATACGGTTCATAGCCTCTAAGGGTATTGGCGGTGCCGCCAATACCCCCCAGGTACGAATGTGAAAATACGTACGAGAGCCTGGGGGGTATTGGCGGCACCGCCAATACCTCCCGGGTACGAAATTGAAAATACGCATGACAACCCCAAGGGTGTTGGCGGTGCCGCCAATACCCCCGGGTACGTAACTCGTAATACGTATAAAGAGCCCCAAGGGTATTGGCGGCACCGCCAATACCCCCCGGGTGCTAAACTCGTACTACGTAATAGCCGCAGGGGTATTGGCGGCAGCGCCATTACCCCTGGCGCTCTCATACATATTTCAAGTATTGTACCTGGGGGGTATTGGCGGTGCCGCCAATACCCGTAAGGCCTTCATACGTATTTCAAGCCCCAACACCCGGGGGTATTGGCGGTGCCGCCAATACCCCTGGGGCCCCCATACGTATTTCAAGTGCCAACACCCGGGGGGTATTGGCGGTGCCGCCAATACCCCTGGGGCCCTCATAAGTATTTCAAGCGCCAACACCCGGGGGGTATTGGCGGTGCCGCCAATACCGATGGGCCCCTCATAAGTACTACAAGCGCCAACACCCAGGGGTATTGGCGGTGCCGCCAATACCCATGGGGCCCTCATACGTTTTTCAAGCGCCAATACCCATGGGGCCCTCAGAAGTATTTCAAGTGCCAACACCCGGGGGGTATTGGCGGTGCCGCCAATACCCCTGGGGCCCTCATACGTATTTCAAGCACCAACACCCGGGGGTATTGGCGGTGCCGCCAATACCCCTGGGGCCCCCATACGTATTTCAAGTGCCAATACCCCTGGGGCCCTCATAAGTATTTCAAGCGCCAACACCCGGGGGGTATTGGCGGTGCCGCCAATACCGATGGGGCCCTCATAAGTACTACAAGCGCCAACACCCAGGGGTATTGGCGGTGCCGCCAATACCCATGGGGCCCTCATACGTTTTTCAAGCGCCAACACCCGGGGGGTATTGGCGGTGCCGCCAATACCCATGGGGCCCTCATAAGTATTTCAAGTGCCAACACCCGGGGGGTATTGGCGTTGCTGCCAATACCCCTGGGGCCCTCATACGTATTTCAAGCACCAACACCCGGGGGTATTGGCGGTGCCGCCAATAGCCCTGGGGCCCCCATACGTATTTCAAGCGCCAACACCCGGGGGTATTGGCGGTGCCGCCAATACCCGTAGGACTGTTATACATAATTCAAGTTTCATGCCCGGATGGTATTGGCGGCACCGCCAATACCCTTAGCGCTCCCATATGTATTTTCCATTCCTTGTAGCAGCCCAACTACAAGAGACCATAAACCGTAAATAAATGTATATAAGTGAGACAATAAAGGTTCAAGACATCCGTCTGTGGATGCGAGTTGTCTAAAGAGACTGATGTCTCGGTCTGCATCAACTCGGGTTCGAATCCGGTTGGCTGCATTGACTGGTGCTATCCCCTAATGAGCTAGTGGTTAAGCAGGAAATAAAGTAGGACGGATACATAGAAGAGTTTCCTACGCATGTATGCATAGATCCTTCTTAATTTTTTTAGTGTAATTACTTATTATGAACCAACCAACACACTTGGTTTCCTATCCGACTGACTATTAGTCTCATAAAGAAAATGTCATTTTGTACGAGGAGGATTTTTAGAGCAATGGCAATATCATGTGCATTTTGATAGATTTTTTTTTCTATGACTTGCTTAAATGATTGTAAGTGTAAGGTGAGTACTTACGCAATACATTTCGTCTTCGGCTTCATCTCCTTTGTCTTCGTGCAGGGAGTTATTTTCAGCATCTTCAGACATCCTGTTGTATTCGTTCTCTTCGTCTTCATCGTTTTCTGCATCTTCAATTTGATCGGCGATATTGTTCGATACATCCCCATCCAACTCTTCTCTAGCCTCCTCATTCTCTTTGTCCAAATCATTCAAACCTATACTCATTTCAGTTTCTGCTAAATCGTCTATATATTTCTGTACTACAATATGGGATTTTTTCCTCATACTACTCGCTCGTTCTCGAACTCTCTTTGTTGTAAAATACAATCATTTTCGTCTTTTCCTTCTTCCACTCAATTGTGTACTAGTCTCATGATGATCTGCCTCTTGCATCTGTGATAGTGAAATCTAATCTCTACACAACTCACTCTCTATAACACTCACATGGAGTGTGATGCATACTCCTTTATATATGAATTGAATCTTATCAACGTGTCGTTCTTTTATATTCATTATAATACTTATTTCAAAATATTTTGCCAGCATACACTTCCCTTGTTATTTTAGTGATGTATAATTTAGAAGCTACTTACAAGTAATAACTTAATTATCAAATTTAAAATGGCATGGAGGCCTTTAGTATTAAACTGGATAGGGTTAGGGTTAGGGTTTCAAAAAAATTTGCGCTCTTTTTGAGAAATTATTTTATTTGTTTATTTGTTTTTCTCACGCGGAGACTCTCTTATTGCTGTTTATTTTAATATTTGAACGTAATTATCTTCATAGCTGTTGGATATTTAGGTTGTTTCTTATTATTTTCCTACTTTAGGGTTTGTTGCGTAAGGCCCTAAACTACCACTACAAATAGTGTCTCATCCACACATTCTAATGTCTCTCATTTTTTCCTTACTTCCAAATGGCTACCATTAAAGCATCTGGATCATTTGTGCCCTTCATTTTGCCTCTTGATGATGATAATCACGTGAAGGTCTCAGAGGATTTGCTTAGTTTGAGGTTCAATCTCCGGATAGGATCTATGTACGTTGAGCAAGAGATGTATTCCGTGGACGGTGATATCTTGGAAACTATTTTGATTCAGAAGAACATCTGTGAGGATGGGTATGTTTGGATTTTGGGTCCAGGATCATTTAGAGTTATAGGGCTTTCTGATTCCCAGATGCAAGCGTCCACTGTTGTGTTGACAAACGAGTCTGGCGCATCTACTGTCAATGTACCCAGTGTGCCTACTGTCAAGATAGAACCAAGTGACGATGACGTTCTTGTACTGTTGGATTCGGATGATGGTGTTTGTCCTATTGTTGATCTTTCAGATACATCACATTTTTCTTATAAAACTAAGAGTTCCAATCCAGTTTTGGTCTCTGTGGATATTGATAAAACCCCTCAGAGTTCGTCGTACATGAATTTGGCTCGCCATGGATCTCCGTCTCATCGTCCACCTCTGCATCCTTCATCATCTTCTTCAGGTTTTACTATTGTCGATGCATTGAAACTGACAAAGTCTCGAAGAAGGTCTAAATCCGATCTTACTACAATTGATTTTGACAGTATAGATATACGTGATGTCAAGTACTTGCCACCATCTTTTGATGGTGATGTTTTATTTATTTTGCCTCCAATAAATATGAGTGTTCCTAGTACGTATGGTCGTTCCATGGATGGTATGGATAAGATGTGCGACGGACATCCTTGGTGCACAACAAAAACAACAAATATCCAAAATAATTTTGGACTTTCTTTCAGGCGTTCCTCTTGTGCCGGTCATTTGCAGTGCACAAATAAATATTGTGATTATATGTATCGCAATGCAGGTGTCCACAACTGCACTGAATGGATTGGATCGACTCCTATCCCATTTTCTGTGGGAGATGTCGCCCCAGAAAAATCAAGATTGGAATGTAAGGTATGTCGTTCCACACCAGTGTGTATTGCGTTGTGTCATGCTCGTATAATATATGTCCACTCTACATCCCCTGGAATGTCAAGGGCTTGTATACATCTTGGTGTTCATGAACACCCTGTATCAAATGGTACATGTCGTGAGTCACTTGATATAGCTTACCAATGCGTTGCCAATGAGGTCATGAAAACACCCACTGCCAAAAACTCTGCAATAGTTATGGCAGCGAGCAAAACATTCCTAGCAGATTATCTTTTGAAATCTCCATCAAACGGTGAAGGTCATCACCTGGCAGGTTCGTCATTGGAAGTCGTCATGGATAAATTCAGTACTCTTGCCTCCCCAAATTGTCGTAACTTTGTATCAGGCTCAAAGCGTTTTGTTCGTAGTGGGATGGGTACGATGGATAGTATCATGGCGCTCAAAGACCATTCGGGCTTCAAGTACGTCCATGGCAGTAGATTCCCCGGGCAATCCAGAGACAAAGTATTTGTCTTCAAAATGTCAGTAGATCTGCCGGGAAGTGGTGTGGATCTTGTTAAACGTATGCAGGTGGGAGGAGATATGGAGAATTCATGGATAATGTTTGACCATGTCAAACGTCTGAAGGACTGGACCACCCTTGCATGTCATGTGTACGATACCAAGTACTGTAAGGTGCTCACCATTGCGTGTTGTGACATGCAATTTGAAGATGGCGTAGCTCAAACTCTTTTCTGGGAAAACTTGAATTCCGTCATGGCGGAAAATGGAGTGTCAACCGTGATTTTCAAGGGTTTTATGGCAGACAGTGCTCAGGCAAATTGGAATGCGGTCAGGAAGATATATGGTGAAGGTGACCCAAGTTTGCCAATGGTGGGTCGTGAGCGTACTTGTCTTTTCCATTGGTCACAAAGCTTGGATAAGGTGACGCAGAAGTATATTAAGGCATCTTTGCAGTTTCAGCACAAACAGCTATGCAAAGATTACAAAGACGCGAAAACAATGGACGAAGCCGAAACTAAATATCATGTCATTCGTTCATGGTGGTTGTCCTCTGGAGCTGCTACAGAAGAAGGCATTCTCGGCTTATCTGAGTGGTTGGGGTTCTGGCACTTTCGTTATAGGCAATGGGATGGTCATATGATTCTTGTAAGTGCATTGTCACTATATATCTTTGATGTTCTTTTACTTTTGAATATTCATGATATATCTGTACATATACAATCTACTATAATTTGTGTAATGTTTGCAGGATATGACTATGGATGAACGTGCAGAAATGCCAACGTGTAATCTTGCAGAGACGGTGCACAACAAATGGCTCCAACAGTCTGGAAACAAGATGACTTGTCTGTATGAAGCGACTGTGGACGATTTGATCCGTGCATTCATGCAGATTGCAAATTACCGATCGTGGTTGAGGGGTGGTTCTACTGGTAAAGGCCCTGATTCTGCGTCCTTGAAATTGAAGGCTGCTGCCAGATGTGGAGATCCAAAATTACTGGCAGATGCCATGAAGTCCTATCCAGGGGTGGAAGATCTCAATACCAGGGATTGTGCTTTGGAGGGGTCCGAGTTGTTTGGATCCACCAAACGAAAGCTTGATCTTCCACCAGGTGCGGATTGTGACTCACATCGACCTGATAAAGTGAACTATTCGATTCCTCGCCCTAACACTAGGGTTAGAAGGGCATGCATAGAGGAGTCCTTGAATTCTGCAGAGCATTGTGTGGCACATGCCACATCAGTGTTAGAGACCGATTGTATTTCTTCTCTTTGGCATATTGCAAGATTGCCACCCAACTCTGCCAAAAGATGTTGGGCAATGCAAGCCAATACAGGAACTATGTGCAATGCCAAAGTTGGAACTGGCAAACATGGCACACCAACTCCCACATACAAAGGATTGAAGAAGGAGTACCGCTCCACCAACAATGTGGAGTACGAGTTTTGGTTTTGCCCTGATGACATCAAACGTTGTGTAAGTGGCAACAAGAAGAAGTATGTGCTAAACTGGCCTGTTGTACCTAGCATATGGCCTGTGAAGATAGGTACCAATCTCTCAAAGTAGGAGGTATTGGCACTCGAAGACGCTGGGTTCCAATTGCAGCAGAGAGAGGCTCTCTCTCCTCGCCGTAGGCTTTCAACAATTGCAATGCTCCCAATCCCTCGGACAGATTTCCATGTGCCACTAAACCCAGATGCCCACCCAACTTCCAGGTTTGGAAGGTCAGTGCGCCGCAATCTAGCAACACCGACAGCAGATCATAAAAACAAATGGGAGAGCGCCGGGCTCATGGATGGTTATTATGTGGTTGGAATAACTGCCATTCCATATCCAGGATTTGGAGTGCTAATCAACATCGTCTCCAAGGAGGACATCACATATCGTGTCACAATTGGCGACATGCCGCATTGCACATGCCCTGACTTCACTAAAATGTCATCTCAATCTTTGGGAAAGAAAGGAAAATGGGTGTATTGCAAACATCTTTATTATGTGTTTAGATTTTTGTGCAAGGTGGATTATGATAATGACAAGTTCATTCATGCTCCAACGTACTCCTACAACGAGGTGATGCGGCTACTTGAACTTGCCGGTGTTGTAGAATGTGAGTAATATTCCAAGTGTTGTAGAATGTGAGTAATATTCCAACTGTTGTATTCAACCGTATGTTTGAGAATTTGAGTAAGTGACATGTATTAGTCTGGATTTTTATAATAAAAACCTACAATGGATTGATGGTTTTTAAAATATCCATGGTAATAGGCTCCTTTTATTCTTCTTCAATCAAAATGTGAGCACATTATATATCCTAAATTGCAAAAATACAAGTGCTAATTTTGGAAAATATATCCTAAAACCGTGACCAATTACTAAATTTGGCATCATTGCTCATGTGTTACCGCTCATTGCTCATGTGTTACCGCTCACTGCTCATGTGTTACCGCTCACCGCTCATTGCTCATGGCTCATTGCTCATGTGTTAGCTTCCCTCATCCCAACACAACCATCCGGATAAACTACTCATAGCCGCCATAGTCAACCACATAACATGGTCCACGCACAAAATCACAATTCAAAAGGTCAGAGCCCATACATGCATAATAGGCAATGAAATAGCAGATCAATTAGCAAATGATGGAGCCCTCCTAAACAAACCCACCAACACACCCAGAATACATACGGCCCATACCACACCATATTGGCTCAACGGGGTACCAACAGGCACCCACACGGGTGCCATACGAAACCTCCAAACATACATTAATAAAGAACATAGGAATCAAGAGTTGAGAATAGCACAATCCAAAATCTCGTACATAGACAAATGGACGTCCAATGACCAAATAAACCACAAACTCTCCAATCAATTATGGAAAAACCCCGGGACCACAGACGCCCAAATCACACAAACTCTCAAGTTTCGCTACGCCCAATACATGGGCAACCATCGTAAACATATATTCTGGCCCAATTTATACCCAAACCCAAACTGTACGCTATGCCCCAATAACACCATCGATACATGGCCACATCTACTATCTACATGCACAAACCCACACATAAAGGGCTTACGGATAGCACGCCACAATAAAGCAGTCCACCAAATTGTCCATACGCTCCAATCAAATAAACACACAAGATACTATACACTCATAAATGCAGGCCACCAAGACTCCCGGCCACAAGACAACACAGTCCCACAATGGCTACTCCAATGTACATGTACCACCACACCATGCACATGCCCAGCTAAGCTAAGACTAGACATACTATGCATATTAGGTGCCCCCACAAACAGCCAACCCCCTCTAAGGCCCACCCCATCACACACCATACAATTCATCGAATTCACTTACTGCCACGATAGATTCCCAAATAATGCACGCACTGAAAAAACCACTAAATATAATACACTCATACACGCAATTAAAAGGACCGGCTGACAAGTTAACCCCCTCATCACCATCACAATAGGCGTTAGAGGGGCCATACATAAACTACCAATACAAGAACTAGAAAAACTAAAAATACCCAAAACCGAGATAAAAACGCTTATGAAACATCTACACCAAATTGCCATCAAATACCTTACATACCTGATACTCAACAAACGAAAACTAGACAAAAAACAACCTCCAATAGACCTCCCCTAGGTCCACTTTAGACTTCAATCATATCCTCGTACCCTCACTTACTTTGATAGGTGGTAGAAACTATAAATCCCCCGGAAAACTACTGGAGCCCACCTCCCGAGAGGGAGGAAATACTTGTATGGTGAAGCTTGGTTAAACATGATCACGATAGCAAGGAACGGGCTCCCATTCACGTCGGAGTAAAAGAAAACTCCGATGTTACTTTTATTTTATAGGGGGCGAGATTGAGAGACAAAGAGGAGGGCATCCAAAGCTTCTTGCAGACCGAGAGAAGAAGCATTGTGTCACTCTTGTTACTGAAGGTCAACTTGGAACTGCATTTGCGGCAACAAAACAACTTCGATCTAAAACAAGTAAATTGTTGTCTGACATCATTGTGAAACGTGCTTTGAGAGAGGTTGAATTGGGTGCATAATTGCAGCAAAGGAAGTTGTTTCTAAGTCATAAACATGTTCTCGGATGCCTGAGGTTTGCTCAAAGGTATGAGAATTGGACCATTGAGGATTGGAAACGCGTGATTTTCAGTGATGAGACAAAGATAAATAGGTTTAACTCAGATGGTAGGTCATGGTGTTGGATTGGAGATGCAGAACGCGTTGGGCCTCAACATGTCCACATTTTTGAAATCCAAGAAATCTCCAAAGAAACACGTGGACTTGTGACTCACGAAGCTATTGAAGTGTCATTCTTATGTTGCTTACCACCTCAAGCAAATCGTTGCAACTAATTCTTCCTCGCCACAATGCAAGAGGTTGCGCATTAGATGATGTCTACAACTTTTAGGACATAGTTTGACTTTTCATTTAGTAAATCTTTGTTTTCTAATTGTATCGGCTTCGTCATTATACTGATAGAAGCTCACATCTTTTGTTTTCTCTCTTTTGCAGGTTCAACCAACTCCATCTCCTTATGAGTTCACATATGCTTCTTATACCACGAGGTTTTGCCCAAACAGAAGTTAGCCAACTTTACAAAGGAGTCACTAACAACTACAAAGACACTGGGAGCTCTCCCGATCCTATGTTTCTTCTACAAGAAGGCAGGAGAGTCATTAGGAGGCTCTAGAGATGGTGGCCGATTCATGATTATTTAGCCATTGGGAGCCCTCCTGATCTTTTGCTAAACTAGTAGAAGTATGTAGTATGGGATTTCTATATGTTTTTGGATTGTAGTTTATTTTTCAATTTACTGTACATTGCAATTTTATATTGGATATATCCCCTATATAACCCCATTAGAGATAAGTTTCCATCACTATTTGAGAACGTAGTTCCAGTGAACCTCAAGCCTTTCTTTCCATTGGACCGACAAGTTGACATTAGCCTCTATCTCATAAAGGCTACCGCACTTTGCCACTCTAGAGAATTAGCTAGTTTGAAACCATCTTGGTGTACTTTTAGTCCCATTATCCTTTTTGGCTTCTCGGACTTTAAAATAAAATCCATTTCATTTCATTTCAATGCGCAACTTGTGTTTGAGATTTTATGAATAAAGTTATATCTTCCATATCCCATTTGTACTCTCCACATGTGCTTCATTTTATATTTTTTTGTTGAGTGTATTTTATTCCAATGGTATAGATAAGGAGACCTCCTGATGCTTTGAAGATTTAACTTGTTATAATAATTTATTTTGCAATTTGCAGTATACTTTACTACTTCTCTTATCTTATGAATACTTGTTCTTTTACTTGAAGCCAAGAATAATATTGTCATCGGGAGTGACCCCGGTCTCATTCTTATTTACTAGAATGTTTTGGGACTTCTATTATTAATTTTCTAATACATCAGTGATTATTTTTAAATGTAAATTTAGACTCATTAATTGTCTAATATTAGTTAGATACTTGTTATAAGATATTATATTTTGGGAAAAAAGAATTAGGTTACTAGATGACCTCTAAAGTAGACAAAAATAGAGCACTCCCCATGAATGTCCACATAATCTATTTGAATTATAAGTAGCTGGATTTTACTGTTGTGATAAGATATATTGTAACTTGATTACATCTATCATTAGTAGTTGGTTTTATACCATTATGATTGTATCCTCTATTTACACGAGTAATTTATTTGATCATGAAATCATATAACAATTTTGGGACTCCCACGTATTATCATTAAATAATTTATATTTTGGCACTATGTATTAGTTTCACGCTATTTGTCACATGGATGATTTTTACACAAGTGGATAAATAGGGTGCATTTCTTTCTTTCCTACCATGTCTCACTTGTATATTGTGCAATTATGGTTAATGTCAATTATCTTAGGGCCGGTTTACACTATGGACCATGAAGTTGGACCATGGAAGATGGCCTTTGTCAATGGTCCGAGTTCATGGTCCGATTTCCATGGTCCGACTTCATAAAAAATTAGTGTTGAGAGTCTTGGGCCCATCACTAGGTGTAAACCGAATGTGGACCAAGAAGAATTACCATGCACCCAAAAGTGAAGGTGCTGATTTTTTTAATACATGCCCAAAAAAGGCAATTTTGAAAAAAATTCAAGTTTGACCATTCTCTTGTCTTCTCTTGGGCTTCACTTGTCTTCACTTCTTGTTAAATGTGTCAAAGATGTGGCTTGCAAATCTTCTCACAACAATTTTTACAAAAAAAATGACCAATTTAATTTGTACATGTTCAATGTAATTTACATGTGACATGTACCTTGTGTTGTCACTACACTAAATAGGATATTTAGGGTTTGATTATATTTAATGTTGTTACCACCTTACCTTGCTCAACACTAAAGTTCAATTCTTTGATAATTAGTGTTAGAAGATTTCCCATTGTGGTTCTTTTGACCACCCTGATCTACAGTCACTAAACGACTACAGATTTTTCTTTTTCGTTTTTCAACTGTAATTTAAAAAAATTCGGGGTGTGTAATATACTGTTGGAAAGGTATTTTCAAGACCTTTCCAACGGTATATTATAAGCCCCCAAATTCCAAACATTGCAGTTGGTAGAGCAAAAAAACAAATTTGCACTCAAATTCTTGAGTTCTAGATGTCCCACGTTGTTTGGTGAAACACGTGGGAGCCGGTTTAAGGGGTAGGGCAAGGTAGCAATGGTATGTCTCATGGGCTATGCTATGATTAAGGCACATAGAGGGTAGATTCATTAAAATATTATTAAAATGGCATTTCTCTACCATGGGCCCTTGCCTTTTCCTACTAGACCACCTCTCTCGCCTCTCTCAACGCAAAACCTGTTGGACCATGTTAGTGCATTTATTAGGCCTTAAAAATTATATTTTGGGGACCTCGCCTTCATGGTCCCTCTGACATTTTTTCCTTAGTGTAAACCGAAGTTGTCCCGCGACAACTTCAACAGCCAATCAACTGCCTTGCAGAGCCTTGGTCCAACTTCATGGTCCATAGTGTAAACCAGCCCTTAGTGGACTAAGGATTCCTTTTATGTCTCATTGAATGGTCAGTAGGTGAACTATTTAAGTACAAACCATTCCGTCTTTGCACTTTATCTACATTAATCTCTTCCAAAACTACAAATTATTGTACCTTATCTATCTTGCCAATCTATCAACTGTGTGAGTCACAGACTCACAGTCCCAAGCTCCTAGACATCTACAAGTTTCATGCATTACAATAATAAAAACCATGAAGTTAATGTGTAGGTGCTACTATACCAAATATTTTAAAGAACAAAAAAATAGCTATGTGGTCATCAAGTTCACCAAATACCATAATCTAATTTTGGAAAGCTCAAAATAAAATTATACTATTAAATATTACATGAAATAATAAGAACTATGTGAGTTCAATACTAATGCCTAACTATATATACGGTAAGCCATGGGTGGGTCGCTCTATAGGAATTTTGTGCACCACGTGTGACAGAGGGGTATTTGTTTAGGGGCTATTTGCTTCCAAGACATGAATTAAAGATTCCCTATAATTACTTAATTCTCTAAGACAACTCATTTGTTTGCACCCTATCATTACTTATATTTCCCATGCCAATGCAATTTATTTTAATTTATATTCCTTATAAGTAATGATTAGTAATCCATGTCCATACATGCCATTGCATACATATTATTGCAAAAACAATTCATGAAGTCATGAACTTTAGAGTGATTTCAAACCAAACATAGGCACATCACACTTGCATATCATACACAACCATATCAATAACTAAAATATGATACACCATATGCATTACAAAAATGCAGGTGTATTCACCTTAAAAAAATGATTTTGTGCTAAAAGACACAACATTCGCTCTGCAGGAGTTTGTGCACGAGCACAAACCTCGTACATGAACCCTATACATTTCTCTTGGTCACAAACTTTTTCAGCTTCTCTGCATCAATTCTATCTACCGTATATACTTCGTTGGTAGCATTGTAGCTCATGGTCATAGTAGAATAATGCAATCCACATCAATCCATTTGCTATCGGTGTGGTCATATTTGAATTTGTTACGGCCCAAATGTTTTATGTAATTTTTCATCATTACTTCAATATAGGGATTGTGAGGATTTCGCCTCTCAAATTCTTTGACTCATGCCAAGAGGTCAACCGACTACCTTAGTACCCCAAACATATGGCTATTACGCCACTTCATGGCATGCACCCTCCTAACCCATCATGAGCCCTCGTTTGCTCCAGACAAAACATTAGTAGCATTTCCATCTCTATTGGCACTAGTTGGCATAGTACATGCTTACAAACAAATCATACTTAACATAAACCCTAGGATCCCAAACTTCAACCCCTATATTAGTTCTACTAAAAAGTAATGGCCCACATTTCAAACTTATCTACTTTATTCGTAATGGAATTGTCTACTTTTAATGGGCCCTTCATTACCTATAATCCTTTATAATTTTATTTAAGATAAAATGAATCCTCCCTATATTATGCCACATGATGTCTGTAAAATGCACTAAGTGACCCACCCGTGTGATAAGCATTGATGAATATGGATTTACATGTGATAATTACACATGGTAACATCTTACTCCGATAACATCTACTTATTTATACTCAGGTAGAATCCATTTTGAAAAAACACTCTTTTGTGGCTATAATATGTTCTTTTATGTAGAAGGGGATGCCCTATCAATGGATCATGACGCACTAAACATGAACCTAACAACAAGAAAACCAACTAGAATAGGGCCCAAGGACCACTACAACAACTAGGATTCAAATGAATGAAATTGTGCAACTCATGTCAAACCTCTATTGCAAAAGACCCCCTCGCCCCTCCCACACACAATCCTTGTACCCAATATGTACAGACATCCGTGTGAACGAGACCAAAGGGCCTGTACCAATTTCATGCCTCTAAACACAAGCCTTGGCCCAATGAAAGGGAGGCATTTGAATGTTTAGCCAATTTTTAGTGTGTACACTAACTACTAGATAGTAGAATCGGTGGCTCTTCAGCTTGCACACGTTGGTCCGGTGACTATATCACCCAAATTGGTTACCGTGTTGTTTGAAAAAGGACGACCCACATGATCATGTAGAGAGCACAAGAATCTTCACTTTGGACTCTCGAAACTTTTGCATCTGAACTTCAAACCCAACATTTGAACCGACAATCTGCACGATTTCACAATTGCTAACCCGACGAGACAACGGCCAGAATTTGTCGACAGAGTTGGAAAGGCCTGAGTCGTACAATAATATAGGGCCACATAAACTTAACACATAAACGGACCTTTATGAGTAAGAATCATGGATTCATCAAAGCTGCTGTAGCGGATGACGCCAGCACCTTTCCACCACCTAGTACTTGTGATATGTATTTCTTGACTACTTGAATCTGAACGCGTGAGGGATCTTCTAATTTCTACCCCATCTGAATGTGGACTCTTGTTCACTTGACCCCGGCCCACACAGAAAACAAATGATTCTGTGACCATGTAGACTAGACTAGACTCGTCGTTACTCTCTGGAGACCTCCAAATATCTAGGACAGTTGTAGATGTCGAACTATCACTAGTGGTACCATCTACCATGTTCCTAGATAACAGACTGAAGTAATGAACATGAGAGGGCCCTTGTGTCGTCACCCTGTCCGTGTACAAAATTCTTCCTGCGAGATCACCTACATATAGCCCTTACATGATATGCCTCCCCCACTTAAGTTGCAATCATTGTACTCCTGAAGCTCATATTAATGGCCTCTTGGGCTCTTGTTGGTGCATGTTTGCAGTTTTGATGAGCAGTTTGTAGCTCGAGAGTGGTGTTTGGGGATGTGCACTTGAAGAGTGTCTAAGTTTTCTGTAAGTTTCTGTTTGATTCATCTTGGTCATGGAGTTGGAGGTGATGGGCATCCTACCCGAGTACCAGTTCACTGACCGTGAGGTGGCTCACCTCGGTCTCTTCCTTCGTGTGTTGGAGGAGCAGCATCATCACGAGGATCAGGAGATGAGGATCCTCCCTCAGTTCCGGTTTCAGGACCGTGAGGTTGCCTACCTCGGAGTCTTCCTTGATGTTGAGTAGGAGGGAAGATTTAGAGCTTCCATTTTGTACAACTCGGAATGCCACGCAGAACAATTCATCCGAGCAATCAACCTGTGATTGTTGGCCATGGCGAGGGTAATGGTGCAACAGAGGAGGAGGAGGGGGAGTGGTAATGGACGCATTTAAATGCACATTGCATTTTTCACTTCAATGGAATGTTCTTTCTACTTTCACATGATGACCCAGGGCGAGAGAGATCGAGGCCGATGATTGCGAGCGAGTTTGTTCCGGATCAAGTTCTTTGACGCGCATCAAGCTTCCTTGATGGTGATGCACTTATAGTCACGGGATGAGTACCGATGACTGCTGCGACTACAAGTGCATCACCATCAAGAAAGCTTGGTGCGCTTTAAAATTGGAGCCTCGGAAGCAGGTGGTGGTGCAGGAGACAACTTACAGTGCTGCAGTGGCAGCCAAAGGAAACGATGTTAATCTCCAGCGGGATACTATAGCAGATACAGATCATTCGGTGTAGAATACAAGAAAAATCATCCGATTGTTTCAGATTGAGCAGATTGGTTCTGTGATGCTTTAGTACACAAGTAGTAGCCGGCAGCAAATAGCTAGATGGCAATGCTCTTGTTGAAAAGCAAATTTCCTTGCTGAGTGTATATACTGCGAAAGTTTCTGGAAGATTTCTGAAATATTAATGTGAATACGGTTAAATGGATATCATTTGGTGTTTGGTTGCAAGTGAGAAATCTGGACATTTAATTAGTCTAAGCATGCTGCTTTCCCGCTATCTTCATCCCACTATCCCAAACTAGTAATCCCCATCTCTTGCCCGTCCAATCCTAGAGAATTAGTGTGGGGCTACACGATTGTCCGAGTGCCGGGACAAACCATGAGCCCTGCTTTTGAATCCGCGGGTGCGACAAGGTGAGAGGTCCTTGGCTAAGTGTGCTAGTAATTGGAGTTCTTTGTGGTTGGCGATATTGTTGCTAGAGTTTCTGAATCTATAAAGCTCGGAAGTCTGGCGAGAACGTACAGTGATTCCTAGCTACATTGCTTACTTGATCATCAACAATACCAGACACCACAACCTATTCATCTCACAGGAACATCAGTACCAAAATTACATTTGAACGTTTTCTACTTCTTATGTCTTGGCTGAAAAGTGTTGGCGTAGAGTGCATGCAACATGACGGTGATCTCTCTTATAATCCAAATCGATATCTGACAACACCTCTACCTCTTCGGCTGGCTCCCTGCTGCTCAAAACACTCACGTTCTTGCTGCAATGCACGCATTTTCCTGAAAAGAACACCGAATCGGAGTTGTGGGATTTCGGATGCAAGGGCTTAGTCAAGATAACATGCATTAGAAAATTGAAGTCGTAGATGCACTTATCGACCTCTCAAAAATTCTCCCAGAATGTTGTGGTCGACCTTGCGGCAAACTGGAAGTAACAGCCCATTCAGAACAACTCCATTTGCTGCGGCTATGGGACATTCTGGTACGCAAGAAAAGGAAAGAAAGAAGGTGACGGCAGACCTAAGGAATCCCGTGGAACTGCAACCTGAACGTGGTTAGATTTGCCAGATTGCGCCTAATATAATGTACGACAGAAAAAGTTGTTTTTGTCCAGTGCATTTTGTAGTCATTATAGCTTTCATCGTCACTGTTTTTGTTACTTGTGCATCGATCTTACCCCACGCGATCGATAGCAATTACTTGCAAGTTAGTAAACGTCAATTACTTGCAACTCATTTGGCGGACAAAGAAGTATCGTTGGACCTGTCTCCCTCCCCGGTTGTATAAACCTCGGTATTGTGGTCATCACCAAGTTGCCTAACAGCTTCCAAAAGCTTCAGCAATGGCAGGTTGGTTGGTTGTTCGAATTCTTCAGGACGCGTATAAGAAAATCCTGACGTAGATTAGTTACCACCTTGTCGCATAATGCCAAATAGTAGTACTAAGAGTGGATTGTAAGACCGTCGAGCTCCAATTTCCATCTCGATGTACTGGCCATAACTCGAGAAGTAATGTGGTTCCCTTTGGTTCTGGAGCAACTGTCAGACTGTACGCTGTGAGTGAGGGAGCTTCAATGACTTCCAGAACTGCCAAGTTGGGTGCAGATTAGCTTATCGACCAGAAATGAGGTTCCTTTTCGAATCTGATGTAAGATTTTAAGTTCATATATCACATATAACTTCTAACTTGAATAAATGATTAACTGGCTGTTTTGTTAGGCTTTGAAGGGTTGCAAGCTGTGAGGGAAAAACTGTGGAGAGCGTCTGAACACGAGCTCACCTAATCACTAACAATACCTGCAACAACGTTAATCCTGCAAGGCATGGAGTCCGAGTGACTGTCCAGTCCAAGTATGTGCATCGAAGTGCGTGCGAGTTCGGACCGATGCCTGCCACTTCGGATAGGATTGGAATGTGGCACCTGACGGGGTCACGGACTGTCACTGTTCAATGATGAGATTCCTTGGAAGACGAAATTGAATACTAGAGTAGCTTTCAAAGGAGTGTTTCACTGTGCAATTTGGTCCTCAACCCCGGGGAGGAGCTCCACTTGGCCGCTGGATATTCCTCTCCCCATCAGTACAGTAGTTCACTTAGCTTACCGAATTGCTGCGACAATTGGGAAACGCGTCCGAAAGCATAGATTGCACAGTGATCCATGGAGACTTTCCCTAGCTTGGGCAGGACAACCAGTACACTGCTACCTGCGACGGATGAAGTTGTGGAGCTACAGAGTGTGTGTGGATGAGTCGCTGGTGAGACCCACTCAACTTATGTCAATCTCCCTCTTTACTCCCTTCCCTTTCTTCACTACAAACTCCGCTTTCTTAGGTTTGGCTGCTGCTAACATAACATTATTCAGCTGCATAGTTGTGTTCCATTCTATATTTAGCATCTGACATGGCTTCCACTATCCTACCTTCATGGGAAGAAACTTAGAAAATAGGAAGAAACTAATGCCGGTACGAATAATGAATAGTGTTGGTTTGATTAATGAGAATTTTGTGAATAGCGTCAATATTTTCAATGATAGTGTTGCTATGAGTAGTAATTCCAGGGAATAATATTGGGATGAATAGTGTTCCTTGTGAATATTATTGGGATGAAGGGTAATTCCTGCGCATAGTGCCGAGAACATAACTCCACCCAAATTTCCAAGTTCAACTTGAATGTATGAATAGTAAACAAATTTTCCCGGTTAGGTTGAGGGGCCTACATAATATAATTGACATATTCCAGGGTCATGGAACCGACTCACATGGTTGAATAATGTTATGACATGTATTGCATATTGATTTGAACATTTAATTTTTACATCAATTTTTGCCTCTATCTATTATATGAGTGTAGTTCTTGATGTTTCTGTAAAATTAGGGTTGCAATATTTGCAAAGTTACCATTGTGGTGTATTAGAGTCTCAAATGAATGTCAAGTTCTACAAGCATTCATGAGGGACAATGCAAATGTGGAACTCTACACAAGCAATCACTATAAGTGGTCCGATTCATGAACTCAAACTAGGTCTCAAATTGGATATAACCAATAGTAGCACCGCTTCAACAAGTTTTGAGATCCAGCCTCTAGCGCCTCAACAGGGTAGTTTTTTGCATCCCTACATGAATTAGTAAGATACTAGAGCAATAGGTTTGGTGAAGTTTTTTGAAATAGGTACTGGTTTTTTGATACCTCCATCATGAACTCACTATAATATATGTCAATCGAAAGAGTATTTTTCAAATGATTAAGCACACAATTGTTGCTCTATGTTGACGTACAAAAACTACTAGATACTTGGGCCATGGCATGATTTACAGTTGTGTAGGCAACACACGAAGAAGAAACATGACCATTGGATTCGTCACAATAAAAGGGTTGTCCATCAACAAGAAATGATGGTCTAAATAAATAAGACCATTAGAAGATGAACGCACTTGTTCTTGAAGATTATTTGAGGTGGAAGCACAAATACGAGTAGCAATTTGAACATCATTGGTTAAGAACTACAGAGAAGAAGTGGAATAAACATGAGAGGGCACTTAATGATAAAATTACTCTTGAAGACCTCTTCTTACTATAAGCATTAAATCACACCTTAAAGAATGACTTGAAGATTGGAGTGTGGAAGATGCAAGCATTTTTCAACCTCATTGTTGAATCCAAGCATACTTCTAGAATCAAGGTACTAAAATAGGCATTTAATAAGAAAAAGTAGGATGCATGGAGAAAAGCTAGATAATCATGCATTTGAGAGTGTTTGAAGCTCCATCCAAGTGAAAAGATATTAACCTCCTATGAGGATTGAAAAATAAGGTTGGTTAAAGCATACATTGCAATGTGAAGATACTGAAGAAGATTTTTATACGAACATTCAAGTGGAAGAAACAGTGGACAAACACCATGCTTCACAATCAGATTATTTTGCTTTAGATGATGAAGATGAAACTGTGAGAAATGAGGACTAAAGTAACTAACATAAAGTTGATAACTTCTACTTAGTACACATAATAGTATGGCACTCTCTATTTGTAATAAATTTATTATGGATTTTAATTATACAAAAATCTCTTCCATAAATTATTGTGGATATCTTGAATTATGAGTCTTATATAAATGCACTTAATGAAAGTAAGTTCTAATGGAAGTATGAAGACAAGAATTTTACATTTATTCATGTGTTGCAAAAAAGACAATCTCAATAATACAAAATTCTTATTGCATAAGAATGGTAAAACAACCAAATTTTGAATGCAATTTTCATCGCTACATGTTAAAGATGACATGATAAACGTATTGCTAACAAGGGGAAAAATGCTTCTATTTGAAAAGCTCATTGAATATATGTATTATATATAAACTAATTCCTCAACGTGATTAATTTCAAAGACATATTATAGTAACAATGTAGTGACCCTAGTCCAAAGCTGCCCTTGTTATGCCCTTGAATAACATGTTTTTTTTTCCCCAAAATATGGTTCGGTTCATTTTCTAGAATTTTGATTTTGAACTTTGATCTGTAACTACACTAAATATGTTATTTAGTGTCATATGGTATTTTATGTCACTATGGTAACTTTTCAAACAACGCTTCTTATGAATAAGTGGACAAATTTTGTCATGGATGATGGATGAGTTCATCCATTGGCCAAAACCCTACCTTCTCTTGTCAGCAACTTGTGATGAAGTATTGTCATGGATAATTGAAATTTGGATGAAAAATCACTTGGTAAGTGACAGTAATTGCAACACTGTAAATATATAATCCCCCAAAAAATTTCAAGGAATGATAAATAATGTTGGATTAACATTTAGTGTTGGTGACACTACACCGCAGTTTACAATTAGTATTGAGCAAGACAATTAGAATTGATGACACTAAATATCATATTTAGTGTAGTAGCCGGTTCTCCCCGTTCATTACTCGGAGGATCCCAAGACCGAGAGTTGTGGCGTGGACAGGGATTACACGTCACGTCGCGTCACGTCCTGTGACAGCGACGTGACGGCATACCTGAAAACGTCACGTCCGCGGGGGGGTAAATCCGGCAGTTACCCCAGGGGTAAACTGACGCGGTCAACCCCCTGGTCGACTGCTAAGTCGACTGCAGATAGCAGTCGACCTAGCAGTCGACTGCAAAAAAAAAAAATTTTAAATTCCAAAAAAAATTCTGGACCGTCAGATCTTCTTGGCAAGAAGATCTGACGGTCCAGAATTTTTTTTGGAATTTTTTAATTTTTTCTGGCAGTCGATTGCTAATTCGACTGCTATTTGCAATCGACTTAGCAGTCGACTGCAAAAAATTTAAAAAAAAATTAAAAAAAAATTCTGGACCGTCAGATCTTCTTTTCAAGAAGATCTGACGGTCCAGAATTTTTTTTGGAATTTTTTAATTTAATGTTTTTTTGCAGTCGACTGCTAGGTCGACTGCTATTTGCAGTCGTTTGCTAAGTCGACTGCTAATAGCAGTCGACTTAGCAGTCGACTGCAAAAAAATTACTTTTGCAGTCGACCAAGACCAGTCGACTGCTATTAGCAGTCGACTAGCTGGTCGACTGCTAAAAGCAGTCGACTTCAAGGAAAACCTAAAAATAAATAAAATCAAAAAATTCTAAAAAAAATCATGGACCGTTAGATCTTCAATCCAAGAAGATCTAACGGTTCAGATTTTTTAATAGATTTTTTTAATTTTTGTTTTCTGAAGTCGACTGCTCGTAGCAGTCGACTAGAGCAGTCGTCCAAAAAAGTAAAAAAAAAGTTACAAAAAATTGGTACAGTAACTTTTTTTTACCACGTCAGTGCGCGTCACGCCCTGACGTGACGTGACGTGATGGCATCACGTCATTTGTGACGCGACGTGACGCAAAAAGGCCGCGTCACGTCCATTTGCACATCCCTGGCGCGTGGAGGTACATGTGGGGAGGCAAGCATTGGCATGACCACTGGGCCTACTTAGAACAAGTGACATGCTTCCACCTAATCCATTGGCATTGCGCCGTTAGCATGACTTCTTTGGAGATGGGTGGAGTTGCTCCAACATAGACATGCCTTATTTGCTTAATTTCTATAAACGGACACCTATATTTGAGTGATATGTGGTTAGGTGTGACTCCAAGAACAGATACCAAAAAGACATTTTCTTAAAAGAAATTGGACTATTTGCTCAAAACATGATAACTATTTTATGCTCGGTAGTCAACATAATTGGAGGGGGGGGGGTTATATGACCATTTAATGAGTACGAGAATCTTCACTTTGACATGGATAAGATATTCATATGAGCTCTAGAAATAACAAGGAAAGTGGCTACAACCTTGATTTGGATTTGCTAGTCATCTCGTATTAGTTGTGTGTTTCATATCCTAGGAGGAAGTGGGCGAGTCAAAAAAAAAGAATCGTTTAAGCTTAAGACATGTGTACATACATTCCTACCTTGCCCAACATTTGAGGTCAAGAAGCAAGGTGGGTCCGGACAGTTCCCATTCTGACATCAACAACTCTAACACCATTAGCGACAGGTCCAATATGTTGAATTCTTTGAAATTCTCTTGATGAATGTTAATATCCCATTCAATGTTTTGTTCGGTGATTGTCCAGTAAAGACTAGAGTTAGTTCAACAAGCTTGCACGAAATAGAATGTAAAAATCACTACAGGGAGGTAGGGGTGCTTTGACATGAAAACGGTAGGGCCCCATGACATAAAGGATAAATGGTAGTGCAATATATTACCATGCCGCCGGATGTCGGTGCCATTTATGCTCAGCAATCCGCACAAATCCGTACAGGAATATCGGAGGAGGCATAAAGCCTTATATAAAAATAATGAATTCAGATGAATGGAATAATACGGTTTAGTATTGTTTTCTGTACTATTGTTATTATGTACGAAGCTAGTGGACTTTTGAATCCCAAACGTCAGTGTTGTAATTAGTTCGTTTTGGGCGCGTTGACTTATAGCAGGAACTCATCATCTCGATTGAAATGTAGACTGCTTCACTTCGAATTGACCTTCCAAAAATCGGTAAGCAGAGGGAATGAATGATTCTCTCTCTCCACTCAGGTTGCCGAGGAGATCTCTGAAGCACTCTTTTGGTTTAATCAAATTATAACTTGGCCATCTAAGTACTACAAAAGCCTTAAGTCTCAACTACTGCTTCAGTCACTCGCACCTCAGAACTAGACAGCCTATTTATGAACTACTCGATCGGCTTACTTACATTCCAAGTGTTTGGCAACATGAGCAGAATCTCAAGTTCGATCTCTACACAGTCTCGCTGAAATCTGCAGAAGGAGAGTGTGGTTTCTGATTATTTCTTCACGGCCATGGGCTCAACGGAGTCGATGGAGGAGCTGAGAATCCTCCCTCAGTACCGGTTGAGTTACCGCGAGGTAGCGTACCTCGGCCTTTTAATTTTTAACTTTGAGGATGAACAAGAACAAGAACAAGTTGTGGGAATCCTCCCTCACTACCGGCTTAATGACCGCGAGGTGGCGTTCCTCGACGTCTTCCTCGACATTGAGTAGGCGAATGGAAGGTGCGACGGAACATACAGAAATCACCAAACAATCAACCTGCAATCGAGAGTACAATATTAAGCAGGCGAGCTCAGTAAATCGAGGATGGAATTACTCTTTCCCATTGCTCCCACCTAGTACTAGCATTGAAAGTACGAAGATTTTGATTTCGATGGACATTTAACCTACCTGGAGCATTTGGTGAACCGACGGTCACTTGAGGCCGATTCCGAGTTCGGAGGATTGCTGTGATTGCAAGTGAATCATCCCGAGTGCTGTGAAGGATTTGAACCGATGTTCTTCATCTGGAAATTAGATATAATATCGGCAGCTGATTATAAGATAATGCAGCAATTTCAGATTGAGCGCATTAGAGATGTGAATACAAGTTATAAGCCCGTTATAGGCGGCAAAATTCAATGCAAATAACGGTACAGGGTACCTATCGGCATGTATGTAACATATAATGCACGGGATCGCTTTTAAGAATACTGAGCATATTTTTCATTCTATAATACGATCAGTATGTCACTTAGAGTTCCCCATTCTTTCCACTTCGAAATCTCAAATGGTGGAGGAGAAGTTGGTTGCGGTTGGAAGCTAGACTGAAATGCAGGACAAAAGTTGTACTGCGTGGTTTGCAAATCGATTGTTGCTTCCTTACTTCAAAGCAGTAATTTGAACACAAATCAGCCAAAGTAATCTAACTCTTTTGATGTTGAGTTGGAGTTCGAGAGGGAAGACTATTGCACACAATGTTGGGGCGATTTGGAAATTGGTGAAATGTGTGTTCCGTACTGCATCCAATAATTCTAGTAATGTACTTGTATAATATGTAAATTTACTAGTTATAATACTAGATACAATCTCCAATGTAAGTTACTCTAAGCTGTAAGGATGAAATTTGGGTTGATTTGTGCTCCTACCGGCTGTCAAAAACTTAGATTGAAATTTGTTTCCTTGGTGTGTATAACCAAGAGGTTGAAGTGCATTGTTTGCTGATTTCTGCTGCACTCTAAAAGCAGCATTGAGTGGATTATCTTCGTTTGTTTGTTCATCTCACACCTCAGTGTTCATGAACAAATTAAGAGGTCCTGCATTGAGGCCAATGGTAACATTGCTTCAATAAATACAACAGAAAAAATCTTACTGTACGCAGCTTCTTCAGAAATTTGTACATACATAAATGTCCCGTTGATTGCAACTTCCTTTGATTTTGTTTTTGGTAGACAAACATCACTTGGAATGCTCTTGGGATTAAAAAGAGAAAGAAAGAAAGACAACTCTGATGTTGTCACTAGCGTGACTTATTGTGTTGCTTCATTTTTGAGTTGGTCTAAGTCTGTATGTAATTCCAAACTGGCATTATGTAGAATTAGAGGGTCCCTTGAGGACAACTAATGCCTCTCTTTGACAGGTGCCTCACCTTGAATGGGCACGGACAAGCCCACATGCACCGATCTCTCCCAAGGGCAAGCTTCTAAGTTTCTACATGGTTGATTGAAAACATTTGTAATGTGCTAGTAGTGTGAACAAGGCTATTATGGAGCCTTAGCCGTAAAAGATTGGTGGCGATCCAACTAGTGGGAGCTAACTAGTGTCAAAGCCATAGTTCCACTAGTAGTGTGAGCAAGGCTATTAATGAGCCTTAGCCATAAGGATTGGTGGTGATCCAACTAGTGGGAGCTAACTATGCTAAATATACCAATTAGTGAGTGTGGGAAATCAATGAGGGTGGAAAATTAGCGAAGGTGATACTAAATTCCTTTATGCCTTGAATTAGTGCCACTAAAAGATCATAGACCTTAGACTAGGAAGCATAGTTCATCTCAGCACTTGGCAAGAAAGTATTGGCACTTTGCACTATTCACTAAAGTGTCAGCACTTGGTACTAATCACTAAATGTCCAGCTATAATAGTGTGAAAAGTGGTGGGCCAGCATCTATTTCTCAACATAATCCCCAGCAATTTCACAGCTGTAACCAGACAGAAACATTGGTGTGATTGGGGCATGAGTCTTTGGAGTGGCTTAAAAACTGTGTTGTATGTCCTTTCAAGCAAATCTACACCCACAAAAATATCATAAACTGATCATCAAAACTGCGTCAAATCATCTCCATAGCATTTTAGAAAAGCCATTCACATCAGAAGGAATTGGAGAGAAAGCCAGGTGAAAGCTGGCCTTCACGAGGATCTGTAGTTTTCACCGTCACCATCGATCCTGGAGCATATGTTGCCATAGTATTCTCATCCAAATCGATCTAAGTTAAGAAAACACGAAAGTAATTTGATTACTTTGATGTGCGATTTGCAAATGCAAACAATGGTACATTCCTGCTCTGGGGTTGCATTCAATTGATCACCATCGCACACGTATCTAGTCCCTATTTTAACACCATAGTCACCAGCAAGCTTCACTTATTAATGCATTACTACAATGAATTTGCTACTCGGCAGAGTTATACACAACGACAGGAACAACACACAGTTTGCAATAATGTAGAAACTCAACAACGTAACAAGTGGAAAGCTGGTGGAGCAAAAGATAGATTTACAAAGCACAATATGTGCACTTGAATTACCTGAACACAAAATATACGACACAGGATATACGATACAGGAGAGTGAGGCCCAGATGCGGCAAGCCCATTCGGGCAATTGCCACCCAGATATGCAACATCTACATATCTTTACTGCCAATCTCTTACACTGAACACAGTAGTGAACTAATTCTGCACACTCGACAATTGCAATCAGTGTAGAATTGTTATACTCTGCTGTTACGGAATTCCCCCTTCCTGAAACCCAATGAGACGGTGAGCTTTAACATGGAACGGTCACTCGGAGAACATCATATCTACATAGAAATGAATTGTTTGACCAGACAATAATCTGACCGTTTGGCCTTGGGTTGCTGATGAAAAATCTGTACATGAATCACCATCGACACCAGCAAGCTTCATTTCCAATTGCAGTACTGTAACGAAGCTGCTATTTGGCAGATATTACATCACAACGATAAGGCAAACATTCACATTTTGCAAGAAGCATAAAAACTGAATAATGTAACAAATGGAAGGCTTGATGGAGTAAAAGATAGATCAGTGATGCACAATACGTGCGCTTGAATTGCCTGGACACAGAATATATGACACAGGACATATGATACAGGAGAATGTGGCCCAGATTGCGGCAAGCCCATTTGAGCAATTGCCACCCACATAGGTAACATCTACATATCTCTGCTGCCAATCTCTTACAATTGGCACAGTAGTGGACTAGTTTTGTACACTCGACGAATCTAATCAGAGTAGAATTCTCCTACTCTGCTGTTACAAAATTACCCTTGCTGAAACCCTAAAGAGGGTGGGCTGCGGCATGGGACGACCGCTTGGAGAACACCTTATGTACATATGAATGCTTGAATCGTTTGAACAGGCAATAATTCGACCGTTTGGCCTTTAGTTCCTAATTTTAAAATCTGTACATGAGTTCGAGCATTTTCAGGCCATGGCCGGCATGAAGTTGTTGTTAGCCTCAGCCTCTTCAAGTTCTCGTTGCTCAGCGATGTATCTGCCTGCTTTCGAAGCACCGAACGAAAGTTGCGAAACGAGAGCACAAGTCTTAGCGAAGGTATTCGACGAAGTGCGTCTCAAGTTCGTCAGCCTCTGTTCCACGTCACTCACGTAGGGACGCATCACACCGAGAGCCAAACAGACAACCAACGAACGTCGCTTCATTGGCCTGGGTTTCGTCCGTCCGGTCTCCTTCAGGTACTTCTGTCCGTCCACCACATCGGCCACCACTGCGTTGATAGTCTCCAGAAACTCACTGGAACTGTCCAGAATGTTCTCCTTATCGTCGTCTCCGTTGGTCCACTTCGCAACGTCGTCTTGATTCTCATTCGCTGTGAAAGTGGACGACGAAGCTGCCCTTGCAGCGAGCGCTGAGGGCGAACGAGGAGCTGCGCTCTGGGGCGGCCTACATGTCACGCTCAACGATCTGCCCTGGAAGCAAGGCTGGCTCGAACACTCCAACGAGGAATGTAATCTATCTTCGGAGCTTCCGAAGGAATCCCTCGCAATGGGCCCGGAGAAACACCGGGTTGTCTGAGCCGATGAAACGGCGGACACAGCACCTACTGAAGCCATAGAAAGAATCTCCGGAAAATCACCAAAGAATTTCTAAAACTCTACGACGAGCTCCCGCACGAAGCTCGCCTTGTTTGATAACCTAACCCCCGGCTAGCTGAACTCCCTCAACCAGAAAGGCAAGAAAAATGATGCTTCCAGCTCAACCCGGCCACACAGAATCATAAACCAAGAGAGCCCACAAAACTAGATAATTCGAGACTCAACACAAATGTCTACTACTGCACTGCTCGTCGTCAGTGCCCGTCACCTAGTCTGTCTCTGTAGTCTCCCAACTGAGCTCTCTGATTATTGTAAACTATCAAACCTCAAAATCCTGGCAACTTCTGCAATCCGTGATTCAAGAAACCTTCACAAAAAGGTTCAGATTTAACACGAATGTCTACTGCTGAACTCCTCAGCGCCCGTCACCTCCCAAACTCGGAGCTCTTTGAACCAGTTTTCAATTCTAACAGATTTGAGCCACGGCGCTTTGCAACAGATTTCACAACACTAACTTGTTTTATGTTCTACAAAGCTAGGGATTCACACTAACCTCTTCTGTGTTCTACAAAGCTTGGAATTTTGCTGCAGCAGATGTGAATTGAGCACCGAGGTATATAGGCACCGAGGGAGAGTTTGGGTTCGATAACGGATCGGAGGAGGAGATTGACTGTGAGAGTGTGCTGGTGATCATTGCACGCCGCGTGTCAGGCTATCCGCGATTTCCGAATATTTGGGACACCTGGCGCCTTCTCTGGACACGTGGCTGAATGCTTGGGCCTCTACGTAGTGACTGTCTAGCGCACTGGAGAAGGTCAACGGCAATGGCAATTATTAGGAAGGGCATTGATATGAGCAGATCAATGTATTTATAGAAATTAGGACTGTAGAATCTACGCTCTGTGAAGATTGGAATGGGGGGTGGGTGTAGATATTTTCTTAGATATTTGTGCACTAAATGTACAGTGTGCTCCTATTCTCGAAATCTTTAAGCCCATGTTGATTGGACGAATATCTCTATGGTGGGTCTAGCATTTGAGCTTTGAAGGACAGATTTCATCAAATGGACCAAAACAAAATGCTTCATTGGGACACATGGCGACGTGAGACACAAACTCCAATTTTAAATAAGTGTTGCACGCCACCATTGACAGATAGTAGATAGTTTATTCCTATAATGGACTGGTATATAGGTCACTGCATGGTATCAATACATAATATCTTGCACAATAAAAATATGGCATAATCGTCATCAGCACGAGTGTATTTTAATGTTCATAATAAATAAACACATCCATGTTATAAAGAAGAAGAACTTTGGTCTTCGAAGGAGGCCAGAGTGAAGAGAGTGTATGTTCGTAAAACACCCGTGGCCATGTCTAAAAGAACAACGACGTTACGTAGATGCAAAACAACTTCACCCTTTGCAAGGCGTAGATCAAGTTATAATATATCGCAATGCAAACATATAAATTTAAATTATATGATGTGTATTTTCATAGCTTCATGAGTCTAAAGAAGGCAATACATTACATGTAGAGCACATAATATCACTAAGCAACTAGACGGTAGTCTATTTCCAAAGAAAGAGGTTGCAATTAAAAAAAATTGAATGTATAGTTGTTTGTTGAAAACTTCACAATACATAGCTTCAGTGCTCCCCATAAATAGGGTATTCCAAAATTAGAGGACAATTGTGCTCGCCCGATACTTGGTCTCACGGATCGCAGCCAAGGACTTGAGTGATGTTATTCATGATTGCTTGGAGTTTGTAAAATTCACCATGAGAATATTATTTTCCCTCTCCATGCTCTAAAAAGGATATTCATGACTTGAAAACTCTACTAACTTAACAAGTTGGGGGACCATGGTTCATCCATTTTAAATTGTTTTTTAGGTTTCTTTTCTTGGGGAGACCAACCATACATCCACTAAATAATATTCACTTTACACTAAATTTCAACTCTTTACCCTAAGGGCCGCTTCACACTATGGCCGTCCAAGTCGAGAGGCCGTGGGATTGAGTGGCCAAACTTTGTCGAGAGTCCAAAGAAATGGGCTGAAAATAGCCAATAAAATATAGTATGTGGAGCCTTCGGCCGGGCATAGTGTGAAGCCTCCAAAGGCCAAACCCAAAGTCCAAACCGTTGGCCATGAACTCCCACGGCCTCTCGACTTGGACGGCCATAGTGTGAAGCCTCCAAAGGCCAAGCCCAAAGTCCAAACCCAAAGGAGCATTCCACTTTATTCCTTGCTCAAAATAACCCCACCAATCTAACGGCCAAGATCTTGTCAATGATTGATTTTTTAATGCAAACAAACCGACGGCCTCTCGACCATAGTTTGGGTTTCTATTCCCGTCCGACCCAAACTTCCTTCGAGAGTCCGTCGGCTACCTCAAAAAGTAATCATTTTAAATTGCGACGGCCTCATTTTAAATTGCGACGGCCTTTGGACTTTGGCCACAGTGTGAAGGGTCGAGAGGCCGAACTCTTGCTTTCCTGCAATTTGATTGGTGGAAATCGACGGCCTCTCGACCTTCGGCCATAGTGTGAAGCGCCCCTGAAGCGCCCCTAAAGATTGTAAGAAGTCAAGGCTTTGCTCATTGGGGGGTTATAGATTCTACGAAGTTTTTCAATCGATTCATAATGGTTGGAGCAGTGTATAACATTATTTAGATCCATAACAATGTTATGTGGGAGTGACAATATTCCACATAATATCATTCATTTGCCATGAAATATTCCCCACATAATTGCGATGAATTCATTGCAATATCAAAAGAAGTTGGTCTCCTTGTTTTTCATAAATAAATAAATAAATAAATAATCAAGTTTGTATGGTCTCCATGTACACCCAACATAATCAACACGTAAGGGCGTATTAATTGACTTTGATTGACACCTCAATGTTAATCTTCGGACAAAGTTTTCTCCAATCTACCAAGATCCAACTCCAAGAACTTGCCAAAAAGGATCTCACCAAGTGTATACTTCTCAAGATGCTTATCGCGGGTGAGCACTCACTAAACCACTTAAGAATTTCTATGAACATAATGAGTTAAAATTGAAAGTTGCAGCTCAAATACAATATTGAGGGTTAATATGTATGGCTATGTATCATGATAGCATGATGGTTTAAAATAATAAAAATCAATAAAATTGAAATTTTAAACAAAAATAACAAATTAAATAAGAAAAAATGAAGGCTTGATATCTGTGGTTTTAAATTTATTCTTAAAAAGAGGAAGACATGGCTATCAACATAACTGCAAATAAATCTAGAGCTCCCTTTCTCGACCACGGGGTTCTATTAAGGATTAATATGTACGGCAATGTAATGTGGTAGCATGGCGGTTTCAATATTTGTTATATTATTATTTTGGGATTTGTTCAAAACTTTTGAAAATTGTCGTCATCATAAAAATCTAGTTTTGTGAAGCAAAATAGTGAGAACCTAGTAGAATACTCTATTTGTCAAATTAGAATCTTGAAATTGAATGAACCAATAGATAATTATCTGCTCAAACCTTTTTGGGACCAACGTGTATAATCATGCACGACGTGTTTCTAGTAAATTACATTCCGTTGTAGATTTGTGGAATTATATTTCTCTTTGTGAATACAAATTACTCTATTGTATGTACATGTGCAATTATTTAGCAACCGTCGTTTCACATATTTTTCTATATTCATGGAAAGGAGTCAAAAATCTAAGAGATATCAAGATCGTAACATAAATCAAATCAAAATTTGTTCTTTGCATATTTATTTCATTCCACTATCATTCTTATTATAATGATTCTTGAACCTACGTTATCTATGTTTTATAAGCACGATTGATTGCCTAAGGGAATTAAATAAGACAAGTGATATAACTATAAAAGGTGTTATAATATAATATTTAATATAATAAAATTGAGTATATGAATATATTTTACCAAGATTGTTTATTGTATTTTTCTCTCTAAAGATAGATTGTGAATGTTGTAGCTGAACTTTAATAGAATTAAGAGATGTGATAAAAATAGAATGTGTTCAATTTATAACTAAACCTGAGATACATTGATTGGACTAAAAATAGATTGTAATTTAGTTTTAGCAGATATTGTAATACAATTATTGTGATTGTGCTAAAAATAGACCATACCCCATATAGCTAAGAATCCAAATGACATTGTTATGAGAAGAAGATATTTATAAGAGGGATTGAAAATAAGAGGAATCACTAAGTTGAGAGAATGACTCAAAGATGCCTCCTCAAGAGTTGATAAGAAAGTGGAAGGTTAGTAGAGGCATTACCACACATGTAAAGGGGAAATCTTCTCTACATGGAAAGAGATTGTCTAACAACAACTTCATTATTATTAAGTTGCTATCCACACATGTTTTAACGGAAGGAAGTTCCAGTAATAGAGACTAACAATTAGGAGACTAGAAATAAGAGTTGAGAGAGAAAAAGTTTTGGAACGAAAGGTAACTTAGTTACTTGAAGAAAAGTTACTTGCTACTTGGTTACTCGGTGACTTGAAGAAAAGTTACTTGTTACTTGAAGAAAGGCTACTTGGCAACTTGAAGAAATTTTACTTGCTATTTAAAGAAAGGCTATTTGGTTACTTGAAGAAGGTCACGTGCAACTTGATTACTTAGAAAGACCACTTGGTTACTTGAAGAAAGGCTACTTAAGTTACTTGAAGAACGGTTACTTGTTACTTGGTTACTTGGGTACTTGGTTGCTTAGCTACTTGGTTACTTGGCGACTTGAAGAAAAGTCACTTGTTACTTGAAGAAAGGCTACTTGGTTACTTGAAGAAAGGCTACTTGGTTACTTGAAGAAAAGTTACTTGTTACTTGACTACTTACCGATTTTGAAAGAAGAGTTAACTTGTTACATTGTTACTTGGTTATTTGGCTATTTACCGATTTGAGAGAAGAGGGAACTTGTGATTTGGCAACTTGATTACTCAAGATACTTAGTTATTCAAAGAAAGAGTTAACTAGTTACTTGAGAAGAAGAAGAGACAATTATGGCACATGAAGACGACACAATGCTACAACATACAAGGAGTAGTTGATATGATCTAGATCAATATTTAGAAGTAACACTTGAGCTTAAAAAGACAACTGCGGCACATGAAGAAGTTACAACACTACGACAACCGAAGAGAAGTGAACAAGATCTAGATCAATGTTTAGGAAATAACACTTGAGCTTAAAAAGACAACTGCGGCATATGAAGAAATTCAACACAAGAAGAAAGTTACAAACAAACAAGTTGATAAATTAGAGGCAACACTTGGTCGAACAAGACTACTTGAAGAGATATCACCATGAAAGGAGTTCATTACAACGAGGTAGAGGAGCTTTTAAAAGAAGGATGAAGACACCTACCAATATAACAAGGGAACATAACCGAGAATGGATAACAACAAACGACAAAGAAATTAGGTAGTTTAGTCATCTTAATATGGACGACGCTCTAAGTCACTACGATACAGTCAACCCTAGGAACAAGTGGAGGAAGTTGAGCTCTACAATAAGCACAATAGCTACGTTTGCTCAAAAGAATGACATGAGAGAATCCAATCATTGGCAAAATGGATGTCATCTTTCTTGGGATCATCTTTCCTACTAATAGTGATAGAATAGAAAAACAAACATGAAGCATGCCAAAAATGATGCTTCAATTCAACTACATTACATGTATATATTCTACCTTGAATCATGCTTGATAATATGTAACTTCTACAAAGGTTATGGCCCCCTGTGCTCAAATAATCAAACAACAAAACATTGCAATTTGTGTGCAATGACCTTGACAAAAAAATTGGAAATTCTAAAAATGTAACATATTCCATCCTCATTACGCAAAGTAGCCAGACATCAACAAATGTATGATTTGAGTATTTCACCTTCAACCTTTCGGTAGAATTTGAGTGTATATACAACTTCAAGGCCCCATTTTGCACACCTTATTAAGCCATTTTAATCAAAATCATGAGGACAAGCATGATAGTGGATTTGTTGAGAAATCGGACACGAGCACATCCAATCTTTAGCAACATTCAAATTCTCCCATGATCGTAGCATCATATCATACAACACAAGCCGAGTTCTCAACAAAACCATGGTGAGAGAGAATAATGTATTGCTCACAGTATGAGGTTTTCATGCATTGTTTTGTCATGGGAGGATTCAGAAATCATTGCAATCCGAAAGGCTCAAGGAACCATTCTAAAATACTCACTAGCATGCGATTCATTTCCACCCATTCTTGCCCGGTTTATTGAATTACCTAGATTCGCCTCACCTCAAACAAAGCCCAATTCATGGGCGCCAATGTTCATGTTGTGTTGCACATACCACCACTCATCGTCGCTCCTCCGACCAAAATTGTCCCACCATGTGTTTGTGATTCCATTTGCACACAATCTCAACTTGTAGACCCATCCACTGAAACCCCCACACACAAAGGACGCCCTCAACATCAAGGGTCCAAGTCACAAAAAACACCTTCCACTTGCCAAGCCTTTTCATGCGCGCATCCCCGTGAGGCGCTTGCGAGAGCACAGTCCAAACATTGTGCTCGAAAATATAAGCAAACAAGGCTTGAAGCGTTACATGAAGGTTACATTTCTCACTCTTGATGTACATGATGCCGTCATATTACACATAATCCCTCCCAACATGAGCATCCAATTTTGCAAGAGCAAGAATGTTTCAATTTGTGTCCATGTTCCCATCAAGGAAACATACACATGAGTGGCATTAATGGTAGATGACAGTTGGGTACTAAGCTAGCCTGGATCCCAAGGCACCACGACCTTGTAAGAACCCGTCTTCTTATCCGTGACCATGAGTATCAACGAATACGCACAAGAGTTGGATTGTAAGGGATGCAGCTTGCGGAAGACCTTGGTCTAAATATTAAAATTTGTACCCCAAATGCAATTCTCAAGGGACCATGTAAACACCAATGCATGAGCCATTGATGTGAGTGGTAGCTGGAAAGCAAAATATGGAAGTTGTTGCAACTCCATTGCGTGGAACTAGTGGTCCTCGACCTCACATCATCTCACACCAACATGGTTTGATGGCATCTATGGTCACCTTGGAGAATGAAATAGGGTTTGGGAAGAGAGGCTTTGGATCATTGCTCTAGGAACGGGCGATTCCATCCTAATGCTTTCCACTTCTTGCACACATTGAGGGCTCAGTAAAATGTGTGCAACGGGAGGTTGGCAACAATCATCTCCTCCAAATTCATGTAGCGATAAAGCTCTCTTCAAAGCATAGGATCCATCATATGAACGCTAGAGTTGGCATCATGATTCGTTTGTACATGTAATGTTGTTGTTGGATCAATCTCATTGACATTAGGATTTATATGATTATTTGTTTGTATTGGTAGTGTTGTTGGTGGATCCATCTCCTTGACACTAGGGTTTACATCATAATTTGTTTGTACCATCAATGTTGTTTGTTGGTGGTGTACCAACAATAGTCCATCTACCCCATTTTCTCCTTGTTCGGCGATTGATTGACAAAGTGTTCATTGAGAGTCCACTATCATACCCAAGAAAGCACCCTAGAAGTCATTTTGCAATGACAAATTGCCTTGCTCACCTTAATCATACAATAGGCTATAACTTCAATACATGCAAACAAAAAGTTATGCTACAATAATTATTGTACTATTTCAAAGGACTTTCTACTAGAGAAACCTAATTGCTTTCCAAAAATTCACTAGAATATGTACCATATGTGCAATTTGCACGATTGAGATTATTTCTTTTGGCTAATGTATTTCCATGCCAACTTTTAAAGTGGCGCAACATTTATGCTAGGAGTTTGAAACCACCAATGACACAAATCAAGCAACAAAAAGTGCAACATTATGCAACCAATATGTTGGATTATGTACACTTGGCTAAAACAAGGCATAAGCAAACTGAAGGAGGAGTGCAAGATAGATTTGATAAGGTTTTTAGGAAGTAAGAAACCTAAGATTTTCGTTTGTAGACTCACCCTTTTCCTTAAATTTTAAAACGAAGGAGGCTAGATTGGTAGGCTAGGAGTCTTGATCCCAACTATCACAAATGATCAATGACTTCTAGATTAATGTTCTAAGCGTATCCAAATTCATACTATTCTTGCTAATGATAAATATCCACATACAATTCTCCTACCAAGAATGCTAGTGGTTGGCTCCAAACATTGAGGCACAACCAACACTTTCCTTTCACCCAATGTCATGCCAGTTGCATTGAGAACAATGAAAGCATTCTCAAGTGTTGTGGACACAACTACCAAGATGCAAATTCAGCTAAAGCATTGTCTAATGGTGATATTTATATTATGTATAAGATTTTCCAGATACAAAGATGTAGTTTATTACAAGGCTAGAAAAAGAGCATACTTGCCTCTCAAAGTGGCAATTAAAAAAAAACTCTTGAAGTGAGGACAAAAATGACAAATGGTGGAGGTTGTTGAGTTGTTCAAAAAATGCCACCAACATCTAATACGGCACCTTTGAGACCCTTTCTCAGCTCCCCCAAGATGGCTCTATAAATCTATCCAACACCTACATTGAACCAAACGACCTATTAGGATTTAGGAACTCATAATATGTTTTAAGTTTTTGTTGAATGTCATAAGTAATTGACTATATTAGAATCAACCCATTACATGCCATGATACTCCATAACATTACAAACCTCATGCCCCCTGGCCCTTTCTAAATGAAAGAGATGCCATTTTCCATGGAGACCTTGCCGCAACATCAAGACGTAGGTTGTTGCATTATGAGAATCACAATATGTTTATTTGGGCCCTTGGCTCAATTATTCTCTTGCCTAGGGACAATTAATGGCATATGTCTTTCAAATGACATATGATTTGCATATTTGTGGAAGTATATGAAGCTCATCCAAACTCCCAAGTAATCCGATTGAACTCATGGCCTAAATTGCTAACCATTGGGATGCATGGACAAATCATTGGATCTCGAAAAGACTGAAGCATGATACATTTGATGTCATGATGCCATTGGTAGCCTTGGACTTTGAAACTCACCACAATTTTCACATAAACCAACATCCACAAGCACAAGCATATGTCCCCATGCTAGATTTCCTTCGAATCAAACAACAATTGTAGTTAAAAACTCAAATGTACAGAAGACCAAATTACATTATCGACTTCCATAGGACAATTATGCTCAAGGACAATTAGGTATGGTAAGCTAGAGCCTAAAAAATTGGAGTCATCAAATGCTTTGATTATCAAGCCATTGAATCCACTACTCTTTTGATGGCCCAATACTTAAGAAGCCCTTAATTGTCAACCATAATAGAAGGGCAACTAGGTAGGACCTATCCTATACTCTATATAACATCATTCAAACAATAGACATTGAGTTTGCTCACTTCCTCACAATGATCAAAATTGGTACGAAAATCTTACATGTGAGAGAGGAATCCAAGCACCCAACAATGGTTTGATCTCACCTAAGCCCCACATATGAAGTCCACCACAAAACACAAATATTGTTCTCTACTAAGCAACGAAAGCTCTACATTTAGTTATGCAACTTGAAGGTTAGGAATTTGGAGCATGGAAGAAGTTAGTGAGAAGCATATGAAATAACTCACATGTGGAATCCATAACAACATTACTTCAAGCATTTGCAACATTCAAGGATGGGAGAAATGGGAAGAAACAAGAATTGTAAATGGAGTTACGTAGTGCTATAATTGGTGTGGTAATACACTTATGTGTTATAAATGGTAATACACTTATTAACACATAAATGTGTTATAAATGGTGTGGTAATACACTTATGAACCAAAATTTACATAAATCTAATAAAAATGCTACAACACTATTCGGAGTTACATAGTGCTATAATTGTTTATTGAGAATGTAATACTTTACCAAAAAAAATTACATAATTTACATAAATCTAATAAAAATGCTACAACACTATTCGGAGTTACGTAGTGCTATAATTGTTTATTGAAAATGTAATACTTTACCAAAAAAAATTACATAATTTACATAAATCTAATAAAAATGCTACAACACTATTCGGAGTTACGTAGTGCTATAATTGTTTATTGAGAATGTAATACTTTACCAAAAAAAGTCAATGTCCGAACAACATATTCAAATTTTGCTAGTCTGGTCCGAGATGACCCTAAACTACCGGATGATGGTGGAGAGATACCCAAATCTCAAAGGAAGAGGTTGGCGGTTCGATTCTTGCTTGTGAAATCTCCTCTCTACTTGACAGAAAACTTGCTAGGTGGTCAACTGCCTCATGTGCTTTGGCGCTGGCCTGTCGGCCTTATGTCTCAAAAAAAAAAGGCTAGTAAAAAGAAAACTCATGAGTAAGAAATTATTTCATTTTGTAATTTCAAATGGTAAATCGTACTAAATACAATAGAATGTGTACTCAGATGGGTCCATGTTGTCCTGGCCCATTGCATGCTTGGATATAAATTAATACCTTATACGATCCCCATAATCTGCTCAACATGCATTTGTTGACGGTTGACCACTTTCGGAACGGTGGAGTATGGTGGGGCAATGGCCTCACATGAACAAGCCAAGCTAAAAGATTATTGTAAGTGGTGGTGTGGAGGTAATATAAGGACCAAATCACTAATTTGCTAAAATTATGACTACACAACTTGCTAGGTCATCAAGTCTTACCAATTCAAATGCACAAGATAACCCAAACATAACATTATTCAAATCCATATCAGCGTTCTGTGGGACTGTCAGTATTCTACGGAATATTCCTTGATATGTCTGAATGTGGGAAATATTAGGGAATATTCTGCATAATATTGACAGTCCCACAGAACACTGATATGGATCTGAATAATGTTATGAATATGATTTATCAAGTCAACTTGCAAGTTGCAAATTTTAATGTAACCTTCATAGTTGATAACTTAGTGTGGTCATTACCTAAATAAAACAAGAAGCAACAACATAGACATATATTACGCACTTTAAACTGCGGCAAACTTATTATGAGAAGAACATTGATTGTGCAATTTGTGGTATCACATCTAATTTCTCATAAAATCAGGACCCACTAATTTGTAGGGATGAGTAATTTGTCAAAAGGATGAGGAATGGGAGCATAACACGGAATTCTTTTCAAGGGCTTAAAAATTGACACTAAGTTTGTGATTTAAAGCATTTCTTTCATATATATATATAAGAGTAGCTGCATATGTTTTGATATGTGAGGGGCAAAAAACAAACAAGGACACCAATATGGAAAAAAAATGAAGTAGACGAGCTCATAAAACATTCACATCATATATAGGCTTGAATAGCTACAAATTACTAGAAGACATGAGAACATAAATTTGCAAATAATGTTGTATAACATGCAAAGTATGGCATTCAAGGTCAAGAAGGAGCTCAAGTCTATTTCCACATTCACGAATTACATACACATGAGAATCCCAATCAAGGAATTGTTGAATTTATTTACCCAAAATCTTGCAATTCAAATAGAAATGTACCAGGTTTGGAAGGAACCAAAGCCTAGTTTCACCTTTAGAGAATTTTTTTAGAGAAACCTTGTTGAAACTCCAAGCCAACACATACTTGATCAAAAACCCTCGTTTAATTGACACCCTACAAATTGTGTTGGGAGCATAGAATCATTGATCACATATGAAAGCAAACAATGCAAACCCTTTGAAGCATCAAATCACATGACGGTGTCTATTTTGCAGATAAAGTTGAAGAAAAGCCATACAATCTATTTAAAATTTGAGAATCTAATTGATGTGGGCCCAATAAACATAAGAAATCCTAAGCTAAACCTTCAACAAGGTTGGATAGAAATCCAAAGAGCATGCATCAAAGAGGGGGGGGGAAGGGAAAAAAATATCAAACTCGATTTACACTTGATTAGGAGTTAAGTAGATATGGACAAAAGACTTGTTCAAAACTGATAATGCAAATGAAAATATTGTTTGCACATTCAAATCATGCACATGGAAAAACACATTAATTGGGGAAGTAACGAGAAGAAATTGTTGAAAATCCCAATAATACATACTTTTAAAAGAAACAACACTATATTAAATATTACTATATTGTTTTGAACTTAAGACAAACTTGGGACTGTTTTGAAGCTCTTAGGAACTCTTTTGAAACCCATTGAGAACCCATTGGAAACAACCCATGCCATGCATGCATCCCTTGAAATACAAGGGGGTGTACAGAAAAACTTTGTTTACTAGTGAGATATATATGAGGCTCCAAGTGATTAATAACACAAATTTGCAAGTGCTTGTATTGAATGAAAATTGATTGTCATAGATCGAATGGGTGATGCGCCACATTGTAATTGAATCAAACCCTATGTCTATGCTACATTCTACTAATGATTAAGTCTTGTGACTATCAAAAGTCTAAATTTAACTTCTAAGTTTTTCTAGTGATTATGTTATTAGCCTACACGTGTTTGATTAAAAAATATTAAATTATGCTAACATGTGGATAACTTATTGACATGGTTGACCATCATATCTATGTTAGGATGGAGTAGGTATTTTAAATGAGGTTGAATTTCCTCATAGGCTTCCCACACAATCATCTTCATGAAGCACAAGTCCAAGATATATCATTGGACAAACTCCAATTGGGGATGGTGAGCCTTACATGTTCAGTAGCCCACACCATTTTCACGAGTAGGTGTGCTTGCATTCCAACCAAAAGGCATCAATAATATATCTCCAGAGCAGTTATCATAGTTTTTTTGGAGTCGAAGGAAATTTCCCATGTACTCGTCGATCACTTTAGCTAAGTGGTTCAACTAAAATAAAATAAAAGTAACGTCGGGGTTTCTTATTCCACCGACGTGAATGGGAGCCCGTTCCTCTATATTGTGATCATGTTTTACCAAGCGTCACCGTAAGGGTACTTCCTCCCTCTCGGAAGGTGGGCTCCTTTAGTTTTCATAAAAGCGCTATCCCTTACCTCTAAGGGGGATCAACTGGGGGTTGTTTGTTGTCTAATTTTCTTTTGTTTAATATCAGGTATGTGAGGTATTTAATAGCAATTTGGTGTAGGTGTTTCATAAGTGTTTTGATTTCACTTTTAGGTATTTTGAGTTTTTCTAAGTCTTTAATGGGTTGTTCATGAATAGCCCCTCTAACCCCGGCTGTGATAGTGATGAGGGGGTTGACTTGCCATCCATTTGTTCTGAGTGTTGGGATGAGTGGGTTGTATTTCGCGGTTTTTTCGCTATGTGCTGTATTTGGGAATCTGTCGTGGCAGTATGTAAACTCAATGAATTGTATGACGTTTGGTGGGGTTGGCGTTAGGGGAGGTTGGCTTTCGGTGGGGGCACCTAGTACGCATAGTACGTATGGTCTGAGTCTAGCTAAGCATGTGCATGGTGTGGTGGGACATGTACATGTATTGGAGTAGCCATGGTGGGACTGTGTTGTCTTGTGATCTAGAGTTTTGGTTGCCTGCATTTATAAGGGTATAGAATCTTGTATGTTTGCTTGATTGTAATGTGTGTACAATTTGATGAACTGCTTTATTATGGCGTGTTATACGTAGGCCTTTGATGTGGGGGTTTGAGCATGTAGAGAGTAAGTGTGGCCATGTATCTATGGTATTGTTGGAACATAGTGTGCAGTTGGGGTTGGGGAATAGGTTAGGCCAAAAGATATTTTTACGATGGTTGCCCATATATTGGGCATATCGGAGTTTAGGGTTTCTGTAATTTGGGCGTCTGTGATTCCGGGGTTTTTCCAAAATTGGTTGGAGAGTTTATGGTTGATGTGCTCGTTGGATGTCCATTTATCTATGTATGTAAATTTGGATTGAGCTAGTCTTAGTTCTTGGTTCCTATGTTCTTTATTGATGTATGTTTGCAGGTTGCGTATAGCGCCCATGCGAGTACCTGTTGGGACCCCATTGAGCCAGTATGGCGTAGTGTGGGCCGTATGTATCCTGGGTGTGTTGGAGGGTTTGTTTAGGAGGGCTCCATTATTTGCGAGTTGATCCGCTATTTCATTACCTATTATGCATGTGTGTGCTCGAACTTTTTGAATTGTGATTTTATGTGTGGACCAGGTTATGTGGTTGACTATAGCAACAATGAGTAGTTTATCCGGGTGGTTATGTTGGGACGATGGGTGTCGTATATGGTTGTGTAATAGGTATATGCTATTGAGGCTATCTGTAAAGATATATATGTTTTGTGTATGGTGTTGTGTACCTTGGATGGCTATTAGGATGGCATTTAGTTCGGCTCTGAGGATGTTTTGTAGACCTGGGAGTCTCTCCGCGATCTGTAGGTTATTGGCGGGGCAATAAACTCCCGATCCGGCTGTGTTGCCTATGCCATTTTCGTCTGGTGGGATAAATGACCCATCAGTGTATATGCATTGTTGGGGGTTGAATTTAAGGGGGTGGGTATTGTAGTATTATGTTGGCAAGGGTTGTGTTGGGCGGTTGTTTTCCGGGTGGTTGTAATTTGGGGCTATATGCCATGCATATGAGTATTTCACTTTTCTCTTGAGGGGGGGTCTTCGTGTGAGCAAGTTTTTGTTTTAATGTTATATAGCTCAAGTATGTTGGTTGTGTTAAAGGACGCCTTTCTTTTATCTGGTACTACCCTATCTCTGGTAGTACCTTACCGGTACGCGAGGAGTCTTAGTCCAGTCTACCTTACGGGCATCCTAAGGTCTCGCCTACTACCGGTTTAGGTACGAACTATCCTTTCATACACCTGTTTCTTTCCTACCTCTCTAGGGTCCGTGCTACCATTACCATGTCTTTACTGGTAAAACTGCTTATATGCCCGTTGAATCAACCAGTACCCCTACCGGTTTCTCTACCGGGTTTCTTGGGGATCTACCGGTTATCTCCTGCCTATTGGTTTCAAGACGTATGCACCGGTTCTGACTGTACTACCTTAATAGGGTGATTAAGACGAGTTCTAACTACCTGCCGTGAGGCCTTCTCTACCCCTTACTTACGCACCCACCGGATTTATACTTTTACTACCGTTAACACTAAAGTTACTATTGTTAATGTATCACTTCACCTATTATTTGTTATTGATCATAATACTCTATAAATCTCTTTTACTGATACTCCTAACCTACTGCTCTTTTTTACTACCACTCTCAGAGTTGGTTCATAATCTACTCTTTCTACAAGTACTTAACACCTCTTGTAGAAAGACTCAACTAGTATAATTGCCTTCAACTCATACTGTTATACGTTTAATACTACAGAATTCTAAGTATTCGTTTGATATGCATTCCACCACCATTTCCTTAGTCACTTTGCAAATAACCCTTTTCTAAATATCAGGGGGTCCAACTCCTAACTTCCAATTCCATACAACCAATACTTATAAGAAACAATGCAACTATACTTATAATATCACACACAACTCCCACCTTCCTGTTTAGCTAGTATCTTATTCACAAAAACCAACACTCTATTAATTGAATCCTAATACACATTATGAGAATGAGAGAGAGAGAGAGAGCCTTCCTCTCTTTCTTAAGTACCTCCCCCTTATCTCCTTCTATCAATACTAACCACTCACTGGATTTATCTTATCCACTACTATCCACTCCTTATCTGCAACTACGGCTCGCTCTTATCCCTAATTGCTACTTTATGAGACTACTCAAAAGGTAACTTGAAAACCTCTTTAACCTGATACTGCTAAAAGTTATTGTCTACCAATTCCCTTTAACAGTTGTGATTGTGTGGGGGATGTGTGTGTTACTTGGTGGGTCCTGATTGTGTATTTTTAGTATGGTGATGTATTGGTTTTCTAATTGGTGTAGATATTTTGGCCATTCTGACGTGGGGTTGTATTGTATGGTGTTAGGTGGGATGGTTGTTATTGTATGTATTTCTGCGTGGGTGATGGGGAGGGAGTTTTTTTATGGTTTATTATGATGATGGTCATGGTGTTGTGATTTTCGTGGGTTGCCATGCGGGCCCAATGGATGCAGTCATGGCAGTTTTGAGGTCAGGGGGGTGAGCTAAGCCCTTGCCTATCCATTTTGACGAGTGCGCAAGTCCTGTCGAGCCGAATATTATGTCTCGGTTGTGTGGGGAGTTGTATTGAGTGAGTAGGATTGGGCATGTGAGGGGGGAGGAATAGTATGAGTGTGTAATATGGAATGTATTTATTAGGGCTTGGAGGGTGGAGGATTGGAGGGTTTGGTGGTTGTTGTTTGGGTTATGTTTTTTGGGTTTTCTTTTTGGAAGGATTGTAACATATCTTTGGGTTAGCCATAGTATTTCGGTGGCAAAATCTTGTGGTGGGGGATTTAAGAAATGGATCATGGGGTGTGTTTGATTTTGGTTATATCTTTCCCATAGCCATTGTAGTCTTGTAAGTGGCATAGTTAGGATGTATGCTCCCGTTTGGTCATAGATATTGGTTTCCGTCCCTTGTATTTGTATGGTGGGTTTGGTAGCAATAATATCTTTATCAGGGTTGCATTCCTTGATGATGAGTGTGAGATTTGGGGCTGCTATGGGGGGGGCGCACGAATCTTTGATCTCTGGATTGTAGAAAGTTTATGCATGAGTTGTATGTGGTGAGGTGTTGGCTTTATGTTGATTTTGTAAGAATTTGTGGAGTATGAATATATTGTGGTCAAGGGCAATATTGTCATAGTGGAGGAGTATCGAGGCTTCAACCCATTTTGTCGTGTTGGTTGGGAGGGTGTTCCATTGGCAAAGGTAGTGTTGTTTTATGGATTTTGCTCCCCATTTGTCTTTATATGTTGTAGTTTTGGTGTTTATAATGGCTTGTATTTAGTGGTTCAACTCATCCTCAATAGACATCATTTCCATGGGTGGGGGAGCCAAGTCCATCTTGTCATGAGAACACATTTGAAATATACGTGTACTGTGTGAATAATTGTGCAAAGAATTGCATGGAATTGGACATATACACAAGGAATGGACATATCCAAAGGGAACATAGACATGTAGATATTGATGGAAAAAAAGGATAGACCACAAACATGGGTAATGGCGAAGTTTGGCTGCCTTTTATATACTATATGGAATACAAATATGATTATGTACCCACACATTTGTTAGTGGACGGTTTAATGTCTAGCATATTTAGGGTACAAGCGCAAGAAATGCCCATTGGACTTGTAATTATATTTTGTAGCTTCCAAAGGGAGGTTGAACATGGTCCAATTAGGTTGACGCACTTGGGTCTTGGCAACGCCAGCCAATCCAACAAACTAAAGACTAAACCCCTCTTAAATTAAGGCCTTTCGATTTGATAAGCGCAATTTGGTACTCGCGGGTTCCAATAGGATGTGTGTGTAGAAGGTAGAGCATTAAATTGCTCGTAGTCAATAAAAATATAATGGAAAAGGCATGAAAAACAATAAAGTTAGAATAAGGCCATAACGCTAGTCCGAAGAGGGATAATAGTTATCCCATATTGGGGGAGTGCTATCTTGTGAGCATTGAGCAATGAGTGGTGAGCGATGAGCGGTGTGCGGTGAGCGATGAGTGATGAGCAATGAGTGGTAACTTGTGAGCGGTGAGGAAGTGAAATATTTGGTAATAGGGCCACTAGTATCCTATAACTGTGGAATTTTGGCCTAAAGAATTATGATTTTAGGGTTTAGTAATAAGAGGGGTGAGAAGGATAAACAACATGAAATCCAAATATTTATTCATCACTAATAGCACTAGACATGTTACTATTTTTTGCCTCGTCATCTATATATATTTGAACACCTATACATTATGAATTGATTTTGGAACTATAGCAAGATTCTTCATTTGGATCCGAATCTTCAATGTTTAACATTGCAATTGCAACATTCTCGGCATATGATGGGAGACGCGGGCTACGGCTTGGACTTCGTAGGAATTCTCTATGTGCCCAAAATGGGGGACATTTCCTCTTTCCAGTTGTATTCCTGAAAACAAATCGATCAAATATGTAAATAAATTGAAGAAATAAAAATCAAGAAATTAATTTAATGAAATGGATGAATTGAATAAAGAATTATTGTATTAAAACTTACTCACACTCAAATTCAAGCATCTCCTCATCCGATAGGTCATTATTGTCTCCTGTAAGATCTTGAATATTCTCCTTAGATGACCCCTCTTTCGGAACCTTTTCCAAAAGTGGTTTCAATATGTGCTCAAACATGTCATTATCACCCTTGAATGCAAGAAGATGTTTGCCACATGCTCTTATTGCCAGGATAGAAGCTCCAGTGGAACATGTCAAATCAACAACGCGTCCATTTGTTGGTGTAAACAATTTAATAAGGTCTTGAAAAAAAAGCTGCGATTTTTGACATGGCCCCCTCCAAGGTCTTCTCGATTTATGAAGAAACATGTATTTCTCATCCATAAAATTGAAAAGCAAGTTTTTGCTTTTCAATCCAGTACCAAAAAATGCGGATTTTGGTTGTCTCGTGGATTTTGTGGTAGTAAAATCCCTTACCAAGACATGAGCCATAAATGCCAGAGTCTATAGAAAAATATAAATTGTGTTTAGACTTTATATAATACAAAGAACATCAAAATAAGTACATAAAAACTATTATGATGTGTAATACTTACGGTGTAGGTTGGATACTCCGGATCCTTGAAAACCATGTACAAATTTAGGCAAATAAGAACTTTCATGTTGTCGTTCTTTAAGGTTGAATTCAAAACCTTCTTGGTTGGCATATCGATAGCAGAAAATACTATGAGGACACCTTCGTTAGACAAGATGAACTTGCACAAGGATATTGTTGCAATCATCCAGTTCTTGTCATATTTATTCCATAGAGGAATTTCAGTAGGTCTATTTGAGAGGTTGAAGTCAAGACCGTCGGAAAATTGGAGAAAAACCAAGTTAACAACGAAGGGGGTCGGATTTCCCATGACATAAAATTTCCAATTGTCATTGATCTAGAATACTACAATACATCACAAAAAAGAATTAGAAACAAAATTAAATCCAAATAGAAGTAAAATTAATAGATAAAATATAAAAACAAGATTACTTACGTTTTCAATAAAAACCCGCCATTGGATCCACTCAAGAGGGCCGACATCCGTCCCTTCAGATTTGTTTTTAATAGCAGTAGCTCAAGCAAAAGAAAGCGTCAAAAAATTCTTCAGTATGAATAACTCTTTTCTCAAAACATTCGTTGGTGCACGATGAATAGCGTCATAGGTGCTTGAGTAATGAAATTCCAATACATCGCACCTAGATTTTGAACTTTCGCCTCCGAGTGTATTCTTATCCAAATCATTGGAAAGAAAAAAAAAATTCTTCAGGTTATAAAATTTATGATTGAGCTTGTATTTTGTTTTCACAAATATGTTTTTTCTTATGACGTTTTTTCTCTTTTGGTTCTAGCTCTTGAAGTTTAAATTGTACAATTTGCGCTTGCAAAATTGCAGTATCACGAGGATCTATTTTCTTTGTATCATTCATCTGACGGATTGCCTTCTCATTTGATGGGCATGCATCAATCAAGATACCAATCACAATCCTCATAGTGTGGGAGCGACCAATCCAAACAAATTTTAATAGTGTACATGCTGAATCTTTTGCACCCGTGTCATATCAATTTGAAAAAAAATACGAGGTTCCCTTGTAACGCACTTGTGCATAATCAAAACATATTGGAAATACCTACACACAAAAATATTATGAGCCAAATATTGGATGATCATTTAAAAAATGTAATTAAAAAATTAAACAAAAAGTAAATAGTAGGTTGTACATGTATAATACATGTTTCATAGCAAGATCAATATTGGATTGCTCATCCCAAGCGTTGTGTTTTTTTGACTTTCTCGCTTTTGACTTCACGATAAAATATTAAATTAAAAGCCGCAAACTTCCAGGTTTGAATATACTTGGAGAGAATAGGAACATCTGCTGGCAATTCAAGAGGAGATGAAAGAATACTATAAAGTTATTCAATAGTTTTTTTTCCAACTGTGTCCAATATGTAGATTTTGATAACTAATCATCAAGTGCAGAATCAGAGAGGAACGATTCGGGAAATGCAATGCATCTTTGTCAAATCTATTGCGGCATTGCCATTGCAAAGTTTGAGCCATCCGACTTTGACTTCTGTATCCACATTACTGATGGCAACATGATGAAGTTTCTCTTATAACATTTCAAGCACTGAAAACGAACCCTAGTGGTGCTTAACTTCTTCAAGGAAAACATATTTGAGGTTGATGTCAGCAATGGCTAGTTATTTTGTAAAACCAAAAAATAACATTGCACGTTTTTTTGTTGATAGCTGTGGACATTGTTTTTGAAACTCCTTCTGATGTTTTTTCAAGAGGATGGGTTTCATTGTAATGGTTGAGAGCAATATCACTAGCCTCAGTAAGTTCTTGTTGAACAATGAAACAAAACAAATTATGAGTACATATAGATGTGATATAAAGATGAATAAACATAAAGTACATAGTAGAGAAAGTTTGGTGAACTTACATTGTACATGTAATCCAAAAAAATTGCTCGTATTAAAGAATATCAAGTTTCGACGGATTTCTTTTCACATCGTTTATAAGTTTTTGGATCCAATTGTTTTTTGAAGGAAGTCAAAGGCATGGTGCTAATACTTTGCATCCGATACAAAGTGTACACCAAATTGGTGGAAACATGAAAATTCTTTGTGGACCTGAAAAATTATTGAATTGATCAGATTTAGGATGATATAATTTAATGAATAAAATATAACTGTAAATAAATAAAATAAAACTAATGTTTAAGAATATTACTTATTAATGTCGTGCATACCAGTCAATAAACTTGAAATGTCGTCAGGTTGGGACTCCAAAATGATAGAATTCACAAAGACGTGACGTTCATAATCTTCGGTATGTATGCGGTCAATATAAAATTTCCAAACAAAAAACATGTGATTACTATCCTATATAAAGAATATTTTGTTCTTGTATAATGTAAATGAAGGGTTTACATCCAATTGAGATTTAAATACGGCATTGGCTTGGGCCCAATTTGGGCTTCAAGATGTACGAACCTCGTCATCTACAAATTGAAAGTCTCCCTTAAAATCAGTGGATAATATGTAAAACATATGATCACCATCACGATAACCATTAAAAAAATCAGCCTCCAATTTCGTAATGTCATCCTTTAAGGCATAACGGATAATAAGCATAGCAACCATGTGACATAAGGACACACGTAAACGAGACTTGGGTCTGCACGGATTGAAAAAATGGTGGCAGTTGAATTGACCTTTCATTTGTCTGTAAGCTCCCGCACTTTCTCTTGATAGGTTTTATCATCACCATCGTTGTCTTGATTAGAGTGAAAATCATTGAGGGGTTCATGAATTTTTTTTGTTATTTTGTAAATTTGATGTAATGTCCTGATCATGATGAACTTGTACAGATGGACGATATTGAGTTGAATTTTTTGTGGAATTATCATCAATGAAATTATGAACTATTTTCTCTACATCCATTGGTTGGTCCTAAATGCAAACATTGAAGAAAGTTTTAAAAATCATTTCAATGAAGCAAAACATCTCAATAAATATTTGAAATTATAGATTACAAAAAAAACTTATAGATTGTAAAAGTGGACGTGTTTAAAGGAAGATGAATTAGATAAGAAAAATACCTAAGACTAGAAAGACCAACAGAAGATAAAGAGAAGTAGTAGCAATAACAAAAGAACAACATCAACAATAAAAAAAACAACAACACCAACACTAGTAGAAGAACAATACCAACAACAACAAAAGATTAGTAGCAACACCAGTAGCACCAACACTAACAAAAGAGTAGCAATACCATCAGCAAAAGAACAACACCAATAGTACTGCTAAGATAGGAGTAGTAGCAACACATGAGCAAGAACAACACAAGAATAGTAGCAGCAACAACAAAAACACACTACCATCAATAGGAAGAAGAGGAAAAAAAATCCTAGGGTGTGAAGTTGGCAGCTTAAGTATTGTACGATTAGGGTGGCGGCTCACCCTAAATGTCATGTAAATACATATCGTTGGATTCGTTACATATAACAAATCGTACGAAAAACATAACTAAACAAAATGTAATAAATTAATAATAAATATGCTATTAATACACTCTCAATGAATGAGATACATATCTAGAAACTAAATAATAAAGGAGGCATTACATACTCTCAAAATACATAATATCTCTCAAAATCACTTGATACAAGGCGAGCTATCTCTTACTCCACATGGGGAGAATCCAAGAGTGTAGAAGGAAAATGAAGAGAACTCATAAGCTTTATTCAATGACAATCCATCATGTTTGAAGCAAACTTTACATCATAAGTTCTCTCTCACACAACTACAAGACTCGACTTGGCAAGAATGACAAGCTAAAGGAGCCACCATGCCTTGACCCTTCAAGCCCGACCCTAAGTGGGTCCTACGGCAAGGGGATAAGAACCTTCCAAAGGGTAGCAAGGTCCCACAAGGTAAAAACAACTCTAACAACCATTTCAACCCGGGTAATGTCACCAAAATTACTCCACCCTTCGATTGCGTCCTAGCCCGAGTGGAATAGTATTGATGACACTTAGCAAACTCCTTCCTTAGTAACTCAATGTATCATTCCAAAATGGCTTTCTTAGTCGGCAACTCTTGAAAACACTTCAGAATACTATATCTCCTTCCCATCTACTCGGAATGACTTGAAATTTATACCACAACTAGAAAACCTAAGAACAAAACATCCCTCAATATTTCATGCGTTTCCAAGCCTCTGTCCAGGAGTTATGACCATTTTAGTCTGCAACTCTTGAAAACACTTCAGAATGATATATCTCCTTCTCATCTACTCGGAATGACTTGAAATTTGGACCACAACTAGAAAACCTAAGAACAAAGCATCCTTCAAAATTTTATGCAATTCCAAGCCTCTGTCCAAGAGTTATGGCCATTTCAGCTCGAAAATGTAAGCAAAGTTCAGAATGTCATAATTGCTGCTCCATTACTCCAAACATCCTCAGATTTTGACCATGTTCATATGAACAAGTTGTTTACTAACCCTCTAAATTTCATCAAAGTATCTTCTTCTGATCGGAAGTTATGCCCCTTACAACCTAGACTACTAAAATGATCTCTCATTTACCAACTCTTGAACCACTTCAGAATGCTATATCTCCTTCCCATCTACTCGGAATGACTTGAAATTTGTACCACAACTAGAAAACCTAAGAACAAAGCATGCCTCAAAATTTCATGCAATTCCAAGCCTTTGTCCAAGAGTTATGTCCATTTCAGCTCAAAAATGTAGGCAAAGTTCAGAATGTCATAACTGCTGCTCCATTACTCCAAACATCCTCAGATTTTGACCATGTTCATATGAACAAGTTGTTTACTAACCTTCTAAATTTCAACGAAGTATCTTTTTCTGATCGGAAGTTATGCCCCTTACAACCTAGACTACTCAAAGGACCCTAGTGTGTGAGAGAGAGGCCCAAGTGTGAGTGGAGAATGAGAGAGGGAGAATGAGCCTCCGTGCTCTCCTCCATGGGACTACCCCCTCCAACCACCAAGCATTCACCACCGTAGATCAAACCATACCTACATCTAATGGTTGGCATCCACGGCCTCCACCATCCTAACCCTTGATCAAACTCCATGATCCAACGGTTGACATCCGCGGCCGTCATCCGCCCTAATCTCCTCCGCTTGATGTCATCCTCCGTTCGTCTCCGTTCGTCCCGTTCACCCGTTGTCATTCGTTGTCTTCCTTCATACTAACTACTTGCCCAAAGATAATTACTACTCACTAACTTCCTTTAACACCAATCCCAACACACAACCACTTATCACTTCAAACCAAATCTTAAATCAAAACAACAAAGCTTCACTCTTTTTATGATTTTAAGTACTTGAACAATTGTCAAGGACAAGTTTTACGGAACTTAAGAATTAACACAACATGTGAGCATCATATTTGGCTCACATAACTGGCGACCATCGGGGGATGGATCCAATATCTCTTGCTCGAGGGCAAATGGCCCTTATGCCTTGTACTCCTTGCATCGACTGCCTGAAGTCCGCGTTGGGAAGCTCTCCCCGTTCAATGTCTCCAATTGTAATGAGTTGTTCGGAAATGCATCCCGCACAAGGTAAGGCCCCAACCATACAACATCAAACTTACCCGGGAATTCGAGCTTCCGTGCATCTTGAATCATTACCATCATTCCCGGCCTTAGCGCCCGCTTCTTGTGTCGTTTGTCGAAGGTGATCTTCCTTCGGCGTTGGATGGCCTCAACATGCTGAGCCGCCGTCCTTCTCCTCTCGTCCAACTTCTCTAGGTCTGTCAGTCGATTCTTCAAGGACTGACTATCCGTAAGGCGTGAGCCAATGGCAACTCTAAGTGACTCCACCTCAAACTCAATGGGAAGTGTGGCTTCCAACCCATACACCAACGAGAATGGAGTGGCCTGAGTTGTCACCTTGAAGGTTGTTCGATAAGCCCACAATGCCGCCGTCAACTTCACGTCCCAATCCCTCTTAGAATCCATGATTGTTTTGCGAAGGATACTCACCAATGTGTCGTTGACCCGCTCCGTCTGACCATTAGTCTGCGGATGATAAGGAGTGGTTTTCCTATGGTCTATCTGAAACCTGTCTGTCATTTCTCGAATTAAAGAATTCAAGAAGTGAGTACCCCTATCGCTAACTAAAATCTTTGGGCATCCAAACCTGGAAATGATGTTTTCGTACATGAATGTAGCGGTATGTGCCGCCGTGTCGGTCTTGACCGCCTTAGCTTCCGCCCACTTGGTGAGGTATTCGGTGGCGACCACAATGTAAGCCATTCCTTTTGAGGAATGGGGATGAACCTCGCCAACATAATCAATTCCCCACTTCTCAAAGGGAACAAGAGGTAAGGATACATGGAGAGGCATCTCCATGCGGAGGTCATTCCTCGCATACCTCTGACAAACGTCACAACGCTTAACATAATCATGAGCATCCTTAAACAAGGTAGGCCAAAAGTAACCTGCTCTAAGAATCTTTTGACCTGTAAGTTGCCCAGAGAAATGCCCCCCACATGCACTATCATGACATGCCGCTAAGATGGAGGGCACCTCTGTCTCTGACACACATCTCCTCAACAATCCATCAGCTCCCCTCCTAAACAACCTATGGCCTACCACTGCAAAGTGCCTACTATTGACTCTAACCTTCCTTCTATCCTCCTTGGTCCACTCCACTGGCAACTGCTGAGTTGTCAAGAACTCCACAATGCCTGCATACCACTCGGGTCGGGCGGTAACCACAAAGAGATTGTCGTCCATCAACCTATCATCCACCGGACTCTCCCCCATCTCCTCCGACAGTCTCGACAAGTGGTCGGCTTGTAAATGCATACGACCAGGCTTGTACTCAACGGTGTAATCAAACTCCTCCAATAACAAGACCCACCTAGCTAGCCTTCCGCTCAACTCCGCCTTGTTGACTAAATACTTGATAGCCATGTGATCCACAAAGAAGACAACCGGGTTGCACATGAGGTAATGGCGAAACTTCTTAACTGAAAACACCATGGCTAAGCACTCCCTCTCTGTGGTAGAATAGTTCCTCTCGGACAATGTCAATTGCTTGCTAGCATAAGCAATGGGCTGGTCCTTACCCTTTTCACATGTTGACTGACACAAGGCACTACCAACTGCTACATTGCTAGCATCACAAAACACATGGAAAGGCTTATCCCAATCGGGTGGCCTCAACACCGGATAGGTGCTCAACTTGGACCTCAACTCCTCAAATGCCCTTTGGCAAGCCTCTGTCCACTCAAACTTACAATCTTTCCTAAGCAACTGAGTGATAGGGACCGCAATCTTTGCGTAATCCGGGATTAAGTCCCGATACCATCCCACATGTTCTAGCAACTTGGCTATCCCTCTTGCATTGGTTGGAGTGGCCAACCCATCTATCACTGCAATCTTATCGGGATCCGGCTCCCTTCCTTTCTCACTGACCACATAACCAAGCAAAACTCCCTTTTGAACACCCAAGAATGTTTTGTCCGGGTTCAAGGCCAATTGCATTTTCCTACATCTAATCAAAGCCTCTCTCACACACTGTAAATGTTCGCTAGCACTAGACTGAGTACTAAAATTGTCTACGAACACGGTCATGGATTTGTACAACAAGTCGGTGAAGATATACATGACCAACCTCTGAAACGTCGCAGGAGCATTACACAACCCAAATGGCATAACAACCCACACAAAAGTGCCCCAAGGAGTGGTGAAGGCCGTCTTATGAATGTCTTGTAAAGCTATGGAAATTTGATTGTAGCCCGCATACCCATCCATGAATGTATATCTCGCATGTCCACCTACCTCCTCTAAAAGTAGCGTGATGAATGGTAATGGAAAGTGGTCCTTTTGTGTGCAAGCATTCAACTTCCTATAGTCCACACATACCCTCAACTTCCCATTCTTCTTCTTCACCAACACCATAGGAGAAACCCAATCTGTAATTTCTACCGGCTTTATAAACCCAGCCTTCAATAACCTCTCTAACTCTGCCTTCACTAACAACTGCAACTGTGGGTTCATCCTTCTCTCCTTCTGTCTAATCGGTTTAGCACCTGGAATCAAAGGAATTCGGTGCTCAACCATCTTGCGAGGTATCCCCCTAAGTTCCTCATACGACCATGCAAACGTGTCGCCAGGGATGTGCAAATGGACGTGACGCGGCCTTTTTGCGTCACGTCGCGTCACAAATGACGTGACGCCGTCACGTCACGTCGGGGCGTGACGCGCACTGACGTGGTAAAAAAAAGTTACTGTACCAATTTTTTGTAACTTTTTTTTTACTTTTTTGGACGACTGCTACGAGCAGTCGACTTCAGGAAAAAAAATTAAAAAAATCTATTAAAAAATCTGAACCGTTAGATCTTCTTGGATTGAAGATCTAACGGTCCATGATTTTTTTTAGAATTTTTTGATTTTATTTATTTTTAGGGTTTCCTTGAAGTCGACTGCTTTTAGCAGTCGACTGGTCTTGGTCGACTGCAAAAGTAATTTTTTGCAGTCGACTGCTAAGTCGACTGCTATTAGCAGTCGACTTAGCAAACGACTGCAAACAGCAGTCGACCTGGCAGTCGACTGCAAAAAAACATTAAATTAAAAAATTCCAAAAAAAATTCTGGACCGTCAGATCTTCTTGGCAAGAAGATCTGACGGTCCAAAATTTTTTTTAATTTTTTTGCAGTCGACTGCTAAGTCGACTGCAAATAGCAGTCGAATTAGCAATCGACTGCCAGAAAAAATTAAAAAATTCCAAAAAAAATTCTGGACCGTCAGATCTTCTTGCCAAGAAGATCTGACGGTCCAGAATTTTTTTTGGAATTTTTGGAATTTTTTTTTGCAGTCGACTTAGCAGTCGACCAAGGGGTTGACCAGGGGGTTGACCGCGTCAGTTTACCCCTGGGGTAACTGCCGGATTTACCCCCCCCGCGGACGTGACGTTTTCAGGTCTGCCGTCACGTCGCTGTCACAGGACGTGACGCGACGTGACGTGTAATCCCTGCGTGTCGCTAAACTCATCCATCAAATCACCATATTCCTTGATCTCTTTCTCTCCCAACTTAGAGCCCATCTTCATTTGTCTAACCTTCCCATTCTTCATTCTCACATCCACATACTTCCAATCCGCCTCCGACACATGCGTTTGCTCATCCTTGTTTCTGTACCAATCCGGAGGTACCTTAGGATAATCCTTGACATCTTGACCAGCCACTATGCCTGTTGACGTGGTCTTGAAATGCAAAGGTTCCTCCAACCTTGTAGCCTCAATGACAACCTTCTCGTCTTGAGTCCCATCCACATGTACTACGTTTACGTCACTCTCATCCACACTGTCTACCCAAGGTGTCAGTCCTCCTCTAATCCACTCTTCCTCGGTAAGCACCTCACATGGCTCTAACAGGGAATATTCCTTACCCCTTAAACTAAGCCTCTCATCACTCAAATATGCATGGTGGGACATCATCATAATATCATACTCTGACTCGGGGTAATCTCTCAACCACTACGCATACTCCCCATTATCACCCTGGAAATAGAAACTAGGACCCAAACTACCTGACACTGAATCTATATGAGTCCCTCGTTCGCCTGGATGGACTACTCCCACTAGTGTCTCATTCTCTTTGTCACCATCTTCACCTTCCTCCTTGCCTTCCACCTCTTCATCCGAAGACGAAGAGATTTGCTCTCTCACCCAACCTCCTAACGATCCTATAGAAACTTTGACTCTATTATCCTTAGGACCATAAGTAATGGACGGCTTAACTCCTCCCCACTCTACTACCGCATCCGACATCCTCAACCAAGGCCTACCCAACAAGATGGAAAATGTATCCTTGTTAGAATGCATTTTGATGACATGAAAAGTGACCACATACTCCTCTCCTCCGGTGCTAATCCTACAATCCTTAATCATTCCCAAAGGTACCGCCGGAGTTTGATTCGCCATGTTGATGATGAAAGGTGATGGACCCGTAAGGCTAAGACCCAATTTCTTCATAGTGTGCTCCGGCAAAATATTTAATCCACTACCTCCATCAACTAGCACATTGGGAACCACCTTGTCTACCACCATGACTTCTATCTCTATTGCTTTGACATCGCGCCCTCCTCCTTGTAGTTGAACTTGAGCGGCCACCCTAGTCTTCACCTTCCTAGTCCTCCTAGTCACCGGCATTCCCTCCTTAAGAGTCTTACGAGCCATAGGTGATATCTCCAACAATTGACCAAAAGTAATATCCGCCTTGAGTGAGCTAAGGTCGGCCCACAAATCATATCCTTCCGACTTCTCTACCGTTGTTTTACCTACTCTATCAAACTCTTCCACCGGAATACTAGGTCCTTCCCATTCTCCCATCTCACCATCATGTAAATCATGAATGACATTTGGCCTCTCCCTATCCTCAACGATCTCATTGTCCTTCTCTAATTCCCTAGTGGCTCTCCTAGCCACTTTAGTTACTCTATCCAAATCTGAGAGGTTAGGACCCTCATCCAAGGAGTATTCCTCCTGTCCTACCACATCCTTCTCTACTTCAATGTTTCCCCGCATAGCTCTAGTGGTGACCGCTAATGCAGGGGCCTCATGAGTGATTTCATCATCAAAGCTTCTCAACTCGTAGGTGATGGCGTTGGTGTGTGGAGGACATTGACCTTGCTCGTCTCCAACACCTATTTGGTAAGCAATAGACTCATCATGATGCGGCTCAGTGACACCGTCCACGAACCTAACATCCTGAGAACTCGACGGACCCGGATCGGTGGGAGGAACCGGCCTCCTATTGTCGAAATGTTGTGGACCGCATGGCCTATTCTGAATAGGAATGTATCCATTCGATGTCTGCAATCCAGTCGGAGGATGGAATGTCTGCCTCGCATTCCCATGGTCATAGTATAAATTGGGTGGCCTAAGCTCATTATGAGGTCCGCCCTGCGGCCTAGCCCCTCTCATGTTGTCTCTAGCTTGTTGTTGTAGGTTAGCTACCGGGTTGGGCATGCTAATGACTTTATCAGGTTGACGACACTCGTCCGAAAGATGATTCCCACCACAGTTGCTACAACCATAACCTTGTCCTTCAGACCAATACTGACCCGGTGCATGCCATCTCCCACAAAAAGGATGAAACTCCCTTCTCTCCATGTTCTGACCACCCTGTCCTCTAGGGGGAGGTCCTCTATAATTGCCCTGGCCATACTGATTCTGACCTTGGCCTCTATGATTTTGTGGAGGTGGGCCAACATTGTTCCTTTGATCACGATTCTGCCCCACTTGACAAAACTGCCTAGTATGTCCAGGTTGCCCACACTGAACACACCACAATCCTGAGGCATGTCTACCCGACTCAACTGGAGGAGGAGGAGGAGGCTGCTGACTCCTAATCATCAATGACATCTGATCCGTAAGACTCTGTATTTGTTTGATCATGGCCTCCTGAAATCCCAACTGACTAGCACCTAACCTTTTCTCCACCTCCTCAATGTGTGCATCGACTTTAGGGGCGGACAATGCTAAGAGTGGTGTCGGCTCCCTAGTTGCTAGCGGACGTGGACCTGTGTCCATGAGGGCATACTGACCATGACTCCCCTGTCTACCAGCCTGGACATCCACTTCTCTCGAACGAATGGGAATGAATTGAGGTATGGATTCGTCCTCCCTTCGCCACAACCTCTCGTAATCTCTGTCCAAGCGCTCCATCTCCCTGGCCGCCGCCTTGGCATCCGCCAATGTCTGAGGGTTTCTTTCCAACACACCTCTAATGGTACTCGCCTTAAAAAAACCTTGGATGAAGAATTGTTTAAGGATGTCATCGTTGAGCATCGTACCCACAAAGCGTGTACACACCAAATCAAACCTCCTGATGTATGCCGAAATCTCCTCTTCCCTTCCTTGCTTCAAGGTTGCCAACGCTCTAAGAGCCGTGCTCTGACCAACCTCGGGCCTAAATTCATTTAGAAACTCCCTTTGCATTTGCTCCCATCCTGTAAAATGACCCTCTGCATGATCTCTATACCACTCATAGGCTTCTCCCTCTAGAGTGGTAGGAAACCACACCAACCAATATCCCGGGTTGGTGACAATAGAACTAGCCAACCTCTCAATGTACCTCTCCATGTGCCTAGAGGGATCCTCATCCTTAGTTCCATAAAACTTAGGGAGGTGGGATGGCATATCCACCGCCGCCAAGTTTTGTGGAACCACAATGGGTAAACCTCTCGGCCTAACCAATGGATCAATGGGTGGAAAGGGAGGCGGACCCTCGCCTTCCTGAGCCATGGTGACAGGTGTGTCCACTCCTATTCCACTATCAACTTCTACCGGACTTCCTTTCCTAACCGTATCAGTCTCCTCCAATGTCTCGCAACTCAACTTAGAAGGATTAGCCTCCTCCTCACATCGGTTATCTATCTCTAAATTCTCTAACACTGGACTAATGAGAGGATCCACATTCAAGCAACTTTCTATCCCAACTTCTACCTCTTCTATAACTTCACTAATCTTAGACAATCTTTTCCTACGTGTAATCTTCTCTAATCCTAACTCCAATTTAGGTTTGTGAGATCGAGTCTTACCTTGCATTCATGCACATTCGATTAACCTTTACTTGACCACACATACCCCTTGCTACCTTCACTCTTTTTAATGTTTTCACTTTTCTTGATGTGGTTTAAAATTGAGGAGGTGAGGAAAGAGAACCTGCAAGCCAACTTAAGTGAAAAATCCCAAACAGGAGATAGGCATGTTCATGTCAATTCTCAGTCAAGCCGGAGCATCACCTCCGACTCTTCCCTCGAATTGACATTCACCACAATACCGAGGTTGAGGGGCTGACCTTCGCCATGCACCACATCGAAGACCGAGGCATCACCCTCTAGCCTCCAACACGATGCGATGACTAGGGAATTACCCTCCCCAACGGATAACGACAAAGACAAGTACAAAAATCTTTCTTTAATTAATTAATGAATTCACTTTGAAGAATGTCTTACCTCAAGCAATTCGCTTCCCCCTGCAAGTTAGCACTCACACTCGACGGTGACCCATGGTATCATTAACCACAATAGTTCTCAACTAACAATTCTAGTCTAAAACATCAACTTCAAATCCCCTTAACTTGGACACTCACCCCGAGGTGAGTGTCAAAGTTGACTCTTCCTAAAATTAATTATCCCTCTAAGATTTAATGAGCTAATAATCATCCTATTAATGTTGTGTTCTTATGCCATCCCAAGAGGGTTTAGGGATATACCTTAAGCCGCGCTCCTTCCTCAAAACAAAATGCATAATGGAAGTGCAATTCATGCCAAGGAAAGAATTGGAATTCAACTAACCTAACCAAACAACAAGAATCAAAACCAAGTGAGATACTTACCGTGCACCAAATGCTCCTTCCTCTCCCTCAAGTTCGTGCCTCCAAGTCTTAGTCTCCTAATCCCGCTTCGCTCCCGGCGGACGCACCATTTATGTCACCAAAATTACTCCACCCTTCGATTGCGTCCTAGCCCGAGTGGAATAGTATTGATGACACTTAGCAAACTCCTTCCTTAGTAACTCAATGTATCATTCCAAAATGGCTTTCTTAGTCGGCAACTCTTGAAAACACTTCAGAATACTATATCTCCTTCCCATCTACTCGGAATGACTTGAAATTTGTACCACAACTAGAAAACCTAAGAACAAAACATCCCTCAATATTTCATGCGTTTCCAAGCCTCTATCCAGGAGTTATGACCATTTTAGTCTGCAACTCTTGAAAACACTTCAGAATGATATATCTCCTTCTCATCTACTCGGAATGATTTGAAATTTGGACCACAACTAGAAAACCTAAGAACAAAGCATCCTTCAAAATTTTATGCAATTCCAAGCCTCTGTCCAAGAGTTATGGCCATTTCAGCTCGAAAATGTAGGCAAAGTTCAGAATGTCATAACTGCTGCTCCATTACTCCAAACATCCTCAGATTTTGACCATGTTCATATGAACAAGTTGTTTACTAACCCTCTAAATTTCAACGAAGTATCTTTTTCTGATCCCCTCCAACCACCAAGCATTCACCACCGTAGATCAAGCCATACCTACATCTAATGGTTGGCATCCACGGCCTCCACCATCCTAACCCTTGATCAAACTCCAAGATCCAACGGTTGACATCCGCGGCCGTCATCCTCCGTTCGTCTCCGTTCGTCCCGTTCGCCCGTTGTCATTCGTTGTCTTCCTTCATACTAACTACTTGCCCAAAGATAATTACTACTCACTAACTTCCTCTAACACCAATCCCAACACACAACCACTTATCACTTCAAACTAAATCTTAAATCAAAACAACAAAGCTTCACTCTTTTTATGATTTTAAGTACTTGAACAATTGTCAAGGACAAGTTTTACGGAACTTAAGAATTAACACAACATGTGAGCATCATATTTGGCTCACAGGTAACTATCCCGAAGGTTGTACTAACATAATGCTTAGTCTATAAACTAAGCAATAAGATTAATTAGCTTATAAACTAACTAATCAAGACGTGGCTTGGTAGTTGATACCATGCCATGTGATAGTTGTTGTGTAAATATACATCGTTACACATAACAAATCGTGTGAAAAATATAACTAAAAAAAAATTTCTCGAACAAAACTTGGCAACATAGGTTCTCTTCCATACAACAATTGGTAAGAACTATACAAAGTCAAAGATACTTGTCTACTGAATCGATAACCCATGGCTATCCATGGAAGCATAAGGTCCCAATCACGATGGTTGCCACGAGGTAAACCATACTTGCACAAACCCCGTTTGATTGTTTGAACGATACGTTCGGCCAAACCATCTGCCTCTAGATGATCTTGTGATGTGGTACGATGATCGATAAGGGCCTTGATACACGATTTCTTTAAGGAACCAAGAAACTCCCTTCCTTGATTAGTTAACACCTCCGCAAGTACACCAAATCATGCTAAAACACGATTGAAAAATACAACGACTGCCAACTCAAATGAGTTTTGGGATAAAACAACAAGTTTAATCCATTTGTTGAAATGTTCTACCATCACCAAAACATATTTGCCCCACGTGGTGTAGGGGTGAGTGGTCCCGCAAAATCCAAACTCCATCGATATCCTAAACTCATAATGGGTAAAGATTGTAATTGGCATGACAAGGTCTTGAAACTTGACCGAACCCGATTACATACCTCACACCTACCAACATAGGTAGCAACCTATTGGTACATGCCAATCCACCAATATTGGTTGCGTAACATCGAATGTGTTCTACGCACCCCAAAGTGACCTAACTCCTCATGTACTTGTCGTACTAAGGGAGCACGTTGGTCAAGCCTTGGAACTATATGCCTAACTCCATCCGGCCACAACCGAAATAACAATTCATTCTCCCAATGGAATCATGTTATCCGGTGAGAAATCCTATCTCGCTCCATAACCGAGACAGATGTAAGAAATGTCCCATGCTGTAATTTGTGCAAGACTGGAAGGTCTTCCCAGACATCACCAATTATTTGGGACTTGTCAAATTCTTCATCTACACCTTGATCTGGTTCCTCAGAAGCTGAATTAACCATCAAGGCCAAATATGCCGAAGCATACCAACCTGGAACCGCTTCTCGATCACAATCTCTATGCCATCTAGCCCCGGTTAAGTCCTTTTGCGATGGATTTGGATTGCATGAGAGTCCATTTGCATCCAAGTTGGAGGTTCCCGCTCTATGAACAACCTTAAAATCATATTCTTGGAGTAACAATGCTCATCTAGCAAACTTGCCAATGAGCTTATCCGACTCCATAAGCCATTTTAATGGTTGATGATCGGTCACCAAAGTGAATCTTTGACCATATAAATATGGTCTAAAATGAGAGATGGCCCAAACAGCAGCCAATGCCTCTCTCGGGGAGATCACTCCATTGTAGAGTTGAATACCACGTGCGAACAAAGTTTGCTACCCCTATATTACATGTCATAAATAATTTTAAATTTTACGATATTTTTTCTACATATACACAACCATTGATGGTATCTTTTGTATATTTTTTTGAAATTTTTAGTCTTATTCATTAATTGTAGCAATTTTTTTAGTTCAATTCTGCGTCATTCTAGTTAGAAACGGTATGTTTTATTAAAAAAACAAATCATCAAATTTAGTCACCATTTTTTACTATGTAACATGTACCATTTATATCTACTCATGAAAAAAATTGATAAAATTGTGACCCATTTTGGTGATGATTTTTACATTTTTTACATTTTTTACATCTAAAATGATCGCACGTGGTTGTTCAACTCTACAATGGAGTGATCTCCCCGAGATGCCTCTTCCTCATAAAATGAATAGTTGGACTCACCTTTGTTATTGCTACGTGAAGCATATGCAATAACATACCCTCGTCCTACATCATTTTTTCGAGTCAAGACCACTCCCAAACCCAATGCACTCCAATCTGTATGGAATTGAAAAGTTTTTGTAACGTCGGGACGTCGAAGCACTGGGGTAGAACCCAACCTTTGTTTCAATGTCTCAAAGGAATGACATTGCTCACGGTCCCAAGTCCAATCTTGGTCCTTGCCTATAAGCATAGTAAGAGGTTTGGCAATCAAGTTGAAGTCCTTGATAAATCGACGATAATAGTTCGCCAATTCGAGGAAAGCACGAAGTCGTGGAATGTCATTAGGTGTTGGGATCTTTTGCAAAGCATCCACCTTCACTTGTTGTACCCCAAGCCCTCTCGAAACAATCATATGTCCCAAATAAGGTAGGCGGTCATGAAAGAATTTGCATTTTCCATGGTGTAAGCGTAAGCCCCACTTACGTAACTGCCCAAAAACTGCTTGCAAGTGCCTCACATGCTCTTGTGGTGTATTGCTAAAGACGATAACATCATCAATATAGCACCAAGCAAAGGGTAACCCTGCTGGCACTTGGTCCATCATCCGCTGGAATTCAACCGGTGCATTTTTAAGACCAAAAGGAAGAAACTTCCAATGATATAGTTGATCCTTTCCATCGCAATCAACCCCCCAAAATGTCGTCTTGACTTGATCTTGGAGCCAAAGAGGCAATTGGTGATAGCCGAATCTCAAATCTAATGTGCTAAAAACTTGAGCGTATCCTATCGCGTCAAACAATTCCTCTGGAGTTGGCATTGGATAACGGTATGATTTTGTCTTCTTATTGACTGGACATTAGTCCCCACACATTTTCTTATCCATCCAATTCCCAAAAATTTCTTTCTTTGAAGGCATGACCATTGCACAAGCGTACTCCCCATTGGATAACTCCACCAAACCTGCGTCCAATAATTCGTCACAACGAGCTTGGACACCTGGCGCATATCTCTCCATGAGGAGTGCTCAAAACACCATGGGTACAAGGGGGACCCCGGAGTGACACCCGGGACTTGTGGCGGCGTGATCTTAGTATGGGTGAGGGCCCTGGGCATTGGGAACGCCTCCCACCCACGAAAACTAGGAGGAATGAGGATGAGGCCACAAGCTATGTGTAGCTTATGGCGTGCCAATTCTAGAATGCTTAAGAACACCTCAATCGGAGGTGTGAGCTAGAAGATATGGCAATTTGAGTGGGCGGTTGTCCCGGGACAGCGCCCTGGGAGTGGCTCCTAGGACTATCAAGCTTTGAATAGGCATAACTTCCTCAATATTTGTCTGAATGGGACAAGTGAGTAGTCCATTGGCATCTACGTGAAACGTAGACGACGATGGAGTGGTTGATTGTTAGAATCAAAGACCACATGAAGAAGTTACGGGGTTCTGAAGCTGCTGGGGGCTTCCAGCCACAGTGGTTAAGGGAAAATATCTACTTGGCCCCAAGTGTTGGGAGAGAGACAAAAGGTTACTTGACGGTGGGGTAGGGGCTCTATCTAGAGTCCTAGAGGCTTATATGGATGAGGTGGTGTGGCCGAACCCACCCGAGGCCAAACGGCACAGCCTCCATGGGCATTGGCTCAATGTGAGGGCATAGTTGCCTAGTATGGCTCGGATTGTTGTAGTGTTGCTCTGGCAACACGATGATCAACATAAAATTGGACTTCCATGGATGGAAATCCATATCTAAGAATTGGTTACCGATTAAGGGGTGAATCCCGAAAACAAAGTAGGAGGGTTGGTTCCCCTCCTAGGAACTATAAGGTCCGCGGTATGGGGAGTTAACCTTTCGCCACGGGGAGGTCACTCCCTCTTTAGTTAATGCATACACGTGCGCTCAGGACCTATTTATCGGGGGGCTATTTACCTTGCAGAAAAGATTATAAGGTATGGTATTTTTCAAAATAAAGGTAAATTCTTGTATTTTAATACACCATATCAGTAATTATAAATTTTTGGAGGAATCGTTTTAAAACACTCTATTTTACTTATACTACATTTTTTTCCTTCCCGACAGGTGGGTAGAGACCATTAACTCCACGTTGGAACCGTTGGTTCAGTAACGTTCAAGCAAGCCAACTTGCAAAGTCATCCATCCAAGCATTTTCAATAGAAAATTACCTCTTTTCATCCACTAGCATAGACCCTACCCTAGACCTGCTACCCCTAGTAATTGTTTCCACGCTATTTTACATGTACCGACTAGATAAAAGAGGCCATTATATGTGATGGTATTTTACATGTAAACATGTTTCACTATTTTAAACCCCCCTATATTATATGTACATTTTTTGCAAAATTTACCTACAATGAATATATTAGACCCTATTTTTTATCGCACGTTGTTCTACGATTTTTCGCCAGTGACCTCCCCGTGCCTTTCGCATGGCAAAATGTGAACGGTTAGCTTTCGTAATCCTTGCTAGAGTTGGAAAAATAACCAAGATTGTTAAGTGGAACTAGCAAAGGTTGCAAAAACACCAATCTTTTCAGATAGACTCAATTTGTATGGACGTCTAAAGATGGGATGATCGTCCTCTAGTTGTATTCAAATAGGTTTTCTTTTATAGCCCTCAAGATTGTGGAGGCTAAAGGCAAAACAACTTCGATACAAACGAATAAATGTTTGCACCCTTTGTGCTTCGGCACCTGTAAGATGAGGACCCAATTCCAATGGCCAATCATCGAATTCTATGGTGTCCTTCTTCTTCAAAGGATCCACCTTTAGTGCCGGTGCGGTCTTCAATCATCAACTCAACGAGGAGACAATATCCTTGCCCCAAACATCATCCCTCGGAGTTGTCCCAACAAACCCTTGTAATGTGCCAATACATCCTGCCTTTGTAATCTCTTGGTTCTCAAAAGTTGGAGTACCTTCAAAGAAAACCTGAGAAAAGGTCTTATCGGCCTCTTTTGTCCCAAATTCTTTAGCCAAAGTAGCAAAAACTCGTTGAACACGAAGCTCTTCCGCAATTTGCCATTTTAAATGACAATATTGCTCTAATTTAGCATCATAATTAGGTGCCGATGGTACAAGTGGATTTGTCGTCCTCTCTGTCCCTTGACCGTTGTGCTCTGTCCCTAGAGCCATCAACCGGTCATCCATGTGCCGTTGAAAGGCGAGACAAATACCTAGGAACCAAAGTAAGGAAGTCAAATCCATAGCTTGGCCCAAAAGAATGTGGCGTTGAACTTCAGTTAGATCATGTGACACCGTACTACGAGTGGGGACTCCCATAGCTCTCTCACGTTCATCCGCATTGGGTTCTTCATATGTGTGAGTGTTTGCATCTCACACCATGCTTGGTCCTTGTGTCCGAAATGCGTAGGAACTCGGATAAGTCAAAAAGGTTGGGAATACACCATGAGGTGCCCCCACCTTGTTGACCAACGCCAAAGGCGTAAAATCGTCTTTACGCACTAGTAGCGAGGACCGGTTGTCATCCAAAATGTCGTCCACCTTGCGTCCCATTGGCATGGAAATCTGAGCAAGAGCAGTCGAGAATAGATGATGGGGAACCAAATTGGTCCAAAGCCATCAAGGTCAATGAGCATAAGAACCCACTGCCGTGGCATCCAAAAAGATTGGGGACCCAAGAATTTGGCAAAGATATTGTCCATCTTCCACAACCTTTCTTCTAGTGTCACCTAGAGGCGGTACATCCTCCAGGATGTACCCAAGGGGAGTGGATTGGTGTTTGAACCACCAATCCATGATCCGCATCAACTCCCAAAACGAGTTGGATCGGGGGTCATCAAACCCATGCCCTGCTCCCACATGTGAGTGACCTTGGCGAGGCCAACCGGCGATCAACAAGTCCACATGTCCTAGGCGTCTCAAATCTTCTTCTGAAATGAGAGAAACATCATTGGGAAGTGCCGAGAATATTTTTTCCATGGCAGACCTAGGTAATTGCTCAGGAAATCGGGCCATCAACTGGTTGATGTGATGTCTTGATGCTCTACGAGGCACCAATGCACTGTCCACGTGGATGTACCTTTGCATTGTGAATCCCGCCTCCAAGACTGCTGCTAATCCAGTCCCTATACCAGCAAATAACTCCACGACGGTGATACCCGTATGAGGAAGTTGTCACCGAATCGATCGGGAAATGGTGCCCGGATCCTAATAAGGATCCATGGTGGTGGAAGTCATGTCACTCACAATCTCTTGACATATTTGTGATAACAACTCAGGGGTCCTCCAAGGTGGAACCGGATCTTTTGGGTGTCGAATCAACAAATGTGGAGGAGCTGGATTGCTCAACTTTGTTCCCAATTCTCCAACCATGGTGAAATATTCCTCCAACAAGGTTTCTCTGGAAGGAAGATAATCCGTGGTTACAGTGCAACCAAATATTACTTCAAACGCCATGGACATAGCCAATGCACCAAAAGTAACGGGAATCATCTCCTTTCTTCCATCTCCGGAAGACCATCATGGTCGAATCTATGCCTCTTCAATCCAGTTATCCAAACCAAACCCAAAAGGGTAGAGGGCTTGCTGGCCAACCAGTATATTGTAATTGGTGGCGCCCGTGACCACACACTTCAAAAAGAAATGTGAATAAGTGGGCCCTGCCCCTACACGGAATATCAAACGAAGAGGCTCTTTCGTTTGTCTAGTGGCCCATTCCGTGTCCCCTAACGAGGTCAAGATGGTAAAAGGGCATGGCTCCAAGTCTGAAGCCGTCAATCCCAACACATCGGAGAGTAGCTTGCCAATTATGAGAGGTTGAGCCCCTGTGTCCATCAAAACTCGTCTAGGTGCAACACGAATGGTAGAACTACCCGTACGAGAAACAACAAACACCCCCGAATCGTTGGCGAGTTGCACAACCCCCGGAGTAAGGTTTTGTCATTCACGAGCCGGTCTGGCGGCAACTTTGGAAAGTATAACTACTCCCGACATGAAGTGTGCCTGTAAAGTAGGAGATGAATGCATCTCATCTGATTCTCGTTTTGCAAATACTATAACAACCTCATCGGCTAGTTTGGCTTGCAATGCTATTAGTTCATCAGAATCTTTAGAAGCGACCACCTCTGCTACAGCTTGAACCATGTGGAGCGCAAACATCATCTCTGTGCCTTCTAAAATTCCCCCAGCCATACGGAAAATTCCAGCAGGTTGAAAACCTAGGGCCATTACGTCCATGCCTAAAAAGATAGGCATTTGCAATACCTTCTAGGCTAAGGTGTGAACCAACTCCTTTGAGTTGGAATTCCCGGTCTTTGAAGAAGAAACAACAATCCTCCCTAATGGAGGAAAAACCTCAGCCACACCAAATGACATAGGAAGTTGCGCTTGGCCTATAGAATCTGTCGGCCCCGCGTGGCGTGGTCGAGGGGGTCCAGCCATAGCATTAACTAGACAAACACCAATATTTTATGTAGTCTATGAACGGATGGCCATCGCTTCCACCAATTCTCCTGAGGTTCCGTAGAGAAATGGGTCGTACTGGGGTATTGTGGAGGTAGAAGTACTTGCCCCCGCACCCGCAGAACTGTGGTTTTCAACAACCTGGGTTGAAGAAGCCACCAGCTGCTTCACTTGCTTCTGAAGCTCAACCATTTGAGTTTGGAGCAAGTTGTTCTTCTAAAGGATAGAAGAACCGCTCGAAGACAAAGAAGTTCTCAACTTCAGGTGAAGTTCAAAGCAGTGATCAACATCGTGGTTGATTCAATTGTAGTGGGTGCATCGCAATGTCTTACGTTTTGGTTTCTCTTGGTGTTTCTTATTATGAGAAGGATTTTTGGCCTTCTTCTTGCCATTTTTTGGTTTGGAATCAGGACAATCTTTCTTGTCGTGGCCATCATTTCGACATTTCTAACAATGAAGAGTCGGACTGGCCTCTGTCTCAGCCAAACTACCTTGCACATGCGTATATTTTGGCTCATACTTGAATTCTGGCTTCAAGTGTTCGGTATCCATTATTAGGCAGAGTTTGTTTGCTTCTTCAACACAAATTGCGTTGTCGATACGCTCCACAAGTATAAACACTTGTAATAACGTGGGTCTTCCTCTATACTTTGTTAGAAATTTGGGGTAGACCAACTCTTGCACCCTCTTGTCATGTTTGGAGACAAAAAGATGGACAAGTAGTTGCTGTGTAAAAACGCTTTCCGTCTCTCGTGCAAACCGAGTCAGCCTCGTGTACATGATTTTGTGTGTATCATCCTTTTCCTTTCGGAAATCATGGATTTTTTGCATCCGGTCTCGATGAATGCCCCTGTACTCCAACTCGAGATACTGGAAGAACTCCTTATAAAGGGTCAAAATAAGGAGAAGCTCCAAGAGCATCTATAGCAGCTTACGTGGCTTGGGCCAACCTCGATAAATAATGCATCGGGGCCTTAGACGCTGATGGAATAGGACCCGCCCTTTCATTGGCAGGACCTTTGCCCAGCGGCGATTCGGGTTTCGTATCCAAGCTATCATCAACATGGATAGAAGGTATATCCATAATGATACCTTTCTTCAACGTCGTAATCAATTCAACTCGGCGAACCCAATATTCTTCCACTCCGAGAAATTTGGCCACGTGACCTACAATCCATTCCTCGTAGCTTTGGAACGCCTCATGCTCCAAATGTTGAAGGAGAAGCTCGAAGGCGTACCAGTCGTTGAAATTGGGCACCTTCTGTCTCTGCTCACGGGTCTATGTTCGAAAAAATAGCTTTCACTCATTAAGTGGAATGTTTGTGATCCGCTCGGAGAACCGATCTTGGACTCCACTCTGGTGATCATCCTCCATGTCTTCCCAGCTGTAGGCAGTTGAGAATTGGATCACCCGAGTAGTCCCCAACGTTGAAATAGTCTAAAAAACCTCGTTGGGGTCCACCAAAGACTCATCGTCCTCAACCTCTTCGCTGTCGGAGTCAGCAGATGAGGGGGCGCGATAATATCGTCTCATCGTCCTTACCATGCACTAAGTCTAATACTTGCACCTGCAACTATCTACCTAAGAAAAAATGGCAACTTGTAGGGCAATCTGCAGACATACAAGTTCTTATGGTCTACTGGTCATTAATTCAGTCTTACCACAAGGTTTTACAATGCCACACATGGTACGAATGGTTTTCACCTTGAATGTGTGTCTATAGGCGTACAAAAATGGTGTCGCTGGTGATTAATCTGGCCTCACTATTACGAAACATGTAAATAAAATTTTTGCGCCTATTCCCCATGATGATGATATTCGTTGATCTCCTCACAAAGGGATATCTTCTTTATAACGATTATTGACCTCATTATTCGCTTGGAAAATACGCGGGAGTTAGGCCAATCCAAAATGTTAAATGCAAAACAACCGTACGAAAAGCATTTCGAAAGGATAATACATAAGTTTTCGAAGCACAATTATGAGAAAAGGTAGAGACAAAAGGTAGAATGAAATCGAAGCCTATAATACCCAAAAGTCAATTCAAACATGCAAAACGAGTCGACGCTAAAGATGCGACAAATTTTTGTTTTGTTTCAAGTGCAACACTTCGGGGATTGCTACAAGGATGTGAAAAGTTGCAGAAATATAGAGTTGAACTCTTCTATGATTGCGCCAACCAACAACTAAGCTGAAAGGCTTCGTATAAACCTAAATGAAAAGAGTGGACTATTTTTTAAACGATAAGATAAGGATGGTCATTTATATGGAAATATATCTGGGATTAAGGATTTCTAACCATTATGAAGGGTGGATTTTGAATAGCCATATCTTATGATTGAATACGATTCAGAAAATGTATTTTGGCATATTTAAATTTTATCAAGTTAGTTTTTTGTAAAGCCCTTTTTTTTTTGAATGGATTAAAAATAAAGAATAAACAACTATTTGAACGGCCAAGAGTTCAGCTGCCTTAGTTAGGGTCACTTATTCATTGTATTGTTAAACTTTTATGATTTTTAATATAATTTGAATACTTATACGTACATATCATATTATATGCATGTGTGTATATAAATGTATGTTGTTACTTCTATCTTAGTTTAAGATTTTATTGTTTAGAAGGGTTAGGGTTCTCTACTCTCAACCAACCTATTTCTATGGTTTTTCATCCTATGAGATGATATAACCAAAGTTGTGAAAATAATTGTCACATATTTTTCTCCTACTAATTTTCCTAAAAAAATTTCTATTTGAATATCATTATAAAATTATAGTTTATATTTTTTAATATTTTACACTTTGTACATGTTATTTTTCAATTGAACTAATTTCAAAGAGTGTTGGTAGCTAAAATGCCGATTAAAAATCTTTTCATCTTTGATTATGATATTATATGCATATTTCATCATTGAATTTAGATGGGCATAGATTTTGAAATATCAATCTGAAATCATTTCTTAAGCTTGCTTATTTAGTATTTTTTTAATGTCCTCCCTTATTTTTTAAGAACAATTTGGAAAGGTTGGACGACCTTAAGGTGTTTGTGGTACTGACTTGCCTCAATCATTCTGCTGATCTAAATTAATATACCATGTGGTCTTATATTTTATAATATGAAATATTATAATTATATTTTCTACATAAAATGATTTCTAATATATTCGTTTATCTATTAGTATAGCTAGATCTATATTTGAAGAAACAATTAAATTCAATCTAATAGTAAATAATTTCATCATAATTATTTTATTAAAATATCATTGTAATATATAACAAATGTTCTTTGTACTTTTAATGTGGCTTAATCCTTAAAGGACTATGTGTAAAACGAGGCTCTTTGACATATTTTAAATTAGGTGCATGTCGTGATACTTTTCGGATAGTATAAAAATCATGTCTAATAAAAAAATCCAAATTAATCATAGGAGGTTGGATTAGGCTATTGGATATGTAACAATGAAATATGTAGGCGTGTTGCATAGTGATGTTTGACAAGGAAAAAAAATTCAATATCACCATTTGAGAGCTTGAAAGTTAGGAAATAAAATCATATGCGACGGGTAAGAGAGCTTAAAAGTTAGGAAGAAAAACCATATGCGTTGACACAAAGAGTACGTGTGAACGAGTAAGAGAGTTTGAAAGTTAGGACAAAAAACCATGTGCGTTAACGCACATGGTATGTGGTGCCGACTTAGAGATCTTAAAAGTTAGCACGTAGAACCTTGTATGTTGACGCACATGGTATATGACAACGACTTAGAGTTTTTTGAAAGTTAGGAAAGAGAACCCTGACCGTCAACGCATAAGGTACCTACCAGTGACTTGAAAATGCTTAAAAGTAAAAAAGAAGAAGACCTATTTTATTAATTTGAAACGACGTATATAAGTTTGGAGCAACAAATTTATTCGATATGAGGTTGAAATGCTAAAAATAAACAATATATATGTTGGAATATATATATAGTATGTGAGAGGAACTAAAAAAGATGAAAAAAATAGATTTTTTTAATTTGTAAACCCGAAATCTATGAGGTGGCCAAAAATAATAAATTACGTAGAATATTGAATAGACAAAAATATATAAATTAATTATAATTATAAAAATTAAAATAATTTATAATTTGAATAATTTATAGATTTTATAAATTTTGACAAATCTACCAAACCTAAAAAAATTATATGAACAAACCATGTGCGTCAATGTACAACGCCCACATCACCATTTTCATTGATCCAAATTTTAGGATGTGAACTCTGTGCATTAATGTACAACGTCCATATTACCAGCTCTATTGATCCAAAATCTATGATATGGATTCTGTGCTTTATTTTGCTCGAATAAATATGTAAGAAGGTACCTCACAAAAGCCAAAAATCAAACCGGATCCTTCTCCCATAAACAAACATTATCACCTTGATTGGGACACACTGAAGTGGCAATACCATTAGCAATGCAAACACCTGTTCTACTTATTGCCTACATGCACATCATCCCCGGCTCACATCCCTTTCAAAGAGTCTCAAAAATTTAATGAAAATGAAAATTTTCAAATCTTTAATTCAAATGAAAAATCTTAGATGTTCATTGTGTTCATGTTGTCTTTCTATTCAAAAAACACCTTAGGACCACCTAAATCTGACATCGGACTCTCTAAAAATATATAATATTCTATTCAAATAGAGAATATTCTTTGTACTCTGCAATTCAAAGGGATTTTATAGAGTTTTGATTTTGGAGGCCTAACTTCTAAAAATCATAACTAATTGCCACAAGCTCGGAATCGAACGTGGTAAGTGGCAGCATTTAGATCTTAAAGTTATTTATATTTTATAATATATAAATAATATAATTATTAAAATAATTTCACAAAATAATCAAATTAAATTTTTACATATAATGACGTAACATTTAAAATTGATTTTTTTTCTAGTAATTTTTTATTATTAAAATATATTAAATTATTTCTTCAAATTTAGATCTAGTTATGATGATAAATAATATAATATATAAAAATCTATTTAATATAAAGAATATAATCACAAGACTTAATCATATGTAGGCATTAGATTATATTTCATAATAATTTTCTTATTTTTATTATTTCAGGCTAGCTGGTCTATATTCAAGTATGAATATTTATTGTATGTATATTATTAGAATCGGCTCCATCTGTTGGAATATTCCATATTTTTATCTTTAAATAATAGGCTATTACATGAAGCAGTGTAACAGTTGCGGACGGCATCTCTGTGATAGAACAAAAGACTAAATTGAGGGGATACCTCAAAGAGAGATTAAAATAGACCAAAAGAAGGGGGTTTCTTCACACAAGACTCAGAATAATACTCGAAGTGAGAAACTGGAAGTAATATTGATAACTGGAAGAGTAGGTACAACTGGTGATGAAGAGAGTAAGGGGCAATGGCCATCGACTCTTCATTTATACTAGGCTAAAAGAAATTTCCGGAATAAGGTCCTAGAGACCTTGGGAAACATCCATGAGACCTTCCAAAAGCTTATGGGAGCTTCCGAAAATAATTGAATCCGTATGGAACCTTCGAGAAGCTTGTGAAAGCTTCTGAAAACTACTAGGGCTATACGGAAGCTTGTAGAAGCTTCCGGAAACTAGTGAAAGGTTCTAGAAAACTAGTGAAAACATGTAGAATCTTTTAGAAGTTACCCAAAACTAATAACAACTAAACATATTAACTGTTGGTCTCCAAGAAAGCTCTTGAGAAGCTTTCATGTTACAAGATCGGTATAGGTCTCCCGGAGAATCCGTGAAGTGTGAATGAAGTCCAGTATGACACGGTCGTGACAAACAGAAAGATTATGTAGGATTAACTTTAATATGTGTAAAGCAAGAAAAAAATATTTTTTATTTTAAATTTTTATTCTAGTTTTTTATAACCATATTTTTTTATTCATTTGGTTGAAGATACAAGGCGTTATAGATTTTAAAAATTGGAGTACAACTTAAGGTGTTCATTCAAGCAACGGATGTTGAATTAAATTTTTTGGCTTAATATTAGCTTCGACCTCTGGTGTTATATTTTTTAATGTTTTTAATTTGGAAATATGATTTGATCAAATATTGTATTAGATATTAAATTAACAAAATTCAATATTTTATTTTATTTTAGTATTACCTATATTTGTTAAGTTGATATTATTATTTTAAAATGAAGTATAGACTTAGTTTGATAATATTTACTTATAAAAATTCTATTTTTTTCTTGATCTGAATTGTATGTTGAAATTAAATAAAATATGAATTATTAATATTTTTTTCAAAGTTAAACACAGTTATTAGGTTGTTGGTTTCATTATATGTGTTGGAGTGAGATTGCGGAATGCATACGAGTTTATTTTTTCAGCTCAAATATTTTTCTAGTAGATCTTTTTATTAGCTTATGAAAGATGTACAGCAAGTCCCGATCCGAGTTGTAATGAATTAATTATAGATTTTTGAAATTAAATCTCGTGAAAGAAGATTTTTCCAAAAACCTAAAAATATTAAACAAATGTGGTTAATAAAATGAATATTAGATAAATGAAGGGTGTAGATTGTTTAATATAAGTTGTGCCTAAGACATTCATTAAAAAAAATTTAAATGTCGCACTAACGACAAGTTTTTATACCTAAAATTCACTTTGGATTTTTTATTATAATAATAATAATATAAATAATAATAACAAAATAACAAGATAATTAGATTTCATGATTACCATTAAAATAATGACACTGCAATCCAATGGAACGTCATTTGCCAACGTAGCTATGAGATTCTTGGTCCGTTACACTCATAAAGTATCCTACAGATGGTTGACATATATGAGCCATTCAAACTACTTGTTGTTTGTGTTAAGGTCCACGGTCTATAAAAATAAAAAATTAGTTATTAGGAATAGTTACAAGACATATACATCACCTACATAGATTTCCGCAATGCATTTGGATCAATAGACTGCGCTCGACTCCTCACAATCATGGACGATCTTGGTTTCCCGAAGGATGCAATTGAATTAGTAGGAGACATCTATGCAAACTCCACAACATCATTCCACGAAAGCTATTTCAGCACCATTCCGCCAATACACATTAGTAGAGGTACAATCCAAGAAGATACACTAAGCCCGTATTTTTTCATCATATTCCTCGAACCTCTACTGAGGTGGTTAGAAGTCGGCTCACTTGGCTACCACTTCAACACCTCCAAAAATATATGTACAACCACAACATACGTTGACGACTTGGCCATCCTCACAGAAACATAAAACACCTCCAGCCCCAAATCAACAAACTTCAAAAATTTGCAGAATGGGCACACATGGACCTAAACCTAACAAAATGCGCAATCACATGAAACCCAAATAAAACCAAACTTAAACCTACCATCTTCAAAGCATTCATACAAACACAAAGAATCACATACAAAGCAAAACAATTCCCAATACTAACTCGAAATGAACCATACACATACCTAGGCATACAACTTGTTCCTTCGCTAAAATGGCAAATACAAAAAGACATAACCATGAATAAAGCAAAAGAACAAAATAAACTACTTTTAGCCTCCTCCGCAATAATCCGGCAAAAAGTAAAGATTCTTAATACTGTCATAAAACCAGGTATCGCATATACATACTACGGAGTACCTTTCTCTAAACCAGATACAAGAAAAATAGACAAAATCTTAAGCAAAATTACCAAAAATATATGCAAAATTCCGATAAGTACTGTCGACATATTTACTCACCTCAATACCGAAGACTTTGGCATCAACACCACATCTATACTCCCATATTATGTAACATGCATAGGTAAGCAACTCATCCAAGCCCTCAACGACCCAAGACAACTAGACAAAGTATACCAAGACTCACCAAATATATCGTAACCAAATATGGTGGCTTCCTTAACCTACTAAACCTCACACACCAAGCATGCTCTAGATCCCCCACAGCTAGAACCCTCTTCCTACTTGAAAGAGAATTTGAAATCCACATCGACACCCTAGATAAAACCTTCCCTATCAAACAAACTCTGTTCGAAATACAATGGCGTTCCAACTCACAATATGCCGCTCTCCCTAGTGAAGAAAAACAAAAATCCATACAATACCTCAATAAACTCTACCAATACAACATAACCACAATCCACCCAATCCAAAATCGTGACCAAACTTCAATCATATCCGAAGAAGAATTCAAACAACAATACAAAGCACTCCCTAAAATAATTAAAGAGGCCCTCCAACAAGCCAACATTATTTTTCCCACACAACAAAGGATAGATATCACCCCCCAAAACCAAAACCACACAAACATACCCCATCCAACCATCCAACCAACTACCAACAACACAAACGGAAGCCTTATCCATTCAATCACTAACGAAAGAACCGGGAAGATGAAAGATCAATGGGGAGCCCAAACCATACACCAACAATTCTTGTGCCAATGGCACACACTTGACGGACCCATAGAAAAATGGATCAATGAACAACACATCCTAAACACAGATAACCTAACCTACGAACATAACCTAGCACTAGCCAACAATTTCCGTAGGAACAAATCCAATAGAGACAAACTCAACCAATACCCCAATAATTTCAAATGTGCCTACCAACTCACCAACCTACTAAAATCAAATGTACACACTAGACACCTTACACTCATTAATGCCGGTAACCAACATGACAACCACCAAGACAACACCATCCCACCATGGATACTAAGTTGCATATGCAACTCCACACGATGCGAATGCTTCGCAAAACTAAGACCGGACATCGTTTACATACAAGGCGCGGCATATAAACAAAAAGGTCCACTAATACCTACATCAGACCTAACCATCCAAATTATTGAATTCACCTTTACGCATGATAGATTCCTTGACCAAGCCATACAAACAAAAGAAGACAAATACAACTCATTAGTAGCCGCAATAAGAGCACAAGGCTGGAATATTAGACCCCTCATAGTTATCACCGCAGGGGTCAGGGGAGCCATTCACACAAGAAGCACAGAACTCCTTGAGAACATAAATATTCCCACATCACTTATAAAAAAACAATGAAAACCATCCACCAAATAGCCATCAAATACCTCACATACTTAGTACTTAATAAGAGAAAACTCGACAATAAACAAGAACCAATACTCCCGCCCACATAGTAAATAGGTATCAATTTAATGTATTTTACTCCATTCCATCTGATTTATTTTTACAAACAAAAGCCCACCCACTGCAAGGTAGGCAGTAAACCCCACCCTGCACCAAGAGGATTCTTGAGCATGGTAGGGCCAACTGGCTCAAATTCACGTCGGATTGCCCGACGTTACATTTTATTTTTATTTTATTTAGGAATAGTCAATATATAGGTGGCTACTAGATTTTGGGAAATCTGCTTATGAATGCGAGTAGTGTATAAGACGGGTATTAGGTCTGTACCAATCGGGGTTCGAAATATGGGTGGTTGTATTGACTGGTGATGTTCTAATTGAGCTAGTATGAAAGTAGAAAATAATATATAAGCATATACAAATAAAAAATTCTACGCATATGTACGTAGAACCTTTTTAATTATTTTTTACATGTTTAGAGGCATTTTACTATTTATCCGCCGTGAATTAACTGAACCGCTCACGGTTTGGATTAAGGTTCGCAGTTAAATTAGAAAAAATTAGTGGTTAGAAATTAGATAAAAATTAACTAATTCGTATTAAAACAATTAGACAAAGGATGAAGAAACGAACAAACGATGAAGATGTAAGCGTAAGACGGCGACAAACGGATGAAGGCCTTTGGATCAAATGGTTAGCAAACAAAGACCATTGGATCTAAGGTTTAGAAAAGATTGGCTAGGGTGGTATCGACAGTAGATGCCAACCGTTAGATGTAGATTTGACTAGATCTACGGTCGGTAAGGTTCTATGGTTGGAAAGGATAGTCCCACGAAGAGGAGGGCAGAGTCTCACTTCTCTCTCTCTCAATCTCGTGGTTAAAACTATCTCATTTTCTTCCCTCTTCATATAGATAGATGCAAAGAGTTTGTAGAATGATGGAAATAGAAATGTTGGACAAAAAAAATTATGAACCCTATGAATGTTGAATAAAAGAGTTTTTGAACCATATTAAGGAATTGTATATTACCTAGTTGCATTGTCTTTCGATATCCTAAATTTATGGTTCTCTAAGTTTTGTTACCTCACCCCTCGTTTCATTAGTTTTTGCATTAGTTTTATGCATTAGGATTTGCATTAGGTTCTGCATTAATTTCCTGCATTAGGTTCTGGTTGTTGAGCGTTTTGCGGCATTTGAGGCTTAGAGGTATGATGTAAAGATAGAAGTTAGTAGTTAGATATAGAGTTAGTAGTTAGTGACAAAGTGAGGGATTAAGTGAGGAATTCTAGTTTTAGTCTTGATTTGATTGTTAACTTGGAGGGTGATAAAAGATTACCCATCCAAATACTATTCCTCAGATATGTGGTTTAACCCTTAAATACCCATATTACTCTGTCCATCCAACCAAGGGTGGCCGGTGGAGAATTTCGTGAAAGTAGGTGCCTTAAGCAAACCTCCCACTGTGGTAGCGATGGGTGAATTATAAATGAAGCTAGGATATTTTAGGATTGGATGAAAAGTGGTACGGTATGGGATGAATTAATGGATTTAGAATATATTTAATGAGATTCATTCGGATGAAGATTAGACATGGATAAATATCACGCACGGATGAATGGAATGAAATTAAACAATTATAGGAATTAGAAAGTCATTGCTTGGAGGCACTAGAGTAGTCCACCCATCCGCCCAATCTTATAAGTTGTTACTTCACTTGGAGTGACCACAACATGACAACCTTCACTAAATGATTTCTTTTTCCAAGAGATGGCCTCTCAAAAAATTTGAGATGCTCTCAGATCAAATTTTGATTACTTATTAATTACCTCATTTATAAGGTACTTGGCCCTATGTTGGGAATCTCCAATTCCACATACAATTATACCCACTGGATCATATCAAGGATAACCTCATCCAATTATCACTTGTGAATCACCAATTACAATATCTTTTGTGGAGTTCTTTCAAATTGAAATTGTTGACTTCATGAAGGTTTTTGAACGCTATAACCATGTGGATGTGGTCTACAAACAATCATCCACAACTTTGTATAAAGGTGGAATCTTTAAATCAAAAACTCAAAATTGTAAGTCAATATATGAAATGAAAAACTACTTGAACGTTAAGGGGTTAATATCGTAGAAAGTGGGCTAATCGAAAAAAAAAACCCATATAAAACTAGTCTAACTTATCTTAGGTGTTGACTAAGTTGCAAGATTAATCACGGTGAGTTGTTACTATCCTAGTCTGTACTTTCATCCAATTATATCATCTAAAAATATCATCCACGCGTTTGCATCCAGATCTCTTTTAAAAACTTTGGTTGAAGCTCGACGACGAATCGTTGGCGATCTCTGTTACGATCGAAATCTAAGAAGCGTCGCAATGTGCACTCAGATTTTTGGAAATAGATTTGATGCACAAGACCTCGATTTCTGTTTCCTTCATTGCCATGGCGACATGGCGGAGTGACTTATCAATCGGAGCAGCCGCGATGAAGAACGTGTTGATCACCTTCCAATGTGCCCACGAAATCGGGAAAATTCGAACCGGCTCCACAAGCGCGCATTCGAGTATGCATTCAAGAAAATATTTGGTGTGTACGGCACCGTGGAGGCTGTTCTGGTGGATGATTTTGGAATTATATCCAATTTCTTGTGCATTTGTTGCGGTTCTTGTGATTGAGCTCTCTCGTTAGGGTTTTTCAAGTAATGTATGCGGGCCTTACTTGGTTACTTTTCTGGATCAGAAAACCTATTTTTGAGTGGTGTGTGGTTATGTGTGGATCTAAGAAAAGACACGTGCTTAAAACTGATTGAACTACATGCTCAAAATTTGTGAACCACTCTGGGCTCATTAGCGGACGTAATTTAGGGGGCCGTAATTTAGGGGGCCTATATGACCATGTATGACCATTTAATGAGCTCGAGAGTCTTCACTTTGAATATGAATAATGTAATCGAAAGTTCTGAGGAAAATGGTCATGGACGTGATTTGGAATTGGCAATCATCTCGCACCAATTGTGTGACGAGAAGTGGACTTAAACAGACATTTCTAGCTCTGCACCCAGTTCTTGTAGGATAATAAACGCATCACGATTAATGCAAGATCATTTGCAAATCCAAATTGTGCCCATAGCCATTTTTCACATAATTTTTATAGCTCATATGAATATCTTATCCATTATCAAAGTGAAAACTCTCCCTCATCAAATGATCATATAGGACCCCCACAATTAAGTTGACTATTGAGCTTAGAGTGGTTAACGAGTTTGCCTATATAGTCCAATCTCTTTTAAACACATGTTTTTTTACGTTGTTCTTAGATACACATGTCTTTTTGGTGTCTGTTCTTAGATCCACACCCAACCACACACCACTCAAGACGAGTAACTGATTTAAGCCTACTTACCTTATAGTGTAGTCTCTGTAGGTGATGAATTTTTGTGTATACGGATATGCTGATGATAGAAAGAAGAATGTGTCACTGAATTTTCTGGATGTGCATCGGGTTGGGAGGGGCTAGGGTGAATCTGAATTACTGTGCTTTTATATATAATGAGTTTTTTAAAAGTTGTGTGGTGTTGTTTTGTGTGTCTTCATGGCAAGACAGATCACATGATCATCCTTGATTGCCTGGAGTACTATGGCATTCCATGTGCAGTAAGTGATCCTCGTCTCACCTTTAGAGTTGGATCAGTTTTTTTGATATGTATGCAATATGATCCCGTAGAGCTATTGTGGTGTAAATATATTTTGGAACATTGACAACTTTCGGTTTGGCTGCCACCGAAGTAATACTTGCTCTAAGGAGTGCAAGTTGCTAAGCCTAGATTGAAAGAGGTCATGGACAACATGGTGTACTGCGAGGAAAACCGGAGAGATGTTAAGCAAGGTTTGGAGCTTCTTCCTGGAGTGCTGGCCTTGCTGCAATATTTATCATGTCGAGATGATATTGTTTTCAGCTTGGTAAGCCTTCTGGTGCATACATCCTTGTTAACTGTCCATATGGCAGGCAAAACAATATTTGATCCATGAAAGACAAGATGTGTATTATCAGCATGTACACTAGAACAGAAGGGTTGCAGGTGACAGGGAACTTGGAAGAGATAACCTGGATCAAGATGGAGGGGCTCGGGATTTGCCAGTTTTTTACAAAGCCCAACTTTGGAGGGTCAGTCTTGAGGATTCTTATTTGTATATCATTGACAAATAAATTTCAATGTTGACTGAAAATCTCATCCTTCTCCAACCTGTGGAGACAGATTGCAAAACATCTTGTGAGAGTTCCCAGCAGGTCTTGTACAAAGAGATCAGCACCGACCCTAACAATTAGAAACTTCAGGGGAAACCACTTTTTGTGAATCTATTTTCCCTAGAATCATCAGGCAGAAGCAGGTTTAAGGGACTGGTTAGAGTCATGTCTGGAACAGTTTATTATAATAAGAAGTCAGGGGATCACCTCAATCAGCTCCTTCTCTGCCACTGCAATCAAGTAAGGCATGTTTGGCATGGTGATGTCTTTCAGTTTAACTTCTTCGTCAATACTTAAATTATTAAATCGTCCTTGTACATTATATATATACTTCACCTTCTCGACATGTGCCTGGTGTAATTAATGCAATAGGACATGGTCGGGTATTGATGTTGGTTATAATTTAAGAAGTGACAGCTGCCAAAGAATTCGATGCAAAGTTAGAGCAAAGATTTGATGCAAAATCTCGCAGACCAGACATTGAGATTGTTGGCATGTGCAGTTTTGGGAGTGACCATACTGACTGAGAGGAGATTGTGAATTTGGCAACAAGTTGAGCGACCAAATGTTTTCCTGGTGGCTTCAGATTGTGTGCCCACATTGGTGACACAGTGTGTCCTACCCAGTTAGTCACAAGTTTCCAAGATTACCATGAGGTCTTCTGTTTGATAGTATTATCTTGAGCCAACTATTTTCAGGTCCACGTTCAATTGAAGCATAATCCAGGAGTTTTTAAGCAAGCTTCTAAAAATCTTTTCCATCAGGGTCTTGTGAGGTAGAATGTACACCAGAAGTTGTGGCAGAATCACCACACTTATCATCAGTTTTTGTGTTATGGCGAGGATATGGGATGGATTCTTGCCCTTTAATAATAAGCCCTACAAAGTTGATAATAGGCCAGGGTGTTGTGAGTGACACCTAGTGGCTGAACCTCTTTTGTTACCTTAATAGTTAGTTTAGGAGTGCAAGGCTTTGATGGTCCTCAAAGGTGTGGAACTAATCCTTTGACTAATCTTCAGCATAACCTGCACAACTGAGGAGGTGTATGGTGTATTCTGCTTGACATGATCTATGAGAAAATGTCCCCCCAGATCTTATATTGTATGCTGACAAAGCCAGGGAATTGCCCTCATTATGTTTACGGCAGATATACGAGTGGCTCATCATGTCCAGGCTCTTGCAATCGGGGTGTGCACAGGAGCCTTTTCACGATGTGAGTTGGAACATGCAGGTGCAAGTTTAAAAAGAATTTCAGCTGAAGGTTTGAGGAGGCATTGACATTTCCACTGTAGTTCTTGACGACCTCACGGACATGCGGGCCTTCTTCTGAGCCTCTGCTAACAGGTACAGACTTCAATCTATTGTTGAATGTGGTTCTGGGCAACTGAAACATTGAATATTTAACCTCCACTTTCCATTTCTCCCCATCGTTACAAACCCCTATACATTGTTGTCAGCTTGATTGTGGAAATGTTAATGGGGAGGAATGAGCACCTCATGGACATAAGACTTGACAAGTAGGATGTTGGCCAACACCCCACACCAATTTTTTGAGTATGAATACTTTTACATCAATGAGGCCAGCCAAAACTAACATCATTGTGTGCAGTAATTATCTAATGATAATTTCAATGAACTGGAAGTTGCACTTGCTTATCACCCGCATTGATACCTAATGACACGGCCACCTCACATCCAACCCAGACGAACATCCTTCCTGGAGTTTGATGACAAGTATGAATGTTGATATCACAGGCAGATGATACACCAAGCAGTTATATATTCTCAGCCTTGATCTTTGACACAAATCTGGAATCCTCCTGGTTCATGGGAAACAAATCTCTGACATATCTCATCCAAATTACCTAAGATCTGGGAATTGCCAGCCCAAGTACCCTGAATTTCAAGGACTGGATCAGTGTGAGGATCTCTTCTCGTCAGAATCAGTGCTATGAAATTATATTTGATTGTGCACTAATAGATTGTGGTGGATGATTTACCAGACAAAAACTTGTAGCACCAGGAAAGCTCCCTCTGCGATGGCCAAGGTATAGCATATCATGTTCAAATGAGTCTGCTTTGGCTATCAGGCTGTGTGCCACACTTGAAGCCTGAGCAAGTGATGCGAGTTGGAATCGCAAAGTCCATAGGTATATAAGTTTCCTGAATCTACAAGCTACACTTTTTCAAGTCATCCTAGGAACTTATGGCTTTGTGAGAGCGCCCATCACATCTCCAGATGGATGCAGCCTCCAATTAAACTGAGGGAGGTACTATGAACGGCAATGATCCTGGTGCCTTAGTGCAAATTCCCAGGGTAAGTTTCGACTCCAACAGCCATGGATTAAAGGCCAATTGGACACGCTCTATATGGCAAGGCTTATGATTTTCAAAACGAAACACCCAAAAGACATGTGTTACGATGAGAATGGACTACAAGCTCAAAATGTATGTAGATGCCATTCTACTTGGTTCAGTAGGTAACACAACTGGGAGAGACAAACTAAGTTATATACACCTTGACCTCTTACACTTCGCATCTCAACTCTGATTCTGAAACTTGAAAGGACAACTGCCAACCAACCGGATACTTTATTTACATTCTGATTGAACGGCTCAAATTTGCCAGTGCCCATGGCAACCCAAATCATCCTACATTATGGAGAAGAACCCAAAGCGGCCCAAGAAACCAAAAACAAAAAACAACGAGCGTACAACAAAAGTTGCACTTTCGCGCAAGTGAAAAAGCAATGGAGACGCCGGGTATCGATCCCGGTACCTCTCGCATGCAAAGCGAGCGCTCTTCCATTTGAGCTACACCCCCTGACATGCTTTTCATGCGAAATCAGAAATATATATAGAATAATAAATTGGGAGAATCGACCACTACTGTAGTTACAGATGAACTGGTTGAGGTTAAGACTTCAGGAAAATTACCCACCTTTTTAGTGGATTCTATACAATATTCCTCAAACTAATACAGAAGAACTGAAAGATCACAATATGTAACCAGTTGGACTTGGAAACACTAGCATCGTGATAGATTATGCCCAAAAATCTCCACGGACACTACACTAAATATGATATTTAGTGCCACATGTTATTTTATGTCACTATGGTTACTTGTCGGATGATACTTCTTGTGAAGAAGTGAACAAATATTGTCATGGATGATGGATGAGTTCATGCATTGGCCAAAACCCTACCTTCTCTCGTGAGCAACTTGTGATGAAATATTGCCATGGATGATTGAAATTTGGATGAAAATTTACTTGGTAAGTAACAGTGATTGCTACACTGTAAATCTGTAATCCCCCAAAATATTTACAAGGAATGGCAAATAATGTTGGGTTAACATTTAGTGTTGCTGACAATATACTGCGGTTTCCAATTAGTATTGAGCAAGACAATTAGAATTGGTGACACTAAATATCATATTTAGTGTAGTTTCCAATCCAAATGCGTCACTGCGAAGGATGCTTAGAAGTTTATGAAGTGATACCACCTATGTAGATGAGTGCCTTTATGAAGGGCTTGGGATTTGTGGCGTTTGTGGAAACTTATCCATCATGGGTGAAGGGGCTCTAGCATATACAAGTCCGCTATAAGGTTGAGTGTCGATTCATTCCAACTAGACTCCGCTATATTATTGGGGTCTTTGATGCTACTTTTGGAGTCAAATCATCTTAAAATAATCATTTACAAGCTATGATATTTTATCACATCGTTTTCAATTACGCAATGGATGAGTTTACACAAACACCACAAATCCCTAGACTTTATGAAGGCGGGGGAGGGGGGCACAAAAATGCTAGTTTTGAAACAAAGTTCGGTGGGCCAAGGTAAAAAGAAGTTTAGCCTTAACATGCACCTAACCTTGAGGAGCTCAGTTTTGAGGGCAATCCCCCCCCCTTTTTTTGTTAGAAATGTCCCTGTTCATTATTGATCAGAAACGGAGATTTAAGCCTTACAAAACTATTGGCTTGGATCAGAGTTGTGAATAGACGATTATACCCAATAAAAGAGGGACCAACTTTGAAACCAAACTCCCAAAGGTTTAAGCACATGCAGAGGCTGAAGTTATCTACCTTGGCTTACTGAAGTCGGTTTCTAAACCGATGTTTTCGAACACGTGTCGCCTCCCCACATGGCATCTCCCGACCTCCTATTATATATGAGGATAGATAGAATAATGGTCAGCCATCGATCCCGATCACTGGTCAGGTTTCCTCCATTTTCTCTTAGCAATTGTAAAATGTACGGTAATCAACCATATGAATACGTTTCTAAGATAGTCCTATCTTTTTTTAGGCTTTGGACTTTTTGGAGTATGATAGTGGAGGCTCATTACTTCATGAAAGCATAATGTTTGCACTCATGTGGAGGCCACACACACATTTGAGAACGCCAATTTGGAAACAAAGTTTAGTGGGCCAAGGTAAAAGAGGAGTTCTAGCCTTGACATGTGCCTAACCCTGAGGAGCTTGGTTTCGAGGTTGGTCCCTCTTTTATTGGGTAGAAGAGTCCATTTTCAACTCTGATTGGAAACGGAGGTTTTAGGCCTACAAAAGTGTTGTCTTGAATCGAAGTTGAAAATGGAAGCTTTTGCCCAATAAGGGAGGGACCGACCTTAAAACCAAACTCCTCAAGGTTAGGCACATGTCAAGTTGGCCGAACTCCACTTTGGAAAAGGTGGGAGGGTGGGGGGGGGGTTTGAGAGATGGATGCTCAATGGCTTATGATGAAGTGAAAAGCATGTCATGAAATGATTTGCATCATCCTTGGATATACATGGTTTTCAAAAACAAGCATTAGATGTAAACATAAGACTAGGATTCCTCCATAGCAATGTGTGCACTAATATATGTAAATTAGGTCGCCTTCGTGAATAGGTCGCCTCTTTACCCATGCAGATTACTTTGGGTCAAGATCAGAGAACATAAAATTTATAACTTTTTATTTACTTATCCGTATAACCACCATTAAAAAAGTATTCCATAATTGTAGTAGTAAATATTCAAAATAGTGTGGAATGTCAATATACAATGACTCACAAAAGTACTTGGCCACTACTTGTGAATCCATTTGGCATGCAATTGTAGAGAGAGGTTAATGAAGCCGCCTCCCAAATTAATTAGGGTTAATCAACATCATTTAATGCAATATTAGGTGGCTTCCTTTGGGTAATCCAAGTGGTACATTTTTGTGGGAGTGGTTCAAATAATCTCAAGGGTGGCCAACTACATATGTTGACAATAGTGACTTCTTCTTCCACTTGTGTTTCCATTGAGTGTATAGATCTTTGAGAGCTTCCAATAGTCTTAAGTTGAGATTCTTCACATTTCTAGCGGTCACAATGAAGAAAACAAGTTTTCATGAGCATTCCCAAGTCATAGCATTGAGTGAGCAAGGATCTTCACAATGTTTCATAGCCAGCCATCTTCACATTCCTCGTAGCACAGTTGGCCACATTCTAGTTCGGTTCAGAGAAAATGGGGAGGTGTCTGATCATTTGGGATGAGAGGCTTGCTATGAGGACTCTCAATCAGCCGAAATTAGGGACTGCGGCAGCTGTAGGTCGTAGTTTGAGAGCTCAAGGTCTTTGTTTGTCTGATGAGACTGTCCGTAGAAGTTTTCGGAGGCAAGGGCTTGGTGCTAGAGTGAAGAGGAAGAAACCATTGTTGACAAAGAGGCATAGGCAGAAGCGTTTATAGTGGGTGAAGGTTTCACAGGACTGTGATGTAGAAAACTGGAGTCATGTCATTTGGTCAGATGAGTCTAAGTTCAATATTTTTGGTTTAAATGGCCGTCAATGGTGTTGGAGAAATCCTACATAGCCTCTTCATGATTGTCATGTGCAACATACGGTTAAACATGGTGGAGGTAGCATCATGGTATGGGGATGCATGAGTTGGGCAGGTGTAGGAAACCTTCACCGCATTGATGGCATTATGAATTCGCAAGTTTATCTTGACATTTTACATTCGCAATTGTTGGGTACTATTGAGAGACAAGGTCTTGATGAGGCAGAAGTGATTTTTCAGCATGATAACGACCCGAAGCATACATCTGGTCTTCTGCAATGATGGCTAGGTCAACATGATTTCTCTGTGATGGAGTGGCCACCACAATCTCCCGACCTAAATCCTATCGAACACTTGTGGAATGAAGTAGATAGATGCTTACGATTGTTTGGTGATTCACCCAAAAGTAGAGATGACTTGTGGGAGAAGATCCAGGTTGTTTGGCAAAACATCAATTGAAGTAGAATTTGTGCAGAAGCTAATCCGCACAATGCCAACAACGGTGGTTGATCTTCTTGCAGCTAAGGGTGGATACACACGTTGGTAGACATGTAGTTGTTGTACATATGTAGCATTTGCTACTTACTAGCTTTTCATTTCGAGTTTTCTTTGTGTTATCATGATTTCCTACTTAATCAACATAAGTTCTTGGCCATGCTTTTTGCATACTTCATTCAATTTCTTTTTACCATTTCGATTTTTTTTTCACAAATTTTTGATAACATGTTCTTGACAACTTGTATGGTATCTATGACAAATCTTGCTTATTATTTCTCACTAGTCTAAGAGCTTTTGTCCAATTTTCATGATCACAGGTAGCGGCCAAGTACTTTTGTGAGTCATTGTATTAGTGTGGGAAACATAATTGCAGATATTTGTGTGGCTTTACGAAAAGAATTATAAACTTACAGAATGGTGGTTGAGAGTTCCTATAGAGGTTGCGATCTTGTATGAACAATGACCCTAGATGGATTTGCTAGTGGGCTTATGTGTATTCGGTTGATTTCAAAATGTTGGAAGTAACTAGTGTTGGACTTGTATCGTTTTTTTTATACCATATGAGTATCTATAATGAGGATTTCACGCTTTTGATACCAATATGGTGTGGGTATTTGACAGTATTTATGTTTTTGATACTGTTTGGGTCTATATATCATGCAAGAACTTAGGTAAAATTACCCTAGTATCAATACAGTTTAAAATGGTGTTGACCCAAATAATAACTTGGGTATTACAAAGATTTTCTCACCTTGACATACCCACCAAATATTCAATATTTGACTAGTATTACAATTTTGATACCCATGGGTAGGTTCTTTGATACCATTATTGATGTTGATTATTGACACCATGCATTCACCTATATATTGGTCCAACATTGGAAGTAACCTTCAAGGCTTATATACTCAATTTCCTAAAACAAAAGTGTTCCACCTCTCTACACCGTTTGTGGTATTTAGTGTCACTTACTAATTGGAGTTATGTTGTGCTATAACTCCTTAATATGGATCTCATACTATACTTAAAAAGGTCAAATTGGTTGTTTAAACACTACATAACATCAACATTTTTATTTTATAAAATATTACTCAAACAATAAAATGTTATAGCAATGCATAATTCCGAATAGTAAGTGGCACTAAACACCATAAACGGTGTAGTGGGAGGCAATCCATCGCCAATAATGCTCTCCAATTCATAGTTTCAACAATTCACTTAAGGGCCTTAATTTTAGGCAATTATCCAACTACATTGATTATTCCATTTAGTGCGTCATGTACTCATTCCCGAGACACTCATTATTTTGTCAAATCTCAAAATTATTGAGGACTGCATTTTTTACTAAGTGATAATAAATTAATGAATACATGCTCATTTACTATACCTTTCAAAAAAAATAGTGCATGTTCTAAGGTGTTTGTAGGGTAGCTGGTTTGTTTTGGTGAGCTCAAAGAAGGTTCTCCTTCTTTTCAATCGATGTCACTCACTCCTGAGGCATCTCCTAACACTAAGAAATTGAAGAGGGCTTGTATTAAGAATCTCCGACACTTTGGGCTCCCGAAACCCTAAATCTTCTGGTGGCACTAATTTCATAGCACACTATTAACCCACCCTCACTAAATGGTGTAGCCATTTGCGTGCTTTGAAAGGCTCAACATGTCCATTCGCGGTTAATATGCCTTATGTCCTAAATAATCGTGGTGAGCACCGAATGAGTCCTCAAAGATTGCAATTCATATACGTTATTCTTCTTTTACTCTTCTTTCTTCTAGCTTTACAACGTTTTATGGCTACGCTCACTATACTCTTTTGGATTTCAAGTGTTTGTAAACCTTAGCCACTTGAATTTTGGAATTCCTAGTGAAACTCATCACAAAGGCAGTGGGTGTAAAACTCTCTAAGACTTATAGGTGGATGGGTGAATTTACCGAAGCAATTTCTAGAAGTGAAATAGAAGAGTGTAGTCTTATCCATTCCATGGCCGATATACCTTGGGTTTGTCCTCAAGTGATGAGGAATTTGGTGTATACAATTGTTTGGATGTTTTAATTGAATGGATGAGAGGTGAGCTCGTATGCAACAATCCTCTCTTGTCCTTCTTCTACATTTCCAAGATAATTGTCTAATTTCTATACATTCTATATCGTTTTATGTATTTAGTGTTACCGGCCTAACAATGTCACTTACCCTATGATGAGGCATATCCATATGTTACACTAATGGTCAACAACCTAACAATGAGTGTAACCACATACACTTGGCATCAATATGTTCAAAATTAATATGAGGCCTATGCCTAAGGCTAGCAGTTTTTTTGTAAATCACTTGCATTGACAAATATTGTCATGTTGAGAATTAGGAGATGTGATATTGCCAAGATTCTAGGCAATATAGTGTAACCCTTCACAAATTATGTACATGACACTAATAGTTGGTTTACGTTATGATTTGGGTCCGAGAAACTTGGGGTCCACAACACTTCTTAATAATGAGCCTTCCTTCTGGACTCAAGATTGGACCCCCGGTCTTGAAAATTAGTTTCTCAAACTAGGAGGAGCGTTTTCTTGAGTTGCAACTGAAAAGAAATTATGGGAACGTCATGCCACATCATCACCACTTCATTTTTTTTTAACATTTAGACTCGGACCCTAGTGCAAACTCTTAAGGGATGTTGTTTCATGAGTAGTCTCATGTGAGGGTTACTCACGTTTGGGTGATTCTATTTCCGTGGAGTAGGTCCCTACGACCAAGTTTTTTTTAATTTCATGGGCAAGTTAAGAAAAAAAATCCTTCAAGCCTTAGGCAATTAAATATTTTACAGGTTGCCCAAATTGCCCGGATTGCATGGGGACAAGATTAAACTTTAGGTGCAATACTTCACAAGTCTAACTTCTACACTGATATGTGGAATTGGGTTGCCTTTGCAAATATTGCTTATTTACCCATGGAAATTGCCTTGGTTAAAACTATATTGCAAAAAAAATTCTCTTCAAGTAAATTATTAATAATGTATTAAAATATTAAATGACCATCAACTAGCTAACCCTTTTCATTGGGATGTGTCATTTCTTTAATAGCCATATTTATCCAAAACAAAGCCCATGTCCAATGATGATAAGCATGTTCAATGTACAACCAAAACATAAATTAAATAAAAATTAAGATTATTTTATTCCAAGGAGATACCAATTTATTCCAATAGGTCACTAATGACAAGAATGATTTGAACCCTTTGAAGTTATTCTGCCACAATTTGGATATGGTGAATGCATCATAGTTTCTATGCAAAGTGTGGTTTCTAGCAACAACTTGCAATTGCAAATTTAATTTTACTTGTGCAATTTATGTGATTATTTAAATATCTTCTCTTCCTATATTTATATTTATTTTGTGAATATGTACAATTTTTCATTAATTTTTCATATTGACACTCAATTACTTGCAATTCCCTGAAAGTAGATAACATTACAACAAATTTTTCTCCCAAATATTAATACACGATGCAACATGCATACAAGTGCAAAAGTCTAAATGAAATGAGATTTGTGGATGCCGAAAATAAATGAGTGTTTGACAGGTGGTTGGTAGAGGCATCTAGGTTGGGGGAGATATGCAAACATGGTCCGAAAATCTTAAGAATGTGAATTTTAAGAGTCCATATGGTTACTAAAGAGTATGCAACAACAAAATGATTGGCCACCTCCAACCAACTGTTGTTGGCCCTCCTCCCAAGTCAAACCTCAACCCTTCAAAGCAATCCACAACATGTCGTCAACTGAATTTGCCCCATGGCATTGCTGTCAGTTTTTGAAAATTCTTTGATCATGCATGAACAACATAACATTATTCAGATCCATATCAGCGTTCTGTGGGACTGACAGTATTATGCGGAATATTCCCTTATGTTCCCACATTCATATTGAATGTGGGAACATAAGGGAATATTCCACAGAATACTGTCAGTCCCACAGAACGCTGATATGGATCTGAATAATGTTATGAAGTGCTAAAATTGGAATAACATTGGAAAGAAATTGATGTCTATTAACCAAGGTGTATGTTTGAATCATGGAGGCATGACGCAAATTTGGTGAGGTCAAATGAATTTTGAGGGGGCTTGTGGCCTCTTGCCTTCATAAAAGGGCATGGGTAATATGTATGGCTTTAGAGAAAAGAAACAATTCTAAATCACATCCTAAATTTCCTCAACATATCATCCAAGTCGTATCACAACCCCACCCACCACTAAATCAATCAGAGCCTTAGAGGTCCCAAATCTTTGTTGACATATTTTTGGCAATAGTTGCTTCCGATTTGCAAAATTCATAGGGCAGAGTCAGAGGTCAACAAACACATGCACATGCCCAAAAATGTCTACAAAAATAAGCAAGTGGAAGGGGGGGTAGACTCATCATTGAAAACCTACATGATGTGTGTGGGTCACTATGAAATCTAACCTCCTCCTACATACGAGAAGTTTACAAAGAAAAACAATTGTATACATACTAACCGCATGCTAGAAAATGGACTCATTCTTTTATACTAGACTTTTCAATTTTAATGTGATAAATGCCTCCACTACATGTTACAAATATAAATATGAAATAAATAGGCCTTCATTACATATAGATCCCACTTTCACTTTCCAATGAGAGTGTCATTGAAGTTTTTTTTATCCATAGCATGTACCTCAACGATTGCATGAAACAAACAAAGACAAGACCACAATAACTTAGGCACACTCTAAAGGGCAAAACTCAAGGAAGCCCATGAGTGCTCCAAGAGCCTCCGGTTTATAAACCTAGAAGCCAAATGCAAACCCAATCAAGAATGGAGAGTATAGTCATTGAGGACTATTACCATATGATAACAATGGATGAAAATGTGAATTGGATGAAACTAATACATTATATACACAGTTATAGGGATTAGCATACATAATATACATAAGGGAGATGAATTATTTTTCTCTAGTTTGTACATTTAAGTAGGCTATTAAGAATTTTGAAGTAAAGGTAGATGTACAAAAGGGGGCCCTAAGGTTCAAAATACATTTAAATGTATGGAACAAAACCAATTGCAAAAATTCCAATCATATGTAACAAAGTATTTTTTTTAAATATATAGAGATTTTTTCTAATTTAATATAGGGTTAATGGATGTCCCCAAACATAGCATGTAATGTTCCATGAAATGTTCTCACTTTTGGCTTTGTAGTAAGAGTATTAAACATTATTGAGGAGTCATTTTAAATTTTTTAATGAATCATTGTATGTTGTAAATGTGATGTGGCATGATCATACTTTGTCAAAGTGGAACCTAGGATTTCTCAACACTATAGGAGAACAAAGTTATGCCTTGCATGTTGGAATCTACTACCATTCGATTGTCATGGCTATGTATACATGTTTTTCTTTTTGTTCAGGTAAATACTAATGTTTTGCTACCTTGCCATTGATGTGTCTTTAGTTTATAAATTAATTATAAAAAAGTTAAGTTGTGATCAAACTTTTCTCAACCTTTGTAAGAACGTTGCATGCTAGAAAAAACAAAAGGCCCATATTTTATGAATAATCTATGGTACTCATCGACCATCACTCATACCAACATTGGTGTACAATGTTTATGTCCAAATTTTTTTGGGGATCATAGTGGATTGTTAATTTGAATATGAGGCTAGGAGGGGACCCCAAAAACCTTGGTTGCCAGCAACCATACATTTTGGCCTTCCTTCCCAATGATGGAAGCGACCCTCAACCACTAACAACGATGGTTTATGGCGTTTTGGTTCAATGTTTTTGACAGTCTTTGTGGATTGTTAATTTGGATATGAGGCTCAGAAGAGATTCCAAAAACCATGACCACCGCCGGCTATACATTTTGGCTTTCCTTCCCAACATTGGAAGCAACCCTCAACAGCTAGCAATGGTTTATGGCATTTTAGTCCCGGCTTTTTTGGGGTCTTGATGGATTGTTAATATGAATATGAGGCTAGGAAGGGAACTCGAAAACCATGGCTGCCGCCGGCCATACATTTTGGACTTCCTTCCCATTGTTGGATTCGGCCTTTAGCACTACCAAAGATGGTTTATGGCGTTTTGGTTCAATTTTTTTGGGTGTCTTGGTGGATTGTTTATTTGAATATGAGGCTAGAGAGAAACCCCAAAAACCATGGCCGCTAGCGGCCATACATTCTGGCCTTCCTTCCCAACGTTGGAAGCGGCCTTCAACAATTAGCAATGGTTTATGGCATTTTGGTCCAAACCTTTTTGGGGTCTTGGTGGATTGTTAATATGAATGAGGCTGGGAGGGACCCAAATCACCATGGCCACTGGTGGCCATGCATTTTGGCATTCCTTCCCAATGCTGGAAGCGGCCCTCAACCAACGATGGTTTGTGGTGTTTTGGTCCAAAACATTTTGGAGCCTTGGTGGATTGTTGAGTTGAATATGAGGCTGGGAGGGGACCCAAATTACCATGGCCACCAACAGCCATACATTTTGGCCTTCCTTTCCAACATTGGAAGCATCGTTCAACACCGCCAACGTTGGTTTATGGTGTTTAGGTCTAACATTTTTGGGGGTTTTTGTGGCTTTAGGCATTGAACATGATTCTAGGATGGGACCCAAAAAACCATGGCCACCAACAACCATACATTTGTGCCTTTCCTCCCAACATTGTAAACGGCCCTCAACATTGCCAACATTGGTTTATGGGGTTTTGGTGCAAATGATTTTGGGTAAAAGTGGATTTCAATTTTAATACGAGGGATCTTTTTCTTTTTCTTTTTCAAATTTTTACTCCTTGTGATGATATGTTTTCTTTTTACAAACTTTTCACCTTCGAAATGTTGAGTGGATTAATTTATATTTCTTTTCATATGTGTTTCATGAATCTATGTCTTGGATGCTCATTGAATTGGGCTGGAGGTAAGGCCATGCATTGGGAGGGAAGGAACAATGTCATGGTTCATGGTAGCTATACAAAATATCCCCCATCCCAAAGGGTTTCATATGACAATAGACGGAGGTAGGAGATTCAAGATTGGTGGGTGAGGTAGTAAACCCACATGTGAACTCCCAAAGGCTAGGCATTTTTTGTGTGGGTGATTCTTCTTCACATGCACCACCACACAGCTAAGGTAACCATATGTGCATCATTCACCTTAGACAACTCCATTTTAAGCATTTACCTACACCATTCAAAAAAAATACATTAATGTCATTTTGAGAGAATCATGAATGTTATTTTATTTGTCATATAATGTTTGTGTTGTTTGAGGTCATGGGAGTCAAAAATCCAATTTTTTTTAAGTGTATGATAGGGGAACACAAGGTTTGTATTACTAGAAATATGCAAAATGTGTGCATATGAAAATAAGTGAAGGAAAATATGAGTACAATTGTAGCTATCTAATCTAATAAATTCATTGATTTCATTATCCTTGACAACTCAAACCAAATAGATGAACCTTATTTCCAACTCTTCAAAACCCCTCAAATATGGTTTCCCAAAGACAAAATAATCAATACGTAATCCCATCTACAAAGTGAAACTAATTCATGAGCAATTCTTCCTTGCAATGTTTGCAAAAGGTATTAATAAACACATATTAACATTTCAAAACCAAAAAACCTCAAATTGGTAGCTCATATTTGATTATTTTGTTTATTCTTAGCTTGATTATCTATTTAGTATATGCATTGCATAACATTACCACTACATTGTTCATCACTCATTGTTCACAGTTTGAGAAGTTTCTTCATAGGATCATGTTGCATTACAATATATGTCATGTCTAGATTATTTCTCCTTTGCCCATGATTGTTTATAACCATGACACCTATACATGCATGTGTCCATGTGTGAAGTTAATCATGTAAGGCTCTAAGAGTTGCCATGTGGTAGAGTAGGCCTACGATGTACAAATTTATGATAATTAGACCATTGATAATAAACCAAAGCCACCTATTCTAAGACAACTTTCACATCCACTTCTCCAATTACATCAAATTGGTGACAAGTTTACTTCTTAAGCAATGGACTTCTAGAAATTGATGGTAGGCATATTACTTTGGAATATTATGATACTTGATAAGTATTGAATTTATAGTTGTATGACACAATATAAGGTAATGTAGCTTAAGACAGCTAAGAATATATGCACATAAAATCGAGGCCTTAGAATATGAATGCCCACATCATCCTGATAATGAAGTGTATTATTAATGTCATGTCACATGGTGAACAAAGAAGTACGCCAAACAATTGTTTTGTTGGAGCTCACAATATTCTATCTTGTCCAACAATAAGTATGTAACAATCAAATCGTGGCAACCAAAGAGCATGCATATGCCTGGCATATGACACTTGTTGGCCCCATGATATGTGAATATGACCTTCATAATAAACAAGATGTTTAATTATATTATGATTATATAATATAACAAGAAATATGGTGGATACAACTTTGATCAACATTTCATATCTATTTCGTTAGTATCTCTAACTGTCCAAAAATTCATATGTACCTCACTCTATATGAAAATTCCAATCTATAATAGCGTTTGGTTTGGGTTTTGGGTAGCATGTTCCAAAAATTTATTTTTCTCTGGCAACCCAAAAAAAATGGATTTTTTGGGGCAACCTGTAAAAATACTTGGAAGGTCTAAACATAGCCCTTCAAATCCGGATATAGGCCCCAAGCTCATGCTCATGTCCTAGCTTCACTCCAAACTCCTTGGATCAAACCAAAAATAAATTCCTCGCTCAATATTGGACCCTAGTGCCAACCCGCCCTGACGCTTTCAGCAAATGTGTGTGAAAACTACTCATGAGCCTCTTGAGGTGAATGGGTGGTGTTGCTCATGTAAGTTCTAGAAGTGGACTACAAGAACATCCACCCACATCCAAATCCAAAACTTGAAGTTTGGTTTCACAAACTAAATGGAGTGTTTTATTGACTTGGAACGCGACGCCACATTAGCCCCACTTCCACGATTTTCTCATACTTTGGACTTAGACCCTGGCGTAAAAACTCCTTCGGTCAAAAACAAAATGCTCTCAACCAATAGGATTGCTCGCTTTTGGAGTTTCTTTTGGGGTATTGGCCCCTAGTGCACCTACTAAAACCCACCATTCTCATTGGACTTTCAGTGGATGTGCGTGAAAACTACTTGTGTGCCATCCAAGGTGAATGAACGGGTGGAGTTACCAATGTAAGAAGTTTGTGGAGGTGAAACGACATCCATCCACATCCATCCGGGCCGCCATTCATCCCTCCCTCCCCCCCATAATAAAGATGCGAGACTTTTGGCCGCCCCTTTTAAAAAACAAACAAATTATCTGCGATCTGGTAAGGCGAGGCAGCTGGTGGGTCGCCAGGGCTCGCAAGAGTGAGTGAACCTGCAATCGCCTGACAGGTTTGCCCTTTCTCTCTCCGGGGCCGCCCCGCCAGGAGGATCCACGTTAGCATTATAGATTAGCATTGGATTCCACAACGGCAGCGGCAGCAGCAGCAGCCAGGTGACTGACTGATGACTGCCTGCCTCCACTCCACTCCACTCCACTCCTTGGATCATCAAGCTCCAACAAGATCAGTGGTGTGCATCAACCACAGCAGTCACAGTTTGTATATGACAACACCCAAAACAGCCTACGAGGAGAATTTCCCACTTGAATCAATCCACCAATTTGAATTTACTTAACCCTAACGCCCCCAACACACTCGTGATCAGCCCTGCTTGCTTGCTTGCTTCACTGACTTACTTCAAAGGTGTGTGTCCGCCTGCTGACACCTCAGGCAAGTTGACAAACCGGATTTATACCGAGTCTAGCTTTGTTGTTGTCACACGGCACCTTCAACGGTTTCTCTACAGTATTGGTGCTTGTTGGAGAGAGAGAGAGAGAGAGAGAGAGAGAGGTTCTGCTGTGATGTTTGAACGGGGAAATCTGACTTCTAGTTACAGATTGGCCGACTGAGTGAGAATTCACTGGTTGGAAATCAAGACTAGGACAATCACCGATTGTTTGAGAGGAATCCATGGAATATACTTCAATTTTAATGAAGAAAAACCTGAAACATCGGGATCGTAACCGATTGTGCCCCAAAAATCTCCATGTTCACTGTTTCAGTCTGTGGGGTTACCATTTTAGTATTCTGCAAAAAAAAATTAGGGCACCATTCCAGCGATCAGAGCAAGGAATCCAGTCAGGCAGTCAGGCAGTCAGTCAACTGATTGAGGATCCCATGCTGGATGACACAAGTTGAAGGTGCGGGAGCAACAATACAAGTAAGACCTTTCGATTGTGCAGTTTTTCCTCTCCATCTTCTCACAAAAGGACAAAGGACACACGGATTGACAAGGTTTTAGAGATTATTTCTGCGAGATAAGATCTGATCACAAACAGTCAGAAAGAGCGGTACTGCTTACTGCTCACCACAATTTCAAACCTATGGTGTAAAAAACACTCCAGAGAGGGATGAGGAGGAGGACCAAGTCTTCCTAAGTGGCAGCCTCCCCACATGAAGCACTTGTGATAATCTTCTAATCAGGGTTAAAGAGATACTGGCATGAAGGCGGAGGAATGTTTGGACACATCGATAAGCGCACACGAGGTAATAGTAGAGGAAACCCAGGGCTGCACACAATGATCTTTTGTTCTCAATACACACAAGATGAATGATGGCAGCAGCAGGAAAGAGGCAAAGAGCTTTCCTTACTGGATTTTATACTATTGCATACACAGTAGTTGGGTCAACATGCATATACTGGATCCAGGGGAGGCATCTAGCCCTCCTTTACAAGTACTTTTAGGCAAGATTTTGAGGCCGAGTCACATGCATAGTACAAATATGCAAGGACAGCCCCTGCATGCTCCTTGGTATTCCCCCCCAAAAGGAAGAAAAAAAAAACCACCAGCTGAATTCACTGAATCAGCGTCATGCCTTCATGCACTTTGAAAACCCTGCATTGGCCTACAATCCAGTATATGTGACTGGCCCCATAACCTTTTGAAGAGAGGTACAACTTGAACTCAAAATCTACTCAAACTGAAGCTGATACAAGGTGCAAGCGATTCTACAGGTTAAAAATAAGTCAGTCGTGTGAACTACAGTACGCTAATACTTCAAAACCCCTACTTGCAACGATCGTGCAGCAGCTGAGCCATATTACTTCCACCACAAAACACATACCTCTGAAGTAGAACATTGTGAATGTAATACAGTTCTCTGTCTCTTACCAGTAATGTAATCGGTTCACGAGGTTGCATACTTAGGGATCAAAGTCTAAAAACTAGTAATCTGCACACCCATGTGAGGAAGCATGTCCACTTCAATATGCCTTTATTCAAGCCACTCCAGTGTAGTTGGTCCTGTCAAACCATCCTTGCAAAACCAGTGTCTACACATGTACCCAATTCTCCAGGAACTGAGATACTGAGGTTGCTGCGCTGCTCTACAAGAAGTTTGCTATGCTGCCAATTACAGGAGTTACTGCAGCACTAACACGACTCGCCACTCTTGTCAGTAAAATAGCAACCAAATAGATTGCCCTTTTCTATATTGCAAGGAACTAGAACAAACCAGGAGTTCTCTAGCCCAAGCGGACGAGTGAAAGTGAACTATATTGAAACCAAACTATATGAAACCGAGATGTAACACTGTTCCTCGAAATACCTAATCATGATGTAGGAAGAGTGTGCACACTCTCAGGTGTTTTCTTTATCAACAGAAACCATAGACCCAATAGCTACAAACAACTGATCAAAGAAACAGAAGGGAGTGAAAAAACAAAAAGACTCATGCAACAAACAGTAATACAGAGAGAGTCTGTCCGGCAGCATGCAGAAACAATTTCAGTGTCGAGAGACAAGCATCAAATCATAAAGTTGAGAGTCATGTTCAATCATACACCATGTACAGCGCAAACAGAGTTCCAATCCTAATATTAACTCCTTACAAAATTTGCCAATCATGAGTCAGCCACAGGGGTGGAAAATGGAGTCATCTCCTCATATCATCCATCATCCGGCGAAGAAGCCCTTCCCTTGCAGAAAACGAACGGTTCCATCATCCTAACTCAACATGTGAAATTCGCCGGCTCGCCTGCTCGTTCGTTGGATTTCAGGCGAACCATGGAGGTACGCGGGAGTCCTCACCTCCCAGAATGCTCCCCGAGGCGTACATCCCAGTTGGATCTATGAGGCTGGAAGACGATGGCAGGTTTCCCCGAACCCCACCCCCACCACCTAGCTGCAGCTCACCCGGATTGGATGTTACGGCTTGTTGCCCACTGTCTAATCCCTGATCATACAAGACACCCTTGAAAATGTGCCCTCCTATCTTCACTGTCGCCTGGTATGCAAACAACGACTCACCATCCTCCACTCCTGTCACCCTTACACACTTGAAGAGTGCTTGTGCCCTCACTTCTGGTGGCAGTCCTCCCTTTCCTTGTTGAACTGCATACAAATTACCCACAATCAGCCCAAGAACGATGTCTGCAGCCAGCAGGCACAATTCAGTAGACACTAAAGCACACTCAGAAAGTAATTGACACCAAGATGCACTGCAAGCACAAAGCACCCTAAGAAGACACTTGACACCAAGAGCACCTTAGAAGGCAATTAATACCAATATAAACTGCAAGCATCTCAATAAGGTCTTAAGCACCAAAGGCCCGCGCACCCTAAGAAGGCAATTGATTCCAAGACACACTGCAACCGCATAGCACCTTAACAGGAAGATTGACACCAAGACGTACTGCAAGCGCAAAGCACCCAAACAAGATAATTGGCACTACGATACACTACAAGTGCAAAGCACCCAAACAAGGAAATTGACACCAAGGATACACTGCAAGTGCAAAGTACCCTAAGAAGATCATGGACGCCAAGATACACAGCGAGCACAAAGCACCTTCGCAAGGCAATCGGCACTCGGACACACACTGCAAGTCCAAGGCACCCTAACAAGACAATCGACACCAAGATACACTGCAAGCACAAGGCACCCTAAAAAGGTCATTGACACCGAAATACACATAAGATAAAAACAGCCAGTGAAAAACACCTCAAGAAGGCAATTGACACAAAGACACACTGCAAGCACAAAGAACACTCAAAAAGCCAATTGACACCAAGACACACTGCAAGCGCAAGCACCTTAAAAAAGACAGTTAACACCAAGATACACTGCAAGCAAAAAGCAGCTTAAGGAGGTAAGTGACAGGACACCGAGGTACACTGCAATCGCTGCAATGGAGGCTGATGCTACTCCTCGCCTTGCAGCAGAACACCGAATTCTAGACCCAAAAACCCAGATTGGGGTGGAGCTGACGACAGACACAGATTTTATTTTTTTAGAGGGGCAAGGGGGTGTGGGGCTGGATGATATTGCGACGGCAATTGATTGATGTGAACCCTAGTTTTGATTGTTAATTGTGTACATGACCGAGCCACTGGCACACCTGGTTGTGAAGGGTGACCAGAATTGATATCAGAGCCTCTTGGCGAAGTGGCAGACGTTGTGGTCATGGATGCAGTCCCACCTGCAGGTGCATGCAGCGCCAGCGTGCGAGCTCGCTTCGACTTAGGCCGGGGCTGGCCTGCCGCTGCAGCCGCCGCCTCCGCGGCCTGCCGCTCGCGTCGCTTGGAGGCGGGGACCCAGGTGCTCTTCACGTGCGTAGCACAGTCAAAATCTCGACTCTTGCAGCACGTCCGGCACCTCTGGAAGGAGCAATCCTTCTTGGCCTGGTTCCCGCACTCCTGGCAGGCCGTGGTGCCCGGGTTGCCCACCACCTGTTGGGGTGCACCGCCCACCTTGTGCTTCCCAGCATCTACATTCCACATTCCCGAGTTAACTTACAAAACTTTAACTTCAACTTAACCTCGTCATAAATGCCCTAGGGAAAGAAAAATGCAAACATCATCATGCCTTGATGAATTTGATCACATCCAAAATCATCATTTGCCCCGCCGCAGTAGTCAGTAGCGGTTGGGTAAGCTGGGGAGTACTACCAGTTGGTAGCCCAATTCGGGACTTGTCATCCTCACAACCAAGCGGATGGGGGGGATACTACCAGCTGAGCTGGTATCCTGAACCTGGGGATGCGGTGATGTTTCTAGATTTGGGGGAGGGAGGATGAGGGAGGAAGGGATAGGTGAATCGACTGACTGACTGACTTTAAGGAGCGGATGGAGATGGAGATGGGGATGGGGATGGAATTGGGTGTGATGGGACGAAACGAACCGTGGAATGGCACTTGGTGAACTGCGTCGACAGCAGCCACAGCTTGGGGGTTGTTGTGTTGAGGCGGGCGAGATTCAAGTGCCTGCACATCCATCCCCCGCACTACGTCGTCCCTCAAAGGAGGAGCCCCCCACGGCTCCACTTCGGTTCCCCCACCCTGCTCCGCATGAGCTTTCCCAACACTGCTGCTACTGCTGCTGTCGCCCTCTCCTCCACCTCGCCCAGTATCTCCATAATTCGGACCCTCCCCAACCACGCCCCCACCACCCGCTCCTTGCACACTCTGGAAACCCTGCACACCCTGCTGATGTTGTTGCTGCTGTTGATGTTGTTGATGTTGCTGTTGCTGCTGCTGGTGTTGTTGATGTTGCTGATGTTGTTGTTGGTGTTGCTGCTGTTGCTGCTGCTGCTGCTGTTGCTGTTGTTGGCGTTGTAACTCGCCCTCGCGTTTTAGCGCCTCCGCATAGGTGGAGCCAAACTCCTCCCCGCGGGACAAGATATCGCGGAAAATCTCGCGTTGTGTCCCCGCTATCCCGACGCCTAGCACCGGGCCTGCGTCCCGGAAGCCATAGGTCGCTGGAGGCCGCCCCCACAGCCCTGGATGACCCGGGGGCACCGCGTCGCTCAGGCTGACGGTGGGCACGCGCGAGCCGTAGCCGCCGAAGCCCAGGCTGAGATCGCCAGAGTCTTTCAGCGGACCCCCCTCCACCCTGCCCCCCGCTGCTCCCCCCCCTCCTCCGCCCCCTCCTCCTCCTCCGCTGGCCACCGCCGGCGCCACGCTTGCCACTCTGCCTCCCAATCTCTCCACCTTTCCTCCCTTCCCACCCCAATCTCTCTCTTCCTACCCCTACCCCTAGTCTCCCTCCCGCTCTCCCTCTGCCCCTCTCCCTCTATCTCCCTCCTACCCGCTCACCTCCTCGTCCCCCAACGCATCACCCTCGCTCCGAATCTCCTCACAATTCACCACCTCCCTCAATTGCTTCGCCCCCCTCTCCTCTCTTCCACCCTCAATTCCACCGCATTCTACCTCCCACACACACACCTGCACACCACAACTTCCCCTCCGACAAACTCACTCCTTATCTCACAGATACACTCAACGATTCCTCTCCCAAACTGTATGTCTCTCTCTCTCTGTCTCTATCTGTCTCTCACTCTCCTCTCCTGCTCTGCTCTCCTCTTTCCTTACCTTCTCATCGCTGTAACACACACACAGAAACGAAAGCACACAGAATCAATCTTTGAGAGAGCGAGCGGGGAGGGGGGGAGCAATCCGCCCGCCCAACCTCTCACAAACTCGAAAAGAACCAAACGAATATTCAGCAGGCAAGGCAAGGCAGGCCCAGTCTTCCAATATTCCCCTTTCTCTTTCTCTCCTCCACTAGCGTGGAAAACCGGGAGCCGCGTCCGCGAGGCGGTTATACTTACAACCCAGCAGTAGCAGCAGCAGCAGCCTCCCCTTGCTTTCCTCCTCAGCAGGCAGCCCAGGAATCACTCGCCCGAGGTGCTCTGCTGCTGTGCTACACTTCCCTCACCCCAGCAGCCCACTACTACCAGCCCCTCAGCACCAGCAGAGTAGCTATCCTCTAGCACCCACTAGATAGATAGATAGCCGAGGCTGGAGGCTGCCAGGCTTACATAGATACCACATAGAGGTCACGAGCGAGGAGCGTGCCGGAGGAGGATACACTCTCTCACTCTCTCACTCTCTCTCTCACGAACAACCCACTACATAGCTCCTTGGATAGATAGACAGATGGATAGATAGATGGATAGGTAGCTATGGCTACGAAGCCTCCATCTCCCCCTCCCCTTCTTGCCACAAAACGGAAGGTTATGTTACCTTCCTCCTTCCTTCCGTCTCCTAAGTTCTTTCTCCTTTCTCTTTCTCTTTCTCCACCGTGAGACTCTGCCTGCTTCCCCCGCTGGAGCTGCCTGCGGCGGCGAAAAGCTCGGCGCCACTGGGAAAGAACCACTGGAAAAGAAGAAGCTGATGAGGCTTCCTCGCACTCCGCCTCCCTCACTCGGGGCCCCCTTGTCCCTTCCCTTCCCTTCCTTTCCTTTCCCTCGCTCGCCGGCCGAGCCGGGTGGAAAGGAAAGGAAAACAAAAACCCAAAACAAAATCGAATAACAAATCGAATATATAATAAAAATGAAATGGGGATGAAGGCTGCGTGCGGCTGCCTGCCTGCAATGGCTGCAGTGTTTGTAGGTAGGAATTATGGAGACGAGAGTGCCGGTAGCTTCGCTTATTCTGGGGGTGGCTTCGGCTTCCGCCAGAGTTTTGGCAGCAGTAGTAGCGAGGATGGATTGGATTCGGCCATTCCCATCCGGGAGCGGCGATGATCCTAAACAGAGAGGAAATTGGGGCTGGCCTTCTGCGGCGGAAGGATCCCGGCGCCGCTCTCTTTGCTGGATTGGGAGCCAGACACACGCATAATATTCTGCGCTCCGCAACCCGCCGCCCCCCGGAATGGCCCTGCCACCGCTACTCTCCCATTCCAACCCTCGCTCTCTCTCTCTCTCTCTCTAACTCATAAGCTAACCCTCTACAGTCAAGACTCTATAAGTGTTACCCCTATAAGCGTTATAATTTCATATATGTTAAGAAAATTTTACTCCCCTACAAAAACACAATTGGTAAGACTAGTGAGTGTTATGTGTTAAGTGTTATAACATGCTCTACTCCCTTCTTTGTTAATTGCACCTCTATAAGTGTTAATTTTGAGAAAATCAAGGTAATAATATATGAGAGCATACATTTTAAACATGTAATCACATTTATCCCATATTCTTCAAAATTGTTGGAGGCACACGGGTGTTCTTTCGATCTCTATTGAGAGGGAGATAGAGGAAGCTAGGCGCTTGGTAGAGGTTGATGAAGTTGCTACTCTACTTCATCAACTAACATTGTTGTCATCTGATAGTGAGGTGGGTGATGTGAGGAATGCTCATGAATACCTCAATTATGAGATGGAGTTTGATTTCAACAACCCCTATGAACCTACCGATGAGGAGTTTTTGGATATGTATTCCTTAGAACATCAAGAAATTGATGTTGATGAGGTTATGGTTGATGTGGTAGAAGAAGTTGTAGGATTTAGTGTTGTTGAGCGTTCTCTAGATATTGTGAAGAAATACTTTGAACAAAGACCAAATGATGCCCTATCACACATCAGGAGCATTCAAGGACTCTAGAAGGAAGTTTCATCTCATCATTTGGAAGCTTCTTATCATACTACTATAGACTCTTTCTTTTGGTTAGTTTAGTTGGAAGAATCTCGTCAAGTTACTACTATATAGATTATTTCTTTCAATTAGTTTAGTTGAATTATGTATTATCATTTGTACTTTCATTTTTTATTTTTATAAAATGTTATGTTCTTCATTTTCGAAAATTTTAAGTGTTATTTCTATAAATGTTATTAATCATCGGTATGAATTCTATAAGTGTTACTTGTTATAATTCTATATATGTTATTTTTTTGCTACTCCCGACCTGTAACATTTATAGAGTCTTGACTGTAGTAGTATTCATGAAATTAGTGTTGATGGATTCATAAGCTAACCCTCTAGTGCTTCATAGATTAGTGTTGATGGATTCAACGATACGAGATTAGAGGACGAGTTGCAATAGCAATGAGACATTCACCCCGAGCATCGAGTGGTTATGGAGCGTAAAGCCCTATCCAATGAATGAGGAGAACCGGCTACTAGTTCCCATATCAACCGGTTCATTTTCCCAAATTGCCCCTTCAAAAAAAGCAAAGCTTTGGGAAATGGACCAAATCGTCTTTTGACATTGAAGTTAAAATACAAGGAATAATCGAGGCATCTCAATGACTAATCAGTCGATCGTTTTATTGACCTTACCACATGCTTTCCTTTGTAAGCTTCGAGTGGGGAGAGATTTGGATGCGTGAATGAGCCCATTGTCGTCATGCACACAAGCATATTGATTATGTGGTAGGGAAGGTTTGGGAGGGCATTTTGTGCATAAGGGGCATGCATGAGGGTTGGCTTTTATTCGTACAATGTCCTCTTGAGGGCCTTATCAAGCATAAATATATGGCGAATCTCGACCATTAGATACTAGAGGAGATCAACGGTCCGGAGGATGTTACAAGGAAGTCCCTTGGAGGTTTAACGACAATAAAGTATGTGGTGTAAAGATCCCGTAACTTCCAATGGGGAACTTTGTGGCATGGGTTTACACTATGTGAGTGGTATGAGTAGGTGGATGTCCGAGCGATACTACCACAACTCAAAAGTCCACTCGCCTCTTGATAAAGCCTACATCAACCTCTAGATTCATAAGGTGTGTGGATTAGTAGCTCGTCCAAGGGGAGAAAACACTTGTTCGATTCCCATGTGTCATTTATCCTCGTTAAGAATGCTCCATCCATAACCTTTGATTCATGTCCAAGCGCATACCAATTATGCTACATGAATGGCTTGAGTAGGTGGATGACACTTTCCTTTTGTCGATTATGTAATCTTCATGTGGTCATTCTTCTATACACCTATATTTGAGTGGTATCTAGCAAGGCTTGCAGTCCTTGATGGATACCAAAAAAATCGTGCTACAATGAGATTGGAGTATGTGCTCAAGAAGGTTCACCATTCTAGCAGGCTCAATCCTTAATACAATGGGGATGGCCTATGTGATCACTTAAAAGAGAAAACAAGAAAGAATCTTTACTTCTTCACTTCTTATTCTTATAGCTCATGCATCTCAACCTTGACTCTAAAACTTGAAAATGACCATTTGAGTGATATGCAATTGCGAACCGGATCAAACTACAAACATTGAATCGATGCCTACCAACATAGGCTTACAACTTGTATGTTTCCAAAGCTATATCTTCTTGTTGTGAGATGTGAAAGGTTGAACTATGAATTGAACCATTCAGTTCAATATTTAGTTAGCATTGAAAATGTATGTTAAACATTGAAGAACATGTATCAACACTAACTCAACATTAGATAACGGTCACTTGCATTTACATATGGCCCTCTTTGTCTCGAATACTTTGACGATCAATAAGATATTCATATGGCCTTCAAAATTACAAGGAACATAGCTAGGCACACGACTTGGTTTCGTTGACCATCTTGCACTAATTGCATGTTTCATATCATACAAGAAGCAAGTCCATATCTTAAAGTGTCCATTTCAAGTTGTGTATACCACAATGTGGGCCATGTTACAAAGTTATTTATAGTTAGTTACACTATGCATATACCATGATATTTATTGTGACCAATGCAAATGTGGATTGTGATTTTGGAAAGGCATGGAAACAATGTAGATCACGATGATGTTTTTATTTTAAGCCAAGTTGACCATCACATCGGGGTCAAAGACCCCGATTTAAGTCTAACATGACCCGATCAAAATGATTTAGCAACAAAGTTGGGAGGGACGGGTCTTTGTTAGTGGATCGATTCCATAAACTCCATGATAAGAAAAGAAAAAAAGGAAGAAAAAGAAAACATGTAAGTTAGTGGGTCAAGTGGAATCTCAAAATTGATATCCAAGTCGTTTGTTTGTGGTTTTGTGGTTGATTCATCCCAACTAAAAACCACAAAACCCAACAAGTTATTGTTAGTAGTGGGTTTTCCAATAACTTGGATGCTTCTTTTTGAACTCCATTTGACCCCAAAATAACATGAGAACCCCACCAAACCGCTTATGTAGTGTCACTGACACTAAATGCAAACCTAACATTATACTCATTCCTTGTATAAGAAATTTGGGCATCGTAGCTTTATAATGTTGCAAAATTACTGTTACTTATTAAGTGATTTTTCATCCAAATTTCAATTGTCCATGACAATATTTCATTATGGGAAGGTTAGGATACAAAGCATACCGAACTTTCATATCCATGTTCCAAAAATTGACATGAATTTCATCCAAAGTTTAATCATCCGTGACAATACTTGTAAAGTTATTCATAAGAATTATCATTGAAAAAGTACCCTATGACACTAAATACAATAAATAGTGTCGATCAATTCGAGGTCTATGATCCGGATTGAAGAGTAATGTGGCTCCAAAGAGTAATTACCGGACTCATCAACATAGTAATCAACGTTTTCACCCTTCTATTACCGGGCAGATGTCTTGAAAATTTACCCCACAAGGGACGTGCTTTTACCACAAACCTTTTTATGCGATTGTATTTTGGACATGGGACGGGACAAGCACACACTACATATTATAAAGAGGGGTTGGGATCCTATGATGGACTGGCCGGGCAGCAGAGAAAAAACACATACGGATTATGCTCGTACCTACAGTAAACTTCTAGATTTTTTATAAAATAAACCACTCTCAAGTTTGTGATTACTAATTCGTCTTAGTCAAAGTTCCTGTACTCGGGTGCCGTATCCGTTTAAATAACACAAAACAATTCCCGTATCATGGATGCATTGTGTGAGTGGTGCAATTTCGCTTGAGTGCTTAACTTTACAAAGCGGCGAGGACCAAGAACTTCGATCGATTTCGGTTCATTAAACCCGCCCCTCCCAAGTTTGTTGTGAATTTGTTCCAATTGGGTCCCACGAGACTCCGTTGGGATGATCGATGGCCTTTAATTCGGGGTGAATTGGACTTAACATTTTAAAATTTGCACATGCTAAGTATAGAATGGTTCTTTGCAGTTTCACCCGCCCCCATGGTACTGAGTGTCACAAAACTTCACCCACAACAAAGAACTCAACGACTTCATATAGGTAGAGTTGATTGCATTATTAAACATTGGACTGTGACGTTGTTGTTTAAAAATCTGATGCGAGTTCATTCCAGTTGGGTCCTAGAAGGCTACATCGAGATCATTGACCTTTGATCCATGACAAATTTAACATAACATAGAAGAAAACTATATGAACTAAATAATCAAATGTTTCCTTTGCATTTTCACCCTGGCCCATGTGGTACACTAAATATGATATTCAGTGCCACTCACTACTTGAAGTTAGGGCTGGGGCGAACCAACCCATATATCCGTACCTTACCGGGGAGGGCGAACGGCTGGGGATTCGTGGCACTCACTTAAAATCAACCATCCTACATATCGTGGATGAAGTGGCTCCAATACAAAAAGACCCCCTATGAGGTTGAGGGCCGATTCATTCGAATGTGACATCACTAGACATCCGGTAAGGTACCAATGTATGGGTCGGTTCGCCCTAGCCTTGAAATTACATGGTGCCATATCTTTTTTACTATCGATGTCATGTTTCACCGAGTAAAGTTTGTGTTGCTCTATAACATCCAAACAACCAATGTGGTATTTGTTGGTAAAAACATGAAACATATCATTGTGCAATTCCAAATAGCGAATGACCCTAAATACAACATTTAGGGTACCTACGTAAGTGTCACGGAACTTCACCCGTAACAAAGAACTTAGGGACTCATCCACGTAGGAAATTGGGGCTATCTCTCTCTTATGCATGTGTGTACCTATCTCTCTATCTCTCTATCTATGCTACCCGTGGGAGGACTTTAAGGTGCTCATGCATAGGCCTACTTGCCTACTCTGCCTTCCTTTCCTGCCCACTTGCCTACTTTTTGACCCTATAGAGTACACCGTACTTATAAGGTGGACGGAAAGTCCAAGGGGGTGGGGGGGCATTCGTCGGCTTGGCTTGGCTTGGCCCGGCTTGGCTCCACCTGAATCCATATACAAATTGTGCATATTTTGGGGGTTATTTCGTTGGTCCACACTTTGAAAATATGGATCTCATTTGCGGACATCACATGCCCTCTTCATCGATGGACTTTTTTTCTTTTTTAAAGGAACGTGGGTGTAATTCGGTTACTCTACTCCTTATAAACCGGACACCTATTTCCGATCGGTGTATGGTTGGATGAGGATCCAAAAACAAACATTGTAAAAAGCACATGTTAAAACAACACCAAACTATGTATCCAACCATCATTCATCGTTCCCATACTCAACAATGAATATGATTTGAAGGATGACTAACAAACATGCACTTATGATCAGCATAACTAAAACACGGCGGTCCAATTTTCAATGTGATTTTTGCCGATGCTTCATCATAGATTGTTAATGCGAAACAAGTTTCATTATATCAACATGATCAGTGGAAGTTGGAGAACATGAAGAACGGAAAAAAAGAAAAAGAAAAAAGAAAAAAGAAAAAAGAAAAAAGGTATTTACATAGCTTAAATTTGAGGTAGCATTTCAAGTTCACGGGGTGTGTAGTGTACTAGGTATGGAGTCCACATGTGTATGCGAGGCTATTCTTGCAATGCTATAGGCCACCCGAGCGTGCCTTCTGACTTGCTAAAATAACGATTTGAAAAATTGCGAGGCTAGTGTGCGACCCGGGGTTTCCAAGTAGGAGGTAGGTATGTGGAACTAGAATAGAATTCTAAATTTGAATCGGAACAATATTCTCCACGTTAAGGGTGTTCAAGACCAGCCAAAATGACTTGTCATTGCACACATAAGGTGGTAGTGACGTAGTACTTAGTACTTATGTTGATGGCCCGTTCGGTAGACTTGAAGTTTTAAAATTTGAACGATTTGACGAAGCTCAAAAACATGGGCCTCTTTGTGGTGTTTGGATCTCACCACCCCATTCTCTTCTTGATCCTTTGAGCAAACTTGACTAGTTGGGGAGTGCCATTGATTTTCGAGGTCAAAGGGTCTAAATTATTGGTTTTTTTTGGGGGGGGAGGGAAGGTTATCTAATCCACCCACTTGAGTTGGTTATCAATCATAATCAATCAGCTCGTGGACATAATCGTGAATTTTGGATGATATCGCACTTCCGTGGATGATGGTTGGTGATGGGTTTCTTATAGCTCTTTATGGTTTGGATTAGCAATCGGTTATGATAAACTTGGCTTGGGTGTCCTCGTTCTTGGCCGTCAATCTTAAGGCCTAAGGAACAATATCTAGGGTTTTGAACTGCCCTTGACCACCACATAGCTTCCCATCCCTCATCACCACATGACACAATATAAATTTTTTAAAGGGAGAGGGTCGGGGGGGATCAATGTTTCACACCAACGTGAATGTGAGTCCGTTGGCCCTGTCATATTCAATAGTCCATTTGTTACCACGTGAGATTCATTGTCTTTCTTGTGGTAGGTGGGCTCCATGGAAGAGGGTCCAAGTTACAATCTTTCTCCTCCCCCATGCTCTTCCAGAGCCATCGATCTTCGAGATTGATAAGCCTCAATTGAGTTTGTGGGGAGGGTTATGAAACGAAATGAAATATGCTTTTAAAGTGTTGGGAAGCCATAAGGCTTGTGGGGCTAAGTGTATATGAAGATGGTGTGAAAAATGCATATTTTATAAAGTAATGAAGTGCAATGACCTCCTTGAGATAGGGGCCTATATCAACTTGATGGTCCAATTGGAAGCAAGACTTGGGACTGCCTAGTACCATGTTCTAAGTTAAGGAAGAAGAACCTATTCTTGACAAAGTTGTAGAGGGGATGCTTCAACACAAAGTGTGTCTGATTTTCAATTACATTGTAAGAACAAGAGTGACATAACTTTTTATGTACAGTAATTTAGCTTGGGCCTCCAAGCTATCTAGTACATAAGGTATGTAGGCCTCAAGTGGTCACTCTTCTTAAAACGATGCCTATATATTATCTGAGTGGTATATGGCAAAGCTTGTAGTGAAGCCTAATGGACACCAAAAAGACATGTGTCACAATGGGTATTGGACCATGTGCTCAAACTATAGACATTGTTCTAGGTTCGATCGTTAACATAGTAGAGTGTCTACGTGATCACTCGAGAAATATTGTCGTTACTTGGCCTAATTATAACCATGGGGGGTCACTCCATTGTCAAGTAGAATACCACGTGTGAGACAAAAAAATCTACTTTTTCCTAAAAACATCACCAAAATGGGTCAAAATTTTATCAATTTTTTTCATGTGTAGATATACATGGTATCTATTACATAGTAAAAAATGGTAACCAAATTTGATGATCTGTTTTTTTAATAAAACATACCGTTTCTAACTAGAATGATGCAGAATTGAACTAAAACAATTACTACAAAAATAAAGATGACTAAAAATATATATATACAAAAGATATTATCAATGGTTATGTATATTTAGAAAAAAAATCATAATTTTTAAAATTGTCTATGGCATATAATATAGGGTAGCAAAATTGTCTCGCACGTGGTATTCACTCGACAATGGAGTGACCCCCCCCCCCCGTGATTATAACATATAGACTCCGATGACGAAAGTTGAAATGATAATCTTCATTATTTGCAAGTTCTAATCGAATGAGACATTCCCACGACTAATCCAATTGCTATACTTTGATTGCAAAGTTGTAAATGCCCACAATAGGACCTAGTTTTGTAACCTCATGGCGGTCCCTACACACCTTGGTCAAATTACCTACTTATTTCCATTATTCCATCTCAAAAAAAAATCATTCTACTAGATTCTCATGGCAACATTACAATGTTAATGGTGCTTAGTGTCATGTAATACTCGAAGTTACATAATGCCACAACTATTTATTAAAAATGTAATATTCTACCAAGCAACGTCATTTATGTTATATAAGATATGGACAACCTATACAACCTTCACTAATAAAAAAAATGGACTCTAGAGTAGGAAGTTACTACCGCCGTAAGTAATTTCAAATAGTAAGTAACATTAAATACCACACATAAATGGTGTAGCCCTCTAGAATTGCCATAGTGCCTATTAACCTTGAACCCACTTTGGACCCGGTTAAGAACACGGCATTTCATTTCCGGGGCCATTCTCTTCTTCGTTTGTTGTCTTCCGACACGGGTTGGGAGGTTGTTGTCACTTTGGAGATTGATCAAATGGAGGGCGAGGCATTTCGGAGGGAGGAGGAAGAATCTTTCTTTCTCTCTCTCTCTATCTCTTTTGGTTTTTGGGGAGGCGCGAGAAAGAGAGAGAGAGAGAGAGGCCAAGGATTGCCCGTGACTCATCACTAGGGCTTCCTTTTTGTACGTCCCAAGTTGCCAACAAACATATCTAGGCTAGTGGATAGGAAGCATCCCGTGCATCCGATTCTTTGACGAAATACTAATAAATACGAGTATACATACATTTGTCTACACCGTTGAAATCCAACCGGCCACGAAACCTCGAGACGGTGGTGAGCCCGCTCCGGTCCTCGCTTCTTCCTCACCAATTCGATGAATAGGAGAAGGAAAGCAAAAAAAAAAAGCAAAAAAAAAAGCGAGTCTTTAAGTATACCGCACTATGGGGCGGGGCGGGGCGGGGCGGGGGCGGTGGCAGATTTTTATCGGGTTAGAAGTCGAAGGGGTTGCTTGATTGCAAAGCTCCAAAATACTAAATATTCTAACTCATCGTGTAAGCGAGTAATAAATTGGAGGCCGACTGTGAACGATTTGAGATTCATCAAGAGGTGTAACTTAAAGGGAGTAAGTTATGGCATTTAGAGCTGCTCAACAACTCCTTTCAAAGAGTGGTAGTAGTATAAGGGTAAAGGAAAAGGATGTACGTGACCCTAGGTCCTTGCGGGCACATCCATCCATCTAACTTTCCAAAGACAAAAATTATTCGGCCGTCGGATCGGATCGGCCATCGTCTCACGTGCTTACCGATTGCAAACCACAAATGCTTTGCATTACAAGTTTCGACACGTAACTTTACTAAACACGTAATTGTGGGGCCGATTGTCTTTGGGCATAATGCCTTTTTTATGGTGGGGAACTATTTGAAATGAACAGTATTTAGCTTGAGTATTGTTCACTGTGCCACACACTAAACTGACATGTGAGAGTTTATGGGCTTGTTTTATTGTGACATTTTCAAGTTGAATACATTTTAAGAGTGTCAAATTGAATTGTTTGGTCCCGTGTGGGGGGAGGGGGGCACTTGCATGGCAGATTGCCGCCGATCCCATGTGTTTAGGGCCAAGAATTGTGTAATTAAACTCATGGTCAGCGATGTAGCCTAGATAGGCCCCCTACCCCCTTTCGAAAGGGAGCTAAACCCCTAAGACTTAGAGATGTTGTGCATTGGAGTTGAGCCACAACACAATTTATGTCGGTAGTCTTGAATGCACGAGCTAATCATGGCCACGTCATCAATGGCAAAGCATATCACCTTGGGGACCACATGCATGTAAAATGTTCACATTATACCATTAGTTACACATGTTCAACGCTTTAATGTTTTAGTGTTTTAGAGTTGAGTAGAAGAAACTTGAGGGGGTTAATTGTTTTTAGAAATTTGGGATGCTTAAAAATAAAACATTTGTGAGAAAATAATATTTTAATATTAGAGAAATGCAAGTGCAAGTGGTGGGATTCGAACCTCCATCTTTTTTCTCCCATATAGTTATTCCAACTATGCTATCCACGTGTTCTTAAGGGAGATGACGGGAATTTCATACTTTTATATAATGATGTTCCCCATGATGTTCCCCTCCGTGGACCATCAAAATCCACTCTCACCTTGCTCTTCATTATTGAGACCCTCTACAAAACAAAATGGGAACATTGATCTACCATGTACACCTATCATGATTATGAAACCTTTGTGTAGTGCAATATTGTAACACTAAAGTATTACTACAATGTAACATTGAAACATTGAAGATTACAATGGGTAAAGTACACGTATGCGGTTCCCGAGGCGGTGACTTTTGCATAGCCTGACACGCCCATAATTAACTCGCGCATTCAAGACTCGTGACATAAACTATGTCAGGGGAAGTTGAGATACACAAATTATAGGAGGTCAAGCATATACATAAGTCTTTCTAGTTGTGTTAACCTACTACTGAACGTTAACCTATTTCGACTTCTTCAACTTGAAATTCCATTTTTTTTTGGCACAAATTGAAATTTTAATTGCAAGAGAGAAAAAAACAAAAAAACAGTTAAATAAATCCATTTCATTGAACCTCAAACACTTATCATTCATTTTGAGCACACGGTCCAATCTCATCGTAACCTTTCTTTTTTTGGGTTTCCGTTTCCGAGTACAAACACAAGCCTTGCAATATACCGGAAATATACCATGTACCCTTAACCTCACTTTTCAATGTGAAGCCACTTGTTACCACCTTGGCTAAGAAACACCGCACAATTACGGGATGCAAAATGACAGAAACTGAGAATCTTCAAGAATCCTCCGGAACCCTTCCAAAAAGTTTGGGCACAAAGGCCGTTGTGGGTTTGAGCGGTTGAGCCTTAAACAAAGGGCTTGCGAAATAGCCACGAAAGTGCATTTTGCATGTACCAAAGTGTTCAATTCCCGTGCACCACATCATGGAGCATGAAGGCCAAACAAATATCTACATTTTGCCGCACGTCCATGCATAAGGTAATGTGTGTGTGTGTGAGTGTGTTATACGGTTTGAGTTTTATGTTCTTCAACTTCTACCGATTACGTTTACATGGAGGAATTTGTATTGCATTAGCAAACATGCGATAATGCGTCCGTAAAAATTGGATTATAAATAGGATCTTTCCTTATTTAGTTACGGTTATCGGAAGTGCATGTTTGTTGATACCTTCACTGAGCACCTGGGTCCTCCCAATTGTGAGATTGATAGTGAACCCAAAATTATGTTGAATTTGTGGGTGTATTGGGGATCTCAAGGACAACAATCTTGTGTGTTTTCCCATGGGTGTCTAGACTCACGGATCGGTGTGGTTTCATAACCTTTGCCGGGGGGGGGATAATTAAAGATGACCTCATGTTGGTTGGTTGTTGATTCATCAATTTAGACTCACTACGCCATTTATGGTATTTAGTGTCACGTGCATAATGATGTCACTTACCCTATTTTCAAGTGTATGCTATGTTACACTAAAGATCATCAACTTCACCATTAGTGTCACCTCGTGACGCTTGACTTCAATTGTGCTTATTGATATCTTGGCATGAGTATGTTCACTACACAAAATGGTCCTATTAGTGTGGGTGGAAAAATAGCGTGGGCCACACTAATTTTCTAGTCAAAGTGGAATAAATGTGGGTCCAAGACCCCAAGTATTCCCCTAAGTCTCCATGAAAACTTCCCACCAACACATTGAATATTAGTTATAGGACAAAAGTAGCACAAAATAAAATAATCACCTACGTTGAATTTCTAGAAAAAAAAGAATTAGTGTGGTCCATGCTAATTTTCTACTAGAAACTTAGTGTGGGTTGGAAATTTATGTGGCCCACATTAATTCTCATTATGAGAATTAGCGTGGGCTCTAGAATATTATTGTGGCCCACAATAGTAGGACTATTTATGGTAGTGGTATGAGGTGTATGCCTATGTACTACAAGTTGACTAAAAAATGTGCACAAATGACACTTGGCATTGGTATGCTCAAGAACTTCTTCAGACCTTGGACAATTGCCTAAATAACTATAGTTAACTAGATTTTTTCCAATACATTTTAGGAAACAACTATAGTTAACTAGAAAATTCCAAGTATTATTATATGTTCAAAGAAGTTCGCCTCTTCATTTGCTCTAGTTAAGGGTCTTCAATATGCTTGGGCCACTAAGGATCATCAAGAAACGCCTTCATACGATCACTCGCAATGTTGGGCTCCATGACAACCTCCATGTACACCACCAACACAAATAACACACCAATGACACTACAACACTACAACATAATTATGTGAACATGTTGCGCCCAACTTTAGTTAACTAGATATTTAGTTAACTAGTTATAACTATAGTTAAATAGATTTGTTGGCAGACCAAATTTAAAACAACTATAGTTAACTACATTTTTTGGCAAGTCAAATCGCGAACAACTATAGTTACGAAAGGCAACTAGTTAACTAATAGTTGAATTAGTTGGTTAGTTGTCCAAGGTCTGAACTTCTTCTTCATACATACTAAAATGTAAACATGTGATACTTGCCATTAGTATGCTCCATAATATCTTCCTCTTGCATACTAAAATGCAAAACTATTATCCCAAAGTATCCCAATGTGCTACGCTAAATGTCATAATGTAAATATTTTCTCAATTAAGAAAATTACTTATGTCACGAATTGTACCACATTGGCATTTCGGAGACGCGACACTTTGAGAGCTTTGAGCATCTAGTTTAGGCCCTTCGCAAATTATAGTGTACGTGACACTAAATGGGTGAAGACTAATTTGGGGTCTTTGACCACGATTTAGGGGTTCCTTCAGCTAAAAGTAACAACCTTGTGGACTCTACGATAACAATCATCAATTTTCACCCTCCTCCTCAATAGTTGTTATGAACATTCACCTTTGGAGAGGAAATTTCCGTATATGAGTGTAGTACCTATCCTTCATCCAACATAAAAGCCTTGAAATAGTATGCAACCCAAAGATTACGTTGTGTAGTTAATTTGACATTGGAATTAACTTCAAAAATCCCCAATCAGTTTACTCGAGGTCAACTGAGATGAACCAACTACAACCTCTAAGAGGGTAAATTTTTTATGTTGAGTAGATGAGAGGTGCACTCGTATATGCGCTACGTCCTCTCCTCCACCCCCAGAGTGCATAGCAACATCATTGAATAATGTATACATGACACTTTGTAATCGACATTCTATCTATCTATCTATCTATCTATCTATCTATCCCGTTTCTTGGCTATCTCCCATATCATGGGATAGAGGCATTGTGGAGAGTGCCTTTGCGTGGAACTAGGGTCCGAATACTGCATGTCAAAACTCAATGAATGAGTTTTGGTAAAGCCCAATAAAAGCTTAATGGAAGCACAATGAAATTTCTAATTGAATATGAAGAGAGCTAGTAATTAAAACATTTAAACCTCTAAAATATCATTTTGAGACAGAGCCTCTCGTGACAAAGCCACATTCCCTTGTTACTATTAATATTAATATTATAATATTTAAAACACTGAAATAATATTTTATTATTATTATTATTATTATTATTGTGGGTTGTGGATTGCAGAAAGTGTTGTATCTCCAGGTTTTCCCTGTTCATAGAAGATAGAATATATGCAGTAACCACAACAACAAAGAACGTACGATTTGGGTGTGGTTGCGACTCCTGCTGTGAGAGTGTTTCTGCAACTGCAACTGCGGCTGGAGTACAGATAGAATCCAGGAGTAGGCTAGGCTCAAATCTAGACCCCCACCCAAAATTTGCATGAAATTTAAGACCCGGGAATTTGTACTCCTACTCTTACCAAAATATTAAAAATAGAAATAGAAATTTGATGAAATTTGAGACTTATTAGACCCAGAAGTCTAGCGGCCTCTTTGTGTCATAGCTTCTTACAGTCACAGTATGGTAGTAGTCGCATCTCGTGAGTGTTCTGAATATAACGATGGACTCAGTAGCAGCAGCAGCACCTGTGACTCTATCTTGTACCCCCCCAACCGGACACATTAAACGGATCGGGGTAAAAAAAGACCATGAAAAAAAGATAAAAGATAAAAAGTCAAGTTCCCACCGGTAACATCGACACTTCAACTATTTTGTCTAATTAGTGTGGGTTACCGTTTGGAGTTATGCATTGCTATAACGTTTTACTGAGAGCATCATTTTTGTACCCAAATAATGTGTGTTATTAGTATCCACACCGAAGAATATGATATGACTTAGTTGGTAAAAAAAAAGTTATAGCAACAGGTAACTCCGAATGGTAACCCCACACTAATTAAACAAAACAATGTAGGTATTGTGTTTAGTGGTATACGGTGTATTTTAAGTCGGTGTGGTGGTGATTTTTCTTGAAATGACATGTTTTATGAACAAGTTTACGAGTATTTCTCATGGTGGATTGAAATTTGGATGAAAGAAAGAAAAAATACGCCCGTATCATAATACCGGCATGAATGTGAGCCCGTTGGCCTTGTGCTGATCGCGGCGTACCGTGATGCAGTATAAGGGGTTATGCCTCTTGAAATTTGGATGATATCCATGCTAATTATCATTGGAACAAAGTTTGGTATATTTTTGCATCCTAACATTTATGTGATGAAGTATTGTCATGGATGTAGTGAAGCAATGACGCCCAAGAAACTTTACAAGGAATAGTAGCTAATGTTACGGTTTACATTAGGGTTGGTGACACTATTTTATTCACATTTTATCATTTGATATGTGAATAATGACAACTTTTTTTAATTTGCAAGCCACTCTAATTTGAACTCACCCCATAAAAAATGAACCGTGAATTTTTTTTGCCCATATTAATTTCCAGCCCACAATAATAGATGTAACAATGTACACTAAATATTGTATTTAGTGTCACATGGTATTTTATCTCACTGTGGTAACTTTTTCTAATGACACCTCTCATGAACAAGGGTTACAAATATCGTCATCTCAGCTTACTTTAGTTCGTCCACTTTTGGTATATTCCACATCCTAGCATTTATGTAATGAAATATTGTCACGAATGAATGAAATAAGGATGATTTTTTTTACCAAGTGACAATAATTGTAGCATCGTAAATTTCTATTTCCCCATTTTTTCTTACAAGGAATGACAAATAATGTTAGGTTTTACGTTTAGTGTTGTTGACACTACACGAACGGTTTACAACTACACTAAATATGATATTTAGTGTTTGATTACATTTAATGTTGTTACCACCCTATCCTACTCAACACTAATTTTCGATTCCTTGACAATTAGTGTTAGAAAATATACTAGAAGATATGCCGGAATTCTCCTTTTATCATTGCTATTTTATTTTTCATATCCTTACTAGCACTAAATTCAAACATGTAACTTCCACATATTACCATAGTTGGTATTTAGTGTTTGAGTTTACATTTAATGTTACTTACTTTCACAGGGTTATTGATATTTAGTGTATGCATTCGTATTCAGTGTATCAAACACTAAATATCATATTTAGTATAGTCCTGAGCAAAACAAATAGAATTGGTGACACTAAATACAATATTTAGTGTAGTTATTTATGTTTTATGGGTTAAAAAACCGACACTCTCATTATATAGATACATATAGCAAGGTGAAATTCCAAATCATAACCCACACTAATAAGTGATGGCGGGTGTTAGTAGTAGTCACGCCTCATATTTCTGAGGAGCAGCACACGTGCCTCAACTGGTGCCCACAAGAAAGAAAGAAAAAATTATTGTAGTAAAAAAAGCTCGGGGGTAAAGGTAACTAAATTTTAGAATTCCCGGAAACCGTAAGTTTCAAAAAGGTGGGGGGGAAGGGAAAGCGTTGTGCATGGGCACGTGAAAGGTGTCCTTTGCTGGGGCCCGGGTTTGGAAATTTTCAAATCCAACTTAATCTCGCGGTCCCTTGAAAATCGTCGGGTGAGCTTTCATTTCGTGTCCGAGGAGGTTGAAGTTCCGAGTGCCAAGTTTCGAGCGCGGAATTTTTGTCCAAACACCTTCATGCACGTGCATTGAAGGGACGGCAAAAAAATTTGATGCGGGTCTCGTTGACTCGCGTTTGTCAAAATAAGGTTTTACTATTTGTGCACTTTGTGTGTTTTGGGGCATTTTATAACCACGGGTATGATGACGGGTGCATAAGGTGGACGATGTGTAACAATTTTTTTATTTAAAAAATAGCCTTCACATTACATAACATTATACAAATTCATAACAATGTTTTGTGGGATTGAAAATATTCTATAGAATATTCTCATTTTATATTGATCGTGGGGAATATTTTGTGGAATATTGTCAGTCCCACAAAACACTATTATGGATCCGAATAATGGTATGAGTGTTCAAAGTTTTGTTGGTTGATGACAACATGTGTTTGAGTGAAACTAGACGTATTTTGAAAATCTATATTTTATGATTCGCCACAATTCTATGGGCGGATATGTCGATATACTTTCAGAATATGTGAATTTCTCATGGGATATAAATTCAAATATTGAGAATTCTTGACAGTAAATAGAATGTCATGGTATTAAATATGATAAAATTGAATGAATATATTATTTTTGATGTTATACTTATATATTCAATTGATGAATAGTATGAATCTAATCAAAACAAATGCTACGATATTGTGATATTCGTTTTTGCATATTCTATCAGAGGATCCTACCATAAATTTACAACATGGTCCTCAGTTGGACATTGGTTTGGTTTTGACTTAACTATTAGTTTGACTCAAAACCCTCACATGAGTTGAATGTTGAGGTGGTGAACATCATCAAAGCCAACATGGGCTCATAGGGCAATACTTTTAGGTGTTAGTTATTCATGGGGTAATGTTTTTTTGCACGCCCTAGATACTTTAGCAAACCTTAGATATATATACTGCAACAGGGTGGGTGCATCGGGTTTGACTTCATGATAGAAGGTATGAGGGAAGTGGATCAAATAATTAACAAAAATAAAGTTCCTATTAGTGTGGAAAACTCTTTGTTTCTATTAGTGCCATCAACATTTTGTTTGTGATTTGCAAATTGGCTGTCATCTTTTTTTGTATAAAGTTCTACTTGTAAACTATCACATCCAATATATATATTTGTAGCATTACGTAACCCCAAATGGTCGTCTACACCAACTAGATTATACATGTTTGTCAATTGAAGCCTATAAATATAGGTTTAGGACATCAATCAAACTTCAAGGCTAAAAAGAATAGAAAAAAGAAGCTTCAATGTCCCTGCACCAACGTGTATGAGAGCATGTTTACCTTATATTGATCATAGTTATTGTGTAAAAACTAAAATTTAGTTTAAATCAAACCCCCCAAAAAGTACGTACATGGTTTTAAGAAGCAATCCAAAAACACATGCGTAATTCAAAGTTCGAGGATGTATGCAACGTCATTTCATCTCTTAAAGGTCCAAATGATCATTGCATGGCCTACATGGTGGGTTTGGACAAGCCTCTCTAGCGAGTCAAATTTTAAGTCAATTCCTACTTGGTCTATGAGATTGAAAAATTGGAGCATTGGAGTATAAACTTATAATTGAAAGACATATGATTGAATCAAGATTTCGTGTTCCATTCATGGACGATGAAGATTTATTGACTTTTGTGATTTTTTTATTGATTCTTTAACACTCGATCCTCTCTTGCTCTCTCTCTCTCTCTCTTGACCGTTTTGGAGATACTACTCATTATTCCATTGGTTGAAGCGAAAGGAATTGAGTAGAGGTCGTAGTCCACGAAATACGGCTCAAAATCATCATACAACACTAGGCATATATTTTTGTTTCTTTGTGATATGAATGCCTAGTCTACACATTGTAGATCTTTTTACAAAATATATATACAACTTGGGGGTGAGTTCAATATAGAGAATCAAAATGATGTGAGTGGTGCTTTCAACCCCTTGTTGAAGTATACAAATGATATAAACAAAATTGTCCACACTAAATCTTGTGTAGATTTTACGTGATAGAAAAATAACGTCTCTATTATGTGGTGTCATTTTTTCTTCTTCTTATACTTTCAATTCAAATTTTCACACAAGTTTTGAAGGTCACTTTCATTGTGTTTGTTTGTTAACTCAAAAAACTGCAAATAATGAGATTACTTTAGGAAAAATACATTACCATGAAAATGATGATTATGTTAATTGTAAATAGGTGGGATATCACCAAAATTTGCCACTCGTGTTATTTTCAATCTATACATTGAGGGCATCTTTGGGATATTCAATACATGCGGTATGGACAATCAAACTTCATTAGTCAATGAACAAATAGTTGGATGATTCAAGTACCATAGAGGGCACTCTGTCAATTACACTGAACACCTTATTTTATGTGGCATTACAATTGATGTGTTATGTTGGTTTGAGCGGTATGCATGTCTTGTCATCTAGCAACAAATCTCATATGACACCTTCTCTAATTGCCACCAAGTGATTAAAAGACAATTACTTTGGGTGAATATTGTGGGTCACACTAAATCATATGTTTGGATTAGTGTTGGGATGTAAATTCCACGTGGAAAGCAAGTGGGTTTGTATCAATGCGAGAAGAAAACATGGCAAAGTGCAAGGAGAAAATAATTATTTTATGTCAAAGTATAAGCCCTCTATCATATATACTATAAGTCCAAATCCTAATCAACCAAGTATAGGTAGTTGAACTGGACTTGATAAGTCCACTACTTACAACAGAGGTTAAACACAAATAGGAATACAAAATTATAGATGTTCAATCATAACATTATTCAGATCCATAATAGTGTTTTGTGGGACTGATAGTGTTATGCAAAATATTCCATCATTCAGACAGAATGTGAGGAATATTCCACAAAATATTGTTAGTCCCACATAACACTGTTATGGATTTGAATAATGTCATGATGAAGTTTCTTCAGTTGTGTAGTTTAAAAAAAAAGGACAAATGTATAGACAGATTTGTCCTTAGCATTGAGTTAAACATAAAGATCACATTTTGAGAACTCATCTTGGTTTACTTACATTTATGTCTCCTTACAAGTATGAGGATGACTCAATGAAATTGGATCCCACAAGAGTAATTTGAGGTATTTGATAATAACCATGTGATTCAATCAACTAACTATAATGAGTTCGGAACATCAACTAGCCTTTTGTTATGTTTTTACGAGTGTACATGATTTGGGGTCTTGCGTTTTGTGGTAGTTAGGTAGACTTTTTATATTGTGGTTGAAGGGGTTGTAGTCAAAACAAGGCTCCAAGAAGTTGAGCTTCATTCTAAATGGATCCCGATGAACTAATTGAGAGGATTTGATGGCGTTTTAGAAATTGAGTATGCTAAGAGTCCATGATGATAGTCCATGCAATAATACTATGGTGAAGCTCTAGTAGGGCCTTGTGGTGCCTAGGTAACTCACCCATTGTATATGAAGTGGTTCTAATAGAAACAAACCCCCCTTATAGGTTGAGGATTGATTCATTCCAATTGCACCTCAAATGATTAGTTTGGGGTCCTTGATGCCATTTAAAAGTCAAATCAACCTATAATATGAGTATAAGGCTTCAGATTATGAGTTTTTTTTCACAAAGATCATACTAAAGACTTGAAGACAATGAGTTTCATGTGACCAGAGGTAGGGAAGGCATAAGATCCATAAGATCCATAATATTTTGTGGTGTGATTAGTATAAGGAAAACATGCTCTAATTCAAGTCAATGCATGAACCTTTTTTTGGGGGGGGGGGGTAAGTGGCAAAGAACCCTCAAAGCCTATGAGAGTGGTTTAGAGAATGTATTGCCTTTCTATCTTCAATAAAAATGATAGCACTTTGGGCTGCAATTCAAGTTATTTGTATCATGAGTGATATTGTGAAGATCATGTTGGAAACTTAAGGGTCTGAACTTGGTTTTAAATTTTTTATTTTAATAATAAACTAGGTCTCCTCATCATCTTCCTATGTGAATAGAGGGAGAGATAGAATTATTACTTACGAGCGTACCTCTCATCCATCCAACATTAAAACTTGATCCCTATATGTTTGTGATTAATTCATCTCAAATGACTTGAATTGGACAAAGTTGGGGTCTTTAAAGAAAATTACAATGTCAATTTACTATAAATAGTATATGTAGGTGATAAACATGCTTGTCACTTTGATGCCAACACGTGGGATTATGTGTGGGCTGTGAGTACTAGAGAAGTCAAACTTGCTCATCACCTACAATAACCTTTGATTGCATAGTATTTTAGGGCTTTTATGTTGGATGAACGAAAGGTGCACTCATGTGCAATGATTCCTCGCTCGTTGAGGGTTGGTTGTAATTCTACCTTGTAGCAAAATTCTTTCATTTGGGCCCCCCAAAAAAGGCACATGTTCACAACACTACAATCGGGAAAGGTGAAAATGATGAGTCCTTATTTAGAGCATGGATGTTACTATATAAAGCCAATTCAACACCTAGCTCGAGGCCAAATATTCTGAATTAGTCTACTGAGGTTAAATTAATGCGAATAAGCAATAAACCTATAGGGGGTGGAATTTTTACTACACTCCCCGATGGTAAATGTTGGGAAATGTCTCCCCCCCTCAAAAAAAAGAAAGAAAAGAAAAACAAGCAATTATTTGCAAGAGTACTTGCGCTAGTATTGTCTAGCACATGTGGCCAACTCAGTTTGGTTGTCCGACCAAGACCAAACTTTAGCTCATTTTAGAGACCACTTGTTTACACTAATATGCTTGGTTTACAATTGCAAGTGGACTCCACTTGAAGAGTGAGTTACTAACACCATATGTGGCCGAGTCTGGTCAGCCACCAAACTTTGGCCCATTCCAAAGATCACCCTCCATGGACGGAGCCGATACAATAAAACTGGATTGGTGCATTTTCACCTTCCCAATGAACGAGTTTACCTAAACACCACAAAGCTTTAGTTGTAGGCCAAGAGGTCGGAAGCAATGATTTCATTTCAAGTTTTCAAGAGAGGAGCATTAGCTACAACTGTTAGAGCGACAAAGCCACATATGGATGGGTATACAAATTTCCATCCAAATTCAAACACAATCATCCAAAAGTTGGCAACCTCGTCCAATTTTTACGGTTTCTACGGATAGGTTTGGGCTATTTCATCCGCAAAAGTAACGGGAAACCCACAAATCATCAGCAGCACATAGCCGGGGTTAAAGTCACTGGTCGGAGGTACAAATGAGCATACACTACACTCGTATTATTTGGACCCTTGAAATTGAGCCACAGCCATGCAGGAAAAAAGGGAAGAAAAAACTGCCACAAGTGCACTGCCACCAGTGCACTGGCCAAAGCATGAGCCCCCCAGGCCTAGTACTATATTGCAGCAGGGCCCGTAGGAGTACGTTGTGTTGTGGTTTTTTAAACGGCATTTTTTAACACAGTGTAAGACAATGGTGGGCGCGGCACCTCACTGTGTTTGTGTAAGGAAAGTTAAGCTCCTCCTCAGCAGTACTTGCAGCTGCGGCTGACAAGTGAGAGAGAGAGACCCCCCCCTATATCAACATACTTTGCAACAAAAACCGATCGAAAATGTTGGAAAGGAATATCACATTTTCCTAAAGTATTCACATCAGTGACCGGGGAGATTTTTGGGCATAATCGGTTGAGATCCTAGTGTTTGCAAGTCCAACCGCTTACATGTTAGACATCCTTCGGTTTTTGTATATTAATTTGAGGTATATTCCATATATTCCTCTAAAGTGATCGGTAATTTTCCTGCAGTCTTGATGAACTTCAACTGGTTAGTTCTCAAACTCAACCGATTCATTTGTAACTAACCACCGGTTCTCCCCGGTCGTAGATTCACATGCGTGCTATTGTGATAGGTAAGCACAATACTATCTTATCGCTGCCAGAGGAAAACAATTTGTATCTTTGGAACTTATCATTCGTGAGTTGAGTTAAGTTAACCATAACATTATTAAGTAGTGTGCTTTTGTTCATGTGGGCCCCGAGAATATGAACATGGAATGTCGCAGCTAGTGCAAATTTAGTCTAGTGGTTGATTTCAATAACGTTTGCGAGATTTGAGTTTCATTCTTAGGTTTTTGTATCGGAGATTTTGGGCTTTGATAGAAATGAGTGGATTTTGAGTTTCATAGATGAGCAAATCCTGGCGGAGTGAGTTGCAACCACTTCTCACGACAAGTAAGTTAATGTCTGCGGGTGTTGGGTGCACAAGGATTCGACCTTGGCCCTTCATATAGGACAAAGTTACAACCACCCTCCTGAAACATGCAATCTCAACATGTTCACCCCACCCCCCTTGCACCAACTTATATGAAAGGTCCAACACACCTAACCCTTAGCCCTACACACCCCTGAACACCCACCACCAATGCATATCACAAATCTCAACCCAATCAACCAACCCCCCTATATGAAAGTTTATTTTAGTTATAGAGGCCCCCTGTCTACATGTAGGCAATATTTCTAGGTGTAGACTCGATTGGGGTGAACCCATTCGACCAATTCTAGAAAGAACGGGCACTTAATCACATACATGAGCTCCATACTTCCATTTTAAACTAATTATGTCAAAAGTGAACGCATCTAGAATCAACTTGTCCTTCAAGTGCATTGATTGAATTTGTAAAACACCTTGATGTTATTGAAGATAAAAGCTCAAATACACAACATGGGTGCCCTTGGATGCAAACACACCCAACTGTCTATTGAGACCCTACGTCCTTTAAGGGTTAAACATGTACCTTTATGGTTTTCGATCTTTGATCCTCATCATACCACACCAATCAAAGAAAAGTAACCAAATAACACCCACATACCTTAGGGCCATTTCACACACAAAATTGAAGGCCTGTGACCATTGCATTTTACGATCTCTTATGGGTCGAAAAGGCCAAGACCGTCCAAGTTCACTTTACACGAGAAGGTGAACACCTAAGGACCCAAAAAAATCTATCATAGATGAATGGTCTACATGGATTCCTACATGGCAAACTATAATGAATGTTTCATGCTCTGCCGAAGTTTGCATCAAACTCACCTCCGAAAAGTAGACCTAATGCAAATTCTAACAAACCAGGCCAATGATATGACCTTTGGATGAGGACTCAAGAACCATCACAATTGTGTGGTCACGGCCCTTGGCTCATCCTTTTTCTTTTTTCTTTTTCCTTTTTCCCTTTTGTATTTGAATTTAATTTGGATGCTTAACTACGTTCGATCTACGTTGTAAAGTGGAGGACGGGAGCGCCCTTGGTTGGAGGTCTCGACCACATGCAGTGTTGGTGAGAGAAGAGAAGGAGGGAGAAAAATGGTTACATGAGAAGCGTGCGAAATCGGCTGACATGGCGGGAAATAAGATCGGGGAAATTCCGCTCGCAGGCAAAGGGAGGGGGGGCAGGTACACTGGCCCCCCACGGACACCAATTCCGAGAGGATCCTGTGGTCAGCTGGCCAAAGACACTTGAAGCAAGCCAAAGTGGAATTTGACAAGCAAACAAGCAACAAGTGGCGCCCCCGCCGTCCCCCCTAACTTATAAGCCCACCCCACTCCCATTCACCTCACTTATTATATGCCGTGTTGTTGGTGGTGTTGTTGTTTGGGGTAAATTTTTGGGTTCTTTTTGTTCTTTGCCTTCTTGAAGACTTCGTTCCGGAGAAAAAATTACGAAAAAGCGGCCGGGGGAGGAACTTGTGAGCCAATCACGTCCCGTTGTATAGCATGTGCGGAGGTCCGCTTTACTATGTGGACTCGCATGCAACTCGGGAATGGATGGAGCTCGTTCAGATCCGTCATTGAGCTTCGATTTTTAAAGGCCAAAGTTGGGTTGTGGGTGGGTCAATTTCACATGGTTGGAACGGATGGTAGAAATTGAGTATGTTACTTTTCACCCTATCTAAGGTGAAATGGGTCTTAAATGGATGTTTTTCTCTTCGCACCCACTTCTCGTAAGATATGCAACACGCAAGTAGCGTGAGATGATAATGCAATCCAAACTATATCCATAGTCACTTTTCCTCATAACTTTTGGAGCGCGTATGAATATCTTCATTCATTGTCAAAGTAAATATGGATGAGTAATTAAATGATTATAAAAGGGTCACCCCAATTATGTTGACCATTGTGTCTAAAATGGTTGACAAACTCTGCGCATGTGTTCAATGGCTCCTCAACACATGTTTTTTTTGGTGTATGTTCTTAGATTCACATGCAACCACGCACCACTTAAATATGGATGTTTGTTTTAAGATCAAACACCGAATTGGGCATGTCTACGTCAATCAATTATTTCTCCAAAATATCCTCGAGAGCTTTGACTATATGTCTAACTGTACTAGTTTGACCCATACTAATTTGGCCCATTGCACCCATGATCCCCCAAATTTTGGAACAGTGGAGAAGAGTGAATAACGGTTAGGCAACGGCCACTACTACCACCACTTTGTTGTTTGTTGTATAGTAGATTAGAAAGTTGATTGTCCTAATTGTTAACGCCGTTGTTTATGCTTTGTCTCTTTTCTTTTCAAATTCAAACTTGTTCAATTTGCACATAAATTGTAATTATAGTGCGAAGAGAATGATATATTTGTATTCGTATATCCATTTGAGATGTCCTTGGCCTCAAGGATGTGATCATTTGATACTACATTGTTTATAGTATGTAGTGTCACGTACACTATTTGCAAAGGACCTAAACTAGATGCCTAGAAGTGTCACGTCCGCTAATTGCCAATATGATATTATTTGTCACTACAAGTAAAATTTTAAAGTGAAAAACTATTTACATTAGGACAATTATAGTAGCACATTGAGATACTTGAGATGATAATTTTGCGTTTGAGTATCAAAGGGGACGATATTACCGAGCATACTAACCGAAAAGTGTCATGTGTGTACATTTTGGTATATGAAAGGAATATTTGCTTGAGCATACTAATGTCAAGTGTCATTTGTGTACACTTTAGTCAACTTGTAGATCATTGTGTAACATAAGCATACACCTCATAACATTATTAAACATACTCATACCAAGATATTAGTAAGCACAAATGAACGCCAAGTGTCATAAGGTGACACTAATGACGAAGTTGGTCATTAGTGTAACCTACTACCACACGCATGTGACATTGAATTCCATAATCGGTATGGTATAATTCATGGCATTATTTCTTTTGGTGATGTTTTCCATCTTGCATATTAGTGAGTATTTTATTTGTGAATATTTCACACTCCACAAGTATTGGTGGCCGCATAAAATGCTCTATGCAAGGGATGCTTAGGAACTACGTCATCCTTATTAGCAATTTATTACACTGATTTCCATGTGGGGTAACCTAGGATTCACGTGTTAAAATTATTTTGGGCCTATATATTATGTCGCACTTATCGAGGTTAACTATCGTTTCTTACACCAATCACACCGGCCCAGTTTTTTTCCCGAAGCATTGGAGATATTGTAATTAATATGCAATCAACAAGACCACACAATTTTCAACCTAGATTAAATATAATGTGGATTTATGAAGAATATATCATACATGGAGGGACGGTGTTTTTTGTCTGTGATCAGAAGATGGTTCTGGCCATGACAAAGTTACTATACTTGAAATTTGTAAATTGATTTGTTACCGTCCAATTTTGTTGCATGTGGAGGATTTGACTAAGTTACTATACTTGAAACCCCCTGTTAAACTCCCCACAATGTCTGGGGAGATTTTTGGGCATAATTGGTCAAAACCCTTACTCTTTCCAAGTCTAACCGGTTACATGTTGTGATCTTTCGTGTCATATATATATATATATATATATATATTGAGGTGTATTCCATGTATTCCTCTAAAATGGCGGGTACTTTTCTTGAAGTCTTGAACTTCAAGTGGTTATTTCTCAAATTCGACCAATTCATTTGTAACTACAATATATAGTCCTATTAGTGTGGGTGGAAAATTAGTGTGGGCCACACTGATTTTCTACTCGAGGTGGAATTAACGTGGGTCCAAGACCCTAGGTCTTCCCCCAAGTCTTCATGAAGACTTTTGACCAACACATTGAATATTTGTTATAGAACAAAAGTAGCACAAAATAAAATAATCACCCACGTTAATTTTATAGAATTTCTACAACCCATGCTAATTTTTTATTGGAAATTTAGTGTGGGTTGTAGATTTAATGTGCCCACATTAATTCACATTATGAAAATTCACGTTAGCTGTAGAAAATTATTATGGCCCACAATAATAGGACTATTTAGTGTAGCATTCGGTTCTCCCTGTTCATTGACCCCGTAGACTACTAGGCATTGAGTTTAGACCCTTCGCAAATAGTGCACGTGACACTAAATACAATAAACGGTGCAATTGTATACATGAACCTTGACTTATTGTCAAAAAACCTCTAGGTAACATAAATATGTGTTGTTAGCATATGTTATTACACTACGAAGAGGACCACTTCCCAAGACTTTAGAAGATAAAGGGTCTTAAAATATCCAAAGAGTGTGGAGACGGTGATTATTGATTTCAACCAATACTCCACACACCATATCACAAATAGTCAGCAAAGTTACAAGTTGTATGTCACAAAATGACCAAATATTGTAGAGGACTCTCTATTTTGACGTAAATAAGCACTCTCTCATATTATGCCACATGTCGTTCCTACATTGGACGTGTTGAATCCCAAGTTGGAAATTACATTCCGGGACTAGTAAATAAAGCGACCCATGCAGTATACCACAAAAATGAAGAGAGTTTATACTAACATATTAAGATATTTGAGTCTAGCTTCGTTCAAATATCTTAACATGTATCTTACATCCATAACGAGTCACATTACACTATTCTTGTTTTTCCTAAAGCTATATTCTTTCTAAGACTAGGCCATAACGCTCCCAATAGGCTACTCCGTGCTTGCAACTATCCGATTCCGCTTTAATCTAGTACGAGTGAGATCATGCAAAGCAATATGTAGTACAAATTGCAATTAATGCTCAAAGTCGCAAAAGTCAAGGACAAGGTGGAGTAATGTTACGAAATAGTCGAAGGGTCATAGTTGCCAAGTTATGTTCAAAATATGCATAAGTAGGTGTTCATTACACAAGACGTGTCAAAATGTCCATGTGAGTACTATCATAATTTCTTATCGTCATATAAACATGTGTTGGACTGGTATCATTTTTATATCATTTGGGTATTTATAATGAGAATTTCACAAATTTTAATATTAGTAGGTAAGGGTATTTAACTGTATTTGTGTTTTCAATATCATTTGGGTTTATATACATGAGTATAATCGCTTAGTACCAATATGGTATAGATGGTATTGGGTGTTTCACATCCTAAGAGAAGTGGGTGTAGAGCTTTAAAACATCCATTTAAGGCATGCTGACCTCAAGGTTTGTGGTCAAGTCATCAAACATGCTTTACTAGATTCGTCTTCTTCTTCTTCTTCTAAAATTTTTTTAGGGGGAGGGGGGTACAAGTGATTCCAAAATCATAATCGATATGTTGGTTATATATATATATATATATATATATATCACTACATTTTCTCTTCTAGATGGATGAGTTTGAAAGAAATCTTGGCCACAAGCCTTCACACCGAAAATGTTAAAGGTTCGCAGTGTCTATGTAAACTCATCCATTTTGAAGGTGAAAACACAATGAACTATTCTATACATTGAAGACTTCTATTGTAATAAACATGACTCTGGAATTAGCATTAGAAACCCTCCGATCAGTCTCATGCTATCCATTCGTGGTGCATTGGTTGATAAGGCCCCTTCACCTATGATCGATGAGTTTCCAAAGACATCACAAAGCTCCATTAGTTGGAGAATGTCTTATACACCTAGATATACGATAATTATTTTCAACCCTCTTATGAGAAGGCAATTGTTGCACTTATGTGTACTTCTCATCCATCCGGGCTAAAACCTGCCCTCATTAGATTTGTGAAACATTTCAAATGTGTGTCACTTTTGACTAATTTCTGGTCTTTGAAACTAGATTGGGTGTCAAATTTCACTTTTGACCTACATACAATTACAAAGTGTTTTTGTTGAACAAATATTTGAGGTATCCTTGCATGCAATGGTTCCCTCTTGTTGCCTTCTCCACGTGGATGGCACAAGCCTTGCATTATATATATATATATAAATATATATATATATATATGGCGTAAAATACCCCTCACCAAACCTAAGTTGCGGGGCCGCACGTGAGGGTGCAAAAGTTGATTACTGTGTAGAGCCCAAAGTTTTTTTTAAATTTCAAGGCAAGTTAAGCCCTAAATCGGGGTCATAAATTTGTAATTAGTCTATGTCGTTTATGATATTTAGTGTCATATGCGTAATAATGTCACTTACCTTGTTTTGAGGCAAATGTAAAGCTACACTAATGTTCAACAACTTCACTGTTAGTATCACTTCATGACACTTGGTGTTCAAGCATACTTACTCATATCTTGGCACGAGTATGTTCAACAATGTTATGAGGTGTATGCCTATGTTACGTAATGGTCTACAAGATGACTGAAGTTGTACACACATGACAACTAGTATTCGTATGTTGAATAACATCTTCCTCTTGCATATTGAAATGCAAACACATGACGCTTGCCATTGATATGCTCAATAACATCTTCCCCTTGCATACTAAAATGCAAAATTGGATCATCTCAAGTATCCCAATGTGCTACGCTAAATGTCATATTGTAAATAAACTTTCACTTAAAGGGTTACTTACATAGATGAATAGTATCATATGGGCAATTAACGGACAAGATACTTTGAGACCTCTAGGCATCTTAGTTTACGCCTTTCGCATCACAAGTAGTATATGTGAGACTAAATATCATAAACAATGTAGGAGTGAATCAATAACAAACCTATAGGTGCATGTTTTTACCGCCCCCTCGGTAGGTGTTGGGAAACGGAATCCCGTACATGGTGAATAGGGTAATGCACCAACCCAAGTGCCTTTCGCATGTAAAGTATAGCCCTAGGATGGGAGCATGAGGAGGTTCTTACATGTGGAGAGCATGAAGGTCGATGCATTACACCGCACGATGCACTTGCACATCGCAATGAAACCCAAGAATGCATTAAGATAAGCATACCAAAGTCGGCCATTCATCTTAAACAAACATGTGTAGAAAACAAACTGGAGTACAACAAATATAGGCTCCATAATCAACATAATTGGTGGGGGTGGGGGGTGTTATATGATCATTTAATAAGGAAGGGAAACTTCACTTTGACAATGAATAAGATATATTCATATGAACTTCAAAAATGATTAAAAACATGCTTCTGGCACAATTTGGATTCGATAATTATCTCTCACTAACTGCATGTTTCACAACCTACAAAATGTGGATGTAGAGCTATAAGTGTTTATTTTAAATCCACTTACCTTATAGTTTGAGGAATGAATTGAAATTGATTTTAAAGTATGGGAAGCCAAAAAGGCTAATGGGACTGAAAGCACATTGAGATGGTTCAAACCAACTAATTCTCTAGAGTGATGGAGTGCAGTAGCCTTTGTGAGATAGAGACTAATGTCAACTTGATGGTCCAGATGAAAGAAAGACTCGAGGCTCCCTAGAACTACATTCTCAAATACTGATGAAAACTAATCTCTAATGAGATTATATAGGAGACATTCCAACACGAAATGTGCCTCATTTTCAACTATATTATAGATGTAAAAGTGGCATAGGCATATTAATGCATGCATGTATGTGATTGACACATTAAACGGATTGAAACTCCCCCCTCCTTCCAACCCTTTTTTTCTTTTCAGACAAAATATTGCAAAATTGCAATCCTAAAAACCTAAAAAACGAGTGCATGAATGAAATCTCCAAAACACTCATAAAACCATAAAACCTGCATGGAATATCTAAAAGTGGATGACCATGTCTCTTTGGATGAAATTTTGCAATATCATCCACACGTGGCTTCAGCACTCCATTGATTGTCGCCGTTTCGGCTACCTCGAGAACTCAAAGAAGAAGGAAAGCACGGCCTCCTTCCCTCCAATTAGGACGTCCTTGGGCTCTCCGTTTTGACTTCCACCATGAGTTACATCCATCCATCCGTCGCTTCATCTAATCGGCATCTTCGAGCAGTCCCCTTCACTTATACGGCACATCAGCAGCAGCATCTGTGTCTAGACTTTGATATAACTTCATCCGTTCGTGTGCCATGTCATCCGATCACCATCTAAGTCCGGACGGACGGACGGATGGAGGAGTCATCTCCAAGTTCACAGGAGCCCCCGCGGCTGTCTCTTTTGGTGTTCTTGCTAAAGTTTCATCCATTCATCCGTCCATCCGTAACGTACTTCCGTCTGACTGTCTGTTGCTTTCATCTTTCTTAACTTAATCGGCCTCGATCAGTCATCACTTCCAAATCGTTAGCACCTGTATCCATCTCAAATCGAATCGCAGGTCATCTTCAAGTTTAACTTAACTTACGGGATGCTTACTTGTCTCTTGCTATTAAGTTCCAATCTAACCGTCAGTTCCATCTAATCCCGACTCTTTGAGGCTGCCTTCAAGTTTACAATGAACCATTGTCTCTTCATTTGTGAGCTATCATCCACCTCACAATTTATATGAGGTAGATGTGCCTAATTTGATTACTTACCATAATCGGACATTTTATATTTGAGTGGTGTGTGGTTTGGTGTGGCTCCGAGAACAAATTCCAAAATGACTTGTAGTTAGAAGAGATTAGACTAGGTGTTCAGATTATGATAACCATTTTAGGCTCGTTGCTCAATAGTCATCGTAATTGGGGAGATTTGTGTGGTCATTTCATGGACAAAAGAATGTTCACTTTTGATGGTGAGTGAGATATTCAAATGAGCTCTAAAAATTACAAGCATGGTGATTTCAACCTTGATTAGGATTTGCTAACCATCTCGTGCTAATCACATGTTTCGTATTCTAGGAGAAGTGTCCTATCGTCAAAGGGAGGATCTAAGTTATTTCTTATTGAATGATCATATAAGTCCTTCAATTATGTTTACAATTGAGCCTTGAATGGTCATCAAACATTGAGTATGTAGTCCCATACCTTATAAATCCATGTATATGGTTTGTTCTTGTCTCCAAACTTAGTCACACACCATCCTAATATGGGCGTTCGATTTGATTACCTTAAGGTATGGGTGCTATTGTGGGATGTTCTAACTCTTCAATGCCATTGAGGAACCGTCTTGACTATTGGACCAAATTGAGAATAGTCTCATCCATTTAACAATTGCAAATCATGCATATTTTCACTTCAAGTTTCAAAATCAAAGTACAAATGCATAAAGAAAAACAATGTTCTTGCATTGATGTGAACGTGAGATCGTTCATCAATAGTAAAGTGCAATAGTTATAGGAGGTCAAAGTGAAACTATCTTTGTCTTCAAGGGTCATTTTATACTAGAGCTCAAGGACATGTGACCATTGAAATCTAAAATCTCTCGTTGGTGGAAAAGGTTGAGATTGTCCCACTTCACTTTACTCTTGAGATTCATGCCCTAAGGACAAGGAAGTTTGAGTGGATGGAGTCCTACACATCATGAAATGGATAACATTTCATGCTCTAGTGGATGTTGCATCAAGCGCATCTCAAAGATCTGGGTCTATAAACAGAAAACTGGAAGACCGTGACTTTCAAAAATCTTACAACCCTTGATTGTAACAACACGCTACTTCTCACTGTCTCTACACTACACTTGAAGGCCCATGAGCATGCAATGCGTTCCAAGTGCCCATAAGTGATCGCACATATATCCTCCATTCATGTTAGCAATTGGCCCTATAATGAAGTCTATAATATGAACACATAATCCAATCTCATTGTAACACTTGCATTTATGGTGTTGATTCTTTTTAACTACAAACCTTGTCATATAAGACAAAAGCGGGCATGATTTGGTTCCTCGTCTCCAATGGACACCTATGTTTAATTGGGGCGTGGTTAGGTGTGGATCTAAGAACGGACACAAGAAAGATACGTGAATAAAATGCATTGGTATACGTGATGTAAATTTATCAACCATTCTAAGCTCAATACCTTGTCATCATAATTGGGAAAACCTATATGATAATCTAATGTGATAGACAATCTTCACTTTGGCCACGAATAAGATAATCATATGAGCTTCAAAAATAACGGGGAAATGGCTACAGGCATGATCGAATTCTGTTTGCTAATCATCTCGCATTGATTGTGTGTTCTTCTCCTAGGAGAAGTGAGTAGAGTGCTAAAAGTGCATGTGGCTCTATTACCTTACTTTATATGATCGGCATCAACCAATAAAGCATTCAAAAACAGCCTAGACTGGACCTCTTCATGCACAAAACATATATTTGAGTTACATATTTTTTATTTTCAGCCAATTATGCCAAAAACGACCATATCTAAAATTAACTTACTCTTGGAATGCACTTTTTGAATCGGTTGAATACCCTAATATTATTAAAAATTGAAGTTTCAAATGCACAACATGGATATCCTTGAATGCAAATACATACATCATATTTTGATCATCAACATCAAATATGAGTTTTTTATAAAAATAATATATAAAAATTAGGTTTCAAACCCATTAACGTATAAAAATCAATTTCTGATCTATGTGAGGCCTGTATAAATTGTGCATGTGGCCGTATTTTAAGACCCCGCATCCTTCAAGGGTTAACATGAACTTGTCAGTTGGTTTTTGCCGACAATTATAGATTCATCCATCCCTTTGTCAGATGGGTCACCTTTCAGCTTTATCTCTTTAATTCTCGTCGCCATTCATCCAACTGTCGCCATTTCATGTCATTTTTATCAGTATCTCCAAGGTCACCTCCCAGCTTATAAAAGTGGGAAATCTCATGTCTTCTCACAGCCTGATAACTGTCTATTTAATGGATCCATTAGAGCAGTTGCAATCACCTTCAATTCTAACAGAAACGTGCATCACGTCCCCTCAATCCTGCGTAAGATTTCATCCATCCATCCATCACCCGTTCATTGGATCAGCATTGTCGGCGTGATACTCATCTATGAAATCCATCCACCTGCCAGGTCCACTTAATTTGGCATCTGAGTTGGTTGCTTTCGATTTTAGAGCACTGCAATATGTCGCTTCACCGCCGCTATTATTTTCATCCAACTGTCATGCTTTCGTATCCATATAGTTGCAAGTCACCTTCAAATTCAACACGAGCGTGCCCCGTCCCCTCGATTTAACATTCTTGAAGTGATGATTATCATCCGTGAGAATTCATCCATCTTTTGGTTCACATGAAAGGGTTGTCTATGTTGTTTGTTTAACCCTTTATTGCCCACAAGTGCAGTTTTAAGGAACTTGGAACTTTCATACCAGTCTTGATGTCGAGGACAATTTAGCCCATTATCACCAACATGTTTTATGATTGGTCACTTGTGTGTGGAAACCAACTACATCTCAAAGGTTTTAGGAGAAATATCCCTTCGTTTCAACCAGATGTGAGGAGATCCAATTGTTGCAAAGTTGAAGATCTCAAGTTGGGGCAACTAGTGAAAACAATTATTCTGAACTTGGATGACATGGTAGGACGAGCACCCCTCAATCAGAATAGGAATCTTTATATAAAAATTTCAGGATACAAATCTGTGAGAATTTGAATTTCCACAGTTGGAGTTCGTATCCTAGAGGTGGTCATAGTTCATTGACTATATGATGAGTGCCACTCACAATGAGCTTGAATATCATATTTGAAGCATGTGTTAGTTCAGGATGTTGCCCATATTACTACAGATGGTTGATTTGATTGGGAAACACCCATGGGCTTCCTTATTCAAGTCAAAGTGACCTTCTACGAGCTTCAAAATCACTTCAGATCGTCAACTTAAGACAAAATCAAACACCTACATATATATAAACCAATAAAGAAAACTCCATATGGATTGGTCTTTAGTTGGCCTTTAAATTTTCTCAAAGCATGAGTTACATTTAGTCACTATATAAGTATTTCAAATCCAACATTTTGGATCAAGGAATAGACAACTTTGTGTAGATGAAATTTGCATAAGAACTTTTCATATCTCCCAAATTTAATCACTTCTCAATCTCATATTTACAGTTCTAACCTTTTCCGCATATTTGTTGTCACTTTGCTTAGGTAACACATAAATAGGTGAACATCCTAGTCTAAGATCTAAAATACCAAAATGGGGAGATTCAAAGGGTCTTTGAGATTTCTTAGATTATGGAAGAGTTGAAGGTTATGTGTATGTGTAACCAATGCGAGCCTAGATTGGACATGTGATTTTTACCGATGTATGACATTTTTGTAATGAAGAGGGACATGACATTTTAATATAATATTGTTTTATGATCATTGTTTGTTTTAGACTCACATACTCTAGGTTCCATGTAACAACATTCTTCTCTATGACGAAGGACGATAGGGTTCTTGCTTTTGCAAGTAGGGATTGTAATATGCATGTTGCACTTCTTCACATAACATTATATCACATGCGCTATTTGTCTCACTTTGGTGCCATTGTGATTCTTCATGATACCACAAATGGGCCATAAGGTCGCAACATTCAGTTCCATCAGTGACCTCAATTCCAACACCTATTTTATTCCCGAAATGGGCAACTACATACTTCAACATGAGCACAAATTGCATTATTCACAAGTCTAAAAACACAACTCATTGGTTAAAGGAGACAAAATGTCAACGATCAACGATCAACATTGTCCACATTGGGAGGTTGTCTATGTGGTTAGTAAGGGTCTCATGAGGTTTGTGACCTTGAATATTTATGTAGAAGCCATATATATTGTGATTCATGTGATTTTAATACCTTTTGTGTTGATCACGTAATTGCTAGTCCAAATAGAATATTGATTTATTTGTTTGGGTTAAGTAGGGATCATAATGCCCAAAGTGTATGTGATAGGCACTTCCACCTTAATTCAATGTTGAATGTGGAGTTGACCAGTCATCCATTACTATTTTATGCTCATTGGGTAGGTGATAACGTAAGTCGAGAGAATGACCACACATTGTACACCAAACACTAACATAACAAGGTGCAAAATCTAGTAACATTGCTTTAGAGTGGAGTAATCCCTCTATGTGTCCCACATGTTCACTTCATACGAATACTATAAATTATGTCTCTCATGATGATCTTACAATACACAAGGTTGTACATAAAAATCACAAAGTTGAGATTCTATTTGGTCAAAATTGTGAGATATTGATAGTTGATTTCCTTGTAGAGGAGTTGAAACTCAACCCTCTTAAAAATTGCATGCTTGAAGGGGAGGGAGATTTTAAAGGGGAGAGAACACCTCTAAATTGGTGATAATGAGAACGTGTGGCCCGGGTATGCAACTCCCGTATTATATGGCCCTGATTATAATCACTTATAATGCATTTTAGTCCAATCTCAAGTGATCTAATTTGCTTTCATGTAGGAAACTCTTGCATCCTTTCTAACAAGGAATCCAAAAATGTAATTATATATAGGAAATGAATATTCCTTGAAGAATAAAATTGCATTAAAAACCTAATTATATGAGTTTTTTTAATACAGGTACCATAGGTCAAACTATCCACCTTTTGGATTTTTTATAAAAATTTAAGATTTGTTTATTATAAATAAAACATTGCCAATGACTTTTAATTTTAATTGGAGGCAACTACTTGTGAGGATCCTTTAAAATTATGCATAGGCATAGGTTAAAAAATAGGTGTTTCAATTCTTTATATATGTTGTGGAGTTTTTAATAAATAAATTAATATGCAACCCAAATTTTTCTACATCTCATTTTATTTAATTTGGTCTTCACCCAACTTTTTTATCCTTTTAATTTTTTATAATTTGACATAATTCTTACAAAAGCTGTCCTTGAAGCCGTTTTTAATACGATGCCCCCTGCGTATAATATGGGAGTTGCGTACCTGGGACGTGTGGGAGCATATTTTTGTTAAATTCACCTTTAAATTTGATGACATGGTTTTAAATGTATGAAATGAGAACGTGTGGTCATGCTCAAAGCCCCAACCCAATTTTGAAAAGAATACACCAAGTTGAGGCAAAATTATATTATGAAGAATGGGTGTCCTACCAATGGTAGGAAGTATTGAAGTTTGGCTCACATAAAAATATCTATCTATCTAACTATCTATCTATCTAGGAAAGGAATAAATCAACCAAAAGTAACTAGACAAGGTGAATGTGGAACAAGTGGGTTATCCTAATCACCAGTTGTTCACAACACACACATAAATATAGTTATTTACTAGAGTTATTCGTAAAGTAAAAAAAATGAAATCATGGGTTTAGTCCCAAACCCCAACTTTATGAGAATTAACACAAAATCATCCAAGTTTTTTAATGCTGAAATTATTATACACAAAGATTGGTGTTGGGCTACTAAAATTGGCTTTCTAGCAAGTCCTACTAGGATGGGTGGGCCAAGCTAGCTTGAGGTGGGTCCATCATGGGTTTAGGATAGCAGGTCCCACGTGCATACCCTATTTAAATCTTAAATTTTTCTTGAAGCTTGAGAGGTGAAAAGAAGAGGTCCCAAAATTTTCACCCAACTCTCAAACAAGCTCCAAATACACGATGAACTAACAAGCTCCTAGTGGAGAGTTTTCTCAAAGAAGGATCAAACCCATGGTCTCGTCCCTCTTTGAGGACCTTTGCGGATAACTTAAATATGTGGGTGAGTGTATAATAGAATCTCCACTTCAAGTTGTCCTCAAAAGAGCGACATTTGTGTGTAGAAGATTTTTCTTAAGTAGGGAACACTTGTAACCGCTCAATTCACAGCTTTGTCACAAAACTTTAAGAGATTTGATGGGTTGGTGAAAGAAAATTATATTGAGGTGTGACATATCTTGGGCTAAATGTTGTAAATTGGTTATACTCCACTTACAAACCATAGAAAATTGAGAAATAATTACATTCCTAATTACATTAGTGTTTTTTGTTTTTTTGTTTTGTTTTTGAGACAGAAGGCTGATAGGCCAGCGCCAAAGCACAGGAGGCAATTGACCACTTGGCAAGTTTTTTTGTCAAGTAGAGAGGAGATTTCACAGCCATGAATCGAACCGCCAACCTCTTCCTTGAGATTTGGGTATCTTTCTACCATCATCCAGTAGTTTAGGGTTGTCTCGGACCGTAATTACATTAGTTATGATACCTATAAGTGTGGGCACAAAAGTGGTTTATATCACAATGGGATGGGCCTTGACATCATTGAATCATACTTGAAATGTTGTGGGTCATATATGGTTCATGTTCTTGGAGCATGACCATGTGTTGTGCACCAAGTTCGAACATCCATAGGTGTTTAATAAGGTGGTTCTAGTCTAGAGGAGAGTAACGCCTATATATGTTTCATATGTTCACTCTATATGAGCACTTCAAGTTGTGAGGTTTCATGATCAAAACCAACTTCTCATAACATACAAGGTTCTACATAAAAAATGTTCAATTTATTTGATCAAAGATTATGAGATATTCATAGTTGATTCCCTTATAAAGGATTTGAAATCCTCCCCTCGAAATGTTGCATGTTTGAAGGGATTGAGGAGTTTTAAAAAGGAGAGGACATCTCTAATTTAGTAATAATGAGAATGTGTGGATGAAAACTTTGTTAAATCACACCATTAAATTGGCAATTTGAGATGAAGAGGTGTATGTAATAGGAATATTTGGGAATGCTTTTAGAAAGGACTTCCATAATGGTTCTACAACACATCTATCTTGGTTTAACTAGAATGTGTGAATACCACAATTAGTGTGGCCCACACATAAATATAAGATTGAGGAAGGGGGAGAATAATGTGGCCTATACTAAATATGCTAGTTGTGTAGTAAATTGTAGCTAAATTTATTTGGGGGGGGACTATCTCGTTGTAATCTCTCTTACTATTCAAATTTAAAGGCCTAAACATCCCAAAATGAGGCTCTGAATTTCAATTGCTAAAATCTTGCTCAAAATGAATACTTGTAGCATGAACCCTAAGTCACCACTAGGCACTTTATTGTGTGTGGCACCTCACAAACAATATTAAGAAAAAGAAAAGTTTATTTCCTTTTGAATATATGATTTTTTTCATTTGGCACATGATTTTTAATACATTGAAATCTAATGCGGATCCAAAGTGATTAATCTTTCTTTGAACTCCACTCAAACATTAACAATCATAAGTGATTACTATAGGGCGTTGCATGCTTTAGTTAAACTAAAGTAATGACGAATATTGGAAGAATTTTTTCATGTGTCATATTCGCGTTGGTCAAGGCCTCGTTGATGGGACATCAAGAAAATGCAACGATCAATTTGGCATGGTCTTCCCAAAAATGTAGGAATTCCCTAGAATAAGCTCTTAAGGATGCAGATCGGGTGGCCATTTATGGCGATGCCATTGCTAACTTTTACAAAGTGTGGGGCAAGAATGAACTCATTTATCATATATATAATATTAGGAGGATGAATTAGAACATTAGGGCGCCGAATGTCAGCTTAGTTAACCATGTTTAGGCTCTTTATTTTTTGTAGTGATGTTTGGTTCCACTGGATGCATCCTAGAGAGCTACTAGACTCTCAATTTCGGGTCTCCAGTGGCCTTGTATTCTTTGGGCAATAGAAAAAACATGTTTCACATGTCAAAAACGAAAAGAAAAGAAAGCCCGTGCGTGCACACACACACACACACACACAAGCTAACAACAATGGTACATATACCATACAACATTGATACAATATACTTTGTGCCTCATGAAGTTTTTCAAACGACATTGTGGAAATATGAGCACTTCAAGATAGTTAGGTAGATATAAATGTTGGTTTCATGAGAAACTGAGCATTAATGAAAATCATTTGTACATGCAAGTTACTGCATCTTAATAGTGAAAGGTTCTACGAGGTTGACATACCACTTATAGATCATGTTGTGTGTGCGACTTCCACTAATTTATGGTATATGTGACGAGCTTTGGCATGTGCCGGTCACCAACAATGTAGACATCAGAGTTCATCTTCATTTAAGCACTCTTCAACATGCTCACAGCTAGATCACTTACTTTTAGGTCAAAAAAGAAGACGGTGTATTTTTGATTGTAATGTTAGTTTTAATGAACTTATGTACATGCTAATGGATTGAGTTTGTTGTGATCATTTTCACAATAACCCATTATGCAAAAGGATAGTTGTTGGAATGGAAAATTATTGAATGTTAGGGCGAATACCTATGGGTCTCAACCTACTTTTGTGAGAGTTCAATACTTTGAGTTAAAGATTTCTCACCAACTAATGGTCTCTAGTTTATATGAATGGATACAAATTCTTTAGAAATAAAAGATTGTGAAGGAAGAGACATTCCAACGTGGAAATGCCATGCATGAAATAGATGGATAAATAAATGAAGAAGACTAGCAATATGCAACTTTATCACTGCCAGATTATATAAAGTTGTTTCTTTTATGTTTATGATGATTATTTGAGATAGATACCTCCCAAATTCATTAGAAGAGGATCTTTAACGACTTTCTCATTCCAATTGTATGATGTGACCCATTTGATGAGATGCTTCACCACTCCTTTAGTATGATGCTAATATTCATAACCCAAAACAATTCCAAAATTGTTATTTTATAACATATCTTAGTACTAAATTACACCCTAGGCCTCCAAAGATTAAATAGCAAATGACTCATACATTCATTGTGCTCTTTAATGCACATCTTTGTAATCCATCCATCCATCCACATATGGGCACCCAAACACATCCTCTTGCCCGCTTGGGTGGCTCCAAATGGCCACCAAGTTGACCGTATCTCGAGCGGCTTATTGGACTACAACAAACAAAACGGTGGCGAGGCCATCGACGAGATCTTATTAGCCTCCTTACACTCAACGCCAAAAACCAAATCATGTGCGTGTGGGGTTAGCGTAGTGGCTCGTTTTCTTCCGGAGCTTCTTCCAAAACGTGATTGGCACCGAGAACACGCAACAATCTTACTCCGTCAACTTGGCACTTATGTTGAAGATTACTAGGTATGGTGCCCAACTTAGGGCCTAGATTCAAACCATCATCCCCCGATCCCCATTCACTTTCATGATGGCATGTGTCCGACGTCTTTTTTCTATGAAAGACTCGCCCGCAACATGTGGAAACGAAAAGGCTCCAAGTTTTCGGAGGCTCTAGTGGTGGCCTAGCTAATGGTGACACAACCTCTAGGTAAACTTGAACACATCAAAAATGTCTAGAGTTGTTGTCCTTATTCTTGTGTACCTCCTTGGAAAATCCCACCGAAGTTTTAAAGAAAATTTCAAACTATCGAGGATGATTTCTTTTACATGTGTTGCACTTCATTCTTTTTAAACATCACTCTAGTGTTGAAAAAATGATTTCACATCCATTATTTTAGGTTTCAAACCAATGCAATGACAACATAACCGTATAAATTTTGGAATACACTATTATGTTTATCTAGATCACGTAGTTCCGCCCTTAGGAAGGGGGAAAAGGGACTTAGATATTATACAAGCTAATGCAAAGCAAAATGATAAAGTAAAGCATGAGGTAGACATGCCTAAATAACAACACAAAAATATATTGGACACTTAAATATGAGTGGTGTGTGGCTAAATGTGGATTTGAGAATGGAAATCAGAAAGACATGTGTCCAAAAAAAAGATTGGACTACGTGTTCAAAATATGCTAACCATTCTAGGTTCAATAGTCAACATGATTGGGGGACCTATACGACTACTTAATGAGTAGGAGAATATACAATCTGATAATGAATAAGATTCGAATATGAGCTCCAAAAATTATAAGAAAAATGATTATGAGCATAATTTAGAATTGCTAATTGCCTTGCACTAATTGTATGATGTGTTTCATGTCCTATGAGAAAAGTATCCGAATACTACATGTCTACCTTATGTATACATTGCAAAATCTATGAAACATAAGAATCTATTAAATTTTTAGGGTGTTTGGGTTCTCTTTCACGGATGGATGGATAGATGGCAATGTGGCGCCCGTGGAATGGGGGCACTTTGTACGGTGCATGGTTGATGTATTTCGAGGATGGAGCATGGAATATCTTGAATATGTGTGTTGGTCCAAGTTACACCGAGGAAAAACACACACACAAGGGCATGAGCTTGGACCGGATAATGTTGTTTGTAAGATTTTACAAAAACAATGGCTTGGCCTCGAGTCACCTTCAATGGCCGTAAGTTCCAAAGGCGATGGAAGGGCATCAAACAAAAAATTCTCGGAACCAATCATATATATTGATATGTATTGCTTTCCATGACTTTTCCAAGGGGCATCTTTGGAGGCTTTTTGAACCAATGATGGCAAGTGGAAAGACATTGGCCACTAGATGCTCCCTTGGTCTTCTTCTAAGTATGTAGACTTTAACACAACGGCCAAGTGATCATCACGGTTCGGGCCATCCTTGTATGTGATGAGCATCTCTGAAACCTAAACATACAATCAACGGCGATCAAGTGTAGGGATGTCGTTCGGGTTGGGCTTCTAAATACTTAAGAGTTATAATGTAGGTGACATCCTAAATCTTTTTAAAAGCTCATCATGTTCAAGTTGAGGATTCACATTGTGCTTCCTTCCACTCCATCGTAATACCCAACTCTTAAAGGACTAAGGGAATTTTTTGTCCAAGTATTAGGGTTTAAGATGAAGGCTTAATTAGGTCTAGAGCCATTTTGGTTCAAAAATGAACATTTTTGGAAATGACATAAAAGTAACATCCATATGGTCAGAAGCTATTTTGTGTTTGTGATGGGGAGAAAACTACAATTTATGTTATAAAGCTTAGAATGTCTAATCAATTCAAAGAGCATCATAATCTAAAAGTATATCTATGAGCTTGAATCTATGTCTAGAACAAGAGGTTGCAAGAAGAATGCATAAGTACCACTATGCATGGTAACAATGAGCAAATATGCGGCATGTACAAAGAATTTTTTGTTGATGTATTTAAATGCATTCAATGACTAGAATTCAATTCTTATAATTAAAAAAACATGTGTTGTACTAATCAAAATAGTACATCAATGAACTGAACCATAAACTATGCTCTTAGTTGGCAAGAACTCATAGATACACTCTAGGTTGCACTTCATCCTATGTGGGTGCACGAAAGGGGTGTTTAGTGAACAAGGCTTGTACACCATACACTTAGGAGCGATATTGCTAAAAATAAAAGTTGTATGTATATTTCGGGTTATTATATGATTCTTCTAATCTCAAAAAAGTATCATACACCCATTGTAGATAAGTTTTTTGGATTGGGTTCCACTCAATAAAACAACACATGGAAAACTAAATAAGTGTCAGATTTTAGCATCTAAGTGTCATCATTAAGTTATTTGATAGATTGTGATGGATTTTGGATGGACTTTGTGTATCGGAACCTAAGGAAAACACCATTTTATGTGATACTTAGGGATTGAATTAAGATTGATGGGTGAATTACAAGGGTCACTTAGGCAGTACATGCCATTGCACTGTCTCTCTCTCACAACCATAGTCCAGTAGTAGCGACTCACTAGACCATTGGAATTGCAATGCAGGGAGTCACGGCTCATCAAATTTTTTTTAAGTAACTAGTGACCACATGTAATCATGCCATATCTCATTAAATATAAGATAAATCAATGAACGTCACAACCCTTAGGGTTTGTTTTACTGTATGTATTGATCCACTAAATTATCAAACAATTAAGAATTACATGTGTCTAATCAAACCTCACTGCACAAGTAATCTCCTTCTCTTAACCTTTCACATGCAAATGCACAAGAAACAATGGGCTTATTTCACACAAACTATGGTCTTCTCACTTGACGATTTGCACATATCTTCATAGATGCTTACCCTGATTCTTGTGTTAAATATATATTTTTAGGATGTCAACTACTCTCTTGTCAAGAGTCAACAGTTTGAGGAATCCAATTTATTTAGAGCAAGTTGCGGCAACCAAATTGCCTGCACAATCTTTACTCAAAAGACAATGACATGAATTCCAAGGCTTCTCATGTGGATAACTTATTTGTAAACTATGGCTTTACACAATTTCAATATGTATCAAGATTGACTACTTCCCCTCTCACAATCTGGCAATTGGACAATCACTCATAGAATTGTGCTTTCATCTCACAATTATCCGTAGCACAAGGCTTCGCACCCCGATTTGGTAAGGCTATGGTGTTAACATTTAATTCTTCCATATTTAGACTACTCTCTTCTTGAGAGTCAAGACTATTGGTTGAATGATTTACTCCAATGTCAATTCGCCAAGACCATTTATTTTTCCAAGAAAACTGGTCCACTCAAACCTCACTTGGAAATATCATTACTTCACTCTAATAATTTTTTGGCATACAACGAATTTGACCATCAAAAGAGACCCCCTCTCTTCATGTGTCTCTCTTGACTTTAGATCATGGCCCATATACAAGACTATGAGACAAATTCAAGACCTAACTAAGAATGAAGATCCAAAATGAAGGCACCAAGCCTTGTGAACTTTCATGTATTTATAAATACATAGGAGAATCATAAAATCCTTCAAGGAGACATCGTAGTTAATGTATTGGGATGGATTTGGAGTGACTGCCATTATGGGCTCCATGACCTTGGGCACAATATGTTTGGCCATTGTAGTCTACCCTCTATATCTATTAACAATGGGGAGTGGAATTTTTCTAATACATCTATAATGTTAATTCTTTAAGAAATACATAATTTAACGAACAAGAAGATAACACTTATACTTGTAATTCAAGTAAAAATATTGTTGTAACATTAAATGAAGTTTCAAGATACAAGTGAGGAGCTTTACTCTTCCATTTCCATTCCTTTAGGATTGAATAAGGCATCTATGGAGGTTTGTTGGAGTTGATTCACATGGAGGAAATCATTCTATTTCTCAAACATTTCAAGTTTCTTAAATAGATACATAACATTAGTAGACCTTTGTTCAAAATAATGACGTGAAGTTTGAAGAAAAGATTGCACATCCTTGTAACACACATGGGCTACAAGTTCAAATATAAGAGGTTCAATATCATCCTCTTCTTCAATAAGGGTATGATGAATTCATTGCGTTGAACATCTCCATCAATTCCTCATCAAAGGGTCGGTAAGGATTATTCAAGTGAAATTTAGCTTCATAGTTGTTGAATTCCTATGTAGTCATGTTAGGTAAGATCTTTGAGCTTGCTTCACTTGCCACAGTAAGCCAATTAATCCAAAAGTGCGGTGATTTCGTGCACTTCTTTTTGGTGAACCTCCTATAATGTTTATTTGATAGTTGGCACAAATAATATTCTAGTGTGACTCCAACAATTTTGAATGGTCTCAGTAGTAAACCCATGTCGCCAAGAATGGACAATCATGACTACTACTTGATACACATTAAACTCCAGATTTTGGTTAGACATCAAAAAATTGATCATTTGCTTGCGATATTGTGTTTTTGAATAATGATACTATCATTGCATCCATGGGTTGAAATCTGCTAGTGGTGTTGGGTGGCAAAAACTCTAAATGAGTAATATGCAACCTTGATCCTATCATAGGAATTTGGTGTCCTAAGAAGTTATCAACAAGAAGCAAAACCTTATGTTTTCCCAATGCAACCATTCTTACCTCAAAATTTAGCAAAATCCTTTCAAATAATTGTGTTGTCATCTAAGCATTCTTGTTGGTTGCTCACAAAATACCAAGATTTTGAGGATTCACAATGTTTCTTTGATAAATGGCTCTAGACTTCCCAAATTTGTTAATTAAAAAAGGAGATAGCTTAATGCTACCATCAACATTATTGGTCAATGCGATTGTGATCATTTCTTTCTATTTTTTCCTACTAGACAAATGATGTGTTGCTAGTGTACAATTGGATTCTAATCGATAAAAGAGCCTAGTCTCATCCATATTAAAAACGTCTAAGATGTGGTACCTTGAACAAATGAGTTTGATATCCTCCATGCACTGTAGGGCCTCTAGAGAGTTGTCTATTGATGCAGCTTCTCCATCTCATGTGTAGCCTTTAATCTTGAACCTCCTCTTGAATCCTTCCAACCACTCACATGGAAAATGTAGCTCCTTGTGAGATGGATATCTTTGGCTCATGTTATAGAATTTCTTTGCAATTGTTGTTAAAAGATCATTTGTCATGGTAGCACCATGCTCTTGCATCATAATGCACTCGATGGATGTTAGATTCAACAAACAACATTACCGTTTGAATTTTCATTCAATAGGTTTCTAATGGTATGCGATTTGACCTACAAAACTGGAAATTAGAGGCAATATTCTCAAGAATTCGAGCACTCGAGCACTATAGTTCAAGCAACTAGGGCAAACTGCGTTGACAAGACTTGAGAGGGACTTGCAATCAATATCTTGGGCTTCATCATCTCTAGTTGGGGGTTTGATTGAAGTTCTCTCTCTCTCTCTCTCTCTCTCTCTCTATATATATATATATATACACAATATATACACAATATTATATATATATATATATACACAATATATTATATATATATATACACAATATATTATATATATATATATATACACACAATATATATACAATATATATAATATATATATACACAATATATACACAATATATATAATATATATACTGTATATACTATATATATATTATATATATTATATATACTGTATATACTATATATATTATATATACTATATATATTATATATACTATATATACTATATATACTATATATATTATATATACTATATATATAGTATATATATAGTATATATACTATATATATAGTATATATAGTATATATAGTATATACTATATATATAGTATATACTATATATATAGTATATACTATATATACTATATATACTATATATATAGTATATATACTATATATACTATATATACTATATATACTATATGAAATATTATATTGTATGATATGATGCACTATAATAATAAGTTAACAAATATAGAGGGCAAATACACAAAGAGGGGAATAGGCATTAAGGTAACACTTAGCAGCTTTGTAGTCTCCCCAACTAGGGAGAGTTTGGGAATGAGGCCAAAATGAGGTAAAATTTGCTACATATATGCCCCCCGTTGTGATGATTATGGGCAATTAATGCGTGATGTGACTAAGTTAACGCTCCAATTGATCCCAAGTTCTAGTCAACTGTTGGGCAACAATGGACTCCTAACCCCTAACCCCCAGTGCTCAACATGGAGGGCCATATAAAATCATGTGTCATGCCCAAAATTATTGGTGATTTGGTTAGGCTGTAGGTTTTCTAGGGCTGGGGGTGGAATGACAAATTCCACAATTAGTTTGTCCAAAAGTAAGTATTACAATCCCTAACACCCGTGAGGCTTACCAAATGAAGTGGATGAGTTTACACCCGAAGAGGTTGTGGAGAACACTCGAAATGAGGACGACTCGCGCAACATGTTACGACTAATTTAAGCATTCAATGAATTCTATTGGGTCCGACTACCAAGGAGAAAGGTTGATTGGCTTCAATATGCTCACTTGGACCCCCAAGAAAGACCGGCACGCCGTATCGGTGACAAGGAGAAACTTTTCCCATGGCATTTGTTCGAGGACCTTCAAGACGTTCTCAAGAAAGGGAAAAAACAATCATATTTTGGGAAAAACTACGTGACCTTGTGGCGGTTCTACCAAACCATACAACAATTTGTGCCTCTTCCAATCCACTGGGGGTTCAACCGATGCACCATGCACCAAAAAGAATATCGAGTTTACTAAGAGTACAAACTTAGCCCTACCAATATAGCGGGAGTTTAGTATGTAGATCATACTTGGACATATACTTATGTACATTGGTACTTAGGTAATGTACAATATATGATTGCAAATATACAATGGATGCATGTATGACAATTCCATCATTTGTTTTTATTGGACAAATATACCAATCGTTGTAGAAGATACTCATACCGATTTGACAAATCCGCCTCATTTTAATGCCAATTTTATCCAAGTGCGGACTCCCATGCATTTGAAGTTGAAGTCCATGAATTCTTTACATGTTTGGGGGACCCAACTCTAGAGCCAATCATAGTGAGCGACAGCATAGTGACATCAATCTCAAATGTGATAGTGAACAAGAAATTGCTTATAAATTATGCAAAAATGCAATTACCACATTATGTACAATTGAATCAAAGATAGTGCATCATGGTCCTAGGCCTATCTTGGTAATATGTGTCCAAAAAACTAATCAGATTCAAAGTTGGTATCCAAGGGTATGGGAGGGTTGCGACTCAAGCTCGCATTGTTTAGATTTTGTGCTTGAAGGGTTTGGCATCTTGACTTGCGCCTACTTTTGTTGGGGACCCACAAATCTGCAACTTCTACCTCCCTAGCTGCTTGGGAACGAGTGCACATGTAGTTCCCAATGGCCAACCTTGGCAGTTGGGAATGACAGAGTGCATTTTGCATGTTGGGCCTATTGGCTTTGTCCCAAACATCCATAAGGTTGTTGAATTATTTCCACTTGTTCAACCTAACATGAATATCTCTGTCGTTATACAAAACCTCTTGGGCAACGGCCTCCCATCATTCTTGATCGACCTTAGAACTTTGGTTCTCCAACATGTGTTCCATATCCCAAGTTGTCATCTTACCTAGAACGAGTTTGTGTGGCGATACCCCCACAATCACATTACTGGTTGAATCATGATTTAACCTTGGGGGTGTAGACCTTTGACGAACTCACATGTATCACCAACATGGCCTTTCATGACTCGGTACAAAAAATGCTCTCTCACCACATGCTTTAGGTGTGGAACTAGGGTAAAACTCATGCACCGCCCTTGTGATGTGCTTGGCTATGAGATTCATCTGTTAACCTTGGAGGTCTTTGACATATTGTTGAGCTTGCCATTTATAAGCAAGAGGATTGTTGTATTATGCAGGTAGTACACCGTGGGTGATATTTTTCTCAAAACCTGGAGGCATTCCCCATTGCGCATAGAATTGGTCATATATCTTGCGATGTAGAAGGGCTTTGCATGAAGGACAACAATGTCTTTGCATCATGGAGGTAGCAAGCAATTCATGCGGACCATTAACTGCCAATGATCCACACGACTTCGGGTCCCCAAGGTTTAGTACATATGTTGTAAGCACTTCCATCCTTGATCCTTGTGGGGACGCACAACCACAACAAAGATGGTGTGGCTAGAGGTATCACAATGCAAGATAATACCGTGGTCGCCCATTGGATTTCATCTTCAGGTCTTGCATTCCAATCAATGTTAAGGCCATGTTCATCATCAACCAAAATCCCCTCGGGGTACATGAAATCCACGGGCGGCCATGAGGTGAATAGAAGTCGATGATCAAGCGATTGTTCGCAGGGACTCCTAAGTTATCAAGCTTGTCCATCAACACCCTCTAGCGCATTGTTGTGAGCCCAAATTGGTGCCCACATGTGGTTTTAGCCTCTTGAGTTCGTCAAAACTTGATTTCGACATTCCTTCAATTACTCAAAATTATAAAAAGAGTGAAGCTTTAGGTTTAGATCAAAGTTAAGCTGGAATGTGTGAGTGGGTGTGGTGTTGGGCTTAAGGCTTGGGAAATCAGTGTGTTGATTAACCAATCGTTAAGTTGGGACTTGGGTGAAATCGGTTGGGATTTAGAGGGTTAATTAGGGTGATCTTGGTGTAGCCAGATAAATTGTTCATTTTAGGGTGTGAGGGTGGTCAATTAGGGGAGGTCCCGGCCCTTCCGTGAGGATTGGGTCTCGGATTTCCCGGTTCGGGGTACCAGCTCTGGATGGCCGAAGGAGGTTGCTCTCGGGAGCGGGGCAGCAGAGGAGGAGGACTCAGGAGAGAGCCCTGGACTGCGGATTTCAGATTAGGCAACACTGAATGTGATTTCAGATTATGCAACATTGAATGTGATTTCAGATTAGGCAACAACCAAGACAGCTTTTTGAGGTTGTGGCGAGGCAAGCTGCCGAAGGCTCAAAGGGTTTAGGGTTTTGGTAGCTGCAGAAGGGCGAGGCACGCTGCCGAAGGGGCACGGCAGGCTGGCTGAGGCCGAGACCAACTGGCTAAGGCCCATGGAATTCAGTGAGTGAGGGCAAGGAGGTGGGCAACCGAATTAACTGTAGGGCCAGGGGCTCCCATCAAGGGACAATGCTGAGGAGTAAGGGGTAGGCAATGGGGTTAAGGAGATGCCAATAAATCTTGGAAGTGAAATTAAGTGCTTAGGGTGCTAAGCATTAGATTAGGAAGGGGCACGGTAGGCTGGCTGAGGCCGAGACCAACTGGCTAAGGCCCAGGGAATTCAGTGAGTGAGGGCAAGGAGGTGGGCGACCGAATTAACTGTAGGGCCAGGGGCTCCCATCAAGGGACAATGCTGAGGAGTAAGGGGTAGGCAATGGGGTTAAGGAGATGCCAATAAATCTTGGAAGTGAAATTAAGTGCTTAGGGTGCTAAGCATTAGATTAGGTAGTGGGAGGGCATATGGATTATAGAGGGAGTTAGAAAAGGAAGAGCGTGTTGGTGTGTTGTGGTGTAATGATTGATATAGGTGCATAAGTGTTTCTTAATACTAATGCCCTGTGGAGTAAATAAAAAAGCGTGCTTAACATTGGGTTTCATTTGAGTACAAGTAAGAGGTCTTCAAAGCCAACGGGGTAGTAAGGACATGTGAGCCATGGACCTCCACCTGGACCACAGACGCAAAGAGGTGGGGGTTTATGGCTGACAATTGCGTACATGAAGGTGGGTACATTGACCATGCCCATGTAGTCATCCTCCGACATCCGGCCCCTCCCGACTTACCCTAATAGAATTAGCTCAAATTGCCTCCAAATTTGTTGATGAAGATTGTCCTTGGCCCTTGAGTTTCCACCCATAGCCTCAATCACAGCCCATGAGGAGATCAAAAGCTATATACTTTTGTAAACCACGTGCGGTTGGGGGTATATATAAAGATGGACTATTTGTTTAATTTTCTCGAAAAACTGGCACCTTATTAGTAGATAAAATAGTGTTTTGAGGTATTTTTCAAGATCGTATAGTTAAATATAATTTACACCATGAACTTATTTTGCAGGCTCTATTTTGTTTGTAAATTGTACCATTTATTAAAATATTGGAATTTTGACATACATTAATCTTAATACATAACAAAATGACAACAATACATTTACGGTATGTGCAAATAAATTGAATGGTACCTAGTTGCAACACTATCTTGAGACATAGTGAGTAGTGACCACCCCAAGCTTGCCAACATCTAATTTTGATGATTTTTAGCCAATTGAGGCAACTTCTTATCCAATCCAAAGACATTCATTGAGCCTCACATAAATTTTTCTTTCCTCCAAATGTAACAAACCCTATTTTCTTAAAAAAAGATATTACCTATATTTTTCACCTACCCTATTTTAGGTAAAATATTCTATGGGTCATTTTATCTAATCTATAGTAATTCCAAAAAAGTCTTCTTCTTTTGAATTAAAAGCACTCTATATTTTTTCTCATGTGGTTTAATAAAATTTTGACATTGACCTCCTCGTGTTACAACCTTTGCTGATGAACCTTGTTGTTTCACTGTTAACCCTCGCATGATTAGCCAACTCTTCAATCCGGGCCTTCAACTATGGACCTCATTTGCGTGTTCCATGTAGACCAACCCCAATTCCTATTTGTGGTCCAACTTGCACTTTGCCAATTCAGCCCTCAATGCCTCCACCATGTCATTGTTGGCAACTACTAGTGGCGGGGTTGGAACCTCTAGTGTCATCTCCATATCAATTGGCAAAGATGGTGGACAAACCAAGCGGGGTCCATGTGGTGGTGTCATCTGGATTCTTTGTCACATGGCATGTGGTTCAACAAGTTTCCCTAACATTGTGTCCGCATTATCAACGTCTTGGTTGGAGGGTAGAGTTCTTAGAGGTTGATGACTTCAAGCCGAAAGGAAATCAAAATAAGCTTGAACTGCTGGAGGATTCATTGGAGGTTGCCACGCCAATAGGATCAGCTGGCCAGCTTTCCAATTTAGTACGGAATTGGGTATGACCCTACTCCGGTGTGTTGCCCTCAAAGCTATGTTGGTACATGGGATGGTTGACCAATCAATTTCTATGTCCAAAATGACCTCGGCATACACCATTTGGCACAACCACATGAGCATATGCCCACAATAAAAATCCCTCGGTCCTCCCCAAATATACTCCAAAACCTCCTTGCACCGGTCTCCAAAAATCTTATGGCTAACCTCCTCTTGCAACCCATACTTTTGTTTGGACCTTTAATCGACATTCGCACTTGGAATGAACATTCTCATCAGATGTGTTCACTTCACATAACTTTGGACAATGCTATACATCCACATACCCCTTTCATCCAGCCATGCATGATTAGCAAGAACGTTGGGATACCGTGTCACCTCCAAATTTACGGGTTGTGGTCTACCCCTCGATGTATTGTATCTTCTTCTTCCGGGTGTACCTCCTGGCGTTGACCCTGGAGTTCGTACCAGAGTCCCCCCCGGAACCCAATTCCCTGCCACACGGAAGTTCTGGTGGCGTGTTCTCTTCATCCGCCATCAAAGTTGCTCAACCAAAAGTTTTTTTGCCTAAATTAAATTGATCTAATATGCTAATGCTTCCAAAATAAGCACACTGGTTTTATTTAGAATAAATTATGCACTTACACCATTCAAACTATATCCTATTATGTTAAACACTTCCAAAATAAGTGTTTACATGTTACAAAATCTGGTATTGTTTCAAAACGTTGTCCCATATTTTAATTTTAAAAAAATCATAATGGATTATGATGACATATGTGGAATGGATAATGTATGTATGTATGACATATGTAAGTCAATGTGGTGCAATAAAGTGTAATTCCCAAACACAAACCCACATTGTGGGCCCTCCAACTCACCTAAGTCTTTGTGTGGATGTGACCCCTCCCTAGCCCATCCCATGGACGCCACACGTCTTTGGGTGGACATGTAGTCCACATATCGATTGTGCACGAGCATTCGACTGTTTCTACACAATCAACTTCCAAGACGACTGCTTATTAGCAGTGACACACCAAGGCAACAACTCTTAAGCAATCATCTTTGAAGTCAATTGTATGGTAGCAGTCGACTAGTTTAGAGGCTGACTATTGGCGAGCAATTGACTTAACCAAGCGACTACTTGCTAGTAGGGGAGTGGACACTTTACCCCGAGGTAAAATCCCCCCCCCTTGACGTGATGTTTTTGGGTCCAACGTCACGTCGCCATCACATGACGTGATGGGCGATGATGTGAAATCCTTGAATATCATCAAAAAAGTTTCCACAATGACATGAAATACCACATGACATTAATGCCTTACGAAATGATCCCCACTTGGATAGGTAAGGAGATGATCACAACCCTTGAGATCCCTTTGCAATTTCCAAAGATGTTACCTACTAGAGTGGACCACATAGACATTGTGGTGTGGAGCAATTGCCAATAACCCCCCCTTTTTTTTTAAGGGTCAAACTCAAGTGCATACTATTGAGCATGGGCAACCAACCACCTACTATACTCAAGTGATTTGAATGCCATGTGCCAAAAAGAGCAAAGCAAAGCTAGGGCCATGTAAATATGTGTACTTACATAACCCGGTTCCTCATGTCCAATCTTTTGTTTGTTCCAAATTTCGAAGCAACTTTTGTCCCCCTTCCCACCAAAATGGTACCATTTGGTGTGTAAAGTTTACGCCTAGAGGCTAAGGCAATTGAAAGTAGTCATTCATTCGCTATATCATCTTATATCTTGTTACGTTTCATAAAACCATGGCAACTAAAGTTCAATGTCTGTCACGTGCAAAAACAAACTCATAAAAACTATACGTTCTATTTTTTTTATGCCTTTTAAAGAGATGACACTTCACTCCCCTCTCAAGGATTCAAACCGAGACCTTTTCATTACCAACATGAGGACCCACCACTAACAAGCACACATGATCTACCAAAACAACCCCTCTCCGAATTGTGTTTCTTTGTTGGTTGGTTTTCTTGTCATGTGTACGTGTTTGTGTTAGTCTAAGTCTAGTCGTCTAATATAAATGGGTGAAGTTGTCCACCCTTTGGTGAGCAACACGTGTGGCATCTACTAGGGTATCAACTTGTCCACCTAAATGCCGACCACATCCCACCCGTCTACTTATATTTCATAGGTGCACAAGCATCACGTGTTTGGACTTAACCACACTGATATGTGCGATTAGGTTGCCCCACACTAATTTATCAACATTCTAAGTTGTTTTAAATATTTATTATCATAGTAACAAATACGTAAAGGTTCTTTTATTGCGGTTTCTATACAAATGAATAAAAGATCATAATACTTTATCATCGAACTTTGACCCAAAGGTAATTTGCATGGGTAAAGATGCAACAATATTTCTGAAGGCAACCTAATTGCACATATTGGTGGAGAAGCTTCATAAAGTTGTTGTGGACTTAAGGCATGGGACACGGTGCAAATTTATTATATTCTCCAAATATTAACCTACATATCTTACCAATTCATAACTAATATGCACAAGTGCCACATCCTGAACTACACATTTCACACCAAATATTGTGGTTTATCATATGGAGTTACGCATTGCTACAATTTTTTACCATAAGTAACATTTTACACTCAAATCACACAATTTAAATAGTGTATATTTATATCTCAAGGAACATGATAAATTTACCTGGAAAAATATGACAATTTTAATACAATTTTAGAACAACCCTTAACCCAAAACGATAAACCATTGTAGTAGGTGTGACAAGTCTAGTGTCATACAACCCACCGCCGAAAGGTGATAGTGGCCGTCAATCCTAAGGCATTATTGTTTTGGTGGAGAAGCGAGTTCTCTAGTTTATTTCTTTATCATCTTAGCAAGTCACCCATAATTTCCCCTCTACAAATGGGGACAAAGTTTGACTCCTTTCTCACTTCCAAATCAACGTTTTCATATGCGAAATATGTTTTCTTGTTCTCTTCATCATGTTTTCACATGCAAAATAAGATGTTGCATCCGTAGAGCCAAGGGCCTTGGACATGTTAAGATTTCATGTCACTTTCTCATGCACTTACTAACATGCTCACCCATAGCTGCTTCCAATATTAGTGACCTTGTGTAACACAAACTGGAATTGCCATTCATTTCTCAACCAATGAGAGATGTTAGAAAACAATGAGCATGGTCAACGGTCCATAGTGTAAACAAGCCGTAAGCAACTAATTTGCTACATCAATATTTGTTAAAGTTGTAAAATACCACCATTTGTAGGAAGAGAGTTTATTTATAGACATGGACGAGCCGCATCACTGAGGTGTGGTGGATGCCTCTTGTGTGGTCGGGGTCTAGGAAGATCTAAAGGCTCCTATGATGCCCCAGTTTTTGGCTTCTCTTCCCCTCAGGTAGAGCTTGAAAGACTTCACGTTGGATGAATTCTCCACCTCCATCCACTCACAAATCTTGGATGAAAATTTTCAAACCAAGTTTTTTATTAAAAGGACTTGCATAGGAGATGATGCCAACAAGGGGGGGATCGAATTCCTACCTCTTCCTTTTGAAAAGTAGAACCAAGGGTGCTAGCCATCAACTCCAAGCCCCTTTCGATGACCAACCTTGAAATGAAATAAATATAATCGGTTGTATGAGGGCATTTGCGTGGGATTTTGAAGGTTCCTTGAGGGTTCCCTAAGTTCCCAAATGAGTTCCCCTTCATCTTGCAAACATTGATTTTTCATCTGCTAAAATTTCATCCATCAAAAGTTTTTCCGGGCTGCCCGAGCAGTTTCGTAGACCGTAGGTTGGGCCGTTGTGGATGGATGGCTTGGATGTGATATGCCCACGACCACACACCCTCCATTCACATCACCTCAATGACATGGATGGACAGCACCAAATGTCATCAACAATAGTGCAATCCTCACTAATAATGTTTTTGATATTTGCAACACCTTCATCCTACGTGCCATTTAAAAACACAAAACCTCGTTCTTCCCCCACGCAAATCAATACCCTAGTTTTAAAAAACTATAAAAACGAAATGAAAACTAAAATAATGTTGCTTCCATTCCATCACTCAAGTAACCTCAACAAGATGCAAGAATACCGCTCGCAACCATTAAATACCAAGGATTCCTGTGTAGAATCCAAGGGTGGAATAAATTGTTCCGGATTTGGCGAGATCTTCATGCCCCAAAGTCATTTTGTGGGGGCCCATGACCCGCCGTGGCCAAGCCTTCGACTCATTAAATCGGATTTGCATGGGGTCCCGCTCTCCTCATCATGTATTGGATCTTTAAATAAATTATCATTTCATTCTATTGGGAGCCTACAAATGTCGGATTAGTGGGAGAATCTTGGCTTTAGAGGGCGTCCCCAACAAACCCTCTAAAACTTAGTTAGACCCACTATCCTACCCGCTACTACTCGGATACATTGTCACTCAATTTCGCATAGGTATTCTCAATGCAAAATTTTGCAAAGGGACTTCAATATTTTATGATGTGCAAGATTCTTTTGTGTAATAAGAAGAAGAACTCTGGTCTCTGAAGGAGGCCGGAGTGAATAGAATGTTTGTTCGTAAAACATCCTTGGCCACACCTTAAAGGACAATGTGTAAGATATACTAATTGCAATGCTTATCACTTCTCCCGGCAATGTCCTAGGAAATTTTTGGACATTAATCGGTCAAAATTCAAGTGTTTTAAAGTTCAACCAGTCACATATTGTGATCTTTCATTTTTTCTTTATTAATTTGAAGTATATATTCTATTAAAATGATTGATAATCATTCACACAATAACATCTTACTCATGAGTTTAGTTTTTGCTAACGAGAATTCAATAATTTGTTCAAACATCAAAAACATAAACGACGTTGCTTGGTTTTAGGGGAACTCCGAATAGTAACACACACTAATTGGCATAATTAGTGTAGTGGTTGGTTCTTGTCAAAGCCTCCCCATTGGCCATGTCAACGCATCCACCGGGACATGAAAATGCACCAACTCTTCTTTCCCAACTTAATGTAATGACTTGAATAAGGCATGGTGGTGAAATGATTATCATAATATATAATTGAACTAGTTGTACACTATGTTGCACACTACTACGACGGTAGTGGCGATGCAATTGTGTAGTAAGAGTCAAGATCGGATGTTCATATCATTCATGTAAAGGGTGGTTTGAACCCAAGGCACTAATTTGAAATCCCATTTGAAATTCGAGGGTAAGCTATCTAAAGTTTAAATAATGTAGTTTCCAACGTGCTATGTATTGCATTCCGTATGATCTTGTAATATGTTAGGATTCAAAACGTGTTATTTCAAGTGGTAATTACATAAGCCACATGTGATTTTGTGTATATGAATGTAATGATGCCAACTTTTTGGTTTAGAGTATTTCTTGATCATCATTTTTGTTACACAATTATGTTTATCCCAAAGATTTCCTTACTAGATGGAATTAGCGTAATTGTTGGTTGACTAAATTATTTAGTAATTAGGCTCCTGTCTATATATCTATCTATGTTAGTGTGTATGGATCCTTCTATTTCAAATCTATCAAAGCCCAAACTTTAAAGTTTTAAATGAATTTCTTATCATCAATTTCTTCGACAAATATCATTTTTATAAAAGAAAATCATTACATTCTTTATCATTTCGGAATGGCATGATTGTTGGCTTGAGTACAATATCTATTCAAGAATCAGTATTTTATCTTTATAATCATTTGTACTAGAGCTTTAAAATTAAAAAAAATCTATTGACACTCAATCTATTTCAATTGAATGATATTTTACACACAACTTCCTTTGTGTTTGACTTTATTCTATTATGTATATTAAAACATTAAAATATAGATTTTTTTATCATATTGAGAGTGGCATGATTTATGGTTTTAATCATTTCTTTATCCAAAAATACTTATTTATTTGTACAGTCTTTGTATATTTGAATTGTTCACAAATATTATTGATGCTCAAGTGACTTCGTTTAAAATATTTCTTTATCATTGATTTCTTCAACTTCAAAACTTTCTTCACTTCCAATCTCTTTATCAAATCATAATTTGCATGATTGTTACTTCTTAATTACAATAAAAAGATTAAAACTAAAACTCACAAATTTGTGAATCCTCTTTCATGTAAGAACTATTGATGCTCAAATTAATCCATTCTTTGAATTGAAAATGACAGGTTGATGGTTTCAATTAAGTAATATTCAAGAAAATCCTTTTTAATCTTTGCCATATTTTATAAATTTGATTTTAACCTGAAGATTTCTGTATCCTCTAATTCCTTAACAAACATGGGTGGCAATGATGTCAACCATCCTACAAATTGTCCAAATTCGTTATTTTGAGACAATATCAAAATTTTGAGACTTTTTGCCTACAATTTCAACAATTGTTTAGAGACAATTCTCATATGTTTTGACTTTCTAATTATAAACTATCCTCGACTCGAGGATAATCTTCCCATATATAGTCAACAAATCACTTACAAATATAGATTCAATCAAGAAATCAATGAAAAACATAAAATTAAGCATGAAATTGAGACTATGAAAAGTCTCAATTTAACGAATTTGGTCATCAATTTTGTATGAGTTTCGAGTAATATTTTTCATTGGAATTTAGATAAATAACTACCATGAATTAAATACACATTTCTTGGAGCATATGTTATTAACTCACCCATTCACCAACAATGGATGAACTGCCATGGCAATTGGGGAAGCTATGGCTCTCTCTCTCTGTCTCTATATATATAGGACAACAACTCAATTATATTTGAGCTTAAATAGATGGGCGTTTAACATAATTATCGTACATTTGGTTATGACCAAATCTCTCCTTCATTAGTGGATATGATGTGTTGATATGCCATGATAACCACAATGGCATGATACTCCATGTACATGACTAGTGATGGCCCGCGTTGGACACTGGCTTGGTGACTATATCATTCAACAAAACTATATTTAATTTTTTTTCATTTTTCATTCTACATGAACAATTGCCAATGAAATTTTGAATCTCTTCTTGAGAATAAAGCTCACGTGAAGACAATTATAAAAGCACTCCAATCTCACCATTCTCAGTTGGTTTAAACAACTTGACGTGTTTTGTGTAACTGAGAGGCTTCTGAAGGTATAGGTACAACTTGCAACCTACACATAATAAGTCGAATGATACACCGTTATGGTACATAGTGTCACTTACTATTTGGAAGTACGCAAGGTCATAACTCCTTGTTATAGATTTTATGTTTTACCAAAAAAAGGTTCAATAGGTTTACTTCATGAAACTCACATTCTCAGCAAAAAGTTAGAGCATTGCATGATCCCATATAGTCAGTGACACTAAATACCATAAATTTCAACTCAACAAAATTGTGAAATAAGTTGAAGTTGGGCCCGACCATTTGGTGCAATTGGTTTAACCCCTAACTTCCCATGCCCAATTTCCCTCAAATTTGCACAGAAAATGTGACCTCAATTTTAGCGACCACAGATGAAGATCTAATTTTTTTTTGACAAATCCAACCATACAGATGTTTGCAAGTTAGAGGTGACTACTCACAATCCAAATTTTAAACGTTGAACTTCTGTTATATAGGAGATTATAATAGGAATGCCAATAGTGGTCTTGAGGGGCAACAATATAGAAATTAAATTGGGGTTGGTTTTTTGATCGAATGTCCACTCAAACCATCTCCAAATGACAAAATGTTACCCTCAATCAATAGAGGCGAAATATAGCTACTCAAAACAACTCACAAATCTTAAAGCCATTATTTTGTGATTTTTTTGGAAGCTTTGCAATTTGAGGTAGCAGTGCCACAACTACACACCTTCCACATGGATTTACACCCACCAACACACGTCCAACTAAACATTCCACCGGTAGATGTTTAGGATATGTTGTGTTCGAGTGTCATGCAAAATTTCAAATCAATTAGGAATGTTACTAAAGTTGTAGTGCATGGGAAGGGCGGGGGTTTTTGGTGGTTAGAACTGTCATCCGGTCACAGACAAAAAGCATGGCTCCTCCATGTCTAAGAGGAAAGGTGTAAGACCATAGTGACACTTCATGTTTCACCTAGAGAATCAACAACTTGGGATTTGTTACACCAGCGACCATGGACCATGGCCATGGCCGTCACTTCCTAAATTCTTCTTGTGCATGAGAAACGAGTGGTTGTCCTACTTTACTTCACACAAGATCACCAAAAATGAGATCGACCATGTCTGAAAATGAATGAGAAGGTGACCACTAACATGAAATCCTACATGTCTAGAAATATTTTTTACATGTTTAAAAATGATACAAAATAAAACCATTATTTTAGTAGATTTAACAAAATGATAAATATATTTGTTATAAATACATTTCTAATTAAAAACCCTATGCCCTAGTCTAAGTATGCTTTACATTATATCATGTGACCAAGTCTTTGAGAGAGTAAGCACTCTTGGTCATGGGTTCAAACCGCTTACCATGATCACAAGAAATCCTAAATTAGTTTATTTTCTCATGGCCATTGGTCACATGTGTGCAACTTCCTCAGCTGAAAGGTGAAAACAAATCCCTATTCTAGCATAGTTAAAACCTTAGCCATGACTCCATTACATGTAAAGGATTTGTGGTGGTTGTGTTGTGTGGAGTATTTCTATAGTGTTGGTACCTAGCACAAGGCCTAACCATGAAGACAAATGTACCATGATGGTAGATGAATAGGTAAAATGACCAAAGTTACAAATGTAACTCATGTCACTAACCCAAGATTAAAATATAGGGTTTATGGAATATACCCTAGTTAAGGTCTCTAATGTAAACTCTTAACCCTTAAATGAGCCTCTTTGTTTAGCATACATGCAAGTGAGATGAGGTGCTCACATTGTTCATATTTACCAAGGCAGTAGATACATGCTAAACGTGGGAGAAGTAAACCACAAGAGGAATATTCTACTTGGAGTTACCCAATCATGGCAAAGGAACATGTTTGAACACTCATTTGTCATCTTGCAATGAGTGAAGTACGCTAAATATGGTATTTTATGTCACTATGGTAACTTTTTGGATGACACTTCATATGAATAAGTGAACAAATATTGTCATGGAAGATGGATGAGTTCATCCGTTGGCCAAAACCCTACCTTTTCTTGTCAGCAACTTGTGAAGAAATATTGTCATAGATGATTGAAATTTGGATGAAAAACCACTTGGTAAGTGACAGTTTTTGCAACACTGTAAATCTATAATCCCCCCAAAAAATTACAAGAAATGACAAATAATGTTGGGTTAATATTTAGTGTTGGTGACACTATACCGATGTTAACAATTAGTATTGAGCAAGACAATAGAATTGGTGACACAAAATATCATATTTAGTGTAGTTTGAAATACCAAAATGCATTTGGATTTTGTTAATGGTGTGTGACATGGATGACAATTGGGTCATGCTATTATTTACCTCGTGTACGCGACTAATCCTCAAATACTTGTTGGTTAGTGGCGTGGGCACATGTGAGGCAGGCCGTTCACACTTTCAACACATACAATGATGTATTGTGGTCAAGAGTTTTTATACAATATTATTGGATGAAGTTGCTAGGATCTTGTACCCTAGTAAGTACTCCATAGTTGTTATGGTCATGTTACATCTGTTTTGTGGTGAAGCAAAGGGTGTTTGCTTGAACTTCCAAGGTATGAGATTTTCATACTTAAACCCTTATTGTTGTATATCATTGAGAAATAGAAACCCTAGGTATGGTATACATTCTTGCAAAACAACTTAGTCCAATACACAACATGTGGATACCTCACCATGCACATACTTAGCTATTTTTGAAAACAAATAAACTTCACTATGCAAGCAAGTACTTGGTTACAAATATGAATGTTGAAAAAGAAGTTGAAGGAGTCTAGGTGAAATCCCCACCCACCCACCCACCCTTGCATTGCAATGAAGAAGAGTTTGAAGTGTTTGGCCTTTGGAAAAAGTTTAAAAAAGTCAGCTCTCTCTCTCTCTCTCTCTACATTTTTCAAGTAACTTTTTGCTATCAATACCTGCCAGATTCTGGGTATGGTTTGCATGAGTCATGCACCTATATTGGATTTTTTAAGTACATATACTTTACATTAAATCATGTTCATTGAGCCATATGGTTGTGGTTGGTTTGGTGTTGTTGGAAAGCCCTTGATAATGAAGAAGGGTGTAATGTCCTTCCATAACATCCTGCAAAAGTCAAACCCTAAACAAGGGAGATTTATTATATTAGATCAACAATAGGAAGAACCGTAAAATTGATAAAGTGTGGGGGAAAAAACAATAATTAGAGGATGAACATTCCAAATATGTTCCAATGACGTATCAAGGGGAAATCCTTGAACACTATAAGATTAACAAACTCATATTCACGTCAGTGAAACTTCAATGGGTTCTTTTCTGTTTCTTTTTCTTTTTCTTTTCTAGATGGCATGTCTAAGACCATCATATAACCATTGACATGCTTTGGCAAAGTTAGACCTCAATCTTATAATATCACTTAAAAGATATTTAAGAAAAAACTTGTTAAAGAGGTCTCCTACATTGTGATTGTCCCCCAAAAAGCTTTGTAAACCAACTTTCTACAATTACTTACATGTATTGTAAAAGGCGAAAGGATGGAGGGTTCACATCTACTTTAAACCTCTTAATGGCATTATTTACTTGGCAATTCTGAGGTTGAAAGCAAATTGAAAGCCAAAATTATGAGGATGGTTTAAATGGTTATTGTTAGGGACGAAAGGGTGGACCCACTCAACTCACTTGAGGCAATCATTTGGGCTATTAAAAGTGCCCCCAAAGGGACTACTCATCATAACACCACAATTTGTACACACTTGTACACCCATCCCCACACACACACACATACACACTCGGATTCACCATTGCCTCATGAAACCGAGATCTTAAGGATGTGGACAATTGAGATGGGCATGGATTTTTTCCGGCCACTCGGTGATGGTGACCCCAACACCACCGTCTTTCCTCCAAAAACTACAAGGTCCTCCCCCTCCTCCGGTGGGTTTTTTTGGGGGGCTAGATATGTTTGATTGAATTTTTGTTTTTCATTGATGATGACAACGACGATAAATGATGAAGTTCCGTTTCTTTGAGTATTTGGAGTGGAAATAATGTTTCAGTGTTGTGTCATGTTCAATGGCATAGTCCATTGGTGTGTTTGTGTTGTTTTGGTACATTTTAGTAGGCCAAATTGATCATTGGGCACAAGAGCAACAAAAAGTAGCGTAGACCTCCTCTGATTGCGCAACGAAGCATTCTTGAGGCTTTTGATGTTATTTGGTGTGTTAGAGATTTGGTTCCTCATAGGAACAACTTACGTATGAGTCGGAGTATAACTAGGAATTAAGTATACTTGGATTTATGCATGAATTTTGGACAATTGCAACCGCCGATATAATCTACTCTAGATAGCAAAACTACACAAATATGGTGGTTGGTTTGAACATGGAATACGAACCTTTGAAATTGTGGTTGTTGTGTTGTTGTTTTTGTCCCCACAGGTGCACATCCTCTATTATATTATGGAGATGTGGTTTGTCCAAGTATACTTAAATGTTAGATGCATGGTTGGTCTAGCTACGGGTGCAATTACTCTTAGTTGTCATTGGTAGTGTTTCTTAAGTTTTGGCCTTTGGTCGTTGTAATTTTTCTTTATTCTTTCAAGCAATTGATTTGCATCAATTTGCACTCCACACTAAATAAAGAAAATGACATTGATTCTAGTATTGATTGCGATAATAAATAGTAATAAAATAATTTAAATCTCTTTCTTTGAGAATGCAAGCATATTTGAAGAGCATGTTTGTCCGCATGCTACTAGATACCACCTCTCAATGGAGGTTCTATGACACCGGATGACACAATTTAACTCGACTCTAGAATAACAACCAACTTCACTACAAGAGGTTTTTATTTGATTTCATATAGTAACAAAGTAGGAGTACAAAGGATTTGTGGTGTTTGCGTAAACTCATCCATCATGAAAATGAAAGTGCAATGAAGTGTTTTACATCTTTTAAATGACTACTTTAAGACTTTTCAACCCCGGAATAGCATTAGAGACATGAAATTAGCCTAGTAGAGTCAAAGCTAGATGGAATTGGCCCTCAACCTTAGAGGGCATTACTTTTTATTAGAGCCTCTCCTCCATGATGAATGAGTTTACATAGATGCCACAAAGCCCAAGCCAAATAGATATGCATGACATTACGAACACATTTTTTATGTCGGGTATTTTACAATACAACACAAATACATATTATGTACCCTATTAAATGCAATATATTGTGCTATGTTATGGACCTTTTGGACTTGAGGCTAAGGTTTAGTTTTTAAAGTCCACGTGCCAACTTTTATCTTGTCAAAGGACATTGTTTCCCATGACCTCCCATGAATGACCAATTTTTAGCACAAATCATTTCCATTGATGCTTCAAATGTTGAGTGGAATGTGAAGTACAATAAACATATCATTTAGTGTGACACTTAAATTGATGAGCCATGTAATATTTGAATGGTTTTTGTAATGTTCATGCAACATCAAGGGTTATATAACACCCTTTCTAGTTGCTGCCCAAGGATTGCAAGACAATTAATGTGGGTTGATGATGAATAGTGTGAGCTGCACTAAATAAGATGTTTTAGTGTAGCACAAAGAACAAAATGGCAAAGGATTTCACCCTTGCAAGTCCACTTCTTAAATGTCCTATATGGCCTTTCAATCTTGTGTGATTTGCAAGCAAGACACCTAACTCAAAATATTTTGGATTTTTTGTTGTAATCCTGCTACGGAATTAGAAGTCTTGGACTATTGGACTATAATTGAGATACATGGAAACATCTAACTTGCCAAGTGGCATTGTTCCCCCCCCTACCTCTCACGGGTGGCTGGCTTCCAAGCATATTTGGTTTGTGGATGCTTCAAATGAATGGTTACAAAACAAGTTACAATGATGTTTGGGTGGAACAACTAAGTGTGCTCGGGCATCAAAAATGGAGAGTGAGGTATTATCTAAAATAAACGTGCCTATTTCCAACACAACAATAATATGGACACCTATATATGGTTAGGTGTGGATCTAAGAATGGACACCACAAAACATGTGTTAAAAAGGATTGATCTACATGTTGAAAACATGCTAACCATCTAGGTTCAATAATCAACATGATGGGGGGACTTGTACGACCACTTAATGAGCACAAAATTCTCCACTTTGACAGTGAATAAGATATTCACATGAGCTCCTAGAAATTATGTGCCAAATGGCTACATGTTCACAACATTACTCAGCTCCTCGGTTGCATTCCGTGGGAACCATGTATCGGGCGAGCATAATTCTCCTCTAATTTGAGATTCCCCGTTTATAAGGAGCACTCAAGTTGTGTACTGTAGAGTTTTCGGCAAGAAACTATGAACTATTATACAAATTTAATCGCAACCTCTTTCTTTAAAAAGAGACCATTATTTGGTTACTTAGTATGTGATGTTGATTTAGATTTGCTAATCATCTTCCACTGCTAATTGTATATTTCATATCTCATGGGAAGTGGGTGGAGGGAGAAAAATATCTAAGTAACGCACATCTAAGTTAGCTTATGCTTGAAACGATGCCTCCCGTCCGTCCCGCATGTGGCAAAATAAACAAAGAAACAAATGGTTGGTCATGCTCAAAACCCATAACTACAACAAATGATTGGATAGAGTTTGGAAAGGTGGGCCCGTCTTGCGTCTCACCTCGTTCATGGTATTATCATAATGGCTAAATGTCCATGCAAATTGCCACGGGCGATGATTACACACATTTTGAAGGTTCGGTGCATGGGAGCGTGTGATGAGAATTGTGATGAAACATCGACCATGTGACTTGCTTGAGGAGACCAATAGGGTTGTCTAATCCTCTCAAAGTCACATTAAAAAAACCCACTAAAAAGATCGAAGAGATTGAAGAGAAATAAAGACGGTAGCATGTGCACACCGATTACCATTATACTATTCAACCCATACCTAGGAAGAGGCCTAGACTTTCCTTCTTTCGGTACCAACCTCCAACAAAGATCGAGGCTCTTGAACTTCCCTTGGATACCGCCAAAGGCATTTGAACCAAAATGCGAGGTAAAGCATGTTGTGTGGGCATCTTTACCTGCCGGACGGTTGTTTTTGGAGAAGTTTTGCCATGTGTTGCCATCACATTGGTTGGGATCTATAGATTGGGACATGAGAATTAGTGTATGCCACTTGGCAATGCTTTGATCAATGAGTGAGGTATACTAATTTGACAGTTCTTATATTTATCCATGCATACACTTGTTACCTTTTGTGAATACTGAAGATCAAGGGAACACAATGAACATAACATAGTTCAACATTGTATCAAACTTGTGTGGGGCCAAGTACTTGTAGGGAATTATGCCCCCATTTATTTCCAGATAGCCCATCAAATTCTCTCTGATATTGTTGCAGATGGCTATTACCCACTCCCTTCCGATCCACCATCATGACACAATGGCCCAATCCATCCATCCACCTATACTTTTTTAGAAGTGTAACTACGACATATGACTAAATAGTGTTATGAACCCAAAATGCATCTACTTTCCATTGAGTTGGAATTTGTCTCAAAGATACATGTCTCATTGTGAAAGAAAGTTTGTGCTTTTTAATGATCCAATCTATTGAAATGATAGTAGTCCTATACACTATATGAGCCAATGGTGGTCATCATATAATAATAATAATAGTAATATTAGCAATAATAGTAGCAATGATATTATTATTATTTTGAAAAGTTACACATCCAAAATTTGTGGGTTTCATCACGTAATTCATGTTTTGTAATAACCTATAGTTGACGACTATCCATTGTTAGTTACACCATTGAAAGTAGTTACATGCAATTGAAATACCATTGAAATTACTTATGGAGTACCTTCGGCATGTTTGGCACATTGGTGCCAATGTTTTGTAAATATTTAAAAGATCATGGTACTTGCTATGCTTGGACATTTCATGTGTTAACCCCTAACTCCCAAGTGACCAAAACACAATCACTCGTTTTTTTCAATAACCTCTTAACTCCTCCTTGTCAAACTCGATTCCATATTTTTCCTTTTCTTATCCAGGGGTTATCACTCAAGCAAACTACACATAGAAGGTCATTTTCCAACTAAGCATGTGACCCAAGTATCTTATTGAAATTTTACCTTGAGATATTTTCATGTTACTTACAACTTGTTGTATTAAAGGAAATATCAATTGATATCATATCATATCATATCCTCCCACCACTACCCTCGTTTTCCATTGTCTTACGCGACTCAAATCTTTAACAAATCCAAACACCAACCAATAAATTTTGGGTCATGGGTTGGTTATGACTTTATTAATATAGTTTGAATGAGAATACTCCTAATTTTGTATTGTGATACTTACTAATATTGTAGAGGGCTCTCTATTTCGACATAATTAAGCTCAATAGCCAACATAATTAAGGAAAGATATATGACCATTTACGGAACACGAAAATCATCACTTGATAATGAATGAGACGTTCATATAACCTCCAAAAACTACCAAAGGAAAGTGGGCTCCGGCCTTGATTTGGATTCACTAACCTAACCATCTTCTACCTAATCTTGTGTTTCATATTTTATGAGAAGTGTTTCATATTCTAGTTGGAAAAAGCAACTAATGAATGACCCATCTACTAGCATATCTTAATGCCGAACATGCAAATACACTAATTAGCATTTATATATATATAAAAACCCCACCATAAATAAGTCCCATACCTGGTTTGGTCCTAAAAGGCTTCCGTGGAAGGTTCTAGAGTAGGCAAAACACTACTAAAAGAAACTTTTACTTTTAGAAGGAAATAAAGAAAGAAAGGAAGGGAGGAGGGCGGTGGGGCACGTGAGGCCCTAGCTATAAGCCAAGAGTTGACAATCCCAAGCATGAAAGAAGGGAGCCTCAAAAAGAAAAAAAGAAAAAAGAAAAATGGCGAATACATGTAGGTGGTACCTACCCACCCACTACCCTAAGTTGCTAGTGGGGGTAAACCTAGGGTGGGTACCAAACGGAGGGCGCTTGGGTTTACTAACCTAGTAGGGTAAATAACAAGGTAGGCTTACTAGGCAAATTTATACATGGCCTAGTAGGTGATCTAAGTGGGAGGTGGGTAGGTAACTAGGAGGTTGGGCGGCGCATTTAACAAGATTGTTGCGGCGCTACTTTGTAGGCCTATGGGTGGACCTATAATTAGGCCTACCCTAAGTTTCTTGTGCACGTAGCTAGCTAGGGAGGACTCCTTTTTCTTACCCTTATCAAGTAAATTATCAATGTTGGGCTGCTCTCACATTCTTTTTCACACTTTTTGGATATATATATAATGAAGAATTTTTTTTACCTTTTCTTGGCATGGGTAAGGGGTGTGTGGGTATTGGAGGATATTCTTGTAAGGGTTTGTGGTGTCTACATAAACTCATCCGTTAGCAAGGTGCAAATGTAGTGAACTATTTTAGAGTGTGAAAAAAGAATTGTTGTAGATCATTTGACTCATGTAAATGGCATCATAAACCCCGAAGTGGTTTAATGAACTCCAACTAGAATGAAGGTTGGGGCAAAACAACCCGTATACTGGTTCCGTGGAGGCAAGGGTTTAGGCATCCAACAAGGAACGAGTGTATGGGTTGGTTCGCCCAAATACTAGAATGAATTGGTCCTCGTCCTTGCAGGGGGCTTGTTTTACTAGAACTCTTTCCTCCACGATGGATGAGCTGACATAGATGTCTTTCGATATCGGGCGGGTCTACATAACATGCTAGAACCTTCATACCTAAGTGAAAGTAGTGTACACCATTTATGGTATTTAGTGTCACATAATGTTTGAAGAAGTTATTTATGTTGACGAATGGAATCATATTGGCTATTACCGTAGGTTGGTAGCACGTTGGGCAAATTTTGCCCAATAATTAATTAATTTCAAGAAGAGAGCTTAGGCGGTCCATAACAACATTTATGAAAACTTAGGCATATATATATATATATATATACACATATATATACACATATACATATATACATATATACATATATACATATATACATATATATGTATATACATATATATGTATATACATATATACATATATATGTATATACATATATATATATACATATATATGTATATACATATATATATATATACATATATATATATACATATATATATATATACATATATATATATACATATATATATATACATATATATATATACATATATATATATACATATATATATATACATATATATATATACATATATATATATATATATATACACATATATACATATATACATACATATATATATAATTTTTATTTTGTTTTATTTAGGCACATAGCATATCCTACATACAAATCCATGTATTATGACTTAATTTTCACTCATTCATGGTAGCTAAGTACGCGATGTTAGCCTTGAGGGTTTAGGTTAAGCCGTCTTAGTGCACTAATTAGGGTTGTGAACAATGTTTTATGTCGTTTTGTGCTCATGTTCAGTAGAGTTTGTCCAACACACCAAATAAGATGAAATTTAGGCATTTTGATGATTGTTTCTTTCTTTCATTTAGGCCATCTAGCCCAATAATTATCAAAAACTTAGGCTTAATTATTCTTAATTATTTTCACCCAACCTGCTATCAGCCTACGGTAGTGGATGCGACACTTTGAGACCTCTAGGCATCTAGTTTAGGCCCCTTCGCAAATAATGTACATGACACTAAATACCATAAATGGTGTAGTATCAATATGGCATTAGGATGATATGGACCCAGCTAGGAACTTGGGTATAATGTCCTCTTCTTGTCTTGTGATAGAGACCATGTATTCGTGGTGTCTATGTAAACTCAACAATTGCAAAGACGATACGAGGCGAAATATATTATAACATGTAAATGAATATTTCTAGACGACTTGACTATGGAAATAGAGTTAGAAACTCTGAATTAGTCTAGTGGAGTTGAATTGGAATGAATTGACCCTCAATCTTGTAGGGGTTTCTTTCTACTAGAACCCCTTCATCCACGATGGATGAGTTTACATAGATGCTACAAATCCCAAGCATGTCATAGCCACCAAGTGTCAATATCTCACTAGAATTACACTTTTGGCACTAGTTGGGTAGGTTATTCAATACCATTATTGATATTGTGAACTGATACCATGCATTCACTTATATACATGGCCAATATTGCAAATTATCTTTGTGCTTCCATTATGGACCTCGAGGTAAGATTTAGTGCTAAAATGTTTGTTTACATTTGATGATGTGGACTTTCTTTTAGTGGCAATGAAGAGGATGTTCATACCCTATATTGTATTCCCTCACGATTGGTGCACTTAAACCCCAAAAATGGGATAGGAAACCTTGATTTCTTGCTTAGCTATATTCCTTTGCGCATGTTATGTATGATAACCTACACGTGTCTCCCAACTACGGGGTTATAGTTGTGCTCACTTGTCCATCTTGCAATTTGTGAAGGGAATTGATGATAACCGATAATTTAGCTCTTCATGTTGGTTACCATGCTCGTGGTTGAATTTGCATATAATTTTAAATCTCAACCTATTAGTTTAACTTGAGAGCAATATGTTAATCCTTTTGTGTTTGTGTTATATTTGTGTATGTGATTGATAAATGATGATGAAATCAAAATACCTATTTCAATGTTATCATAATCATACTCGGAGGTGTGATTTTGTCGACAAAATTGTCCATACAACTTGGACATGTTGTAATTATGGAGTAGGCCTTGGTCAAAGTTTGCTTAAATAATAGTCAATGTCATAGCGCATCAAGTTGGTGTACCTAATTGTGTGGATTATTCTTGAACTTTAAGTGTTGTTGCATATTTTGGTTGGAAATGTTATTCTTTGCAGAGTATGTTGTCTTATGATTTCGCACGTGTGTCAAGAACTAAGTTAAAACATGTTGTTGATCTTTCAAGTTGTTGTAGTTCGAGTAAACTCATTGATGTATCTTTCATTTATTGCAAAATACATTTTCTTACCAAGTGCATTTTTGAGTATTCTACAAGGTCCGCATTGCCATTTCTTGTGTGCTTTTCTTGTAACAACCTATATTTTCTATTAAAAGCTTATAGCATTGCTCGAAGTGGTTGTGCACTTTACATAATAGAGTTATTGTAGTTGTGCTAGTCAGAAGATCCGATCGGCCACTTGCAATTTGTAGGTAAAACCTTCATACCCTAAAACTTAATTCTCAAGCAGTCGATAAGAATTCAGAATAAGCATTGATGACCTTTGAATTAGTGCAGTGGGACCAAAAGAGGACGAATTTTAACACAAATTTATAGGGTAATTTCTAAATGGTTCCTTTCAACCACCATAGATGGATTCACCTAGTGAATTGCCTTCGCCACATAGGTTATCCTTATAGGGAGGTGGCTCAAGTGTCATGGCTTCTAGGTAAACTCAACGATTGTTGATGAATGGGTTCTAGTTTAAAAAAAATAACAAGTCTCCCATAGGTTGAGGGCCAATTGATTCTAGTTGGATGTTGCTAAACAAATTTGGAGTTTTTCATATTTAGGTCCCAGTTGGAATCAAAACATGATAAAACATAAATTATTCACATTGTAAATTTTTTAGTTTTTCACTTTCTCAATGGATAAGTTTACCCAAATACCACAAAGTTTGTACTTTGATTCATGACACCCACCAAGGGAGGGGAGGGGAGAGGGTGCGGGGTTGAAGAAGATGCCCCTCCCAATTTTGATGGCGATTTATTTCAAATGGATCTTACCAGACTCTATTGGGTTCTTGACCCAAACTTGGGGATCAATTTGATTAAAATTAAACATCCCCATGCTATACAGTGTCTTTGGGTGTTTTCACCCTCCCCTTTAGTAGGTGTCACAAAACTTTACCCCCACAAAGCCTTAGCCGAGGTGAGGGGTTTCATTTACTAACCCCTGCCATCGAAGTGCAATGAAAACACACAACCCCCATAAGGTTATTGTTGGTTCATACTAAAGTGATTTCAAATGACTGATAATCTACCCACACTTACTGGTGCGGGCCACCAATGAACGGTCCCTACCAACACCGGTCACATCCAGTGGTTCTCACTAACTAAACAACTCTAAAAGCGACCCCTGCTGGTGGGAGCCGTTCATTGGTCACCCACACCAGCAAGTGTGGACATGCTGGGAGTTGGGATCTTTGATCATGATTTAAGTGTTAAATATACTAAAAATGAACGTTTTCACCCTCCCCAATGGTAGGCGGCAAATTTGCATGAAAAGGTTATAAGCATGAAAAGATTACTACAGTGTGTAACTTGGAATATATCCTAACCCGCAAAATAGGCGGACTTTACTTCATGTAGGCTGCTGTGTAACTTGATTTCAGGGATGAGACTCGAAATTGGGGAGGTGAAAGTGTTAAAATGAAGCCATGCAATAAGTTAGAATGGGGAGGGGAGGGGGCTCGTAGTAGCTAGTAGCGGTAGTACTTCAAGTGAGGGTAGGCTGGCTCTTCTGTGGCTTTTCCGAAACCCACGGATGAGAATGTGTACATACACTAGCATACAGTGGGGTGGGGGGAATAAAAATGGGCTTTTGACTTTATGATTTCATTCGCAGTCTTTGCGCCCTCCGAATTCATGGGCTCATCACCTGCACATTTGCAGGCCACACATCCAACTTCCCACCTTCATCGACACCCCACGAATCGATCGATTTGGGCCATGGGTAGTAGGTTCACTTCTACGGTAGTACGGTAGGCGTTGAGTATGTTGTTTAAGGATTTGTAGAAATCTTCGATTTTTATGTGTGTTAAAGTATCCTTTTTTTTACAATGAGAATATGAGAATTTCGTAGAATGTTTTATTGGTCAAAATGAAATCTTGAAAATAAGTAGATTGGTTTGCGACAAGTTGCTTAAACCCCTAGGAGGACTATGGTAGGCGTACCTCTTGTTCGTTTGATGTAATTAAGATGTTTTGAATCATTTAGAACTTGTGAATTGTGATGTTTTGGGATGATTTGATGGCAAGAGGGAACTATCGCTTGCAAACGTACCTCTCGTTCACCCAACACAAAAGCCGCGAAGTAGTATGCAATGTTGAGGTTGCATTTTTAGTTGACTTGATCCCATAATTAGTTTCAAAGACCTTGGATTAGTCCAGTTTAAGTCATTTGAGATGAATCGGTCACAAAGCTGTAAGGGTTCTGTTTTGGAAGGATGACATATATGCTCGTTGGAAAGGACAATTTAAGTGCAAGGCCTTGACTTGGATATGATGGGATGCCTGACTCTTTTAGCTACCTAAGGCCAAAATAAAGCTTAGATGGGTGATCTTTCTAGCATTCAATATGTCACACTTCTCTGTGGTAAAGAAGTTGTATTCAGAGTTCCCTTTTTAACTAGTATGAACCCCTCCGTGCTCGTCACAGAACAATACACATTGTTCATTTGCTATGAAGTGTATGATGGAGGTCAAGAAGTGAAAAATATTTGTGAAACAAAGGCACGATGAGATCGTTGCACACGACACATCTATATAATCAATGTTCTCATGCAACCTACCCTGTAGAGTTCATGTCAACATTTTGAAACCTATATTGAAAGGAAAGTAGATCAATTCTTATAGGAGTTTTTGATTTGTATTTTGAGAATACGCTAACTTATGGACAACAAAGTTATCCTTAAAGGATATGAAGGAACCATCCAATGTTTGGAGGTGCATCATGTTTGGGATGTTAGCCAGACATTTTCGCTTTGAACATATACCCCATATATAGATATGTCAAGCCCACCAACCTTGGAGCTCCACCGGGACTTCCTATAAAATTTCAAACTCAAGTTATGTACCTAAATGAAAATGACCAAACTTATGACTAACCTCTCATGAAGTCAAGAATAGAAGGAAAATACTCTTTGTACAAGTGTATATTTCATAGGCTTTAACACAAGAGAAGCAAGCTATGCAAGAATAGAATGGCATATTAGGAGTCTAATTTTTACTAACAAAAGTTCCATAGGTTGTTTGAACATTATAGAACACGAATGACTTTGCTTGGTAAAATATTACATTCTCATTAAGTAGTTATAGCACTCCATAACTCCAAACAATGACACACACTAATTGGGATAATCAATATACTACAATAGGTATTGCATTTAGTGTCACTTACTATTTGGAGTTACACAATGCTATATGTTTTTACTATTTGAATTATTTTCTACCAAGTAAAGATGTTAATGTTCTAAATGTGCAAACAACCAATTTAACCTTTGTTGGCAAAAAATGAGATATAAAGTAAATAGTTAGAGCATTCTGTAATTCCAAATAGCAAGTGACACTAAATATAGTATTATTTTACCACTATTGTGATATTGGTGGAAAATGTTCACTGATCGACAACCAATAGCCAACACATTTTGTATGTTTTAAAAATGATAACAAAAAAAAACTACAATTTATGTTGGATATTGGTTTTCAACATCCTCTGAATTAGAAACTGCGTTGAAATTTTATAGATGTTGAATCAAAATTTCCTTCCAAAAGTCATATGTCGTATCCATTACCACATTCCCTTTTGAAACCTAGTGTATCATGGATGTGAGCTCTTGCTCCTTGAAGGACCTCGGAGCTCAATGTACGGCCATATACTTACACCCAATGTATTCTAGGAGCCTCACCAAGTCTCAAAATCATAATTTCATGCACCTCTAGGGCTCAAATCAACAACTTGACAAGTTATGGCTTAAAACAAACACCAAATATGGTATGTGGGTGTTATTCGGTTTGCTTTTCATGTTCTCCAACTTCTACCAATTAGATTTACACAACAAAACTTGTGTTGCACTCACAAATCTGCGATGAAGCATCGATATGAATTGGATTGATAAACGGATCTCTCCTTATATAGTTACGGTTATTGAAAGTGCATGTTGGTTGACTTCTTAATCAATTACATAGGTCTTCCTAATTTTTTTCACTATAGAGTGTGAACTGATTGATAAAATTTCAAAACTTAGATCAGTAATTCAAAAACATGAGTCTTTATGATGTTTGTTCTTTGATCCTCACCTAACCATGCACCAATCAAATATAGGGGCCCGATCAAGAAAAAGTAACCGAATAACACCCGCATAGCTTAGGGTAGTATAGCATGTACTTTGGTGGTTGAATCAATCATACGAGAAGGTTGAGCAATTGTAGCGAAGGCGATCCGTAGAACCCGTAGTTGTAGTTGCAACGATTTGTGGGTTCGAGCCACCGTGGTAGCGACCACTACTTACTTACTTACCACCACCATCACCACCGTCAAGGCAACGGTGGGGTACAAACGAACGGCCCCTACCTTTCATACGGGTGATTTAGGGGACTAAAGTGTAGGCTTCTCTTCTAATAACTAGCACGGGCATGAATGTGTAGAGAAGGACGAGAAGCTTGAGAATGTTAGTTGGCTTTGCACTTAATGCCAAAGCCCCATGGACTCTACGTGCGCTCTAGTTATGAAGCTACCAATTAGTAGCCCTTTTATGACCACTAGTGGCGTGTAGTTCTCGAGGCCCCCGGACTTATCATTGGGACATCATACCAATCGCAAGGTTAGTTACTAGATGGGTGCCGCCGGCCATTTCCCCCTTGTACATGTCTTACATACCTATATAGAATACCCCTACTTATCCCCCTCTCGAGCCCGTGCATAGTTATGTCTACCTAGAATTCGAATCTCTAGATTACCTCCCAAACGATCAGTTGTCCCATTGGGCGGTTATTTGCTTCCAATGTGAAAGTTACACTTGAGGTAGTACGAGGGTGAATTTCACGGGTGGGAATGACTCTATCTAAATTCATGGTAAGTTTTATATCCTCTTTTACCTTTTTCTTGAAGATTCACTTGTGTTCTTTCTTGCAAAAGCCCTCCTTTTTGGATTCCAATATGTGCACGGTCATTCTAGAGGGCTTTGGGAAAGCATGTTCTTATTGTCTTTATACATGCATGGGTTTATTCTTATAGAACCCATGCATGTATATTATTAAGTAGTTTAGTATATTATGATATTAGGTTCCGTAAGGATACTTAAACATTAAATTCACGAGTTCCTTGTAAACTCAATTTATATCTCTTCTTGAATTGAAATGGTATTTAATTTAATTTAATTGTGAATAAATTCAAGGGGTTGGGGGGGGGAGTTGGATCAAGATGATTGGAACACTAGATAGTATATTGGGTTTATATGAACCATTTGCAATTATGCCCACGATCTCCACTATACAAAGAGGATTCTCTCTCTCTCTCTCTAAAATAATTTCTTTTTAAGAACACATTAATTTTTTGCATGTTAAAACATTTTTTTATAGTTTATTTGACACCGCAATCAATTTCAAAGACCCCAAACCAATCATGTAGGACTCGATTGGGATGAAATAACCACATAATAAATTTTGTCTTGTTGAATACATAATGTAAACCGCCCATATAGTGTCACCAACGCCAAATGTAAACCTAACATTATTTGTCAATCCTTGTAAGAAAAATTGGGCATTATACCTTCAAAATGTTGCATTTATTGTTGCTTACTGAGTGGGTTTTCATCCAAATTTGAATCATCCATGACAACATTTCATTACAAAATTGTTAGGATGCAACATATACCAAACTTTGTAAGCATTTCATCCCATAAATGTAAGTTGGGATGACAATACTTGCAAACTTATTCCTAAGGAGTGTCATTAGAAAACTCACCACAGTGACAACATAACATTACTTGGCGTTCAACTTTCGTTCTGCACGGCCTCAGAATATGACAGTTGGATGCTTGAAAAGTTGCACAAGGAGATTCATAGTCAGACATAGCTCTCAACATCCCACTATTATATTTTGAGAGCCCACATCACTGAGTAATGTTATGAAAAAAAATGCCATATGACACTAAATTTAATATTCAATACACTTCATATTAGGAATTGTTTAATTAAGCCCAATTGCCGCCACCTTATTTTTGGGCCGATGGGAGCCGTACATACCTGGAATTAAATCTAGTGTGCATCCAAGGCCAATGGAGTTATTTGCAGGGTTTTATATTTTATAGTTTGACCAACCTAATGTGCAATCACTGTGTGGCTATAAGCTAGCAACTGTATGCCATAATTTAGGGTTTAGTCGCATATAGCTTACGGTGGGCCATAGGGAATTGCGGCTTAAGAACAAATACAAGGTGTACACTTGTAGTATGTGATGACTTATTTAACCTCTCAAGACATGTGGGCAAGTTACACCGGTGTTTTTTACAAGGTTGAGTAAAGTTGGCTCTTGGAAACACGATTACGGTGAGGCATGGGGCCCTATAATGGACATCTAAACTCCAAATACACTTTTGGCCATTGGATGGGATCTTGAGTTGTTTCATTCCTTGAGAAATTGTGGATCGTGAAGAATGTTGTTTCAAATGTCAAAACTGGACTTGAGATGCAAAATTTATAAGAGTTCAAAATTGAAGATTCCTCTTTTCTCTTGAAGTAATTATGTAGATCTTCCCACTTATGTTGAATTTTTGAATCTAGAATGTTGTCCTTATTTTGAGCGCATAGTCCAATCTCATTGTAACACATGTAAGTTTGGTATCCATTCCACAGGGAGGTCACTCCCTCTTTAGTTAATGCATACACGTGCGCTCATGACCTATTTATCGGGGGGCTATTTACCTTGCAAAAAAGATTATAAGGTATGGTATTTTTCAAAATAAAGGTAAATTCTTGTATTTTAATACACCCTATTAGTAATTATAATTTTTTGGGAAATCATTTTAAAACACCCTATTTTACTTATACTACATTTTTTTTCCTTCCCGGCACGTGGGTAGAGACCATTAACTCCACGTTGGAACCGTTGGTTCAGTAACGTTCAAGCAAGCCAACCTGCGAAGTCATCCATCCAAGCATTTTCAATAGAAAATTACCTCTTTTCATCCACTAGCACAAACCCTACCCTAGACCTGCTACCCCTAGTAATTGTTTCCACGCTATTTTACATGTATTGACTAGATAAAAGAGGCCATTATATGTGATGGTATTTTACATGTAAACATGTTTCACTATTTTAAGCCCCCTATATTATATGTATGTTTTTTGCAAAATTTACCTACAATGAATATATTAGACCCTATTTTTTATCGCACGTTGTTCTACGATTTTTCGTTAGTGACCTCCCCGTGATCCATTCTTAAGTACAAGCCTTGCCATATACCACTCAAATATAGACATTTGCTAAGACTAATGTTCAATTAAGGAACGCATACCTTAGATGGCCCTAAAACAACCATATCCCCCTTATTAACCAAATTCTCGGATATCATACACATGACTAGTACGAGGAGATTAGCAAATGTAGCTTCAGGGATGAGCCATTTTTTCTCAAAATTGTTGGAGCTCATATGAATATCCTATTCAAAACCAAAATGAAGATTATTTTCTTCTTAAATGATTATATGCCCCCCCCCCAAATTTTGATGAATATTGAGTTTATGACAACAAACAAATTCTAAGCACATAATCCAATCTCTTTAAAAATGATGTCTTTTGATATCCATTCTTAGATCCACACCTAACCACACCACTCAAATTTAGGCACCCAATTTGACAAGTGACCATATTACGCATGTGTACCTTCAGTGACACGTGTGGTTCATGAGCTATGGCTAGAAGGCTTGCTCTTCAGTTGGGCTTGCTCTTTCAGATGGCTTGCTCTTTCAGTCTTACAATCATCTACAATATAACAAAAGAAACCTTTCTTAGGGCCTAGCGCATTGTTCTATAATGTGATAAGAGCCATTAGGTAGTTCCCTACCCTGCTCACCAAATAAGGTGGGTTTTGGTTGTACATTCGAACCCCCTAACATATGTTTCCTTTTGCATCACTAGCTAGAATTATGCATTAACGATTAGTGTGATGCTAGATTTAAAAGGACCCTACTATTTCCATCACTGCATTAGCCTTGAGGTTGAGCACAAAAACCAATAGCGACCATTATCATTCGTCTTTCCATTGCAACACAACATGAGTGTAGTCATGCAATGCCAAAAACATATATTTATGAAGCATTCTTGGGCCACCACAAAAGAATCTAACATTCATCTCCCTTGGTTTTTGGTTGCCATGAGCATGGATTGTCCCACCTAATGTTGATAACCTAGTGTCCATGACAATAAATGCCTAATGATGACAACAACTCGAGTAGATTACAACACCATTGAGAAAACTTTGGCATCAACTGAGTAGATTTCAACAATAGCTTGGGGGATCAAACATTGCAACTTCGAAGCAAGTTTTGGCAACCACAAGGATTTGTAGGTTTGGTAGCTACAAGGGAACTGCCACATGATATTGGAGATTGCTGCCAAGTTGGAATACATTTGGTGACAACTTTGTTCTACTTCGCAGCTACTCAAGAGGAACATAGGTGTAGTTTGAGGGGAGTTCACTAGTAGCTCTAAAAAAATCAATTCAGAACAAGTAGTTGCTTGTGGGTTAACACCAACAATGATTGTTGGCTCAAAAGTAGTGCACCCATCGTTTCAAAGATGCCAAACTCTTTGAAAATTCAATAAGAGTTGCAACCCACCAAATCGAGGTCTTGCTTCTCACGATGTTAGCAAATGAGATTTCTCATTATACTCAACCATGTTGTAATTTTGCATGAATATGTGGCTTTGTGATTTGACATACTATGACTGCACCTTTCCTTCATATTTTGCTTGTTGATTACAATGTGTTTGCCCTAGAATGTGGGATGTGTAGATAATTTTTGCAAATCTCTACCATCGATGGCTACATGCGCATTCCCTTGCATGTAAAATTGATGTTGAACTCCTTCAGGATGTTTGAAATTCTAAGTGGCTTTGTTGTGCTATGAAAATTCCCTTGCTATGAATGATTGCCCTCCGTAATGTGATTTTGTCTAAGCCATTCTTATGGGCCCTTTATGATGTGAGCAAATATGACCATTATTATGCACATATATGTGGCTTGATTTGACTCTTGTTGTAATGTGTGTTCCAAGTTTAAAGATTATTGATTTGGTTGCATGTTTTTTTAATGGGTGTTTTTGGCATAATGAAGAGCACATGGTTATATATAATGACTCAAAAGTTGGGTAAGTGCTCAAAATGGACTTCACCATTTTGCTAATTTTCTCAATGACCTAAATCAATCCTATGGGGTTTACACATAGCGTTGTCTTTGGCTCGTCTTTTAAGGGGCAAATTGTATTTGAGACCTATTTTAGCAACATGACATGCTTCCCATAGCAAGCTACCAAAGATTTCAAATGTCTACATAGACATCATTAATAACAAGCAAAGGGTTGAGTGCACCAACCTCATGTGCACTCTCCCTCTCACCTAACGATCCACATGCAATGAAAAAAATACCTTGTGTTTTAAGGATTGATTGATTGGTTAATTGATTGGTTAGTGCATTTTATATTAATTGTTATGGGAGTATGTGTCATAGGGTGTTGATGATGCATTGTGATGATCCTCTCGAGCCTCAATCTACTGGCGGCAAGGTCATGCTACAATTGGTGGAGGTATGCAAACATACCTCCACCAATTTCTCATACGATCTATATTTTATGTGCTCCTGTTAATGGTACTTTCTCAAAATGTATGGTGTCCTCAATGATCTAGAATGATACATATGGGCTTGAAGGGGTTGGCAACATGCATTGATCACATTCATGAGCACAACCTAGTTCAGGATGTAAGAGATCGTTTATTGAGAGATGTGTGTTGGGAGATGTTATGCATCATTGGGAACCCATGTGAGCTCAAGTTCATATTGGCTCAACTTACGACATCCTATTTGTGAAGGAAACCTAATTGCACATATCAAAGACATACATAGCTAGGATAAGAATAAAAAATTAGTGGGGTAACACTAGGGCCAACCGTTACTTCTTGGCAGTATGAGGAGTCCCTCTCGATAGGGAAAGCTCATCTCTTTCCAAAATTTACTGCTACCAGTAAGGATTTCTTCACTGGATGCAATGTAATGTGCTACAACTTCGCCAATGGATACGAGACAAAAACTTCTATCAAGATGAAAAGTCTCTCATTGATGTGTACGAGTCATGGGTTCTAGTGTGGGCATGGGTATAAGTTACTCCGATACTCTCCCGCCGATTCCATTATTGGTGCCACAATACCCACATGGAAAACACATGTCTGCCAAGTCGTGAGCCCTCCCGCATCTATTACACAATTGACTTTAAGGGCCTTTTCAGGGGCCTCTACTAGAAGGTAGTTCGTCGGCCACCGTCAAGATGAAGGGCCTAGGGGCTTCCCGATGAGGAATGTATAATAAGTTATGGGCCGTGCAACATTATGAGCAAAAGGGAGGGAATTAAGTTGTTGCAATATACAAGGAAGTCAAACGGTTATATGATAAGTTGTTGGTGAGTCAATGGCCACATCATTGGCCCCCCCATGCCCACAAGTATATTCTTAAATGGGCCTTAACTTACTTGCAAACACTTTGGATGGGACCATTGCATTCTCGGTCGATTCACTTTAGGAAACTTCCGTTAGCGACACGTGTGATTTCTTTTGCCCTTTCGACTACGCGACTTTTTTTCGGAATGACAAAGTATGGAAAAACATGTGGCACCATGAGAAGACTAAAATTATAGTGTGGCAGCCACATATACCGTACCATTTAGTGAGAGCTGGCTAATAGTGCGGGTGGGAAGTTAGTGAAGGTGATATTAAATTTCTTTATGCTGTGAAATTAGCACCACCACAAGATTTAGGGTTTTGGGAGTCCAAAGTATGGTAGATGAACATCAAATGCATGGTAAATGAGCATGTATTTACGAATTCAATATTGCTTAGTAAAAATTTCAACCGTCGCTAATTTTGAGATTTGGCAAAGTAGTGCGTGTTTCGGGAATTACTACCACACGCATTAAATGGGATAATTAGTGTAATGAACACATGTTGATTACATCGGTCTTAACTTTTTGCTTACTAGGTTCGTCAATCATGATAAGTTGGGTAAGAGCATGTTCACACGTTATCCATATAAACCCCTCTAAACCCTTACTGCCAATTTAAAAGGGAATTCCAACAAAATAGGCTTCCACTCATCCTCAATATCATCAATTTACAGGTTCTCTCTCCCCTATAAAGCCTTCCACCCATCTAGTATTCAACTTTGAGAGGGGTGAATTATGATTCCTCCATAAGGAATGAACTAAAATGGACGTGCCTAATTCGGTTACTTATCTTCGTTGGACACCTAGATTTGAGTGGTATGTAGATTAGGTGTGACTCCAAGAATGAATACCAAAAAGATGCGTGTTTAAAAGAGATGGAATTGCAAGCTCAAAATAAGGTAGCCATTCTAGGTTCAAATACTCAACATAATTAGGGAGGACCTATGTGACCATTTAATGAGCTCAATAATCTTCAGTTTGATAGTGAACAAGAGCTCCGACAATTATAAGGAAAGTGGCTATGGCCTCAATTTGGATTTGCTAACCACCTAGTACTTATCGCGGGTTTCATATCCTAGGATGAACTATGCTTGCCGGGAAAAAAAACAACCATTTAAGACACATCTAGCTTATCAATATCTCATTATTTTTTACTAAATAAAATCTTAGCTTCAACTCTTTCTATGTAAAACCTTGTGCATCGTATGATATTAGTTTTGATCATGGAACTCACATTTTATAGAGCTCATATAGAGTGAACATGTGGGACACATAATAAGACTACTCCCCTCTTTAAAAAAAAACCTAATTTAGCGCCTCTTTGTGTTAGTGTTTTATGTATAACGTGTGATCATGCTCTAAGCACTCAGGTCTCTCAGACTCCGGAGTCATGGGCTCTTTTGAGTTGTACGGTATTTTCTGATGGGAGGAAAACATCTATTTTTATTCCAAGAATAAATGTTAAAGGAAAATTATCTTTTAAGAATAAAACACATGAAATTCACGCAAATTAGAACGAATGACTTTGAATTCATGTAGAGGTATCCAAATTGGACTAGAGGTAAAAATCGGGAGGCTGGTTATATTGTCAAATTGGTTGTTTTGGTCCCGTTTTGGTAGCAATACATTTAAGCATTCAATTCATCCTTCAACCCACTTCTCAACCCTCAACCCTGGGGGGGGGCACTCATAGGAAATTTTTGGAGACACCTGCGACAACCACTTATTTGCAAGGGGGGTATTATTTTTAAGAATTAGAATATTAGGAGTCCTTAAAGTAGAAAAAAATCTACTGAGCCTAAAATTTTAATGCCCTATTGGTAATTAGAAATCTAGAATGCATTCAATATTGAATGCCCTATTTTTCTTACAAATTTTTGATAGCCTTTAATTTTTAGCCGAGGGGAGGGGGGTGCATTGTGAATTGGCATTTTGACAATGGGATTGCATTGTTGTGGTATAGCAAGAAGAAAACATAATAGAAATTAATTACACCGACAAGATTGTAATGGAGAATGCAAGTAAAGTGCAACCTTAAAATTTAGTGTGTTAAGGAACACAATTGTCCAACATTTGCAAGATAGCAAGAATTCGTACAACATTTTGCAAAAGAATTTCAAACATCAAATATTGTCTCAAATATACCCCTTCGTGTCAATGTTTAAACATAATGGAGTTCAAAGTATCCTTAATGAAGAGAAACCTCCATGGAATAAAACAAAGCCCTCCATCTTCTTTGATGAAGCAAATTGTGGTCCATTACACATGTTATATTGCATGGTAGTTTTTTAATAATTGGTTTCCAACATTAATTCGCCCCCTATATTTTATATAGAATTCTTCAAAATTTTGCCTCGAATGAATATTAAATACCCTATATTTTATCGCACATCGTTTCTAAAATACCGCTACACTGTTTTTTGCATTTAGTGTTGTGTGGCATTTAATGTTGTTACTATTCATTTACCTGCAACACTATCTACCAAACACTTGACAGATAGTGTTCAAGTAGTGGTGGTAGAGATGGTGGTGGTGCAACCATGCGGCAACAAAACACAAAACATAAAAATATTAACACACTAATTGTGGAGATGTAAACATTAAGGGCGTCACTGGCATTTAGTGTTGTGGTTCGTAATTACTGTTGACAACACTAAATGCAAAAAACAGTGTAGTGCCCCCCCCCCGGCGGGCCCTCAACGACATGTGGAAGGTGAAGAAAGAAAGAAAACTTATGTTTGGAGGAATAAGAGGAGTTGTGCAAATCGTTCAAGATCGTGAGCATCAACAATAGAAAGGGGATAGGGCAGAAGAACGAGGGTTTTTGGGTTGCAACTAAGAAACACTACAACAAACACAAATGGTGACAAAGGTGAGGAATCAAAGGAGTTTGGATACCACGTGGGCATGTATTCAGAAGGAGGTCACAAAACTTTGCGGGTGCTATGATGCCATTGAAGCTCTCAATCAAAGCGACACAACACATGAAGATGTCGTGTGCAAGGCCTTGGACCATTACAAAGCGAAGGGTGGGGAAACTTTTTGTTTTTGTGCTACTACTAGACATTGTTGAGGGCTACCCGAGATTTGCCACCATTTTTCGATCGGAGATGCCCAAGCCCAAGGTGCCTAAAGATAAACAACTAGCCGACACCCCTTAACTTAGTCTCCCAACATCATCGACATTGTAACGGGGGAGGCTAACATTGCATGCATCCGGGAGAAACATCCTTAGGGCAACAAATCAGCCAAGGATGACCATAAAAACCTCAAGAGAGAGGAGGCAACCCTTAAATCTAATGCAAAGGCTACTAATGACTTTGCTCAAGCCACCTTGAAAAAACTTGGAGATGCTGCAGCAATAGAACACCTTAGCCACTTCACTTTGGAGGACAACTCCATCACTTGCACCATGAGTTGGAGAGGCTGCAAAAATAGATTAAAGTTGAGAGGGAGATGGTGGGACCCACAGCCAAGTAGCCTTCGAGGTTGTTGCCATCCCTACAAATCTTAAGGTCCTTGTTGTTGTTGTTGTAAAATCAAGCAATACACGTACAATTTTAATGATATAAATACAAGTGACAATATGTATATGTAAAAAATTACATTTATATATAGTCATTAACATAAATATACAAATATATATATGAGATTAATAAAGTTGTTGAAGACTTTTTCATCCCCCAGATGTAACTCATAAGCAACTAAGTCTATAATATATGTCATAAAAACTAATGCGATTAATGTTTCTAAATCTACCATCAAAAGATTTATTAGATTGTAAGTCCACTCATTGTTGGTTCCTTTCTGATACCAACAAAAACCAATCTCCGTTTTTGATGGATGGTTCATCAAGTCAATTGGATCCCTATACTCCATCCAATGATTAAATACTTATCCCATAAAGTGACCCTACCATACAAGTACAAATGTTGCATATTTTCTAGAGGTCCTCTATACATGTACATAACTATGAGTTATACTTTGTGTAGCATATGTATACGTAATACATAAAAATTCAAATTAATACCCCTTTTGTGCACTCAGGTATACTCATACGTGTTTTGAAAGGTGCACCCCCAGGGATGCTGCAAGGTATTGGTAAAGTCTCAAGTATTATGTTGATGCAACTTCATGAATGGTTCAAATGGTCATTTCCAAGGCCATTTTTTTGGGTCCAAACATAATAGTTATTCTGCAATTTTGAAAACACTACAAGGCCATTCAATCCAATAACAACACCAAACCAAACCCAATCAATCCAATGATATTCAAAAGTCAACCCAAATAAATCCAATTCATCCAATTCATCCAATTCATCCAATTCAAAAGCTAAAACAAAGCTCAACTTAAAGCCAATGACTAAATCCAAATGAAGTGAGCTCAATAGTAAGTGTAAAGACATGTCCAGTGGATCAACATAGAGCCAAATATAGGAAAATGAAAAAGCAACGTGGTGCCATAGAAATGAAACAAAATTTTGTTTGGTTATTAATTCCAAACTTATACCAAACATATATCAAACAAAAAACAACACACACACATTGTTGGAGATGATCAACACCAAACTTATTGGTTCAACCCTAAATCTCTTTAAAAAAATTAAACCAACATCAAAGGTAAATCAAATCTATGCCACAAATTCACATCCTAAGGCAAACCCAACCCAAGTACCAATAAATAATAATCTTGGCCCCTCAACTCCCAGTGGTGTTTCACTAGATCGTCTTGTAGCTCCCAATGTGAATCATGGTCTTTGATTTGGGTAGTTCCCAATTGAGGATCGGCAAAGGTCAACCCCCTCTATAGAGTTGATGCAAAAAGAAGAGGCACAATCAAGAACATCATGCAAAGCTTCATCACATTCGTCCTCCGTGATCATGTTGTGCATCATCACACATGCGTAAATAACGTCAAAGATAACGTCCAAGTCCCATAGCTTGCTAGGTGAGGTGATGACTCTCCACCGGGCTTGGAGTACTCCATAGCACCGTTCAATATCTTTTCTAGTGGACTCTTGTGCTTCAACAAAATTGTATTGCTTGGGATCTTGAGGGTTGTGGATGGATTGCACAAAGCAACTCCACTTTGGGTAGATGCCATCTGCCAACATATAGTATATGTTGTACCAAATCCTACTCATGAAGCTTCACCATTTAAAACATCACTAACCAAAGGTGACCCATCCAACACACTAACATTGTTCTTACCACCTGGCATGTCAAAGAAAGCATGCCATATGCATGAACTTTAATCACAAACTACCTCAAGAATGATCGATATGTTTTTGTCTTTGTCTTGGTAGTTCCACCGCAAGGTCACTGGACATGCTTTCCATCTCCAATGCATGCAGTCGATACTACCAAACATACTTGGCCATCCCCGTTGTGTATTGATATCCTTTTGGTGCAAAATCTCCAGCATTGTAGGAGAACGCATGTACTCCCCCCTCCCCCCCATGTTGTGACGAACTGCCTTGCACCATCGTTTCGTAGCCTCAGTAGATGTACTCTATGCAATGCAAGTGTATTCTTCAGTTTGCTTTGCAATTGTACCACATGCAAGCATACGCATGGCTACAACTCTTTTTTGGAGATCGGACAACCCCGGTTTGGTTGTGGCATCATATTTTTTGAACAAAATAGGGGTTACTTGTTTTTGCAGCCTATAGTACAAGAAGAAAAAGAGACGTGCACATTCTATACACTCTCCTAAATGTGCCCTAACCAAAGACACGATTGTCTACAAAGTAGCCAGCGAAAACAATTTGTGAAACATCTCATGTTTCCTATCCTTATTTTCTACATGCCTTGGACAATACCCTCCTGTTGCGGACTCTCATCCTTTGAGGAGTCATTGTCAAATTGCATAGCTAGGGATCTTTGAACATGTTCTATAGCCTCATCATTTTCATCCAACTCTTGTATAATATTTTGATTGTATCTTCTCCGGTGCTCTGACATGGTTGAGACAAAGCTTGAACACAATTAAAGGAGAGACCCCCCCCAAAAAAAAAACAAAACAAAAAAACTCTAGAATGAAAGCACTACTACACTCAATATCAAACGTACCGCAAGCAAGAATGAAAACACACACAAAGGAACCCACTAAAATACATGTGCCACTGCCCAAATGGGTCATAACATTATTTAGATCCATAACAGTGTTATGTAGGATTGACAATATTTTGTGGAATGTTCCTCACATTCAGCATGAATGCACGGGGGGAGGGGGGTCACTCCATTGCCAAGTTGAACACCACGTGCGGCCAAAAAAATCTACTTTTGGTAAGTTGCATCACCAAAATGGATCAAAATTTTATCAATTTTTTTTCATGGGTAGATATACACGGTATCTATTACATAGTAAAAAATGGTAACCAAATTTGATGATCTGTTTTAAAAATAAAACATACCGTTTCTAACTAGAATGACGCAGAATTGAACTAAAATAATTACTACAAAAAATGACGATGACTAAAAATTTCAAAAAAAGATAAAAAATATATTATCAATGGTTATGTATATGTAGAAAAATATCATAATTTTTAAATTTATCTATTCCATGTAATATAGGGGTAGCAAACTTTGGCCGCACGTGGTGTTCAACTTGACATGGAGTGAACCCCCCGTGCGTGAATGATGGAATATTCCACATAATATTGTCAATCCCACAGAACACTATTATGGATCTACATAATGTTATGGTAGGATATTATCAAACCAATTAAAAGAACGGTGAAGATAATTCTTTGAATAAGGACAACATTGATAAGGTGGAAAGCTGATGCCAACGAGAATGGGTGAAGGCTTCGATGAAATGCTACGTGTATTGGACAAATGGATATGTATTCAACAAAGAAGACGAAACCCAACTCATTTTGAAGACAAAGAAGATCCCTATGAGATTATCCTAAATACTTGGTCATTTGCATCTTAACTAATTGGGTGCATGATGGTGTTGAGCAATTTCAATTTATTTTCGAAATAAAGAAAAAAAGGTTGCTTTATCTACCAAAAGGTGACATTTAAACCTATATACATGATTTGTCTATATACAAATACATATAACTACCAAGCTCGTATAAGGTTGTTGGATGGATGAAGCCTGGATGAAAGTAGGTGCTAAACCCCCCGATGAACATGTGGAAGAAAATTTTGGGGCAGGTTGCCCGCTACCTGAAATCATTTGTTAGGCTGAGCAAAAGCCACCCAATGTTGTGGGCCCTCTTTTGAGAGAAGGGTGATAACACACCTATAGCATGCCTCAGGTGGGATTACAATGACTCTACTTTGGCCTGCCTCTATACCGTGTGTTTCATAGTACTTGATAAGTGTTCTATACTGTCCAACTGGACCGATATGGATGGGAATGCTCTTAGTTGATATCGTCAAAGGCCCCGAGTTAATCTCAAGGTATCAAATTATTGACCCCATACTCTAACCCTAAACATGTAATGAACTATCTCAACTAATGAAATGGAAATCGGTATTGATTTGAACGTTATTAATTAGTAGTAGTAGGTTTCAGGAGAAGGGAGCTATGTGATAGGCAACTATCCCACGCGGTTCTTTGAGAGGAGTCGGGTTCACTATCCCATACTAGCGCCTAGAGATGAGTGTGAATTCTACTATGAAGTTTATGCGGGTTATGCGAAGGCTATGGAACATGAATGTGGTAGCTCAAAACTAGAATTGGCAGAATATTGTGAAGTCACCACTTTTACTCAATTATGTTCGGACCTGAGGGAAGCTAAGACATGAGCAATGAGCAATGAGCGGTGAGCGGTGAGCGATAACACATGAGCAGTGAGCGGTAACACATGAGCAGTGAGCGATAACTCGTGAGCAATGATGCCAAATTTAGTAATTGGACACGGTTTTAGGATATATATACTCTAAAATTAGAATTTGTATTTTTACAATTTAGAAAATATAAAGTACCCGCATTTTGATTGAAGAAGAGTGAAAGGAACCTATTACCATGGATACTTTCAAAATCATTAGTCCATTGTTGGTTTTTATTATAAAAATCCACACTAATACATGTCACTTTATGCCATGATACTATCCATCGTGTCCATTTTGCTACGAACAAAATGTTTTGAGCCCAATATGAAGTTACGATAATTTGGAGAGGCAAGAGTACTGAATTTATCCATAACGACCTCCATGGACAAACCTGCCAAGTGATGTCCTTCACCGTTTGATGGACATTTTAGGAAATAGTCTGTTAAGAATGGTTTGCTCATTGTTATTACTATAGTAGAGTTCTTGGCAGTGGATGTTTTCATGACCTCATTGGCAACGCATTGGGAAGTCATGTCAAGTGACTCACGGCATGTACCATTTTATATAGGGTGTTCATAAATACCAAGATGTATTTAAGCCCTTGACAGCCCAGGGATGTAGAGTGAACATATATTATGCGAGCATAGCACAACATAATACGTACTAGTATGGAACGACATACCTTATATTCTAGTCTTGATTATTCTTGGACGATATTTCCCACATAAAATGGGTTAGAAGTTGATCCAATCCATTCCGTACAATTGTGGACACCTCCATTGCGATACATATAATCATAATATTTGTTTGTGCATTGTAAATGACCGGCACAAGAATAACGTCTAAAAGAAAGTTCAAAATTATTTTGGATATTTATCATTTTTGTTGTGCATGAAGGATGTCCATCGCACATCTTATTCATTCCATTTATAGAATGGTCATACACACCTGGAACACCCATATTTACTAGGGGCAAAATAAATAAAACATCACCATCAATATTCATAGAAAACAAATTGAATTGGGAGTCCTAGTTCTATAAGAAAAATATGATGTGATAGAAATATGAACAACATGACAAACATCATCATCCGAATCTAACAACAACAATAAAAAAAATTATCGTCACTTAGTTCTATTTTGATAGTAGCCACATAGGTACATGGACAATAGATGTGTCAGATTTGTTTTTTAATACTTGCATCTAGAAATCAGGAACACCTACAACTCCATATGATCTTAGACCCAAATACAAACATGGCCATCTTTACACATGTTTTTCTAAATCAAGTTTGTTTCAAAGATATCACTGTCCACGGAATACATCTTTTGCTCCACGTACATGGTTTCTATCCGAGATTAAATCTCAAACTAAGTATCCTCTAAGACACTCACATGATCATCATCTTCAAAAGACAAAGTGAAGGGCATAAATAATTCATAAGCTCTAATGGCAACCATTTGGAAGTAAGGGAAAAATGAGAGACTTTAAATGTGTGGGTGAGACGCTATTTGTATTGGTAGTATAAGGCTAATATTTCTTGAATTAAAATACGGTTACTGTATAAATTGGTAGAATGTGAACATAACACGAGAATATCAATGAAAAAATGCAACCCAATAATTTATTCTATAAGTTTCTATTAAACATAAAATTTAAATTAACATTGTTATTAATAGGATAATTATAATAAGGGTTTGCGCAATAAACCATAAATGTAAAAAAAAATCCAAATATCCAACAGCTATTAAGCTAACCATTTATAAACCATAAAAAATACACTTGGTAAATCTCTGCGTAAAAATAAATGAAAAACGATTATAATAGATGCCCAAAAATGAATGTTCAAGTTTTTGCTTGTAAAAATCATTTTGATTGTATATCACAAAAAAATAAAGAAATTGTACATTGTCAAAATCTTTTCAAATAAATATTACAATCAATAGAATAAAAATGGACATTGATAAATTTTAATACATATAAGTACAAATATGCATCAAAATACATGTGAATATTATACAGAGTAGGTTGCATAATGTTTAAATTTTACCATCATAGATAAAACAGACAGAACATCATGAACTAATATACAACTGATTGGAAAATAACATAAAAATGACTACATTTCACTATAAAAATTTCAAAAATAAAAAAGTACTATGAAGAAAACAATCCCATATTGTAGTGCACAAATATATTGGCGATTTAACAGAAACACAAATGACTAGCCAAAGAATGAATTAGCCAAAGAAATTGAGGGACCATGAAAATATCTTAAAGTTTGAAGTTCAAGAATAAAAAACAAATACACCAATATATCAGAAGAAGATGTAAACATTTTCAAGCATGTAAAATAGATATAGCCGGAGACCAAATCCAAATTGTAAGTATTCACCCTAATCATTTTATGTTTTAAACAATTTATAACAAATCATAGCCAATTTCAATAAGGACTCACAAGATATGAGCGGCTGTAACCATATCCCTCGTGATACAAAACAAAACAAACAAATAAAACCACAACGGTGATTGGCGGCACCACCAATATCCCTAGATAAAAAACAAAAAATATTTGCCAAAGCGCTAAAGGTATTGGGGCACCACCAATATCCTTCGGAATATGAAACGAAAAATACATATGAATGCTTAAAAATATAGATAGCACTGCAAATATTGCCTTGATACAAAATAAAAAATCCTTGTGAGAATACAAGCGTATTGCACATACCGCTTATATTCCTCGGAATAAAAAATAAAAAATATGTGTGTGAGCTCAAAGAACTTGGCGCCACCCCCAATATCCATCATGATGGGAAATAAAAACTTAATACAACAACACAAACGTATTGGTAGCAATGCCAATACCCTTTGGATACAAAATGACAAAATAATTATTAGAGCCCAAGAAGTATTGGCGGCACCGCCAATACCTTTCGGATACAAAACGAAACACATTTGTAACAACCCAAGGGATGTTGGCGGCACCGCTAATATCTTTTGGATACAAAACTAAATATATTTGACAGACCCAAGGAGTATTGGCAGTGACGCCAATACCCTCCGGATACAAAATGAAAAATATTTTTCAAAGTTCAAATGGTATTGGCGGCACCGCCAATACCCTTTCGATACAAAATGAAAAATATTTGTCAGAGCCTAACAGATATTGGCGACACCGCTAATACCCTTCGAATACAAAACGAAAAATATTTGTTAGAGCCCAAGGGGTATTGGCGGTACCGCCAATACCTTCGGATATAAAAATAAATATATTTGTCAGAGTTCAAATGGTAATCGCGTCACCACCAATATCCCACCGATAGAAAATGAATTTTTTTTGTCAGAACCCAAGAGGTATTGGCGGTGCCGCCAATACCTTTCAGACGCAAAACAAAAAATATTTGTTAGAGTTCAAATGGTATTGGCGGCACCGCCAATACCCTTCGGATACAAAACAAAAAATATTTGTAATAGCTTAAAAGGTATTGGCAGCACCGCCAATACCTTCCAGATACAAAACGAAAAACATTTGTCAGAGCCCAAGGGGTATTGGCGGTGCCGCCAATACCCTTCGGATACAAAACAAAAAATATTTGTCAGAATCCAAATGGTATTGGCAGCACCGCCAATACCCTTCGGAAACAAAACGAAAAATATTTGTCAGAGCCTAAAAGATATTGGCGGCACCGCCAATACCCTACGGATACAAAACGAAAAATATTTGTCAGAGCCCAAAGGGTATTGGCGGTGCCGCCAATACCCTTGGGATACAAAACAAAAAATATTTTTTAGAGTCCAAATGGTATTGGCGGCACCGCCAATACCCTTCGGATACAAAACAAAAAATATTTTTCAGAGTCCAAATGATATTGGCGGCACCGCCAATACCTTTTGGATACAAAACGAACAATATTTCTCAGAGCCCGAGGGGTATTGGCGGCACCGCCAATAACCCCCAAATAAGAAGAATAAAATAATTCTGAGAGCGCAAAAGGTACTGGCGGTGCCGCCAATACCCCCAGATACCAAATAAAAATACTTGTGAGAACGAAAGGGGTATTGGCGGCACCTCCAATACCTCCGGATATGAAAAAAAGACTTGGTCAGAGTGCTAGAGGTATTCGCGGTGCATCCAATATCCCTCGGGATACTAATTGGCAAATATGTATGACAACGAAAGGGTATTGGCGGCACCGCCAATACCCCCGGATACGAAACAAAGATAACTTCTAAGAACACAAGGGGTATTGGCGGCACCGCCAATATCCCTAGGGATACAAATTGGAAAGTACGTATGATGGCGCAAGGGTATGGGCGGCACCGCCAATACCCCCGGAATACAAAATAAATTATATTTGTGAGGGCACATGAGATATTGGCGGCACCGCCAATACCCCCGGGATATAAAATAAAATATACTTGGGAAACAACCTGGGGTACTGGCGGCACCGCGAATACCCCTGGGATATAAAATAAAATATATTTGGGAGGGAACCTGGAGTATTGGCGGCACCGCCAATACCCCCGGGATATAAAATAAAATATAGTTGGGGAGGAACCTGGGGTATTGGCGGCACCGCCAATACCCCTGGGATACAAAATATAATATATTTATGAAGGCACCTAGGGTATTGGCGGCACCGCCAATACCCTTGGGATGCAAACTAAACAGTGTCCAAGATTAGTAGATTTGAGCAATTGAAGATGAATTTTGAAAATTATAAATTGTTTTTGGATCGAGTCGGAAAAAAATACATGAATACATAAAGATGATTCGAAGATACTTGATTTTTTGTTTGAATTTACAAGTTAATGTCAATTTTTGGGAAATTTACAAAGTCTACAATTTTTGTTTGGATATCCTAGAATTCATCTTTTGTGATACATTTTTCGTATAAGCAACTTTCAAGGTCCATAAAAATTTGAGATTTTTATAAAATTATATGAAATATTTTTTATTATGTTTGTTTTGTTTGGTTGTACCTCTCATCTAAATAAATATTTTTTATATGACATCATCTTCTACTATTAAACAATTGTTAAATATCTATGTGTGAGGGGTATTGGCGGCACCGCCAATACCCTAGGGATGCAAACTAAACAGTGTCCAAGATTGGTAGATTAAGGCAATTGAAGATGAATTTTGAAAATTATAAAAATTTCTTGGATCGAGTCGAAAAAAAATACATTTATACATAAAGATGCTTTGAAGATACTTGATTTTTTGTTTGAATTTACAAGTTAATTTCAATTTTTGGGAAATTTACAAAGTCTACAATTTTTGTTTGGATATCCTAGTATTCATCTTTTGTGATACATTTTTAGTATAAGCAATTTTCAAGGTCTATAAAAATTTGAGATTTTTATAAAATTATGTGAAATATCTTTTATTATGTTTGTTTTTTTTGGTTATACCTCTTATCTAAATAAATATTTTTTATATGACGTCATCTTCTATTATTAAACAATTGTTAAATGTCTACATGTGAGGGGTATTGGCGGCACCGCCAATACCCCCGGGATACAAAATATAATATATTTATGAGGGCATCTAGGGTATTGGCGGCACCGCCAATACCCTTGGGATGCAAACTAAACAGTGTCCAAGATTGGTAGATTAAGGCAACTGAAGATGAATTTTGAAAATTATAAAAATTTCTTGGATCGAGTCGAAAAAAAATACATTTATACATAAAGATGATTTGAAGATACTTGATTTTTTTCTTGAATTTGCAAGTTAATTTAAATTTTTGGGAAATTTACAAAGTCTACAATTTTTGTTTGGATATCCTCGAATTCATCTTTTGTAATACATTTTTCGTATAAGCAACTTTCAAGGTCCATAAAAATTTGAGATTTTTTAAAATTATATGAAATATTTTTTATTATGGTTTTTTTGTTTGGTTGTACCTCTTATCTAAATAAATATTTTTTATATGACGTCATCTTCTACTACTAGACAATTGTTAAATGTCTACATGTGAGGGGTATTGGCGGCACCGCCAATATCCCCGGGATATAAAATAAAATATATTTGTGAAGACACCTAGGGTATTGGCGGCACCGCCAATACCCTTGGGATGCAAACTAAACAATGTCTAAGATTGGTAGATTTGGGATTTTGAATATGAATTTTGAAAATTATGAGAATTTCTTGGATCGAGTTGAAAAAACTTAAGTATATACATAAAGATGATTTAAACATACATGATTTCTTTTAGGAATTTATACGTTAATGTCAATTTGTATGAAATTTCTAAAGTCTACAATTTTTGTTTGGATATCCTAGAATTCATCTTTTGTAATACAGTTTTCGGATAGGTAATTTGAAGGTCTTTAACAATTTGGGATTTTGATAAAAAAATATGAAATAATTTTTATTATGTTTTTTTGTATGGTTGTACGTGTTATCTAAATAAATGTTTTTATATGACTTCATCTTCTACTATTAAAAATTTGTTAAATATCTTTATGTGACACATTTTTTGTCTTGATTTCATTTAAATGGATCGAGAGTTTCTTACTTTATAAGTTTTACATCTTTTTGTGATCATACATTTTATTCAAAATATGTGATTGAAACTCTGTAATTGTAACCACCTTTAAAGTCATGTGTCTTTATTTTGTTATGTCATTTGTTCTTAATGCTTTTATCATATTTTGGGATTCAAACACATATTTTTGTCTTTTTAAATGTATATTGACAAAAATCTTTTGGATAATGGTATGGATCTGGATGATGATATTTAATACAACATCACGGATGTTATTTCTCAACTGATGAGAGATGATTGCATCACACCATGGAGAAGCCCACGAGAAAACATCCATTGTTCTTCCAAATTTGATTGATGCTTTGTCAAATCCTGAAGGCATTGTTACAAACCTCACTGCCGCCACAAGTATAAATCAATTTGTTTTTATTTTAGAAATTTTTAATATCATTTTTATACAAACTAATATGCTCTCATTGATTATTCTCTTGATAATTATTTATTATCACTTTCATAGGACCCCTTTATACATGCTTGTTGCTCTATGAAGCATCACCTCTTGGTATAAGAAGGTAACAAAGATGTTTTTCATTCCATCTTGAAGCCTTTTATTATACAATCCCCTTTACCTATTGGCAAAGACACCAATTCTGAAGACTTGAATCATTCTCCACTTGTTAATCGCAAGGCCATCAATTTATTTTGTGAATAATTTTATTTATTTATCTTGTTCGAAAATTTCATATGGCTGATTTCATAATTTTGACTTGAAGTATATTGTATATGTGTTTTTTTGGATTATTATGGACATTAGTAATTATTAAGACATCTATGTTGTCATGTGCTAGGAATGTGATACCACAATGGCGCCGACATTGGCGACAATTTTTTGAAGATCCATGATTTGTAGCAAGTCACCCCCGCGAAGCCTCCTTATCTATGTTGCAACCATGGCTTCCGTTCTTGTTGCTCAATCTTCCCCTTCTTCTACCCATAACAAAACTAGACATTATGATTGTTAAGTTCTGAATTTCATAGTTTTAGAGTGTGAATCATGATCAACATCCATTACTTCAAGTTATAATGATGATTAGTTTTTTGTTAGCAAGTGTTCAATTGCCAGAACGGAAGGTTTTATTATTGGTACCGTTTCTTTAATATACATTCACTTATGCTATACCTTGAAGAACTTATACAGGTTTTGTGTCCAACTCTATTTTCTTTGCACTCTCTATATTTGTGTCGTATAATTGACCTAGTACAAAATTGAGTTTCATTTGCAACATGTTTTGTTTATTTTTTAATGTGTTCATATTATGAATGTCAATGATAATCTTTATCATGAGCATCATTTACTTCAACTTTGTCCATTCCACTCTCATTCGGCATGCAATACAACTATAAAAATTTGTAAATGATAAACACATATATGCCCATAGGCGTGCATATATTGTTTTTTTCTCGTTGCTCACTGCTCACAATCTAGCATTCATTTTATTTGTCCTCCCCAATCTTATTAATGAACCCTAAAATTATATTTCTTTAGGCCACGGTTATAGGATATTAGTGGTCCTATTACCAAAGTTTTTTCTTTCTTCACCGCTCACAAATTACCGCTCATCGCTCACCGCTCACCGCTCACTGCTCACAACATAGCACTCCCCGTTCGGACCTTGATGTTGCTACTCATTATTTATTAAATTGTGGGGCTAGGCTAATAGAGGTTCTTAGACAATCACAATACAACCCAATTCCTTTCGAGAAATATATTGTGGTTATTTATGAAGTTGTCAAAGGTTATTTAGATCAAATTTTTACTTCAAGTATGAATGAATATGAAAATGAGCTTTGGTCCTATGTAAAGACCCAATTATAATTTTTGTTGTTGTGCAAAAAGAAAAAAATTCATTAAGCTTATTAACAATGAACTAGCTATTTTTTGTCAAAAATTTACACCAAACTTGCTACCAACTCATTAAGTGTAAATAAATTTAGGTTTTTAGGGCATGATTTTCAAAAAATTAATCATTAACTTCTAGGTGTAGGGTAGAAGCTGCCTAGGCACAACCATAATTTTTCTTAGAGTCTTTGGTTACGCCTTTAGTACAGTTTCATCATATGCACGTTATATGGGCAAAGGTCTTCTTCCCCTTTGTCCCATCCACTTTGCTTTTATTTATTTTACTACATGAAGAAGTAAGAACTTTTCTTTCTTGGGTCCTTGGGTGAGGCTATAATCCTAAAAAAATAGAGGACGGGAACGCTTAATTGATAATATACTAGAATATATTATTTACGTATGCAGTAACAACATTCATAACGTTACTTAGCACTAGGGTGATGCACCCCTAGTGCCATGAATTTTGGAGGTTCATTTCCAACTTATGTTGGGTCACCTGCAAAATGAACAGTAATGAACCTGAGTGTTGTGCATCTTACAAAGGCCAACTAGCAGTTGGTCCAATTTCCCCCCCCCCTTTCATAATCCCCACATAGATGAATGTTTAATCCTCCCAACCACCCATCATGTCAGTGCCTACAAAAGGGAAGCTAAAACATGAGTGATGAGTGGTAAGCGGCAACACTTGAGCAATGATGCCAAATTTAGTAAATGGGCACGGTTTAAGGTACATATTCTCAAATTGGTACTTGCATTTTTGGAAATTTTCAATTGTAAAGTACTTGCATTTTGATTGAACAAGAGTGAAGGGAGCCTATTACCATGAATGCTTTAAAAAATATATCAATCCATTACTAATTTTTATCATAACTATCCACACCAGTACATGTCACTTACTAAGATTCTCAAACATGCAGTTGAACACAACACTACTCACTTTCGAACACCTGCAAGTTCAAGTAGTCGCATGACCTTGTTGTAGGAGTACGTTGGGCATGAATGAACTTGTCACTATCATAATTTACCTTGCACATAAATCTAAACACATAATAAAGATGTTTGCAATACACCCAATTCCATTTTTTTTCCAAAGGATAAGGTGACATTTTTGTGAAGGTAGGGCATGTGCAATACATTATGTCGCCAATTATGACACGGTATGCGTTGTCCTCCTTGAAGACAATGTTGATTAGCACTCCAAATCTTGGATATGAAATGTCGGTTATTCCAACCACATAGTAACCGTCCATGAGTCCGGCACTCTCCCGTTTGTTCATGTAATTTGTTGTCGATGCTGCTAGATTGTGGCACATTGTCTTTCTAAACCTGGAAGTTGGATGGGCATCTGAATTTAGTGGTGCACATAAATCCGTCCGAGGGATCGAGAGTGTCGCAATTGTGGGAAGCCTACACTGAGGAGAGATAGCCTCCCTCTGTTGCAATTGGAATTTGGTGTCTTCAAGCGCCAATACCTACTACCTTAAGAGACTAATACCTATCTTCATCGGCCATGTGTTGGGTACCATATGCATGTCCAACATGTACTTCTTATTGTTGCCAATCACACAACACTTGATGTCGTCATGGCAAAACCAAAACTCATACTCCACAATGTTGGTGGAGTGGTACTCCTTCTTCAGTCCCTAGTATATGGAATCATGGGTGCCATGTTTGTTAGTTCTCACTTAGGCATTGCACAAAGTCCATGTATTGGCTTGCATTGTCCAAAATCTTTTGGCAAAGTTGGGTGGCAATTTTGCAATGTGCCAATGGGAAGAAGAACAATCGTCCTTTAACACCGATGTGGTATGTGCCACACCATGCTCTGCAAAGTTTAAGGACTCCTCTATGTATGTTTTTTTAGCCTTAGTGTTAAATTGAGGAATTGAATAGTTCACTTTGTTGGGTCGATGTGAATTACAATTTGCACTTGGTGGCAAATCAAACTTTTGTTTGGTGGTTCCAAACAACTCAAACCCTTCCAATGCGCAATACCTAGTATTGAGATCTTCTGCCTCTGGATAGGACTTCATAGCATTTGCTAATAGCTTTGAATCTCCACATATGGGAACAACCTTCGATTTCAAGGACATAGAATCAAGGCCTTTACCAGTAGAACCACCTCAGCCACCTCTCAACAACAACATGTAATTTGCAATTTGCATGTATGCACGGATCTAATCGTTCATTGTCGCTTTGTATAGACAAATCGTTTTGTTTCCGGACTATTGGGGCCATTTGTTGTGCACTGTCTTTGCAAGGTTACATGTTGGCATTCCATGCGTTCAACCATAATTATATCCTACAAATATTACATATATTATAGTAGATTGTATGTATATCATGGATACCCAAAATTAAAGAAATTGCAAAATATGTATTGGCAATGCATTTACAAGAATTATATGACCATCCCATTGCCAATAACAGAAGTGTCAAACCCCAACCACCTGGAAAGGCCAAAAATGCCTTCTTTTGTGGCAACTTCGGAGACAACCACTATGAATGATATGATATGATATTTAGTTTCAGCTTTGTCCATTGTTTTCACATCTTTGTAATCATTGCATAGTTGCTTGTGCACAATTGTAATGATGATTTGATATACTTTTGGGTCACCTTATCCAAGCTCGATGACTAGTGTCAAAGGCATGTGCATTCATAGTCAACCATTGGCAAACTTAGTTCGCCTTCACAATATATCTTCCTAACCGCATTTCAATTTGCATGAGCATTAAACAACATATCTTACATTCTAATTTTTAATTTTCTAAGACATCATTTCTAACAAAAAAATGGAACAAGAGTCAATCCAATCCATTCGGTACAATTGTAGACAATTCCATTGCGATACATATAATCATAATATTTGTTTGTGCATTGCATATGGCTGGCACAAGAAGAACACCTAAAGGAGAGTCCCAAATCATTTTAGATATTTGTTGTTTTTTATGTGCATCAAGGGTGTCCATTGCACATCTTATCCATGTCATCCATGGAGTGGCCATACACATTAAGAACACCCATAGGCACTGGGAGCAACACAAATAAAGTATCATCATGGAAATATGGCGGCAAGTACTAAACATTATGTACATCTATATTGTCAAAATCAATTGTGGTAAGATCGGATTTGGACCCTCTCCTAAAGTTTGTCAAATTCAATGCATCGATAATATTCAAGCCTAAAGAGGATGAAGAAAGGTGAAGAGATGGATGTTGACATGGAGATCCATGGTGAACCATTTTTGTGTACAACGGACTATAATGGGTTATATCATAATCCACAAAAACCAAGAGTGGAGTGGGAGTCCTAGTTTTATAAAGTAAAGATGATGTATCAAAAAGATCAACAATAGGACAAACATCATCATCCGAATCTGACAACACAAAAATATTATTGTCACCCATGCTAAGCCTCTTATCTATGCTAAGACTTTGGTTTCCATTCTTGTTGCTCAAACTTTCCCTTTTTCAACCCATAAAAAAGCTAGACATTATGATCGACGGGTTTTGGATCTCATAGAGTTAGAGGTTGAAGCATGTTCAACATCCATCACGACAAGTGATAGTTAGTTTTTTGTTAGCACATGTTCAATTGTCATAATGGAAGGTTCCATTATTGGTATCATTTGTTTATTAAACATTTACTTATGCTATACCTTGGATTTACACATGTTTTGTGTCCAACTCTATCTTCTTTGCACTCTCTTTATTTGATTTGTATCATTAACCTATTACAAAATTACGTATCCTTTGCAACATGTTTTGTTCAGTTTTTAATTTGTTCATATGAATGCCAATGATAATCATTATCTTCACTTCAACTTTGTCCATTCCATTGTCATAAGGCATGCAAACGACTATAAAAATTTGTATATGATAAATATATATTTGCCCATACTCGTGTACATATTGTTCTTTTCTCATTATCCATTGCTCATAATCTAGCATTCATGTTGTTTATCCTCCCCACCCTTCTTATTATTTAACCTTGAAATTGTTATTCTTCATGCCAAAATACCATGGTTATAAGATACTAGTGGGCGTATTACCAAATATTTTACCTTCCTCACCGCTCGCAAGTTTCCGTTCATCACTCACTACTCACTGCTCAAAAGATAGCACTTCCCACACAATGTTGGAGCCTCCACTCACTCATGTGACGGTGTGCACATAGGTCATGCTATCCCTCCACTTGGTTTATATTTCTTCATGTAACATGTGCTACATGTCCATTATACCCTCAAATTTTAGGTGTCTAGAATAGGTCACAAACTGAAATGGGTGCACTTACTTTACAAGGTATACGGGCCTTTTGTTCTCACCTAATCGGAGACCTATATTTTTGTGGGCTGGGACGAACCAACCCCTATATTGGTACCTTACCGGGGAGGGCGAACGGCTGGGGATTCGTGGCACTCACTTAAAATCAACCATCCTACATATCGTGGATGAAGTGGCTCCAATATAAAAAGACCCCCTATGAGGTTGAGGGCCGATTCATTCGAATGTGACATCACTAGACATCCGGTAAGGTACCAATGTATGGGTCGGTTCGCCCTGGCCTATTTTTGTGGTATATGACAAGGCTCGTAAGAAATGGACACCAAAATGATGTGTGCTGCAACAAGATTGGACTTTGTGCTCAAAGTGCATCAAATGATTCTAGGTTCAAATTTAGAATAATGATGGGGAGTGCATATGTGAGTAACTACTTTACGGAGAGAGGCATGCAAGCATACATATCATCCATCCAACATAAAAACTTTACCCCCAATAAGTTTTGTGGCCATAACATCGCAAATGACTTGGACTAAGGGTAATTGTACCTAAAACCGATAGAATATGTGTTGAGCATGCTCTCTATTATGAAAAATCAAATTTTTTATTTTTCTCCCTTCGCAAGATCATGAGGATTCCAATGCATTAGGAAACACAGTCTTTGGACACCGTTTGCAAAATTTATAAAGATTTAGAGTTTCATTTTGTAGGTGACCTAAAACCAACACCTATATCAAGTGTTCAGGTGATGTTCATGTTCATAAATGCAATATGTACCCATTATATGAGATTTGTAGGTGTTAGATTTAGGTCAAGTGTTGGTTTTGGGTATACTTACCTCATACTAATCCGGGGTCTTTGAAACTAAATCCAATGTCAAATCAACTACAAATAGTATTATTCAGGCTGCATACAATTTCAAGGTTTTTTTTTATGTTGGATAAATGAGAGGTATGTCCATACACGATAATTCTCTCTCTTCCCCCCACTTCTTATGAGCACAAAACTTTTCATTTTGACTTCATATAACTGTTGCATCCCAACTCCAATTTTGAAACTTAAATTACAACAAAAATAAAAAAATAAAATTGTGTCGCTGTTGCTAACCGAATGTGACGATTTCCAGTCTGATCCAACAGCCGAAATTCGGCTGCGAACTTGGAAGTGCTCACAATAGTCATGAACAAGGAGAACTGACTCCTAGTTTACAGATGATCCGGTTGAGTTTGAGAAATAACTGGTTGAAGTTCAAGACTTTCTGGGAAAACTACCAATCAATTGTAGAGAAATCTGTAGAATACACCAAAACACCAAAACATCAAAAGACCACAACATGTAAGTATCCATCCGGTTGGGCTTGGGCACAGTAGGTTAGGGATTTTGACCGACAATGGCCCAAATCTGCCCGGACACTGCACCAATAGGGACACACACATTACGCCCTAAGTTTTGAATTAGGGCCCCGGGATCCACAAAATCCGAGGGTGGCAGCCCCTGTGCCATTCCGTCCGTCTGGCCGGCCCCCTGACAGTCTGTTATCGGCCGCAAATCAAATTAGTCAGAAGCCCAAGATAATGGCAATCTAGGGTCAACATCCCCTCATTCATGCCAAGCCCCCCCCCCCCCCCCAACATCATATCATTCATCCACTTAAACTTTCATCCATCCAACGCCTCAAACTAACGGCCTCGTGAAGTGGTGGTGCCCAGGCTTAGGGTTCGCCGCGTCTAGTGTAAGTATGTGGGTGTTATTCGGTTCGGTTTTGTTCGTGTTCTCCGACTGTGACTTTCTACCGGTGAGATTTATACAATGAAGCTTGGTGTTGCGTTCGCAAATCTAGGGTGAAGCGTAAGCGAAAACCGGATTGAAAATTGGATATCCTTTGCTTTAGTTATGCCAACACTCAATAATAAAACTATGGGTTCCAAGGAGGGTCTATGTAACCATTATTTATTATGTCATTGGTAACTTCAACAAAGTTCTAGAGGTTCGTTTTGGAATTCATCCGTGGGCCCGATTAAAAGGAAGAAGTTGTATTTGATGTGATTTGCGTGCAACACATGAAATTTTGAGAATCCGAAAGGCCATATTAATCATCTCCCCCCTTTGTGGACACTCATGTCAGAAATATGCATTAAAGAGCTAGAGACTTGAAGATGGGCTTCGGGCTCATGGTGTCCATGTAAACTCGGCCAATGTGGATGAAGGGCTCTAGTAAAAACAAGACACTTATAGATTGAATGGTGGATCCCACTAGACTAATTCAAGATTTTTGATATAATTTATGAAGACAAACTATCTAGAATTAACATTTTCTAGATAGTAGAGTAGTTTGTTGTGTTTTCATCTTCTTAATGGACAAGTTTCCATAGACATCACAATTCCTAAGCTGTTAGTATAATTCTCATAGTGTTATTAAAGGATTCCTTTGGCAAGAGGAGATTATCACATAGAAAGTTATCTTTCATTCATCCAACATAATAGCATTGAAATGGTATGCGATTTGGAGGTTAACTTTTCCTAGTTTATTTAACACTATAATTAAGTTCAAAGACTCAAAATTAATCTAGGTGATGTTATTTGAGATGAATCAAACACAAACATAAAGGGGTCGAGTTTTGATGTTAGATGGTGAGAGGCACGCTTGTATTATGACAATTCCCTCTCGCCGGTTCATTCTAGCAACTCATCAACATGAAACAAAGCAAAGTCAACTCTCAAAATTGTACACCATTGTGTGTCATGATTATTAACCCATAACTTCGCAAGCAACCAATTTTTGGTTGATGGATGATTTTTTCCCTACATTAACCCCACCTAACTCATTCATCCACAATCAATATAACTATAAACATCAAGCCAACATAGATATCTACATATAGACACATGAGCCATGCATTTTTTGTATATGATTAGGATGTGTAAAAATAAGTCAAAGTGGGAAGTGGTCATGTTGTTGTTGTCATAGGGAGCTCATGTGAGGGTGTTGGCTCCAACTAACAGTTGCCACTTTAATGCAAACTTTGCATGAACATCAAAGATGTTTATTTTGGTAAAAGTGAAATTTTTGTGGTGTTCATGTAGAAATGGCCTTTGTGCCCACATCAACCGTTCAACTCAACATTTGGACACTCTCAAATTTTTAAGGAATTCTTTGCATATATGTGATTAGAAATATGGGACAATTTGCATGCCCCAAATTGCAAGGTGGCTAGCCTGTTGTGATTTGCACATTTTGGCATGAGAATTTACGAAAATGCTCAACTATTGAGTTGTTCCCATCTAGTGGACCACACAAGTTCAAAAGTCGACATAAATTGGGGGTGGGGGGGGGACTTATGTACCACTTGATAAGCACAACAATCTTCACTTTGATAATTGATAAGATTATATGAATCACAAGAACTTTAGTTATTTTGAAATATATGACTAAGGCCAGGATTTGGATTTGCTAATCATCTCGACATTCCACACTATTTGGAAGCTTTATTACCACGACAACAAATTTCAAGAATTATCTTTATCCTACAGTTGTTGTAAAAAGTAAAAAGTTTTGTAATTTGATTTTGACCCCAAGGTAACTTGCATTGGTAAAGCGGCAACCTATTCACAAACGCAACCTAATTGCACATACCGGAATAGGTGATTTCTAATTTTGATCAAGGTTGTATTCTTAGAAGACAAGCATTTCATCCACCTGTTTGAGTCAACAACTTTGATAAGAGTGACTTTCATCCAAAACTTACGTCGTTCGACACCTCAAAAAATAGAAGTCGAGAGTCATTTCATTCAATCGTGTCACTTAGAAACACTTTACGTATAAATCACTTTACTAGCGTAAATGATATGACGGGGATGTTGCTTTTGTCACGTGTGGGCCGCAATTTAAACCCTCCCCTTCTTGAAGTGATTCATCAACCGGTTTCACGATTCAAATTCAAACCGCAAATTTGAATCGAGCTTCGCGAACTCAAATTTCAAGTTCCACCCATCGATTCGGCCGGTTTGAATCGGCCAACGCTTCACAAGGCTCATCCCCCGTGCGTAGTACCTTCGACTGATAAGATGGAACCCGGCGGCCACCGTCAACACATGCACAAAACCCTAAACCCTAAACCCGTAAGATATCTAATTTGTCGACAAGTGAGAATTTCGCTTCCACCCCAACCCTAAAATATAAACAAGCACACCTCTCATTCGTCCAAAGACAAATGTCCAAAATAACAAGTACGACGGAGTAGATAGATAGATATTCAAAATAAAATCTCAAAAATTGAAATGGGTTAGTGAGCATGTTTGAAATGAAGCAACCACAAACCTATAGTGATATTTCATTTGAACATAGATATATGAAAGCTATGTTCTCATATGCAACAATTCTATCTAGTTGCACCGTTTATGGTATTTAGTGTCACTTATTATTGGGAGTTACATTGTGCTATAACATTTTATTATAGAATTCATTGTTTTACCAACAAAGGTCAAATTGGTTGTGTGGACACTATGGAAAATTAACATCTTTGCTTGGTAAAAATTTACACTCACAATAAAATGTTATAGAAATGCCTAACTTTAAGTGACACTGAGTACCATAAATGGTGTAATGGTGTCTACATGAACTCATCCATTATGAAGGTAAAAGCGCAAACATTCATATTTAGATCATTTGGCTCTGGACATGAAATCAAAAACCCCGATTTATGTAAGTTATGTTGATTGGAATGAATCGACCCGTGCTCTCACTTGTAGGGAATTATTTTGACTAGGCTTAGAGCCCCTTCATCCACAATGGATGAGTTTACATGTACGCCACAAGCCTAGGCCCAAGCCATTGGATGAATATTCACAACACCTACCTACGGGGGAGGGCAAACCTTCGGACGGACAATGTTCGTTACTATTGTAGATTCAGAAATTGTCTATCTCTAACCCAAAACAACCTCTTCATCAAGATTAGAGGCCTCAAATCAATCTAGTGGGCTTAAGGGCCGCTTTACCCTCGGATTAAGAGAAGTGACCATGAAAATCTAGAGGCCCTTATCCACATGTTGTACCAGGGGAGATAGAAATCGAATTTTGCAATTGATGGGCCCCCAACCTTAGTGTCAAGTAAAAGTAGACCACATCAAGGGACCGCAATATGTGTCCAAGTTTGAGTCCCCACCATGGCAATATAACATTTCCAGGAGCCAATGACAATTCAAATGATTGCCATGACCCCTAGATTTGCACTAGACCTACTAGTTTTTGATGGACCTGACGCAACATCCGTTATACCATGAACCATTATCCACTTGTTGCCATGTACGACGCCATGTAGATGTTTCATCCATTCGAAAATTCTTTGGTCACTCATGCCTTCAAAGTCTACTGTAAAGTAAACTTGGACCGTCTCCAACTCCTTGACCAATCACATAATTTGTAGACCATGGGTGAAGGGCCCTCAAGCCTCTAGTAAAGCGACCCTAACTTGGGATCCATCCGTCAATAAAACCTATAGAGGTTACGTTTTCAATAACGACCCCTCAGTAGGTGTTATTAAACCAAGCCAAATCCCTATCCAATGTCCAAGGAGACTTTCAGGCATTGTCACTCAAAATCCTAGTGTTACCAAGTCCAACCAAATACACATAACATTATTCAGATCCATAACAATGTCATGTGGGACTAACATGTATCCACAGAATATTCCCAGATAGTTCCCACATTTAGACTGAATACTATCAGTCCCACATAACATTGTTATGAATTTGAATAATGTTATGCATGTTGTGAATTTTCGGTTTTCTTTATTAATTTGAGGTTTTTTTGCATAGTTTCTTCTAAAATGATCAGTTATCTCTCAAAACCCAACCAGTTCAATTGTAACGAGAGGTTCGAATCTCCCCATTCAATGCCCCTGTCGAAAACCGGCCCAAAACCCGAAAAAAACCCACCGATCTAAAAGTTCCAGCCCTACAAAGTTACTTACTAAATTAAAAACTTCCACAATAAATAAAGAAGACTCAGAAATAAAGGATGGCGGCGCTGCAGAAATCTATGACCGGTGTAGATACTAGGAAACCCCAGTTCTACCCCTGCTTGTAAATTCGGGCCCATCACATGTACAGGGGGGTAAAACTGATGATGGGGCAGGTATACGACTAGATATACGGTTATGTTTTTTTACCAGTTACTACGTATGATGTGGAAAATACTCCCCACTACGCCCGAAGGTACAGGGGTAAGTAAGAATGATGAGGGGGTAGGGTAAGTATTGCGGTACCAAAAGGGGGTGGGTAAATACAGTACTTTTTACTGGTGTGTGTGTGTGTTGGGATAGTTACCTAGGTGGCCTCCTCTACGGCGTATGATTGCTGTCTGGCGTACACGGGGTACTTGTATACATACGTGGGTGAAAATTGGAGGGTAAGTTACTTACCGGGGGGGGGTACTTTTTGCATGCTTTTTGAGTCTGTTACGGGTTTCAAGGTTCTTGGGGGTTAAAAAGAGAAAGAGAGGGAGAGAGAGGGAATTATCGCATACGAGTGTAGCTCTTTCATTCATCCAACATAAAAGTCCCAAAGAAGTAATATGTAGTTCAATTGAATTGACGGAGGAATTAGGTTTCAAGACTTTGAATTAGTTTAGTCCAAGTCATTTGGGCTTAATCGACCATAAACTTATAGAGGATCCAAGTTTGTATGTTCGATGGATGAGAAGTATCCTCGTATGTGACTTGGTGATGGCTTGTGCTAGAGACCAACTCGGTGACTGTATCATTCAAAAGATATATATGACATATTGCTCAAAAACATAACATTATTCAAATCTATAACAATGTTTTCTGGGATTGACAATATTATGTGGAATATTCCATCATTCATGCTAAATGTGAGGAATATTCTGCAAAATATTATCAGTCCCACAAACACACTGTTATGGATCTTAATAATGTTATGAACATGAGGTGAGAGCAAATGGTCACATAATAGTGTACCCCTCTCGTTCATCAAGCATAAAATCCTTGAAGTGGTATGCAATGTACATAAAGGTTATGACACTATTTTAAATTTTACTTGATTTTGATATTCTAAAATTTTGTTAGATTGTGATAGTTAATTTTTTTGTAAGATAGAGCAATAAGCTTTCCGGCTATGTACACCAAGAAATACCTCCAATTTCTTGTCATGCACATTCATCCACTGCAAAATAAATTATCAAGCAATTGAAGGACTTTCAATTGGAAGAACTTTCTTTGCAACGTATATGCAAGACTAATGTATTCCCTTTGAACAACTTTACACTTAAGCCAACCCAATGATTCCATCTAATCTTGATGAATTACATCTATGATGTTAAATTTTTGCATCATTGTGAAAGGATTAACATGGTAAACTACAATTCACTACATGTACTTCATACTAAGCATTTATATCAATAATTTAAATGATTATCATTAGCATTTGACAAGGGATTTCTATGCACCAAAGTGTGTCTTATTCGAATTCCATATCCAAGAGTTATGACATTTCAAAATACTATAACATACCCCTTCCATGTTTGTTGTTGATTCAATCCACATGGGTCGCCTTAAACTAAATGCGGTCAATTTTGAATAGAAATAAAAATCACCGGGATATACAATGTTTCTAGTTTGGTTTCCCAACACCTACCAAGGAAGTAATAGTAAGAACAAACTCCCTAAAAATTGGTTGTTGGTTCATCCCAAAACACTCACTAGACTAATTGATGTCTCTAGCCCCAAATTAGAGATTCGTTTAACTAAAATAGCGACACATTTCTACAATAATAATGAGCATTTTCACCCTTCCCTTCCCTATATTGCCCTCTCCCTTGGTAGGTGTTGTGAACATTTCACCCAATGTTCCTCTACATTTCACCCTCCCACGGTAGGTCAGAATGGGTTTCTAACACATGTTGAGGGGGTAATAGGAAAATTTGGCCCCCTATATGTTGGTTGTTGATTCATCCCATATGTCATCTCAATAGACTAATTCCAAGTCTTTGACCTCAATTTAGGGTTAATCTAGCTTAGCCCTTAACTGCATGGGCAACCACGAAGTGGTTGACTTCTAGTCATAGGGCCAAACCATCATTTGTCACACCTATGTTGGAGATACCCCTTTCGCAAGATGTTTAAGTAAGTTACGATGCATCTTTTGACCATTGGGATTGAGCAAAAGACCTAATTGGTAGATTCTATATTGTTAAGAAAATTGAAACATGAATGCCCAAAATGTGAACTAAATACTAGGGCTGCTTCAATCACGTGCCTCTTGTAACTTTTTCCTCTAAATATTCCACGTACTAATGAATACATACTATCTCTACCACAAATGTAAATTTGGATGAATATTTAAGCTTGCAATATATTTTATTTTCAATTTTAACCTTTGTACATGCAAAAAATTCATAACTAATCCAAATATGGTCCAATCATGTTGAAATTTTTGTTACAACTTCAATATACATTTTCTTACTTACATAGAATTTTTGTTCCTTTGAATATAAAACAATCACTCAAATGCAGTGCTTTAAATTTTTGGAAACATGCCCAAACATAAGATTCAAAATAACAATCCCCATGGCCTACAATAAAATTTAACGTTTTCACCCTCCCCCCGGTAGGTGTTGTGAACATTCACCCCCGGTAGGTGTCTCTAAACTAACTTCACCGATTCACCTTAGCCCCGGCTAGGGGAAATGTACATTTCCTTAATACGGGACCGTAGTAATACCTAGTTTGCAAGTGAGGTAAATTTATTTTTACGGCAAGTGCCTAAAAGGGATGTGAGGAATCAATAGGGGTGAGGAGGGGAGCAAGAATTCCGTCACTCTTTGTACGGGTTGTCGGCAGCCGGTATAGAGACTATTAAAATAATCCCAATAACTCGAAGGAGATTGGCCGGGAATGGAGAAAGTTATTACCGAATATTAATTTGTTCTACACGATTCTTGCCTTGCAAGACGTGGTGTGTTACTAAGGGAGATGAGTATCAAATGGCTGCTTTTTTCTTTCTTTTTTCCTTTTTTCCTTCCGAATAGCCCACATTTCCTACGATGTGAACCCGCAATTAATACGAGATGGTAGCAAATTCAAATTGAGGTCGTAGCCGCTTTGCTCATATACTTTTAGAGCTCATATGAATATCTTATCCATCATCAAAGTGAACATTTCTAGGTTTATTAAATGCCCTGGGCTAGATCACATCTTCATTCGGTTGGGGTCCGCCCTTCCCACGCCTCGTTTACTGTCAGGTCTTCCTGCCTGCACCTACGTGGGAACTCTTCTCCGTTGGGAACCAATTTCAAAATACCCAGTCACTTAAGCCATTAAGCTCCTTTGGCATGTGAAGGAACTCCATCGATTAACTTGGGATTATTGAAAGTGATGTCAACTTGAATATTTGTAATTTTGACCGGGTATTGTCACATTGGTTCCCAACGGGGAAAAGTTCCCACGTAGGTGCAAGTAGGAAGACTGGGTAGTGAAGGAGGCATGGAAGGGTGGGCCCCAGCTGAATGAGATGTGATATAGCCCGGGGTTCATTAAATGGTTATAATGCCCCCCCAATTGTATCGAATGTTATGTCTAAAATGCTTATCATATTTTGACACGTAGTCCAATCTCTTTTAAGCACATAGCTTTTTAGTATCCGTTCTTGGAGCTTCACCTGATTGCATACCACTCAAATATAGGTATCCGATTAAGACCAACAACCGAATTTGAGCACGTCCATCTCATGGATGTAGATTTGGATTATTTAATATAAGGTAGATGGTGCTCAAACGGTCACTTTAAGCACTGAAAAATGTGCACTAATATTAGACTCAAAAGCTCAAAATGATTGTTGTTAGCAACTAATATGGGATTTCAATGCAGGAAAACGCGTCTTATTTTGTGTGCAAGGGTTAGAAGGGTTTGAAGATATGTTTGTAGATGACAAATGGCAAACACATGAGCTCGATGTTAAGGTGGTGGTCATTCTCAAAATCAATATGTACTCATTCTAGTCAAGATTTTAGGGTGTTCCTTTTAAGTGGGTGTTGGTTTTAGCACCATCTACCTTATGAGTTTTGTTTCTTCTTTTGGGTGAAATTGAATGCGCCAATTGCAAAAGGAAATTCTACAACTGCCACAAAGGGGACTTCTAGGGTGAGCTAAACTACATGGTCTATAGAGGATTTTGTTTCCCAACACCTACCATTAGATGTGCAATAAAATTTTGACTCTATAATTTATAGTTAATTCAACTAAATCAAACTTGGTAGACTAATTTGGAGTCTTCAGACCCCGATTTAATTGCTAAAATGGCTTGAAATTAGGAATATTCGAGCTCTACATTTGGGCTTAATGAGTATTGAACTCAAGGTTCACTTGGTCTATGACATTGAACTTCTATTTAACACATAGCGCTTCAAAGAGAAAGTGGCAAAAAAATTTTGGTACATAATCATATGGCCTGATTAAAAGAATGCAATCGATAACTAGATTAAACCTAGATGAAATCACTTATGACATTTTCAAATTAAAATAATAGTAAGTAACCTTGTATGATGTTTTGAATCCCATCCATGGCATGTGGATGTTATTCCGTTCATTTTTGCATGTTTTCCAACTTCTATTGATTAGATTTAGACAATGAAACTTGTTGTTGCATGAGAAAATCTATAATAAAGCATCAACAAAAAAAATTTAAAAACTGGATCTCCCTTTATTCAGTTATGGTTAAGAGAAGTGCATTCTTTGATAATTCATTGATTGAATAAACATGTCCTCCCCCCAATTGTGTCCACTTTTGAGTATGGAATAGTTGTTAAAATTTGCAGATGTTATTCAATATTTTTTTTCAGCATGTGCCTTTGTGGTATTTGATCTTTTAACCCTCACCAAACCACACAACAATCGAATATAACTATGTTCAATTAAGAAAAGTAACCAAATAACACCCGCATACCTAAAGTAGTTTTGGAATTTGAACTCAAAAAATCGAAGAGGTCCGATAATTTTCAAAAAACATCGGTGGCTTTCATTACTTTCACTTTATTGTGGCCAACTTTATAGGACGGTGGTTGTCTCAAGAGCGACGAAGCTAATAAATTAGAAAGATGAAAGGGAAAGGAGTGTCGGCTCAATTGACTTGATATTGATACGGGTGTGAAAATGAACGAGGAGAGTGTAACGTAGCCACCGTAAAAAAGTGGGAGACCTCGACCGACAAACTTACAACGGAGGACGACGGTGAGATGGGGACATTTGGCAAGTGGACGTGTGGTGCCACCTTACTTGACGGGCCTCTTTGCCCCAACCTATAGAGCTCACGTGGGATCCGTGTGTTCCTATAGTAGGCTAATAACTTCCTTATACTTTTCCCCCCCTTTGTACTTCACATATACACATTACCTAAGCTTGAGTGTCTAATGTCAACCAACGTTCACTTGAATTCCAATGTCGGTGGTTGGTAGCATGTTTAACATTTGGATTTGTGACACTCGTGTAAAGTTGAAGGTGGAATCTCACTTTATCCGGTTTATATATATATATATATATAGTTTTCAATAAACCTTGACTTAGGATGTTAAGTCATGCTAAATCAATCATACATTTGTTAAGATGTTTTTTGAACAGACCCTTAACATGGGCGGCCACGAATCACAAGCGTGGTTTCCATGTCGAAATGTTGATGGACTTTAATAGACATTCTAACAAGTATTGGACTAGCATCGTCTTTTTTGGGTACCATTCGGGTGTCTGAAATGAGGATTTTACATTTTGGGATACCAATAGGGTATGAGTATTTGAGGATATCTTTGTTTTAATAATATCATTCAGGTCTATACACCATGCAAGAACCTTCACACCTACATAAACTTGTCCTTGTATCAATATGATTCAGAATGATATTGACCCAAATAATAACTTGTATGTAGAAAAAAATCCCCTTCACCTTGACATATCCACCACATATAAATATTCGACCGGTTTTACAAGTTTGATACCCACACGCAGGCTCTTTGATACAATGATCGATGTTGATTCTTGATACCATATGCATTCACCTATATACTAGTCCAACATTGGTTCTAACCAGTAACAAACAACCAACAAACTAAACATTACAAAAAATCAAAATCAAAATTTGAATTATATATGTGTCGAGGTTGCTACCAATGACGTATTCTACACCTAAGAGATATACATTTCAATCGAACTCATACATGTCTTGTTGAGTTGGGGAGATGTCTATACGAGGACAAAACGGGGGGCGCTCACACTACACTTGACGACATCAAATGGTTATGATGCGTGCGTGTTCATAACCCAACACGGCCTACTACTAGGGACACCTCCAAAGGACTTCCCCCTTGTCTTGAGGTCGAACTTCCCATTGTAAATTTCATTGAACCAACGACAACCGCCAATCATGGGCCTCATCATTTTCCGTCCACGGCATTTGGTTGCACAAATGTTCCTCCTCACACCCGTAGTAGTAGTCGTAGTACTACTTCGGATCGGGGTTACGAAACACAACACTTATAATAGCGGGGGACGATAAATAACAAAAAGTTAATGGGGTCGTACCCCACACACTCAATCATGGCATGCTTGATTGGCCACCCCACAACTTATTATTACATGGGTGTCCTTAATTGAGGGCCCGATCCACGTCCCCAAACGGCCCCAACCGACCGGCGTTCGAACACTTGCCCGCCGTCGGCGGTGGGTGATGAGTCAACGAGGTCCCGCCCGCCCCGCCCGACTGCCCGACCGGGAAAAATTTGCCCATCATTCGAAGCGATCATTTGGTGGCACTCCGAATGATCGGGCTAACCGTTTCTTCGACCGTGAAATTATATGATAGATCTCATCGAATGGGAACGGTACAAAATTTCCCATAACCCCTTCCTTCGCTTGCCCGCCCCCATTAATCTAATGATTAAGGGGCATCATGGCGCCCTTAGATCTTCCCAACCCAAGAGACACAATCATCCCATTTGGAGTGCAAAAAAAAAAACCACGTGTGTTGTGAGTGAAGTGAAGCTTTTGAACTAGTGTGCAATATGTGGATCATCATTTTTTTGCATGTGGAGTTTCAATTCATCCAAGGACACGCACTCAACAACAACCGACCACCATCTTTGATCTTGGGTGTCGGTATATAAGTGAATGTAGTTTCTCCAACATCTTGTCTTCAACCGTTGGGGGTTTAAAATTACAATTTTTTAAAATTTTATTCTTTTGGGGGAAGGGGGAAGGGATTGAGGTGGCTTAAAACAAACACTTGATTGGCTCTTCGGAAGCCGTTTTCAAAAAGAAAAAGAAAAGACATAAAATAGTTAATATACATGAGTTGTATCTATGACATAGAGTCATTTTTGTACATTCAAGAGTTGTATCTATGACATAGAGTCATTTTGTACATTCAAAGAGTTGTATCCATTGCTTGTGATGTGGAGAAACCCGTATTCTTTGATTTAGAGACTTTCATATTGAATTCTTATGTTTGGACTCCAAAAATAGAAAACGATAGAAGAAACACTCAAGAAAAAAAATGTTTAAGTAACATTGGATTAAGTCCAAGTCCATAATTGTAACATGATGAGTTCTACATAGGATTTTATAATAAGAATGAATGGTAAGATTCTTTGATAGAATATACAGAGTTGATTATGACGATACTATTGCAATTGCTTTGATTGTATTTTTTCTATTTAGCATTTATTTATATAAATTTAACATAAAACTTACATATTCGATTTTTTCCATTAGATCTTAATAGCATGACACCCAAGTAATCACTACAGATTCACATATCTCCCATAAAAGTTTGGTATATCAAAGGTGTATCAACGGTTCCACTAATAGATTTGAAGCAACCAAAAAAGATTTTTTTGAAAATTTGTCAAGATTTACTAAATACATTAAAGAAATTTAAGAGTCTCTCCACCCAATTACATTAGATAGGAGGGGCAAGCAATGAAATCACCCCAATCGTAATAGGTTACCTGTAAAATGACATTCTTTGTCTACATACCTTGGTGGTGAGAAGTGAACCACTTGTTTTACTCTTGCATTTGTACCTCACTAACCAATTTAATCCCCCCCAATACAAGATGGTGGTCACCACCTTAATCAACTGCTACCAGCCATTATATTCTAATAATATCGGTACATTGCTTCACCCAAGTTTTTCAACCTAAATCTACAAGTGCAATGCTCTGTTGTGAGAATAAACATAGTATAATTTTGAAATGAGTATGGCTTATTCCCGGCCCCACCCAGTGTACATACCCGGTTGAATAATGTTGTTGTATTATACCCGCCCTTAAACATCTAGCCTAAGGAAAAGGGAGACTTGAAATATGAAAAATCGGGACGTAGGAAAGTTGAAAAAGGGTCAAACTAATGAAATCATTATTTCTTTAAATATTTGTATAAATGAGTTAATTAAATAAATGATTCTCCGATCAAATGTCACTTACTAGACCATACCAAAAAACCGATGTGAACATGTTTTTTTAAATAGGGGAACTTGTGGCTTTCTGGTGTAGTCAAAGTGTGTTTATACTAGGTAGGATGCTTGGAAGGTTCAACAAACAATTTAGCAAGGTCTTCTAAAACATGTTAAAATCCCTTGGGATAGAACTCAAAGATGCAGATACACTTTAGTTGCTATTTGTGATGACAACCTCGGTAACTCTGACATGGCGCGGGGATGAAATAGGCTTCTATATCATAGAAATAACATTAGGAAGATGACAAGGAACTCCAAAGGGCCCAATGTGGGTTTAGTTGATTATGCTTAGGTTGTGTTTACTCTGTGTGCGCCTTAGAGAGTTGCCACACTCTCGATGTTGAGTGAGTGATGACCTTGTATGTGTTTTTTTTGGCAATGGAATACAATTTGTGTCATTTGTCTCCAAAAACCAAAAACATGGTGGATACATACATTGGAATATCCAAGTTGACACATCAAGAATCCAAAGTATGGTGCCTTTGGTTGGACATAATAATAATACTTTAGAAGCTCAAGCTTGCCCATCTCAACATTACTTCGATCAAGATGTTGTCAAACCCCGCCTCAACCGCCAATCAACCATATTTTGACGTCCCTTTACTTAACCTTATCATTATGTTGTCCACATAATAGGTCTCTTCATTTGCACTCAATGAGTCTAACTAACGGAGAGAAATCCTTTGACTATTCTTTCGAACTAAAATTTGAACCTTCAAAAGTACTTCTAACCGTCTTATTACAACTGGAAGCTCATACTTGAAGCTACAAATAAATATTGAAGCTTGCAATACACTAAAAAAACTATTTTGTGAACCAAACCTCCTTAGACTTAACTATTTTAAAATGCGGATTTCACTAGCATGTCCTACTAGGCCAAGATGTGAAAAGAAGCCAATTTTTTGGGGAAACCCACACCAATTTCAAATAAATGCAAATACAATCGAGCGTGTTAGGGTAGATAGATAGATGTGCATTTAATCAAAGAACAAATGAAAATATAATTTGATGAATTTAGTCACAAAAGTTGGTGACAAATGAGGTTTAGTCACACGATAATAGGGGCGGGCCTTTAGGTGTTAACGTGATAATATTAACTACACTGATTAAATCCCAATTAGTGCATGTTACTATTTGAAGTTACACGGTGCTATAACTGTTTAATGAGAATGTAATATTTTACCAAGCAACGTCATTTATGTTCTATAATCTCCAAACAAGCTATTGAACTTTTGTTAGCAAAATTTGAACTCCCAAGTAAAACGTTGTTACACTTTGTAACTCCGAATAGAAACACACATTAATTGGGATAATCAATGTAGTGAACATTGTCATTATATTGAAAAGTTGTTGTTTGGTAGAACATGATTTATATAGTAATGTGTTTAGAGCCTCCAAAGTTTGACATAGAATTACTGATCGTCATTTTGATGGCTTGGAGCTACTAGAGTTTAGCGGCTAAGCCCGATTTTTTTCCTCGTGGCTTAAACTCGTTTAGAGTCAAGCTCCAATTCCGTTGACCCAATATTTTAAGCATTCACCACGCGGGCATGACTCGGGGAGGGGGCAAGGGATGCTACTTCGTGGGTCCTTCGAGAAATTAGGCTAATAAGTCGCTCAATGGCCGTGAGCTAAGTTTTGTGGCGAAGATGGTTACACATGTGTTAGTTTGTGGCGTGCAAAAACAACTTAGGGGTCAACAAATTGATAAATTAATCCCGCCGGGGGGACAAGATCGTGGCCGAGGCTTGTGAGTGGAGCCAAGCCTAGCGATAGAGTCCCAAGCCCAAGAAGAAGAAGATTACAACAATATCAAGTTCAAACTCACACCATGCAATGTGATTATACGGTGTCTCCATTTGCATCAAGTAAATAAGAAAAATGAAAACTAAACATAAGTTTTTGACTGACACGAATTTGAACCCCGTTGACCTTATCATGTTCAAGAGTCTCCTTAAATATAAAGGCAGGGTAAACTACCTATCTTGCGGTAGGTGGGGTCGGTTTTAAGAGGTACATAGTTTTAGTGTTTACTCTAAATGGGTGGGGTCCAACCAAGTAAATTGTCCCCAGTGTGAGAGTAAAAGTCCATGCCCCATGTTGAAGATGCTATTCCCCATTTCACTACCTCTAGGCAATTTGTGCACCTATTTTTATTTTTATTTTGAGTACACTATCGTGGTGGTTAGATTGTGATTTCACCGTGAATTTCATGCAAGATGGAAATATCATTCTCTCATATTTAATTATGAAATTATGCAGTTGAATCAATATAAAAATATATGGAAACGCTTAGTTCTTTCTCCAAAATTTTGTGCTTGAGACTTGGAGCTCCAACTCACTTCACAAGTTATCTATATCTAGATGACACGGGTGCTTATGATCACATTCAACTTATTCTTCAAGAGCATCCGTGTCTCCATTGAGAAATTTCAAGTTTTCGTCACATTATTGTCAAAACACACACACACACACACATAGTATCTATAATTTAATGGAGACTTTGGGGCTATATCCCTTTGGATTCTAACCCACCTCTCATCACACATGGTTTGCATGAATCCAATTCCAATGTTTAGTCTACACCCATAGTCATTCTTTAGTTATGGAATTTATAATATGAGGAAAGTAGTAAGGTTATTGAATTGAGAATTTCTAATGTCTCAACTATGTTGTGCCTACCCAACCCATGAAACCAAATCTTTAGATTGTCCAAAACATTTCAAGGTTCAAGTAGCATAATTTGGTACTTGTAAGCCAATGAATGTGCTCTAAAAATCATCCATCACAACTTACTTTTGCATGTTAGCTCTAAAGTAGGTCTCCAAGCCGTAAAATGTCAAAAAATATTTTTATTGGAGCTCATGCCCCTCCCCCCTCATAATCGAGGTGTTATGGTCACAACATAAGAGAGGGTAAACAAACATAACAAGCCGGTGCAAAAAGCGCTAAGGTTGCTTCTTATTGTTATTATGATAACTACATCTAATTGCGACCCAAACCCAAAAACGATCCTCTATAGTATAGATTCTTGCCTCAACTGAATATTCTTTGAACATGAGAACCTCGAGTCAATTGCACGCACCTATAATCAACATGTTGATATTCATAGCTTACACAAATAGTGTGTCCAAAACACATGCTCATATGCGTTGAAATTGTCCTTTTAGTTCTCGGATGCTTAAAAACGATCATGATCCGACGTAGTAGTAGCTAGTAGACTAAAAAAGGTTCAATGCGAAGATTGAATGGGTTCCCATCTTTGAATTCCATAAAAAAATTGTACTAGGGAGCCGAGAAACGAGATGCTCTTGAAAGTTTATCTGGGAATTTGGAATTCCTGGCCATGCATGCACATGAGGGGGCTGGCGTAACTTTTCCCAAGATTGATTTTGCGAGGACTGGAATGAATCTCGGGGCAGTTTACTTTTTGCATGTTGTCCTACGACCCACTTTGTTTCCTTTTTCGGGTCGAAGTTTCACGACACTTATTTGGGGCGGTTTACACCATGGACCGTGAAGTCGTTCCAAGGCCCGGTAAAATTTCTGATTGGTTGTTGAACTTGTTCCGGGACTACTTCGGTTTACACCAAGGAAAACATGGCAGAGTGATCATGGAGTTCGAGGTCCCCAAAAGACATGTTTTAAAGGCCTCCATTATCCGCTGACATGGTCCGACGGGTTTTGCGATGGGAGAGGCAAAAGAGGTGCTTTGGTAGAAAAAGGCAGGGACCCATGGCAAAGAAATGTTGTTATAATAAATTTTTAGTTAAATTGTTTTTGAGGAAGAGAAGACGAAGACAAGAGAAGACGAGAGAATGGTCAAACTCCAATTTTTTTTCCAAAACTGTCCTTTTTGGGCATGTATTAAAAGAATCAGCACATTCACTTTTGGGTGCATGGTCCACATTCTGTTTACACCTAGTGAGGGGCCCAAAGACTTTGTAAATTGATTTTGTAAGAAATCAGACCATGGAAGTTGGACCATGGAAAAAGGCCATCTTCCACAATCCGACTTCATGGTCCATGGTGTAAACCGACCCTTACTCAACGAACAAGGAGAACTGACTGCTAGTTACAAATGAACCCGGTTGAGTTTGAAAAATAACCGGTTATATGATATGCCTCAAATTAATAAAGGAAAATTGAATGGTTATAACACGTAACCGGTTTAGTTTTGGAAACACTAGGATCTTGACCAATTATGCCCAAAAATCTCCTTAGACACTCGACTTACTTACTTGGCAGTGGTTTGTTTCTCAAATTTCCAAGGTAGCCCCCACTGGCTACCAATTTTGAAGTGAGGAAGCCACTTCCATTCCTTAGGAATGTATAATATGGATGAAAAACACATATTCATCCAGAAAACATCTATATATTCATCCAAGTATGCAATCATGTGCCTTCTTGGATAGTCGTTTGGCTATTTCATTCATGGAAGTGTCAAGAATTTGCTATCAACTATTTCTTTTTGAGATTTGAGGTAGAAATGTGGTCACTATTAGCCAAATTAATAACGTTGTTACTGGGGGGAGGGGAGGGTGAAGCGGCATAGAAACATTGTACCTATATATCCCCATGGTTTCTTAATTCTCTTATCTGAACTCTAATTTGGGATCAAAGGTCTAGTTTAGTTTGTAGGGAGCCGATTGAAATGAATAAACAACAAACTTGGGAGGGGTTGGAAATGACCAACCCCTTCCCTAGTAAGGCAAAGGTGCTTAAACCAACACTTTGGACATTTAAGCCTATTTTGGGGGTCCGTATGAAAAATTGGCTCAATAATGGTAAACACAAAAACAAATAAATTGCACACGATTTGAATATACTACATTTATTTAAAGTAGCCAACCTCTGTAATCCCACACCTTTCCCATGCGGCTCCCAAAACCATTTCAACACTCACCCAAAACTGCCCATGTTTTCCACCCTAATCCAATCATGTTTTCTCCCAATACTACCCATGCACTAAAAACCAACATTCCACCCAATTGAAAACTTGAGCCCTGATAGGCTTTTGCATACATGATCATTCAAAAGTAAAAATACAAGTAATCCGCCCCTAACGATCCCCAACGCTCGTCAAAAAGTGCCCCCACTTTGCGTCGTAAACATTTGGATACTTTTAAATGCACTCTAGTTAGGGGTTGCATACTCTAAGAGGCGTGCAGTTATGGAATGCGGATGGGGGTGGGATTAAAACCTCTTACCTTAAGGTATTGTGAACCAAAATATGCTCTCTTACTTCATCATCAATTGCCATACTTACTACATTTCTCTTTTTCCTAATCTAGTTTGTTCCCAATCTTTTAATAAGACCATATTTTGCAACAACAACGACAACAACGATGACAACAACAACAATTCTAGCAATAAAGACAATTTGAATTGAGCAATCACACAACACCCTCTGCTCTTAGGGGAAAGATTGAAATTAGAAAATTGTGTGCAATATGATTTAAATATTTTAAAACTTCAAAGTATGAAATGGAGTATCTAGATGAAAGACATGATTATAACAACTGGATATAGCTTGTTTTGGAACATTACATCTAAAGGTTGTGAACCTATACTCGATGAGATGCAATAACACTTGACCCATAATCTTCTCCCATGTTTTGCAAATGAGCCAAACTCTATGTCCAAGGGTGAGACGTCTCTTAATCATGTCAATCCACGATTTGTGTCACATCCCTCTTTGTGAAATACCTTACTAAAATACCTTACTTAAGATAAACTTGGAGAGTCTTGCAAATGTGGTCTTGTCATCTCATTCCTTCAATTTGGAATTGGTTATGTCAATCATAAGTCCTGGAGAAGTCAATCTTCATAAGAAATTGAAACCCACGTGTAAACATTATAGGGTGGAATGAAATCTAAAAGGGAAAAAAAACAATCACAAAAATTTGACATAAATATATTGTGCCATTTTAATGGAAAAGGCGATGTTTAATGAGAATTTGGTCATAATAATAATTCAAAAATTATTTTTTATTTCATATTCATGATAGGTGGCAAGGAATGGAGTGGCCACATAGGTACCATGTGTTGTTATATAAATTTGAGGAACCCTTTGGCCTAGGTTGACAAGATGATGTTGTGGATGTTGAGAAACAACCTTGGACTTGCAGGGAGTGGGGGTTTGGGGTTCTTCTCTTCCTCTCTCATGGATAGTCTCTAGTACGCAATGGACTCCTAAAAGAGTTTGTCTTTGTACTAGCAATTACAAATAAATAAGAAATTTAATGGCTTGTTACAATTTATTTATCCAAGATTAAATTCTAGATTCATTTACTTTCAAGTTATGAATACCTTAATGAAATACCCATAATTTCTTGTAGTGAGAGAATAAGATATCAAATGAAATACCTAGCGGTCAAACTGGAAGGAACTCCACAAAATTCTTTCCGCATTGTTTCCTTTGCCAACATGAACACTTAATAAATTAAAATAACCCTTAAGGGTCAATGATCTCTAATGCACTTCTCCCAAGACTAAAGAAAAGAAAAATTTAGTTGGTGGGATTAAGTTAGGCTAGAAGTACAAGTAACTTAGGGAGTGGCCTTGGGGAGCGGCACCGCCCCACCGCCGACGGCCCGACACTCGGCTGCCCGCTTTCTCCAAAAAATGACGCTTGTGCGATACCACCAAATAATAAACACGGAGTTCTCGGATTTTATAAATAAAAAAAGATAAAGAAAATGAAAAATGAAAACTTCTCCCCTTCGCTTAAGGCAAAAATTACACACATGTTAATATGGTTTACCATTTGAAGTTATTGTTGCTACGATGTTTTATCGAGGGCATGTTTACACTACACTAATTATCCCAAGCGATGCGTGTAACTATTTGGAGTCATGTAGTGCAACAACGTCTACTCATGAGTTCAAATTTTAATGATGAAAGTTCAATAGGTTGTTTGGATATTGTAGAATATTAATGACTTTGCTTGGCAAAATATTGCATTCTCATTACATAGTTTTAGTACTGCGTAATCTTGAATAGTAACACGCAATGATTGGGATATACGGTGTACATGGTGACCCGCGTCACTGAGGCGCTGTGAACGGGCCTTGTGTGGTCGCGGGCATGGTGGATCCGGGCCGTTGATCCACCAAGGCCCATCTAAGGGCCTTAGTGGTCCTAGGTGGCGGGGGCCGGGGGTGGTGTTGCCACCAAGGCGGGGTGGGGCCGTGGGCCTCATGTCTTTTTTCGGGGAGGCCGGCTTTAGGTTCTTGTCGGGGCTAGGTGGCTAAGCGGGCTCGGTGGCTAGGCGGACTAGGCAGCTAGGTAGGCTTATTTTCTAAGTGGCTAGGCCTACTTACTAAATAACTAGTTGGTTAGGCTTACTTACTACGTGGCTAGGCCCACTTACTAAATAACTAGTTGCTTAGGCTTACTTACTACATGGCTAGGCCCACTTACTAAATAACTAGTTGGTTAGGCTTACTTGCTAAGTGGCTAGGCCCACTTACTAAATAACTAGTTGGTTAGGCTTACTTGCTAAGTGGCTAGGCCCACTTACTAAATAACTAGTTGGCTAGACTTACTTGCTAAGTGGCAAAGGACGACTAAGGTTGGGTCAATTCTTTTACGTACTCACACATGGAATTACAATTGAAAAAAATGTGGGCACTTCCAACTTCGCCCAACATTGTAAGGTAACCGGGTCTTAAACGGATATTTTCTTTTTGCACCCACTTCTTGTACTAGGATACTAGGATGCCAAACATGCAATTAGTGCGAGATGATTAGCAAATCCAATTTGTGCATGTAGTCACTTCCCTCATAACTTGAGGAGCTCATATGAATATTCTATTTACTATCAAAATGAATATTCTCTAAGTTAAAACAAATATCATTTACGCATCCCCAATTATGAGAATATGGCTTTTCTTATAAAATGTGGTGCATGTTGAGGATGGGCGGCACAAATAGATGCCCCTATGTGACCACAATGGATGAAGGGGTCTTTTACTAAGAAATTCTATAATACATGCAGTTACCTTATGAGACCTTACACGATTCGGAAGATTCTAAAAGAATATTTGTTTTAACTTAGAGAATATTCATTTTGATAGTAAATAGAATATTCATATGAGCTCCTCAAGTTATGAGGGAAGTGACTACATGCACAAATTGGATTTGCTAATCATCTCGCACTAATTGCATGTTTGGCATCCTAGTATCCTAGTACAAGAAGTGGGTGCAAAAAGAAAATATCTGTTTAAGACCCGATTACTTTACAATGTTGGGCGAAGTTGGAAGTACCCACATTTTTTTCAATTGTAATTCCATGTGTGAGTACGTAAAAGAATTGACCCAACCTTAGTCGTCCTTTGCCACTTAGCAAGTAAGTCTAGCCAACTAGTTATTTAGTAGGTGGGCCTAGCCACTTAGCAAGTAAGCCTAACCAACTACACTATTGTGTCTAATTAGTGTGGGCCACACTAATTCCTAATAAAACACGCTAATTTCAAATTATAATTTAGAATGGCCCACACTAATTTCAAAGGTGAAAAATTTGTGTGGGTTTTGTCGTTTCCACAATTGGATGAAACTTCATAATTCCATCCAATTGTGTTTGAAGACTTTCCCCACATTGACCTAAGGGAGGTTGTTTGCGGAGAACCCTAACACACACGGATGGATGACATTACATTTTTCATCCAAAGTGACCCAAACACTTGAAATTTAGTGTGGGCCACACTAATTTCCAACCCACGTGCATTTCCCACCCACACTAATTAGACACAATAGTGTAGTTATTTAGTAAGTGGGCCTAGCCATGTAGTAAGTAAGCCTAAGCAACTAGTTATTTAGTAAGTGGGCCTAGCCACGTAGTAAGTAAGCCTAACCAACTAGTTATTTAGTAAGTAGGCCTAGCCACTTAGAAAATAAGCCTACCTAGCTGCCTAGTCCGCCTAGCCACCGAGCCCGCTTAGCCACCTAGCCCCGACAAGAACCTAAAGCCGGCCTCCCCGAAAAAAGACAGGAGGCCCACGGCCCCACCCCGCCTTGGTGGCAACACCACCCCGCCCCCACCCACCTTGGTGGCAAGCACCACCCCCGGCCCCCGCCAACTAGGACCACTAAGGCCCTTGGATGGGCCTTGGTGGATCAACGGCCCGGATCCACCATGCCCGCGACCACACAAGGCCCGTTCACAGCGCCTCAGTGACGCGGCATGGTGACCATGATCCATGCTTTCTAAAATCTCTCGTTGGTTGAAAAATGAGTGGTGGTCTCACTTCATTTTACACAAAGTCACTAAAAATAAAAATGGCCATGGGTGAGCGTGTCAAAAACTAGTAGAATAAGTGACAAAGAAGTGACATAGATCCTACAACTTTATAAATGGGTAATATTTGGTGGTCATCTGGATTTTGCAGCGAGAAAACCCAAAGAGGTTGTTTCAATAGAATAGAAATGTGACCATGTTAGAAGAAAGATATATTTGTAGTCATTTTATTTTTTGAAATATGTAATCTTAGTAAACCTTTTTTTAGGAAAAATCAATCTTATCATTTATATATTTCTACTTCCGTACAAAACTCTACGTTTGGGTCTAAGTCCACTTTACACTATGTCCCGCGACCAAGGCTTTTAGAAAGTGGTGGTTTTCTCTTTGGTCATGGTCTATAGACCGTCAATCATGACCACAAGAAATCCTAAGCCGTATTTTTTTCTCACGGCCCCTGATCACATGTGTAAAACGGCCCTAAGAGTAGCATACTGTTCCCGAGTAAGTTATGTTCAAATGTTCTTTGTTGTGCATTCTATCATAGTATTTATGTTATCCAAGTAACCAAATGACATCGTCAGTGAAAAGTTATATGAACATGTAATCCCAAATGATAAACCATAGTAATAGATATAGGAGGTGTAGTTTACTCAAATTTGGGAGGGACATTTAATCACCTCCACTTTGAAAATGCCATAAGGGAAGCAAGCCTAATTGGGTTACCTATCTTAATTGTATACGAGTTTTTGGGTGTTGTGTAGGGGTTATATGTGGATCAAACAATAAATACCATAGGGACAAAGCAATTTAAGACCTAAAGACAAGATCGATTGAAGGAGTGAGAGGAGCACAAGAGGAATGGACTATTTTTCAAATTGCGATGAGCCAAGTTACAAGGCGCATGAGTGTCCTACTTTGAATAGCAAGAAGATAAGCATATTTTCAATTGTTAATGGAGATGAAAATCATTAGGTCTCAACTTGAGAACGCTATCATGATGTGTATGTTGAAAATAATTAAAATAAAATCATAAACTAAAATGGGACCCAAAGGAAGGGGTGACGTCCATTGGAGGTGAGAGAAGTCACCCTTACAAAACACCTCACTGGCACATGTGGATACTAACAAAATTTTACTTCAAGAACCACCCAGTTCTCCGCAAAACCAATCTCTTTCACGGTTTTCGCAAATGTAGCGGAAAGAGAACCAACCTTTTTACAAGTAGAAGGGTCAGATAGGTCCCAGATGACCTTAAACTACCACATGATAGTGGAGAGGTACCCAAACTGAACAGAGTGGTTGACGGTTCGATTCCCGGCCGTGAAATATTTTCTCTACATGACGGAAAACTAGACAGGTGGTCGAGCGCCTCATGTGTTCCCCCAAAAAGAAGAAAATAAAAAAATAGAAGGGTCAGTTGGTTAATATTTCTACCTCGAGTCGATTGATTCCGGTTCCACATAACATGATAGATTTCAGAGTACTTTGCAAAATATGTGTAAGTTGCCTTTCCATAAAGTGAAATTATGTTCGGTTCAATTACTAAATGGTGGGGCTGGCAAATGAAATTGACCATCGTGTACTGGACGTCAAAAATAACATGCAATTTTGAGGTGTGGAATAGAGCTCTTGTATGTTGTCACCTTAGGCACGGCTTGGTTGAAGTTCGGTCAATAACGGCAAATCCTTCATTGTGAAAGATAAAAAGGCCTTTACCACCTTTGATTTTTGTTTTTGATTTTTTTTAAAAATCCTTTGCAATTGAATGAATCCGTGAAGAAAATCAAGAAGTGGACGTTGTGCAAGTTCATAGGATTGAATGGGAGATGGAGGACAAAGGAGATATGAAAACTCTTGAACATGAGGAGTTTCGGAGGATTTTGGTGATTTGATTAATTCAATCCGATATCCATGGATTGCCATCTAGAGAGGTTGGCTTGAGGTTGATCATGTCATCGAGTTGGTAGTTAATGAGGCTCTGGTAGTAAAAGCACCACACCCATATTTTTTGATCTAGCCGTTTGGATGGGATTCGAATCGTAGACTTGTCATTGAAATTGGACGGTGGGCGATTATCCCTGTCTCTAGAAATAATAGATAATTTTGTTTTTGCTTTTATAATGTAGTTGAAAATGAGGCACACTTTGTGTTGGAGTGTCCCCTTAGAGATATGTTTCAATCGGTTTTTGAGAATGTAGTATTAGGGAGTTTCGAGTCTTTCTCTCAAATGGACCATCGAGCCGACATTAGCTCTTTCTTGTGGAGGCTACCACACTATGTTACTCTAGGGAATTAGCATGTTTGACATCATCTTGATGTACTCTTAGTCCCATTAGTCCTTCAACTTTATGGGCTTTATAATTGATTTTCTTTTCATTGGTGTTGTCTTGATGCAAGCGGAACTAGTGATTGCATGTGAGTCCAAAAACTTCAATGTAGTTGAATTGAACTACTCCGTACATGAGGAGGGATTGTTAGTAGTCATCCATGTTTGAATGTATAGCCACACTATATTCTTGTCGTGGAAGTTAAAAATGAATGTGATCACCAATCTTTGAGGCACATGTCGACTCAACCCAATCTCAACAAACATGCAACAAATCATATTTTAGTAAAATTGGGCATTTTTTCAAAATTTGAACATTTTAATAACTCAATTCTATGGACACAATCCGTCAATGCACTTTCAGTGTATCTGTCATATTTCATGGGAGATATGTGAGCCTCATAGATTATTTAGACGTTGTAATATTGAAACATGATAAACACACACACACATTTGGATGTTTGACATGAATAATCAACCAATGAGTAATGAAAATCTAATCAGAATGTGTATGTTAGTATGATCATACTCATGTTTGCATGTGCAAATGTGTTGGGGGATGTGTTTTGGTTCCTTGGAATTGAATTTTCAATTTATGCCAAAAAAAGAAAAAGAAAAAAAAGAAGCAAATGTGTTGGGGATTCTTATCATACAACTCAAGCAAGTTGTAATTGTGGACTTGGCCTTGGTCTAGTTTTACGTATATATATATATGTGTTCAATTTAGAGGGGTTGTATTGATGCAATGATTTGATTCTAGTTCAAAATACCTCTTGGGCAAAGAAAACGTGGTTTCGGATGTTTTGTCAAAAAAAAACCATTTGTGAATGCAAATCTCACTTCTCAAACATTCTCTGATAGATGAGAATAAAGAGAACAATCAATCTGATTTTTTTAAATTTCAAGTTAGCATTTGAAGTTTTGACGAATGCTGACATAACAGTATGAAGTGTTTGAAAGACACGATCTATGTGTTTTGGGAATTAGTGTTTTGTATTTTAAAACACGAGTCCATATCCCTTCGCGAGATTCCTATAAAACATTATAGTATCCACGATTTGCATTGAATGTCCTGTGAGATTATTGGTGATAGGGATCCAAATTTTCATCATTGAAATTTGGTTGGATTTGGTGCAATTTGCTTACGACTTTATATAGTCAAGGTTGCGATTCCTCAATTTTATTTTCAACCCTTACCTCCAAGGAGGATATTGTAAACCAAATGATTCATGACATACGACATGTGATTGAATGTCTCATGCATAGCTCTCAAGATAGATCGAATTCTTACAATGGCAAGAATAGAAGTCAAAATGAATTTGTTTATTTATTTTCGTCTCTCTCCTATGGTTGGGTGGCTTGAACTTATGACCAACAACAATAATATTTTGAAATTGTAATGCTTACATTGAAACTTGCATTTGCTTGAAGCCTAGGCACATACAAATCACCTCGAAACTAGCTTAGGTGTACTATAATGCATACTATACCATATATATATACACACACACACACACACTTTGCAACTATGATGCATACTTTGTGTATGTACTATATGATGTATCTTATCTTGACTATATGCTACGGTGTGTGTACACTATATGTTTTTTGCACATATTGCACTATATTTATAGGTGCTTGTTAAATCGACCACGTAGCTTGTTAAAACGACCATATAGGCACGTCAAACAGTGTCACATGACTTGTCAAAATTACATTTTCCATCGCACACATGAAGAGGAGCAAGGTATATGCTCTACTTCCTCCTTCTTTACATCTCAGGTTACAACTAGAACTTTTCAAATGTTGATAGGTCATGTGATCATGTGACATGTGTCTATGGTCATTATAAACAATTTTTACTGTTAAAGGGCACGATTTCTATAAGAATGTATAGCACCGTGAATGGTAAAAAAGGGTGTACATAGTTTCAAGGATAGATAACGTTTACAAAATACTTTCTAGGGCCGCAATATCATCACATCTTTAACCCTTCCATTGGTTTTTGACAATAAGTTAAGTTAGGTGAACACTACACTAAAAATAGCACTTAGTATCATATGGTATTTTACGGCACTTTGGTAACTTTGCTAATGACACTTCTGATGAACAAGTTTACAAGTACTTGTCACGAATAGTTGAAATTTGGATGAAATCCACGCCGATTGTTAAAACAAAGTTTGGTATTTTTTGCATCTTAACATTGTGTAACGAAATATTGTCATGGATGATTTGGATGAAAAATCACTCAATAAGTGACAGTACTTGCAACATTCTAAATCTATCACTGCCCACCAATTGTTTTTTTTAACAAGAAATGACAATCAATATTAGGTTTACATTTAGTGTTGGTGGCACTTTTACATGGGCAATTTACAATTAGTATTTGAGCAAGATAAATAGAATTGGTGACACTAAATACAATATCTAGTGTACTACGATGATCACACCAATTAGTGTGTCTTACTGTTCGGAGTTACGCAATGCTAAAATTATTTCACGAGAATCTAATATTTCACCAAGAAAAGTTATTTATGTTCTATAATGTGCAAACAACCCATAAAAATTTTGTTAGTAAAAAATGAACTCCTGAGTGAAGACGTTATTGCACCATGTAACTCCAAATAGTGACACGCACTAATTGGGATAATTAGTGTAGTTACCACCGGTGAGTTTAAATGCTGGCCGGACGTGGGAATTTGCAAACGAGGAGTGTGGGTCGATCTTCAAAGTTAAACTTGAAATTTCTGTTGCTTTTGGGACGACAATAATTCATGGAAAATGACAACAATTTCTAGCGACCCAAGAGCTTGTCGCTTGATGCTCGGCCGTCGAACGCAAAAAGTCTTGCCTCCAAAGTAGATGCAAAGACACGAGAGCTCGGTAACCAATGACCAATTGCAGTCGCTAACTTGACTCTTCCCACTTGTAAGTTTGAGCTTGCTTGTCTTTTGTGGAACTTGAAAGTTTGATGACAATACTTAATTAATTAAGGGGGTAAATTTTAAACCATAACCTCACCATAAGCACATTATGGGCTTCTAGGGGGGAGAGAGAGAGGGAATTATCACATACGAGCGTACTTCTCATCCATCCAACATAAAAACTTTACCACCTATAGGTTATGGTCAATTCATCTCAAATGATTTGGACTAGACAAATTCGGAGTCTTTAAACTATCATAACGTCAATCATATTAAAAAATAGTAATCTATGGGTTGGATGTTATTTAAAAAATTTTATGTTTGATGAATGAGAGGCATAGTCATTATAAAAACCCTCAAACAATATGCAACATGTAGAGTATTATTTCTTTGGCTTAGTTGACATTGGAATTAGCTATAAAGACCCCGAGTTAGTCTACACCGTTTATGGTATGTAGTGTCACTTACTATTTGGAGTTACACAATGCTATAACTTTTTGTTAAGAATATAGGTTTTTATCATGTAAAGTCATTTATGATGTCCATACAACCTGTTTATTCTTTGTTGGCAAAATTTGAAATCTATGATGAGAAGGTATAGCATTACACAATTCCAAATAGCAAGTGACACTAGTTACCCTAAACGGTGTAGTCCAAGTCATTTGAGGTGAATTGTCCACAACTTACAGTTGATTAATTTTGGGTGCCATATGTGAACTATGTAAAGTTGACTAGGTTCTTATGTCTTCTCTTTAGTGCTTTTATCACGGGTGTGGGCGAATCCGAAGAAGGTTTTGAAGAGGGAGGTAGTGAAGGGACATTGCATGTCAAGGTAAAAAAACATTGACATTCCTTTTCTTTTCTTTCTCATCTTAGGCCATCTAACCATGGAAACTGGGAGTATTTGTTGCTTTGGTTGTTCTTGCCTCTGTTCTCCTTCGAAAGGTGGCTCGAAGTTGTGGCATAAAATTGCACGAGCATGGAAGGTGATGTATAGAGAGGTAATGGTTCTTCCTCCCTCAGGATATTCTCCAACTCCATTTCTAGTGGACAATTGATTACCAAGGCCTAAATTGTGGCATTACTATAGATGGAGCTTATTGAGTTACAATATTATTGAAGTCAATGTGATATTTGTGATGGAGGTGTGAACATAGATTGCCTAGATCATATAGATGTGAACATATTCTTACTAAGGCCACTACACTTTGTTACTTGAGAGAAATAGTTTTTTTTGACACCATCTTGATGTATTTCTAGTCCTATAAATTTTTGGTTTCCCGGACTTTGAAATCAACTTCATTTCATTTGATAATATTTTCAAAATATTATGTTGCTAGAACCTTAGCCAATGTTGAATACCTTTAATTGCATGTGCCTAAATAGATAGTGGCATAATTTCATACTGACACCCTAGTGTACAACAATCAAACTTGAAAGGGAGAGTCTCTCATTTTGGATATCTATGATTTAAAGTATTGTCTACATCAATATGTGCAATTGGGTTACCCCACTCTAATTTATCGATTTCCCACACTATTTTTTTTATATTAATGTTTATTGTCAATTTGTCATCGCTATACGGGTGAATAAACGAAGTTATTTTTGTAAATTGATTTTGATCCTAGGTCATTTGCATGGGTAAGAGACAACCTATAGTGAAGGCAACTTAATTGCACATATCAGTGTAGATATGAAAGAAGGTTTTAAAAAATCGAAGAGGATAAAACCGAGTGGAATAAGAGCATGACTTACATGTACATGTGTCGTCCACCATTCAACACATTGTGTTGAAGGCAAGTGAGTGGAGGCTCCAATATATGGTTGAAAAGTCTTGAACTATTTCAGACCTTCGACAACTAACCAACTAATTCAACTATTAGTTAACTAGTTGCCTTTCGTAACTATAGTTGTTCGCAATTTGACTTGTCAAAAAATGTAGTTAACTATAGTTGTTTTAAATTCGGTCTGCTGAAAATCTAGTTAACTATAGTTGTATCTAGTTAACTAAAGTTGAGCACAACATGTTCACGGAATTTTGTTGTAGTGTTGTAGTGTCACTAGTGTGGTATACATGGAGGTTGTTGTCAGCCATAAACCCCCACCCCTTTGCGTCTGTGGTCCGAGGGGAAGTCTATGGCTCACATGTCTTTGTTAACCCTTAACCTCAGGAGCTCCATACTCATGCTCCAATGATTTTAAATACAAAATACACTCTTTCTTTTATTAAAACCCCATAGGGCATTAGCATTGAAAAATACTTATGCATATATGGTGATTACAACACATGACCACACCAATCCCTTCTTCCTCTTCTAGTGTTCCACACAATGCTGAAAAATCCAAATAACTAATCTACCTTATAGTGTCTTGAGGCAACCCCCACACCTTAGAGGTTTCTCAGGTCTCACTTAACTGCACTCCCCACTAATCCCGTTGTCCACTTAACCCTACATCTTGGATTAGCCCCCTAACTGGCCCACGCCCAACCGGCATTCCCTCTACACTGCTCACATTCTTCCCTGGATCTGCGTCTGGACAACCTTAAACCCAACCCTGGATGCATCTCAACACCAGCTCAAAACCCACTTCTGCAATTGCTTCCGAAAGTCTACACTGAACCCACATTTTGATTCGCCAAAGCCTACACTTGAATTATGGTTTTGAGTCGCCGAAGCCTCAATCTTGAACCCACCCTGGATTCGCCGAAACCTCAATCCTGAACCCACACTGGATTCGCCTAAGCCTACACTTGAATTCTGGTTTTGAGTCGCCGAAGCCTCAATCTTGAACCCACCCTGGATTCGCCGAAACCTCAATCTTGAACCCACCCTGGATTCGCCGAAACCTCAATCCTGAACCCACACTGGATTTGCCTAAGCCTACACTTGAATTATGGTTTTGAGTCGCCGAAGCCTCAATCTTGAACCCACCCTGGATTCGCCGAAACCTCAATCCTGAACCCACACTGGATTCGCCTAAGCCTACACTTGAATTCCGGTTTTGAGTCGCCGAAGCCTCAATCCCCGAGAGGCTCCACTTCCTGCCTCCGAACTCTGGCTCTCCTCTCCCAGCGGAGTTGAGACCCCTCTCCCTCAGTACCCGGAAATCCAGAACCGATAAGCCGAGCTGCTGGGCCTCATCTGGTCACTACCCCTACCCTTAAAGGGACAGCCATCAAACCCTGAATCACTAATAAGTTGGCCCTTGTGCGTTAAATTCACCTGTCCTCAAAACCTAATTAAACACCTACTTGTTTTTGGTCTTTTCACTTCCTTCAATCAACACACAGTCACCCAACTCAAAATTAACTAACTCAATTCCTTTTTAAAAGTCCCTGCATCCTAACTTCTAACCAAACCTAAACAAAAATGAAAATCCAGGTGTTGGACATTTTTAGGATTAACTTGAAATGTGAGCACATAATTTGGCTCACAGTTGTTCCGGAGCCCAAAACTGTGAGTGATCATATAAAGACATTTCTTGATGATCCTCAGTGGCCTGAGCATATTAAAGGCCCTCAACTGAAGCAAATCAAGAGGCAAACTTCTTTGAGTATATAATAATACTTGAAAATTTTCTAGTTAACTTTAGTTGTTCTTGAATTTGGTCTTAAATTTTTCTAGTTAACTATAGTTGTTCCCTAAAATGTATTGAAAAAAATCTAGTTAACTATAATTATTTTGTTAGTTGTCCAAGTTTGAACTATTTTCTTTTTACTATGCACCCACTTTTCCATAATATTAAACATGCAATTTAGTTTGAGATAATTAACCAATTTAAAGTAATGCCGTGAAAAAATTCCTCATGAAATTTGGAGCTTGTATGAATATCTTTTCATTATCAAATTGAAGATTCTCATTCTTCTTGAATGATCATACATGTCCCTCAATTATGTTGACTATCGAACCTAGAATAGTTAACAAATTTTCAACACACATCAAAATCCCCCAAAACAAGTGTCCTTAAAATCAACCGAAAGGGGAGGGCGAACTGGGGAGGGTGAAAGCAAAGATCATTATTGTAGACCCCGGGAATTCCAACAACCAACATACACGAGAAACGTTTTATTATTACTACCTCAACAGATGTTATGAAGGTTGGGGTGAAACAACCCGTACATTGGTTCCTTGGAAGCAAGGGTTTAGGCATCCAACAAGGAACGAGTGTATGAGTTGGTTCGCCCAAATATGCTATGAAACCAAAACCTAAACTATTGGTAAAAAAGAAAGCTTCGAAACTTTTAATTATTGTGTGGCATATCAATACCAATAGGAACTTGGAAGTGGCCATGTGCACTTTGTGGCTCTGAGCACAATAAACGCATGGGCTTGCGTACTTAGGAGCCGGGGACATGCGCCTCCAAATGAAGGCAAGATACAAAACCCTCCCTCCCTCCCTACAATTGCACCACCACATGCTTCATCAATCTAAGTAGATAATGTACCTTGCACTCGCATTGGATTCTATGCCTTTGTCCCCATGCGCAAGCCAACCAACAAACTTTGTTCCCACCCAATCACCAAGCAAGCAATGGACTCAGCAAACGGATCTTCCAAAAGTAGGGATCCCAATGTTGGATAACTCATGAGGCATCCGTTCCCGTGGTTCGTCACAAGCGATGTAGTGTCCGGGGAGATTTTTTTGGGCATAATCGATCAAAATCCTAGTGTTTCCAAGTCCAACCGGTTACATATTGTGATCTTCCAATTTTCTTTATTAATTTGAGGTATATTCTTTAAATTCCTCTAAATTGATTGGTGATTTTTTCGAAGTCTTGAACTTCAACCAATTTATTTTGTAACTAGCAGTCAATTTTCCATGTTTGTTGATCACAAGAACTTAAAATAGGGCAACACATTTTTTCCAACTTGTAACTAGGTGGGCCAAGGATTGTGTCAGGTGAATGTTCACAACACTTAATGAGGGGGAGGGGAGGTGAAAACATTGATTACATTGTAGAGTCCAGAGGTTGTTATTTTAGCTAAAGTAATCCCTAAATTAGAGGCACCAAATTAGTTTGGTGAGGTTAATATGGGATAAATTAGAAACCAACTTATGGGGGTCAGTTTCACTATCACCCCCCTCGGTAGGTGTCAGGAAACCAACCCGTATTGTGCCACTTAAGTAAGTCGAAGGTGAAAATGTTGGGAATCCTTAGATACAAGAGAGTGGTTTTTAGTATATTTGGTCCCATAGTATTAGAACCTCAAATTAATTTAGTGAATGTGAGTTGGGATGAATCAACCATAAACCTATAGGAATTAGATTTGTATTGAACCCCTTTGCATGAGTAGAGGCATAAATCTTGAGTTGATTGAGGTAGATGTGTTTTATTTGGATATTTTTCCTCTTTGCGCCCACTTCTCATAGGGTTCGAAACACACATTAGTGCGAGATGATTGAGAAACCTAAATCATTATTTGCTTCAAAACTATTTGCTTCATTATTTTTGGAGTTCATATGAATATCTTATTCATTCTTAAAGTGAAAAAATCACGTTCTCATCAAGTGGTTGTTCCTCTCAATCACGTTGACATTTAAACCTAGAATGATTAGCATATTTTGATCATGTAATCCAATCTCTTCTAAACACATGTCTTTTGGGTGTTTGTCCTTAGACCCACACCTAACCCCATATCACTCAAATACATATGTCTAAATATTGGTAAGTTGGAATTAGCTCAGGGGTCGTGGATCTCTATGCAAATTCATCCATCATGGATGACAAAAATAAATCCCCTACAAGATTGATGGCTGAGCCATTCCATCTAGACCGTGCTAGACTAATTCGGGGTCCCTTATTCTATTTCCATAATCGAAGCATCAAAAAAATCATCTAGGAACTACAATATAATTCATTATGTTTTCACCTTCGCGATGGATCAATTTACACATACACGATAGAATCGATTAGAAATCCACGATGTCTACATAAACCCATCCATTGCGAAGGTGAAAACATAGTGAAATAAACCATACCATGTAAAATTAGTCCAACAGAGTCTGATTGGAATGAACCAGCCCTCAACCTTGTAGGGATTTTGTTTCACTAGAGCCCCTTCATACACAATGGATGAGATGAGTTCACAAAGACGCCACGAAACCCTAGCCGTTAGAATTAGGCACAGTGGGTATGTATGTGTACACATGTAAATGTATATATTATACACTCGTTCCGGCCCATGCAATGCGGGTAACGAAGTCAAGGGGAGGAGGAGAGTAGGTACAAAGAGTTCAAACCGTCATAATGAAGCAATGAAGGGGGGTACCTCGCAAAAGACTGCCCAATGGAGTCGTCTCGGAAGGGGGCGGGGGGGGGGGGAATGCCGGCCCCCTCGCCGGCCAAAGGCCCCCCCTCTTTGGCTCGCGGGGCCCTTTACCTTACACACACACACACACACACCCTTGGGGTTGGCTTTTTGCGGGCCTTGTTTCTGACACGCCCGCTCAATGATAGGGAAGGGCTGCGCCCAAAGATCTGTGTCCATGTTGAGATGGGATCCTAACTTCACTTATTGGATGCCCTAGTAGTACAGCCACAATCCACCACACTTATTGGCTCCATTTTGGAGGCTCAAACCGGAGAGAGGAGGGGCAAACTTACGGGGTGATCGCGTTGTAAAAAAAAAACAAGGTTTTACGATGAATGCCTACTCTTTTACGTGGTTGTGAAATTTGTATGTGTTTCAAGGGTGTTGTTTAGTTGGTTAGGGCTCTAGTTCAAGAGACTTTGGGTCCATGACACACCTTAACGTATGCGGGTGGGTGTTATTTGGTTATTTTTCTTAATTGGACTCCTATGTTTGAATGGTGTGTGGCTTGATGAGGATCAGAGAGCAAACAACATAAACACACATGTTTAAAAGAGATCAGACTATGGGTCTAAGTTTTATTAACTGTTCCACATTCAAGGGTTAACACAATTGGGGAGACGTGTGTATACAATCAAGAAATAAAAAAATCGTGCACTTCCAATAAGAATAACTAAATCATGGGAGGTATAATTTTCAAGCTGATTTTCGTTGATGCTTCATCATATATTTGCTAATGCAACACAAATTTTTTTGTTCAAATTTATTTGGTAGTAGTTGGAGATCATGAAAAAAGAACTGAATAACACCCACGTACCTTAACCCCTAAAGGCTTACAAGGACATGAGGAATGAAGCATTTTAAAGATATGTTATGAAATAACAAATCTAATGGTTTCTTGAGAACAATTACAAAAGAGAAATTGTGGGGCACCATCATCCCAACCCTCCTCAAGAAATCCTCCTCGCCATTATAAGATTTAGGTGCTCATTGGAGGTGCATGCCACCAATCCAATCAAACCCCCTTGGTTGCCTCCCAACTACACTACCAAAACCTAGCAATGAGGGTAGCAAACACCCCTTTAAAATTGCAGAGACAATCCCAAAAGAAATGAGATCAAGACCCTAAACCCTAAACCCTAAAAGCCTTGCGGCTGGGATGATGGCTAGTTCAACAAAACCATATATTATGATTAAATGATGGCTAGAAACGGGCCCACAAAAACACACAAAACCAACTTTGGAGTGTCCAAACTGTCGGAAAACACCGTCTCAACACCCAAAGGGTGTTTTCCAAGTTTTTAGGCATTTCTCAAAAGCCATGAGAAGGCCCTAGGAAATGTTTGGGGCGTCATTTTCAAATAATTTTTAAATTTATTTCTTGAAACAAAAAATAATGTCTCCAAAATGTTGGAAAAGATCCTCTTAGCACCAAAAGGGTGTTTTTGAAGTTTTTGGCATTTTTTAGAAGCCCTAAGAAGGCCATTGACAACGTTGGGGCACCAAAAGGGTCCCAAAAATGTTGGAAAACACTATGGATAGCAAGTTGAGGCTTTGCAACCCTTAATGGACTTTTGGGGCCATGTATAGTTGAAATTTGCTCTTGAGCAATACTAAAGGATGTTCTCTACACATTTAATGTCTCATTGCAAATTTTGCACAAGTCTATAACTTGTAACTCATATAGCCTTCCTTTAATTGCAATGAAACCATGATTATAGTTATTGCCAGGGCCCCAATAAACCCAATTATTAGAGAATTAGAACATAGTAGGATACCTAATATTCCCCCAATCCCAAGTAATATCCCCCGGGCAAAGACCCTTTAGTAACATATATAACGGAAAAACACCAAGGGGTGTACCCCCCATGCATCACCTCCAAGCAGGGCATCTCCTACCGCATCCCAATTGGCAACTTCCCACATTGCACATGCCCGAAATTCACGAAAATATCCTCTCAAGCTTTGGAAAAAAGAAGGGAAACGATTGTACTACAAACATCTGTATTATGTGTTTAGATTTTTGTGCAAGGTGGATTACGACAGTGACAAGTTCATTCATGCTCCAACGTACACCTACAACGAGGTCGTGTAGCTTCTTGAACTTGCCGATGTTGAAGAGTCTGTGTGATGTTCCAAGTGTTGTGTTCAGCCACATGTTTGAGAATGTCAATAAAATGACATGTATTGGTATGCATTGTTATGGTAAAATTCAACAATGCACTAATAGTTTTTTAAAGTATCCATGATAATAGGTCCACTTCAATCTTGTTCATTATTGATACACAAACCAAGGTAAAAGATTAGGGTAAGACTGCACACCAGAATCCAAAACCAGATGCCAAGACAAGCAATGGAAGCGCAACAACAACATTCGCAATCACAAATACAACAAGGAGAGAGCCGAGGAGTAGTGTCCGTAGCCAGAGCGAAAGAGAGACCCAAAGAATAGAACAAAGCATCATAGAAAGAATGACCATCTGGTGGAAACATGAGAGACCTCACAAGAATAAGAATGCGCGGAGAACTAGAAGTTGCCATGGAATTAGAAACTTCCACGGAATTACAAGGAAAATGCGCACGATTGGGTACATAACATATGGTGATAGGGTAGGCAGAGGATATAAGGAGATCTTAGATATCAATGCCATCATTTTGAAAGAACAAATTATGAGGATAAAAATTAGTATAAAGGACATAAAGTTACCACACATTAAGTAGGAATTTTGGCCAAGTCAATCAATCTTGAAGCCACCTCACCTATACTTTGAGGATTGGTAACTATCATTTACGTTAGTAAAGAAGTATTGGTAAAATTACAATTGTCTGAAATTCGGAATATATAGCCAGTCTAAAGATGAAAGTAGAATTTTAGATTTATGAACATCCATGAAGGCTAATGGTTGTAACCGTTTGAGAGAAACTCTCATCTAGAATTGTTAAAAATGAAATAGGATCTAGAAAAAAGAAGATGAATATCATATGAAACACATATATTCTAATAAGAAGGGAAACTACTATATATAGAAATATGTTTTTAGGAGGCGCACCTCTTTCCATAGCAACGAAGTTATCTTAAGATTAAGTATCAAAGCAACACTTAAGCTTAGCTCCTTCAAGGCATCTTTCGTTATACACATACAATTTCTGTATACTTGAGAGGCGTTAGCTCTTCTCTCTCAATCCTTTGTAAGTTGTTGGATGTTGTGAAACTTGAATGATTTGACAATTGAGAGGAAAATAGTCTTTTTTTGAGCAAACACTCAAGAGAGTAGTGTAAGGGTAAAATTGACACATTCAAGACTTTGGAGAATTGATGGAACTTTGAGAAACAAAATAATGTTGAATTAAACCTCAACTCTCATCAATGACTTGATAAATTTTGGGACCAAGTCTATTCTTCTTTTCATAAATGAACACTTGCGATTGAACTCCTCAACCAGAAATATTGAAATCAGTTATTTTTAAACTAAAGAACTATAGCTTGTGTTTTATGAAAGTAACAACAAAAACATATTTTAGTTATTACATTATTAATAAGATGATTTATGATAATATATGATTAAGCATGAGAAGTATTGTATTCATGATTACGTCAATGTAGTTAAAATTTTCACATGTATACTTAAATCACTTATAAAAAATATATTTTAAGTGGTAACATTTGAGCTTAAAGAAGAAAGACACATGAACATGCAATACTATTTAAAGACATGTATATTCAATTTCTATTATTATTATAACTTATCAAGAAAGAAATTTGATCACACATAAGATAACGTATCTTAGAATGATAATTATGTAAAATTGATACAAATATATGTATATACGATTTGATATTATAGGATTTATATATCACGGAAATCATAAAGTGAACTACGAATTTGACCTTCTTCGGGAAACTTAATTAAAGCTCTCGAAAAGTTCTTTTATCATAACAATTTAATGATATTGATTGATGTGATTTAGTTTTGAAAAATATGGATGGAACTTTAAGATATTAACACACTTCTAAATATCTCGGGGAGGTCACTTCCCCTTATATTTTGTAACCACGTGCGTTAACCGGGTATTTGTTTGGGGGCTATTTACCTAGTAATTATGATTTTAAGAGACCCTTTTAGTAGGAAAAAAACTACTTGGTCTTAATTTCCAACACCCTATAGGTAATTCTAAGTCAAAGTGTAGCCTAATTCTTGGCACGCTACAGTACTTATAAAACTTAGGCATTTGCTCATATGGACATTAAAGGTTTTAGGGTAAGTGTTTGGCATGGACATATGCAATGTACATGAGCATATTTGAACCAAACTAGGAAGCAACATAAAACAAACAAGCATAGCAATTGAGTAACCATTCAAACCAAAACAATCAAAAAAATCATAGCAGAACAAAAAAAACCTAATGCCCCAAAATGCATTACGTTGGGCTCCTCGACTATGATCTCCAAATCTATAGCATCAAGGATGATCTCCTGGCCCAAATAAAAAACATGTGCATCATCCCCCACTCGATGCCGCTTCGAAGGCTCATCTCCATCATCTTCGATAGGAATGAGGTACACGTCTTCTTGAACGATATTCAAATGCTCAAACTTCACACCAATCGTACATCCTTCCTCCAAATCCCAAAAACTAAACGGCCATGCAACCACCTCGTGGGATTCCAACTGAACCCGCAAATCACCATAGCTAGCTTCCTCATTACACATCATTGGGCTCACTTTCTTCGGCACAAAACCTTATGTGTTGACAGACCAAATTTTAATCTTCATAGTCATGGCGCCACATCCCACAAAACACTAAACCGCTACAACAAATGGATGGTGCAACAACAATTAGAAGGTGCTCGATGATGCAGATTCTATGGTATTCCTCCGCTCCGTCCAATGAAGGTCAGAAGGTGTGAGACGAAGATGCGCACAATTGATCTCAACTCTGCATCACCAAGCGAATCCTTATGAAAAATGAACACCCTAAACACAAGTGCGAGCAGCAGTGTAGACACAAACCTTGCAGCATACGCTAAAATTTGCATAGCGAGAAAGTGAAGAATGGGAGCAAGCAGCACACCACTCCTAGGCTCGAAACTGAAACCCTAAACCGATTTGAAAATGGACCAATAATTCCAACCCACATGCAAAATTTTCCCTCCTACGCCCGTGATATGCTTTTAGTGATGATTTCATCACTATATTGTATTGAAAATGTATTATTTTTCATCTGTCTACTAGAAGGATTGGGGATTATACTCATCCTAATATTAAAAAAATTCTCCCGTAATTTTATTCATACTAATTTATATCTATTATTGAAAAAAAATGAGGGTTTTCCAATACCCTATTTTACATATAATGACGTTTCAAGCATTAATTGAAGGCTATGGTAGATCCAAGTCTTATATAAAATTTTCCTCCAATGAATAAAATGAACCCTATAGTTTAACTCACGTGGTTTACTACTTTTCGTAGGATGACCTCCCCGAGCTAAATATCCACTCTATCTTAGATGTTCTCACAATTAATGAGCCTTACATTGAGAGTGGAGATAGTTAAGATTGAGATCTTTTAAACTCCAAAGTAATCTAAGATAATTCAAAACATAAGAAGAAAGAGAGGTTAATATTTTAACAATGATTTTTGACCGGGCACATCAATGAGGCATCGTATTTCTTAAGCGATTATAAATCAACATGATGTTCCATCGAAAGTCTACCTGGCTTATTGCAAAGGAATGACCCATGGTGTTCATCATTCATTCAAAATGTTAATACTTTGGGATTGAAAATTGTAATTAAATGATTGCCAAATTTATGGTATAGGTCCTGAAATTGTGCATATTTGCTAATTTTAGCTCCATCGCTCACATCTTAGCTTCCCTCATCTTTGATTATGGTTCAAAGTTATTTAATAGGGGGTGGCATCATTTGCACCCATGCAACACCACAAAATAGGAGGTTAGTTATGTATAGAAGGTGTCTACAACCACATTCACTACTTGTTATTGTTGTCCACCAAAGAGAGTAAGCTTAAACATCAAGACCTAATGCTACACACAAAACCTACGCTCTTATTCATAGATTATGCTACTTTTTCTCTTACAATGCAATTAAAAACAAAGCACACTTTGTATTGGAGTGTCCCTTATATAAGCCATTAAAGATAAGTCTCCATCACTATTTGAGAATGTATAGTATTAGGGAACCTTAAGTCTTTCTTTCAATTAGACCATCCAATTGACATTAGCCTCTACCTCATGGAGGCTTTTGCACTCTACCATTCTAAAAAATATATGGTTTGAAACCATCATTATATATTTTCAGTCCCATTAGCCTTTTGACTTCCCGGACTTTGAAATCAATTTCATTTCATCAATAAAACCTTTCTTAGAGCCATTTGTGATGTCGATCACACTACCCTTGCAACGTGAAGTGAAGCACATGGGTATCCAACCATGGCTTGTTTTTTTTTATGCATTATAAGATGCTTGATAAGGCATGTAATGTTGAGGTTTCTCCAATCTACGGTAAGTAATTATACACCACTAGGGATATATTCATTTGTAGCAAGAGTCCCTTGATTGTTGATATGGTGGCATTATTTTCAAAGACAAGCACATTTTATATTCATATGTATAGCATGTGATGAATTAAAATGTTAATCAATGAAAATAGTACATTTGAATAGAAAAATCAATCTTAATAGTTGCATAATTTTTAGGTTTAGTTTGAAGCTCAATTAATCCATACATCCAAACTTACTCTAACCTATAAGTTAGTGTGGGTCACACAAACTAACACAATAAGAAGCAATATGTCATTAACCCATTCCGTATTTAATTTGTGTCTCACTAGATCCTTGGGGGGGGGGGCAAACCTTCTTAGAATAAGTATCTACTTGCGATAACATAGTAATCTATAAAATGGATTATAAACCATGTTGATTTTTCAAAATGATAGTAAATTCTTGTGACTATGAGCACCCTTTGTATACTTCTATATTGTTATTTGATTGATTTAATGGTATCCTACATTACTTGATGTAAAAACGAATTCCCAAAATCTCCAAATTTTAATTATTTCATTTTTAATAAGTATCAAAGGAATAAATTTTGCACCTAACATGCTAAGTATTTCTAGCAAACATGTGAAATACATTGAAGGCAAATGTTTATCTTTCTAGAATGTTGAAAAGTTGGTCATTTTTTGGATTGGAATGAAAATCCAACTAATAAGATATCCCCTAAGATAATGTTTTAAATAACACATCAATTGTCCATCATAAATTTTACTTTTTTTTCTTTGTGTGATCATAAGCGGAAAACATGCATTCCAAGATGACCTAAACAACAACTCATCTCAAAAAAGAAAAGCTAGTTCAAAAAAATTCATAGGTGGTGTAGATTTACGTTAAATTTACACCTTGTGGTATATATTGTTATTATCTCATAGCTTATGCATTATTTTTATGTTACAATTTGCCTGAATTCTTTATAAAGTGACACACGATAAAGCAATATAAGTTAATGATACAATTATCACAATATCAATTAGGAGTTAACTTATAATGTATTTCAACATATTGCTTCCTACATGACAATTTGGCCTCCGGAAGTTATGATGTATTACAAAACTTTCTTTCAAGTAAAGTTCATTACGGGTTAGAATAGTTGGACCCTACGGTGACTATTTGGGAAGTCAATCTTGGGCTTGCGGGCAAGACATTCAACCCCTCCCTTATCATCCCCTATTATTTTAAGATGACTTATGTTGGTGGGGCAAGGAGCCAAAACCGACCGCACTTTCAAACCTCTTGCTACCTACTTCCCAATAACACACACTTTGAAATGCAAAGTGGGGAGAGGCAAGGAGGGCCCCAATAACCTCCTCCGCTTGGGTACGGAACGAGCTCTCTCTTTTACCGGTCGTAGGGCGACTTATTATGTCCCAACCTATTGGCTAGCTAACCTACCGTTCCTTGGCGGAGAGAGAGAGAGAGAGAGAGAATGGAGGCCGAATCCCGTTGCCTTGCCCTCTCTTTGTCCCTTTATTCCCCCCCCCTTGTTTTCCCCCTTTTTCTCGAACTAGTTTGTATGAACGGGGAATTGGGGAAGGAGATATGGGCGTGGCTCCCAAGTTGCACCGGGGATGGAGTGGAGGAGTTGGTGGCGAGGATTGCAAGTTGCCACCTAGGATTTGAATGGGTCAAGTCAAGGGCTCCCATGTTGTTCATTTTCATTGGATGATATGCGCAAGTGGGAATGCAAGAGGTTTTCGTAAAGGTAAAGGGGAAGTGGTTTGGTTTTGGTTCCATATCCATCTTGCACATTGTGAGAAGTTCATAACCTTGGGTTGTTTGTAACCCCGAAAGGCCAAGGTGAACTACCCCAAACCGTATGAAAACATTCGTCCCAATTCAACAACTTATAAAAGAAAATGTATACTCCTAGTGATTCATATATTGTACCGATGACATCTTTGTAAAGTTAGGATCGTTTACACAAAATTTCAGCTGTCCACATGTCCCAAAATCATAACATCGCAATGCAAATGTGTATGATAATATATGGTCAGTAGAGATGACTGCCCCAATAAAAACATACTTCTAGAGGTCATTTTGTCACATTCTACACAAATTGCATGCCAAACATACGGACTTTGGTCAAAAAGTTTGGTACGGCTCCAAATATGAATCTGTACAATAGTGGATAATACGGAAAAGAGTGCAAAGCCTAAGTTAAATATGTTATCAAATGTCATATACATTTCGATTCGGGTGTCCAAATGTGGCCGTAAAGGTCGGAAAAAAAAACACCCCCCAAGTAACTATTTGACACGTTACGTTTGTGGTGGACATCAACCCCATGCAAGTCGACCAAATTTGTCCCCACTTGAAGTAGTAATAACGAGAGTTCGATGCACTCATGAAGTGCCTTGTTAGGGCGATCCCATTCATTTTCAAAGCAATTTCACCCCTCCTTGTGACACTCTCCACAAAAGTTCTCAAATCTAGTAACTATATTGAGGGCTCAACCTCCTCTTTGTGGTTTCATATAGTTGACATTAGCCTTTGTTTTACGGAGGCTACCGCACTCCGCCGCTCTAGAGAATTAACTGATTTGAAATCATCATGATGTACTTTTAGTCTTATTAGCCTTTTGTGATTTTTTGAACTTTAAAATTAGTTTCATTTCATATGAATCCATCATTCGATCCTAAATAATGTTTTGAACCTTTGTATGCATAAATCTAGGTACCATTTACACGATAAACAAGTTTTACAAATGCCATGAAGAGTAGACACACCCAAAATCAACATTGAACCTAGAATGATCACTATTTGCCACAATTATACAGTTGAATCTCCTAAATATATTCATTTGGTGCATAGTGTTGGGTTTTGGTAGGTATACATACCTTGGTCTCTAAATGCCTATAAATAGCCAAAATGGTTGTGAGCAGTTTTCAGCTAAAAAATTCTCAAGGCAAATTTGAATTTTGTTTCCTATTTTCTCCCACTTTGAACTAATAATGTTATGCACCATCTATAGCAAACTGATGGAAATGATTCTAAGATATGACCCCTAAAAATGATGGGAACTAGAATTTTCTTTGTTACAAAATAAACAAGGTCAATGCCATAAATATTTATTAAATTTTTCCACCAAGTTATGAAATGCACACTTTTAGCCAATCATGAAAAAGATGGATTGATTTTCATTCATCTTTAAAAAAAATCATATTATAGAGGGAAATTCTTTTAAACTACTTTGGTGGAGATCAAGGATAATGATCTTTATTCCAACCATGTGGTTGTGGTCTAAATTATCTCTTCGATTTTTTAATTTTTTTTCCATGTATGCCAACTCCAAATATGATCTCTATTCCATATTTCATAATACATGTTCAGTTGAGGCTTTTAGGGGTTAAAGCCATGCCTTTAGAGATATGAGAGCCCGATCAATTTAACCACAAGGCACCATTGTATTGACGATTTTAACATGGTTATAAAAAGTTTCCAAGTTCTTAGGGAAATGAACAAGGACAAATAAAGGTGTATGAGTTACAACTCTAATAAGAAAGGGTCAACTTCTAAAGGAGGCGGTCGCCAAATAGGTCAAGCGACATATAGTAGCACAATGGACAAGAGTAGTACGAGCCCAACTTGGAAAATCTAAAACCGAGCGATCCCATTGGTCAAGACTCGAGAGCATGGCATTGGTCCCTCGGTCTTTACGCTAGGATCCCAAGACCAAGAGATCATGAAGCAAAGTGCCTCCAAGGCGGCATGGTTATGGCATGTCAAGGTTTCAATACGGCCTTGGCCCAAGGAAGTATTACATCTAGTAAATTGTACCTTATCCTGGGTTTGGCACAACATGTTTCTAGAAAAAATGGAAGATTTTTATGATGTTTTGGTCGATTTGGTTTCCTAACATCTACCGAGGGAATTATAATAAAAACCGACCCCCTATAGGTTGGTTGTTGATTCATCCCAAATTAACTCACTAGACTTATTCGGGGCCTTTGAAACCGAATTAGGGGTTAGTTTAACCATAAATAACTAACCCAACTTTACAATAGTAATCAACATGTTTAACCTCCCCTCCCCTTATTTGTCATCTTCCTCGGTAGGTGTTGTGAATATTCACCAGGTTTTGATGGATAAGTAAATGTACAATTTCAAGTGGAAATTACACTTTGACGCAAATCATGGCAAACCGAAGAGTATACAAAAATTAAATTACAATTCACGAGGGTCCAATGTGAAAGAGTTCTCTCCACATCCTATATGTATGGGTCTAACATGGAGAGGAGTGTTAGTGATGACTTCTAGGTGAATTATATTCACCAAGGAGAACATTCGAACATCCACGAACATTCGAGAGGGTTCCATATTCATCAACACTTTGAGATAAGATCTTGTGCGGCCTAAACCTTCTAGAGGAAATGCTAGGGCCTACTCTAGACGACGATTTGCTTTAGAGGTGCTAACTTCCTTGAGCACAAAACACGCAATTCTAAGTCACTCGACCACGAGTTAATTTTTTTTTAAGGCGGTTCGTGACGTTCCAAACTTCGTCACGAGGCAAGAGAGCAACACACTTGTATGGCATTGGTTGGTCTATAGTTCCGTGGTCTCCCCGGTTTAAGTTACACCTTTGCCTTCTACCTCATTGGGGGCCTCGGCTCTCGAGAATGGCGATTGGCGGAAACCGTCTAGGTCATAGTTAGTGGGGTTGCTTCACACGTGAATGTTTTTGATAGGCCAACCGGAAAGAAGTGGGCTTCAAGTGTCATTCCTAGCTAGTTTATCATGAGAATTTTTTCTGCCGTTTCATTGAGGGCCAAACACATTTTGGTATGTTAAAAGGTGTTGAAATGAGCTTGGCCCCCAATAAACCAATATAGAATGTTTTTCATTCAAATCACCACACCAATTTCACGCATGCACCAAAATTTCACCGAACACAGAAACTTTTGTATACAAAACAACCAACTCCCGACCGAAATTCCGGTTGAATTGAATGATAAATTTTGATGTCTACCCAAACATGTGTTTTTGAAGCATTTCATTTTTGTCAATAAAGTTGCGATGCAATCAATATAGACATGCCTTTACAACGTTTGAGGTCTACACTACTAAAGTTGGACTGGTGTCCCATTTAAAATGTGATAATAAACCATTCATGTATCTATAATGAGGATTTCACATATTTTATACCAATAGGCTATGGATATTTGAAGAATTTTTTGTTTTTGATGCCATGTGGGTTTGTATACCATGCAAGAACCTCCATAAATAGGTAAAACCATCCTAGTACTAATATGGCTTATAATGACATTGACCCGAATAATAAATAGGGTACACAAAGATACTCTCACCTTCAGATGCCACCATATATCAATATTTGATTGGTATTACGATTTTGATAGCCATGGGTAGGTTCTTTGCTACCATTATTGGTGTTGATTATTGATACCATGTTGTCACCTATACACCAATCCAACATTTGTGTATATGTGTGTAATGATCTTGTTCCTTATCTCCTACGAACTGCCAAATTTGTGGAAATGGACTATGTTGTGAAGGGGGCACACTGGGTTTTGATAGTCTTAAGAGCACATTTTGGATGAGTTTCATTCATTGTATCTATGGTGTATCAAGAAAAGGAAAAGAGAAAGGAATGTCAATGTGTGCGCATTGACATGCAATGTCTGTTCACAACCTCCTATCCATGACCGTGTCATAATTTTTATTTTTATTTTGGGGGGGGGGCATGGGTAGCTTAATGCATACTTTCAATAGGTGGACCTTGTTTAATAGTTAGTGCTTAGTAATCAATACATATGTAACATTGGGTGGGAGGAGTTGGTTAGTCTAATGGGATCAGGGCTTGCTTCTTTTTGAGTTTCCTTTTATTTAGTATGATGTGAGTTAGGTATCAGATAAAAAGTTGTGAGAGATTTTCCATTAGTTTGTAAACTTCTTTGTAAGAATTTTAAGGGCGGGGGGAGTCTTTCGGTAGTGGCAGTGTGTGTGGATCCTCGTATACATGTAGTGTTGATTATTGGTGATAGTATCTATGGTGTATGAACCTTGAACGAGTATTATGTTTTAAGCTTTTCATTTTCATTTTCATTTTCATAAGAAGCTATCCTTTTATTTTGTTACAAACGTGTTGAACATCAGTGTGCAACGAACGAATGGTTTTGTTGGTTGAATGCACTAGAAATATGGAATCATCAAATTCTTGATGAAAATTGGTTTGTACATCCAAATTTCACTTCTTGATTTTTGTCATAACAGACGTTTATAGAAGAAAGTTATGCTATTTACACATGAATCGACATCAATTTCCATAACTTATTTGAATGAATTTAATTGTTCATAATTAGTAAGAAATACACTTCAAATTACAATTGAATCACACTTGTCACAAGTACATTGATCATTGTCAAGTACACCATTAATTAAATTCACTCATAATTATTTTTAATTAGGTCATTTCAATTATAGTGATGTTTCTTCCAAATCATCCATGAATAGTCATTATCAACTTTCATATTTTGAAACACCATAAACTAGCATGCGGTCATAACACCTAAAGGCTATACACCAAAAGTCATGTAATTTTGATTGAAGAGATATTTATCTTAAGAACCATAACATGATGTGAACTTACATCAATGTCCACAAGTTTGCTTCACAAAGTTTTTGCTTGGTAGCCTTACAACCTTAGTTTTATAGCACATGAACAATGTTTGTTACCATGTGAAAAAAGCTCGGGCCTTTTGGGGGTTAAAGTGAAGTTGATCTTAGAGTTGTGATTGAGTTTTCAATGAAAGCATGTACATATTCCTCTATTTATTGGAATTTCATTCCCGAAGTGAAATTATCAATACGACATGTGATCGACTTGGAAGCAAAAAATATGAAAAAACCTCAATAGCAATGGGGTCATAATTTATGTGACTTGTCATTTGAAAGGGCCTTTGTCATCCTAAACTTAAATAAAAAATAACATACTAATTTTAGCACATCCATTCAATAATATTTTAGTGAATGCCTTCTCCTTTCACAAGTAGATTTGCACAAGTATTCATACACATTCAAACTAATTAAGCCTAATTAAGCGCAAGTAACTGAGTGTAATTAAACCTAATCAAGTGTAAACAAGTGTACTTAAGTGCATCAATTCTCATTTATTAAATAAATTAGGATCGATAAAAGTAAGCTCATCTATAATTTAGTTCACCAACGAGAACTAATGCGCTAAATTACACTTGGCTATGCTTGATTAGGCTTACATAAGATTATTTAATTTAATTAGGGTTGATTAGTTTCAAAATAACCTTAACATGAAAGTGAGCATACATGTTGGATTTTGAACCTTGAAGGTGAGATGCACTCAAAATGGGTTTTGTGGACAAGGCAACCTTCAAGAATACAAGCATGGGCGTCGCAAGGCCTAGGCCAGGGTAGGCCGGGCCTACCTTGGGTCCGAAGGGCCCACTTGAAAGCCTAGGTCATATACAGAGCCTACATAAGTCTTATACAAGGCGCTTCCTCATGCCTCAAGAGAGACTTGAATTCCTTTGTAATACAATATACTCCCGAAAATGGGTTTAGCAAGACGTCCTAAGTCATAATAAGTGCACTAGATATAATGGAATTTACCAGAGGAAATATGCATTGGATAAAATGACATTTTTCTTGAAAATTATGCATTGAATAAAATTTAATTTCCCGAGCGGGCCTACCCTGAAAATCAAGGTTGGCGACGCCCCTGAATACAAGAGCAATAATTTTGGAAATTCGGGCAAGGTACACATCGTTTTTCTGTCAAATTTAGAAATTTTGTTCATGACTGCTCAAGACCTTATCCTAGCCCGAGACCCCTCCCTCCCACCAAAAGCTTGTAGAGGGAGGTTTAATGTCTGTTGATACAAATGGGATGAGTTGTAACCTATTCAAAGGTGGTGTCTTATGGCATCGTTTACGGGAGAAAGCATTTAGTATTTAGACCAAAATTTGATGTTGTGAGAGACTCGTGTTTTGTTTTGAGAATCCATGATGCAAACTAATGTAGATGGGTCTTGATGGTTACTTTTCCAACTAGCCCACGTCTTTGAGGATATGAAACACACAATTAGTACAAAATGGGTAGCAAATCCAAATGGAGGCCACATTCACTTCCCTCGTAGAATTTGGAGTTCTTATGAATATCTCATTCATTACCAAAGAAAAGATTCTTGTGCTCATTAAATGATCATATAAGTCCCCTCACATTAAATGAATATTGAACTTAAAATGATCATCATATTTTGAACATGCAGTCCAATCATTTTTCACCACATATGTTTATGATATTTATTCTTGCAACCACACTAAACCACATACCACTTTAATTATAAGGTGTCCTTATAAGAAAAAGGAACTGAATAAGGGCTATCTATTGTAAGTTCATATCAAGAGTTGTTTTTAGTTATTCACTTCAAGTTGCTACAAGCACTTCTCGGTCCTTCGTAACTATACATATTCATTTTCATATGACATTCAACCCGTTTGGACCGGTTGGATACTAACCCTTAACCCTTAATGTCTTATGTAACCATAGTCTGGTGGAATCGTGTATATGATGAATGGGGTTAATTTCATACAGAGTCAACTTTGATTTTGATTTTGATTTATTTATTTATTTTGATTTTCCTTGAAAATACCATCGCAATTTCTTAAACCCTATCTATGACATCAAGAGGCTCAAAAAATGGACCACTTAGATGTATAAGGGTTAAGGTAAGTGGGCCTACTTCAATTACGTATCTCAATCAAACATTTGTATTTGAGTGGTATTTGGTTAGGTGTGAACCTTAGATTGGACATTCAGAAGAAAGGTTACTTAGCTTAACTAGTACTTACGAACGAACACTGAAAAGACATGTGTCTTGTTGAAATTGGAATATGTGAGTAGTATATAAAGATCTTTATATCCTATGTAATGTACACAATTAGGAGGGCATATGTGATCCCTTAAAAAGACAAATAATCTTCACTTTGATCTTTGATAAGTTTCGCATCTCAACTCCGCTTCTGAAACTTGAAATGGAAATTTTTGTGATATCGCAATTGTTAAGTGGATGAGACATTTCCCAGTAGATCCAACGGTCAAACTTGCATGTGGATTGGAAAGTGCCCACACTAGGGCCACTTTCCCTTGGGACCACTACACCGATTACAAAATCTAGTGTCACTTGCTATTTAGAGTTACTCAATGCTCTAAATTGTTACAAAGACTGGAAGGTTTTAGCAAGTAAAGTCGTTTATGTTCTACATTGTCCAAACAACTTATGTAAGCCTTGCTACACTGATCATCCCAAATAGTGCGTGTTACTATTCAAAATCACACGGTGCAATAACATCTTACTCAAGAGTTCAATGCAATAGGTTGTTCAGACATGGTTGGGGCGAACCAACCCGTATATTGGTACCTTACCGGGGAGGGCGAACGGCTGGGGATTCGTGGCACTCACTTAAAATCATCCATCCTAGATATCGTGGATGAAGTGGCTTCAATAAAAAAAAACCCCCCCTATGGGGTTGAGGGCTGATTCATTCAAATGTGACATCACTAGATATCCGGTAAGGTACCAATGTACGGGTTGGTTCGCCCTGGCCTTCAGACATCATACAACACAAATGACTTTGCTTGGTAAAATATTGCAATCGCATGAAATAGTTATAGCATTGCGTAACTCCGAATCGTAACACACACCGATTGGGATAACCGGTGTAGTAAGAAAGGAATTCTTATCGTAAAAATTTATAGCCTTGTGTGATTGTGAATAGTATGGGACATTAAACAATCATAAACGGTGAAGGGACTCCAACACGGCGCCGATAAGCGACCGGCCGAGCCGAGTTTGTTCCATTCGCATAAGTTAAGGACCGCAATCTTCTTCCGAATTGGCTTGGTGGGTTTGACTGCGCAACGTAGCATGTGTACTTCCTTGGCCCCGATTCGTCGGCGCTCGAGTCCCCAAAATTTTCCTATTGGGGTATAGATTATATAAGCTCCGAATTCCAAAGCGCCCGATGCGGGGCCCGCCACTCTTGTATTATCCCGGTGTTGCACCAATGGTACTACCTTGTGAGCTTGCTTCCGGTGCTAAGCTTGAAAATAAGTTCCCGTTGTCATTTGTTTCATAGTGCGGGCGGGAGAAGGTGCCAAGGCTTGGTTAGATATGTGGCGGACGTGGGTCCACCCACCCAACCACATTGTCAACCGAGGAGGCTCTCGAGTCTCGACCCAAGTTTACGGGCCCCGCCATGGATAATAATAACAACAACATAAGCGGTGGTGGGGTCGGAGCCCGCATTTGTCGTAATTAGCCCACGATTTTAACCTTCGCCAAGAAAAAGTAAAATTGCAATCGTGTACATCCGGCCGTCTTAAAAGTTGTGGCTTCTCAAGTGGAGTGCAATACATTAGCTTCACCCTTAAGGTATGCATCGTGCAATGTCTAGTGGATACCAAAGTAAAACCGACATTCATGATTTAGAATAATCTAATAGTCAAGAACATATATCTCTAGGTAACCATAGAGGGCTCTCTATTCCAGCAAAAATTAATTATTTTCCTTCAAAATTTGCCACCTATCATGCTCATATTCGCCACGACCACTTGTATCCCACGTGATAACTACATTATGGCACATGTAAAGATGAAATAGGGAGCCGTCTACGGTGTGTGTGACAATATTGAGCACCTTACTTTGTTATTCATTCTATTTGAGTTCCGTCCTTATTATTTTAGAATGTAGTACTAGGTAGTCTCAAGTCTTTCTTCCAACTAGACCATCAAGTTGATATTAGCGTTCATCGTATAGAAGCCATTGTAGTTTGTTACTCTAGGAGGTTAGCCTTTTTGACACTATCTTGATGTACTTCTAGTCCCATAAGCCTTTTTGGCTTTTCCGATTCATTTGATTTCATTGTATAGGTCACATACCATAGATCTCTTAAAGGACCATGTAGGTCAATGGATTTTTTTTGGGTATGTCTTTCATAACCTTAATATTACTCAGCCCTTTGTCACATTTATGAGGGGTTGGGAATGTCTTCTGCAATGTGCCAGGATCAACTAAAGAATATGTAGAGGAGTGTTCAGACCATTGTTGGTCTAGTATAATGGTGAATGCATGGTATCAATAATTGACATCAATAACGGTGTCAAAGAACCCACATGTGGGCATCAATATTGCATTATCAATCAAAAATCGATATTTGGTGGGCTCGTCAAGGCGAGAAAATGTTCGATACATGATTTATTATTTGGATAAATGCCATTCTAAAACATATCAATGTTAAGGCGACTTTACTTGGGTATGGAGACTCTTGCATAGTATATAGACCCAAATGGTATTGAAAACACAAATAACGTCATATACTCATATCCTATTGGTATCAAAAAAATATGAATTCCTTATCATAGATACATGAACGATATTTAAAAACATGAAATCATTATTATAGATACATGAATGGTATCAAAATGAAATCCTTATTATGAATATATGAATGGTATAAAAAAGACAATACTAGTCCAACATTAGAGTCGACCATAACATCTCTCAACATGTGAGCATTGTTACCATTCTAACCTTCATGAAAGCATGCTCCCTCTCTTTCATCCACTTCAAATTCAAGCTAGAATTGAACCAAGATTTCATATCCCGCACTTTCATTTGAGAATCAAAGTGTGATTGTTCTAAAAGAAAGAAACGTGCCATCTTTTCACTTAATAATGTTTATCACTTTTCGTGGAGTCCAACTCCCTTTCCGTGATAATAAGGATCCCCGTTGAATTTTTGGTGGTACTGGTGCACTACTATTTTAACTTTTAAAATAGTGATGAGACCATTGATACTCCGGAACAAAAGGTGGAACCTTTTTTTGGGTTTCCGGGCATCTCCAAACGATGATTCATTTGAGCCACAAGCCGTGGTGGTTTTGGGTTGTGTGCCCATAAGTGAGCAATATGAGTTTACACCACACCTTCATAACAAATTACGCAGAAATGAAATTCACTTTTGAGATTAAAGTGTCGCATGACTCTCTATTGGTTGGAATGGTGTGAGAGGGGTTTGTTGCAAATGAGAGACCTCTCATTCATCCAATGAAAATGTTTTGAAGTAGTATGTAGCCTGGAGGTTACTTTCTTAAGTTGATTTGACACTGAAATTACTTCACAACATTACACAACTCCTTGGTTGTGTTCTGATGGGATTGAGTATCATATGAGCATAATTCTCTTTTGATTTCGGGATTCCCCATTTACGGGGAGCATTCATTCATGCTAGGTACTGTGAACTTTTCAACAAGGAACTATAAAATATCAGAGTATTTTAATCCCAACCTCTTTCTATTATCATCGTCATCATGTACAATAGCTTCTTAGTCATAGTATGTTCAAAGCCCTTTGAGTCAAACTAGCATGGCACAAAGGAGATTGATTAACCACAATTTTTTAAGGGAGATGTTTTCAACACGGATGGATGAGACGTACGTCCATATGCCAAGTTTCTCTCTTGCCGGTTGGAACCTCCATAAAGGCATTCAACGGATCCCAAAATATATGCTTTTTCGACGTCAAAGTGCAAAAATTTCTACAAGGTTATAGTGGATCCTTTAAATGCATGAGGGGTACGGTGGACTTTAATATGCTAACCATTCTAGGCTCAACAATGAACATGTTTTGGGAGGATATAATAACCACTTACTAAGCATAAGAATCTTTATTTACTAAGCACAACATGTTTAAATTAGCTTCAAAATCAGACGCAAATGACTACATGTACGATTTGGATTTGCTAACGATCTCGCATTAATTGCGTTTTCCTTCTCTATAAAAATGAGTGCAAAGAGAAACGTATTTGATTAACCCACGTCTATATACGGGGTGTTAATGGATCCCACTTGGGCTTTGTGGCGTCTTTGTAAACTCATCCATCGTGGATGAAGGGGCTCTAGTAAACACAAGTCCCCTCAAAGGTTGATGGTTGGTTCATTCCCATTGAAGTTCACTAGATGAAACCAAAATCTCTTATGCCATTTCCAAAGCTGAATAGTCTTAAAACAAACAATTTTCAAACTATAAAATGCACTCTAAACTCCGTAGTATCACACTTTGTGGCAACCAAAGTGCACGTGATATTACAGAGTTTTGTAGTGTTAACATGGATGCGTGATACTAGTGAATTAGTGTAGCATGTGACATTATGGAATGACACAAAGGAGATGTGAGGACAACTTGAATTCGTTTGTCCGTCACCTACGCCCACTCCACTTGACCTTCCCGGACGACGTGGCGGACACATGCACCAACATTCAACAAGTGGCATAAGAAGAAGAAGAATAAGAATAAGAGGGTGACACTCCACATGTTGACACATGGCGCAATGTGAGGTGTGGGTCGACTTCTTGGGTGGTTTGCATTAATGACAGATTCCGTGATATAAGGGAGAGAAATGTGGCAATAAGGAGTGAGATTTGAACTACAAACATCCGTTCCCTAGGGTTTCAGGATATCAGAAAGTGTGTGACATTATGGAGGTTGATATTACGGAGTTTAGGGTGTAGTTCACCGCATTTTCTCACAAAACTTGACGGGAGGAGGATTTGACGTGGCTGCCAACATGATGGGAAGCCACTCTTTAAAAGGGGGGGGGTTTAAAGAGGGGTAAGTTTGGGTTAACTTGAAATTTTGAGTAAACCGACGTGAGGTGAGACTTATTAATTTCTTAATACGGGGCAGCTGACACTAATGAGTCCCTCCCTCCTGCCTGACGTGCCTGGCCCCCACATGACTCCTCCGCGGCTCCCACAATGCTTTCCTTTTCCCTTTTCTCCATGGACCACCTTGCCACTTGCTCCCGCCCATTCCCCTTCCCATGCATGCAATCTTTCGGACCCACGTTTTAAACTTACCCCCCCCCCCACCTTCCCTTTCTTCAAATACCCAATCCCACCGGCTTTCTCAAGCCCTATTAACTCCCCATGCCCAATTTCCTTCAAATTTGTCCCAAAAAATGTGACCTCAGTTTTAGCGACCGTAGTTGAAGATTTAAAGTTTTGTTTTTTGACAAATCCAATCATATAGATGTTTGCAAGTCGGACGTGCCTGCTCGCAATCTAAATTTTAGATGTTGAAGATTTATTTTGTAGGAGATATTAATAGGAATGTCAATAGTGGTCTTGAGGGGCAACATTCTAGAAATTAAATTGGGGTTGGATTTTGTTGTTTTTTTTTTCAATCTAATTTTCACTCAAATCATCTCCAAATGACAAAATGTTATCCTCATTCAAATGAGGGGCAATATACCTACTGAAATCGGCTCACAAATCTTGAAACCATTATTTTGTGATTTTTTTGGAAAGCTTTGCAATTTGAGGCAGTGGTGCCACAACCTTCCGTAGGGATTTACACCCACCAACTCATGTCCAACTGAAAATTCCAAAGGTAGATGTTTAGGATATGGTGCTTTTGAGTGTCATGCAAATTTTGAGATCAATTGGGAATCATTTGCATGTATGGATCAACAAAAACCATGTTTAGGATATGTTGCCCCTAAACTGTAGAGGTGACAAATGTCCAGTTTTGGTCCATGGACCGGTTCCATTGTAAATCAGTTGATAGCACACTCCCGTATTTGGATCAATCCAAAATAGCTAATCATGTTGAAACAAAATTATCCATGTGGCAGACTTGAACATGAACAAGAGGAGTAGTTGAAACAGTCAAGAAACCATCTGAACTCGTGTCAAAGGGGTCAGAGCAAACTACTCGCAACCAAATTATGGTTGCATAGGACTTTAACCCTTAAATGTCGGAGAGGCCCTATCGGGGCCTCGTTGACCCTAAACTATTTGACCATAAGATAGCGTCAAAACATGTCGGAATTGCAAAAAAAAATTCCCCAAAATGTGTATCTCAAAATTCCATATCTAAATATATATGCCGATCGCACTAAATGAATTACATGGAGGTCTGAAATGGGGTAAACATAGGCTGATGGGAGAGGCCCTCTCACCCCCCCCCCTTGACGTTTAAGGGTTAAGGGTTAAACCCAACCTTTGGGTGGTGTATTCACCTTTTGAATGGATGAGTTTACATAGTCATTGAGAAGGTTTGGCCTCCATGTTCATTTTGATATCTAATGTTACATATGATGAATGCTTTTTTTTATAGTCTAACAAACTCATGTATTTTAGGTACTCTTTTGGGCATGGATTGCATTGGTATTGATACATTATGAAGTAGAAGCATACTTTCCGTTTCCAAATTCATGACATTGCTCAACCTTATTTTAGGCGTTCTCTTTCTAAGGATGGGAGCACAACTCACCTAGCTTGAACCATCACCTAGGTGTGCCACACAAGGGCGTCATGTGTGACGGGACATGACGGTCATCACATGTCACAAGATGAGGACGGAAAATATGTACATACTCTCTTTGATTGGTCGACCATTTTTTTTGGTTATCCTTTTTATTTCGGGCATGCGAACAAGTTCTACCAAGTTGTTCATTTGTTCATTTGGAGCGATTCGATTTGTGCTTCCTTTTGGTTATGTAGGGGATCTAAACCACCACCCCCCCTTTGTGATAGGATGAGGTGGATCTAGTCACGTCTCGGCGTTCGGATGGGCAACGCTTGTCTAACCCTAGCTATGCCATAAATTGTGCCGTCAATATGCAACCTATATGGGCCTAAGCATTTTTGTGATATGGCCAATTCATGGACTTTTTTTAACCTTATCTTTCTTTCACTTTTGTGGGTTACGTATTAACCTTTTGAATGGATGAGTACATGTAGTCAATTCGAAGGTTTGCTCTTCACGTATAGGGGAAAGTCTTGAGGAGGGAGAGGGGGGGGGGGGGGGGGCTTTAAAGAAATTGAGGACCGAGGGGCAAGGATTGTTTCTTTTTTCTTTTTTCGTTGTCGTCGTCGTCGTCGTCGTTGTTGTAAAAGCCAACCCAAAGGGCTTTTCCTTGCTAAAAAAATAAGCCTCGTTTTTCGTCGGAATGCACCCAGGGTGCGTAGAGTGCCTTGGTTACATGTGGAATGCCCCGGGGATACATACAATGCTCTACCATTGGGAACATAAAAAATTCAACTATATTAAGCCCAAGAAATAACATGGGCAAAATGAGGCCATGTTTTTAAGTCCAAGTTGAAATCTAACATTATATATGATGGGTGTTTTGTTTAAACCTAATACACTCAAGGGTTTTCATGTGGTTTCATGGGCATGGAATGCACCGGTATTGGTACTTTTATGCAGTAGAATGCACCAATTGAATATTGGATATTCAACCGGGAGATCTTCTTTGTAGGTGATGTGAATAATTTTGACTACCTTTCCTTAACAAGTTCAACATGAAGGTTATGTTTTCTTTTAGCCTTATGGGTTGGGTAACATGTTTTGGATGCATGAGTTCACATAGTCCACGAGAAAGTTTGGTCTTTGCATCATTGTTGATATTTGATATTATGTACCGTGAGTGTTTACAAAACAACACTTAAATATATAAAGGGATTTCAAGGTGGTTTGATATGGCATGAAATGCACAAGTATTGGTGCATCATGTAATATACCTAATGCAACATTTGACTATTAGCTACTAACAAACGGATGGTAATGAAGGTCATAATATTCTTAAGCAAGTTCTCTTAAGATCACCATGTTCGCTCCCCGAAGAATCTTGTTAGATAGATGGTGGAATCAATAGGGATGGATGCTAGACAATTAGTTTGAATCTACAATTTGCGATGAGGGGAGAACAAAATCTTATTATAACTAGAAACCGAACATTTGAGTGTGGCTAGAGAACATGTTATAGTTGACAAGAGATATTTTTAAATTAAGAAGATTATCTTTCAATGTGAAGAAATTTAAATAATTTCTCTTGAACACATTAAGCTTAGGGGTTGGCAAGGTTTGAGGTCTAGTAGGGGAGTTCGTTAGCTAGAAGAGCCTAAGCAACCCAATTGCTCCAAATTGGATTATGTAAGTGGGCCTATTCTGAGTAAGTCTACAATGGACATGCTAAGAGCATGACCACACATTCCCAATATGGACACATTTAAACCCATGTCGTCAATTTTAAGGCTAATTCTAACAAATATGTTTCCACATGTTATTATTATTATCATTATATATATATATATATATATATATATATATTTTTTTTTTAAATTTTGGGGGGGAGGGGTATCTCCTCTCTAAAATCTTCCATTCCTTCAAATATGCAATGTTTAGAGAGATGGTTTTCAAATCCTTTGTAAGTAAATCAACTATCAATGTCTCACAATCTTTGATTATTTTTATGTGAAACTTGTGTGTTGAATTGATCAAGGGACCCATAATTTATAGTGCTCATATACAATGAATGTGTGACATATAGAGGGACTACTCCCCTCTCAAGTAATGTTACTTGGTTTAGCACCCCTTTGTGTGTGTATTTGGTGTACAACGTGTGGGTCATGCTCTACCGAGAATTGATTCTGCATGTATATGTGTTCATGTGTTTCTAACATATTGTGATTTAGAATCAGTTTTTCAAAGTCAAGATGCTAGCACATTTATATAGGAGCCCAAAACTTGGATAATGTTAATAGGTCAACTTGGCCTCCATGCAAGTCAACAAGCTACGATTTGGGTCCTCAACATCAATACACGTTTTTTTCAATCATGCAACGTAGACAACATGGCAATTAAAATCATATTGATGTACCATTGCTAATACTACAAAAGTAAAATTTGGATTAATTCTAGCATTCATTGAATTATCTATCTTTACTTAGAACTTTTGTGTGTTCTTAAGTAATAGTTAAACCCCATTTGTATTCCAATTTTATTTATTTAATTCATATAGACATACATATTAAGCTTCGAAAAATGGTCATCTGAAAGTACACCACTCTTTATAATTCGAACATTAATATCTAAGCATTCATTCATACAAACATTCATACATACATACATACATACATACATACCACACTAATCTTTCTACTTTTTGAGCTCATTATTGACGTATTCATTTAAGATCAGTGGAAAGGTTTTCAAGCCCTGAGAAGACCGTCTAAGTTTTATTCTTGCTCATTCTCATTGTTCCTTCCAACCCATTTCCATGCTTGTTCTCCTAAATGTTTAAACACTAAGGCAACAAAATTTTGGGGTTTTTGGTGTATTCATTTCTTTAAATCAAGACTTGTGTGTTGTACAATAAAAATGTATTTGCAAAAGCTTTCCATTGGCATAACACACACACGATTTGATGAAGAAATGAGATTGCTATGGTTTGATGAAAGTTTTGAGGGTCCTTGTAGGAACCGACTTCTAAAAATGATCTTGTATGACTCAAAGCCTCCTAGAGCCTCAAAAATGGCTTAAGGCCTTGGAAAACCACTCCCCTCTTTCCATATATGTACACATGGGGTACATATAAGGGGTGTTTTTAATACGCCTAGTTGTTAGTATGCTTAGTAGATGGTTTCCACAAAATAACCCCCTCGGTTGAACATATGTGCAATGGTACATAAAACTATGGTGCATTCCCTTGGCCCAAATGATATCCAAAGGAGCTCCCTCAATTGAGGATTTTGATGAGAAATTTGACCACATCTATTTACAATGATGAACACACATTATCTTGGAGCATGTAGTCTATCAAAGTTCACACCTCAAAACATCAATGAAGGGAATTTGTCATATGAGTTTTGGAGAAACATGTGTAACCAACTACATTGATATGTGGCAATTAGGGCACCCCAAATTTGTTGACATTCCACATTATTTTGAGTACTTATTTCCACAATAACAAACTACACAACTTGTTTGTCTAATGTGGTTGCTATACGGATGAATAAACATACTTACAAGTTTTTGTGATGTGATCTTGACCCAAAGTAATTTGTGTGGGTAAAGAGGTGACTTAATTGCACACATCAGTGTGGTTGTCTTACATGTGTGAATTTATTTACTTGAAGAAATTTTAGAAGAATGGGCTTGATGACAATGTTTTTGATTTGTTGACACAGTGGTGTCACATCTTGACATCATGTCATAGCATCATATTCCTTGTATATTATTCAAATAGTACAAAATTCTATATAATGGTTTAGGACCATGCTTCAATTTGATGAAACATTCAATTAGACCTACATTGGTGTTTCTACGTTGGATACGTTGTAGGGGAGTGCCTCCTCTATAACTCCATTAGAGATAGGTGTCCTTCCATATTTCACAAGATATTACCAAGTTATCTCAAGTCTTTCTTCCAATCGGACCATCAAGTTGATATTAGCCTCTATCTTAATGAGGCCACTACAGTCTGATACTCTAGGGACTTAGTCTTTTAACACCATCTTGATGTACTTATAGTCATGTTAGCCTTTTGACTTCTTGGGCTTTAAAATCAATTTCATTTCATTCACAACATTTTCACTAGATGGACGAGAAGCACCCGCGTATTCAACAACCATGGTTAGATGTCTTGTTCTTTGAGTTAGGTCCTCACCAATCTTACCAAAGTAAAAGGGGTCCAATATAACCTTGTCTGCACATGTTTACAGCTAATTCATCTCAAATGGGCTCTACTTGACTAATTTTCTTAGGTGAATCAACTAAAGGATATGATTTATGTGTCACAAATAATCATGAACATAAGATTGGTGAGATTGGTGAGGGCACATAACAAAGACCTAATCTAGGCTTGGTTGTATGTAAACAATCGGAGTCATAAAGATCCTAATCCTTGCAAGTCCTCAATGATTTTAAAGAGTAGCATGGAAGATGTGAATGACAAGGGTCTATTTAAAAACTTCCCTCCCATAGGTTTGTGGTTAATTCATCTTAACGAAGTCATTTTTGGTTGATTTGAAGTCTCTGATGCTAATTAAGGAGTCAAATGAGTTCTAAGAACTAATTTATGTATTGTAATATAGTATATTTCATTTCCACCTTAGGTGATATTGATGGGAGATGCAAAAAAGAAAAAAACCATGTTAACCCACTCATACGGTCTTTTTGGAATTACAACACTACTTAGGGCATGTTTACACTAGGGACCAAGGGTTGTGAGAACCAACATCATAGTAGGGTTTTCCATTGTCACAACCCGTGGTCCAGAGCTATGACAAAGACAAATCCACATCGCTTTCTAAAGGACTTGGTCATGGGACATAATGTAAAGCATATGGTTGCCCTCTTTTTTGATTGAAACAACCTATTTGGATGGTCTTGCCGCAAAATCCGGATGTCCAACAAACATTGTCCATTTCATGACATCTACGATTCCATGTCACTGGCTCATATGTTCTCTGACATAGTCAATCACAATCTCACTGACCTTGTGTGAAGAGAAGTAAAACCACCACTCATTCTTCAACCAATGAGCGAATTCAGAATGCCGTGGTGTTATTCAAGCTCTTCATCTTCCATTGATAAGATATACGTCTTTAAAGTTAGGTTGCATTTATCAAATCCATGACAAAACTTCAACAACAACCAAACTGAAACCTGGATCTCCCATGGTTCAATTATGGTTATCAGAAGTGCATGGTTGTTGATTACTCAACCCAAATACATAGATCCTCCCCACTCGTAGTGAATAAAATCTGAAAACATAATCCAGTCTATTTTAAACACGTGTCTTTATGGTATTTGTTCGTAGATTCACATCGAACCACACACCAATCAAAGTATAAGAGATTCGATTAGAAATAAGTAACCAAATTACCACCCGCATGCATAACAAACGACATACCCTTTATATTCATCTCAATTCATTCCTCCTCAATGCACGTGAAGAAAGAGGGGCGAGCTGGGGGAGTAGGCAGGTGAGGTAGCCTACTACTACTGCTGCCCGGCTGCCCCCCTCGCAAAATAATAAGGCGGCCAATGGGCCTGCTGTCGTACCACCACCGGCGCATGCACATGGGGGCGGCCTTTTAAGAGCCAAAGGAGCTTCGATAGGCTGCCCACCCCATTCCATTGGCCGCCCGGGCCTTTTGGCAACTAGAAGCTGCTCTTCTTTTGAGAACACAACACACGAAATTAAACTCCGTGGCGGGGCCCACTCTGCCCGCCCACGAGTACAAAAAACACTCCTTATTAGTTGGTTACGGGATCTATCATCCCCCCCTCTTTTCGAAAAACACGAAAAAGAAAACCTAAAGCAAATTAGATAAAAAGTAAAACCTACGTTTGGGTGGAAACGTAGTATGTATGTATTGGTTTCTTTTCCCGGGGTGGCTATTGGAACCAATCCGTGCATTTACCGACTGCCTTGGCTGCATTGGCTGCATTGGCCCGCCGCACGACACATGGCGCCGTGTGAGTGGTGGAGCATGGCTCGCCCGCCACGGCCATCGGAAATAGAATCCACAAAGCCAATGCACAAGTTGATGCGGTGGTGGTGGTAGCTTTTGTTGTGGGGGTGGGGGTGGGAGTGGGGGGGGGGGGGCACTTTTTTGGACGTATAGGTCAAGCCCTCCACCCGATGGCGGTCGCTCCCCTTTCAACTACGGAACCCATACGCATCGATATGAAGGCCCCACGATAGGGCTTAGCCTTGGCCTTCGTGGTGTCTAGGTAAGCTCGTCCATCGTGGATTTGCCGCCGGTCCGCCCGCAACATGGGGGGAGGAGGGGGGGTAAGTATTTCCTACATGTTGAGAACCAATTCATTTTAGCCGGTTTCCATCATATTGCTTTGAGAATCTTTTTAAAGGGGGAGGGGTAAGTCTAGTTGCATTGTTCACCCATGCATTTAGGCCCATTATTCCCGCCCCTGGCTAGTTGGTTCTGACACCTACCTAGGCTTGTTGGTTGGCAAACATTGTGTGGGCCCGGGAAGTGCTATCTTTTGAGAGGTGACCGGTGAGCGATGAGCGGTGAGGAAGGTAAAATATTTGGGAATAGGCTCACTAGTATCCTACAACCATGGTATTTTGGCATTAAGAATAACAATTTCAGGGTTAAGTAATAAGAAGGGTGGGGAGGCATTTTTGGAGTCAAATCTTCTTCAAGTAGGAAACTTCTAGGTTGTAACATAGTTTGATGTGTTTTTACCTTCATAATGGATGAGTTTAAGCATACACACCACAAGCTTTAGTCCGAGGACATGGTTCGCCCTTGTCATAGTTGAAACTTCCCAATGACCTTGTACACCTAGTCCATCTTGAAGGTGAAAATGAAAAGCACATTTTGACACTCTGTAATTTATCCTTAACAACAAACTTGACCCTGGAAGCAACACCAACGACCTCAAATAAATCTCACAAGATTTATTTGAAATGAATCAACCACAAATTCACAAGGCGCATGATGGATGAGTTTACATGACCAATGGGAAACTCACACCAAGTTGATCGTAGACTTGTAGAGTTGTCCATTATGGATGAAGGGGCTCAATAAGAACATGGATTTGCGTAAGTTTATGGTTAATTCACATCACAAAATATCGTCCTACTACACCAATACAATGCCTTTGATGCTAAGTTATTATAAGGTCAAATGAAGCGTCTTCTTCTTGTTCTCCTCTTCGAAAATAAAAATGAAGTTACCCTTCTTTCGTTTTCAAGTCTTGTGTGGATGGGTTTACGTTAAATATGACACTTTGGCCACCTTGTCACCACTTTCATAAATATCATCTTTTGCATACTACAAATCACTTGAGGGATCTTTTCTTATGCATGAGTGGAATGCTAAGCAAAAAATGTGAATTGTCGCACAACAACACCAAAGTCACTTCCAACAACACACACCGCTCGATTCTCGCCGGTTCCCTAGTTTGTAATTTACGCATGTTGTGTGGAAATGAGGCCTAATATCGTACATCACGGAACTATTTTACTCCACGGTCCACTATAGGTCACACGCCTTAGTGTGTCGTGTGGGTAGCCTACACATTGCTCCAAATTGGAGGGCAGGAGTTTGGGTTGTCTATGCACGATTTAAGTGTTGAATCATGTGTCACCTAAGATTGATACGTACTTTGCGATTCTCGGAGATAGTGTGGCCCACACTAATCATCATCTCCAACGTTGTGGTGGATGCCAAGCGTAGGCTAGGATGCAATACGAGCTCAAATTTTGTGTGTATAGTATTTGATTGCGGTCCATGTCTTGTAAGTAAGTCTAAGTCCTAGGAGATGGAGTCTAGAAACACGTCAAGATGTACATATTGACCTCTCTCTCTTATTTTCCTTTAAAAAAACCCACGAGACATCTCTACGGTCCACAAAGGTGAGGTAGGAAACCTTACCTTCCTCCCCTATTCAAGATGCTCTACAATTCAACGTTGAATTCGTGGGAGGCCCATGCACAAACCACTAGAATTTTGCTCAACATATCCAATCGCCGTTGTTGCGTGTCTTTACCTTCACTCGGAAATGAAAGTAATTGTGGTCGACACAAGTGGTATGTATCTTATCAACCCTTTAAGGTTTTCAAGCTAAGGTATGTGGGTGTTATTCGGCTCACTCTTTTCATGTTCTCCAAGTTCTACCGATTAGATTCCCACATCAAAACTCGTGCTACATTAGCAACGAAGCATCAACAAAAATGAAGTTGAAGATCAAACTTCCCTTCTAATTTGGTTGTGATTATCGGAAGCGTATGTTTGGTGTTTCTTTAATAGAGTACATAGCTTTTCTCAATTGTTGAGGTGTAGGGTAGTTAGTGAAATTTGAAAATGTAGTCCAATCTCATTTAAACATGCGAGCCTTTATGATTTTTTAAATATATATTTTTATTTTTATTTTCACCGAATCACACTCCATTCAAATATAGGTATCCGATTCAAAAAATTAACATGCATACGCCTTACCATCGCATGGCTTACATGGCATTTGTACAAAGCCTGCTATGAGTATTTTAAGTCAGGTTTCATTTGGTCCATAAGATTGAAACCGTATGTAATGGCAACCTACTATAAATAGGAAGTGGAAATATGGTCACATATGACAATGACAAGTGAGAGAGCGAGAAAGAGAGAGAAAATCTCCTCGAATCTTGCCATATGCCATTCTCACATTGGTTGAGTTTTCACTTTATCCAGCATGAAAACTACAGTCCAACACTACATTGATTATCCCAACTAGTGCGTGTTACTATTTGGAGTTACGCAATGCTTGAATGTGTGCCCTTGTGGTGCTAGCTTGGAATTCTCATGTAAGTTAGTCAACCCGCTTTTAGTGTTTAGGCTTGGTATATTTTTCCCCATTGTTTTTAGGTGGGTTTGGTTTTTCCATGTTGTTTTTTGTCTCCATCTCTTTGGACCACTTGCGGTGCTTTTGGTACCGGGGTTTCCCATCTTAAATGCAAGGCTGACGGGGCATTGCGGGGAGGGGTGCCCCTTTTCCGCGTGTCCCGGAAAGGGATGCGAGATGGCCGACTGAGCTCAAATCAATAATTTTGCATGGGCAAAAAGGCGGGGGGAAGAATCTTACTTGAGCATGGCAATCCCCATGATGTGGTCGAGCTTCTCTCCTCCCCCCCCCCAAAAAAAAAACTTTCTCTTTCTCTTGCCTTTCTCTTTCCCTCTCCTTGCCCTTTGTAGATATGTGAGCTAGGAGTGTCCTTTTGGAAGTGAGAGCCTCCGTGGTTTTCAAGTACCTTACTTACTTACAAACTCACTCGTACGTGACGGGTAGGGGGGCCTCTCACTCGGACATGAAATGGGGTGATTTGATCGATCTAACCAAATCTCCTTTGCACGGGAGCAAATTTCTCGGACGTGACATCACACTTCATTGCCATGGTACTACAACAACAACAACCACCTTCACTTCATTACCCCTCCCAACACGTCTTCGTAAGAAAGCAAACTAGCTACATCCCCATTGTATTCAAGCTTCATTGTTTTCCCCCTAAAAGATTGAGTTAGATTTTTTAGAATTAGTGTAATCTACTTTGGGTCTTACTAATTCTTTACCCAAAAAATTGTTGAAGAATGAGTAGATTTTGGCTTGATATAACACATTACTAATTCAATTGGTGCAAATGCATGAAACACATGTTATAAAAATAAAATGACATATTATGACACACAATTATTTCTATTGGTTATATGAAATATCTACTCTTGAGAATACAACACTACTAATGGTATTTAGTGTCACGTAGACTATTTGCAAAGGATTAAACTAAATTGCCTAGAAATATATATAAAAAGGTCACGTTTGTTGTTTGTTCATACATGTAACTTTTGGAAGTTGATTTTTTTTTGTTTAAGTAGTGTAACACGTTGAAACACTTGGGATGATAGTTTGACGTTTTGTATGCAAGAGGAAGATGTTATTAAGCATGCTAATGTCAAGTGTCAAGCGTTTACAAATGTTAAGGCATGATATAATTAGACATGGACGAGATGATAGGATCAACCCGCCAGGCGGACTCATGGTAAATCACTACAACCGGCTGACGTGCCAACAACCAAGAGAGGTTGGTTTGGATTTAGGGTTAGGCGGCTTAAGATTAGGGTGGTTGATTAGGGGATTTTGGATCTAGGATATAAGGAAGTAGCAACGAGGATAGAAGGAGTTAGTTGTTATAGCAAAAAGAGGGCCATGACATTAGGGATTTCAGATGTAGGAGCTCCTAACCCAACCAAGGGCCATGATAGTGGGACTTTTTGTATTGAATTAGCTATCAAGAGTTGAATAAAGAGTTCACTTAATGGAGTGCATGTGGTGTCATTGCCTAATTGCATGATTAGAGCTTGAATGACATGCTTCCATAGCAGTACCCACCTTAGGGCCACTTCACACACAAGACTGAGAGCCCCGTGACCCTTACACTTCAAGCACTCTCATTGGTGGAAAAGGCGGATGCTGGTCCAAGTTCACTTCACACTGCGCTTGAAGGACCAATGGAGTATATGAATGCAAGATGGATGTAAAGTCCACATGGTTTCCTACATGGCATCAAATGGATCATGTTTCATGGTCACTTGGACTATTTTCAAAAACCACCTCTCCGAGGTAGACCTAACACAAAACCGAGAGACCATAGCACTCCAAACGCTCACAACCGTTGGTTTATTCTATTCTATCATGTGTGAGGAATATAAATTCATTGAAATAGCATTTGGTTGAGGGCCCGGTCATATATGACTCCACACTACACTTGAAGGTCCGTGACCACACTACATGATTTTGGAGGTGCCTTGGGACGGCCTTTGGACACTTTCTTTTGGGCTCTCACAGTTTCATGGCCACGGCTCTTGGCTCGTGTGTGAAGTGGGCCTTAGGTTATGGTATGGTAGCAATAGTAAGGACAGTCAGCCCACACAGATTAGATACTCCTTGGTGACCAAGGTGACTCCACCGCACACGCCATGAGATTAATGCGGTCAGAATTAGGGAGAATTAGGAGATTTAGAAGTTAGGGTTAGGAGGCTAGGATGCCCTAGAACTCGGAAGCCTAGACGATATACAAACCACGAGTCTTAGGGGGTTGTTTACACTATGGACCATGAAGTCGTTCCAAGGCCTTCTAAAATTTGTGATTGGCTGTTGAACTCATCCTGGGACCACTTCCATTTACACCAAGGAAAAAAAGTTAGAGTGACCATGGAGTTCGAGGTCCCCAAAAGACCTATTCTAAGGCCTACATTATTCACTGACATGGTCCAATGGGTTTTGCGGTGGGAGAGGCAAAAGATGTGCTCGGGTAGAAAAAAGCAAGGGCCCAAGGCAAAGAAATTGTTTTTGGGGAAGAGAATATGAAGACAAGAGAAGACAAAAGAATGGTCAAACTTGAATTTTTTTTTCAAAACTGCCCTTCTTCGACATATCTCACCCTCCACGGAAAAACCAAACTGGTTAAAAATAGCATGCGTCCAAAAGGGTGTCAAGAATGTAGTAAAACAATAAAACTCGATTTCTAACAAAGGAAAAAGTAAACTGGCTAAACATAGCCACGCGTCCAAAAGGGCGTCAAGAATGCAACAACCAATAAAACACAATTTTTAGCAAAGTCAACCCAGCTTCTATTTTTAACCAGTTTGGTTTTTCCGTGGAGGGTGAGATATACTAAAAAAAATCAGCACATTTGCTTTTCGGTGCATGCTCATTATTCCTCTTGGTCACATTTGGTTTACACCTAGTGAGGGGGGCCCAAAGGCTTTGTAAATTGATTTTTTAAGAAATCAAACCATTGAAGTTGGACCATGAAGTTGGACCGTGGAAGAAGGCCATCTTCCATGGTCCGACTTCATGGTCCATGGTGTAAACCGGCCCTTAGAAATCAGGCTCAGGGGGATAGGAAACCCCTGCACCAAGAAGCTTAGAAGCTCGGACCAAGAGGCGAGGGAGGCCCGTAATTAGAACGGTTAGAATTAGTACGTTTAGAAACCCCCAACCAGGAGCTCGGTTGAGTGAAGGGGGGGGGACTTACCCACAAAGGGACCTCAACCCTAGACACCAATAATCAAGTTGTTGATCATCAATGTTACCTAATGAAACACCTCGTACTGTTATTGAACATACTAATGCCAAGATATTATTAAACATAGTAATGTCGAATGTCATACAATTACACTAATCGTCAACTTGTTGACCAAAAATGTAACCTAAGTATAGGCCTCATAATAGGGTAAGTGACACTGTATTAGATCAATGACATCAACTACGATAAAGGGTGTGACATAATAAGTAATGTGAGTCACACAAACAAACACTTTACTATTAAAACACAAGTCATTGGTTTGAAAGGAGCAATCAACTTTAATGCAACCCTTAAGTTTGCTTAACATTCCCACTTAACCGAAAACCTTGCCTATTCATTACATTATTCAACTAAGTATGTATGTTGGGTGGGGCTTGGAATAAGTCGGATTCTGTTCAAAATTATACTCTATTTATTCTCATAGCAGAGCATTGCACTAGCAAATTTAACTGGGAAAACTCGGGTGAAGCAATTGTATTGATATTATTAAAATGGAGCGACTGATAACAAATTGAATAATGGTATGTTGTTCATAACTCAATGTGAGCCCAATATGGTGCCCACATGTGTGTTGAGTCTCAAAAGTTCCTTAAATCTTGACTTGGACATCGATTCAATTACTCAAAAATATAAAAAGAGTGAAGCTTTTGTGTTTAGACTTGAGTTAAAGTCGAAGACTGGAGTGGGTGTTGTGGTGGAATTGGGGCTTGAGGGATTAGTTGGATTATTAGTTGATGGTTAAGTTAGGATTTGAGTTAACTAGGTTAGAGTTTTAGGCGGCGATTTTGCGGAAATCATGGCCTTTGCCTGTGTTAATTGTTCGGTTTAGGATGAGGGTGGGGTAGTTTAAGGTAGGGTGAGCCTCTTCAAGAGGATAGGACTAAAAACATTTTGGGCCCAGGGGTTGGAGAGTGTGAGGCTCGGAGGGGAGAAGAGAGAGATGGACAAAGGGGAGGAGACTCTTTCCCTCGAAGGGGGGATCCAGGGGTTTGAGAGCTGGGTACAGGCCTCGAAGGCGAATGCAGGTTCGAAGAAAAATGTGAAGGCTTCTGAAGTGAGATTTTAGGTTCGAGGGCGAATGTGAGTGCCTCGAAGGCGAATGCAGGTTCGAAGTCAAATGTGAAGGCTTCTGAAGTGAGATTTCAGGTTCGAGGGTGAATGTGAGTGCCTCGAAGGCGAATGTGAGGATTATGAAGTGAGATTCAGGCTTTGGGAGGAGGATGCAGGTTCGAAGTCAAATTTGAAGGCTTCAGAAGCTAGATTCCAGGTTCGAGGGCAAATGTGAAGGCTTCTGAAGTGAGATTCAGGCTTCGGTAGTAGGATGCAGGTTCGAAGTCAAATTTGAAGGCTTCAGAAGCTAGATTCCAGGTTCGAGGGCGAATGTGAGTGCCTCGAAGGCGAATGCAGGTTCGAAGTCAAATTTGAAGGCTTCAAAGGCCGATGTGAGGATTATGAAGTGAGATTCAGGCTGCGAAGTTGAATTTGAAGGTTTCAGAGCTATATTTCAGGTCGAGGGCGAAGGTGAAGGCTTCGAAGGCGAATGCAGGTTTGGAAGCGGGTGCGAAGGTTTGAGAGCTGGGTACAGGCTTCGGAGGTAGGATGCTGACTTCGGAGGCAATGTGAGGATTTGGAAGGGAAGTGTGGCAGCAGGATTGCAAGGCAGGGTGCCTCTGTGCAGAGCACTGAAGGCTAACGTTCTAAGTTATGGATTTCGATTGCCAGAATTGAGGCTCCGAGTGATGTGGCAAGGTAGGGAGTAGGAATAATAGGAAGCATAGCTAAGTTAGACCTTAATCTTTAATGTGAGAGGGGGTGCCTTCAAGGAACTGGGAAATAGATTAAATGGTTGGATGGGACATACATTATGTAGAAGATTAGAGGAGGAAGAAGATGTTAGTGTGGTTGTGTGTAATATTCATAATAGGTGCATAAGTATTTTTTCAATACTAATGCCCTATGGGTTGAATAAAAAGAGTGTGCTTAATATTTAATTTCATTGGAGCATGAGCACGGGGGTTCCGAGGTTAAGAGTCAACAAAGACATGTGAGCCATAGACTTCCACCTGGACCACAGACGCAAAGAGGTGGGTGTTTATGGCTGACACTCAACTTAAAATATTGTAGTAACTCAAATTGCAGTGCATAATGTGATACTAACTACAATAATAGGAGTCTCAAACTTGGAAAAAACATGTAAGGTATGTGGATGCTATTCGGTTCATTTTTTATGTTCTCCAACTTCCACCAATTACATTTACACAATAAAACATGTGTTGCATTAGCAAATCTACTATTAAATATCGACAAAAAATTGGATTGAAAATTGAACCTCCCCCGATTTAGTTACGATTATCAAAAGTCAATGTTTGTTGAATCCTCAATTGAATACATAGGTCCTCCCAATTGTGTTCACTATTGATAGTAGAATGGTTGATCAAATTCAATGATGTAGTCTGATCTCTTTTAAACGTGTGTCTTTATAGTGTCTATCTTTCTCATCCTCACCTAACCACACACCAATAAAAGATAGTGTCTAATAAAGAAAAGTAATTGAATAACACCCGCATACCTTAAGGTCATTGATTATATAGAGATTTGATCTCCATGATGAAAGTTTTTTAGGACTACCTAGTCTATGAAAGCATGGCTTACGAATTGTTCAAGTAGAGAGCTCAAGTGATTAAAGGAAAAAGAAATTGTACGCAAAATCCTCGTTATGCATGCCCTCATAGTAACTTTGGCTTGCTACTTGTCAACTTACTTTGGCATTTTGTAGTATAAGGTAGATGAGGCTAATGTGGACACCTCCAGGTTTATGGAGCCATCCAGCCGATGGATTCAAGCATTAGAAACTTGAGCAAGTTTGCAATTGCGAATCATGACCAATTTTTTTGAAATCGTTGAAATCGGAGTTGAGGAAGGTGTTGATCTAGGCTATGGAAGTAAGAATTCTTTGCTTCCCAATCTGGTGATATAGGGGGGAACTTGTTCATTGTTCAATGTTGTGTAAGTGGACGACATCACTAACATATTCTACATGGGTCATTTGCCAATGAAAACCAAGTTTAATGCCAATTTTGATTGGGTCGTGTCTCTAAAGTGGTCACATGTAAGATAAAATGCTGCCAAACTCGCTTTTCATTATAAAATACCCACAATTCAAGTCGGTTAGCACCTCACAACCACATGCCACCTCCTAGTTTGCCTAGCTCACCCACAAAAATCAAGCCTGTTAGGGTTTAGTGGGTATCACTCCTAATTATGAAGGATGGTGGATGTAATTTGATTTCTGCAAAGATGCTAACCCAAATATCATCAAGGTGACAACTAAATCATGATGTATTACTCATCTACCAAATTAGAGCAACTGAACTGCTTATTAGGAACCAAAAATACGTGTCCAATTAAGGAAGCTAGCCGAATTAGCCTCATCTACCTTAGACGCTTTCAAATGAATTGATGCCTAACAAAGCGAATTTCGAAGCCTTTATTGTTTTATATCTTTCTTAGATCTTGAAATGGCATCATCAATGTGAATATGCATAATAATCAGTGTATGGTTATCACAAAGAACAAAAACTGAAGAAATTATATGAAGAAACATTTTTGTTCAAGTAGACCATATTTTTAACAATGTTTGCAACTTAGAATAACTTTTTGTCCTTATATTAAAATATATTTTTAATATAAATAGGTTATATTAAACTTGCGAGGCAAGGTATGAACACTAACCACATGAATTTGATTTGCAAATCAAAGAAATAATCACATTCATTCATACCAGTGTCTGGGGAGATTTTTGGGCATAATCGGTCGATATCCTTGTTTCCGGTGACTTGAGGCCCAAAATCTTGAGATTTTTGAAATTTGGAGCTAATTTTTTATTTCCAAATTTCAAATTGCCTGTCTCTTCCGATTTGCTCATACAACACATTTGTTCATAAATGAAAGTTAGCAGTTCAAAATAGTGCTCAAAAGCACTGAAAAATCACAAAAATTAGTGCTCAAAGAAATGTTCAAAACTCAACATCAAATTGTTGTAAATCACTAATAGATCTTCTACATCTACTATTGTGGCCCACTATAATTTTGTCCACGGGGGGGGGGGGGGTCACTCCATTGTCAAGTAGAACACCACGTGCGAGACAAAAAAATCTACTTTTTCCTAAAAACATCACCAAAATGGGTCAAAATTTTATCAAATTTTTTCATGTGTAGATATACACGGTATCTATTACATAGTAAAAAATGGTAACCAGATTTGATGATCTATTTTTTAAAATAAAACATACCGTTTCTAACTAGAATGACGCAGAATTGAACTAAAACAATTACTACAAAAATGAAGATGACTAAAAATTTCAAAAAAAATACGCAAAAGACATTATCAATGGTTATGTATATGTAGAAAAAAATCATAATTTTTAAAATTATCTATGGCATATAATATAGGGTAGCAAAATTGTCTTGCACGTGGTGTTCAACTTGACAATGGAGTGACCCCCCCCCCGTGATTTTGTCATATCATGATAATTTTGGTCAGTGTAACTCTTTCTTTGACATATGACAACTTTGATCTCACAGAATCATATGTAGAATCCATTTTTTTTTACTAAAACATGATTTACTGCGGGTTGAGAATATATAGTATTAGTAAATTACCTCAAATAGAAATATAATATCATTTGAGAAAATATTAGTTATAGTTTATTCATCTATAAGCCACTCTCATTTTCAACCCACACATAAAATACAATGGGCCACGGTATTTTCTACCCATGCTAACTTTCAACCACAATAATAGGTGTAGTCACTAAGACTATGGATGCACTAATTGTTAAAGAACTTGTAGCATATTACAAAGAATGTTCTGTAGATGAAACCTACGACTATCAGAACTCAATCCTTTTTAGATTTCTCCTGTTTTATCCTACAACATTTTGGGATCTATGGACAAACTCAATTTGCAACTGCAAAAACTCCTGGGGGGTGCACCTTTCATAACACGTCTGAGTATGCGTGAGTGCACATAAAGGGTATTAATATGAACCTCTCCGTACTATGTATACATATGCTACACAAATTGTGGCTTGTAGGTATGTATATGTATGAAGGATCTCTAGAAAATATACAACATTTGTACTTGTATGGTAGTGTCCCTAGACTTCATGGGATGAGCATTTAATATAACTAGGATGAATAATTTTCTCATTTCTTTATCTCATTCATGCATGTATGGAAGAGGCAATATTAGGGTTCTAGAATGGGTTATTGAGCTGAGAACGAGGCCGCTTCTTGATTAGGGTTGCAAGAAGAATGAGTCGCACTTCTTTGTGGAGGTTGATCAAAGGGGATGTGGATGGTTGATGCAACTAGTGATTGCAGGCATGGGGTGGCTTAGAAGTTAGGTCTTGTCACAAAGGCCAATAGAATAGTTCATTAAAATTGCGAAGGTGCTCAAAACTCACTTCCTCATTCGTTTTGTGTGTTTCACATTGCCCCTACCTCCTTTTGGGTGCTCGTCACATTTAGTGGTTTTGTGTGTTTGATTGTGAAAGCAACAATAGATGTTTATAGATAAATACTTTCATCAATTGAATTATTGGTTTTGAATAGAGAGCATAATGCTTGTCTTGTCTCCAAATTAAGATGTGGCTATTATTAAAGCATGCATGGTAGAGACTACTTAACAAGTGGAATATAATGGGTCAAGTAGCTTTTTTTTGGTTCAAGATACTTTGAGTTTTGATCACAAGATGTAGGCAAGGAAAGTCAAGACAAGAACACACCTGAAGCTAGAATTGTCAAAAATGTGGTAGACCAAAAAAATCAGCTCCAATTAAGGTTTGGTTTGTTGGGAGGGTTTATAAGATGCATAGAAATCAAACATGGAGATTGGCTTGTGTTGGCATCAAAAAGGCCAACAACAAGTGGACTTACGATCTTACTAATCATTTGATGAAAAACTTCATATGATCTTATTGATCTTTTGAAACAATAGCTTCTATGACATGTATTGTAAACTTAGATGCTCATGAGTTACATCCCATGGATGAAAAAGTCTTCAACGACTTTATGATGAATACTATGGTTTTGCATTTTACATATGATAGGGGATTATTGTTATTCAAAAATATATTTGCATACTTATGTTGATGACTATATATGAATGTACATTTTCTTATGTGTATACATATTGTCACTTGTATTTTTATCATTAAAATTGTATGTATACTGCTTGATTTTACAATAAAAAAACCTTGTATATAGGAGTTTTGAAAAGTATGTTGCAAATACATGTGAGTCTTGGTTTTTAATGAAAAGTGCACCCCCGGGGAAAAAACTGTATATTGTTAACCGATGATATTAGTCACTAAGTAATCACTGACACATCATCGAGAGAGTTGCCAAGATCCAAGCCACTCCTTAAAGATTATTACATCAATATCATCATTGAGTTACAGTTCTTTGACAACTTATGTGCTTGGAAAGCAATACATCATAAGAGCATTTGCAACTCCATGTTCCCTCAAAAACTAGAGCATCAAATTTCCGTTGCCATCACAAATCCATTTGATGATGCATGACAACCCAACACTGTCGGAAATCACATTTGATGATGTCAAGGAGGCTTTTCTTGTTACAGAGTGGAACTCTTTTCAACTCTCAAGGAAGAAATTAGATTACCTTCATTTCAAGGATTTTCTCAAATATGAGCGTGAAATTGCACTTGAAGCAACCATTGACAGCACCAGAATGCAAGATCATGATGCTCACTGCACCTCGAATCATAGACTTGCCATTGAAATTGGACGGTGGTTGACTATCCTTATCTCTAGAGATAATAGATCATGTGACTCGTGCTCTTATGATGTAAATGAAAATGAGGCACACTTTGTGCTAGTGTGTCCCCTATACAACTCCATTCAAAATAAGTTTCAATCATTATTTGAGAATGTTGTATTAGGGAGTCTCAAACTTCTTCTTCTTCTTCTTCTCCTTCCTTTTTTCTTTCTTTTTTCTTTTTATTTTATTTTTAAAGTAAATTTTTGGCACAAATTGAAAAATCAATTGCAAGAATCAAACCTTTTCTTTTTGTGACTATTGGTATGTTCGGTCTAAACATACAAGGAATTGAAAGTAGTATCTAATTGAACCATCAAGTCGATATTAGCCTCTACCTCACAGAGGCTACCACACTCCGCCACTCTAGGGAATTAGCTAGTTTGACACCATCTTGATATACTTTTAGACCCATAAAGCTTTTGACTTCCTGGACTTTAAAATCAATTTCATTTGACTCATTTCATTGGAGGACGGCAAAGTTGTTGGTCGGGGCTATGGTCGCGGTAGGCATTACGAAATTCCCGATGCTTATCATTGTGTTTCAAGAATTCCGGAACCTCTTGGCGGTGTCAATCATCCCATTGTTCACAATTCCCCTTCAATGGGTGCTCCGGGCCTTCGATGATGTTGTAGTGTTTGTTAATTGTGCTTGTAGAAGATCCTAATGTGGCTCATGTTAGCCACCACCATCATCGTTGTGGCCCACCGGCTTTGCAATAGGTGTCCAATTACTTCAATGTCAAGGCCGGTATTCTAAAAATCCCCCGTTCGAAACTCACTCTCATTTAGAGGTCTACATGCTAGATTAATGATGAGGAGGATGGGGATAAAATTGAGATCCTAACATCATGTTTCTAGAGGAGAGAGAGTGAATTATTGTATACGAGCAAACATCTCATCCATTCAACATAAAAACTTAACCGTCTATAGGTTTGTTGCTAATTCATCTTAAATATTTTCAAGTACACTAATTCAAGGTCTTTAAAGCTAATTATGTTGTCAAAACAACTTTAAAAAATAAACTCCAAGCTGCATATTATTTCAAGGCTGTTATGTTGGAATCTCGGGGGGTGCACTCCCTCTTATATTTTGCATACACATGCTCTTAGGACCTATTTATCGGGGGGTTATTTACCTTGCAGAAAAGATTATAAGGTATGGTATTTTCAAAATAAAGGTAAATGCTTGTATTTTAATACACCTTATCAATAATTATAAAATTTTGGGGGAATCATTTAAAAATACCCTATTTTACTTATACTGCATTTTTTTCCTTATACCCCAAGTAAACGATTTTTTTTACTATACCCCATTTTGTTTTTCTTAGAGCCCAACTATTGTCCATTTTTTTCTTACACCGCATTTTGTTTCTTACACCCCATTTTTGTGGTTATGTAAGTGACATTTTTTTTCATGAAGGACATTTCTCTTCTTACAACCATGAATTGTGAAGTTTAGCCACAATACTAAACTCACATGAACTAAATCAAAACAATAAACCTAAGGCAAAGGCATGCAACTGAAGCATTGTCTTAGATTGTGAAATGAAATTCAAATATGATATAGAAGTCAGTTTGTGTTTAGGAACACAATGTAGTTTATGTTTGCAGAACTTAGAATTTCACAAGGTCTCTCCAAGTCCTATACTTCCGGAAAGTGTATAAACTCAAACATATACTTGCAGCTTGCTGTGAGCCCAAAAGGGTGCCCACATTTAGTCTTAGACCTTTGAAACGTTAGTTGATGCACTTTGAAGTAGCATGTTACTTCACAAAAATATAAAAAGAGTGAAATGTTAGTCTTAGAAGTACCATGTTGTAAGAGGCTAGGATGTGAGTTGTTATTGTGTTTTTACCTTCGGAAGGATTTGAGTGAATGAGGATAGGTAAGGAGAACTTGGATTGAGTAGTTAGTGAGTAGGCTAGTACAAATGGATGGAGACAACCAAAGTGACTCAAGAGGCAAGTGCATTCGAATTGGGATGAATGGAGGATCACATGGAGCGCACAAGTGGACCACCTCATCATGGCCACTTAATGGGGAAGGTCCAAGGAAGAATGCAAGGTGGAGGATAAGCAAATTCTCAAAGCACCAATCAAATCACGAGTTAAGCATCGTGGTTTGAATTAAGTGGTGAGCGACGATTTGGGAAAGTAAGGGGAGAAAGTTATGGCGGCGGAAAGCGAAGGAGGCTAAGTTTGGGTTGAAGCATCCCAAGTTTGGTAAAGTGTGGTAGGTAGAAAGCCAAGGCTAGTTAAATGTTCGAATTAGGATCCTTGTTGATCATTTGAGGGAGGAAGGCTTAGAAGATAGGATTGGCGCCTACTAAGTAGGAGGAAATCTCAAGGGCTTATCGTGAGCGCCTACTAAGTAGGAGGAAATCTCAAGGGCTTATCGTGAGCCTTGAGGGTGCTCACCCCCTCAAGCTTACTATATAATCCCTCATTTTTCCCTCACTCATCCTCTCTTTCCTTTGTGCTCCAAGGCACCCCACGAGTTATAAGTGTGGGTGTGGGAAGCCATATTGGAGCACATGTGTGTGCTTAGTTTTTAGTTTGAGAGCCAAGGCTTGTTAGCCTTGAAGAGGGCTTGACCTCTTGGTAGAATTAGTGTTGACGTGAAGGATTTTAAAGTTAATTCATGATTCCAATTTGTGGTACTTAAAGTTCATGTTTTGAATACACGTGGTTGCAAGTTCCATGTTTAAGAGTTGAGCACTTGAGGTTGTGATGAGTGCAAAAATATACTTGTGTGGATTAGTTAGTCTTAGTGAAGTTAGGAAATTCTCTCTCCCCCTCTCCTCTCTAGGATTTTAGGATTTTAGGATTAGAGAAGAATTGTGTGATTAGAAAGGGGTTGTTAGTAGAATTAGGAAAATTAGGTAGGAAGATTAGTTAAGGGCTTGAATAATTAGTGAGGTAGTTGGGGATTACAACTACAAAGTTGTGGGTTCATGAAGGAGCTGGGTTTATGAAGGAGCTGGGTTTGTTTAGTTAGAAAGTAAAGAGCTGGATTTATGAAGGACCTGGGTTTGTTTAGTTAGAAGCTAAGGAGCTGGGTTCATGAAGGAGCTGGGTTTATAAAGGAGCTGGGTTTGTTTAGTTAGAAGCTAAGAAGCTGGGTTTACGAAGGAGCTGGGTTTATTTAGTTAGAAGCTAAGGAGTTGGGTTCATGAAGGAGTTGGGTTTATGAAGGAGCTAGGTTTATGTAATTAGAAAGTAAAGAGATGGGTTCATGAAGGAGCTTAGTAGATAGCCTACTTAATTAGCTCATAGATAAGTAGTTAGTTACATTATGCTAGTTAGTGTTATGTGTGGCTTTCACAAGTAAATGTATTTGAGATTGACTATAGAGAATAGTGTTTTTTAACACTTGCATCCTCTCTTTAAAAATAAACCACGTGCACAAATTAATGGAGAATGTGGAGCACTCTCGCGATGGCAAGACAAAGGAAGCAAAGACCAAAGTTAAATCCAAGACCACTTGAAGGGTGAACCTTGCACTATGGACTCATCCAAGTCCAAATCCAATACCGCGGAGGAATGTGAGCCCAAACCCACTACTCGGACTACGGACGCTTAAGGGTGGGGGGTTTGGCCTCACACTTGCTAACATCCAAGATATTTGAGAATGAAATTTGCAAGGGCAACCAAACAAAACTAAAGCTAAACACATACGAGTAGTGTTCATGTGCAAATAGCATACAAAATTGTACAACAACTACATGCCATGTCCGCAGATCTTGCAGCCAAACTTCACCCCAAAAATCTGCAGCCAATGCAAAATTGAAGCCATAATGATACGTTGGTTTAGTAACGTTCAAACCAGCTAGCTTGTGAAGTTGTCCATCCAAGCTTTTTCAACAAAAAATTGCCTCTTTTCATCCACTAGCACAGAACCTACCCTAGACCCGCTACCCCTAGTAATTGTTTTCACGCTATTTTACATGTACTAACTAGATAAAGAGGCCATTTTATGTGATGGTATTTTACATGTAAACATGTTTCATTATTTTAAAACCCCCTATATTATATGTACGTCTTTTTTTGCAAAATTTATCTACAATGAATATATTAGACCCTATTTTTAATCGCATGTTGTTTCTACGATTTTTGTCAGTGCCCCCCCAAGTTGGAATAATGAAAGGTACGCTCGTATACAATAATTCCCTCCATCTTCGTCTTGATGTTCTTGGCGAAAATTACATGGTTCCCTTTATATTGAACCTTAAGAAAACCAAATGGGGTTTTGTATCCAAGATGTTCAAAGCTTGCGGCTGTGTTGGTGAGATCGGGTGGCTAGGGTTGACAAAGCTCCCACCCTCATTGGCACTCATCCAATTTTTGAGAGTATGTGATTTGATCTTGTGGTTTGCACCAAAATAGATCAATTAAAGTTGTGATAACAAGAAAAGGAAAGAAAAAAATAAATAAATAAATCAACCTATGCTTATGGAACCAAGCCCAGCATGCCATTGGTTCGCATGGAAATAGATCAATTAAAGTTGGTGCTAACAAGAAAAGGAAAGAAAAGAAAAATCCAACCTATGCTTTTGGAAGGACAAATAGGAACTGAGAATACACATAGATGTATGGAGAGAGATAGGGAGTTATTGCATACGAGCAAACCTCTCATCCATCTTCAATTTTGAACTCTTCTAGTTTGGTTGATAGTTAATATCGCATCTTACTTTGTGGAACTTACTCATACTTTTGTTTTGGTGATTTCAAAGAGGGAGGGCGAACCAACCCATACATTGGTTCCTTGTTGGATGACTGCAGCCCTACCTTCAAAGTACTAGTGTACGGGTCGTTTCGCCCGAGCCATCTCAAAGCTACTTTGAGAGGAGTTCCTACATGACTTGGTACGAGGAATAGCACTTTCAGGGAGTCTTGAAATGTCGTGAAAGTGATGGAATATTCTGGCATGCCGAGAGATGTTAAAACGTGTTTGGTTCCCAATGAATCGAGATAGAGTGCTCTTCATTCAAACCTCCACTCTGGCTCCAAACATGCACCAAAAACTTACCAAATACGTAAAGTTCCATATGCAAAACAACCTAAACTTTCAACCGAAACTCCGGTTGTTTTAAAAGATCATAACTCTAATGTCTTAAGTTGTTGGATGAGGAGTACGATCATATTCTTGCTAAGGAATTCGGGATGACCAAATAAAAGTCCGAGATATGCTACTATTCGACGTAATATGATAGATGTCAGAGTGCCTATTGTTGTATGAATGGCTGTAAGTGGTCACATGAATGTTGCATCTTACCAGTCGCTTGAGTCACAGAAAAATTGTTGCCTTGAGCATTTTGAAATCGAAAGAGAACAATTGGAGTTTAGGAACAATTTTTTATGTTGCTGCAACCTGGGGTGTTGAGATGCCTTCATGCTCCAATCTTGTGGCTATGGAGAATACTTCGACTTTGAATGTTTCTCGTGAGATTTTGGTGCCGGTTCCTACTGTTTCGGAAGATGGTGGTGCAATGAAATGTAATGAAATTGATTTTGAAGTCCGGAACACCAAAACACTTATGGGACTAACATATTGACTTGATGGTTCAATTGAAAGAAAGTCTTGAGAGACTCCCTAATACTACATTCTCAAATATTGATTGAAAATTATTGTTGATGGAGTTATATAGGGGACACTCTGGGACAAAGTGTGCCTCATTTGACAACTACATCATAAGAGCAAAAGTGGCATAACCCATTATCTCTAGTAATAGGGATAGCCGATCACCGTCTAGTTTCAATGGCAGCAATCTATGATTTGAGGTGTAGTAAGCAACAATGATCTTGCGTTGTGGTGATATCAATGGACTGCTTCCAGTACGATTCACATCCGTATTTGAGAAAATCCTTGACGTGGAGGTAATCTAGTGGTCCAATGAAGTTTGCCCAAGCAAGCATGATGTAGAATTTCCCCCTCGACTAATGCCTTCACTGTTGAGTAAAGAATTATCACCAACTTTGGTGGACAAACGACTGCCGGAACTCTGCTACATTCTCGTGTTATTGGTGGCATCGAGAACGACCAAGAACCATCACAAACGGGTTATGCCAAAACATGAAGTAGATCACACAAAGTTTTAAGAGGTAATCCGAAAACTACACAGGAATTGCAGAACATAGGGAAAAAGGGAAAAAAAAAGGGAAAAAAAAAAACTACCTCGTGGAAGTTGTAACAGCTAAATTAAGTGCAAGAGCTAATTGACCTAGTACATAATATGTTAATGAGTTTGCCATTTATACAAGCTCAATCTCCCAACAATTCAATTAACATATGTGTGTATTTCAATTGAAATAATGCATATGTGAATAGACTAATTGGAGTTGGGGTCACACACGGATGACAATTTTAACATAAACTATCAATAAGTAATCTTAAAGGCCTCCATGCGACAACATCTTGATGTTCAAAAAGGGACCCATGAACTTTTAAAGGTTCATAACATTATTCAGATCCATAACAAAGTTCTATGGGATTGACAGTATTTCACAGAGTATTCCCAAATATTCCCACATTCAGACTAAATGTGGGAAATATCCGGGAATATTTCGTGGAATATTGTCAGTCCCACAAAACATTGTTATGGAACTGAATAATGTTGTGTTAAGGGTTGATTCTACAAACATCAACCACAAGAAATAGTAGTCACCTCAAACTTTTCATTCTTGTGCCTATTTATCCTCAATTTTGCAAGTATTGAGTGTTTGAGAGCTTATTTATTGTCATGTATTTTGTCTCAAATTGGAGAAAGTGCATTAGTGCATATGGGGTCTTTCAATTGCACTACTCTACAAGTTGTTATACATTACGTTCGGACTTCATTTATCAAAAAACTTCGAGTAGCACTAACAAGTTTTAGTGTAATTGATTTCATGTTAGGAACGAAGTTGCCACCACAGAGTTTTGGCCTACGTTTATTGGCATGCATGAATGTCTCATCCTTTTGCAAACTCTAAAGTTCACATGGTCTTTTGGGGCCAAAAGGTAGATTTTGGAAGGGTGGATTTTAATAGGGTTTACAGGTTTTAGGGGGCATGGATGTGTTTTTTTGAAGAATGTGAACCAAGGTTTATTATAAAATGCTTGGAAATTTTGCACAATTGCATACTGCAAATATGCATAGCCAAAATGGGAGACAAGTATAATTGAATGAAATTTTAGACTCCTAGAGGTTTATCATATATCAATCATTGTGTATCTCATAATGGACATTAAAAAAAAAGATATGCGTTTGAAAGGTATGTGCTCAAACTTTACTAGAAATGTCATAATGAACACAAAAGTCACCACAAATAGGTTGCTAATCATTTTGTATTGATCACGTGTTTAATATCCTAAGAGATGCGGTTGATGTGAATAAATTATGGAGACAAGGAATTATCGTATACAAGCATACATTGGATTCATCCATCATAAAAGCCCTAAAATTGTATGCAACCCTCGAGTATTTTTAGAAGTTGATTTGACACCAAAATTGGCTTTGAAGGTCCCGCATTAGTCTACTTCAGGTCATGAATCAGTAACAAACCTATAGGGGTCAAGTTGTTCAGTATGCAATAATCCCTCTACTCCCTAGATGTTGGGTAGACATGTGACCATGAAAATGGTCCATGTTTTTTAAAAAACCTACCATTGGGGAGGGTGAAATCCTCTAGAGGTTGAGATTTTGTACATCTACATTTAGACAACATAACATCAAATTTGAGATCACTAAATATTATTCAGCTGCATGGTTGTGTTCAATTCTATATTTGGCATCTGACATGAGCCTCCACTATCTTACCTTTATGGGGAAAAAACTTAGAAAATAGGAAGAAACTGACACCAATATAAATAAAGAATAGTGCCGATATGAATAGCAATATTATTGTGATCAGTGTCGGTATTATCACTGATAGTACTGCTATGAATAGTATTTCCATTGAATGATGCCCGGATGAACAGTGATTCATGTGAATAGTGCCAGGAGTGTAACTCCACCCAAATTTCCAAGTGTCAATCTTAATATGTGAATAATAGCGAATATTTTAACTTTGTCATGGAACCAACCTACATGTACAAGGCTGAATAATGTTACGGCAGTAACCCAAATTAATCTGCCAATGTCATTTTAGTATGAATCGGCAATAAACATATAGGAGCAGATTTTTACAGCAACCCTGATGGTAAGGTGTTGGGCAACGAAACCCCCCTGGAAGGTCAATTGGAGAGATCTGTTTACAAAGGTGGCACACAATTACTACACTAAACATTGTATTTAGTGTCACAATTTCTAGTTAGTCTTGCTCAATACTAATTGTAAACCGCCCGTGTAGTGTCACTAACACTTAATGTAAGACCTAACATTGTTAGTCATTTCTTTTGAAGAGATTTGGGCACTATACATTTACGATGTTGCAATTACTGTCACTTACTACATGATCCTTCATCCATGACAGTACTTCTTTACAGAACTGTTAAGATGCAGAATATACCAAACTTTGTAAGTATTTCATTACCGAAATATAAGTTAGGATGACAGTACTCATAAAATTAATCATCAGATGTGTCATTAGAAAAGTCACGAGTGACAGAAAATATTAAATACAATATTTAGTGTACACACCATCTCCATGTATCTTTACACGAATAGAGGAATAGGTATATGAACAGAATTTTGAGGGGATACTAAAAGACCATCCTACCCACTTTCACTTTTGGGGTTGCTTCTATATTTAAATTTTTGTTACCATTCGGTACATTTTGACTATCTTTAAAAGACATCTACAGTGCTATATTCAAAATTTTCAAAATATGATGACCAAAGGATTTCGAGGACCTTTCTAGGGCCTTCTAGTACATTGCAAGATTCGAGATTAATTCCCCTCGAAGTGAAATAGAACAAAATATTCTGTACTATAATTCATTTGTTCGTCTCTTGATTCCCATCGTCTTGAAATGATCATCCAATTAGTGAAACTGACTATTAGAAGAAAAAAAATTGAATCTTCTACACAGTTAGATTGTATCTCTACAAATTCTCAAAAGGAGCTTCAAGGTCCAAAACCCCTCACGGCATTTAGGTTCAAGATTCTGAAGTAGATTTTTTCTCTCAGGTCCTTCAAAGCCAGGAAGTTACTTGCAAGTACTAATACAGACTAAAGGTATCGAGTGTGACCAGTGATTAAAAGATGATCATTCCTGGATTTCACCCTAAACTCCTCAAAGCTGTTGGTGTCTCCAGAAAAATCGGAACATGAAGCTTTCAGTGGTTCCTGCCCACCAATACGAGCATATACTCTATTGTTTAGGGGATGTAAAACAGTTGATTTCGACCCATTATTGCCATCTTCATATCAAAATGGTGATCTTCCGCGATGCAACGGTCTGCAGGAAGATGAAAGTAAGTTGTGGTATTCTTACCTGGTGTCAAGCATGCAAACTCCCACCCATGTCACGCTCAAAAGCTGTGGGGCAGGAAAATTGGGGCAGGAAAAATTGAAGGATGGACCAACATCAAATGAATCCAAAAGAGTAGGTCAACAAGTCTATAGCCATTTCCATCAAGACTATTTTCCACTCAAGGATAGAACCTGTTAATATCAATATAAGAGTTAGTTTTACACATTTTTACTGAAACAAATCCAGTGGTTGCAGAAACAGGTCAATTTAACCATTACTGTGAGCGTGAGAATCAGCTACATAGCAAATGGACATCAGGCATGGAGAGACCTCAGATCAATCTGGTTAGATGAATCGAGTTGATAAAGGTGAGGACATGCTCAACCTGAGAGGATGTTTTGATTCAATACATGCATTCTGATAAGGTCTGAGTTGTCCCCTGAGAGCTGAAACACGTTTGCCTTACTTCCCGCTAGACGCCTTTACTGCACATCCTCCTCCGTTTGTGGCACACAATGTAGATCTACTATGCCTGCAATTTGCCTGACTACTCATCTATCCAGACCAACAGCTACTGTACAGCTGGCTCCAACCACTCGAAATGGAACTCATGTGCACGTAAAGACTTCAACCTAGAGATTCACAGCAGAAGACTAACCACTGTTTTCAAGACCTACCTGGACTCTTGTTATCAGCTCTGCGAAACCTTATCAGAAAGAGTGTTTGATCAGCTATTAATATGTTACCAAAGTTGGCAGGCCACTCTGAGCGATATAGTGGTGCATATAATCAAGATGATGTGTCTAATACCCTACTCGCACTTAATAGCACGATAGATGTGGCGCACAAATAATAGTGATGCCCGATAACCAACTGAACCCAGCATCAAGAAGAAACCATAGCAGGCACAGCCCATGTAGCCAAAAAAGAAGGATGTCTGCATCAATCCGATCATGCTTGATCGGATGTTGTAGTAGTAGAAGCAGTATCCATAAATGAAAAAGCCAGTCGAACCTCCACAGAATACCGACCTAAGCCCAATGACAAATACATGTGATCAGTTAAACAATTCTCTTTTAAGCAGTAATGAAGGCCTTTAAAACAATTTTGCTGTTAGTCATCACCATTCAGAAGTACATCCAGATCAAGATGCAACAAACACAAAGTCAAAAAAAATCAGTATCCTAGTTCTCAGTATCAAATAACCATAATGCAAGGCACATTCCATGACATTCTAAACAAATTAGTTTAACTCCTAATGTGCAGTGTATGTACCTCCACCACCACTCATGGTCCTCAACAGCAAGTTGGAAGTATGTGAGGGCTATCGTGATAAACGCAGTCACAATGATGAGGATGATGAAGACAATGAACAGGATGCTATAGATAGTATAAATTTTGTGACCCCACACACTTGCAAAAATGTAGTAGAGCTCAATGTAGATTGCACTGAAAGGCAGGAATCCAGCCATGCACATCTGAAAGCCAACAAGAAATTGAAGCTCTGTCAAATGCATATAACGACATTTATAAAGAGAATGCAGTGAAGGATTTGAAGACAATGCACAAGCAACTACATAAAATCCCCATTGAGAACATTTAGCAATAAGGTAATAGCAACTGGAAAAAGAGGGCTAAGTAACCCTAATTAATGATGACACAACAGGGCAAGTTTACATGCACAAAGCTTTTCTTGAACTGAAGATTTTCTATTAGTACAATGCATCATTGCCAATTGCCAGTTACAGAACTAGGGTTGGTGCTTTTCAGATTAAGGAATTTTTCCGACTATCACAGAGGAAAGTCTCAACGTGAGTCAAATACCTGTGGAACAGTCTTGCGATACCAGGGCAAGGCAGGAATTTCCCTAGGATACTTGTTTGTTCGACATGGTGCATAGAACTCTGACTTGTTGTTCTTTCCCGCAATACCTCCAAGAACCTGCACACACATTCAAATTAAATACAGCTCTACATGGTCAAAATAATAGGGTGTGTAAAATCAATACATCTGGAGAGGTGCTTACAGTTAGTGGGAATGTCACAAGCGCCCAAATGATGGCTATAATCACAATAGTTCCAAATGGCAAAGCTTGTGTTGATCGATATCCAATGGCCACTGTGTTGTTGAAGCAGAATACTAAGAATAGTGGGCCAGAAAAGAGTGATCCTGTCAATAGCAAATTCCTCACCTGCAATGCCAAGATTAAAAAAAAATTAGGACAGATGACCCTAAACCTTGATGAAAGGATTGACCAAATCATGTCATTCTATCAGTAAAACTCTGCTTCCAGTATAATACATAGCAACATATCTATTCATAAACATGAGCACCAATAGGTGCACCAGAAAAACTGAATATAGAGTGAGTGGATAGAACATTACCCAGGCTTCACCACCCATTTGACGGTACAGATGTGCAGACACATAACCAGATATGCCAGCAGTAAGCGCATAGATGACGAGGCATGCAGTGTTGAGAGCACCTCGATTGTATGGGTAGAACACACCCACAAGTGACAAGCCAAAAATGAAGAAGACAAGAACAAGAAGCTGGGTTCCACTGCCAATGACTGCAGAAAAGATACTACACGCCAACAAAACTCATGAATTAGTCCCAGTGTTTGCAACTGAAGCTCGATTGCAAACCACCCTTTTAAACAACATCTGTTTGGAGATACTTCCAGGCTTTAGCCAAGTTTTTAACATTGTAGACATTGCCAGCTTACTTCCCCAGATCTTTACACGATAAGTAATACCAGCACTTACTTGGGATAGGGAGGAAATCGGAACACATCACCATGAATATACTTCCATCCTGTTTCCTCAGGGTCCTCTTCATCTTCATTCGTATACCTGTTTAAACAAGAGCGAAAATGCAAAATCCATAAGTATAAGACATGGAAGACGAATGTGATGCAATATAGATTAACTTTACAAAAGAAAGAAGGTAGGTTCCAGCAGAAAGGTAAAGTAGCATACTTGATAAAGTCATTCTTAAGGACTCGCATGAGAATTGTGGCAAGAAACCCTGTCAACAGTAGAACTGTTACACATGAGTTGATGATGGAGAACCAGTGGATTTCAAGATGTTGTGGCAGGAAAGAGTACTTTTGATACTTTTCCATTCGTTTTTCAAAGGTCGTTTTGGATGGGAGCCACTTGGCTGAGAATGTGAACTTTACTTCCATGGGCACCTCCTCTGTAATATCAACTGCCTGGTTGGTATCAGTAGAAACACTAATCTCCACAACACGATCTGCATTGTACAGCACTCCAAAGTGTACATGAGTGAAAAGCATGTATCTCTCCTCTTGCTTCTCATTTGGTTGAAGCTTGCCAATGAAGCCCCATAGAGGAAGGTCATCAAAAAACATCTGTAATAATGCACACAACACACTTGGTCTTAGATGTATAATAATATTAATCAGTAACCAAACATTGACCAAGAACTCTAACTAACACCTTCAGATTGGCAGTCACTTTAACAACTAACAATTTGCATCAGAACGCAGTTCCCATCCTCGTATATCTTTCCAAGTAGTCATCATAATTAAATCAGACGGGATTTACAATTTTGCCCAATTATGTTAATAAAAAACTGATGATCTCCAAAGAGAGCCTGACAACCGCCCTATTACTCCGGAATAAGCACAACTAGAACTTCACCTTTTATCCTCACAAGACCAACAAACAATGGTTGGGAGTGGGTAGGGTAATAGTGTCAGTCCATCCTGACCACGAGGCAGTAACAGAGCATTACTTCCTAGCCACGTTGAATCAGGTAATGCAATGGTGCTGCTTTTAGCATAACCTTCTGAGTTACAGATCGCTCAAAACATCCATAACGTGAGGACATAAAATGGGTTCAGAAAAAAGTCTTCCTTCCACCAACAGAGAGTGCCCTTAATTCCGCATCAATCCCCATGAGCAGTAGGTGAGACTGCTTCCAACGAAAAAGACAATATTCAAGAGTACAAGATACAAACCTGGAAATAGTAGTCCTGCTCCACAGCCTTCTTGAACTTCACAATATCAGCAGGCTGTAGCTGGGCAACACAAAGAACTTCCACAGCCTTGTCGACGCCAAAGGTGACATTGTAGCGGGTAGTTACCATACGATCACCCTCAAGCACCTCTCCTAGATCCTCAGATTTGTGCTTCACATCTTTGGGCTGGCAAAATGGCAGATCATAATACTGGTATGTCTCACTGCCATACATAGGCAAACCATATATACATCCATGGGTAAGAATATTGAGCTGCTTCTCAAATTCAAAGAAGACCCACCACAGGGAAACTGTTGAAGGTCATGTCCTTCCTAGCCTTTTGTTAACAATGCAAGCCAGGGCTCTTCTAAATTAATCTCCACTTCGATCATCATGAGAAGAAGCCTCAACCTTTTCCCACTAGTTGGGGAAGCTACTCAGACCAATATTGATAATGAACAAGGCCCAGGTTAGCAATTATACATTGTGAGGAGTGGAATGCAGCTGCAGGAAGTTCATTTAATCTCTTCACTCTATGAATTATACAGCATCTTTGGGAAATGGGGACAGCAAGGACGTCCTCGGCCCAAGCACATATATGATTCGCAATAACATATTTATTATCAGAATTGAATACCAGTGCCAGGAGAAATGACAAGGGCTTGTTGCCGTTGTCAAAAACATACGTCAATTTCACGACCTTCATCCACAACAAGTATTGATCAACTCAACGATAGCACCACCTTAAGATAGATCTAAGGCTTCACGGCGGAAACAAATGCCTAAACAATGCATCAAGATCTACATTGTCAATGTAACTCCTGTGCGAATCGTTTAAACTTCTTGAAATGGATTTTCGGATCGCGATGAATTCCAAAGAGCTCCTAAACCCCGTCCTCCCAAACAAGAGACAGAATTTTTTTTTAAAACAAAAACAAACAGAAAGAGCAGAAGAGCAGGCACGTACCTAGGGTTATGGAAGGGGCCGACTTTGTTGGCATACAACGGCACGTAATCGTTGGTCTTGTACCGGTGGTCACGGGCGCTAAGAAGCGCCCTGGAAGACGCATCCACGCCCGCTAAACACAGCAGCAACAAACACAGGAACCTCGCATGGTTCCCCATCCCCGTAGCTCCCCTCTTACTCACCACAAAACCTCAAAACACCCAAACCTCTCTCGCCTCCACAAACACCCCAGATCTACTACCTATCCCCTGCCTCAAACTCCCACGGCCATGCCACCAGATCGCCAACGCTCAAACCCTAGCCTTCACATTCCCTTTCCTCCCCTCCCCCTTCCCTGTGGCCAGATCGCCGCGGCCCCAAACCCTGGAATGCGAGCTTTCTTGGCGCTCCCGTTCTCGGCGCTGCGAGGCCGCGGATTGGCGACGAACGGCGGGATATGAGGAAGGCAATGAGGTAAGTTTGAGGTGCCACGAATGAAATAGCGATGGCAGAGATGTGATAGTGGTGGTGCTCGGCAGGCAACGTGCGAGCACGAAGTCACGCCTCTGCACAAACACAGAGAAAGCAAGATAGAGAGAAAGGGAGAGAGCGAGAGAGAGAGTCTTGAGAGAAGAGAGAGAGAGAGAGTCTTGAGAGAGGAGGAAGGGGGAATGGGGGGGGGCAATCATTATGGTGTTTGGAGTTAATTTAGCTGACACAAGAATAATAACATGGGAGGTTAGTTTCTCTTACGCCCTAGTAGTAGTACATGTGTGCATTTTGTTGTGTAATGCACTCATATTGTATTACGGGCCCAAGAACATAGGGACTAATTTGAAGCAATTTGAGGTAAATTGAACCCTTGAACCAGACTCTCCCTCCTTTGGACCCTACCTTCCAATGTGGTGATAGATAACGTCCAAGGACTGGGAGTCTAATGGCCAGTGAATAATGGCACGCCCAGAGGTGGGAGCCCGAGGACAAGGTCATTTTTCATGGATTGCCTTGTTCCGAGGGCATTAACGACTACAAGTATTTTGGGTTCACCTCCCCCCTTCCCTTTTAGAAAGGGTGCATGGGTACGTGTTGACTAATGGTATGAACTTCATTTTACAATGTGGGAAGCCAAAGGGCTTGTGGGACTAAGTACATCAATATGGTGTGAAAAAACTGAAGATGAGGTGTTATTTGGTTCATATTCCATGTTCCCCAACTTCTACCAATTATATTTACACAACAAAACTTGGGTTCCATGAGTATATCTACGATGAAGCATCAACAAAAAAATAAAAAATAAATTGGACCTCCCATGATTTATCAAAATCGTGTGTTTGTTGATTCTACGATTGAAAACATAGGCCCTCCCCATTGTGTTCACTGTTGAGTGTGGAGTAGTTGATAAAATTTGAAGACGTCATCTAATCTCTTTTAAACACATGTCTATATGGTGTGTGTTTTTTCATCCTCACCAAAGTACACACTAGTCAAATATAGTTGTTTGATTAAGAAAAATAGTTGAATAACAACCACATACCTTAACTCCCTACAATAATGAAGAGGGAAGCTAAGATATGAGCGATGAGTCGTGAGCAGGGGAGCAATGAGCAGTAACATGTGAGCGATGAAGCCAAATTTAGTACATTTTCATGGTCATAGGGTTCAATTCTAAATGTGTCTATCATTTCATTGGAATTTAAAAAGGGTAAAGTTTCAAGATTTGGAACTACAATGAAAGGGGCATGTTGCCATGGATGCTTCAAAAAACTATCAATGCATCGTTGATTTTTATTGTAAAAATCCATACCAACACATGTCACATACTAACATTGTCAAACATGCGGTTGAACACAACACTTGGAACATTACTCACATTCTACAACACCGACAAGTTTGAGTAGTTGCATGACTTCGTTGAAAATTAATGTAGGAGCGTGGATGAACTTGTCATTATCGTAGTCAACCTTGCACATAAATCTAAACACATAGTATAGATGTTTACAATACATCCATTTGCCTTTCTTTCCCATGGCTTGAGAGGACATTTTTGTGAAATCCGGGCATGTGCAGTGCAGGATGTCACCAATTGTGACACAATGGAAATTATCCTCCTCATAGACAATGTTGATTATCACTCCAAATCCGGGGCATGGAATGGCAATGACTCCAACCACATAGTAACCGTCCATGAGTCCAATGCTCTCCCATTTGTTTTTGTGATTCACCGTTGGTGTTGCTAGATTGCAACACATTGGAATGCGACCAAGGGATTGGGAGTGTCACAATTGATGAAAGCGTCCCTTTGCTGCAATTGAAACCCGGCGTTTGCAAGAGCCAACACCTCCTCCTTCGATAGATTGGTACCTATCTTCACCGGCCATGTGTTGGGTACTATAGGCCATTCCAACACATACTACTTCTTGTTGCCACTCACACAAAGCTTGATGTTTTCAGGGCAAAACCAAAATTCGTGCTCCACATTGTTGGTAGAGTGGAACTTCTTCTTTAACCCTTTGTAAGTTGGAACAAGAGTGCCATGCTTGTTAATACTGACTTTTGCATTGCCCAACATCTTTTGGTTGAGTTGGGGGGCAATCTAACAATGTGCCATAGAGAGGCAGGGCAGTCGATCTCTAACACAGATGTGGTATGAGCCACAACATGCTTTACAAATTTCAAAGACTCACCAATGCATGTTATTTTAACATGGGAGTTAGGACGAGGTATTGAGTAATTCACTTGTCAAGTCAATGTGAATCGTAATCGACACTAGTGGCAAGTCGAGCTTCCGTTTGGTGGACCCAAACAACTTTGAGCCCTCCAATGCACAATCCCTAGTGTTAAGATTTCTACCCCAAGGTAAAGACTCCATGGCATCTACCAACATCTTCGGATCTCCACACATAGCAAGTAGGGATTTAGGGTTTAGGGACATTGTTATTGTAGTTTTTTGAGAAAACAAAACAAAAACTAGACGACACCCCTTGCAGTTTTGTAGTTAATTCATCTCACATGACTTTGACTATACAAATTTGGGGTTGCTTACTATTCAAGGGCTTTTATGTTGGATGAATGAGAAGCACTCTCCGTTTTGCAATAACTCCCTCTTGCCCAAAACAAAAAAAGCCAATTATTATTAAAGAACAACATTAACACTTCAAAATGCAATATAACCAAAAGAATTGTATTCAAGAAAAGTCCAATATATTTCTCATAAAATGATGAATACCTTGAGTCATTCTTTTACAACAAAGAGTGAATTTTTCACAAATGAAACATCGTGTAGGTTTATAACCTACCGTGTCTCATTAACATGCTCGTTGAGCATTTGACAAATTATTAATCACCTACTCGTAATGATTTAAATATTAATGCTTAGTGTAAGAGAACTCACATAATGGAAAACTTTGATGGTATTTCAAGACAAACTATCATAAAAAATGCTCATGTTGCTAAAGACAAAACACACAATTCACGTTTGATAGTATATGCAACGTTTGATGATCACCATATTGAAAACGAACTTGTATGGTTCATGTGGTGCATGTGATTCAAATTCTCCATGTATGAAAAATGGAAATGCTCAAAATACTATCTAATGTTTTGTGGGGATCAACAACCATAGATGATGATGATGAATCTCCTTTATATCATAGATGGCATGATGTTGGAGGTAGTTACGAAACACATAGTGGATAGCAAAGATGTAGTGCTACAATCCATATCTATTACGAAAATACGGTGGTCACAATCACATCGAGGTTTGTGCTTTGGTATGTTCCGTGCCTTTTGAACTCACTTTATTTTATAATTAAGGATAACCTTAAATTGTAGTCAATCATATGATCCCTTCCAAACAAACATTGAGCATGGGTTAATGAAAGTGGCAAGTAGGACAATCAAAAGTATGGGAGGAACAACGACATTGGAGAGAGAGAGAGAGAGAGAGAGAGAGAGAGAGATGGGTATCAACTTTGGAGGTCTTGAAGGTATTAGACAATAACCTAAAGCGGATTACGTTGGATATTTGAGAGTAGGATACCAAATTACCAAACTAATATGAGTACTTGGGGCCACTTCACACACGAGCCAAGAGCTGTGACCATGAAATTGTGAGAGCCCAACAGAAAGTGTCCAAAGGCCGTCCCAACACACCTCCAAAATCATGTAGTGTGGTCACAGACCCTCAAGTGTAGTGTGAAGTCATATGTGACCGGGCCCTCAACCAAATGCTATTTCAATCATTTCTATCCATGCGGGCCCTCACACATGATAAAATAGAATAAATCAACGGTTGTGAGTGTTCGGAGTGTCATGATCTCCCGGTTTTGTGTTAGGTCTACCTCCAAGAGGCGATTTTCGAAAATAGTGTGACCATGAAATATGATCCATTTGATGCCATGTAGGAATCCATGTAGACTTTACATCCATCTTGCATTCACATACTCCGTTGGTACCTCAAGCGTAGTGTGAAGCGAACTTGGACCAACTCCTCCTTTTCCACCAAATGAGAGTGCTTGAAGTGTAATGGTCACATGCAGGCACCACGGGCCTTGGCTTGGTGGTTAGGGCTCACGGCCCCCAATGAGGAGGTCGTGGGTTCCATTCCCCTTGCCGGCGTGGTGCTCACCACCTTAGTCCACCCAACTATGGTGGGGGGTCCTTGGACCTTGTTGTATGGGTACCTCAAAGCCCTTTGGGGGGATACCATGTTCGGTATCTTCAAGGCACTAGTGGCTAGCTAGGAACTAGTGATAGTGTCTGCTCTCGAAAGGGGGGAGTAGATCCTTGCTTCCATACCTTTGTCATGTGGGCATCGGATTGGGGGTGGATCGAACAAACACTTAATTCACGTCGGTCTCCTCCGGTGACCGAAGTTATTATTCTTCTTCTTCTGGTCACATGCTCTCAGTCTTGTGTGTGAAGCGGCCCTTAACCATGGTTAGAGATGATCCAAAGAGTGTTTAACCAAGTGACCCTACCATGGTTAACCCACTAAGTGAGCAATGTAGACATTGAATGCATTGAATGCTTCTATTTTTAACCAGTTTAGTTTTTCCGCAGAGGGTGAAAAGTAACCAAATAGGTGGGTAGGTAGCCACCTATTTGGTTACTTTTCACCCTCTGCGGAAAAACTAAACTGGTTAAAAATAGAAGTTGGGTTGACTTTGCTAAAAATCGAGTTTTATTGGTTGCTGCATTCTTGACGCCCTTTTGGACGCGTGACTATGTTTAGCCAGTTTACTTTTCCTTTGCTAGAAATCGAGTTTTATTGTTTTATTGCATTCTTGACGCCTTTTTGGACGCATGGCTATTTTTAACCAGTTTGGTTTTTCCGTGGAGGGTGAGACTTGATACTTGGAACTTGAATAATTACTTGGAAACTTTGGAACCTTGTTACTTACAACATCGAGAGATGCTTAGTTTATTACACTAAATATGATATTTAGTGTCACGTGGTATTTTATGTCACTATGGTAACTTTTCGGATGACACTTCGAACAAATATTGTCATGGATGATGGACGAGTTCGTCCATTGGCCAAAACCCTACCTTCTCTTGTTAGCAACTTTGTGATGAAATATTGTCATGGACGGTTGAAATTTGGATGAAAAATCACGTGATAAGTGACAATAATTGTAACACAGTAAATCTACAATCTCCCCCAAATTTTACAAGGAATGACAAATAATGTTGAGTTGACATTTAGTGTTGGTGACACTACACTGCAATTGACAATTAGTATTGAGCAAGACAATTAGAATTGGTGACACAAAATATCATATTTAGTGTAGTTTCTACACTAAGAGGCTACCAAGTCTACTAAAGCTACTTGGTAGAGGAATTTTTGAAAGAGAAATTTCAAGTTACAATAGGAAAACTAAGACACTTACTGGCAAGGAAAAATATGGCATTCATGGAAGTTCAAAAGGAGACAACAAACAATTGATGAGGGTAATAAGTAGTTTAGTCATCTTGGTCCATATGACACTCTAAGCCACTACGATATGGTCAACCCTAAAAAACAATGATTTAACAATCTGTAATCAAATTGATCAAACTTTCTCATGCATTATATAGCCTTGGCTAACATTTTTCATAATTGACATCCATGAACTTGAGTATCACAAATGATTGTCTTTTCAAGAACATAATTATAGTCCATCCCCAAGCTAGTAAATTCTCCAATTCACTTAACTTACTTCATGCAATGATACATATTTACTTTCTCATTCATTTTAGCAAAATGTAAAGAACCAAGTGTAACTTATTCCATCATTCTATTTCATATGGAAATACATGTGTAGAAACTTAGAGCACTTACTATATCTTGTTTCTAATCCTAACGGTGCACAATAAATGTCCTAAACAATGAACTAAAGTGTGATCATTTTTTTGTCACAAGACTTGTCACATGTCAATCGATAGCCATCTAAATCCAAACAACCCTTTGGGTTGTAGACAATTATATCATAAATTTTCTTTGACATTTAGATCCAATTCAAGCAATGAAATCATCTCAATAAGTGCTTACTAGTGGGAATTCTCTTAGGTCATTTAAAAAAATTCAACCAAAATTTTCTTGAAATTTTTATTTTATTTTATTTTATTATCAACAATAGTTCTACAAAAGAATTCATGACCATCAACAATCAATGCGATCCCTAAGGTAGTCATCTCTTAAGTGGACATTTTCTATAGTCAATTTTTCTTTCACAATTTAGTATACACGGTGAACATTTAAGATGTTTTATTGAGGATGTCTCCAAAAATTTACATGTGACAAATGGATGTGAAGACACGAATTTTAATGATAGGCTAGTTTTATTTGCACAAAATGATGTTTACATATCATGAATAATGGCATCATACATATGTTAGCAAGAAGCAATAGACCACCTTAGACAATTGTTATTTGGTGGAGTATCGCACCAGGCATAGATTTTGTGATGATATGTGGCAAGTTATTGTGACACAATTGAGTACATTTGTTAATGAAGTGCATATAATTGATGGGTGACCATGATAGGATATTATGTCCATTTGGAAAACACCCATCAACTATCTAGGAATCAAATATAAAACATACACAACTATTAATTCACACAACAATTACTCATGATTGTATTTATAAAAAAACAATGTCCATGTTGAATTGCTATATGCTTTTTTTTAATAAAATTCCATGCATTGCTACATAGAATTTGCATCACTATCAGAAATGTGTATTTGATTTTCATCATACAATCCAGTTTCTTGTACCTGTAGCTCTCTAGCAGCTTGGGCAGAAAATAATTAATTTTGTTGAGTGTCCAAAAAAAAGAAATAACATTCAAAAAGTGCCTAAAATCACAATAATGCAAGTGAAATATTCTATCACAAAGACCACTCCATATAACTCTCACACAAAGCAAAACCATGACTTACAAGTAAAAAACAAACTTTAGGGTAAGGAATGTTGGTTAAGTGTTTAGGTTAATCGTAGCCATCATAGATGAAATTAGGAAAACCATCCATGAATTATAAGAATGACTTGGATGAATGTCTAACTTATTTTAAATTTACTTTTTGAATATGCCCAATTTTAGAATATTATTTTTTGGGTTGCCTAACTCACTTTCACACTTTAATTAATTATTAGGCAAAAAAGTGCCCAAGCTGCTAGAGAGCTACAATATACTTTTTGATGAGACTTCATGCATTGCAATGGCTTCACAAAACAAACATGTAGCTTTTTAATTCTCATGAATAAAAATAAACCTCATTTCTTTGTCATGCACTTTTGCAACAAGCCTCAAACTATCTCCTCTCATGGATTATGTTCATCACTTCCACAGTCGATGCTATTGCACCACACAATTCATGCTCCTCTCTTGTTTCACCACTTCATTTTATTTTATTTTATAATTTTTATAAATTTTTTGTGCCCAATTATATTTTTGCTTCTTCAATCCATGTCATCCAAAACCATGTGCCATAGTGATGTATAGATTATGGAATACAATGCATGGGATAACAACATCATGAATAATTCTCAAGGGAACATCAAGTGACTTCGTCTACATCCTCCACCCTCCTTTTAAAATATTCGAGACCCTTTCAACACACATTTTAGTTGAAGAATGGATATATTTCCAATGTCCATGATGCGTTGATATTCCATCTTTTCCTCTCTTGAAAGGGCAATACATTTGTGACTGCACTGGGTAAACACAATTCCTATAAGTGTAGAAAACATGTATTTTCCTTTCAAGAATGCTCTCCTAGTTATCATACTTGATAAGCAAGCCAACCATGATGAATGCACAAACAACTGTATCGGGATTAACCATGTATTGGGATTAACCATGATAAGCAAATCAATCATGTTGCACTAATATGGGCAAACACACATGAATGTTGTTGTTTGTTTTGTTTTTTTTAAATCCTTTTTTTTGTTAAAAACACTACAACCCAATATGCTTTACACTATATTCATTGACCAAGGCTTTTAAATAATGTTGTGCATTTCTCTTGGTCATGGCTTTGGACCGCCAACCACGGTCATGGGAAACCTGATTCATTTGTTTCTCACAACCTTTATGCTGACAATGACAAGAAGGCGGCTATTTTTCAAGGACATGTTATCACCCGTAACTACACTACATATATTCATGTTTCTCACGACATTGTTGGTGGGTCCGTGACATCCTGGGCCATGACACCCGTGCATATGAGTGAATATCCTGGGCCAACCCTGCACTGTCCACTCAACATGCCACTATCAATGGTCATCCGTTTTGGAACTTTAAATCGACAACTTTTGTCAACACCCATACGCTTTTACTATTCCAAAGTTCTCAACTATAAGTTACCACTAGTTTGGGCCTTTGTACATGTGCATGCGAATTAATGTCGTGAACCGTCCTTGCACCGTCCACTCTAACATGTTGATGTTGACTTTTCTCAATTTGTGCCAAAAAAAAAAATGTTGATGTTGACAGCAAACCGTTTGGGAGCTTTGGAACGGTGATTGCTTCGGCTTTCACCCCGTCCTCAATTGGATATTAGATACCTAACTTAATAGATAGATTTTCGAAAGCACCAAAATTAAACTTGGTCAAAGTTGAAAGTCAGCTCTTGATTTATCAAAGAGTTCAAGAGTTATGTTGATAAATCATAGTTACAAAAGAGTTCAACGCAGCTTTACTTACATAACTTACACCAGATTCGCATCAGGAATTCATTTGCAAAAGGAAGAAGCGTGTCTCATTCACGCCAACAATCCAGCGTAGCCCAAAAAGAAGAAGAAGAACTCCGGTCTCCGGAGGAGACCAAAGTGAATAGAGGGTCTGTTCGTAGAACATCCTAGGCCATGCCCTGGGGCGATGGCGTTAGATGTAGAACTACTTCACCCTTTGCAGGGAGTAGACACTATATTTATAACTAATGGTCATTACCGGTAACCGGTAACATGTAACCGTCTTTCGCCAGATGACATCCAGTAATCATGGCACTGCTTTAGGGATAAGGCAAAGCAGGTTGTAATTTTATTTATTTGTTTATGGTAAGTCTTGGAGGTCTTCGATAGGTTGACGGTTCTCTAGTCTGCGTTTATGAACTAGTATTGAGTGTGCATATTGTGCGGCAATTATGTTAATTTGTTTAAATGTATTTTTAATTTTCATGATAAGGAGTTTAAGTATTGCTTCTAGTTTATTCATTGATGGGATGTGTGTTGTGGCCCTTGCACCTGTAACTAATACCATGAGTGGGGCTACATTCCATCCTCTTGTTATGATGTTGTTGATGAGCGGTTGATATTTTGTGGTTTTCCTATCGAGGGTTTCTGTAGCAAATCTGTCATTACAATATGTAAATTCTATAAATTGTATGGTGAGTTCTGGTGCTGGGTTTTCTGGTGGGGGATGATCGTACGGGTGGCCAATGACGCATAGTATGTCAGGTTTAAGTCTGGCAGAACAATGACACCTTTGGGTACCACATGTGCACGGCAATAACCATGTTGGTACTGTGTTTTCTTGAGGTAATTCATTATGCATTCCTGCATTCATAAACAGTGTCTTGATATTTTAGTTGATAGAATGAGTTTCCGTAATTCCCATACAACTTTGTTGTGTCGCTTTGTTATTAGTGCATGGATGTGTTGTTGTTTGCATTTAAGTAGTACATGTAGCCATGTATCCGCCTCTGATGAGTTGCAAATAGGGCATGTTGTCGATGGGTAGGCTTCTCTACCAAAGAAGAGTTGCTTTCGAGCGTGACCCATATATTGTCCAGTTCGGAATTTTATGAGGCACGTTTTTGGTTTATCCGTGACGGCGGGGTTTGTCCAGAAGTCATTTGATAATATTTTATCAATGTCCTTGTTCTGGAGCCATTTGTGTCAGCGTAGCCCATAACATAGATCTCTCACATCGCACACCGCTCAAGGTTTTCTTGCTAAATTCACACTTGCACAATTTCTCTTGGCTAGGTTTCGATGGATTCTCCAGCTGCTTCCATGGACTCAGACGAAAGCTCTTCGCCCTCTTCCTCTTCTGATAGCTTCGATTCGATGCTCGAGGAGTGGGATCGAGAAGACGCCATGATTTTGCAGATGATGACCATAGCCCACAATAACACGCGTTTGTTGATGATGAGTGACGATGAGTGGTCGGACGAAGAAGAAGAAGAAGGGATAGATAAAGATAAAGAGAACGAGAAAGAGATAGATCAAGAAGAAGAAGAAGGGGAGCCATCGGTTAATCCCAATACAGCTGTTCGTGATGCCTCGACCATGGCCGCTCCTGCTGTGAATTCTTTGAATGACTCTTTGAATGGATACGATCATCATGTGTTGGGCATGGCTGCTCCTTCTCCTGCCACAAATTCCTCGAATGGAGGTGTTCGTGATGCCTCGGCTGTGGCAGCTCCTGCCGTAAATTCTTTGAATGCATACGATCGTCATGTGTTGGGCATGGCTAATCCTGCTCCCGCAACAAATTCTTCCAATGTAGGTGTTGGTGATGTCTCGGCCGTGAATTCTTTGAATGGATGTGATCGTCATGTGTTTGGCATGGCTGCTCCTGCTTCTGCTCCTGTCACAAATCCTTCGAATGGAGGTGTTCGTGATGATGTCCCGGCCATGGCCGATCCTGTCACACATGCTCAAGAATGGCGCACAACAAGAACGAGACACCCATCTGTACACAGAGAAGCAGTGAACGAAACAGAAGCCGAAGCTGAAGAGATGGCAGAAGCTGTAGCAGTAGAGGATGATGATGATGATGATGAGGATGAGTCTAAGGAAGAAAGTTTGGAAGGAATTGCATCCCTAGCTTTCTTACCCTCCGGATCCATGTCTGGCCACTTTCTCCACCCTGCATCGTCCACATGTCTCGGCCTCTTCGGAACTGGTTAGTGATGATGTTTGTCAATTCTTGCCCGTCTTTATTACCGTGGGTCATTTTTTTTTTGTTTTCCACAGTTTGAGTTTTTATGTCTGTGATGGGCATTGTGCATGTGGCTTGTAGTTTTGGGACTTCTGGTGTATGGCAAATCTGTGACATTGTGTGGTGGTGGGGTTTTGGGTGTTGGACACAGAGATTGCGTGCGAGCATGAGTGCAGCCACGGAGAAGATTACCGTCTGCTCAATCTTACGATCATCGATTTCTGCGTATGTGTCTGTTGGGCTCCCTCCGGGTCAGGGTTTAAGAGCTAAGGGTTTTCAGTTTCACGCTTACTTTTACATGCTCTTTATACTCGACTCCGTCCGCCGCAATGGTTTCGAGTTAAGAAGCGGAAATGCAAGCAAGGCCAAGTAGAATGAATTCCCTTAGTCTTGGTCAGGTTTCCAATTTCACCCCCACTTAATACACATGCTCTCCATACTTGGCGCTGTCCGCAGGAATGGTTGAGAGTTAAGAAGAGAAAATGCAAAGCAAGGCCGAGTGGTGTGAGTCAGTCTAAGTCAGGGTCAGGGTTTAAGAGCTAAGAGTTTTCAATTTCAGGCACACTTAATTTACATACTCTTCATACTCGACTCTGTCCGCAACAAGGGTTCGAGTTAAGAAGAGGAATTGCAAGCAAGGCCAAGTGGAAGGAATCCCCTTAGTCGTAGTCAGTTTCAGGGTTATGAGCTAAGGGTTTCCAATTCTGCGCACACTTAATTAGCATGGTCTGCATACCCGACTCTGTCCGCAGCAATGGTTTTGAGTTTAGAAGAGGAAGTACAAGCAAGGCCAAGTGGAAGGTGTGAGTCAGTCTTAGTTAGGGTCAGGGTTCAAAAGCCAGGGTTTTTTTGATTTTCACGCACACTTAGTTAACATGCTCGTCATGCTCTCTGTCTGGAGCAATTGTTTCAAGATAAGAAGAGGTAATGCAAAGCAAGACCAAGTGGAAGGAATTTTCTTAGTCCTACTCAGGGTCAGGGTTTAAGAGCTAAGGGTTTTCAATTTCACGCATTTGTAATTTACACGCTCTTCATACTCGACTCTGTTCGCAGCAATGGTTTCGAATTAAGAAAAAGAAATGCAAAGGGAGGCCATGTGGAAGGAATTCCCTTAGTCATAGTTAGGGTCAGGGTTTAAGAGCTAAGGACTTTCGATCTCATGGAAACTTAATTTTACATTCTCTCCATGCTCAACTCCTTCGCAGCAATGGTTTCGAGCAGTTAAGAAGAGGAATTGCAAGCAAGGCCAAGTGGAAGGTGTGAGTCTGCTTAGTCATAGTCAGGGTCAGGGTTTAAGATCAAGGGGTTATGAATGCTCTTGATATTGTATTTTATTCTGTCCCCTGAAAATTGTTGTTTCTGTGTTAAGAAGATGGATATGCAAAACAAATATAAGTGGAAGGAGTTCATAGCAACCAGATGAGTTTGGTGAGTTTGAACTGCTAATTAGAAGTGTTTTCTGAAAGATGTGACAGAGTGCCCTCCTACATGCGATCTGATTTTGAAACCTCTTGGCGTAGACAAAGAAGGAGACCATAGTGGTGGTTGAACGAAAAGGACAGGATGCTGCTCGCCTTTCCACCGTGTGTGATCTTCACGGGTACTTTATCTACTCTGATCCAATTTTCACTCCAATGTTTGAGTATGTGCAATTTTGTTGGGTTGCATCTTGCATTATTGAAGAGATGAATCCCCTGTGCTGGGTGCAGAGGAGAAGATTTTTTCTTCTCTGCTTTGCATTGGATCTCAAATGAAGTTAATGCATAGCCTGTACCAAGTTAATGGACATTTGCACACTTCATCTTAAATCACCATTGCACACTGTGATAGTTCCGGAGGTGATATAAATAGTGATTCTAGTATAATGAGAGTCAAGTCACTTGATACATGTTTTGTAGGATAGTCTCAATAGTTGATAAGGTGGAAAACCTCAGTCCTTGTGGATATTGTTATGCAAATGGAGTCAACGGTTTGAGCTCTAATGTTTCTCCTCATATTCTGTATGGAAGTGCATATATGACTCTGTTCATATGTTAGTGATCACATCATTGACAGATTAATGGGATGCCACTTGTAGTGGATGCCTCCCCGAAAAAATTTCACCTGGACATTTGGATTTGATGTCTATTCCTCATGTTTGACTCTTTGGGTAATCTGTTTTGACCTGAAATGGGTAATATCTGAAGTTCATTCTTGTATCTGTGAATCTTGATCCTATTCAGGTGGGACAAGGAGATGGTTCTGGGGGCCAGTAAGGACCATAGATCTGGAGTGAAGCCACCAGCTGTATTTTTTGAGTGTGAAACATTAAAAGCAGATAGAGAGGCTGAGCATCATATTAAAAGATTCCTCCCGTCATTAGTTGGATGTGACGCAGTTGGTGAGTCTCTCACCCTCTGCTTGGCCCATGTGTTTGAAATTTATCACGAACAGTCATGGAGTTTTCGGTACTGTTTATTTTGCATTTCTCCAGGCCTTTATGTTGTCTCCTTGCTTCTTCAATACTTGAAAATTTGTGTCACCTTCTAACATTAGGTTTTCCAGGAAATTTGCAAATGTGCTGATGAGCATTTTTGGATGCAGTGAATATAGGCCGTATGACTATCAAGGGATTGAAGCTTGCTGCTAAAGACAAACCACGAGAAGACCAAGCGGTCCAGCAAATAGAAGGAGATGAATCTATGCATCATGTGGAACTAGTGGATCGGGAATTGGATGCAGGGGGTTTAGGCATGAGTTTTATAACTAGTTCTGAACCCAAACAGCAAGAAGTCCCTACCCTTCCACTTCACACTTCCATAATACCTGAAGAACAACGTCTAAGTTGTCAACGTGTAACTGATGTAGATGATGATTTTTGAAGTAAAATTTCTCACACCTGTACATAGGAATATGGGAACATACGACATGGTACGTGCTGAATATTTTATCTTGAGGTCAATGAGTACAGACTGCGGGAGGTATTCATGTAATTTATATATGTCAGTTTAATGCAGTGGTTAGTAGAGGTGACATCGGTTATACATGTTTATCCAGTTGGCCTCAATTAAATCAACAACATGAGAACAGCAGAACAACAGCATTGCTGAATAAGGTTTATGGTATGGATATAGTTTACAGGGCAAAATGCTCCTAACCGAAATCCATAATTTTGCAATCTGCTCCAAGCTCCAGAATCCAAGACATCCAAGAAGTTTAAGGATGTAACTTTTCAAGGAGAGTTGAGAAGTGATTCAAGGAATGGAACTATATGCGTCATGCTTCAGATCACAGGGCAAGAATTAATCGCTGAGATATTCAATTGAAGCCCTTTATTGAGAAGAGAGGAGCATTACAATTGCTGCCTCATAGGAGTATGCCAGCTCGTTGTTAGACTTTCATAGTGAAACAGTACCTGAGTTCTGTGCTACATGCAAGATTTGCTCATTGCATGATTTATTCAAGAACTTGGCTTGGAAATGTGTCTGGCACTTCTGATCCGCACTTTGAGTATATTAATCATTAAGGGGCTTTCATTTCACCTCGGGGCAAATCTCAAATCATTCGTCGATGAGGTGGTCAATAAACTTCACAAGGTCTAAACCTCCCAAAGGTCAATATATTCATGTGCAATGAGAATCTACCTACTAGAGAGCTAATTAAGTTTCAGATTAATCTGCTGCATCTGAGTCATACAATATTCTTGCTCTTGTGAATTTGATGGGTTGAATAGAATGACCCACCTGCACAAGAGTGACAACCACATGGCTTTGTTTCTCTTTAGCAAGGCGCTTGAGTGTTGGGCCCACAGCTGCCCTCCAAACTCTCGCGGGGTTGTAAATTGCCTGGCCGGTGTGCGGGATGAAGTTGTATGTGCCAAAGAATTCGGGGCACAACACGCCCGTCTGTGCATCGGCGGTGGGGAAATACATGTAGGCCTCCCAGTGCACTTGCAAGGTTTGGTTGAACCGGATGCCCTGAATCTCAAGCACTTCAGTTCCCTTGGAACTGGATGGGGGACGTGGGACACGGAAGCTGATTGGCTCAAAGAAGAGCATAGTTTGGTCTGTGAATGGTGGAAATGCGGCGATCATGGCCAGCACTTGTGAATCGGTGGTTGGGTTGCACAATGCAACCTCCTCCTCACCGGTTTTCAGTCCATTTGACACCCAAGGTGTGGGCGAGCTTTCATACTTGTACCTGATCATCATCATCATATGAAACCAGAATAGTCTCAAATCCTTAAGGTATATGTGAATGTTAATTGGTGCGTTTTTCTTGTTCTCCATCTTCTATTGAGCAGCTTTACGTCTTCAAATATGTGGTGCATTAGGAAATCAATGATAAAACATCAACAAAAGCCAGATTGAAATTCAGACCTCCCCTGATTTAGTTGTCGATTCCTTAACTCAATACATAGGTCCTCCCAAAAGTGTTCACTATTGAGTGTGGAGTAGGTAGTTCATAAAATTTGAAGGCATGGTCCAATCTCTTTTAAACATGTGTCTTTATGGTGTTTATTCTCTTTGATCTTCACCTAACCACACACCAATAAAATATAGGTGTCTGATGAAGAAAAGTAACCAAACAACACCCGCATACCTTAGTTAATGAAGAAGGTATGTGAACATGGATGATGGCATGTGCAGACTGGATGTGAGATTCCGTGCACCATGTTTCACAAGGGCCCTATGGTATGTAACCTGTCGGAGTTGCAGTTTACTACTGGAGGTATTCAACTCTATGTTCACCACCGCGTTTTCTTATTTTCCTCGACAGATGTCTATCATGTTTGACCTCTTAGATGTGAAATCCAAGATTACATTTATGTTGATTCATAAAATGTTGGAGTTCACAAAGAACCTGGGAAAGCATCAGAACAAGCTCAGTGAGAAATGGTGACCCTCTGTGGTGAATCTCAAGAATGACTTCATGGATGGGTTCACCCTTTGAAACACCTTGTAGTTGGTACCACATCACAAGGGAGTGTATCTTCCCAGGTGCAGTGTGTAACTCTCTGGTGATGAATTTGTGGGTGAAAGACCCATTTAACCACCACATGTTATGCAATAGATAGGATGTTCGAGCACCGGGTGGTTGCGAGCTGGATCCACCCAAACGTCATTACCTTACATAAATTTTCATGTGGAAATGGTTATGCATTCCACCCGATGATTCTCCAATGGTGTGCATATAAGGCAGACGTTGTCTAATTCCAACATGACAATAATATGGACACTTATGTTTGAGTGGCATGTGGTTAGGTGTGGATCTAAGAACATACACCATAAAGACATGTTTAAATGAGATTGGACTATGTGCTCATAATCATTCTAGGTTCAATAGTCAACATGATGGGGGTGACTTATATGACCACTTAATGAACATGAGAATGTCCACTTTGATAATGAAGAAGATATTCATATGAGCTCCAAAACTTATGAGGCAAATGGTTATGGAAATGAGTTGAATTTGCTAATCATCTAATTTGCATTTGTCATATCCTATGAGAAGTGGGTGCAGAGAGAACAACATCCATCTAAGGCACGTCTACCTTAATCTTTTTCCCACGTGCATCATGTACTTTAAGATCCCAAGTTAGTTGTGTTTACCTGAGGAGATCAGGGTCAAGCATTTGCGACACCTTGACCAAGATGATATCGCCGTTCTCGTCGTAGAATCCAAACTCCGAGTCCATGAAGTCGGGATGTGAAGGCTCCTTGCGCATGGACCCGGGGAGTGTCTTCCAAATTGTCCATATGCGATCCACATTGGTGTGGTGGGGGTAGAAGATGGGATCCCTAGCGGATGTTAGGAAGTTGCCCATGTCGGTGAACGGCGAGGAGGCCAACGGGTTGCCCATCCACGCGTGCACCGTGCCATGGGGGTTATCCTCCATTGTCCCCGGACCGCCACCGCCAATGTCTCCGAGCCGATATGGCATCCCGAAGAATAATCTTGGTGTCGTCGCCCCCAACACAAGTTGTGTGTACAACAGACGGTTGTTTTGGACCCTGAGCTCGTCATCTGTCTTTGTGGTGCACCCGCCAAGCGTGTTCAAGTCGATGGTGTAAGGCGGCGACGAGCACCTGTTCCCAATCGCAGTTAAAGTATCGAAGTTAACCTATTGTCATCCACTGTGCAATCAAATGGCGGTAACAATCAAAACGGCTGTAAACTTAGCTATAGGCAACCACCACCATAGACCAAGGCTCATTTGGACATGATTCCTTCTAGTGCGAGGTCATGGAACCTCCTAGATTATAAGCATGGATGTGCAACTCAAATTAAATGCCTCACATTAATATATAAGTGTTTTCAATAAACATCATAGATGAATGGTTTTTATTTAACTCATTAATTGTTGTAGTAAGATTTTTTTTTCTATTCCACGAGCACGATGTCTTGTATTTATCACTCATGCCTAAATGTATCACAACTGTATATGCACAAGTTCTTTTTTGATGACAATTCTTACGAATCAATTGGGTAGATTGTCATACTCTAGTACATGACTCACATAGGTTCAGGGTGGGCAATTGAAAATGCTAACTAACATATAACTATGTTTGTCTCTTCTTGTTTTTGGTCAACAATGAAATGACCTTTTCAAGTTGATCACCGTCAAATGAGCATCTCCGAAGTTGGAAGTGACCAACTTGAGATGGTCGGCCTTGACTCGAAAGAAGAACATCTAAAACTTTATGAATCTGGTGATGCTTTACACACTCAACGCTCAAAGTGACGGTTTTAGCACCATTGACCTTAATTTATGTTTGTTTCTTCTTGATTTTGGCCAATGATGACCAAGTCAAGTTGGTCGCCATGAACTTCTTCGAATTTGAGGATGACCAATGTCTTGAGCCAAATGATGCCCATCTCAAGTTGTTCACACCCAAATTTGAAGAAGCTCATTTGATGGTGACCAACTCGAAATGGTCATCGATGACCACAAATGAGAAGAGACAAACATTATTGAATTACATGTTGGTCACCACTTCAAGTGTGACCAACTCGAAATGCTCGCCATTGACCCAAAAAAAACAAGAAGAGATGAACATCAACATGTTGGTCGCCATTTCAAGTTGGCAAGCACTCCTATGCGAGTGTTGTATAAAGCACCTTCAACACCATCAACAATAGAATGATTCGTGTGGTGGCCGCAACTCAGTCAAAAATGCGGGTTTCAAAACTTAGTTTGGGAAGCCAAAGGTAAAAGACTTTCCGCCTTCACATGTGTCTAACCTTAGGAAGCTTGGTTTCAAGATTGGTCTCTATGATCCAAGATGGCCATTTTGTAAGACTAGAACCTCCGTTTCCTATCGGAACGGATGTTTCTAATCAACCTTGAAACCGAGCTCGTCAAGGTTAGGGTAGGCACATGTCAAGGCCGAGAGTCTGTTTACCTTTGCTCACCGAACTCCGTTCCGTTTGCAAACCGGCGTTGTTGAACGTGCGGGGCCGCCCCTTCAGCAATGATACAAAAAATAGGAAGAAGAATCAACAGTTAGGGTGATGAAGTTGCACTTGTTGCGGTTGGGATCCCAGAGCGACGACGTGTTGTCAGCATAAATCTCCGGCAACTTGTTAGCGAACGGCGGAGACGAGGATTGCAAGTCCCAGTTCCAGTAAGGAAGCGCGAAGGAGTCGTCTCCGAGAACTTTGGCGAGGATGCGTTCGTGGAAGTAGATGAACATCCGGTGCCAGGGCATGAACAGCCATCCGTTGTGAATCTCCAGCGGCCACGCGGTGACGTTGGGGTAGTAGAGCGCGTTGTCGCAGTACAAGCAGTGCAACCGCTGCTGGTTGCGCAGCGCGCGGGGGTCGGTGTCCGGCAGCGATCGGAGAAGCTCGTAGCCCTTGACGAGTTGCCTCTTGTAAGCTTCGTCCAGTAGGTGGGCGGGTCGGCGGGTGCGCATGGGTAGAGTTAGGTTGAACTCGAATTTCTTGTAAGGGAGATTTCCGGTGTACTTGGGCATGCAGCAGTGCTCCACGGGGCTGCTGCAAATGCTTAGGTCCGGTGGAGGGAAGGGTTTACCCTGAACCGAAGTTGAGAGGGTTCCTACCATCAACATCGCAATCATGGTGATGTTGAACAGATGTGCCAACCTCGAAGAAGCCATGACTAAGTACTTCGGTCCCACTTGGTGGTCAGGTTGAAATTGATGACAGGCCTACTGGTCAATCTTTGAGAGCTGCAACGATGTTGTTGATTGTTTGTGTGCCCACATGATGACACCGTAACAATGTAATTTCATCTATGGGAATTTTTTTCTCCTTCTATGCCTCGGCATCCCAATGGAGGTCGAACTAGCTGAAACTAAATTTGCACCGATGGTAACATCAAATACCTTTACTTCAATTCATCAGGGCACAAACAGAAATGCCACCGATGGTCACTCGGAGTAACTTATAAAGATATCCAGCTCATTGAGCTGCAGAACCTGCATGGATTATGTTGAATTGCGTTACCGAGGTTGATTAGAATCATTCACTGACGACATCCTATTGATCTGAGACAAAAAATTGTTCAGCTTCATTTTGTGTGCACATGAATGAATTACGTTTCTGTGAGTTTTTATGACTACCTGCTTGAGTATCTGCTCTGCCTCGACTTTCCAGTGGAGGTGAAACCAAATGCTGAAATGAATGCACCGAGGGTAGGATCAATTCCCTTCACTTCAATTCATCAAGGTACAAGAGACCAAGGCTACTATGTACTCCGGAAATAGCTTATAAAGACATCAACCGACTCTCACTCAGAATAACTTAAATATAGACATCAAGCTTGAGGCTGTGGCAGAACCTGCATGGATACTGAATTGTGGTACCGAGGTTGACACTGTTATGTAATTTTCTATAAAGTTTTGTGTAACTTGATCTCCTCGATCGACTTCCCACTGGACGTAAAACCAGATGCTGATGAAACCAATTCACCAACGGTACGTGGCATCAAATCCCTTCACTTCAATCCATCAAGGTACAAGAGAAGGCTGTAACTACTCCCGAAATACCACCAACGCTCACTTCGAATTTAAAGTTAGAAAGACAAATTTATCGACAATACATCATCTGACCTGCAGAACCTGCACGGATCCTACTGACTTGATTGTGTTACCGAGGTACTTGATTGAAAAATTCAGGCGTGACCATATCAGAATCCTACTGGCATCTAAGAGCAACTTTGTTCTTGATCTGTGTGCACACAAAAGGACACGAACCTATGTTACATTCTACGAAATTTCTGTGTAACCTGCTTGAGCATGTGCACCGCCTCTTCTCAATGGAGGTAAAACCAGCTGAACTAATGAATGCATGACCGACGGTAAAGTCAAATTTCTTCACTTCAATTCATCAAGGTACAAACTCAGATTCTATAACTCCCGAAACGCCATCGATGCTCACTCGAACTGACTCATAAAGACATCAACAACAGACGACCTTGAGCACGCAGGAAACTGATAAATTGTGTCACCAAGGTACTTGATAATGTCGGATGTCATTAAAGTTACCTGCAGTACTTTGGCATCGCAACCTTCGCCTCCTCTGCTGCTGCAAAGTCAGCTGGGAGGGGGCTCCTCAAGTCGTGTGTCCTTGAACCCTGTACGTGCAAATTATCACTGATCAATGAGCAAGGGTAATGGTGAAGATGATCCAAGCAGACGAAGGAATTAAGTAGTACCCTAGCCTCCTGCAGGTATGGCCACGGCGCCATTTGACTCGGAGGAAGAAAGGTGTCAAAGTGCACCCCGATTACTGGCGCTCTCACAGCTTAATTTTCAAATTGCATCTCTTAAAGCCTGGTCTCCTGCAAAATGAATTAGTAAACATACAACAGCTTCAACAGTTTTTGCAGCATGCGGCCACCTGATGAATTGCTCATTTCTCACTGACGTTCACTTTTCAATTCTACATTAGTTTTCTACCTCCCTTATGTACTATTATCATCGCCGATGTCAAGAGTTCTGTGTATCGCCACCCGAATTGAACAGGCATCTGATGTGAAGTGTTTCCAATGCATGAAGCACTTTTCTTGTTTTCCATCTTCTAAATATATTGATCAGATTTACGTCTTTGAATTTTTGTGCTGCATTAGCAAATCTACGATGAAACATCAACAAAAACATCATATTGAAAATGGAACATCCCCTCCCCTTATTAGTTATGGTTCAGAAGTTCACGTTTGTTGATTCTTTGATTGAAATACATGGGTCATAACATTACTCAACGTGCAAGTCTCGTTCTGTGGACCCTCATAATATAATAGTGGGATGCTCGGAAAGTTGAGCAACGAGACTCATATTCAAATTGAATTCCCAACATCCGATTGTTATATTTTGAGGGCCCATGTTGCTGAGTAATGTTATGGTCCTCCCAATCGTCTCCAATATTGAGTATGGAGTAGATAATAAAGTTTATTCAAAGACGTAGTTCAATCTTTCAAGCATATGTCTTTATGATGTTTGTTTTGGGATCCTCACCTAACCACACACACCAATCGAATCTAGGTGTCTGACAAAGAAAAGTGACCAAATAGCACACGTAAACCTTATTAGAAATACTCGGAGTCCATGATACTCCAACAGTAGTATTTATTATAGGTGCTCTCAAATACTTATTGCAAATTTTGTTGATGTTCTTCGAATTCACAGCCCAGTACCAGGCTGGGGAATATAGGATTACAAGTAGAGTCAGCACTGCATTCACTCTAGGTTTACACCCTGCACATGACTCCAAAAATAAGGGTGATGTTCACATATAAACAAGTGAGATCTTATATCCCAGTGACTATAAAAGGAGATTTCGAACTGCAACAGGCGATAGATAGTCGACGTTGACAAGCAGCATGCAGGGGTATGGCCATGGCCAAGCCCCAAATTCTCAAGAATGGCGAGCCTGTAAACTGTTGCAAAGTTGAACAGCAGCACACTTTTGGCCACTTTTTACCTTTCTTTTGGTGCGAGTGTGGGCTCCACAGTGGACCTTGCTCTTGTTCTTTGCACCTTTGCAATCAAGGCCACGGTTGACGTTCGATTGCCTTTATGTGTTTTCAACGTTCTCGTGGACTTCTCGTCAAGTAATGTCTTCGCCTTCAAGCTTAAATCCCGGTGTCAACTCAGGTCCATGTTGGTACATTATGCTGCAAGTGGGCTAGTGTAAGATTCATGTGTCATAAACAAAACATTGCATTGGGATCCAAATAACATAACATTATTCAGATCCATAACAATGTATTCCATAAAATATTTCCCATATTCAATCTGAATGTGGAGAATATACCATGGAATACTGTCAATCCCACAGAACAATGTTATGGATCTGAATAATGTTATGAGTCAAATGACAATAATAAAAATCTCGTCCTAAATTGTTCATAATACACTCTAAACTCCATAATGTCAATCTCCTAAATGTCACGTCTTCTCTTATATTTTGAAACCCTAGGGAAAGGATGTTCTCGGATTAAATCTCACTCCTTGTTATCACATGTCCCTCCCATATATCATGGGTTTTGATATTAAAATAAACCACCAAAGAATTCAAACCACACGCTCGCTTGCATCACGTTGTCATCATTGTAATTATTGTCATTATTGTAATGTTGACTTCGTGTTATTCCATAATGTCATATGTTGCACTAATTCTCTTTTACCACGCATCCATGTTAACACTACATAACTCCTTAATATCACACGCACTTTGGTTGCCACAAGCGTGATATTACAGAGTTTAGAGTGTATATTATCGGTACAATGGTGTTGAAACCATCGCTTTTAGCGATGAACATAATTCATACTTATACGATATTGTTCAAATGACATAGATTTCAATGCACTAGAGTATGTCTTATTTGACTTAAGTATCCAGAGTTATAGGGTCCAAAGTTTAGTTGGTAAGGTACACATGTTTTAAATGGTCACTTGTAGACAAAGACTTAAAATTTTGTATATATAGCCAACTTCAATTTAGCATCATTTTGCACTCAATGTTAATAATATAATATAGCGCATAGGCAAAATATCAATATGTGTTTAACTTTACTTAATCATAAATCTCAATACAAAACATCATCCATGTTGAATGTAAATTTTTACTTGGAACTTGAAATTAAGTAAATGCAGACATGTTTACAAAATCTAGACACTTTAGTTACTTCAAATTCATGGGCAGATCCGTCGATACATTTCTATATACCTAGATTTCATGGGAGAAAGGTGAATTCTCATTGATTACTTGAATGTTATGCCATTAAAATATGATGTAAAAAATAAAATACATATCATTGATGTCAAATCTCTATAATCATATGTTAAATATTGTAAAAATACTCAAAACAAGTGCAATAATATCATCATAATCAACACTACATATTCCATTGGAGGTTCCTATCATAGGTTTTTTATTTTATTAATTCAAGGCATATTCCAAATATTCCTCTAAAATGATGGGTAATTTTCCTAAAGTCTTGAACTTGAATCAACCAGTTATTTTTCAAACTCAACCGGTTCATTTATAACTAGCAGTTGGTTCTCCCCATTCATTGTTTATAGCAAATATCTGCCAATCTCCAAGACCCGCCATAGGCCAACAAGTTGAAAGGAAAACAACAACAATACAACCCATGTTACTAAACCTACTCAGAATCTTACAGAGCATACCACCAAAAACAACCAAAAGCTTAATAGTTGCACAAATCACTTTTAGCTTATACAGGGATAGGCCGTTGATCAAACACCATGTTTTGTGCCTATAAACACATACCAATACCAGGTCACTTCAAACCTATATCTACTCAAATAGGCATCTCAAGAATTGAACCTAGACCAAATGCCAGTAATGAACATCTGCATCTAATCAACAAGGAGCCAATATATATATATATATATATATATATATATATGTTAACCTATTGACTTATGATGGTAGTTGGGTGGGTTGTGCCCGGAGTTGGTTATAAAGGTGAGTGTTCAAAAATGAGCGGGCACCGGGTCATTGGCTCCTTGTTGATTAGAAGCAGATGTTCATTACTGGTATTTGGTCTAGGTTCAATTCTTGAGATGCCTATTTATATATAGGTTACTACTGAGGCTACTCATGACAAACATAGTGTCTACTCCTTGCAATGGGTGAAGTAGTTCTACACCCAAAGTTATTGTCCTCTGGGGTGTGGCGAAGGATGTTCTATGAACAAACACTTTATTCACTCCGGCCTCCTTTGGAGACCATAGTTCTTCTTGGCAAACATCACTTATGGTAAGGTATGTGGGTGTTATGTGGTTCCTTTTTCATGTTCTCCAACTTCTACCGATTAAATTTACACAACAAAACTTGCGTTGCATTAGCAAATCTATAATGAAACATCTACAAGAATCGGACCTCATGTGATGTAGTTATGGTTATTGGAAGTGCATGTTTGTTGATTTCTTAACAAAATACATAGATCCTCCCAATTGTGTCCATTATTGAGTCTAGAGTAGTTATTAATATTTGAAGACGTAGTCCAACCTCTTTTAAACAAGTGTCTTTATGGTGTTTGCACTTTGATCCTCATGGAACCACATACAAATCAAATCTAGGGGCCCGATTAAGAAAAGTAGCCGCTTAAGATCCATTTACCTTAGTGGGAACAGTAAGAATGTTGGATTGATAGATGGAAGGCTCAATGAAGTTACTTTAGTGGGACTTTAGCTTGGGAAAGTGAAGCTCCTTTAACACATTTGAGCTTTGTGTTTCTTGTCTCTCTATATCCACTACACCATTTATGGTGTTTAGTGTCACATACACTATTTGCAAAGGGCCTAAACTAGATGCCTAGAGTTCTCAAAATGTCACGCCCGCTAATTGCCAATATGATCCCATTCGTCAACATAAGTAATTTCTTCAAGTGAAAATATATATTAATTGTGACATTTAGAGTAGTAGTCAAACACCAAGTGTCATGAGGTGACACTTATGGTGAAGTTGTTATTTATCAATGTAACCTAGCATATGCTTCAAAATAGGGTAAGTGACATTATTTTACATGTGACACTAAATACCATAAACAATGTAGTTTACCATATGTACCTAGACTACTTTGAGCCATAATGATGTCCCCAACCCTCCTTTGACATTCATTTTTGCATATTTGATTATTTTTTATAAACTATTATAACCTCTGTATACCGTCATCCACCCTCTCAGTTTATCCCTGGTGGGTGCACCTTTCATTAAAACCAAGAATCACGTGTGTTTGCAACATACTCTAAAAAGCCCCTATATACACTTTTTAAAACTAAATAAATAAATACACATATAATTTGAATGATAACATTACAAGTAACACTATGTATACATAAAAAGAATTACATTCATTTATAATCATTAACATAAGTATACAGTTATACTTTTGAATTACAATGAACCCCTATCATTTGTATAATCCAAAATCCTAGCATTCATCAATAAAGTCATTGACTTTTTTATCCACTGGATGTAACTCATAAGCATCTAAGTTTGTAATATATGTTATAAAAGCTAGTGCGATTATTGCGTCTTAGTTTACCATCAAATGATCAATAACATCATATATCCACTTGCTGTTTTTTTATACACCAAATAAGCTAATATAAAGATTCCTATGTTATAAAGTCTAGTGACACTACCGTACAAGTACAAATATTTTATATATTTTATATATTTTTAAATGTCCTTCAAACATGTAGTACATAAGTACATAGGTACGAGTTCTAAATTGTGTAGCATATGTATACATAGTACAACAAAGTTCAAATTAACACCCCTTTTGTGCACTTACGTATAGTCGTATGTATTTAGTACCATGCCCCCCCCCCCCGATTTTACCACCACTATGTTCACCACACATCCCTACTCCATATCAATGTTTTTCTCACATTGACATTTCCCAAAACACATATTTAGGTAAATATGGACATATCGACAAAATTTGAACTTTCTAGTTGCTTCAATTCTATCAGCGGATTCGGCGATACACTTCTAATATATCTAAGTTTTGTGGGAGATATGTGAATCATTATTGATCACTTGAATGTTATGCTTTTAAAACAAGATGAAAAATTAAAATAGCTATTTTTGATGTTGTGTATAAATAAACGTGAAAATATAATAAAATAAATTTCTATAATATTATCATAATCAACTATGCATTCTATCAGAGGACCTTACCATACAATCCTATGATAGAATTCAACATGTAATAAACTTGGACTTGGGCTTAATCCAATTTCACCTAAATATTAGATTTGATGATATATTAGCTTCGTATGTGTTGATATAAAAAGTCCCGGATTTCTCTATAAATGCACTATATATCAATGCTAAGACCGTATAACCCACCTCCTTCTAACAATAATTACACCTATCCTTACTTGCGGGTGCTTGCCAAAAGGTTTGCAAGCCATCATCAGTTGTCGGTTTAGGGTTTTGGGTTCAAATGCCATTGCCTTGTAGAGGGTGACGTTGGGTCATATTTGCACACACATCATTGCAAAGTTTTATCACATTACCAATACACCATTGAACATTTTATGAATATGTTTAAGATCGTGTTTAAAATACAAGTAATACTATATTTAAAGTAAGTAACCAACAAGGTGATGTAGAAACTTATAAGTAACATCAAGTGTTTTGAAACAACGTTTATTAATGAGAATGTAACATTTTACCAAGCAAAAGTCATTTATGTTCTATAATGTCCAAACAACCCATTGAGCAAGACGTTATTGCACTGGGTAACTCTGAAAAGGAACATGCACTAATTGGTTTATGGATGGGACGATAGTGCATCGATCGTACAGTCACAAACAAAACTGAGTACAACTCTGACTCACTTCCATTTGAAAAATCATACCATAAGCATGAGTGGGCAAGATCCAAGTGCATTCAAATGAAAGTTGTAGTACATGATGTACTACATAGTGACAAAAAGTTTGAAGTGGATTTTAATTAGGGTGTGAAAGATATAAAATGTCAAAATTGGCTCTTCAAATACTCAATATTGTTTGAAATTGTCTAGAAAGCCTTCAAAACATACAAGACTTCGAATGAAGCCAAACTTTTGGCATGCTGCCTGTATGGTAGTGTCAAACATCATGTTAAACATGCACGTGTCCTTTATCAATGGAAATCGGCATTTGTACGCTTCCAATAAAATTCAAATTGTCAAAAAATAGATAAATTACAATAGAATGGCATTTGACAATCCTTCATGGAATTGATGACATGGGGTTGTAGTGGACATCATAAAAGACCTCCAAGTACTAATATGGGCCATTGTTGTGTCTATTTCAACTTGTATTTGAATTTTTTTTTCAATATTAAAAAAATCCTTTATAATCTAAGTTTTTTTCATGGAATATTATGATATTTTCTTTTCAAAATTTATTTATGTCCCAATATCGATTGAGGTAAGCTTTCTATCCACCACATTTGTTTCACTTGTCTGCGCCTATGTACAGGGATTTTGATAAAATAACTACAGTCGTATTTTACTCCTTTTGCAAAGTTTATACTAAAATGCTTTTTAAATTTTATATTAAAGTTTTTAATTGTATTTAAAGTAAGTACCCAACAAGGTGATGTAGAAACTTATAAGTAACATCAAGTGTTTTGAAACAACGTTTATTAATGAGAATGTAACATTTTACCAAGCAAAAGTCATTTATGTTCTATAATGTCCGAACAACCCATTGAGCTTTCGTTAGTAAAAACTGAACTCTTGAATGAATACGACGTTATTGCACTCGTCAACTCCGAAAAGGAACAGGCACTAATTGGTTTCTGGATGGGACGATAGTGCATCGATCGTAGAATATAAATGTTGTAAGTTTCTGGAATTTCAAAACAAAAAGGGTCTTGAGAGAGTGGCGACAGATTGAGGGAGCATGCAGTATGTCCTTTACTACGTCAATGGCCCACATTCAGACACCTGCAAATACAGCTGCAATTCAGTGTCGTCTAGATGGCTTTTTCTGAATCTTGTCATGAACCTGATGAATTGCAAAAGCTCAGGTGAATCGAAGTACACAACCCAGGCAGCGGATCAATTTAATGCTCATGATGGATTTTAACGCAACTAGAAAATCTGTCGAATTGTAAGTTTTGTGGAGTTCGAAGCACGGAGTTAGATGGGGTTTCAGAAGCTGCGCTTCGCTAGGGTTTCAGGGCTTGAGTATCAGGTATTCAACCATGGTTTCATGAAGTGAGATCTCATCTTGGTGGTGATGATCGATATCATTCGAAAGTTTGGAGAAAGAAGTCAAAAGAATGCGACTCTGAGCTACCATTTTCATGCAAGACACAAAGAAGGCCCAAAATTGTGCAGCTTTTTGGGTACCACATCATGTGCCATGGAGCATAATGGCGTACCTACTACTTGTTACTTTGATAAAGCAAAGTTCGGATCACCTTCTCGCTAAGTAGTACGAGAGAGAGAGTACTTGATGCAGCTAAGAAATTGTCAAACCTTAACGTAGACGTGTGCTGTTCAAAATACTTTTGCTTCTCTGCACCTACTTCTCATAGGATGTGAAGCACACAATTTATGCGAGATGATTAGCAGCCGTTTACCTCATAATGATTGAAGCTCGTATGAATATCTTCGTCATTATTAAAGTGAAGATTCTCATGCTCATTCAGTGGTTGTAAAAGTCCTCCCAATCATGTTCACAATTGAACTTAGAATGATTAGCATATTTTTAAGCATGTAATCCAATCTCTTTTGAAAACATGTCGTTTTGGTGTCGGTTGTTAAATCCACAGACCGCACCTAACCACATACCACTCAAATAAAGGTGTCCATAATACTGTTGTGTTGAAATTAGGCACGTCTATCTTACATGCAGATTATGTGTTGGGAAGTGTGTGTTTATGTGCATCTTGACACATATTAAAATCTCATGGTATGGTAACAATCAATAACAAAGTTCAAACTAGGTAATTTATTTATTTTCTATCTAAACCCTCAAAGAAACGATTGCAAAATTCATGGACTATCGGAAACATTTTCACTATGAATTTGTAGATTTGGATACGGCAACCGGTTATTTGTTTTCAATAACCGGTACCTCACGACTAACTCCTAGGTTATTAGATCTATATGGTTGGATACAATGTGGATATGGTGGATCGAACATCCATATGTAGGAGCTATCAATACGACTTGTTAGGAGTTGTTCGGACCTTCTTGTCGGGAAAAGGAGAGGTCAATGAAAATCATACGAAGATAGTTAGAACACATGAAATTTGTCCATTCTAGGTTCGATTTGGGTGAGTGGGTATAGGTTCCATGATTTTGTCGACGGTCATAGGCAAGGTTCATCTTGAAGTTGCCGGCCAAGAGTATAGGCTCAAGTTTGTGTTGAGTGTGGATGGTGTGGATAGAAATTGTGTGCATGATATGAGGGACTAGTGGGGCATCTTCCGGGTGGGAAGGCTTGGAGAGGTGAATGATGTGAAGGTGAGATGTGGTAGAATCGAGATTTGGAGATATTGTTTATATTTTGGGGGTATTGGGGTGTTGTGCATGGTGGTCAGGGAGTGTAGGGATTGGTGGATGAGGGTTGCAAGTCCTCCCCCAGTGTGGATGTATGGGGTTTGATGTCAATTTGTGCATTGGTTGGGGATAAGGGAATTCAGAATATAAAATGGTTAGCGGAGGAATGGTTTGGTAATGTATTTGGAGGGTAGCTCTGTATGTGGCTTGGATTCTTGAATTAGGAGTATGTGGGGGGTTGTATCCGAGTTGTTGAGTATGTTGTTGAGGCTTGGTACACTAGTGTGTAGTGAGCCCACATTCCATGTGGTAAGTTTAGTGTGGGAGAATGGTGGGCAGTATATATATATATAGGGTGTGGGTATGGTGGGAGGTTTGCAAACCTTGGACAACTAACTAAGTGGGCAGCTATTTATTTAACTAAAAGCTCTGACTAGCTAAAGCTACATAGGAATTGGGTGCCTCAAAAGAATAGCTAGCTAAAACTAAGTGCCATAATCCGGGTGAGGAAAGTTAGCTAATAGCTAGCTAGAATCTAAATGTGATCTCGGTGGAATGAATGATGTCATTGCACCCAAACAATCATCTCTCAGACCCAGACTCGTTGAAGTGGCTATGTTTTTGAAATTGAACATGAGCATGATTCTTAATAATCCAACATATGTCACAGAATCTTCGATTTTGAACACCTTGATTCCATCTCGTCTTGAATTGCCAGATGACATTGACGATTCCGATGATAATGAAAATGAAGAAGATGATGATGATGATGATGATGATGATGATGAAGAAGATGATGATGATGATGATGATGAAGAAGATGATGATGATAATGACGATGACGATGAAGATGATGATCTATCACCAATGCCAGTCGAAAGTGAGGAAGCCGACTATATGTGTTGATTTTAAGACTTTCAATTTCCTTTGTGCAATAACATAAAAATACAAATCCAACTGAGAGCAATACAACCATATATATATATATATATTGGTTTTGTTTGAATAGATTTCTCTATGGTTTAGAATGAATATGCATGTCACACAACTTTTTAGCTAGTCGAAGCTGAGTGAAAATGAGAGTTCCGGAAAAGTTAGCTAGCTAAAGCTATGTAAGAATCCTAGGTTTGTGAACCTAGCTAGCTAAAGCTATGTAAGAATCCTAGGTTTGTGAACCTAGCTAGCTAAAGCTATGTAAGAATCCTAGGTTTGTGAACCTAGCTAGCTAAAGCTATGTAAGAATCCTAGGTTTGTGAACCTAGCTAGCTAAAGCTATGTAAGAATCCTAGGTTTGTGAAACTAGCTAGCTAAAGCTATGTAAGAATCCTAGGTTTGTGAACCTAGCTAGCTAAAGCTATGTAAGAATCCTAGGTTTGTGAACCTAGCTAGCTAAAGCTATGTAAGAATCCTAGGTTTGTGAACCTAGCTAGCTAAAGCTAAGTGACAAATAGGGCCCCGGAAAATTTAGCTAGGTGATGCTAGTTGGCCAGCTATCCAAGGTCTGGAGGTTTGATGGTTGTGGGGTGGGGGTCAAGGGGGGGGGGGGTTGTGGTGTTGAGGGAATTCTATAGGAGGGTTGTATATAGAGAGGGTGTGGGTGAGAATGGTGGCAAAGATGAAGGGCAACTGCTCTTGGAGGGTGTGAGAGAATGTAGTCAAAGAGAGCTTTGTGGGTGTCTTTTGGGCGGGTAAGAGATTGTTGTAGAGATGGTGTATGTTGTGAAGGGGTTTGGGGGGGGGGGCACATGGTAATGTGGGGTTTGGGGCAGGGGTTCCAAAGGGAGGTTATTGAGGTCTATTAGTAGATTAGTGACCATTCCTTGTTCTTCTTTTAGGAAGAAGTTGTAGAGTCTCGGGGAAGGACCTATGAAAAATGAAAAATACATGAGACTTTGCATCAAGCGCTTTGTGGAGGGAGAATGAAGATGTCACAACGAATGAACCATCATCGCAAAGACACATTGTGGTTCACCCATGACATGGTTCATTCATGTCTCCATGTCCATGTGGAAAAGGTTGGACACTCTTTAATGCTTAAAATTGTAGGCTTTCCTTGGATAGGTTAGTACACCCATTGTTCACAAGTTGTTCACTAGAGTTTGCTATAAATTGAAAGTTGTACCGCCGGTCCGGGTGTTCGAGCACGGGGGGGGGACTCTTCATATCACGCACAAACTAACACAAGTATAAAAAAAGGTTATTATTTGAGGCATTAGCATATATAGTATAAACACGGGGGAGGTATTATTTTTCTCCCCTTTTTCTCTAGTGTGTACAAATACAAAGGCTATTGAGAATTTCAAAGTAGAGGTGCAAAAAGTGGACCTCCTAGAATGTAAAGAAAAAATGGACAATAGATGTGCTAGTTTCATTTTCAACCATTGTTGCCATTTGGTCATCATTCCCATTGACTACATGGTCCAATAATGTCGGGGTTTGCTTTTGCATTCTAGATTTCTTCATATTGGGGGTCTTTGAGTGATATGTGGCTCCCTTTAGTTTTGCTCTATTTGAAGGGTGATAGAACACGTTCAAAATTTAGTAGTAGGTGGGTAGAATATATAGAACCAACCGACCTAGTGGGCCATGGCCCGCCCTTTGCATATATTGATAACACTAGAAGAAAATATTGCCCATTGCAACCATTTGTTGCGACTTGGCCATTGTGACTCATGGCGAGAAAATGTTATATATCCTATAGATGAAAAAATGTCCATTGAATTTCTCGTTGGAAAGTGAAAGTGAATTATGTGTATAATAAAGGCCCATTTATTTTATGATTTATATTTTGTGTATGTAGTATAGGCATTCATCACATCAAAATGAAAAGCTTGGTATAAACACATGAGTCCATTTTATAGCCTACCGTTAGTGTGTATGCATTTTATTTTGTTTTTATAAATGTCCCGTATATAGGGGGTTTTATTTCATAATCACTCATGCATGTCATTTATGTTTCCAACCTGGGAGGTCACTCCCGTATTTCAGAAACTATGTGAGAACAAATATAAGGTCCATTTTAAAGTTGCGACCTGCCACGGGGAGGTCGCTCCATTGTCAAGTTGAACACCACGTGCAAACAAAGTTTGCTACCCCTATATTACATGCCATAGATAATATTAAAATTTATGATATTTTTTCTACATATACATAACCATTGATAGTATCTTTTGTATATTTCTTTTGAAATTTTTAGTCATCCTCATTTTTGTAGTAATTGTTTTAGTTCAATTTTGTGTCATTCTACTTAGAAACAGTATATTTTATTTTTAAAAAATCATCAAATTTAGTTACTATTTTTTACTATGTAATAGGTACCATGTATATCTACTCATGAAAAAAAATTGATAAAATTTTGACCCATTTTGGGATGCTTTATGTAAAAAGTAGGATTTTTTACATGTAAAGTGTTCGCATGTGGTTGTTCAACTTTACAATGGAGTGACCTCCCCATGCGACCTACAAATTATAAAACATGCACTTCTAACAAAGACCAAGTTATATATTGAACCCCATGGTATAATTAAATTAAATTGTTTACAAATAAATCGTGTTAGAGAAATTTTAAACTAACATACCATAGAGATCAGTAGGGTGGGGAATTAAAATAATAAATATTAGCGCCCCACACCTTAGGGAGACTTTATTTGCCTAATGAGAATGATCTCTATCCCACCATCCCAAATAATGAGACTAATTTCATTCATAACGATCAATATTTCATCCATAGAAGGATATCCTTAAGGAAGGAGGAATGACCTCCCTGAAATCCTCATGGAGGCTCATTTCCACCCCCATCTCTCTCATATGTTTTGTGGTTAACAAGGGTGTGAGAGCTCATAGGGGTGTGCAAGTTCTGAGTGTGATGTGGTGACATGGTTAGGGTGTGATTACGCAAGTGGTGGCATGGTCAGGTTGTAAGTACTTTTTTCCCTTTGAAATGTTTTTCCTAAAGATTGCTTGTGGAGTGTATGAATTTAGGAACTTGTGTTGTGAGCAGGAAGTGTAGCTCCTGGATCTATACTCCTAGATGTGTAGCTCTTGGTTCTATAATACTGGATTTGTAGCACCAGTTACAGTTGTCGCTCTTGGATGTATACTCCGTGATTTAGTATATGTGTAGCTCCTTGATCTATACTCATGTTTTCCCCGTGATTTAGTCTAGGTGGTGTGAAATAAGTTGCCATTTCATCTCATCCGGAAGGAATGAAATAACTTCTTCACTGTTAGAATGAGAACAATTTGTACTTGATGAGCATCATGCCTTACCGTCTGTAGCAGTTTGCATTTGGTAGCATTAATTTTTGGAGCTTTCTGGTTTGGATATGCATTTTGTTTTGGACCCATTTCAAAGCTTTTTTTTGGAGTCTAGTTTAGTAATTAAGTTTTTGTGAGGGCTTATCAATGTCCCGGGAGAGGCATAATCGGTCAAATTTCTAGTGTTTCCAAGTCCAATTGGTTATTTCTCAAACTCAACGCTACAAGATTGGTAGCTCCAAAACATCAACATACCAAATGCAAAATGCCAAATAGTGTTGATGTTATTTTACAAGATCAGTAATTTTCCTGAAGTTTTGAACTTCAACCGGTTATTTCTCAAACTCAACTGGTTCATATGTAAATAGCAGTCGGTTCTCCCCTTTCATTGGAGCCGATCATGTATGCAATTCATTGAAGATAGACCTCTCTTCCCGATTGGGAAAATAGTGATCTCTTTGAAGTTCTCTCATATTGCTTGGTTTTAACCACTTGAACTTGAATAATGACACATATTGCTTCATAAATTACACATATTCCTAAACCCTACAAAAAATAAAAAATAAAAATAAAACATTATGATTTGTGCTAGTTGGTTGTGTTTTAATGTTACATGTATGTATGCAATTGTGTTTCTAAATACAAAATTTTGAAAGCATGTGTTTTTAAACACAAGCACATTATCACCATTTCCATGTGATTGAGTAGAGTGTATACTAGGAAGTTAAATTGTGTGCATGTTGTGTTGATGTGTGAATTATGATCTTATATGTGTAAGTGTTGACGTTTACATGAAATCAACAAAAACTACAATTTATAACTACTATATGCCCATGTAAAGAAAGAACAAATACGAAGTTAACCTACCCATAGGGTCCTCATAAATTATGAATGTTAGAAATTTACATAATAGTAGGGTCCAAAATATTTACCTTCTCCAATATAATACCCGCCCCCCAACCCTCCTAAAAACACCTTGTGTTTGCACGTGTTCCCACCTAATCCCCGGGGGGGGGGCACTGGCAATATTTTAGAAATGATGTGTGATAAAATATAGGGTATTTAATATTCATTCGAGGTAAAATTTTGAAGAATTCTATATAAAATATAGGGGCGAATTAATGTTGGAAACCTCTTATAAACAAATACCATGCAATATAACATGTGTAATTTTATTATACTTTTATTTAAAATAGCCTTGAATAAGGGTAACCTAAGTTAAATACTATGTAGGCTCAAATAGGATGAATGAAATTACTTTTATCTAGTCTATTTTTGTAGATGAATTATGGTTTTAGGGTTTTGGGTGAGCCAAGGGGGTCGGTTGTCTTGGCAGTGGTCCAACAATCCTGTTGTTAAAATGCCAATTCACAATGCACACCCCCCCCGGCTAAAAATTAAAGGCTATCAAAATTTGTAAGAAAATAAGGTATTTAATATTGAATGCATTCTAGGTTTCTAATTACCAATAGGGTATTAAAATTTTAAGTTGAATAGATTTTTTCCTACTTTAAGGACTCCTAATATTATAATTTCCAAAGATAATACTCCCCATGAAAATAAGTGGTTATCGCAAGTGTCTCCAAAAATTTACTATGAGTGCCCCCCCCCCCTGAGGGTTTTAATGAAGAGTTCACCCCACATGACTTTTCATACCATGCATGAACTAACATGGGTGTAAGAAGGGGTATTATTTGAGGCATTAGCATACATAGTATACATAAGGGAGAGCTATTATTCTCTCTAGTATGTACATTTTAAAAGGCTATTCAAAATTTTGAAGTAAAGGTAGATGTACAAAAGGGGGCCCAAGGGTTAAGAAAACGATTTGACAATAAATGTGTTAGTTCCATCCAATTCAAATTTTCATTCATTGTTGTCATATGGTAATAGTCCTCAATGACAACCTTGTCCATTCTTCTTAAGGTTTGTATTTGGGTCCTAGGTTCTTACAAACTGGAGGTTCATGGAGCGCTCATGGGCTCCCATAAGATTTGCTCATTGGTTTGTGGCTAAGTTATTGTGCTCTCTTGTCTTTGTGTGCTTGATGCAATCATTGAGTTACATGCTACGGATGAAAAAATGTTCCATGACTTTCTTATTGAAAAGGGAAAGTGAATTTTATTTGTAATCAAGGCCTATTTAATTCATGATTTATATTCTATATATGTAATGGAGGCAATTATCACATTTCAAACTTGAAAAACTCAGTATAAATACATGAGTCCATTTTCTAGCCTACTGTTAGTATGTATACATGTGGCTTTCTCTATAAACTTCTCGTGTATAGGGGGGTTTAATTTCACAGTGACCCACACATGTCATTTAGGTTTCCTATGAAGAGTCCATCCCCAAGGGCACATCATTTAGAATTGCAATGAAAAGTCCACCCTTGAGGCACGAGCTTTGTGAAGCAAAGTTGTTGATATTGACTTAAAGATCACTTTCAATATGATTGGTGGGGGGGTTGGAGTCTACAAATTAATAAATTCATCATAAATCAAGATTTCATCATGATTACATATACATGGCTCTCTCACTCATAGACACACAAAAAATAGTAAATAAAAAAACAACAATGTATGTATGTATGTATGTATGTATGTAGGTACGTATGTATGTATATGAATATGAATATGAAAGCAAATGTTTGTTTGGAAGAAAATGATACTAATTCAAATTAATTGTGAATGCACTCTAAGTATATATCTCATGCATAACAACAATCATTGTCTTCTAAATTTGAACATTTAATAAAATCCAAATCAAGTGTGAGGCAATGTAAGGTCTAAGCCATGTTTAATTGCATGATTGCCTCTTATTAACCTCAAACTATAACTGTTATTATATGAGAATTGACATAAATTTTATACATTATGTGGTTGTTGGATCAACATAGCATTATTCAAATCCATAACAATGTTCTGTGGGACTAACAATATTATGCGGAATATTCCTCACATTCAGTCTGAATGATGAAGTATTCCGTAGAATATTGTTAGTCCCATAGAACAATGTTATGGATCTGAATAATGTTATGGACTTGGCCCTTCGTAAGATCGATATGCTTAGTTAGAAACAAGAAAGGAGCAAGAGAATTTTCTAGTTTGTAGGGCTATAGCTTGAGATCTAAGTGGTCCATGAAACTTCCACCAACTTTTGAAAATGGCCTCCACTTGGAGGTGAACGACCAATACAAGATCAAGTGTTGGTCCTAGTGTCACCATCTTATACCATATAGGTTAGCCAAACCTCCCTCAACCACCAACCTAATATGCATAATAAGGAATCCACAAACATTCATAAAAACATAACACACTAGGTTCACAAAAGAAAGAGCCACAAAATTCACATACGCAAAATAGTGGCTCTCCGACACGGAAAGTCACCAAATTGTTTAACCACTTTTGAGAAAAGCCCACAAACTGCGGACGCACAAATCCACAACTCCTCAAGTTTCGATTCGCCCATCACATGGGCAACCGTAGGAAAACCCTCTTTTGACCATGCACACTATGCCAAAATAACAAGATACATGACCACATCTCTCTCTCTCTCTCTCTAACAAATCAATTTCTTAAAGGCCTCATAATCGCAAGACACAATGTCGTCGCCCACCAATTCACCAGCCTACTAAAATCAATTGTATACACTAGACACCTCGCACTCTTTAATGTTGGTAATCAATATGGCAATCACCAAAAGTGTTGCATATACAAGGTGCTATTTGTTTGTATACATACAAGGTGTTGCATACGAACAAAATGGCCCGCTAATACCTACACCGGACTTGACCATCCAAATCATTGAATTCACTTCACACAGGATAGATTCCTTGACCAAGCCATATAGACAAAAGAAAAGACAGGTACAACCCATTAATAAATGCAATAAGAGCACAAGGGTGGAAAGTTAGACCCCTCATAGTTATCATCGGTGGAAAGTTAGACCCCTCATAGTTATCATCGTAGCAGTTGCAGACAAGAAGCATAGAACTCCTTGAAAACCTACATATCCCCACATTGTGCTACACGTTGAGCATCTTCAAGTTACACCTTAAACACTTTTAGAACGTGATTTAGGCCTCCATAACATTGCTTGGTTGATAAGTTGTGTTTAGTTGTCATGACTTCATATTTAGTCTGAAGCATTGAGGTCCTGGCATCCAGAGGCTTTATTCTCAAATCTACTATGGGGCCCATGAACACAACTCACCAACTAGGTAAAGTTATGTCTTATACATACAATAGTTTATAGTTGTACAATGTGAACGTAGAGTGTGGTGTGATTTTTTGGTTGATAGTCAAAGCTTGTTTGACTTGCAAGGTTATTTTTCTTGTCATCTACAAAAGTTACTTGAAAAAAATTTGATGAAGATTCCATTTCATCCAATATAAAGAGAGAATATACAAATAGTATGAAGCCTCGAGGGGGGCAAGAGGCATTGGCGAAAAACATATGAACTACGTGTGATAAAATATAGGGTCTAATATACACTAATTGTGGGTAAATTTTGTAAAATAATTACATATAGTGTAGGGTGTTCTAGGTGTGTGAAACATTACTATATGTAATATAGCTTTGGACATAACATCATAAATTACCTAAGTGCTACATGTAAAATACCATGGAAATAAGGGGCTAGATATGAAAAATCATATACCTTGCATTTCAAGTATGGAGAATGGATGAATAATTGTTGATTTTTTGTGAAGAATTGAGGAATGGATGAAATCACCCATGAAATCATCACCCCCGACAACTTTTGATGTTTCAATATTCTTTCTCTTCAAAGAGCTTTAGCCCAATGAACAAGGCTTATAGTTTATCATACACTTTAAGGACTTTAGGAATTGGGGAATATTTTTTACATATAAGTTATATAGGATATTGTTAAATCAATCATTCAACAATCTAGAATTACCCATAGGGTGCTAATAGTCACAACAATTTGCCATTATTTTGAAATTAACATGCTTATAATCCATTCTAGTTGGTAAATACCCCCCCCCCCTCCCCGCCTTACTACATTATCACATGTGTATACTTATTCTAAGAGGGGGTGCTCCCCCAAGTACAAAGTTCAACATGCTAAAAGTGTTTAGGGGTTTACCCCTAATCACCTATAAACGATAACCGGTAAATGATCATCTAAGTCCCTACCATGTATTGGTTGTAAGCATTTACCAATTTAAGTCCCCCCCCCCAACTCGCCTGCTTTGAACTGGACCTAAAATTCTAAACCATCTTGAATAAACCAATTGAAATTATCATTTGACAACTTTTCAGTATGGACCTTCATAACATTACTCAGCTGATGAGTTATGTTCGGTTGCCCTAACTTCAAATTCAATTTGAAGCAGTGAGATTCCAACATCCGGAGTTTTTATTCTCAAATTTATTGATGGGCCCATGAACACAGCTCATCAACTGAGTAATGTTAAGTTGAAATGGTACAAACTCTTAAATTGTTCATTATTACGCGATTTATTATTTGAGAGAACGTAGTGGCAAGGTTAGTACTACTGATATGTTTATATTTTCCCATCAAGTTATGGAAGTCATGTTGTTTAGCCAATCATATCAAAGACCAAAATAACTTTGACTTATCTTGGAGTAATTTGAATTATGTCATAAAAATAAAATACTTTTAAATCAATATGGTGGAATCAAGGACAGTGAGACTAATTCCAACCTTAGGAATGTAGCTTTAAATTCATTCTTTACAACTTTCTTTTGTATGTCAATTCCATAACAACACTAAGGATTTGTTACTTAAATTGTAGAGCTGGGAATATTTCGTAGGTGTATCTAGAGGGTGCACTGGATTTCCATACACGTAGCACATAGGTGCACATAAGGGGTATGGAATATGACTTTGGTTTACAAAATATACATAGGTCTAGGGTATTGTTCTTCTTGGTAGTGCAATTATATTATGGGTATATAGTAGAAGCACATTGTGCATATGAATTACATGTTGGTTATTAAGACATGAAGATTAATATTTTGTGTAGTTGATTTTAGCAAGTTTGCAATGTGGTCATTGTCTTACCTCCAAACCAACACTTGCTAACCTTTTAGCTTGGCTCATGCATGCGACACATGTACACTTGTGGTAGATTCCAAACCAACACTTGCTAACCTTTTAGCTTGGCTCATGCATATGACACATGTGCACTTGTGGTAAATGGGTGGATTTCGACTTCAGTGAGAATTTGTAGAGATTTCAAATCTCATAAATGTATACTACATGTTGAACACAAATTATAATAAAATGTTGTAAAGTATAAATTTTAAAATTTTAAACTATGTACAAGTCACACATATAATGTAGCAATGGTCTGTAAGCGGTGAAGCCGTGACCCTTGCTTCCCACCATTCTGAAAATGTTCAATTGTCAACGTTGTCAGAATCACACCCATACTGCATACTCGAATGTGTACGAGTATTATCAGTTGTAGATAGTTTACATAAGGGAGAGGTATTGTTTTTCACTAGTGGGTACATTTTAAAAGGCTATTAATCATTTCAAAGTACAGGTAGATGTACAAAAGGCTCCCTTTACATTAGAGCTCAAATTTGCAATTAAGATCACTTCATGGTGAGTAGGTCCGACATTAGCAGCTCATTTATCATCCGCTAAGTAGAATGAGCTGTCCAATGTCTTCTGATTCTAGAAATCTTTGTCAAGTACATACTAGAAAATGATTGCAATTGAAGGTAAACCAAGAGTAACATCTTTCAGAGGGTCCATGGACTGTGGGACAATCTGCTTCATATTCACATCAAATCAGTATGTACAAAATGTGCATCAGCACAATCAATTGATTCTCATGAGCCCACTCAATGAAGTAGACTGCTCGAGCTAAGGTTTCTCTCATGTGGACGAATCAGTGTCATTTACAAGAGATTCCAAAAACTTGACTCACTGTGACCATTTGTCACTGTGAACTCACTCAATTTCCATTGCAACTTCCTCTTTAAAAGTCATACTAGAAGGGGGATACTCTTATCACCTCTTCTGAGTAAACCCGTCCAAGCTTATGCGAACGACGAGCAGTCAATGGGTTCGTTGGGCAATTTTGCCTACATTGTAGAACTGTGCAAGCCATTAGAGGGGCTTGCCAAGAATGCGCACTTGGAAGTTAGGAAGTTTTTACTGAGAAACTTTGGTTGATGACATTGGCTTTGAAGAATTTCTCAAGTCGCGCCCACCCACGACAACCTCATTGGTAGTAAGTTAGTTGCTGCCGATGTCCATCCAGAGAACTACAAGAGCTCTTTGACCGCATCAAATTTCCCAAAGTCAATCAGATTAGGTGCAGCAGAGGCCACACGCTCTTCCATTTCAACTTCACTCGACTGCTCAAAGTTTGCCTTTGATGCAGCATGTGCATCGAACCAAGTAATGATATCCTTCATCACATGCTTCACCACATCATCAGGCTCTCCCTGAAGAAGACAATGCCAAGCCTCATCATACAAGTGAATGGTCTTATCCTCACTTTTTGCTCTCTCGTGGAGCAGCTTGCTAATCGATGGATCTGTGACTTGATCAGCAGCACCATGCAATACAAGAAGTGGTAGTGAAACCTGCACACATTATTAAGCAAATGATAATGTAAATTATAAATTCTCATATATCAACACTGCTTTCATCTTGGTTCAAACACATCAAACTATAACATTGAATCAATTCCTACCAAACATAAGGTTGAAGTGTTAATCCTTTGTTTCTATGCTTTTGGTGCAGGACCTAGAATGTCGAACTGTAAATTCAATCGATGTTGAATGATTCATGAGCTAAATGTTGGACTAACATTGAGATAGATATTAAACCCTGAGCGGTGTGTATCATCACTGGCTTAACATTAAACTCTGGCCACTTCCAATTTGAGATATGATTGATGACCACTAGCTGTGCTGTAGTACAGCACTTCCAGGAACACTGACAAGCTGGGTACAGCAGTAGGAGAAATCAACATCTTATCTCAAGACATGGAAAACAAACGTGTTCATTGACTAAAGTTGTCTATTCCACCTACTTAGACTGCAATGATATTTCTTCAAGCAGCCAAGAGTAAAAGAATTATAATAATATGGGTAAAGACACCATGTATAAGGAAACTCTAGACCAGGGTAAAGTTCATTGGAGTTGCCTCATAAAATGACCAATGTTACTCAGCTCTGTAACAATTAGTCATCAGCAGAAATCCCTCACCTCATGCAACTTGCTTTCGATGTAATCCGTGGTTTGGAGAAGTTGCAACGCCGTCCCAAGTCGAGGATTTCCAATGTAGGCAACGGGGTTGTAAGAAGCCTACAAAAAATGGTGAATAATTTGTTAGAATTGAATGAGTGTCAAAGTTTTGCATTTGAGAGTGACAATAATGGGGCCTCACAATCCCAAATTTCGTATGCACAACATCCACTTTTGAGCAGCCATTGACTGCACCCCACCGCAATTCAAGGAGGACAAACATAACTATTTTCAAGATGCTGTGCAATAGGTGAAGAAGTGTACACCTAATTACTTACTCTATGCCTTTTCTCTTCATCACGGAAACCAATCGCCGCAATATCGGTGTGGGGTACAAGCTTTGCCTTTGGGATGACATGGGCCAGTGCAATCATGATTTGCACCAAATACCAAGGAGGATACATCGCCTCTGCAATTTTGCACATGGGAGCCACAAGAACAGCGCCATCCCACATGCTGGAATCCTTGAGGTGGGCCTTCAGAGCCACAGCTCCTCCCATAGACTCCCCAAACAGAAAACAAGGCAAGCCTTTATTCTCAGGGCGTTCTGCAGATATGAAACTCAATGTGAATATTTTCATGCCGAGGTAAACATGCCTGATTCAGTCACTTATCTTAATCCGTCACTTATATGACATTTGAGTGGCCAGGTTAGAATCTGAGAACGGATACCAAAAGGACATGTGTTTAAAAGAGATTAGACTACATGCTCGGAATTCGTTAACCATCCTAAGCTCATTGTCCACATAATTGGGGAGACCTAATTGGTCATTATATGGCTCCGGCACTTTTTGAGTTTAAAAATTCATTGTTGCAACATAGGATATAAGGAACTTGCATAGATTGTTACTATCCAAGGGATTGTGTTTTAGGGCCTCTTACCTTTGATGGCCTTGTACTGCTCCATAACATCTTCCACAAGCTGACCAAAGTCAGGCACGTATCCGTGTAGACCATCTGACAATCCAAATCCAGGGTAGTCCATGCCGTGAACAGCATAGCCAGCTACTGCCAGAGCACGTGCTAGACCTGTATTGTCAGATTGTTCATGTCGGGTGAGTAAAACGTGTGCAACATTTCAACTGGAATGATGACTATCCCCATACAGCTCCTTTTTTCCATTCAGTGTCAACTTGTTAGGATTGCTAGTGTTTGTTCATTGAATGTAGTTTCATATAATAACAATAAACTTGATCATTCACACATGAAATGGTAGTTAATACCTGTAACTAAGTTTCCTGTATGTAGGCGAACCTTGGCATTCAATTTTTTTGTTTACGAGAGATCCAAACAGGCAATATTGAAGTGTTCTTATGATTCAATCCAGCATCTTTACGTGGGGAACTCAAAAGTCCGGTGCGCACCTTCAAAGAAAAATGTAACAGTATCACCATAACCATGGCAGAGAAAAATGAGACCCTTCGGCCGGTTGTTTGCAGGTACCCAGCTTTTCACAAAAATCTCCATTCCTCGAGAATTCCTCTCATATCTCTGAAATAGCAAAGAACAGAATATGTACATACGTCAGCAAAAGGTACACACTCAGTTCATTCCGAGGTCAGTCAATCACAGAAGTGTTATCAAGTTGTGATGACGTCTCAGGGATGCATAGTATCACTGTCGCTGGAAAACAACTAACTACGCCCGCATTTTAAGTAACCTTGATTACTTGGTCTAAGCCCAATACTATGAACTCCCACAGTAATAAGCCACAAGAAGAATGTAAAAGATGAAGAAATGTACCTCTGTGACACTGAGCCCCATCTCCCTGTCTTTATGCTGCACGAAAACATCCCAACACGGAATCCAACGTCAGACTTAACCCAACATATCAGCCCATTCATACGTCAAGATTGCATTAGAATTAACTAAATCCTCCTCTCTTACCATTCCACCTAAAGTACAACTAAAATGACGTCTACAAGAGCAAAAGAAGAGTCTGCTCCGTAATCCGCAACAGCAAGTCTCTAACCTCTCCATGAAGAAGCTCCCCCACAAACATAGAGAGGATAGAGAAACACAACAAACTAAACAAACCCCACCTGTAAACCTTAACACCTAAACACTAACACTGGCACTATCACTTTTAGCATATTCGTACTAATTGTGTATTCTCTCTTTACACTAGAAGTCCAACCTTCGTCAATTCTTTTAAGCCACTTATGAATAGGATGTCAACTAGAAGTCCAACCTTCCGTTCCATTCATTCCAAGCCAACAACCTATCACTACCAACCAAGCAGTCACATCACAATATATTATTATCAAGTTCTACAATTCCATCAACCTCCGAGTGTAGAAGAGGCTAGAACCAATCTCCCCCCAAAACCAACCCATAGACAGAACTTAACCCATTGACAAAACTTGCCATGTACGCTCTAGGGGTTCAAAACACAAAGAGACAAGTAGAATTACGGCAACATCATCACCGTCATGATTACTTACGGGAGGCACATTGAAGTCGAATTCTTTGTGGTCACGAAGGAACACATCTCTGGACATACGGCGGGCATTCGACGTGTCCAACATGAGGCGGTAATCTTTAACAAGGGTCTCCACAGCTTTCTTGTTCAAGGTGTGAACGGGATCGCTCTCCACTTTGGACATCAACCATGCCATAACAGGGGTGGATGACAACGCAGTTTTCCATGCTGACGATGTGTTCAATGTCCGCCCGTAGAAAAGAACGAAAGCGCTAACAAGCAAAAGAGCAACCAACACGAGCGCTCGTGGGAACGCCATGCAGGTTGGGATGACGCCGCCTTGAGGAGCGGCCCACCCTGCTAACTCTATTAACATACCAAACTTACTTAATCCTCTTAGAATTCTTCACAAGAGGGAATGACTCCCTCCGAGTATCCTTCAACTGTTTCCGCGAGGATTACTTAATAACCCTGGCTATGAGAATCTCCTGGTGCGTTAATTATAGCAATGATGCCAAGCTTCCCAAGCGAGAGCGATCCAGGGCCAGTCAATAAAAATCTCTCCGAACCTTATTAGCTTCCTTAAAGATCAGTACAGAAGTCTTCAGGACTTCGTCAGCTGAGGAGCGGGAACCAGACAAAAGGCGCTCTCAGATGCATAAGAAACCATCAACAAAGAAGCCAAATTGAAGCAGGGGCAATGGTTGGCTAACTCTCAAAACGACAAAAACCTCAAAACTCTGAACCCGGCGCCAAATTAAACACAACGCTGATTTCAGTGGACGCAGGAATAAGTTCGGTTGCGAAACCCCGTTAACAGTAATGGTGGGTTGTACGAGGCGCCGAATACCAAGAATACGTCGGAAAACGTCTCAGAAACTTTTTAAAGGGATCTGAACAGGACGAAACTAACACCCTATAGGTGCCCCTCCGGATTCGTAAAGCTATTTAACTACGGCAGGGATCTCCAAGCAACAAAAATCGCTGATGAGCGTCAATTCGAGAGCTCCGAATGTTGTTGGAAAGAACTGAACGGGTGGGACGATCTATTGGAGCGTCAAGAGCGAGTGAGAATGAAAATGAGAGGGCCAAATTGCGAACCCACAAAATTGAGGGCGGGAATTGTGGTGGGGTGGGGAGAGAAGCGTGGAGTGCGATCGGAATCATTCAGCGGAAGCGTGGATTGCTGGAATATGAAGGCGATGTGAGGAGGAGGCCGGGGGAAGGGCTCTGTGTGCTCGCTGGGGAACACGTGTAGTTTTTCATCCACGTCTTCATCCCCTAAGTTTTCATCCGGTCGCTGTGGCTTCCCCTTTAGTGCCCAAGAAGTCGAAGTCTCCTTTTGGGTCTCCTTTGGGGGGCCACCGGTGGCTTCAATGTTCAAATTCATCGTACAAGTTTTAGTACACACTTTACTCATAACAAGGTGAGCCATCGTCTATGGTGACTCTCAAAATATTGTTTTCCTTTGGAAACAACATAGAAGATGTCCATTTCGGTTGGTGGAATCAAATGGGGATGAATTTGTAGATTGGAGGGCTTATTAACAATACGCTATGTCAATTATCCCATTTACTACATGTCATAACATTATTCAGATCCATAAAAGTGTTATGTGGGACTAAAAATATTCTATGGAATATTCTTTAATATTCCCAAATTTTGACTAAATGTGGGAATAACAATTACAAGGAATGACCAAATAATGTTAGGTTCACAATTAGTGTTGGTGACGCTACACGGGCGGTTTACAATTAGAATTGAGCAAGACAAAGAGAATTGGTGACACTAAATACAAGATTTAGTGTAGTGACCAAGGACCATATCAAGCCTTTTCTCTAGATTGGTTGAGAAATGGGCGGTGGTATCACTTCACTTCACACTAGGTCACCAAAAACAAGATTTCATCATGTCACATAGTGGATGAGAAAGTCGATGTCACCTTTAATCATCCATAGTTTAATATCATCACCTACATAGTAACGTTACTCATAACGAGGCGAGTCGTCTACGATTCATAAAATTGTTTTTGTATTTCCTAGTTGATTAGATTCACAAGAAGATATCTTACCCACTGCAAGGTCATATGTTGCAATGGATGCTTGTAATGGATAAGTTTCCTTTTCTTTTCTTTCCTAGTGGCATGGAACACTATATAAGACCTCCGCTTAGTCAGGTGGGGTCAAGTGGGGATGACTTTGCACATCAAAGGCCATTTTTACACTAGTGAGCAAGAGTGGTAACAATTACTTTTCTAAATTCTCTCTTTTGTTAAGAAATGAGTACCGATCCCACTTCACTTCACACTAAGTCACCAAAAATAAAGTCTTAACATGACAATTAGCAAATGTGAAAGTTAGCTCGAAACCCACATGTTGTGAAATGAATAGTGTTCATCTGGTCACCTAAATTTTGTGGTGAGACCACCCGCTAAAAGTTCATCTGAAGAAAATAAAAAATCCAAAAAAGGGTGACCTTCAACTTTACACTATGCTCCATGACCCCAAGGATGTTCGATTGTAATGTGGATTTGCCTTCATCATGGTGCCGGTTCTAAAGTTGTGGCCATGATCAAATCCTTTTCTTTCTTTCTTCTTCTTTCAACCCTTTGTCATTAGCGTACAGATGACCAAAGTAATATGGGCAAATATCACCTAGGGCACAAGTTTCTCATAACATGGTGAAACAAATTTGATCCATCTATAATTCAACATTTGCCTTTTTCTAGTTATGATTTTGGGTGAGAGAGAAATTTTCATCTATGCTGAAATCTTGCATGTGTGGATTTGTGGTTGATTTATCTTAATTGTGCCGCTCTAGATTGGGTTTGTGCTTTTTGAAAGTTGATGTCAATGTCAAATCCACCAAAATACCTAAAGATCGGACTTAACAATATTTCAATTCATTCTTGTTGGATGAATGAGAGATGTTTATGTCTCCAATACATCCCTCTTAATCTTAATCAAATCTAAAAATGACATCAATAACCTCAATTCAGTCTAGTGGAGTTCAATGAAAATGAACCTATATCTATAATAAACAAATGAGCTTTTGTAAATCGAGCTACTCAATCCACATTGTTGGGTTATGCTTGCATCCGAATAGAAATGCAATAATCCACCCTTATACTTTCTTTGCTTCAATTATGGCTTCCAAATTAACAATAGGGTCGAAATTGCATTGTTTATAGTACTTAACTCAACAAAGATGATGAACATTGTTAAATGATAGTATTGTAAGCGTCACTTCCTATTTGAATATACATAGTGATATGATTGTTCGCTCAAATTGTTGATTTCCACCAAGTGAAACACATTATGTTGTTTTATGTCCAAACTACTTGTGTACTTTAATATCTACTAGAGGATGTATGTAGTAAACATGTATAGCCAGTTGAAACTACAAAAGAGTAAGCGACACTAAATAGCATGAATGAATAGTATTGTACCACAACACAAGCATGAATTTTTTTTTCATTGAATCCAAGGTACGAGTGTGACAATCACGAGTTTATCGAATCCAAATTTCATATCAAATCCTCCTCTACAAAAATATTAATGAAGTACAATGACATTAAACAAAAACATGGGATGGGTATGGGGGGCATGTGTCCTATGCACAAGCAGAAAACGGTGTCGGTTTAAATGAATGTACACTATTCAATGATCGAGTGACATCATTTGTATATCTTTTCGTACCTTGAATTACAATGATTGTAAATAATTATAAATAATTACGAAAAGAAGAAGAAGACGAAGAATAAGAATAAGAAGTGTCAAAGTTAAGAATATTAATCAAAGTACATGTCCAACAGAATGATTTATGATGATGTTGGGCTTGGGGTTTGTGGCGTCATCCACTCATCCATCATGAATTAAGGGGATCTAGTTAAAACAAGCCCCCCTGCAAGGTTGAGAGCCAATTCATTCTTACTACACACCGCATAACACCACCCAACACCCATAGAACTAAGACAAAAACAATACCTCCAACACAGTACCATAACAACAGAACAACAATACCCCCAACCCGAGTCCTACTCTAGAACCACCATATAGAACCACACGAACTCCATCACACACAACTTCCTAATTAATACATCTATTTAGTAGATGATAACCACAAAACAACATAATCACCTCAATAGCTACCCTCATGTCACCCCCTACAACCTACAAAAACATACCAAACCTCTGTCCTCCACCCCACTTAATTTGCGCCCACAATAACTCAAGTTTACAAAACATGATTGTATTATCTCAACAAAGCAACACCTTATCTCTAACACCAACATGCCATGCCACTAACGATACAAATAACCAACAAAAACATAAAACTCTATTCACACACACACACACACACACACACACACCAAACCCCTTCACAACCAACATGTTAAATGCTCGAATTATTGGAAAAACCAACACTGGAAAATCACAAATTAGCATGTTTAAAGGATATCCTACTCCTAACCATCTCTTCTTACTAAAATGAATAGATGTCAAAGCTAATCCGAGCCCAATATAATATCCACTACAAACAAATTTAACCACATATAAAAGATGATAAACAACATATTTTATACCAAGTACAATAAAAGTCCAATCATGATACCAATGCCTAGCCAAAATCTTCAAACCACTCTTTGAAATCACGCACCCTTTATACGTGCAACTAACGCTCTTACTTTCAAACCTACATGAATATATACAACAACGTAATAACCATCCTCACCCAAGAATCATTTATACACTAATCGTTATGATTAGCTCCTCCAATGAAACTTGGAACCTACACTTGCAACCACACCCGACCCCCGATTGGACCTTAAAACTCTTGAAACAAATGACAAAGTTATAAAACCCACTAGAATGACATATAAAAACCCCACGCCCATTATGTATGGTTCCATAATATCCACAGTGACATAATCACCCCCTCAAACACCGTCCACAAAAAACTATACGATCACATATATATTCCACCTTAGAATCACCAAACATCCAAAACGTACAAGAAATATTCTTATATCAACAAGAACAATTTCTCATGGAACCGCTTAGATGTTACGTCTCTTATAGATTATACACACTCTCCCCTGATATGAATTATACCTCCCACGGGACTGACACTCCCAAAAAATTAGACACCATGTGCGGCCAAAGATAGGGTTTTTTTTATGATAATTTTTTTTGAAGTGGTTTCAAAGTAAAAGAGGCCATACACAATATGTGACTTCATGTTCAAAATAATGTAGGATGCTATAAATTCCATGAAATTAGGTTTATTGTTTCCTAAGACAAAATGGTGTAAATTTTTTGTGAAAATGTTATAGTGTATACATTCCCCAATCCTGCCCATCGTGAATGAAAATTTGTTCACGGATGAAAAAAATGTGTGAAGAATATTGGATGGCAAGTTTAGGTCGTTGCATTACATTATGAGATTTTTGTATATGCAAACAGTGAGAGGTTAAACCACATTGCAAATAATTATTAGCTTTGTTTTTTGAGGTGGTTTTCAAATGAGCCAAAATTTGGCCTCAATCGGAGAACCAACTAGAATTGTCCACATGTGGATGAAAATCATAGGGCATAGCACTTTTTCAATTAGCCACTTGTTGATTATAATAAACATATGATACATGAAAATGACTAACTCCAGCCTTTCAAAGTAATTGACATGTACTACAAACTATACAAATTTATAAAATTACATGATTGAATGGGTCATTTAATTGCTTGTGAGAAAGATAATACCCCCAAACAATTATGTCCTCGCCGCACATGGTTCCCGTAAGTCACACTAAGTGTCAGCCCTATGTATTCCTCTTCCACCTCGTCAACCAATACCATTAACAAACCATGAAACCTATATCATGACTTGCAATGCCTCACCACGATGTCATGCTTCGAGGACCTAATCACATACTCCCAAACACCGCCATCAATAATTTCTATACAAAAAACCAAACCCACCGCCACTAAATTCACAAAACACATACAATAACTATTCCCAAACTATAAATTACTCTTTAACAACACACACGATATCACCAAGATTGCAAGCCAAAGCATGGCTTATCAAGGCCATAGAATGACTGCTTACACTTATCCACAACAGACATACAATCCCATGTAATATTTCTAATATTTCCAACCCTGCAAACATATCGTCATTCTTCCTAGTAATCCATATAGCAAACCAACCACTCTAACCATGACTTCTAATAAACATATACAATACCCTCATCCAAAGAAGATCTACATCTCATTGTCATTATCGAAAACACCATAACAAACCTAATAAATAACCTACATCCAATAAACACAAACTTCTCTAGACAAGAAGGACATAATTACTTACAAAAGAACCTATTTGATAGGTTTTCCATAAAAACACACAACAAAAACCATTTCACACCCACTACAAACCCCAACATTGGCCTCAACTCGAACCTCCTCCCCATACAACTTTCCATTCCAACAAACCTCGGGGAGATCACTCCCTTGTAAAGTTGGACAACCATGTGCGAACACTTTACATCTAAAAATTCCTACTTTTTACATAAAGCATCACCAAAATGGGTCAAAATTTTATCAATTTTTTTTCATGAGTAGATATACACGGTATCTATTATATAGTAAAAACTGGTAACTAAATTTGATGATTTGTTTTTTTATAAAACATACCGTTTCTAACTAGAATGACGCAGAATTGAGCTAAAAAATTACTACAAAAAATGAAGATGACTAAAAATTTCAAAAAAATATTCAAAAGATATTATCAATGGTTATGTATATGCAGAAAAAAATCATAAATTTTAAAATTATCTATGGCATTAATATAGGGGTAGCAAACTTTGTTCGCACGTGGTGTTCAACTTGACAATGGAGTGATCTCCCCGAGCAACAAACACATTAACCGCCAAATCACCACCACCACCCACTTCAACCCCCATGGATAATCAACCCATACCAATAGAAAACCTCAAAACTCCTAAACACAATTCTTAAACAAACTCAACTCACTACTTAAACAAACTTAAAGTGCAAATCAACTCGAATAAACGAACTCACATCACTACTTGATACTAATGATCAACTGATACAACAAAGCAAAACTAAGTCCACACGTTTTCAAATTACTTATAAAGACTGTGAATATCAACTTTAGTAATCATCTAATACATGTGCTCAAACAACATGAACCATGTGATTATCTTGGAATCAACTTAATTCCCTCGCTACAATGGAAAATACAAACTCATGTAACCACGACCAAACTAATAAAACAATGTATACTTTTAGCCACGTGCTCCGCCACCATGAAACAAAAAATAAACATGGCTGATATAGTAATACGAGTTGGTATCGCATGTACTTCTACGTTGTCCCATACTCACTCCCAACCATCAAGAAACTAGGCAAAAAAGTGATTGCCTTGCATACAAGCATTTGCGGCCTCCCAAAATATATGTCAAATGTCGTCACACAACTACCACACAACATGTGTGGTACAAAAGCAATTTCACTAAAAACGCGTATATCATATGCATTAGTGAACTACTTATCAAGGCCCTCAACGACAAGGGTAGACTCGGAAGATTATATAAGAGACTATACAATACATCCTTGCTAGATATAGAGGGGCACAAAAGTTAACACACATCTCACACCACGACTACACAAGTTCACCAATCATACAAACCCTATTCCTACTAAAAAAACCAATGGAGCCCACCTAAGAAGCGTGTACTTGAAGACTTTCTCCTCCCCACACCACTAGAAACACAATGGATGCTACAACCACTAATGCTTACCCCAACACGGTCCCTTAAAAACACGCACAAACCAATACTACACAATATACTCGAACTCAAGCACATAACACAATCAAATGGAACACACCTAATGACTAGTAATGAATTCAAACAATATTATACCACACTTACTAAGGTAGAAAAATCTTCATTGGAGTACGCATGACTGCTTTCTACAAACCGTCATGCCACAACCAATGCATTGATCCATGCCTAATATACACTACATCAAACATCTTGAAAAATGAATACAAAATCCAAAACCATCATGCGTACCAAAGACCACAAGAACACACCGATTGTCCCCTACACCCACCACACCTAGAGCACCCAAAAACCACCCCCTTACGCCCTTAAAGACCCCACACACTTCCCAATATACATCATACTCAACAACCGCTATGGCAAATACAAAGATAAATACAAAATTATGAAAACATTTACATCCTACCTATGCCAATGGACACTCCCTAATAAGATAGCATACAACAAATGTCTACCGCAAAGAGACTTGTTTCCTTGGAATAACCAGAGCACCATAAACCACAACATTCTACTCTTCACACAATACTATACCCGAAAACAACATGGACATTTCACTAACATACTACAAGCAAAATTTGTCCAAGATCAAATAAGAGACACTAGATACATCCCCCCATAACAAATTATAGCCGTATGTCACATCCACACCAACAAATGCAACCCATAAAACAAAATAGCCTACACACAACACACTATTCAAACTCAACACGACATAGCACACATTTACGAAGAAATTGGCCAACACATAGTCACCATCCTTGAAATGAGTCTACAATGGCTATGGAAACAATATCACTTAACTTTGGCATCACCATGAGTAGGGCTCCTATCTTGTATAGGAAAGGATTGAGGTATTTCCGGGATATTTGGGACCCCAAAATATATGAATTCATGAACTGGGAGGTTGTCAAAGTTAAATTCTCCCTTGAAGAGATTTACCATGACTTTTGGATTAAACTACTAGACTTCTACGGACCATTCCAATATAAGATGTTAAACCAATAAAGTACTCAACTCACTCCACAAGAATGGGTTGGCCTTTATATGAGCATGGAGGACGCACTGCTAGAGTGGGTAGTTAGCGATGGCTACCTCAAGGAATTTAGCCCTGGTCCGGTCCAATTTAGTGTTGAGTTTATGAGCACTTTCCCAAAATCAATTGTTGGATCACAACACTTCACCCTTACGGAGGTGAAGCCAAACATTGGGAAATAAATACCATGTATGGCCTTCTCATGATGGATGGCGCGAGTAAGGGTAGATAGCCTCACTAGAAGAAGCAGCTAAACCCAATACAATTTGTTCTTCAGAAAACTCGATCAATTGTTCTTTGACCATGCTCACTGGTGGTGGCCAGAGGCTACTCTCTTCTTTGCTTATTCAGCCAAGGAGGGCCGGAAATGGATCACTAAGCAAGAGGCTCTCAAGAAGTTGATCCCGCATAAATGGCGGAATGAAATTCCTCCTCCACCTCCCCTAAGTGGAACATCATTTGGCACAAAGCTAAGGCACAAAAAGAAATTGGGTTTCCATGGTCAGTCATACATAAGGTTGTGGCAGTTAATGAGTGGCGCAGGAAAATCTTGGCAGAGATTGACAAAAGTTGCCCTCACTATGGCCTGGGAGTCGGTGGAATTGGTGGAACACATGTTCTTCAGCTGCCCATTCGCTCAACAAGGGTGGCGGTATGCTGCAAGTATCATGTGGCAACTCTTTGCCAAAAGAGGGAACCTTGGCCCGAGGAAATCCTTCTCAATGATGCAATGCCTTTTTGACCAACCTTTGAGCAAAACATTGAAACAGTTCAACCGCATCTGGTTCTTCTTAAGGAGTGGTCTTCCGTGGATTATCTAGCGCCAATGAAATGACATGATGTTTAATGTGTTGCAATGACCCATTGAGAAAAAACAACAAGTCATTTGGAACACCTTGCAGTATTATGGTAGGATTGAGTGGCAATAGACTCTTGCGGATTTGGAAAAGGCCCCGGACGTTGCCTACCAAGATATTCTTAACAATTTTGACTCGATTTGGGGGAGGGGTGGGGGGTCAAAGGCCTCATTGTGACCCGGAGCAACTTAAAGGTCACGTGGAAGGTTAGGCCTCAGATGGGAATTATTTCTTGATCTCCCCCCAATTTTGCGTTGTTTCATCCGGGGTGGTTGTACTTTGGTTCCTTTTGCAATTGATTTTCTTCAATTTGTGCCAAAAAAAACAATATCACTCAACACTAAATCAACCTCGAACCTCCTACCCAACCTTTTGAAACATAATTAGTATGGTTATACCAAAGATACAAATATAGAATCTTCAAAAGCGACCCCCTCAAACTCTTGCAATCTAGAACAATGCTACCCCTCAAAGACAATGCTACAATTTTGTTATTATATGGATGGATCTTTCAAACCACCTAAAGAAATAACAAGTGGACATTGGAAACGTGAAAAAATATTATTTGGCATCTACATCTCCATGAAAAACCTAAAAATTGCTCAAAGAATACCATGGCTACAAAACATTATACGAACATAATTGATGGCTATACGCCACACCCTTCAACTTCTCACCATCACATAGCGTAACAAACCAACCCACATCTGCACAAGACCTTAATGTCATGTATCTATTGAACACTCAAACTAAACACCCCACTATACATGATAGCCACCCGTACAAACTTGTCCTTGAATCTATGATCCAAATGCTAAGATCCCATACACAAAACCACCATACTCCATAAAATTAGAGCCTACCCCAATATAGATGGCAATGAACAAGCGGACACACTAACCAAACAGGGATGCAAAGAAGACCATAGAAATGCTACTATACCATACGAGCCCACACACCCTACACCATATTATTCCCAAAAGAATGGTGGCACTCAATGCAAGAAACACCAAACAAAGGCCCCGTCGTACATTTAGAAAACACATCTTCAAACATGACAAAAGACACAAACTAACATCTATAGCAGATTGAACACACCAACTACACAAATGGCTTGAAACCGAGGATAAACATAAAGTACTATCAAATGTTTTATGGAAAAACCCCATTGTTACAGACAAACAAAAGACATGCCTAATCAAATTCCAAGCGGGATAATATACAGGCCACACCTGAAAACACTTTTTCTTTGGTAGAGAAGCTTGCCCTTCGAAAACATGGCCTATATGCAAATCACCAAACGCAAATACCGCGGTGACACTAAACCGCGGTTTACAATTAGTATTGAGCAAGACAATTAGAATTGGTGACGCTAAATATTATATTTATTGTTAACAGTAATTGGTTGTTACCATAGTGTCTACTCCTTACAAAGGGTGAAGTAGTTCTACATCCAACGTCCTCATCCATGAGGACATGGCCACAAATGTTTTACAAACAAACACTCTATTCAATCCAATCTCCTCCATACATTGGAGTTCTTCGTCTTTTAGTCAACACTCGACGAATTCAGGGTTTTTGATGCCATTTCTGAAGTCTAATATTCCCAAAATAGTCAAATTTAGGTCATAAAATAGGTCGATGCGTTTACATAGACACCATGATTCCATCTAGCCATGATGTTGTACATTATCCCATCATGTTTGGGTTAATTACTCCTACTACTATGGTGCAAGAAATTTTGGGTGTCACCCCGTGGGCCCCACACTTGGCGGCCACTCAATCTTCAAGGTCGCTCTTGTTTTTGCACTCTCCACTTGGCAGCCTCTGCATCCCATTCGCTGGGTGGGCCCCATCATCTCATTTCCGTTCTTGCTTTAACTCTGCCAGATGGCCTCTTCCTATTGGCTCTGACCCGGCCCTGTATTGTCTTGTCATGTCTACCCTAACCCAAACACTTTCTATGTTAAGAAGTTATTAAGGTAGAAATACCATAAACCGTTAAAATAAGGCGATTCGCATTGAAGATCTGGTCTGACAATCATGAGATAATTTTCCAAGATAGACGAGAAGGATTCATGAAGAATGCAAGTTGTTTCGTATTTTTCTGCCTTGTACAAAAAGTTCCACAATTTTTCAAAGTGGAAAGTTTGTCCAACCCACTTCCGGTTCACTAGGCTCTCCTCATTTCGATACAGATTATCACCTAAACCCGTTAATCATGAGTACGTTAGATCTTGCCTCCCATTGGCTACACTGCATTGAAGTTGCCGCGCCATTTAAGACATGGCATTTACCATTATGAGGCGGTCTAGTGCACCGCGATTGGGTGGTTAACGCTTTATGGTATTTCTACCTTAGTCCACCGCTCTCTGCATTGCATGCAACTACACTAGAATAGAGACCTATTCCCGATGAGGACCACATAGGCAATCTATATGGTACTGGAATTTTGATCAGGTAGGGATTGATCAAGTTGGGATTGAATTTCAATTAGGCCGGAACCAATAGTGTCATGACACATGTCTTGGTTTTGAGTGCTAAAGTGAGGAGGAACGAGCGGTTATGGCAGACACTATACATTGGTAATATGTTCAGGCCAACTTTTGGCTTCACGAATTCACAGTAATTTCAACTAAAGGAATAAAAATACCAAAAATTTGCAGTCCTCATGATTTCTATATTCCTACACAAATCAAATTTGCATTGTCTCGTACTTTCCATATTTGTAGCAAAATCTCTTAAGTGATGGGTTATGGGCGCCTCTTTCTAAATAGTCCTATTAGTGGGCAGATGCTAAACCTCCCCCAAAAAACAAATATGAAATTTCCAGATCCCAACTGAAAATTGGTGCCCACTTTGCCTTACTTCGGACGGAAAATTTTTGCCCTTGCATTCTTGAAGGCCGCTTGTCCATATATTTCCATATCAAGTGCACTTCATCTTCAAGGTCCAAAATCCAATATATATGTTCACTTCCACTTAGTAAATAAACGATTGACTGGGGATTTCATTTTCGAAGTCAAACCGTCCATAAAGCATGTAAGCAACTTGGAAGTCTAAAATATTACAAAATCCTCATTAGCACAGAGGTTCTCATTTTTGTGACTTACCATTTTAAAGGGTCTTGTCATTCTAAAATGAAACTAAAATTAGTTTTTTATTTTGAGTGTGTTTGTTTTATAATATTATAAATAATGCCTTCTACTTTCACAAGTATTCATACATATTCAAACTAATTAGGTGTAAATAGCCGTAATTGAAGGTAATTGAGCGCAAGGCCTAGGTTTCTACAAGTATTCATACACATTCGAACTAATAAAGCCCAATTAAGAGCAAGTAAGTGCATTAAACCCAATTAAGCGTATTGAAGCATGAACAAGTGCAATCAAGCACATCATCAGCAGTGTAGTTTTCTGACCCTTTGAATGGCTTTCGAATTCTCTTTAGAATGTCGCATAACATTTAAATTGATACAATTCAAGACACATACATAGATGCCACTTGCTTTAGGGGATGTAATTCATCCTTCACTGACTGGAAGTTTGATGAACAAGGTGTATTATGGTCCCGATACCATCTCCAATAATGTTGCTAAATTGATACCTACCATCGGCTTCTAAGGTTAAGCCACATGCTCCAAAGCAAGTCTCATCAACCGAGTCTACACATCTTCAAAATCTTCATTGCTAATGATTATGAGTGAGAGTATTTCCAAAACACATTGGCTCAATGTTTTGCTCTTTGAGTTGGGGTCCCACCAATCTTATATACGGTGAAAACACATGCAACTAAATTAGAACATATGTATTTTTAATTATATTAAATGGGTTCTGAAAATCAACACCAAAAGTCCAGACAAGGAGTCAAAGACATGAATTAGTCTAGGCATGTCTATTTAAGATGAACTACTTCCAAACTTCCAAGGGGTAATCTTTCTTAATTGTATTTTTTTTATTGGTGGTTGCCAACTCAAAGAGCAAGATATCCAGCTTTGGCCTCCCATTGATTGATATAAATAGAACAAATAAGAATAAAAATGTTGTAAAGAGTACAACAAATAATTTATCCACCATAACATTGTTCAGATCCATAACAATGTTATGTGGGAATGACAGTATTCTACAAAATATTCCCACATTCAATCTGAATGTGGGAATATTTTGCAGAATATTGTCATTCCCACAGAACACTGTTATGGATCTGAATAATGTTATGGCCCTTGGGTCATGAACATAACATTAATCAACTCATTGGCTATGTTTGTTGGGAGCAAGTATCTGTTGAGCATAAGTCCCCTTTGATTATGAAACTCCCCACTTATGAGGAGCACATAAGCTACATACTATTGTTTGATTGACGGCTTAGGGATCTTTAATTGTAGCCTCTTTCTTTGGAAAGGGACCGTCATCTAGCTGCTTAGGCATGTTATGAAATATGCAAAGTTTTCAAGTGTAAATTTGTACTACTACTTAGGAGTAGGGTCATTGTTATGGGGTGGAGTACTTGTCAAGAAATTGCAAAGAAGCTCCTCCAAGCTTTTCAACAATGTGCTCTCCTTCTAGAACTTGGACCACTTCTTGTTATTGAGAACTTTAATATCTCCTACATGGGGCACACATAGCTTGGACTTTGTGAGAAGATTGGTCTTTTCTTTGTTAGCACCCCCTTACCCCCTTTAAAAAAACATGTAGATTGAGGTGTGTTTGTTTTCACATGGAGGACAAGAATCGATGGCCGACACAATTGTAAGAAGAAGTTGCCATTTGTGGACTTCACATTCAAACTTGCATGTATGACAACAAGACAAACCTACTTTTTCACGGGTTTCCTCCACTCCCCCCTAACTCCACATGAAAGGCCTGCCCAACAAAATATAATTGGATCCCACCAGTGCCCAGGAAGTTTTTGGGCATAGTCGGTCAAGATCCTAGTGATTCTAAATCCAACCGGTTACATGTTGACATCCTCCGGTTTTGCTTTATTCATTTGAGGTATATTCTATATATCCCTCTAAAATGATCGGTAATTCTCATGAAGTCTCCAACTTCAACCAATTATTTCTTTTTTCTTTTCTTTTTTGGCACAAATTGAAAATTCAATTGCAGAAAGAACCCAAAATACAACCAACCCGGCTGAAACAAACTAGTTATTTCTCAAACTCAACTAGTTCATCTGTAACTAACCGCCGGTTCTCCCCGAGCCCTGGATCCCAGCCGCTAGTTTTTTCCGTTGGAATGGCCAATGCATGGAAGTCTACCAAGAGCCTTTCACTCTTCCTTGGAACTCGTAACAACACCATTTTAATGACTGGATAGACCACCCCTATTATGTTGACTACTAAGCCTAGAATGGTTACCATTGTTTAAGCATGTAGCCCAAATTTTATTGAACTCATGTCGTTTAGGTGTCCATTCTTCAATCCACACCTATCCACACACCTCTCAAACATACGTGTGCAGATTTTAAAAAGCTCAAATAAAGGTGTCCACTGAAATATGAGACATTCCTTCCAAAAACTTGAGTTAGTCCCCACTTTTGGTGACTTTATGATAACCCTAATAATCTAGATACACCATGGAGGGTGCTCTACTTCAGCTTTACTAGTGTTGGCATGTAGTTCCCATGTGGGATTCAAGAGGGTCTCTACCATTGCAGGATTGACACGTGGCAAAACTTGAGAGGAAAATACTTTTTCTTTTTTCGAAATAGAGAGCCTTCCATGGTAATCATCAATTATAACCCCATTTGAGTTTGACAACAAATAAGTTTTTTTCAGGAGACAATGTGCCATTCTTCACAAGGTCCCATAAAAATGCTTCAAGAATGGGCCGGGATTCGAGAGGCGGGCAACCTCCCGAAGCAGATGAAATACCCAACATACAAGAAAACATTTCCCCAAGTTTTTGGGAAGTTTCTTGTAAGGGAGAACACAATGTGGAACTCAAAGGTGTGGGGCGACTCGTGTGGTAGAGTAGAAGCGCCCATAACCGATCACTTAAGAGTTCTTGCACCACATATGAAGAAGTATAAGGCGTTGTAAAATTTTCCCATGTAGGAGGATACAAATCAAGAGGATTGTAAAGCTTTTTAGTAATTTGATTCCTTAAAATGAAACTGCTGTAAATTTTTGAAGCCAAAAGTTGGCCCAAACACATTACCATTGTCTAGAGCATGCCATACCCATTCATTTTGAGATGAATTTCTCCTCACTTTAGCACCCAAAACCGGGGACATGTGTCATAGACTATCGATTCCCTAGTGTCACCATAACTAAAGTTGACAAGTTAGGGTTAGTTTCCACGAAGGCCGATTTGCCCACCATATTCTAGTAGAAATGGAAATTTCACCCACTAGAATCTAGTGGGTGAGTGGTGTACATGGAAACTAATCCTTAGGAACCGTGAAACATGGAACCTTAATTTAACCACCCACGATTTTATTTTATTTTACCAAAATCAGTCCCAGCATGGTCAAAATTATGTTGCCCTAAAGATTCCCAATGGGGCCCTGATCATGAATATGTGGTTCAACTCTACCATGCCAGGTTTCAAAAGCTTTTGCATCATACCTATGCCCCTCCATTGTAATGTGACATGTATGATGGTCTAAGGCTAAGGCATCCATAGTCAACCATGTCCATTTCACCACTCACTAGGGTCAAGTGAGGCCGACATGGATGAGATCCATATTTTTTTAGGCAAACAAAGCTAAGGTTTGTGTGCTGGCGGCTTATGATTGATCACCCTCGTTAGAATTTTGACAGTTGGCGTAGCCAAGCATTAGCATTCAGATGAGTGGTTATGGGTTAACCTATACCTCAACTATGCGTAACCCTAACTTCACTGCTTCAAATTTGTAACAATTTCCATATTCATGAAAGAAAACAAATTTATTTGCGTTCTCCTTAGAATTTGTTTCTCTTTGCAAGGAAAAGAATTCCCCACTATTACTCCTCTTAAACATATGCAAACTTTCTTATTTTCTCAGTTATAGATGCCTCAACCTTATATAGATATCACATCAAAGGACCACTTGATAATTAAGTAAGGATTGGCCGAGAAATAGGTTGTGGTCTAAGTTGGGTTTACACGTACAGACAAATTTCCATGTCATTCTTGGAATCCTATGTGACCAACTTAGTGAACAATATTTTCATGACTTCTAGGAGCCTATTCAACATAAGAACTATGTGTCTATGATGTGGACCTAATGGAATTACAAGAGATTATGACATGTTAAAAACCACAACCATATATTTAGTCTATTTCATTTAGCATGCGATCCACATCCCATGGCAAAGGAGCGCTACATTTTGATTCTATTTGTAATCTTGGCCCTCACTTTCCATGTTCACATCCAACAAAGTTGATGTTTACGGAACATCTTAGGGAAACAAGAACCACTTTTGAGTTATTTTTATATATAAAAAATCACAAGTCATGATAATGTAGTCATAAAACTAAGTCACTCTTTCTCCCAAGTATTTTTTGGTATCATAAATGAAAAAGGAAATCAACTTATGACTACGCTTGCTACAAAACTTATTTACAGTCAACTCATATAGAAATCAATTAGATAGATAGATAGATAAATAGGTGAATAGATGCATATGCCGACTCCTTTCAGAGGAAGCATAATGAAGAGCCTCTTGGAATACATGCTATTGCCCCCTATCAAAGGTCATAATTTAAAATAAATGGGAAAAGTTTAATACACTAAACATTGTATTTAGTGTCACTGATTCTTTTTGTCTTGCTCAATACTACAACCCGTGCAGTGACACCAACACTAACTGTAAACTTGACATTTTCTGTCATTCCTTTAAATTTTTGTGGATATTATTTAGAACGTGCAATTATTGTCACTTACTAGGTAGATTTTTCATCAAAATTTCAATCATGAATGATAATATTTTATTACAAAATGTTAAATAACAAAATACACCAAACTTTGTTTCGATTGGCATGTGGATGAGCTATGAATAAGTTGGAATGACAACACTTGTGAACTTGTTCATAAGAAGTGTCCTTAGAAAAGTTACCATAATGACATAATATACATTATGACACCAGATACAATATTTAGTGTAGTTACCACAAGGGGTGGGGGTTTTGTGTGGACTTTTGTGTTGATTTTTGGTGGATAGATAAGATTGTAGTGCTTTCTCTGTGTGTGTGTGTGTGTGGTGGGGGGGGGTCACACACGTTTGAAAACCCCGGTTCACTGACTATGTTTTGAAACCGGCATTCTTAAATGGATGTGACCCCCCCCAAAAAAAGAAAAAACAAAAAGAAAAAGAAAACATCTCAAAGATGTGTATATTAATTGGTACAACTCCCGGTACTGTATGCAGTTTATTAGCGGCCACATGTTCAAAAACTTGTTTATTTGCTTATCCCAAAAACGAAGCCAAGGCCAAGGGGAGTTGGACCGTGTAATTATGGTGTTTTATTGTTGTTGGTCTATGTTTGTTTGTTGCAAGGGGTTTTGGTTTGAGTTGCCTTTTCTTTACAAATGAGGGTAAAGAGTGATCAAGGGGTTGTAATATAAGAGGTATGTGAACCTAATTCGGTTGCCCATCTTAAACAAACACTTATATTTGAGTGATGGATGATCATGTGTGGATCTCATAACAAACGCTAGAAAAACTTGTGTTTCTTAAAGATCGGACTACGTGTTCAAAGTTGGTTAACTATCCTAGGTTCCATAGTCAACATATGTGGAGAAACATATATGACCGTTTAATAAGAACGATATCTTCACTTTGATAATGAATAAGATGTACACACGAGCTCCGAACATTAAGGAAAATGGTGACAAGCGCAATTTGGACTCGGTGATCATCATGCCCTAATTTTGTGCTAGAAACCCTATAAAATTAGGTGCACAACTACAAGTGTACGTGTTTTAGGCCCTCTTACTTTAGGTGTTGTTGCATGGTTTGTATTGATTGTAGGTGTCTCGAGTTGATGCCACTGTGGGCATCTCCAAATGTAGTTGATTCATTGTGATTGAAAGGACGGTACATGATGTTTATTTAGGGGCCAAATCAACTACACTAATATGTGCAATTAGGTTTGCCCCATACTAATTTATCGCCATTTTGCATTATTTTGAATCTTTACTACCACAAGGGCAAAAATATATCAAACTATCGTTTTATTGTGATTGTTATACGAAAGAGTAAACAAAGTTATAAGTTTTTTGTGATTTGATTTCGGCCCGTGGTAGTTTGCATGGTAAAGATGAAACCTAATTGCACATATCAGTGTAGAAGGAATTGAACAATAAGTGTCAACTACGTTCTCACCTTCAACTTACAATGCAACCATGATTCACACACACACACACACACACATACATATGTGCACATTTCTAAGCAAAGGTCGGTGATGGCAAGCCTTGTGGGTTACCCTTCACACTTACCAACCGCTTCTCTCACAAGATAGCTGAGCATATGTCACTGCATACAAGACAAAAACTCCTATCGAGATGGAAACTTCCCCCGTGTTGTGGGCCAATCACTGATCCTAGGGTGAGCATGGTATAAGCAAAGCACATGACCATCAAGACCTCAAATCATTGTAGGGAATTACGTGACCATAATGTCTTTCAAGCTTCTTCTTAGCTCGGTAGGTCCGGTTTTCATTAAACCTTAAATGGACAAGGGGGTCTAACCTCCAAATTGGTTAATTTAAATGTTCTCTTAGAAAATTTTAATGGCTAAGTTGGATTTCTCTTGGTTATGAAAGTGCTTTACTCCTTTGTCCCTTTACTTTACCAAGAAATGAAATGGGGAAAAACAAAGTGCACTTTAATCCAAAAGTTGGAGGCCCCGTGAGGGATGTAAAAGGTTGAGAATGAAGATAGGGAGACAAGGGAGCCGAGGTAGGCCAAGTGTTTCGTGCCTCTTTTTGGGCCGGAAGTGGTTCCGCAAAGCCTTTCGTCTTCCTTAGTCGTGATTTGCGCTCAAAAGCAAATGTCATGGCACTGAACTCGAAACAACCGTGGGGAGAAAGTAAGGACCAACTTCCCTATGTCAAGGCTAGATAAAACCCCACAAAACGCTCAACACCGGACAAAAACTATGTACTTCAATAATGGCTAGTATTGTGGGGCCACACTAAAAGCATTGGGAATAATATAGTGGGTGCATATTATTTATCGACTCGTAGTTTTAAACACGACCATAATTGTAACATCAACTTAATGTTAGTTAGCATGGTTAGGGTTTTCTATGCTCTTCATGTTGACCCTTTAACAACGAGTGTAAAAGGCTAGAAGACGTTGTGATTCTCTTCCTTGATACCATGGCCCACTGAACTCCATGTGCCCAACTGTATATTAGTTTCCATGCGTGGTGTTCTATATTGTGGGCCACACTATAGGGTTGCCTTCTGGAAGTCAAACCATACATTTGCCTACATTGTTTACCATAACAAATGTAGGTGATACAATCAAACATTGTGAGCATCAAGCACCACCTCATTAGTTTCTTATAAACATAGTGTAGCTTAAATTTGAAGGGAGTCTAGATCCCGGCCAAATGTTGAACAGTGTTGAAAGATTGATCCTTTTACATCCATAACAATGCACAATGTGAAGGACACCCACACATGTGTTGAAATACACATACAATTACCTATAATTGTGTTCTCACTTGATGTGTTGTGTTTAACCAAGATGTGACTTGGGGATAGGAGTTTGTGGTGACCATGTAAAAGGAGTTGAGTAAGAACGTGTTTCCTATAGGTTTGTGGTGGATTCATCTCCTTACATCAAATTACTCAGCTTTCAACTGGCATTATGCGGGCCCTCAAAATATATCAATGAGATGCTCAAAAAGTTGTGTAGGGAGACTCAGATTTAGACTAAACTCCCAACATCCCACTATTATATTATGAGGACTCACGTCGTTGAGTAATGTTATGTACACTAGTCAATGTCACTTATTATTTGGAATTACGCAATGCTTTAACTATTCAATATACATAAAATTTTAACCAAGAAAGACCAAAGAGTTGGTTGGATATTATAAAACCTTAACATCTTTATATCATAGAAAATTACATTAACTATAAAAAGTTATAGCATTACATTACTCCGAATAATAAGTGACATGAAATACCATGAATGGTGTAGACTAATCAAGGCATTTGATGGTAGTTTTTGGGTTAGGCCATCTTAAACAAGAAAATCCCAAACTATAAAGGGTTATGAGATTCTCAACTTCACTCAAGGTAGATGGTATTGGAACCAAATCCCAAACCAATAAAATGTTACACATTAAGTACATAGTGATGTCTACCACCTTAACATCATGCTCCCGTGCTAGTTTCACACATCTACCAATCAAACTTTGAACCGTGTTAACTTTTGCATGTACATGACTCAACAAATCCATAGCATTCACTGAACATGGAGATTTTGGGCAAAATAAGTCAAGATCCTAGTGTTGCTAAGTCCAACCAGTTACATGTTGATTTATTTAAGATCTTCTTTATTAATTTATAGCATATTCCATAAGAGCCTTCTAAACTTTGTAGTTACACCTTGTAGAATTACCATACCGGGGGGACCAATGTCTTAACCAACCAATCCGCTCGGTTTTGGGGTCCCCTAGCAGGTGGCAACCAACAAGGGAGCATGGGACAAAGTCCCAAAAGTGCTCTGGTTGGCTAGCTGCAAGGCACCCCCCCTTGTAACCGGCCAGCTAGAGCACATACCCGTTGGTTAGATAATGTGAAGTCAAATTAGGCAAGAGCTTATATTTGTAGATGTAGAGTATGTTTAGATATTTTCGTTGAAGCAGTGGTTGGTGCCCTGCCACACCGAGCCACCCAGCCAAATGACTCCTTGGCCGGGGCCATCAACTGGTTGGCCCAACCAACCTCGGTGTGGCAGGGCTATCACACCTCCAGTTTTGTGTATACTAAGTTGGCACCATTAACTATTAATGTGAATATTAATATTTATTTAGCTATTTTATCAATTAAACTTTCATGAAAATGAGGAAAGAAACAAAATTGTGTTTAACAATATCCATGAATTAAGGGCCACTTCACACATGAGCCAAGAGCCGCGATCTTGTAATGGTGAGGACCCTTGACTCTCATCCAAAGGCCGTACCATGGGTGTTGGGAAAGCCATTTTATGTAGTCACGGGCCCTCAAGCATAGTGTGAAGTGAGAATAGACCTTTTTGCGGGACCATTGCATATTTTGTTGGCAGAAAAAGAGGGGAGGATTTGGTTTAATATAATATGTCTCAAACTCTATCAATTTAAGAGAAATACTTGGCGGTGTTTGTTTGTCCTGGAATCTATCCTAGATTTTGTTTTGGAATTTGCCCTGCAATCTATCATGAAATCTGTCATGCTGGAAAAAATTATTATAAAAAGTCATGGTCTCATGGAATTTGCATTAGGCCCACCTCTTGGAGTTGGGGCTGACGAAAATTCCAGGAGACCATGAAACGTTATCCATAGTCCACCATGTAGGACTCCATGTAGACTTTTCATCCATGAAGTCTTCTTGGGCCTTTAGGCCTTCACCTTCGTGTGTGAAGTGAACTTGGACGGTCTCCGCCCTTTCGACCAATGAGAGCTCTTAGATTGCAATGGTCACGGGCCTTCAGTCTTGTGTGTGAAGTGGCCCTAAGGGTGCTCCAGATTTCGAAGGGGCTACAGCAGCCTTTTTAAAAGGAACAGAGCTAAGTTATGACATCATGGACAATACACTTCGAACGTTTTCTAAAAGTGGCCCTGCACAAAACATGAAGCACATTGGGTGCCTATTTGGGTGGCAGCTGGGGGGCTTCCTCATGACATGGCACAATGTCACATGACACTTGGCATGCTTTGAGCAGCTCATTACTGGATAGGCACTAGAGTAGGGAGTGGATTGGCCTGGATTAGGTGGGGCCTTATTGAGGGTGGCTACGTGGCATCTATGGACACGTGGCACCAGTCTTCTCACCTTATTCCATGTCACCACCATGCGAATGAGGGTGCACACGTGCTTTGAGGCAGGGTTGGCACCATGCAGTTTTTTACAGTTGGGGTTTTCATAGTTTTTTAAAAAAAAAACCCAATCATTTGAGGTCCAGCAAAATCCAATTTTATTCGGTTTTATTGCAAATAAGTTGAGATTATAAGGCAGAAGGCGAATACATATGGCGGCAGCTGGAATAAATCCATGGTTTTATTTGCAAAAATCGGGTTTTAGCATTAACACCAAAAACCCAATGCATCGGCTGAAAAAAGTTGGATTTTTTCCACCCTTGCTTTGAGGAAGGGTCTACATATATATATATATATATATATATATGTGTGTGTGTGTGTGTGTGTGTCCAAAAATAGAGAGGATATTGACTTATAAAATAATTATGAGAATTTTGTGGCCCCATGCTAGATCACATCTTCATTCGGCAGGGCCCCACCCCTCTCACGCTTCCTTCATTGCCCGGTCTTCTTGCCCGCACATGCATGGGAACTCTTCCCCGTTGGGAACCAATGTGACAATACACGGTCACTTAAGCCATTGAGCTCCTTTGGCATGTGAAGGAACTCCATCAATTAACTTGGGAATAATGAAAGTGACGTCAACTTGAATATTTGTAATTTTGACTGGGTATTGTCACATTGGTTCCCAATGAGGAAGAGTTGCCATGCAGGTGTGGGTAGGAAGACCGGGCAATAAAGGAGGCGTGGGAGGGGCGGTGCCTACCCGAATGAAGATGTGATCTAGCCCGGGGCAATTTTGTGACTAGAGTCCATGATCGACATAACACTCTTACTATGTAAAGGAGTATTATGAATTTTTGTTCTTCCTGTTTACTTATACTACTACTCAATGTACTACACCTTTTATGGTATTTAGTGTCACTTAGTATTTGGACTTAGTTGTGCTATAACTATTTATTATATATATATTTTTCGAATATCAATAAAGGTCAAATTGTTTGTTTGGATAATATAAAATGTTGACATCTTTACCTAGTAAAAACTTACATCAACAATAAATGTTTATAGCAATGCGTAACTCAAATTAGTAAGTGACACTAAATATGGCAAGCATTGTACACTATTTTTCTAATTAGTGTGGGTTGCCATTTGGAGGTACGCATTGCTGTAACATTTTACTCAGAGTATCATTACTTACCCAAATAACATAAGCACACTAATTATGATATATAGTGTCATGTGGTAAATTTTCAGATGACACTTCTTATGAATAAGTGTACAAATATTGTCATGGATGATGGATGAATTCATCCATGGGCACAAACCCTACCTTCTCTTGTGATGAAATATTGTCATGGATGATTGAAATTTGGATGGAAATCACTTGGTAAGTAACAGTAATTGCAGCACTGTAAATCTATAGTCCCCCCAAAATTTTACAAGGAATGACAAATAATGTTGGGATAACCTTTAGTGTTGGTGGCACTATATCGCGGTTTACAATTAGTATTGAGCAAGATAAATTTAGTAAATTTGGAGCGTGTAGTATACCGCTGGAAAGGTCTTGAAAATACCTTTTCAACGGTATATTACACGCCCCAAAAAAATTATATTTACAATTAACAAATGAAAAAGAAAAATCTGTAGCCGTTTAGCGACTGCAGATCAGGCTGGTCAAAAGAACTGCAGCCGATTTCAACTACTGTTTTTTTGGGCATAGTTTTCTACTAGTGTTAGTTGGTAAAAAAGTGAAAGTGTCAATAAACAATTATAGCATCACATAACTCTAAATGGTAACCAATTATTATGTAGACAAAATGATGCAAACTAATTATCCTAATTAGTGCGCAATACCATTCAGAGCTACACAATGCAACAACGGCTTACTCATGACTCAATTTTTGCAAACAATAGTTCAATAGGTTATTTGCGCATTATATCACATGAATGACTTTTCTTTGTAAAATATTACATTCTCGTTAAATAATTATAGCATTGTATAACTCCGAATAGTAACACACAATTTGAGAATAATGTAGTTGGTCCCCTTGGATGCATTTGTTCATCAGCCAAATTTTCATATTCAAGTTTAGAGTTTTTCATGTCATTAATTATGTTTCAAATAATGCGATGGCTGCGGCTCCCTCGTTCTTGAACGATCAGGGCAAAAGCTCCACAAGGCTGAGTAATGTTATGAAGTCACTTGTCACAATGCTATTTGCAAATGCATTCTTAACAACAAAAGGAAGTGTCACTCTTCAAAATAAGGTTATGTAGCATTGCCACATCCCCCTCCAACATGACACTAAATATGATATTTAGTGTCACCAATTCTAATTGCCTTGCTCAATACTAATTGTAAACCATGGTGTAGTGTCACCGACACTAAATGTTAACCCAACATTATTTGTCATTCCTTGTAAATTTTTTTTGGGGATTATAGATTCACAGTGTTGCAATTACTGTCACTTACCAAATGATTTTCATCCAAATTTCAATCATCCATGACAGTATTTCATCACAAGCTGCTCGCAAAGAGAAGGTAGGGTTTTGGCCAATGGATGAACTCATCCATCATCCACAACAACATTTGTTCACTTATTCATAAGAAGTGTCATCCAAAAAGTTACCATATGACACTAAATATTATATTTATTGTAGTGTACGGGGAGCAAAGACATAATGATCACCACTATATTCCACCACATCCCCCTTGCACTGATCAACACAAGTAAAGAATCACCAAAATGAAGAGTCCCCTTTATTTTTGTTCACACAATATAGTGGCTCCTCTATCCCGGATGAGTCTCTTTTAATGCTAGAAAGCGCTCTCTTTGTACCTCTTTATGCTTTACTATGAAGTATACATGATTACTTCATTGATATTAACACATGCCCATTATTGTCATCAAGATTTTGAGATTATAGTATTATGTGTAGAGTAACAATTAATATTGTAGCGGTGGTGCCTCCACCAATATAGACTTATGGACATCTCCATCTATGTATGATACTTGTTTTGTTCCTCTATGATATATTGCAACAGTATATTATAGTGATCGCATATAAATAGAACGTTGTCCTCACAATTGAATAGTAGGGGCAGGCTCAACAAAGTTGACACAAATGTGAACATCACCCTAGTTGAGATGCCTCACTATAATCACTACAAGCATGTGAATCATGGAAAATTGTCATGTGTCATTGTTCTATGTCCATGGAAAATATGCAAATCTACCAAAATGGAAAATTTGGATTGTTCTTTCACTGATGTAAGATGATTGCCTGGGATTCATATTCTAGTAAGCTTTGTGGGTTTTATTTGGTTCGTTTTGTCATTTTCTCTGATTTCTACCTATTACAAGTACACTACAAAACTTGTGTTGCATTAGCAAATCTATGATGAAGCATGATCAAAACTTGGATTGAAAATCAGACCTCCCCTTTACTTAGTTATGGCTATCAAAATTGCATGTTTGTTGAATCCTTAATTGTATACGTAGGTCCTCCCAATTGTGTCACTATGAGTGTGGAGCAGTCGATACAAATTTGAAAACATAGTTCAATATCTATTAAACATGTGTCTTTATGATGTTTGTTCTTGGATCCTATCCAAACCACACACCAATCAAATATAGGTGTCTGATGAAGAAAAATAACATGATAACACATGCATATCTTAGTGAATTAGGCTAGGTGAGACCTTTAAACTATAGGGCAGGTTACACAGGGTGGCAAACTGCTAGTTAAGGGGTTTGACGCCACCATCCTCAAAACAAGGAAACTAATAATACAATCGATTATTCATTGAATTGGTAGTTGGGAATTGGGGTTTGTCACCCCACCAGATCGTCAACTCTTGAAAAATGATGGGGAAGAAAACACGGCCCATCATTTTGGAAGCCAATAAATACGTCACATCGGGCCTTACATGTTTGAATTCAATATTTTTATATTTTTTATAAAGTAGTGAACTTGGAGGTGAGGTCAGTTCCGGCAACTAAGTTTCTCATAATTTATCAATATTTAGGAGAAGTCTTATGTAATATTAGAAGCTCATAGCACAAGCTTGCTTGCAAGCTACAAGCCATGAACTTCAATGTGCATTTGTGACTTGATTTTTCTTCTATGATGTTTTAAACTATGCTCGTGACTTCTACCTCATTTGCTTTATTGAATTTCGTTAAGAAATGAGGGTGATCGAGGGTTCAAAAGTTGAATGTCAAAACTTATACTAGTTTTCATTGCTTGGGTGTTGATGGGAGCATGTACATGTTTTGGTGTTGTTGTTCATCATTTAACAAAATGATTGACTTGAGGGAGAAAATGACTCAAAGATCATTCTATTCCGTTGATATTTTCATCCGGAGTTGAATTCCAAAGTTTGAGCTACATTTCTAAATTATAGATTATGTGTTTGTTGTGTAGTATCATGGCTCATACGACTTTCAAGACTTTTACAATTTCAAGGGCGAGATGGGAAGATCGCATCTTTGCTCAAAATTTACAAAGCGTCTATGTGACTCACATTAACTGCAATAATTTCAAAAGTGCATCATTGGCATGAGATTGTCAAAACTCTTAGTTTTCTTTTGACAAAAGCATGACCATCAGGAACATTCAATCTAAGATTGATTGGTGTAAAAAACATCATAAATTTGAACGAGCCAAGGTGTTCAAGGTTAATGAAAGGGGTGCCACTGGAATGACCATGGTATGATAGATGCATCTACTTGCGGGGAGTTACTCCAATAAATGTGGGCATGTTGGGTGCATATGACCTTAGAAATAAAGTATATTTCACTGCCAATGTAACAAATCTTGATTCAATGGAGGTATTGGATTTGTTATAGATCTCAATGTTGAGGCTATAGAAAGTTACAAGCCGATCTCTTCTTCTTCTAATGAGATTTTAAATAATGCATATTGATCTCCATATGTAGATGTCATTGAAGAAACCCTCCACCCATAGCACCTAACTCTCCTAGATAACGGATTTATGAGTTGGATAATATTGATGGCAATGTTAATTCTATAAATTTATAAATAAATAAGAGAGGTCTTGATATGTAAGAGGGGACTCAAATAATTTTGGCATTAGAAATGTTTGTGGATACCTATGAAAGCTATGAAGGTGACCAAATTAATATTGGTAAATGCTCATATAACCTTGGTTGCGCAAAATGCACCATGACAAGGAGAGCTTGGAACTCCGTCTTCGTGAAAATACTTTGAAATTAGACAAGAAGAAAATGAAAAGATATGAAGACCTTAAAGTCCAACTTTTTCGCTTGAAGTTGGAATTTGGAAGAAGTGGACAAAGTCGCGGATTTTGGGCCTCAAGTGGACTGAATAGAAGATAGGCATATAGGTTTAAAATATCATTGCAACTATAAGTTTTTAGGTATTGGTATATTATAAGTTAAGTAGAATTTATACATATATACATACATATACACATATACACATACATATATGTTTATATACATACAAAAAGAGAGAGACGTGTTTTTTTAGAATGTTTTAATTTCCGTATTACAAAATTATTATGTATTTTGAGGAATTACTTCATGATTTCACAAGAGCAATTTCACCCTAAACCATTTCAATGTTTGTTTGTTGCAATTTCCCAATATGGAGAATGTTATAAGTTATAGACATGATGATTTTTATTTTATTCTTTTATCAAAATTTTGGTCTTTTCATTGAGCTTCAACCTTTAGCCAATCTAGCAAATATTCTACATTCTTTATGGTATCTGTTGTCGCCTACATTATTTGCAATTTTTGTACCATTGTTTAGAGGCCTAGAAATGTCAAGTCTGTTGATTGCAAACATGACATGATAGTTCAATACAAATAATTTTATAAAGTGAATAACTTCTTGCGATATGGCATTGAAAATAATGTATAAGAGTACATTTGATAATATATTTTTGTGTGTGGTTGTAAAATATAGACTATGTTACTCTTCAATATTCTCAAAGACGACTTAATACAAAACATGGCTAGAATAATACCTTATAGAAGAACACAAACCAATAATGAATACTTGAATAAAGACACTGTAGAAAATACTAATTTTCATGCATGTATCCAAAATTTTAGAATACAATCGCAGTCATACATTTATGCATGTATTTTTATTTTATTTTTATATAAATTATTCCATAAAATATGATTCTTTGTCGGTCTATGTGTTAAACTAACTGTCTATAATATGCATCCTCCAATCTTCAAATAAAGCCTCCATAATCCTCCTAGTTGTAGCTTTTGACTGGTCCTCAATTTCTAATCATCTAGGATGGTGCATATCATTGAAATCTTCATGTGAAAAAGGTGGATATTCAGCAAATCCTTCCTCATGCACTTTGCAAAAATTGTGTAATACACGTTATACAAGAATAACTTGGCTATAGTAAGGAACACTGAAATTAAGATTCTTCAATACTCGCCACCTATTCTTCAATTGTGCGAAAACATTTCAATCTTCACACGACCACTCCATAATGCCTTGCCATAGGTATCACTATGCACATCTCTAGAAAAACGCTAACTATATATTCTTTGGATATTGATAAGAATATGATAAGCCGCATCACCAACTACATAGGCCATAATATCCCCCCCCCCACGTAGATTAAGAATTGGTTCTTGCAAGATTTCATGTTGTATAGATTCTTTATATTAACGACGAAGCACGAAGGTGAGTTGCATCATGGGTCCCACCGGGTGCCAATACAACCGTATCCCAAACTGTTTGTAGTAAAACACTATGATAATCATGTCCATTCCAATAATCTCTAGGTTGTACCTTAGGTTCCTCTTAAAACTTGATGTGTGTGCCATTGCTAGCACCACACGTATGACTTATCCATGTCAAGCCTTTAAAACTTGCAATAATATCAACCAATCTTTCTTGGTGTAGTCTACTAATAGACATAGGGAAAATTTCACTAGAAGTTGCGCATAGAAATTCTCATTTATCTAGTCTTTCTTATGGACACTTTCCTCCCATTTGAAAAATAATTTTGTGAAATCAACAAAATTTACATGTTTGAAAGTTGACTCATTTGATTATTGAAATTCTCAAAGATGACCATCTCATAAGAAATCGGTTTGTGACCTTATAGTTTGGGTTAGCAATTTGATCTTGATATTTCTATATATTTTTCTTTAAGTTTAAGCTTATTCACTTCACAATTTTTGAGAAGTGCCCCAAATGCTTGCTAGTATGGCACACTACCCCATGAGGATCTTTTGTTGACAAACTTTTTCACATTGGCTCTCATTGACTAATAAATCATCTTTTCTGATAAGTTGGAGTTCACAAACTCGTTTTAAGATTTTGTCAACAACTTTCACATATCCTATTAAACTTAGTTTTTCCAAACTGGATTTTGATAATCCAAAAGGTCGGTATTTGAAATTACCAAGGTGTATTTCTCTCTCTATCAGCAACCCTCCATATTTTTGCCTAATGCATGAATTGATCGAGTGTTTTCAATTGTAGACATTTGATATTTTGCAATTTTAAGTTTGAATTACCACTTTAGAATTTGTAAGATACAATAATTTTTTCTTTATTTATTTTTATTTTTTAATTTCCCAAAGATGTAGTTCATATTTCTTGCTCAAGACTCTAGTCTTTTGGGATTTCCGAACATATTTACTTGCCTAGACTTGAATCAACCGAAGCCTTCCCCGGCAACGGTGCCAAAATGTAGTTAGGATTTTGGATATGACAACAAACTAGGAAAACATTCATGAAAGACTTAAAAGGTGATTGGTATGTCATCCAGGTGTCTCAAAATAAGTTTTATTAGGACAATCACATGATTATTTCATGCTATCCCAGGTTTTGGAATTACAATTCATTCGTTTTATAATAAAGATTTCAAAATCACTCAATCACAATAGATGTATATGGTGACAATCATTCAATCTCCCATTATTTTCCCGGACAATAGTATGGCAGTGAGCTCATTTTAATTGTACCAAGTTTGGTGCACAAGCATCTATACAACCATCGACAATAAACTTGAATAAAATATCTCATTCGAGTCTCTTTGCCAAAGCCAAGGGCACTTTGGTGTGGTCAACAATCTTGTGTTTATTAAAAAAATTAGTGTAACTTGAAATTGTTGTACAGTCATCCTTCCAAGATTTATTAGCTTTTTTTTTATTGATGCCGGTTCAATTACATTGTCAAACAATGGTCTTTTACCTGATCTTGGCCAGTTTAACTCTCATTTGCAAACACAAGTCAAACCACAACATGATCAATGAATTAGGAATTAATTTCTTACTTGTTCCTTCTTATTTGAACTTCACTCTTCTCTCAAGTTAATACTCATTTCAAGTGTCTTCATGTGGTCAAAGATCTCTAGACTATGGCCTAGCATATTAAATTAACATTTTCCTTATGCAATTTCATATTTAAGTTACTTAATAATCTTTGGAACTTACTTGAATACAATCTTCTTCGTCTCTTGAATTATTTGGTGACCTTTCATAGCCTATAGTCTTTGCATAATAACCTTTTGGTTGCCGTAGACTATTGACCTTTCAACATTCTTGTTCTCGAAACAATCTCATGGTAGCAATCAAATTGGATTATGCCCATGTACTACAATGACATCCGCTAGCATTTAAGAATTGGCCCTATTAATATTATTCTATATAGATTTACTGCAAGACAATGGTCTCCATAAGGACTACTCCTTGGCTCATTCAATATTGTCCTTCTATGACGTTGAGGAAGGATTCAAGTGCAATTCTATATCAACTATTCTTGTGATGACATTGAAGTTTGGATATTCAAAGTGATATTGTGCTTGTAATCATTTATTCACTCTCATATCATACAAATGCCTCTCTTCACGGGTCAATGTAATTTCACAACAAGTTAAGAGTTCAAACCATCATAGTTTTAATCCTTGCAATTATTTGTGCCCAAATAATCGTTTGTGTATTCAATTGAACACACCATATATTCCCCTTCTAGGTTGCTAATACAATGACTCGATCACATAATCATTCAACTTAACATATTATTCTATGTAATTTGCTCACCTCAATTATGAGACAACGGTATTGCCAATTGTTGCTCACCTTGTTGCTAATAATTACATACAATCAAGGACAAACAATTGATTGAGTGACTCCAATCAAACATAGCCAATTTAATCATCATACCATCACAAACACTACGAAGTTCATCTCTAAGGATTGCAACCACGTGATTTTACCAAATGGTACACAAACCATAGTCTCGCATATAGAGATTGATCAACATAAAGTCATTACAAATTAATCTTACAATCACATACTATGATCAATCTAATAGGATCAATCTATGATCCTTCACGTTCTTGACAAGATACTGGCCCATTCAGCCAAAAAAATCAAGGTTTACGAGATGATGGTCTAAGATGCTTTCCAAAGATATCACACACACTCAATGTTTCTCAATTAGTTTATGTGTACTTCTAGGGTAGTAAGCCTTCCTATCGAACCATAGTCTCATGAGATCTTTCTTTCTCTATCTCCTAGGCCATTGCCAAATTTGACACTTGTTAATTATATTTCTAGTGTCGTTTAACCTATATTCACCTTGTTTTCTTGTTGGAGCAAAAAAATCTATAAATTTGACTCCATAGGTGGAAACCAAGTAAAATGATTAGTATTTGGTCAGAGCACATGGTAAAGGTGCGTGGGACCTTGCGACTCTTCAACCCGCCACATGTCACTAAACGAATGAAAATGTGGCTCATTTGCACACGTAGTGTGGCCGCAACTTTCAAAATATCCGGTTTCACCTCTCTGGTCCAAGGTGGTTTTTCGTGAAAACCTCCGGTTTTGGGTGTGTGTGGCCTCCACTTGAAACATTGCATTTGCAATGCATCAAGTGCTTCATACAAGCCGATATGCATGAATTGAGCCAGGGTACTAAGGGTGAGTTTCCATGTAAGCCGCTCACCCACCAACTTCTAGTGTGAATAAGGACAAACCCGCCCAAATGTAGAGGGAATCTAGTGGGGTATGGTTTGTATGTGCCAACTACACTAAATATGTTATTTAATGTCACTTACTAATTGGATTTACACAGTGCTATATCTTCTTACTATTGATGTAAATTTTTACCTAGTAAAGTTATTAATGTTCTATAATGTCCAAACAACCAATTTAACAATTTGTTGGTAAAATATGAGATATATAGTAAATAGTGATAGCAATGCGTAATTATGAATAGTAAGTGACACTAAATATCATATTTACTATAGCTACTCCCATCTTCTCAATTATGGGCCCACCTACTAATCTCCTTCCTCCAAGTTGAAACCTCCTCAATCCTTCGATAACCGGCACTTGTAGGTTAAAGATTCTTTAGTAGGCGCATGGAATTCTAGCAGCCCGTGTCCACAACCCTCCACATTCCAACATACCACTAGAATGTGGTTGGATGGCAACATGTGCTTAACTAACATGAGAACACCTTTGACCCACTATTATCTAGAATCTAGTGGGCGTGTGGCCTACATGGAAAAGCCCACATAGAACTTTGCAATGAACCACGATTTGCATCCCTAGTGTCAAAATTGAGCCAACCAAGCGAAAAACATAGATCATATGCCCAAAATTGATCAGAAAGACCGAAAATGCATTAGAGAGCCATGATGTATGCTAGCAAGAATGAATGATGTATGCTAACAAGATCTAACTATTAAATAACACTTTGAATGTATTATGTTTCATATTGAATTTGGCAGTAGAGTTATCCATAAAGTAATGCAGATGAAACCATGACTTTAGTCCCAAACCCAAAGTTTATGAGAATCAACACAAAGTCACCCAAGTTTTTTAATGCTCAAATTACTACACACAAGGGGTGGTGTCGGGCTATTAAAAATTGGTTTTTTAGCTTGTCCTACTGGACTTTATATATGTTATATTCGTCCACATGATAGTGGGCAACACCCTAAACGAGTACATATCTCCATCCACATAGATTGTCACCCAATGGATCGCAAACCCCATGAGAATATTAGGTGGCGACCCATTTTGGGTTGCATGAGTGCTTGAGTGTTAATACCACCTAGGAAAAAAACAACCCATGTGTGAGGTCGGAGGAGTTCATAGTGAAATCAAACTCTAGTTTGAAGTCATCCAAGTAAGTTGAATCGTCCCTTGATGCATACCCCATCATCGTCCTCTAGTCAAACACTGATAGTATTGTATCTATATATAGTATACATGTGTTATTCAATTATTTTTCTTAATCAGATACCTCTATTCGATTGGTGTGTGGTCTCATGAGGATCAAAGAACACACATCATAAGGTCGCATGTGCAAAGGAGATTGGACTACATCTTCAAATTTAATTGATTGCTTTATACTCGACAATGAACCAAATTGGAAGGACCTATGTATCTTAGTTAAGAAATCAGCAAACATGTGCTTCTAATACCCATAACTAAATCATAGGAGGTCCAATTTTCATATTGATTTCTAGTAACACTTCTTTGTAGATTTGCTAATGCAACATAAAAGACTATGGATTATTTAATGAGGTATTAAGGCAAAAACCATGTGTTGTTGTAGACATAATTGTTTAGAAACATGTACTAAATTGATTTCATTTATATCAATGTTTTGTAGACATTATGACATGAGAGAAATGGATGTCTTTTTAGTAGTTTCACGTCTCTCAATAACTACACTGTTTTTTGCATTTAGTGTTGTAAACAGTAATTACGAACCACAACACTAAATGCCATGTTCAGATTTTTACATGTCCACAATTAGTGTTATAATACTTTTTATGTTTTTTGTTTTGTTGCCACATGGTTGCACCATCTCCACTACTAGAAGGTGGCAGCATAAGAAACACTATTTGTCGAGTGGTTGGTCAAGAATGTTGCAGGTAAATGACTAGTAACAACATTAAATGCCACACAACACTAAATGCAAAAAACAGTGTAGTGAACATGAGATCATGAACCCTAAAATTTTATCCGTATGGAATGGTTGAATTTTAAAAATCTATATTCATTTGCATTTATTGTTCTCCCTCTTTAGTATGACATGTTTGGGAAACACCAAAAAAGTCGTATTATCAAGGTGCTGTCTTCTCATTAATATGACAAATGAGAAGGCCACTCCAACCCTAACCATGTCCATTCTACACTAGTAACCCTAATTATCATTAGTTCCCAATGATAAGTGAAGTTCCCAAGTAGTTCCCAAGTGAAAATGGATGTATTTTAGATGTACATAACATAGATGAAAGGAATTTTAGCATTAACTACCTCTTTAATATGACAAAACGGAGATTCTAAATGTCGCATTATCGAGTATTGTAGTCGTATAAAAGAGGGAGTTTTGAACTAAAAATTTTGGTCGCGGAAAAATGTGTCGTAATATCGAGGGTGTCATATAAACAAGTGTTGTATTAACGAGGTTAGACCGGGCTGGGGATTCGTGGCACTCACTTAAAATCATCCAGCCTAGATATCCTGGATGAAGTGGCTCCAATAAAAAAAACCCCCCTATAGGGTTGAGGGCCGATTCATTTGAATGTGACATCACCATACTAATTCGGGGCCTTTGACTCTATTTCCGGAATCAATTTGCCTAAAAATAGTGAGTTAGATGATTCCTGCATTTTTTTCATCCGCATGGATGATTTTAAGTGAGTGCCACGAATCCTTGGCCGGTTAGACTGTACCTAATACCACATCATCATCAATGACATACTTACCTCGTCGCCATGATTGCATGCAAGTGCTTTGGAAACTTATCACATATCGAAGTCCAATCATCTTACTCTCGTTCTTATGACATTGGACTTGTACAAGATTTGTTTATAAACTAGGTATTTTCCATGAAGGCGCCAAACCTCATGGAAGTAACCGAAATAGACTCGATTACCTTAAAGGATATGCAAGCAATTTCGTAGGAAATAACACCTAGTTGTCTCCATCTCCATCACCTTCCTCCACTTCAAAGTTCGCATCGAATGTCGTATGTGCACTCTTATACACAAAAGAAAGTGAAAATGGCTTCCAACTTCGCTTTTTCCTGCTACGCCAATGGAACTTGCCCTCGAGGTTGAGAAAGTCTTATTTTTTTGGAGCTCTTTAGATTGTTTAAAAAACATTGTGGACGTACCGTTCGATGATAAGTTAGGGCTTGTGTTCTAGCATGTTTGTTGGTATGTCAAAAGTAAGGTTTATCAAACTACACTAAATAGTCCTATTAGTGTGGGTGGTAATTTAGTGTGGGCCACATTAATTTTCTAGTTAGGGTGAAAATAACGTGGGTCCAAGATCATGGGTCTTCCCTTAAGTCTTCATGAAGATTTCCGCTAAACATATTGAATATTAGGTATGGGATTAAAGTAGCACTAAATAAAATAATCATCTGCATTAATTTTCTAGGAAAACAATTTATTGTGGCCCATGTTAAATTTCAAGTAGAAATTTTGCATAGGTTCAAAATTAATGTAGCCCATATTAAATCTCACTATGAGATTTAGCATGGGCTCTAGAAAATTACCATGACCCACGATAATAGGACTATTTAGTGTACATGGAATGTGCTCATTGATGATGGTAGGCTTGATTTGCAAAAGGCTATTAAGAGGAGTATTTCAAGTTGGCTCCCTTGATTGCCCACCTTGATATCCTGACCCTTAAGGGACCAAGGGCTTCATTATACAATCTATATACACAACTTAGACAAGCCTCATCAACTCTTCAAATCAAAATTTTCAATATTTATGTGTTTAGCATTTTATTTAGTACATTGTCTTATGCTAAGGATCTCTCTCTCTCTATATATATATATACTCTATTTTTACTTTGCCATAAATGACTAGCACAACCTTTAGCACATAACCCCAATGATTTATTTACTTTAGGGTTCGAAAAGGTTTATCTAGAAAATATCCACCATTGATCCGGTAGTATGCATCTACGGACAAGGATGTTTACCTAATCCTATATTAAGAGGAAGGAGACATGAGAGCCTCCTTTCCAAGGTTAAGCCGCAGTGGCAATCTACCCTAAGTAACTTTGAGGATTAGTGTAAAGTGTGTGGGCTTGTGGGAAGTGCATGTAAGCTACCTCAAGTTTAGGACACTCAAGTGTCAAAAATGGCTAAGGAACATGTATAATACTCAATGGTAGTATTGGGTATGCATTGATACAAAATATATTCATGATTATGCTGTGATTGTTTGTGTGACATAGATAACAATTGGGTTCTGCTGTTATTCACCTCGTGTATGTTACTAACCCTCTCTTTGGATTTGGTTGGTGGCATGGGCACATGTGAGGCAGACCCTTCACAACTTGGACGGCACTCTTAGGTTTTGTATTTCATCTTTGTGCAAAAATGTCATGTGTATAATGCTTAGGTATAATGTGAGATACTAAGCATTGTTTATTTGTGATTGAACCTCGAAGTATAGTGTGAATATGCAGTACATGTACCTTTGAGTTTCGACTTGTAAATATTGGATATGGAATGCCATACTTTGGTTAAGGACATAAGGGTTACAACCTTGGTAGTTTGGACAATCAAAGGTTTAACTATTGATGATACATATCAAGAGGAGATAGTAGTAAACGTTTAGAGATAGGTATGCAAAAGTTTGGCCAAGAGGGATGGTCCCACCCACCCTCCCGGGTTTTGATAGGTACGTAGATATGTAAAAGAATGGTTTGGCCTCTACACAAGAGGATGTTTTAAGAAGAGACTATGCTTGAATGTAAGCATAGATCTAGTCAAGAAATGCCCAGCTCTCTCTCAATAATATATATGCATTTGCATCCAAGGGCGTCCATGTTGTGTATTGAAAACTAAATCTTTAATAACATCATGCCATTCAACTTATTTGAAAACACATTTGAAGAATGAGTCAACTTTTAATAGGGCTTTTTTTAACACACGTAGCTCAAAATGAGAGTACATAGTTGAATTCATGTATGATGAGAGGAAATTGTCACATACAAGCGTATCTCTCATCCATCCAACATTAAAACTTGATCCCTCATATGTTTGTTGCTAATTCATCTCAAATAACATTGAGTAAACTAATTGGAATCTTTGAAGCTAACTCTAGCTTGAACTCCATACTATTTTAGGACATTTTGGTTGGATGAATGAGAGGTACATTCGTGTATGCGATAATCCCCTCTCCCCATCTTCGCACCCTAGAATCCTTTCAAGAGGAACACTATTCCTAGATGCCCCAAGACAAGGATTATTTATGTAGTACTATAACGAATCCACGGCAATAACAATAATGGAGCACGGAATCCAATTGAATTGGCACCGTGGATGGACGGAGATTCAAGCTTTGTTTTTTGTCTGCATCGGGCACGAGGGCCTCATCCATCCATCCATCCATCCGGCTTGGATGCGAATCAAAACGGGTCAAGTTTAGGCAACTTGAAGCTCCAACATGCACATTGCACATCCCATTCATTGGACTTTGTCGCTCGGGCTAGAAAGTCAACTCCACAGCTCGGAATGCATTTGAAATTCTAGTACTATGATGCATTTCCGAATTCACCATATTGTACACTAAAATTCCCGTATATAGTGTAAAAAGGGGGGGGGTCGGTTGAAGAGGAATAGGGACACAAGGACATTCTATGTTGTCACATAGTGTATTGAAGATATTTTGTGAGATGAGTGAAGTTTTGTAATGGTGAATCGTTCATACTTGATATTAGTTCGTTATGGTATGTTGTCTACGCTAAGGGTGGGCTTACTTTAGTGTCCGAGACCCCGAAAAAACTCCCAAATCTCAATAGTGTAGAGGCTCTCTATTCCAAAAAGTAAATCATGTTTCTTTCAAGTTTCGCCACGTGTCAATCCTACATTGGTCGAGACACTCTCAGATCCCACATGGAAACTACACTATGGCACAAGTGAAGGTGAAATAGAGTGCGCTCTGCGGTAATCCTATTGATTGAGAGTAAATTTTATGGACCCAAGGAGTTTACATGAGGGTTCAATTCGAAAGTTTGAGAAAATGAAGTGGAGTTAATGTGGCACCATTTTTCTTTGTCAGATCTTGTCAGTCCCGACTCAAGAATACCCATTCGATTTGAGAAATCTAAATTCAAGCTTGGGTCCAATCTTGAGTCTAAAAGGTTAGGCTCATTAAAGGGTGTTTTGAACCTTGAGTTTCTTAGATCAACACCCGAATGTAAACTCACCTCGAGGGTGGATTTACATTCAACGTCCAAAACCAAAGAAAGTATAAAACAATGCATTACTATTGGTCGAAAGCAAAAGTTTGGATTCAACTTGAGTTCACACTGGGGTCCGAGTCCAAATTATGGCAAAATTAAGTGGTGCCAATGTGGGAAAGTGGTCTTGGCATAAGAAAACACCTCACCCGATTTGAGAAAGCAAACTTCGAGCTTGGGTCCAATCTTGAGTCCAAAGCTAGGGGTCATGAGGTTGTGTTTAGACCCCAAGTTTGTTGGAGCATTACCCCAATTTAAACATACCCTCGTTGGTTGGTTTGAAAACACATTCGCTATGTTGTGGTTTGGTGTCATGTTATGGTTGAAAGTCAATCATAGTACAGTGGGTGGATAACAAGTAAGGTACTCTTGCCCATAACTAAAATTGAACCAACACTATGTACCACAATTATACATTTGGGGACTCCAAATGTATGACACTCATGCAGAATGTTGGTTTTTGCATCCTTGCCTTAGCCTCAACTAGCAAGCTTAACAACTATAATCTCAAATTTTCAATTCTCACTACACTAGATAGATAGATAGATAGATATATATGTATGTATGTATGTATGTATGTATGTGTCTATATATATATATATATGTTTTAATGTGACATTAAAAATGACTTGCCATGTTTTTTTGTTTGGACAAAAAAAACTCTAATTGCAGAAAACCAAAATTGGTTGCCATGAAAAATGTATTTCACAAGAGGGGCCAAGGACATTTACATGGTGCCACTATGCACTCACACATTTGTTGCCAATTGCCAAAGTTTTCCCATCTTGATGAACAAAGGGAGTAGGGTTTCACTCGATTACAAAATCCCAACCCTCATTTTTGCTAGCTTTGGGTTGTGGATGATTGTAACATGCAAGGAGGGACTACACTAAAAACTCTACTTAATCGAACTGATAACTCCACTCTTTAGATAATGTCGTGTCATGTGCAAGCTTGTGTATGAACGGAACTTAAGCTAAGACATAGAGAACTCTAGTTCTACGAGGCACATAGGGAGCTATCAAAGTGAAGAGAAGGGGAACATTCACTCATGCATTCATTCATTGATCCTTATGTTGTTTGCTCTCAAGCCTCCTCTCCATAGCTCATGGTTGGGTGGTTCATGCCACATGAAACTCCTATGGACTTGTAGATTGTTAGAATGGTGGAGGAACTATTCTAAAGGTCGGTGGACGCCATGTGCTATCCCCATCTTTCACCCCTCCATTACATACCCGCCTTGCTACATACCTCTCTGGTGGTTGTCTCAGCTTCAATTATGAAATAAAGAAAATGGGTTACTCGAAGACCATGGCATGCCACATGCTACATGTGTGTTGTAATATAAAGTGATCAACCCAACATGACTGAAGCATGTTATGGGTCTTACAAGTCCAAATATCACATGTTATTATATTTAATGGTATAAATGTTTACTTAATACATTATCTCTAGACATATGTATAAGCCATTCTTGGTATAGTATTGTATTTGTTTTTCTATCATTTTGGGTTCCTTTATAGGCAACATGGATTTTCACATTCTTTGATACTAGTTGGGTGTGGGAATTTGACAAAATAAATAAATTATATATATATATATATATTTTTTTATTTTTTTTGGTAACATTCATGTTTATATGCCATGCAAGAACAATTCATGCCTAGGACAAATCACCCTAGTATTTCATAATGATTGTAAATCAATATACAAAGATTCTCTAAACTTGACATACCCACCAAATATCAATACCCAAGTGATGTTAAAATTTCAGTACCCATGGGTAGGTTCTTCGATACCATTATTCATGTTGATTACTGATACCTGTGCATTCACCTATACAACAACATACCAACACTGCTACAAACCTGGTACATTGATATGTGAAATTAGGGTTGGGGCGAAACAACCCGTACATTGGTTCCTTGGAGGCAAGGATTTAGACATCCAACAAGGAACAAGTGTATGGGTTGGTTTGCCCAAATCTGCAATCAGGTTGCCCCACGCTAATTTATCGACATTCCACACTATTTGCAATTTTTACTACCACAATTAACAAAACACAATAATCATGTTTATAATAAAGTTATCCTTAAAGTCTCAGGATGCCGGGTGAAAGTCAGGCTGCAGTCCCGAGTTGAGAGATCTATTCTATATTTACAGGGTTTGTTTTCTTGTGTCAGTAGACTAAAAATAATGACAAGGTCAATCTTTGGGAACCTTGAGTTGGGACCCTTGGGAGCTTTTGATCATGACTCCTTTGTTTCTAGAGGCACCCTGCCCCCTTCTGCTTTCCACTTGCATCCTCATTTCCTTCTTGAGCCAAATGTAGGCAAGCAGCTGCATTGGCAGGCTGCACCGGGCTAATTAAAGCTCCGGCAAATGGGCCAGGCAAGCTCCTTAAGTTTACGTTAATCCACCTAAACTCAAGGTACAGGTCTAAAGTCAGGTCTCCCAAGGCTGAGATTTTAAGGATAACTTTAATGTGGTTTCAATATGGCTTACTAGTTTTTAGGATCTGCTTTTGACCCAAGATAATTTGCGAGAGAAAAGAGGCAACCTAATTGCACAAGACAAAGTGTAGATTTCACAAAATCTGGCTCCTCAAAATACGAAAAAAGATGCCTTGCATGAAGATCATTCTACCGTGTAAATCTACCCCACAGGAACATCCAAGGTAATTGGACTGGTAGATGGGGCTCACCAAGAACGAACACGAACGGCGGACGCTGACGACGAAAGGCCTTTTCAGCACGTTTCTCGTCGTGGCGGGCGCCACCAGTCTGATGACGTGGTGCGATGACGTTGGTTGAATTGGTTCCATGGCGGGCGGTCCTGGCTTATCCGGTGGGGATTCCAGAATGTTCTAGGATCTCCACGGCAGGCCCACTTGGACCCGTTCTAGGGTTGACACGTGGTTGGCTAGGGGTAGAGAGTGAATCTCATGATTATCACTTTTTGCATTGGGGTCCAAAAATGATGGGACCAAACTTCCCTAGGGCAAACAACAAATGGCGGTGGTTTATTTCACCGTAGCTCTCTAGGAGCTTGGGCAGAAAATTAATTAATTTTAAAGGTGCCCAAATTTCTTGGAAAGTAATTTCGTTGAGTGTCCAAACAAAAAGAAGAAATAATATTTAAAGAGTGCCTAAAAGTCATAATAATGCAAGTGGCAATCACTGGAATCCAACAAAGTAGCATCAAATCAAAGCAAAATTTGTTGTCAAACAAAACCCTAACATACAAGTAAACGACAAACTTTAGTGTAAGGAGTGTTGGTTAAGGGAAGTGTTTAGGTTAATCGTAGCCGGCATAGATGAAATTAGAAAAACCATTCATGAATTATAGAAATGACTTGGATGAATGAGTAACTTATTTTAAATTATTTTTGAAATTTTCCCAATTATAGGATATTGTTTTATGGGCTGCCTAACTTACTTTTACACTTTAATTAATAATTAGGCAGAAAGGCGCCCAAGCTACTAGAGAACTACAGTATCATCAACAATCTTTCTTTTCTCCGACTTGTCACAGACACCTTGCTTTAACTAATTGTTGCGATTTAGTAATTTTCTAAATGTTTAATGGGTCTCCTCATCACGCTACATACCTCAACTAAAAAACAAGGTTCATATTGTGTAGAATTTCTTGGACAAAATACTTTTGGCTGTAAAATCACTCGAATGATTAACTATAAACACCCTTGCTAGTTTGAGTGGAGGAAGTTAAAGAGAAGTTTGTGTGTTTTGACTGCCACTTTAGTGAGCAAGCTGTAGCCAAAAATATAAACAATTTGCGGAGAACCTAGCCAGAAGTAGGCCCAATTACCCATACATTAGGCTGCCTAGGTTGTGTATTAGGCAAGCCTATCATTTTTGACCCATGGGGGTACCCATTTCCAAATGGAGTGGTTGGCGGTTCAATTCCCGCTATGAAATCTTCTCTCTACCAGTAATCTCCCGCTTAAGTACGCACCCGCTTAAGTATGCATCCCGCGTAAGTGCGCAATTTTTTGACAAAAATTAGGGTTCATACTTTATTGTTTGAACATGTCATGCAGAGTCATTTGCCGCGAATGCATGAATTTTTTATGCTTGACATTAAATGGCAGTTTGTGTAACGCTTTCACTGAAACGTCTCAAACGATCATCGCAATTCATCATACCTACCGTTTGAACATTGGAGCAAAGCAATTGGTCGTCGATGTCAAGGACAATGTTGTGTAGAGCTTCAAAGCCTTTGAAGTCGGTAGCACTTTCATATTCAGCAAATGTCTCGATAGGCTAGATTTCGTTGTAGTATGTTCTCCCGATTGTCCCAGACTTTCTGGATGGTGCCTTCACTAACTTCATACTCCCGCCCCAACGCCTACTTGCTCGGCGCGTTCGGCTTACTCAACTTTGCAATGATTTCACATCTTTGGGGTTCGGTCAAGCGGGTTGCCTCAAGTTTCATCCGTTTCCCATTGCGATTCATTGAATCATAGGGTCTAGAAAGTGATATGAGTAAAGTACGCACCTACCAACTAAGTGCACACCAACGACTCTGGTTCAAAGTGCGGACTTAAGCAAGAGATTATTGTACTTGACGGATTAAAAATAAATATAAATAAATAAATAACAAAAAACTAGCTAGGTAGGTAGGAAGCCAAGAGCCCACCCACCGCAAGGTAGGCATTAAACCCCACCCTGCACCAAGCGGATTCTTGAGCAAGGAAGGGCCAACATGCTCAAATTCATGTTGGACTGCCCGATGTTGGTTATTTATTTATTTATTTATGACCCATGGGATCAATCGACACAGTTGTGGGCACTTATAAAAGTTGGTGACTCTAAGAATGTTGATGAAGCAATGAAGCACATGGACATGTTGATTTTACATGAAATGTGGAGTATGCCATGAATAATGATGGAACAATACCTGTCACATTCTCGGCCCAACATTGCATGCTTACGTAGCCGAGTAATGTTATAGGAAAATCAATTGAATTCAACTATAAAGTTATGAACAATATATTATTCAACATAGTATATCATGTGTATTCTTACATGAGAATATATATATATCTTCCATAATACTTATTCTCATCCTCAATATGAAACTTTTTCTGACCATGATCCATTGCAAATATGTGTCATAGTTTACTATTTCTATAGTTATTCGAATTGTATTATTTAGTCTAAACAATTTGACAACCAACATATATCTAGAACTCCGAGCATATAATTATTTGCAATTTGGTGATTGAAATAAGTCACACACTTGCATGGGAACATTTAGTCGCGATGGATGCAAGGTATGATATGTTGGTGTTCAAATTGCAACCTGGAAACGGGCTAGAGCGTTATCGTGTCTATATACACTCATTCATATTGGGAAGGTGAAAACGGTGTGAAAATGCAACAAAAGCTTACTTTACACCTTGATTTATTGATTTCAAATGAGCTACTTGACTCCAAAACTGACATGAGATTGAGACCCCCAAATGAGTATAGTGGATGCCAACTAGAACGAACCAACCCTCAAGCTACTATAAGGAGGATGCTTTCTACTAGATCCATTTCGTCCACAATGCCATGAGTGTACCAAGACACCACGAAGCCCACACTTAGTGTAGCTACAACAATATAATGTTGCTATATCTTTTATATATATATATATATATAATATTTTGCCAACAAATATGAAATTGGTGGGTTAGACATCATAAAATACTAACAATCTTGCTTGTTAACAAATTGCATCAATACCTAAAAAAAATTATTGTGTAACTCCAAATAGTAAGTTACATGAAAATATCATATTTAGTGTAGTAGTCATTTTGTGGTGTTCAATCCATCACAAACTTCCAAGTGTGAAGTTATATATTATATTATATTATACTAAAATGGTGCAAAACGTAAATCTCTTATTGAATGAGATCAAAATTCTAACCTAAATTTATACTAAGAAAAATTCATAGCATTGTTCAACACCGAAATGTCCCACTCTTTTCACTTGCAACACATAATATTACCAAGCTTTGTGGAATTTGTGCATTATTACACTAAATAGTCCTACTACTGTAGGCCACAATAATGTTCTAGAGCCTAAAACTAATTCTCATAACAAGAATTAATGTGGGCCACATTGAATTTTAATCCACATTAATTTTCTAGTAAAAAATAGTGTGGACCACATTACTCATTTTTCTAGGAATTTAATGCAGGTGGTTTTTATGATTTGCATTCTTTTTTATTCAAGGTGGCTATTTTATTTTATGTAAGGTGTTGGTCAGAGTCCCAAGGAAGGTTGAGGATCCAAGATCTTGGGCCCACATCAATTCCACTCCACCTAGAGAATTAGAGTGACCCACACTAATTATGTTCACGCAAATTTTCCACTCATAGCTATTACATGTAGTCACTGAAAGTGACGGTGTGGCCATTTCATTTAAGTGGTTGGAAGGAAGAAAAGGAGGAAGAAAATAGTAAGTTAGACATGCCTAATTTGGTCACTTATCTTAATCGGACACCTATATTTGAGTGATATGTGGTTAGGTGTAGGTCCAAGAACGGACACCAAAAAGACATCACGTGTTTGAAAGAAATTGGACTACGTGCTCAAAATATGACAACCATACTAGACTCAATAGTCAACATAATTGGGGGAGGGGGGACCTTTATGACTGTTTAATGAACACGACGACCTTCAACTTTGATAATGAATATGATATTCATACGAGCTCCGAAAATTATGAGGAAAGTGGTATGACCTCAATTTGGATTTGCTAACCATCTCATACTAATTGCATGTTTCATATCCAAGGAGTAGTGGGCCACTTGAAGAAGGTAACCATTTATGACCCATTCACCTTAGATCTTGAGCATGACTTGTAGCACAAAGTGGTGGGGCATTGTCCCATTGTGACTTTTGATGCCTTGAGAAGGGATCCATGTTTACCCTACTTAACAATTACTCTTCTCCCTCTTTAGTATGACACGTTTGGGAAACACAAAAAAGTCGTATTATTGAGGTGTTGTCTTCTCATTAATTTGACAAATGGCGTAAAGTTGTTGCATTATCGAGGGAATACGAAAACATAAGTAAGTATGAGATTAAAAAAACATACAACGAGTTTAAGCAATATAGATGGTATGAAATAATAATTTAAAACTCCAAACAAATACAAATTCTCTCAAGAACTCTTGAAATAAGAGTCCAAAGATCTATGGTGTTGCCTACCCAAGTTAGCAACTGTCATCTTATCTAAATTCCCTACTAACTTTTGAAAACTAATAATTTCATTAGCACCAAAATATAAAGAGTTCTCTAATAAGAAACTAGACAACAATGATGCATGACGTTTAGCATCAAGATACCGGTGATACTATATCACCCGTGTACAAGGCAACATACTAGGCAGGAGGCCACTGTAACCCTAACCATGTCCATTCTACACTAGTAACCCTAATTATCATTAAGTTCCCAATGATAAGTGAAGTTCCCAAGTAGTTCCCAATGTGAAAATGGATATATTTTAGATGTACGTAACATAGATGCAAGGACTTGTAGCATTAACTACCTCTTTAATATGACAAAACGGAGATTCTAAATGTCACATTATTGAGTGTCGTAGTCGTATAAAAGAGGGAGTTTTGAACTAAAAACTTTGGTCTCACAAAAATGTGTCGTAATATCGAGGGTGTTGTATAAACGAGTATCATATTAACGAGGTTAGACTGTAGTATGGTATAATGTGACACACAACAACATCGCATTCAAATAGGTGTGCAATAGAATCATTTTGAATGCGATTCTCTAGTCGAACATGTGCACATAATTATTTTCATATAATATTCATGCCTCCAAAAGTTTGGGACTCCTACTTATCCCCGCCATTCATACCACATGTGTTAAGTTACGGATCGCACATAATGGAGCCGTCATCATGGTGGAGAAGTATAAAAGTAGTCATGTTATTTATGCCATGCCCATACTATACCACATGGGTGCACACATAAAATACATGTAACATAAGGTCTTAATAGTAGTTTATATTGAGGTTTATTAGTTAAGTTAATGAATAAGTAATGACTCCCCACCGTTCATATAACTTACATGTCTTAAGTTATCTAACTTATCGCACCAAAATGGAGCACTCATCATGGTCGAGAGAACATAAATACGTATGTCATTCCCTCATGCCCATACTATGATGATGCCACATGGGTGCACATATAAAATATATGTACCATGGGGTGTCAATAGTAGTTCATGATTATAAGCAAGCTTAGAAGTTTAGGGTGAGGAATTAAACAAAAGAATCCGAGTCACAATTACAAATGGCGTCATTAATATGGCATCGATAGTTAACACTACTTCAATGACATTTCAAGGAAGATTCCGTGGACTCTTTAAGTGGTTTTTCAAATACATTGGGACGTCAACTTGAAGATTGCAACATTGATGATGGTATCTATGATTTGATTAACCCATCACATCACCATCATCAAGGTGTCTTTGACCGTTGACAACCGAACTTAACAAAGAGCTATTGGAATGGGGTTACCAATAGTGTTTTTGACAATAATAACAATACGCAAGTGTGATGTGTATGTTAGATCCCTATTTAGCAACAACGGTAACCGGCATATGTGAACCCATCCAAAGTGAGCCCTTGTACAATCAAACGAGGCCAACAAATCAACCTTATTTTAATGGTGATGATTTCATTTCTATCGTTCCTTAGATTAAAAAAATTCTTACTTGAATATGTTTATTATTTTGAAAAGAATCTTAGGTTGACAAAATGAGCTCAAATTAGGGTGTGCATATGGTCAAGTTCATGAATGAATTGAATGTACAATCTCATGCAATGTTTTGATGATTTCAAACCACCATTTCTACACAGGATTGTACACTTGAATCTCTCCATTTGTGCGAACTTGCAACCAATGGTCGGGTCCACCTTCATTTCATTTTACTTTGTTATTATTATTATTATTGTAATTTTCCTTTCAATGTGATTGACAACATCAAAAAATACACTAAATATTATATTTTAGTGTCACTTACATATTTGGATTTACATAATGCTATATCTTTTTATTATTGATGCAATTTTTTACTAAGTACTGTTGTTAATGTTGACTTCTATAATGTCCAAACAACCTATTTAACATTTGTTGGTAAAATACGATATATACAATAATAGGTATAGCAATGCGTAATACCAAATTGTAATTGACACTAAATATCATATTTAGTGTACCTTTCAAATGATGGGTTGAGAAAATCTTAATCTTTCACACAAAATTGAAGATCAAATCATGTTCTTACAAATATAAATGTAGAGAAGTTTGAACTTCTTACGATATTTAGTCCAAACTAAGAACTCTCCGATTCTTCATGGTGCGGCATAACTCAAATACTACCCTCCAATCCATATTCTCCATCTCTATCCCGCATAATGATACTCACATCAAAGCATCCAAAGTGTTCAACTTCAATGAAGCTCACAAGTGGCTCTTGATAGCATTTTGTTCTGAGAATCCCCTTTCACAAATTATAATACTTGAGGGAATTTGCCAAAGTCGCATGAGATGTGGCCAATTGGTACACCACTTTGTTGATGGGCCCATAAAATTGCCATGCCTCGTACAATGATTTGTATTCACATTCATGCTTCAAAGTTTCTACAAACTCAAGCAACTCATCTCTACTTGCATCGCTTTCAACCGCCATCAATCCAACTTTTATAATCAATCTCTCCAACAAACAATCTTTGACATAGTTATATGAACGTCTTCATCACTTGGAAAATACTTTGGGCTGAAAAGTCTTGATGCGTTGAAAACATGTAAATCATGATACCTTTTGTTCAAGCTATCCACAACTGCTTGCACATACTGTACATAGCTCCCATCATCTTGCAATTTTCTAGTGTGTTGTCCCGATCAAAAATCCGTTTGTGAGGCATAGGATGATATGTGCCTTCAACATCATCATTTGCCTTCCATCTTAACACACCATCCACCCAAGCTCAAGACAAAAATGGACCCAAGTTTTTGGTCGTTTGTCCAAAGTTAGGCCTATGACCACATAAAAATGTCTCTTCAAAATAGAAATCAATGAATCCAAAGTGGATCCCATTGTTGAAATATCAACCAAGTCATATCGAGTTTTTTTATTCAATTTATTTAGTTTGGTCAACACATCCACCACAAGATGAAGCATAAATTGAGATTGGAAGGTTGTAGGATGATGTTACCAATAAGCATCCTCCACTTGGAAAACATCCAATATTGTTGGCATATAATACAAAATCCTCTCCAATACTTGACCTTGAGAAAGCCAACAAATTGAATGGAATTGCAAGATAGTCAATGGTTGTAAATCATATTTGATCATCAAAATTTTGAGTTGCTTCCGTCGATTGCTAATTCTCCCTATCCACTCATAAAGCTCCTCAATGTGCATGCAATGGGTATTGACCAAAACAAACACATCAGTTTTGAAACGGGTCGGCAATCCACAATGACAACCTATCATCAAAGTCGTTCCATCTCTTGTTAAAGCCACAAATTGATTAGTATTCCATTGTAGCCTTGCCAATAAAATTCTTTGTTGCAAGGTACATATATCCCGATGTAGAATCCTCAATTATTAACAATTCCACAAATAATACAGTTGCAGCTCCCCCCAAGGGGTGGACTCTTCATACCACCCACGAACTAACGTGAGTGTAAGCATGGGTCAATTTTGAGGCAATAGCGCACATAGTATACATAAGGGAGAGGTACTAATTTTCTCCAGTGTGTACACTTAAACATGCTATAATTTTTTTTGAAGTAAAGGTAGATGTACAAAAGGGAGCCCTAAGGTTTAGAAAAGAATTTGACAATATATGTGTTAGTTCATCCAATTCTTATTCATCCATTGTTGTCATACAAGTACAATCCTCAACACCTCCCTTGTCATTGTTTTTAGGGTTTGCATTTGGATTCTGAGACAAACTAGGGGCTCTTGGAGTGCTCATGGGCTTCTTTGAGTCTTGCTCCCCATGTTCTTATTGTGCTCTTGTCTTTGTTCATTCAATGCAATCATTGAATTACATGCCACGAATGAAATAAACGCTCAATAACTTTCTCATTAGAAAGTAAACGTGGATTTTACATGTACTTAAGGCATATTTAATTAATGATTATATTTTGTATATGTAGTGGAGGCATTTATGACATTAAATTTAAAAGCTCATTATAAATACACGAGTACATTTTCTAGCACGCCGTTAGTACGTATACATTTGGGTTTCTCTATAAACTTCTTATATATATGGGGTTTAATTTCAAAGTGACCCACACACGTCATTCAAGTTTCCAATGAAGTGTTTGTCCCCCAAATAACTCCTTTCCCTTTCAAATTCAAATAACAACAATAAACTATCAAATGTTGTTTCATAGTTCGGTTGGTTGACTCATCGATCACGAGAGGCTAATTTTATTTTCGGTACATCAAACTATAGGATTTGCTTCAAATGCTTCGATATAGCCCATTAAATTTTAATGCAACTTTACTCGTAATGTAGGATCCATACTCACCATGTCATGAGTATTCAAAGTTCGTAAATATTGACACTCTCTTTCAAAACTAATAATAGAGAGATCATTAAAATTTATAAAAGTGCAAGATGTTCTTGCAAGTGATAATCCTTGCATGTTTTTTTAGCATTTTGCATGTGACTAGTAATAGAAATTCAACCAGTTGGAGGAAAAAATGAAGGGCCTCCCATCTAGCCACTGCGGATTTGTGATCATTGTTTTTCTCATGGTCACGTATGGTCGATTTATGCATGCTTTTGCAACCTGCTCCTAAATCCCATGATGACTTGACACAAAATTCCTCACACGGATAGCATTTCATATAACCATGTGTAGGCCCACCATGTGGTCTCATATACATGAGCCATTTCCTGCCAATATTCCAAGATGGTTTGGACTTCCCATCATATGTCCATGCACGAGCTCTTGTGGGTGTAGGTTGTTAAACTTCTCGGGAGTTTTATAAATCATTATTGGAAGGTGGATGTTCACTATTTGAAAGTGGCTCATTTACTTGAGTTTGTGATGTAATCTATAGAATTTCATCTCTGATTGATTAATGTCTAAGAAATGGAAAACTAAAACTTTTATAAAATAATACAGATTGAACTCATATGGCAATTTCTTTTATGTAGGATGATATAAATTTAAATTATTCATATACAAAATCATCCATATTATTCAATTATTTACAATACAATTGTCCAAATATAAAAATGTACCTAATAAATATTTGTAGAACTTACATATCCTAGAGGAAACGATTTAAATATGTACCTCTTGAGATGGTTCATGTCTTTGTGAACCTTGAGAACCAAACAAAGATGTTATGGAGAGTTTGTGAGGATCCCTCTCGTCTGCTCAACTTTTAATTACTTCTTGATGTCATCTTGAGGTTAATTTGGTACTCTAGTTTGACAAAAACCAACAATTAAGATTGAACAAGATAGTGCACATATTCTTCTCAAGAGTGAACATTGAGAGGAATCATCAAGCTCTATGGCCTCGATCCGCCCTCCTTAGTTTCCCAAATGAAGATTAACATATCAACAAGTCACTAAATAAAACCAAATCACATTCTATCACATTAAAAGACATTGCGGCTCTTTTGCACACAACATCACATTCTAGTATTAAAACCCAAAAGATCACCTCACACTAAACTATCAAACTACCAATGTAATTTACATTTGCCCTTGCAGGTTGATTGTGATTATGTGCAGACAACCTGAATGCACCCTCATAACATTTATCCAACACGCAAGACTATCATTAAACACCCAAAACATAGAAACATCAAATTCCAAGAGCAATGAAGACTTTCTTCAAGGTGGCAATGATTTCACATCTACAAATTAGCACTTTGACATGACATAACAAGGGCAAACAACATTTAAAATCACATATTGAGTTCCCTATAAAGATTAAAGCCAAGATAATAAACCAACACGGGTTTTTCTATATTGATTGCACATGCTATTCTATCAGTCCATACATGATGCATATATCCATTGGTCTATGATTCATATTAATGTTTGATACTAGCTATAGTAGCAATTCACAACCAAGGAAATTTAGTACAAGACATAAATGCATAGTATTGAACCTCAATACATATTATAACTTTTGTTATGATCAACTTCATATCGAGCAGTTATCAAGGGTGCACTAAGTCCCAGGACATGATTTCGAATAACTCAAGCATGTATGGGCAAATAAAATCCAACAAATAAGCATTTTGTCAAGGAACAATAAGGGCATATGCTATTTGAAATCACATGTTGAGCATGTGTATATTCAAGGTTAGGGTTTAGAAACCAACATGGGTTTTTTTATTAAATGGTTGAAGTTCGGGACTTTAGGATAACCCAAATTAATAAAGAAAAACCGAGAGATCACCTCACACCAAACTATCAATGCATGGGGAGAACCGACCACTAGTTATAAATAAACCAGTTGAGTTTGAGGAATAGCCAGTTGAAGTTCAAGACTTCAAGAAAAACCCGCAATTTAGTAAAGGAAACCAAAAGATCACCTCACACCAAACTATCAATGCACGGGGAGAATAGACCGCTAGTTGCGGATAAATCAGTTGAGTTTGAGGATAACCAGTTGAAGTTCTAGACCTTAGGAAAAACCCGCAATTTAATAAAGAAAAATCATAATTAGTTTAATGGCTTTGGAGCCCTTCTACATATGGGTTTTTCCTCATTTTTATGACCAACTGATTTTCAACCTCTTTCCGATGAAATCTCACAACAACAACAACAACCGATAACTTACTTGAATGAAACAACCATGGAGTTCGGGAATATCTCTTTAAATATTCACTACGAACAGTCCTAGACTATCACCATGCGTTGACAAAAAAAACAATGCAAATCTGCCAGCAAGATAGATTTACAAAATTTTCAGTGACATAGAACAACACTAAATATGATATTTACTGGCATATGGTATTTTATGTCACTATGGTAACTTTTCGGATGACACTTCTTTCTGGATAAGTTTACAAAAACTATCATGGATGATGGATGAGTTCATCCATTGGCCAAAACCCTACCTCCTTTTGTCAGCAACTTGTGATGAAATATTGTCATGTATGATTGGAATTTGGATGGAAATTCACTTGGTAAGTGACAGTAATTGCAACACTGTAAATCTATAGTCCCAATTTTCTTTTACAAGGAATGACAAATAATGTTGGGTTAACACTATACCGCGATTCACAAATCAGTATTGAGCAAGACAATTAGAACTGGTGACACTGAATAATATATTTCGTGAAGTTTCCAGTGACGCATGAGAATCGCCGAGGACTCATAAGTTATGCTTGTAGTGATTCTAAGCTATCTCTATTCATTTCCACAGGATCTTGGTTTCTGGTTTAATCGCGCATGCATATTACAGATAAAGTTCATAGATTATTGATCAAGGTGCCACGTGGGCGTCTTCTTCACACCGACACATGAAAGACTTTCAGAATGGGACTTGTTGATCTGTACTGGAAGCTACCGTATGTGTGACTTGTCTTCTGAGGAGACTTGGCTAATGACGCTTTTGCCACTTAGAAAATAAGTAGTGCAATCGATGCTTGCGGCAGCGGCGCAAATTTGGCGAACATAATGATGCTTCCCCCCAGCCAAGAAATCCCATGTGCTTTCAATACTGGGACTCCGATTTTTCCAACCATACGATGATGAGCTACTGCATAATGTATGAGGAATCCACACATGTCTGCACCCACCTGCATCAATTTCAAATCCCTCTTACACACAATACATCCACCACAAAATTCTTTCGATGGTCAGGATTCCTCAAAAGTTTTGGAACAAATCACCACGTCCTCGATTCGATTCAATTGAAACATGTGGGCGTCCCTCCAACTTACTTTACTTACATGTTGCCTGCAGAAACTTGATACGTGTCAGGTTCTCGAGCCAGCAATCTGTCTGCTTGAGGTGGCAACTACTATCTGCAGCACTCGAAAGAGGTCTATGAAGCATTCTTTGGGAGCTATTTTAGAGTTCTAAGCATTTTTAGGACTAAACTTCTTGTGTGGAATTTTATGAATGTTTGTAGAACTGGAATTCAACATCTAGGGGGGTCGTGGATGGTGATCTACGATTGGGGATTTTGATTATAAAAATGACATCCGAAAGTGGTACACCTCTTCTAATTTTTCAAACATATAACATTTCAATAGACTCCTCCCAACAGCCTCTTTCCAAGCACATTTCTCCTCTTTGTGAAAGGACGGACCATCAGTTCATGAGAAATCTGGAAGTAATGGAGACAATTGTACTAAAAGGGCGAGTTGCAACCCTGGATCTGCTGTCTGTGTCAATGATTTTTAATCTGGCTATACGCTGCTGATTTGCAGTCCTAAAGGTAGAAAATAAAATATGTTGCGTTTCTTCCATGAATATTCATGCATAAATGACCAGAAAAGTCTCTAAAAATCACATAAATTGGATGAAACTGTCAACTTTTGAATGATGTGTGTGCAAATTTGGATGAAAGTTTGCATAATTATCCATATGTATCTATGTCACTCCAATGGGTGAAGCCGATGCTCCTCTCTTGAAAAGTTGAAATAAGAATCACTGATCTGTGTACATATACATATATGACATGAGAGGGATGGAATTGTTAGCTATTAAGTCGTATACACGTGGATCTCGAGTTTCGACACAAGAAATTAAAAGTCAGTGCATTTCATGTGGATCCCTATCATGTCGTTGCTCAGCTTTCTCCCTCAGTGAATTTTGCGGCTGTGGTCATACTGTGGAGATCTAACTTAATATGCACGTGGCCTGTACATTGGATACTGTGTGTACTTAAATAGATAGATAGTACTCTGGCGCTGACAGTCTGACCTTTTTTTCTTCGTTTTTTCTTTCTGTTTGAGCTTTATGAATTTGGGACTAAGGGCCACTTCACACTTTGGCAGTCCAAGTCAAGAGGCCGTGGGATTGAGTGGCCAAACTTTGTTGAGAGTCCAAAGAAATGGTCTGAAAATAGCCAACAAAATATAGTAAGTGAAGCATTCGGCCGGGTATAGTGTGAAGCCTCCAAAGGCCAAGCCCAAAGTCAAAACCTCTGGCCATGAACTCCCACGGTCTCTCAACTTGGACGGCCATAATGTGAAGACTCCAAAGGCCAAGCCCAAAGTCCAAACCCAAAGGAGCATTCCACTTTATTCCTTGCCAAAAACAAACCCTCTAATCTAACGGCCGAGATTTTGTCAATGATTTATTTTTTAATGAAAAAAATTCGACGGCCTCTTGAGCATAGTTTGGGTTTCCATTCCCGTCCGACCCAAACTTCCTTCGAGAGTCCGTCGCCTTCGTCAAAAAGTAAGCATTTTAAATTGCGACGGCCTTTAGACTTTGGCCTTAATGTGAAGGGTTGAGAGGCCGAACTCTTGGTTTCTTGCAATCTGATTGGTGGAAATCAACGGCCTCTTGAACTTTGGCCATAGTGTGAAGCGCCCCTAAGGGCCACTTCACACACGAGACTGAGAGCCCGTGACCATTTTACTTCAATCACTCTCATTGGTGGAAAACGCGGAGTTGGTCCAAGTTCGCTTCACACTACGCTTGAGGGACCAATGGAGTATGTGAATGCAAGATGGTAGTAAAGTCTACATGGATTCCTACATGGCATCAAATGGATCATGTTTCATGGTCACTTGGACTATTTTCAAAAACCACCTCTTGGAGGTAGGCCTAACACAAAACCGGGTGACCATGGCACTCTGAACGCTCACAACCGTTGATTTATTTTATTTTATCATGTATGAAGACCCGCATGAATAGAAATTCATTGAAATGGCATTTGGTTGAGGGCCCAATCGCATATGGCTTCACACTACACTTGAGAGTCCGTGACCACACTACATGATTTTGGAGGTGTGTTGGGACGGCCTTTGAAGACTTTCTTTTGGGCTCTCACAATTTCATGGTCACGGCTCTTGGCTTGTGTGTGAAGTGGCCCTAAGAATTCACTATGAGCTGCAGGTACTTATAACTTAACGCCTGAAAGTGAATTCCTTCAATTTATATGTCACGATATAACCATCGTTCAGCACTGATATAAAGTAGTTAACATGTACACATGGAGCTCAGTGATTTGTGGTGACTCATTTGCTAGGTAACAGTAACTCAACTTACTGAAGCCACCTGCGAATAAGTATGCACATGTTTAATGAAGAAGAGTGAGAATTATCGCATTTGAGCTTAGTACCTCTCATTCATCCAACATAAAAAGCCCTGAAATAATATGCAACTTGGAGGTTAATATTGTTGATCAATTGGACACTAGAATTAGTTTTAAAGAGACCAAATTAATCTAGCATGGGTTACTTGTGATGACTCAGCCACAAATCTATAGGGAGTCAAGTTTTTATATTGGATGGATGGAAGGCCCACTCGTGTGTGATAATTCCCTCTCTACTTTAAATATTTAGCACTTATGGCAAGAGGGAATTATCACATACAAGCGTGCGTACCTCTCATTAACCAACATAAATGTCCTGAAAATAGCATGCAACTCAAGTCCCAAAGGTCACTTTTCTTAAGTTGATTTATCACGAGAATTAACTTCAAAGACCATGCATTCGTCTAGTCCAAGTCATTTGAGATGGATTGGCCGCAAACATGGGTCAAGTTTTATCTTGGATGAATGAGAGGTACACTTGCATGCATCAATTCCCTCTTGCCTTGAAGTCTATACATGTCTATATGCTTAAATAACCTTGCGGGATGGATTCAAACAATTGAATTTGACTCCACATTTTTCGATCTTAGAAACCAGTTTATCTGTATTAGCATTTACACTTATATAAGTGGCCTTGTTTACTTACATAATTTGTCTTAAAATGCAGCCTCTACCAACACCCTTGAAATTAATTAGGGTGATATGGGACATAAAATTAAATCGATGACCTTAATCCTGGGGCATATATATATGAGAATTGCAAAACCAGTTTACTTGGGGAAGCTTCCATAAACTTATTGTCGATGTTACGAACTGGAATGATGTCAAGTAACGCGAAAGATTGAACATTCCTATGGATATTCTTATCTTCAGCTTCAACAACACATCATCAGTTTGTTGGGTCCCCTTTCGAAAACGTGATTCATCCGCACTAGGACATCTCTCCCATGCCCTAGAGATTTTAGCAAAAGGAATAGAATTGGGGGATTTGCCTCACGACAATAATGAAGTATTCCCTCAGCCTCAAGTGCAAACTTGTGATTGCTGGAGCGCACAGGGGAAGTTCTCTGAAAGGATGTTGCTCTCATATATGTATGCACTTGAACACCCTTTATTTCTCGAGCATCGAAATGTTATAATGACTAATCTACAAGTGGCAACCACTTTCCATTCTTAAATTAATTTTGAAGTGTTGTGGTGATTGACCTATTTGGGACCAGTTTCCATTACAAGCATATGAGTCCCGGACAATTGTCATGTGCCACTGCAAATTTAGCAAATTTAACATTGTAGTAGATTTATGTTATTTGTTCGCTGACGTAAGATGATTGCCAAGGACTTGAATATGTTGGTAGTGTTCACTTCTCGCAATGGGAAACTATCCATATGGTGGGTCAAGGCCATCTAGAAATGACGAGTCTTTCTTGGTTCACATGGTTAAATGTACTACCAACAAATAGGAGATTACGTTTTACTCCGTTTCTAGTGCCCGCATTTAAGACACCTCCATCTCACATTGAGCGCCCATCGCAACACCAGTCATCGGAATATGCATCTCAAATTCGCCAATCCAAGAGAATTGTGCATGTTTCTTACCAACGCACAATCTCCATCTAACTTTTTTCTTCTCTTCTTCTGTGATAGGAGCACAACGCAGGAGATAATCCAATGGAAGATTGATTGGTGTTTTCTTTTATTGGCGATCGGATGTTACGAAGTGAATTGTTTTCGCTGATCTCAAACACACTGATTGTGATTCGCAAGGTTGGATTCCTCTTGTCTAAGGCTAATTCCTTTCTACTTTCATCCAAGTTTCACAAAATGTAGGTGAGTTAGCAAGTCAGTCATGAACATTATCATTTCAGGTTTCGGAATCGAAATTGAGATGTGAAGATTAATATACATAAGGCGTCATGCATCACATATCCCGAAATAGTATGTTCCCAAGGGCAGACCACGTCGATGAATGAACAGAAATTGATTTCAAAGTCCGGGAAGTCAAAAGGCTAGTGGGACTAAAAGTACATGACGATGGTTTCAAACCGGCTAATTCCTTAGAGTGGCGAAATGTTGAAGCCTCTGTGAGATATAGGCCAATGTCAACTAGATGGCCTGATTGAAAGAAAGACATAAGGTTTTCTAATACTACATTCTCAAATAGTGGTGGAAACTTATCTGTAATGGGGTTATATAAGGGAACGTTTCTACACAAAGTGTGCCTCATTTTCAATTGCATCCTAGAAGCAAAAGTGGCATGATCTATTATCTCTCGAGGTAGGATAGTCGACCATTGATCGATTCCAATCGCAAGTCTACGAATCAAGGTGAGGAAAGCAACAAGATCCTGCGTGGTGTTGGTGTCAACTGTTGCTTCAAGTATAATTTACATTCGTGTTTGAGAAAATTCTCGAGGTAGAGGTAATCTAGTTTCTTCCCCGAATGGTCGTTGCTCGGACAATTCCCCTATACAAAGTGTAGGGGAGGAATTATTTCTGTAGAGCTCTATGAATGTGAATTTGGCAGTCATGGGATTCGAGAATCCGCCGAAATTGAAATTGGCCAATGCAAGAGAATCGCACAGGTTTCTACAATCCCACATTCTCCAGTCCTTTCTTTCTGGAACGTCACCTCAATCGAACTCCTTTGTGTGAATTCCAACTTCAATCCAGAGTGCATGAAGGTTGTAGATACCGGCATGAAACCTTCGCAATTTTTATATTGGCAATTGGTAATCAATTACGCAATGGAATTTTCTCGTTGTTCTCAAACGCATACATTGGGATTCCCGAATTGTTGCAGGACTCCAATTCTCCTGTCTCGGGCTATTCCTCCTCTACTTCTTCCTTGTCAAGATTTACAAAAGTTGCACAAAATGTAACTGAGGAATTTTTCCTACAGCTCTACGAACATGATTGGCCAATGCTAGAGACTTATACAGGTTTGATCATTACCATCACACGTTCTTTAATCCTCTTCCCTGGGATGTGAGCTCGATCAATCTCCTTTCCATGAAGGCTGTAGATCCCAGGATTACGGACCTACTGTACAGACTGGAGCACGCGCTATAAGAGTTGATGTTTTCATTGGAAATCGGTAGGTAGTTACTAAATAAACTGGTCTCGCTGATTTCACACATGTGAATATGATGCCCAACGTTGGACTCCGATCCTCTATGTAGGGCTAATTCTTCTTTACTTCCTCCTTAGAGCTTCGCATAAGATCACAAAATGTAAATGAGGAATTCTTTCTACAACTCCATGATTATGACTCGGTAGATAATCCGCCATATCGATTGCATATTTCTGCTTGATTTCTAGCGGCCAATGTCCTCATGTGCGGTAGCTCGAACCCTCAGCTCCACGGTGCTTCAATGGTAAGGAGTAATGACATCTTTGAGGAAATCGTGCACCGCATTTTTGCAAATTCTTCGAACCATTTTTCTGGAATGTCACCTCGCTCAATCTCCTTTGTGCGATTTTAAAATTCCAGAGTCCATGAAGGCTGTAGATCACAGCTTGAAGACCTACTTTGCATACTCACAATGTCAAGCTGCATGCGTTACAAGAATTGATGGTTTTATTGGCAATTGGTAGGTAATTACGAAGTGAACTGTTCTCTGAGATCGCACACGTTAATGTGATGGCCGAGGTTGGAGAACTCCAAATATCCTCTGTCTAATACTAATTCCTTCAAGTTTCACATAAGATCACAAAAAGAGAATATGTAACTCATTCTACAACTCCATGAATATGACTCGGTAAGAATCCGCAAAATCGAATACATATTTCCACTTAGTTTCTAGCTTCCAGCATCCTCATGCGTGGCAACTCGAATGCTAAGCTCCAGGGTACTCCAATGGTCAGATTTGGTAAGATTCTAGATGGAATCATGCACTTCATTCCCCCCTGCAGCACCTTCGATGTCAACATCAACCCTAGCCTGCACATTGCTTTTGCAGAGAAACTCATCGTCTGCGTCGGAGTCAGCAGCGTCCAAGTTGCAGCGCAACGGTCCAATTAGAAATTTCCGAATGCAAGAGAATTGTACAGTACATCAAAGCATTAAGACATACTTTGCATAATTTCCGGCCAAGCCGGCCATACCCACATGCAAAACTTGGTGCATGTGTTATAAGAGATTATGTATTTATTGGTAATCAGTAGTTACGAACTTTCTCGCTGATCTTGGACACATCAATCTGATGCCCGAGATTGCAGGACTCCAATCCTCTGTCTAAAGCTAATTCCTCTCTACTTCCACCTTAAAGTTTCGCATAATATCACAAAATGTTAATGATAAGGAATACTTTGTACAGCTCCATGAATATAACTAGCTCGGTCAAGAATCCGTCAAATCGAATACATATCTCTGATTGATTTCTAGCGGCCAACATCCTCATGCGTGGCAGCTCGAATCCTGAGCTCCACGGTACTCCAATGATCAGGATTGTGAAGATAATTCACGAAATCATGCACACCGGCATTCCCCCCTGCAGCAGCTTCGATGTCCACACCAACCCCAGCCTGCACATTGCTTTTGCAGGTAAACCCGTCGTCTGCATCAATGTCAGCGGCGTCCAAGTAGAAGAGCAATGGCACGAGCCCCACGCAGCTAACAAGAACCGGAACGGGGCTGAAGAACCACAGCAAGAGAGGAAATGCAACATAGAAGCTACGGGTGCCAACCGTGAAGAAGTTGCAACCCTTGGCCAGCACGTTGGAAACGTAGTCCGGGGTGATGCGAATGACCGTGGGGCAGCCGGTGTCTTCGCTGTGGAGGGGGATGTTGATGAGGAAGTTGGCGTGGTTGATGTATCGCACCGATTGCATGTAGCAAAGAAAAGTGAAGCCAAAGCAGAGCATGAGTGACATGTATTTGACGCATAGGAGCTTCTGGTCGGCGCCGCCGAGGAGAGGAGACTCAGTGTGGAAGTAGGCGCTGGCCATTAGGGTTGCGGTGGCTGCGCACATCAGGATGGCTGTTGAGGCCATGAGTGTCGATCCCATGATGGTGTTGCGGAGTGACTGCACCGCCAGGATGTTCTTCTTGTCATTGTCCTGCCATGCCAACACATGCAGCAAGGGGAAGATTAGGTTAGGTTAGGTTGGTGGTGGGAGAAGCATAATGATCTGCGGAAGCTTCCGAAATTCCGTTTCTTGAGCGAATTCGGTGCTTAACAATCACGGCGGCCGCAAATTCTGATCTCGACATGTATACCAAGCTGACCGGTATAAATGGCAAACTGACTGATTGAGGTGAGCACACTCGGCACGGATCACGAGGTACACATGTATCACTCCATGGTGTGCGAATCTGCAGATGCTCCAGTTGAATTTCTTGAGTGAATTCAAGGCTCAACAAGCGCGGCCACCACAAATTCGGAAGCCGATATGGCAACCGAGACGCAAGGTTCAGATTGGGGTTGGTGTTGGGATAATTATCTGCGAAAACTTCCGAAGTAGAGTTTCTTGACTGAATTCAAGGGTCAACAAGTGCGGCCGCAAAATCTCAGGCCGACATACTAACCGAAAGGAAAGGATCGGATTCGGGTTGGTGGTGGGAGAGTAATCTGCGAAAAGTTCCGAAGTTGAGTTTCTTAAGTGCATTGAAGGCTCAACTACTGCGGCCGCAAATTCTGATGCCGCCATGTTAAACCAACCTGGTATAATTAAATGGCAAGCGGACTGATTGGGATGAGCACATTCGGCACTGCGTACGAGGCAAACATGCATCACACTCCATGGTGTGAGGATCTAGAGATGCTCAGTTGAGTTTCCTTGAGCGTTTTCAAGGCTCAATAAATGCAGCTGCAAATTCTGATGTGCAGAGAACAATAATACCGGTTTCTCCTTTTATACGACGCAGAAACTGGATCTCTCATTTTACATTGGAAGAAGTCAGGCGGACACCCTAAACTCTCAGCATCTTCAAGTGAATTCAATTAAGAACATAACTGAACTACACTGGGCATGATTCAATCAAGATAGACGTGGCTTAGAAATCTACCGATTGCCGGAGTTGCTGGTAAGTCGGCAATCTGCTGAGGATCTTCCAGCTAATTCAAACGCGTGAAGACCCCCCAAGTGTTTCCGGCTTACCAGAAACTTTGGCGAATTTCACAAACTTGCTACACATGAACCCAAGACCTCACGACTTTGAATGAGACTCCCTAGGCACGGGAAAAAACCTTACAAGATTCGCAATTTCGGTCCAACGAGTAAGCACCTATTCGCCTAGGATCTGAAGTATGAAGTCTAACAAATTGACACATAGATCATAGTGTCCCAGAGTGGCAACCATCCGAACTGGACATCTGTGGCACTCAGCCACCGACCTGATGCCAAGAAATCAGTGGGCCAAATGGGAACCAAATGTACTCAGCACCCACGAGATTGTTTAGTAGCAAATTTTCATGACACTGTACTTAAGCCACTGTAAGTCTCAGAACTTCTTCTGCTACCTATCCGCATTCATTCACCCCACAAGCCCTCGTCATCCTTCTCAAGCAAACTGGGCCTAAGAATGCGATGCTCCGTCTTCGACCAACTTCTGAAGACATACTTAAAATAATTCCAGGACTTCCGCAATATTGATCCATGGCTGGTTGGAACTGCACCAGTACTAAGTTAAGCGCAAATTCCTGGATTGACGAGTAAGGTAGAGGTGCCTAATTTTAACACAACAATAATATGGACACCTATATTTAAGTGGTTTGTGGTTAGGTGTGGATCTAAGAACGGACACCAAAAGGGCAGATCGTGTACATTCAAAAGAGATTGGACTACTTACCCAAAAAATACTAACCATTCTAAGCTCAATAGTCAACAAGATTTGGGAGGACCTATATCACCACTTAAGAATCAGGTTCACTTCGATAATGAATAAGATGTTCAAATGATCTCCGAAATGTATGAGGCAAATGGCTGCGGGCACAATCTGCATTTGCTAATCATCTCGCACTAATTGCGACGTGTTTCATATCCCAGCTAGGAGAAGTGGGTGCAGACACTTTTTCCGAGTAACCACGTGACCACATCTACCTTAGCTCCGAAATAACATGAACAAAAGAAGTATACAAGTATATGGAGGAGTTTTGTACCTTCATCATGCTATAAACCCATTGACGCCGGGCAAGGCGGTTCACGCCGATCACAGTCCCCAGAGGTTTATACTTCACCCTCCTGACGAGACACGCCTGGTATGCGAGTAGAATCAGAAGCCCAATGGGCACCAAGAGTGCGTCCAAGTACCCTGACCTCCACTCCATGATCTCTAAAGCTTAGCCTCCAACTCGATCTTGTAAAGAACCTTCTGAAAACGCAAATTTCGGGAAGATTGATCCCGATCGGCCTGCCGAACAGCTCAGCGCGATAGATATCGCACCCCAACGAATTATCAGATTTTTATTTCATTTTATTTTTCAAAATGAGGCTAGAATCGCTGTGAATTGAAGTTCTGAATGTACAATCAGTCTATAATGTCATGTGACCTTGGTGATGCACCAATTTGACTATCTGGTTGATTTCAGCCGCTTATGATCTGTGACGACTCTGCAGATTCGTCAAAAAGATATCTGCGAATTTTTGGCAGAGATGATCACTTGCTTCGGCTCGGAGAAGGTGTCGTGAAAAAATTCTTGAGAGGTTACTCAAAATTCCCAGTACATGCCGGAATCAGGCCCTGGAGATGGCCTTTGAGAATCGATATGCTAACTTCACCGATCCGAAGCTTGGTCCCAATTATACATGAATTTTCCGCGGCAGGTGCATGAGTGTTAAGTCATTCGCTTGAATTTGCCCACCGCTCAACTACTCCTGATGGCTCTAATAAATCCAACAGAGCACTACAGCTCGACCAACAATCTAAAGAATCCTGATGCAACTCGATCAGAGCTAGTCCAGCGGCCTTGGCAATGAATCCACTAAAACCTCCTCCAGCTCTGAAGCAAATTAATTAGCCGCAAATAAATTCAGGATCTCCGTCGACCCTATGTATAAGCAAACATTTCACCAAGAATATTATTCTTACAGCATCTGTGATCCCAGTACGTAGGTCCCTTCAGACTCACAACCACATGTCAAGTTTCAACACACTACGAAGTCTGTCATCCTCCTCCAAGTTATAGAAAGGGCAAAGAAGTGCTCTACGCATCCATGAAGAATTCCACACGAGGATCACCTGCTACAACACCAACACTTGATTACTTCAAAATATATAAGCCACCGAGAACGACTGAAATCAATCAAAGCCATGACCACCTTGAAAGCATAGTAACCCCCATGACGTAAGTATAAAATTCACTCAGATAATCACTATTACATACAGTCGAACCAGCATGGCAGTAGTACTTATCCCTGCAGCTAGCTTAACCTACCCTTACAGAAGTTAATCTGACCCACAGTTCCAACACTGTCACAGTCGTACTCATCAAATTCGATCTAGAAGCATGCAAATTCTGTGATCCACGAACAACTAACCCTGCAGTGCTTCCCCTTGCAACCGCGTTGGATCTCACCTCCAGCATGCATGACAAGATCAGGAAATGGCGTGCGGTATTGGTGATGATGATGATCCTCGTGGTGCAAGGAGCGTGGGAGATCAAACAGCAGATGAAACCGGAGGAAGAGGATGGGAAATGGGGAGAGCGCCGGCCCATCTTAAAAGTAATGCATGCCTTGCATGGCTACCTACTAGATGGAACTTCAAAAGCTATGTAGAGCTCTGGACTGCAGGGATGATGGGTCCACCACTGCCACAACTATATTAGGGTAGATGGTTACTTTTTCTCCCACTCGCCCACTTCCCATGGGATATGGAAACACATGATTAGGGTGAGATGGTTAAGGTGGAATACACGGAAAACGGCGAAAAGAAGCTGATTTGGCACGAAAGAGTGGCTTGAAACTTGTGCAAAAAAAATTCAGAGATGGAGTAGAGGAAATGATGAGGAATGCGATTTGTTTCATAATCTCAAATAGATAGATAGATAGAAACTCCGGACCTTTTTTGTAAAGGCTGGCATGAGTAAAGTGTTTGTTGGTAGTGTTTAATGACCCGATGTCCACTAGGCAAAGGGTCATTAGAATAATACTACTCTCCTCTATTCATAATCTCATTTCATGTAAGTGGGTGCAAGCACAGTAAAGTGGACAACTCCTGATCCCTGCCTAGTGTTAAGTGAAAGTGATTTAATTTTATGTACTAACTTTGAATTTTGTGGAGGGAAAAAAGAAAGAAAGAAAAAGACATAGACATTTTTAAAACATATTGATCTGCAAAGCCAAGAAATTTATGATGACAAAAAAAAATTCCAAGAAAAGTCTACATATTTTAGAAGACGGTCCAAGTGGTGTGCAAGTAGGTGATATTGAACAACTGATTGTCTAAAAATTTGTTTAAAATGTGATAAAATTAAATTAAATTGAGGGTTTTCTACAAAGTTTTATGACGATGCCCTCAAGTAGATAATGAATTCATGGAATATAAAAAAAAATTCCAACTTCAAAATAGTTAAGGTCATGAAATCTACGTCCAAAACCAAACTTAACCATTTGCTTTTAAGCATCACATTTGATGCTAAGTATTGAAGATCTCAACTTGATATTCTACATTTGAGTATTTAACACAACAATAGAGGTCATCATTAAAAAATACAATTTAAATAATGTTTTCTACTATTTTTAGGCCTTTGACCCAAAAAATGATGGTTTTAGTATACCATAGCACTTTTTTGGTCCACTTTACCATGCTTGCCCCCAAGTGATTAGTTACATTTTTCTAAGAGGCAAGTAAGTCAATACCCCTACTTGTGCATTAGAGTCTCCATAATCTGAGCATCAAAGTAATCTCACTTTGCATACAAATGCACAAAAAACCAGTTAACTCAATGGCACCCAAAAGTGATTGCAAGTGGTGTGAAACAACATGCCAATCCCTGCATCCCACCTATTATTACATCCTTTTCGGACCAACATTTTTACAATTAGCCATTTTGGGTCCACATAAGAATCATTATACATACCCTTGGTCTAGTATACCAAAGGTGGTCATTTAGCGGGTCCACACAATAATCATTCTACCCCTAGTCTAATGCACCAAGAGTGGTTGTTCAGTTTTTCTACCAATTTAGCAAATCCAAGTCGACTTTCCTCATAATGTTTCAGACCTTGGACAACTAACCAACTAATTCAACTATTAGTTAACTAGTTGCCTTTCGTAACTATAGTCGTTCTAAATTCGGTTTGCCAAAAAATCTAGTTAACTATAGTTGTATCTAGTTAACTAAAGTTGAGTGTAGCATGTTCACGGAATTATGTTGTAGTGTTGTAGTGTCACTAGTGTGTTATTTGTGCTGGTGGTGTACACAGAAGTTGTTATGGAGCCCAACATTGTGAGTGATCGTATAAAGGTGTTTCTTGATGATCCTCAGTGGCCCGAGCATATTAAAGACCCTCAACTGAAGCAAATCAAGAGGCAAACTTCTTCAGATATATAATAATACTTGGAATTACTATGGTTAACTATAGTTGTTCTTGAATTTGGTCTTAAATTTTTCTAGTTAACTATAGTTGTTCCCTAAAATGTATTGAAAAAAATATAGTTAACTATAGTTATTTTGGTAGTTGTCCAAGGTCTGTAATGTTTTGAGTTCGTATGAATATTTTATCCATGACCAAAGTGAGGATTCGTGTGCTCATCAAACAGTGATACAAGTCCACTCTAACACTTAAGTTCATTACTGAACTTAGAATGGTTATCATAATCTGGGCACACAATCCAATCTCTTTCAAACACATGTCTTGTTCATATCCGTTCTCAAAGCCACACCCAACCACACGCCACTCAAATATGAGTGTCCAATTAAGATGAGTAACCGAATTAGGCACGTCTACCTTTGGCATTGTTTTTTGTTTTTTTAATTCATATTCCTCGTTCTTCATGATATTTTGTCGGAGATCTAGTTTGCAAGTAGTCTACCGTACAGCAATTAGTATCCATAAGTATCTGTTTAGTACACCGGTTGACTGTTAAGTACGTATGTGCCTTTGACTTGCGATGAGGTTGAGTTAGTTTGCATTAACCCGAGGAGTCCACAGTCAAATCAAATGTGTGCGTAGTTTGCAATCATAAGGTGTCGGGAAGAGTGTCTATCTGCAGTGGAATTTGTGTTCATGAGAATCAAAGTTTTAGCATCTTGACATGGAATGCAAGCAAAGTTGAATACGTTGTGGAGAGAAGCTAGGACAAAAGCATGAGGACATCTTTATCACCAAGTTGTTTTTAGCGTATGTTGAATGTGTGTTCATAAATATGTTGGGGTTGCACATTTTATTTTATTTTTGATGTTTGGAACTATACTCTAAACTCGGTAATATTGACGTTCTTAATGTCACTCCTTCTCTTATATCTCAAAATCTTAGGGAACGATGTTCTTAGTTTAAATCTCACTCCTTGTTGTCATGTTTCCTTTCCATATATCACAGATTTGACATTAAATAAACCACCAAAGAATTTAAACCAGAGGCTCGCACACATGATGGTGTCATTGTAATCATTCTCATTACTGTAATGTTGACTTTGTGCTATTTGACCTTCTTAATGTCACTCCTTCTCTTATATCCCAAAATCATAGGGAACGGATGTTCTTAGTTTAAATCTCACTCCATGTTGTGACGTTTCCCTCCCATATATCACAGATTTTGACATTAAAATAAACCACCAAAGAATTCAAACCACAGGCTCAAACACATGATGGTGTCATTGTAATTATTCTCGTTACTGCAGTGTTGACTTTGTGTTATTCCATAATGTCACATGCTACACTAATTCTTTTTTTTCATGCATTCATGTTAACACTAGAAAATTTCATCAAATCATGTGCATTTTGGTTGCCACAAGCGTGATATTACGGAGTTTAGAGTGTATTCTACAGGTGCTCATGTCAAACGGGGTTTTGAATAGTCAACAAAACTTATAAAATAACTATACAAACTGAACTTTCAAACAATGTTGGATGCAAACCTCAAAGCAACATTGAACTCAATCATATGTTGCATGACATCAGGACCAAAAAACAACTTTACATTTGATATACAAATATGTTTCATAATACAATGTGCCACATTAAAGTCCATGTGCCTTAAGCGGTCACTTGTCTTAAAAGTGGCAGCGAATATTGTGGTTTTAACAGGGCTACATATCACACTAATTATCCCAATTAGTGCATGTTATTATTCAGAGTTACACACCACTATACCTATTTAGTGAGAATGTAATATTTTACCAAGCAAAGTCATTTGTGTCCTATAATATATGAACAACCTATTGAACTTTCATTAGTGAGAACTGAACTCATGAGTAAGGTGTTATTGCACTGCATAATAACTCCGAATAGTAACACACACTAATTGAGGTAAATCAGTGTAGTTTCATCAGTTTCACCTACATATGGATCATGGAAGTGCCCACACTATATACGTGCACAACATATTAGAGTACAAAAGATGGTATTGTGTGGCGCTAGCTTTCTCACACTCACGGAATGTTAGCCCAATGACCCCTGGAATTTCAAAGCAATATAGATAAAACTTCATTTTTTAAGAACATTTTGTTTTTCAATATTGAAGAAATTCATTTTTCTAAGTTTCTAACATAGCCTCCACAGAGAGGTGGTTACAGTGTTGTACCATTTTTCACACCCTCCATATGAAAATTATGGTGGGACACCGGTGTTCCATAATACACCGGCTAAACCCTAAAGCCCGTGTCAACGTCAAAAATGGTCAGTTGAAGGCGATCAAAGTGGCGTTGAGATTATCTCGACGTCATGTACACGTTCTAATGTTCAAAGTTGGTTTCCATTCTCGATCACTCACAACCATAAAACCAATCATTAAGGAGGCTCCGATTCATTTGGGACACTAGTGTCCCGCCACATAAGGTTCATATGTTTGTCCCACTATCCGTGGAGAACCGGCGGTTAGTTACATATGAACCGGTTGAGTTTGAGAAATAACCTGTCGAAGTTCGAGACTTCAGGGGAATTACCGATCACTTTAGAGGAATCTATGGAAGAATATACCTCAAATGAATAAAGCAAAACCAGAAGATGTCAACATGTAACCGGCTGGATTTATTAGAATCCCTATGATCTTGACCGACTATGCCCAAAAACTTCCCGGGCACTGGTTTGCCCCATACATCACCTCAGCTTTTATAAACAAAGGCATACATATTACATCTCCAAAAATCCTAGTGTACAAAATCGGTGAAATTTCGAGTTTTTATTTTCCAGTATTTAATACATGTTTCTATCATGGCTACCGCAAAGGCCAGTACACCATGGTTCATTAGGGTACCACGTTTCTCACACCCTCAAAAATGTTTAACCCTAAAGTGAGTACCCTTACAAATGCACACGAATCACGTTTCTGAAAGTTTTAGGTTTTACATGTAGTGAACGTCTCTTTTGAGCTTTCTAACCGTGGCCTCCACAAAAGGTGATATATTTCAATATCACATTTCTTTTCAAGCCCTTCGAATGTGAGCCCCACTCCAACTAGGATATAAGCTAAAATGCACAAAACACTTGTCTATAACCTATAGTAATACATGTGCGAAGTGTTGTATGCGCCTTGATACATGCACATTGCAAAATCTTTGTTGGGGGTTTTTGGGGGAAAAGCAAAAGATTTTGACAGGGACTTTGTTTAAACATACTTTGTTGAATCACCACTTTGGATGTGTATATTTTGCAAAAGGTTTAGTCCACATCTAAGGATAGTTTTTGTCATTTTTATATCATAGGACCCTATCGATTGAATTGCAAGTATACAATTAGCTTTACCCATGCCATTCCAGTATGTTGCACCTGCACATATGAATTAATATCCCGGATGACTTTTTTTCATTTTTTAATATATATGAAAAAAGGGCATATTTACAATTTTCAGAAGAAGAAAAAAAGTAAATATATTTTTTGTTTGAGAAAGGAGTCAATCCATACACAGGTTCCCCTACGGCTACCTTGTTACGACTTCACCTCAGTCAAAGGCCCCACCTCCCTTTGTAAACTCGACCACGGGAAATACTTCGGGCTCTCTTTGATCGAAAGGGAGACTCATAAAAGGAAGACAAGGAAAGCAAACCCAACCCCATGCATGTAGGCCACCATATGCCCATGCTTGTGCATACCCGTCATATGCATGTATGCCAATGCCCATGTTCATAAGCCCTCAACGACCTGCCGCCATGTCCCATGGAGTGTTTTAAGGAAGAAAATAACTTAATCTTCTTCTTCTTTTCTTTTGAATCCTTTTAAAGAGCCCTACTGGCCATGTCATGTTGCCACCTTATCTTCATGCTCGCCACCTCCCCCTAGTTTCCCACACTGTGAGCACCTTTTGCACTTGTAGTCCCCCACAATTGCACATTTGTTTCCTCTTTCTTTTGTCATATATTTTAATTTTGAAGAAGAATTTTGACATGTGGCCTTTTTTCTTTGGAAAGCTAATTGAACATGTGTCCATCTTTTGTAGTCTCCCACCACCATGAGCTCTATTGTATATAAATTTCATTATGTCTATAAGTTATTTTGTTTTTTTTTCAATATTTACATCTTTGAATCATTTGTAATTAGAACAAACAAAACAAGGTTTACAATATCATATCATGTATATACGTATATAGTGTGTGGGGTGTATGTGTGTAGAAAGCCGGTTCAAACTCATATGCCTCCTTCCACGTCATGACACATGATGTGGAGAGTCTCCTTGTCCAAGTAATGTGATTTGATTACCCTCAATCAATTCATATCTTCAAGTACACATTCTTCCAATATACTAATTTCCAACGCATTTGACATGATGAGGAAACCCTAATGAAATGTGGATCAAGGGAGAGGGAACTAAGTTTGGTGCATACTTGGGTATATTTAATGTTTCCATGGGTCTCCCAATAACAATTATGCTTGTGGACCCATGACTCCAATGTGGAATGAATATAACATTTGAAATCTAATGTGGAGTTTTCAAATATGTAGAAAATTATCATTGGATAGTTGAATTTCTCTTGCATTTTGTGCTTTCCACTTGTGGAAGAGGATAAACATGAAAGAATGGAGGCCAACAACTAAACTTTGTGTCTTTGAAAATTAGCACATTGATAGTTTTCCCTTTGCAACTTCTTGGCAAAATTTGATGATTTCCCTAGAAAACAAAATCGTGCTCAATGACAGAAATGACAACCATTATTTCAAGATTTAACTTGCATCTTTGTTCAACATGTTTTAGTTGAATGCACACTGTGCTATTTGTGAAAAATATTCATCTAGAGTGATTATTTGACCACATTGCTTTTCAACGTTTATACGTTTGTCATGTTCTTGGAGTCTCCTTTCCCAAACAATGTTTTTTTTAATGGTACATGTCTTGACAACGAAAATTTATGCTCTCAAATTATGCATCATTCTTTTTGGACAAGTCATTTGTTCATACTTCCTTCAAACTTAGTACTACTCTCAGCTTTTGCTACAAGTTGGGAGTCCCTCCAAGAAATGTAATCCTTTCACTGGTGAGGTTGTTCTCCAACGATGCTACTATCAAGAGGATTTGACTTTCGATTTACTACATAATCCAAGGAGAAGGGGAATGTGAGGGGCGGTGTTTTCATGTTGTTGCCTTGAACAAGGTGTACGTGTGGTTCAAAACGATTCTATTTGAATATTCACATGTACATATATCTTGATGCCCGAATTCATGAAGAGAATAAGAGAATTGGACTTTGGCATCTTGACATGGAATGGAAGCAAAGTTGAATACCTACACATTAAGAAGACCTACATAAGCTAGGACATGAGCATGAGCATGCACACGTCTTTATAACCAAGTTTTTGGGCATGTTTTGAAGGTGTGTTCATAACTATTTTTGGACTACATTTTATGTTTTTTATGATAATTTGAGTCATTTTGGGAGTGCTCATGTTATATAGGGTTTTGAATGGCACAACTATTCAAATTGCAGTTCAAATCAACTAAAATTTCTCCCACTCAACAACCACCATTGTTACACAACAAGCCGCCTTTGAGCTAAGTGTGGTTTTGGGTTGGGACAACGTGTCACATTAGTACACCGATATGTGAGACTATGACTAATTATATGTAAGAGTAATGATTATATTACATAACATAATCATGCTACACTTTGAGATTTGGGAGTTTGTGATGTAGGCCATTGCCATTTGGATATCCTAAGGGTATTCAAAGAGTACGAGATTGCTCTACATCTGAGGTACATTTGGGTACATGCCTTATTTTTTTTTGTAAACGACTCTTTACTTCTTCTATTTTGTATGTTGGTGTGTGTGGGTTTTCAGGTGGGGGGGGATTTGGAATTTGAAAGAATAATCTTCGTTAAAGGGTGTATTGTTTGTAGTATACCATTGCCCCTCACTCATGAGTAGCCAAACAACAAAGGGTACCCTTAAGTTTCATCATGCACCGCCTGCTACGAGTAGGTGGCAAGTGACCCTTAATGATAAGGAACTAGTTAAGTCATATTCTTCAATATGGGGGTAGATGTGCTTAATTCCAACATAACAATAACTTAAACACCTATATTTGATTGGTATGGGGATCTCAAAACAAACACCAAAAATACATGTGTTAAAAAGAGATTGTACCGTGCAATCAAACTATGATAACCATTATAGGCTCAGTAGTCAACATGATTGGGGGCAAGAGCCTATATGACCACTTAGTGGATAAGATATTCATACGAGTTCTGAAAATTGTGAGACAAGTGGCTACATGCACAATGTGGATTTGCTATTCATCTCACACTAATTGTGTGTTTCATATCCTACAAGGAGTGGGTGTAAAGAGGAAAGCATGCAAATAACACAAGCCTACATTGCTCATGATCACATTTTTGTTTGTATATTGTTAACACCTCCAACCTCACATGTGGCAAGTCTATATTGGATTTGGTAGTTGGGTTGCCTCACACGCACTAGCTATCATGGTGTGTCACCTTAATGCGGTAAGGAGGCTAGGGTCAATTGTTTACTTTCAAGGCCAATTGGATGTCAACCAATTTTTTGCAACCCCGATATATGATACGTTTATGATACGATTAACAATAAGAATGTATTGTAAATGAAGCAAGTGCATGTAAGGTGGACAACCTTCATTCGGTTGCTTTCCTTATCATGTACTTATATTTGGGTGGTATATGTGGTTAGGTGTGGCTCCAAGAATAGATTCCACAAAGACATGCGTTTAAAAGAGATGAGGTTGCATGCTCAACATAAGATAACCATTCTAAGCTCAATGATCAACACAATTGAAAGGGGGGGGCATAACATTATTCAGATCTATAACAATGTTATGTGGGACTGACAATATTTTACAGAATATTCCCACATTCAATCTGAAACGTGGGAATATTCCTCGTAATATTGTCAGTCCCACATAACATTGTTATGGATCTGAATAATGTTATGGGGGAGTTATTGACCTTCTAATGACCACAATAAGCTTCACATTGATTATGAATAAGATATTCATACGAGCTTCAAACATCATGAGGAAAGCAACTACGGCCTTGGTTTGGATTTGCTAACCATCTACCTTAGGAGCCTCCAATTGAAATCTTTTGGGGATGACCAACGTAAATATTCATAGTCTTCTTCCCAAGTTGTTGTTGTTGTTGTTGTTGTTGTGCATCATGCCTTGCATGTCACTGCAATCACCCACTATGAACTTCAAAATGCCTCACCTCCTTCAAAGTTGCCACACGTCATGCTCACATTTGCTACTACCCCCATTATGTCCCACATGGAAACCACATTCCGGCACTAGTAAAAGATGAAATTGAGCATCCTCTACCATAATGCGAGATATTTCAAAGAAACTTAGGTTGTGTAGTATCAAACAACCATGTACGGTGGTTGATAGGTTCTAATTATAGACGGTTGGCCTAGGTAGCACCGTGATTGGGCGATGAATGCACGGAACTTGAATCTAAGAGCCACGTTTTAAGGCCTTGGTCCGAGTACTTAACTTAGCGTCTTATACAAATTTGCAAATCTTTATTGAACTTAGGTCCATTATAGCAAGATTCACGCACTTTTGTCACATTGACACGCGTATATTATATTTTTGTTGAAATCAACGAATCACCGAAGGGGCATGAATGTGGCCTCATCCGCCTAAACATTTGACCCCCAAATTCCACCGGCCACCCTCAAAGGACATGGCCATGAGAAAGGGGGCGGCCGGGGGGTGAGCTTGCTTCTTGTGAGGCTAACTTAGAACTTGAGCAACAAACTCACACGTGTGGGTGGTGGGCGTGTTCAAGGTGAATTTGGGCCTCACCCTTGCGTACACCTGGCACACACTTGTGTACACCTGGCACACTCTTGTGGACACCTGGCACACTCTTGTTAGATATGCCGCAATTTCCCATATCCACATGCACCAAGTAGTATGTGGCAATACCAATTTTAGTGTCCATCTTTCAAGTTATTTTTTTAAATCACAATTGCATCGTGGCACTAGGGCCCCGCCCGCGCCGGGGGGGGGGTGTGGGGTCCACTCCCTTATACATATATGAACCATGTGAAAGAAAGGGGGGTAAGCAATGTTCATGTTTATAAAATGATGATTATTTTTGGAATACATCGTGGCATATTCTCAAATGAAGTTTCAATGCCCTAAAAATTGGAAACGTTGAATGAGGTTTTATATTTAGTGCATGATTGTGGTTATGTTTTATCATTTAAAGCAACCAAAAACACGATGCAAGGTACTACATCTCACGGAAGATTGGTATAGTGTCGATCGTGAGTAATTGTCACATTGAAATTGGAAGGCTATAACAATCCACGGTTCTTTGCTTTTGACGAGGTTATTTGTTTATTACTTTCTCTCTTTAAGGTTCATTTGTGCTTCTTATGGTCGTGCATGATTCCGTCCTACATGCAAACTTGTAAATGTTCTATTGCATGCTTCTACGTGAATTGTGAAGCTCAATAGCTTTTGGCAAAAGGGCACAAGCACGGTCAAGTACACAACTCCATTACCCTGCATAGGCCTGAGTGAAAGTGATTCAAAACCATATACTAACTTTGAATTTTGTGGAGGAAAAAATCTTAAACATTCGAAAACCATATTGATCTACAAAGCCAAGCAATTTATGTTGACAAAAAAATTTCGAGAAAAGTCTACATATTTTAGAGGACGGTGCAAGCAGTGTGCAAATAGATTCATGGAGCACATAATTGTCTCTAATTTGTTTAAAACATGATTAAATTATATTAAATTGATGATTTTTTACAAATGTTTGTAATGATGCCCTCAAGTTTATAATGAATTCATGGAATATGAAAAAATCTTATTTAAACAACACTTTACTACTACTTTTAGGCGTTTGACCAAAAAATCTATGGTTGTAGTATACCGGAGCATTTTTTGCATTCTTGACCGTGCTTGCTCCCCTTGCACTTCCAATAACGTGATTATAATCACATTCTTCCTCATTTTCATGTCTCTACAAAGTTGTGCCTTCATGTGTCTCTTATGCTACCAAGGAGTTGCCCATCAACATCTAGGCAAGGTTTTCATCGGCTTCATCCCCAATTGTCACATGTTGCATGTGCATCAACAAAACTCTCATGTAGTGTTGCCACAAATTGATCATTTGTCAAACTACTCATGTAATCTGCAATGGGGCATTTCCATCCAGCTCGAGGTTAGACCAAACGTGAGTTTGTTTTTTGTGAGCTTTATTGAAACTTGGATCCTTAGGATCAACCTCAAATTCCTGCAATTCTAGCCAATGCACCATCACTTCCTACTAGATCACACCATCATATGTCCTCTCATTTCGTATCATTCCTCCAGCTTTACCGAATAATACTTCACAAACATCATGACCTACAATGCTCACCGGTACTCGTAAATGAGAAACCGATCCCTGAACAACTTAACGAGGAGCACTATATAGTGACATGAAATTTGAACATCAACATGAATTTCTTTCCCCTCTTGTCCTAAACCCTACATTTCAAAGATGAATGCGATTCACATATTGGATGAAAACTATATTTGGAGATCTTGTAGATTACACACTTCATTATAATTGACTATAGGCCTAAAGGTATAAATGCAACTAGGATTATATGAATATTACGCTTGGTTTACAAAGCTAAAATAATGAATACCCGTAACTTGAGTATATTTTGTAACCCTTAGGCACGATCAATACCCCTGTTGTGCACCCATGTGGGTTCATACATGTTATGGAGGTTAAACAACCCATTAGTCAACCTCACCGGCTCGTTAAGTATTAATGAGACCCATGTGGGAATCTAGCTAAATCCGGTTAGGCTTCACCGGCATTTATACTAGTCACATGGGTTAGACTTAACCGTAGTCGCCGGTATAAAGTAAAGGATAACCACCACATTAAGGTCCATGGTATCTTCTATTAAGAGCATATTCCGAGATAATGAACTTATCTCAAGTGAGTAAGCTAGTCTACTATAGGTTGGATTAGACACGTGTCCCTACTAAGGGCCGACTTGGAAATGTATATAAGGGCACATCCAAAGAAGTAAACTTCACTTGAAGAACTTGTATTTCGAACCTCTGATTCCACTTAGAACCAACCTATTCTCATCTCTTTAACACGTTATCAGCACGCTCCTAGCTTCTCACTTAGACAAGTTCCAAGCATTAGACTTGATTTTGAGAGCACTCTTGATCATACTTAGTTGATACATTTTGAGAGAAGGAAGTTTGCTTGTGTTTAGTTTTCTCTACAAGTATATACTGAGCTACCTATAGCACTGTTATATAGTTCGAACTATCCACACTTAGAGATACAATATCTACTTGCTTTATACTTGCTTTATATTTGCTTTTCTGGACTTCTCAAGCTAGTACTAAAGTACTGTCTGAAATACTAACTATTTTTGTTGTTGGACCATAGCTACATAACTGTTATAATGCCAAAATTTAGTCGCAACCAATAGAGTAGTATTTTCTATCTCATACTCTACTTTCCTATATTCTGATACAGTACAGATATACCGAAATACTGCCCAAAATACAGTACATATACAATACATACAGTGCATACAATACAGATACAATGCAGATACATTACAGATATAACGAAATATGTTCTTAGAAGATTAGCTTACAAATTATGTATATATCTTCTGATCACTACTTAGTTAGCTTATTTTTGCTGTAGAAGTATACCTGAAGCTAGAACTGTACACTAACTACATAAATACAGTCAATTTTCTCTCTTTAGAACTTCTGATCTCACTATAGAAACGTCATAATGCTGAAATTTCACTAGAAAATATAGCAATCACCTATCTGAACTACATTTCTACTAACCATTCAAGTATAAAAATGAAGGTCGTTAACTTACTTTCTGTTATTCTGTCTCTGTTATTTTATTTCCAATATTGAAGTTTCTGCAGGTATGTTTTCTGGTTTTACTATATACAGAAATGTCATAATGCCGAAATTTTCATTTTCTGAAGTTTTCCTTTTGTGGTGTAGGATATGATTTACCTACATTCTACCTACTTTATAAACATATATCTACGTATATAAACCTATATACCTATTGTTTTATACTAACATGTCACCAGTAGTATACTCAAATATGAGGTAAGTCATCTATACTTAACCTCATTTTTTTTACTGATTTCAGTTATTCCGTTTATATTTTGACTTTATAACACAATACAGACTATATAGCACCACTGAAACTCACTTTGCTACGAAAACAGCCGTACCTAACTTTATATTAACTCTAAACTTAGTTCAGACTTAAGTACATGCTACCTGAAATAAAGTCTACATGTAAGGACAAATTTCATATTAGATACGCTAACTACGCCTACAGAAACTAATTAACTACAGATCAGACCCTTAAATCTAATTGTACTAGACCTGGACTAACGTTTATTTCAGTAGCTAGTAGGTTACAAACAAAATAATATAAATCTGTAACTGGATGGACCAGGTTACAACCATGTCTACCAAAACTAACTTCAAAGAGTTTAAAACTCAATCACTATTGTTTGAACCACTAACCTCTACTGGCACAAACTTTGCTGAGTGGACTAATGATGCTATGATACTCCTACAATTTGAGAACATAGCTAAGGCTGTCAGCACAGATCCCATTCCAGAAACAGAGCAACCGCTACCACCTACCGCCAAATGGCACACACTCATGATTCTACGCCGACATCTTGACCACGCGTTGCGAATCCAATACTTGCACATCAACGACCCAGCTGCTCTCTGGACCGAACTCAAAGCTCGCTTTGATCATCAGCAAGCATTGTACCTGCCGCAAGCAAGATCGGATTGGACCAACCTACGCGTCCTGGATTTTCCAAACTTCGCCGCATACGACGAGGAAATGCACCGAATCATCTCACAACTCCGAATGGGTGGCCAAGAGATTACAGAAGCTGAGATGATCGAGAAGACCCTGTCAACATTTCCACCCGCAACGGCCATCCTCTCCCAGCAGTACCGGAACATGACGTACACGAAATACGCCAAGCTGATGTCGCACCTGCTCTTAGCCGAGAAGCAACATCAAATACTACTCCGAAATGCCGAATCAAGACCGGCAAGGGAGGTGCACAACACGATCGCCAAAATCGAAGCCGCGGAACCAGCGGAGCCGAACAAACCAACGGGAGCACCCGCGGGAGGAGGAGGATCGCGGAGAGACAACCGGCATGAGGATCATCACGCCGAGATCCACGTTGCCGAGGCATCACGAAGACCACCTAGAGGTTCTCTCCGTAAACCTAACCCAAAATGGCATAGAAACCCCGCAACAGGTTACCAAAACAAACCAAGGAATTACCAGCCTAGGTTTGACCAACGCAAACAGGTACAAGGTAATTGCCACAAATGTGGGAAGAAAGGTCATTTTGCAAAGGATTGCAGGGCATCCCAATACTTGGTAGAACTGTATAGAGAGGTGCAACAGTTACGCAATAAACCACGGCAGAACTATAACTTTGAAGCATCAGACCTTCCGGACCTGGATTATGAGGTCGAGAATTACATGACTGTCTATGAGGAGACCACGCCAAACCAGGACGTGGCCCTCCTAGACAGTGGATCAACCCATACAATTCTCACAAAGGCAGAATTCTTCCACTTTCAAAGTGAGAAATCCTGGCAATATTGTAAAATTTTGACAATGGCCGGAAGCCGAACCCTACGGTTCAGGGAGGGCCGGGCAACAATCGTCTTGCCCGGGGGATTCCCCCTCAATTGCGAGAAGGCAATGTACACCCCAGATGCGCCGAGAAGCCTAATCAGCTATCGGGATCTGAGGGCAAAGAATATCCATGCCTGCACGAAGATGCACGGTGATGAAGAAGTCATCGAACTTAGGCAAGGACCGAAGGTCCTTGCCACCGCTAGCGCGGGCTCCGATGGACTTTACAAGGTTGCCATAAAATCCTTGGCATCTAGCCCCGTCATAGACGAGGAAGAGGTTTGCATGGCCGCGTGGGGGGGAGGTCCCACGCCGGAGCGCAACCTGGCGCATGGGGCATCTTTTGATGTTAAAGACGCCAAGCCTGATATTTGGCACCGAAGACTTGGGCATCCAGGAACAACGGTGTTTCGGAGGATGGTCCCATTGACACAAGGTCACAACCTTATGGCCGCCGATGCCGGGAAAACACGAGAATGTGTTGCATGCATACAAGGCAAGTTCATCATGAAACCATCAAATTGGACCCTACCCACGGAACTACCTCAACCGCTACACAGGATCCACGGGGATATATGCGGACCCATAGACCCACCATCCGGGACATTTCGCTACTACTTCGTACTTGTTGATGCATCAGGGAGCCACCTGGAAGTTTCGTTACTACCAACCCCTAATATGGTTTTTCCAAAAACATTAGCTATCCTCCTCAGATATAAAAATCATTTCCCTGAATTTCCCATTAAACACCTCCGGATGGATAATGCGCAAGAATTCAGGTCTCACGCATTTGAGGATTTCTGTACCGCATCCGGAATTAACCTTACATACTTGGTACCCTATGAGCATGCCCAGAATGGCCTCGCAGAGGCATTCGTCAAGAAAATACAACTCATAGCAAGACCCCTACTCCTTCATGCCAACTTACCATCATCGGTTTGGGGCCATGCGGTGCTTCATGCCGCAGCCCTACTCAGGCTAAGACCAACCTTACTGAATGTCCAAACTCCATACGAGTTACTAACCGGGAGACCTCCTAACGTTTTCCACATCCGAACCTTTGGTTGCCAGGTTTGGGTACCTCTCCCGGAACCTAAACGCCACACGATAGGACCACACCGCCAAGAGGGCATATATGTTGGTTACGACTCACCCTCAATCATCCGGTACCTAGAGCCCACAACCGGGAACTTGCTTAAGGCAAGATTCGTAAACTGTAAATTTTTAGAGTCGGTATTCCCGACCCTAAGACAAACCAAACCATCCCCACCTTTAAACTTCGGTGCACCGGAGACTTTGACCCAAAATCCCGACCCACCCACCTCACTCGCTAATACCGAGACCGTCAAACTCATGAACCTCAAAGCCTTGGCCGAAAACACTCCGGATGGATTCTCAACCGAAGACCGGATCATTCGAAATGCAATTCCAGGAACCGGCCTAACATTACCCGCCAAGAGAATCGCCCCGAAAACCCAAAACAAACGACAACCGAAACAACCCAAGGTCCACTTTACAACCGAGTCAATAGACTCGACTTCCGAAGCCGATCCGACCACCCTGGATCAAGCGAAGAAGAGGCCGGATTGGCCTAAATGGCAGGAGGCCATAGAAGCCGAATACTCATCTCTAAGAAAGCATAATGTTTTTGCTGAAATTTCAACCGACCTAGAGAAACCGCCTATAGGGCACAAGCTTATATTCACCCGCAAGCTTGATTCTCAAGAACGGGTCATTAGACACAAGGTAAGACTAGTTGCTCAAGGTTTTACGCAAAGGCCAGGTGTTGATTTTGACGAAACATACTCATCTGTTATGGATTGTGTCTCCTTCAGGTACCTACTCGCTCTAACAGTTCATATAGCCCTGAAAATCTACTTGATGGACGTAGTGACTGCGTACCTCCACGGTACGTTGGACTCGATTTTGCACATAAATCCTCCACCCGGATTCCTGAAATCCGTGCCAAAGCCGAAACCGGGACGGTTCATAGGCTTGAGGATATGCAAGGCTTTGTATGGCCTGAAACAATCAGGCCGAGTCTGGTACCACCATCTTTGTCACTACCTCATCTCTCAAGGTTTTATCCATAACACAGCCTTACCTTGCATTTTTACTTATTGTACAAATGACGGATTTGTAATACTTGCCGTGTATGTTGATGACTTAAATATTATCGGGACCCCCGATATGTGTAAGTTTGCACAAGGCATTTTGACCAAGACCTTCGATATGAAGTTCTTGGGACCCACCACCTACTGTTTGGGACTACAGGTTCATCACACACCCAATGGCATTTTCTTACACCAACAGGCCTATGTGCAGAAAGTGTTGAAAATGTTTCAGATGGACCAGGCCAATCCAATGGCCGCACCGATGATTGGGAGGAGCAAGATGAATGACGATCCGTACCAACCTCGTGAGGAGGAGGAGGAGGTGATCGACAAACAACGATACCTCACTGCGGTTGGTTCGTTTACCTACCTCATGACTCACACGAGACCCGATATTGCATTCGCCACAAGCATTTTGGCGAGGCACAACCAAAACCCAACAATGAGACATTGGAACGGAGTCAAACACCTCCTAAGGTATTTGAAAGGTACGTCAGACCTCGGATTATACTACCAAAGGTCTAATCCAACCGAAATTAGAGGTTTTACAGATTCCGGATTCCGAACAGACCCGAATGCGGGAAAATCGCAGACTGGCTACATCTTCCTCAAATGCGGAGCGCCTATTTCGTGGAAATCCATGAAGCAAACGGTCACCACAACCTCGACCAACCATGCGGAGCTGTTGGCTTTTCACGAAGCGGCGCGTGAATGTGTCTGGTTGAGGACGTTAGAACGAATCATAAACCAGCAATGCCGAATCCAGGAGGAGGAGATGAAGCCCATGGTGATTTACGAGGATAATGCCGCATGTATTAGACAAATGTCCTCAGGTTTCATTAAGGCCGATAGGACTAAACACATTAGTCCTCATATTTTCAGTTTTACCCAAGACTTGATTGATAAAGGTCAAGTTGATATACAAAAGGTAGAATCAGAAAATAACGTGGCCGACATGTTAACCAAAGCTCTCCCGGCATATAAGCATAAAAAGTTAGTTTATGCGGCCGGGATGAGATCACTCCAAGACCTCACTAATGTAAATTGTTAATACTCTTTTCTTTGTCAAGGTTTTATCCTGAATACGGGTTTTACTTGATAAAGTTTTTAACGAGGTTAACAATAGGTTGAGGAGGAGTGTTATGGAGGTTAAACAACCCATTAGTCAACCTCACCGGCTCGTTAAGTATTAATGAGACCCATGTAGGAATCTAGCTAAATCCGGTTAGGCTTCACCGGCATTTATACTAGTCACATGGGTTAGACTTAACCGTAGTCGCCGGTATAAAGTAAAGGATAACCACCACATTAAGGTCCATGGTATCTTCTATTAAGAGCATATTCCGAGATAATGAACTTATCTCAAGTGAGTAAGCTAGTCTACTATAGGTTGGATTAGACACGTGTCCCTACTAAGGGCCGACTTGGAAATGTATATAAGGGCACATCCAAAGAAGTAAACTTCACTTGAAGAACTTGTATTTCGAACCTCTGATTCCACTTAGAACCAACCTATTCTCATCTCTTTAACAATACATGTCACATTGAGTGCACCCCCCCAATGGTTTGGTGAAACCTAAGCATTGGGCTCCAAGGTAAAAACACATAGAAACAATGAATACATATGATTTCTATTTCTAGCACAGATTATCCCAGTTTGAGGTTAGATATCCAAATTTGGTCCAATGGGATCAACCAATAAAAATGGAGGAGCATGTCTTTAATGCACATCCGCCTTCTTCCCCCAATTGAAACATTTTCCCCGGGGAAGTCACTGTCGAAAATTTAGATAACTATGAGAGAACAAATATGGGGTGACATTTATTCATGGTTGATAAAAATTATATATTTTTTTGATATACCATAGCCTTGAAGAAATGTGAGGTAGCACATTATATATAATATAGGGTCACTTGTAATACCCAAAATTATGTTTATAGTATTTCTAAAATAGCATTATAGTAATTGGTAGGGAATTTTTATTATTTTTGGGTTGAGTTTAGGGTAAGAAAATTTTAAGAACTAGATGAAAAATGATCACAAATCCATCTACAAAATGGATGAACTCGTTGGATGAGGGTTATTAAGTGTATTTTTGAGGAACATTTCATTGACGTTTGTATAATTCTCTGGTTGTTCCTCCCACGCAAGACAAGAATTCTATCATCGTGCATTGACCCCTACGTGTTTAAAGAGCTCCATGGGGCCATATTTGGTGAATCTATGGTGGATTGATGGATTTGTCCTAGTCGAGAGGTTGTGGCATCTTTTGTGATGATCGTTTCTCAATTTTCACGTAGGACTCTTAAGTAGGCATTTCAAATTGTCTTCACACTTTGCATGATAACATGTGCAATGTTAATGCAACTGTGTTAGTGAACACATATGGATACTTTAATGATGTTGGTTTGTTTTGGAATTTGTGGACTTCTTTCAATGTTTGGATAAAACAATTAAGTACGCCATTATCAATGGGCTTAGACATGTAACCAATTATGTAAATAACATGCTTCTTGTATACACAACTTAATTTCTGTTGCGTGATGAATTCCATTTCTAATGCTATTGTCCATGAAGGAAAATTCAAATAAATATAAATAATGAAGGGTCTGAAATATTATGGAGATTTTAATTTATAATTACACATAGGGTGGTAAGAAATTGAAGAAAGTAGAATTAGTAAAAAATATAGGGTCCACTAAAATGCAGTAAATGAGCTACATAGCCCCCCAAAAAATATGTGTTGTACGCTCATGTGTCCCCAAAGAATACACTAAGTGACTTCCCCGAGGACATTTTCACTCCTCATTGTTGGTTTTTGCTAGCCTAAACCCTCCATTGTCCATGGATGATTTTAATGAACTTTAAACTTTTTATGGCATATGTGTTGAGGGCAATTTAGCCCACTAACACTGACAAACTTTATATTCATCCACTTGTGTGTGGAAATCGACTCTATTGTGAATATATGGGAAGCACAATTTGTTCATTTCAACAAAATATGAGAAGATTCAATGGTCACAAAGTTGAAGTTCTCAAGTTGTGGCATGTAGAGAAAATGTTTTTTTTTCTCAATTTGGAGGATGTGGCAGATGAGGATTGTTCGTATGAATGAAATTTTTATGTATTTAAAATATGTATACGTGAGAAACTTAGTTTGTTAAAGTTGAGTTCGTATCCCTAATCTAGTGATATTCAAATTTCATTGATCAAATGATGTGTCTCTCATAATGAGATTGAATGCCATTTTTGAAGCATGTTTGTTTTAGGGTGTTGCCCACACTGTCAAAGATAGTTGATTTACAATGGGCAACATCCTTCAAACAAAACAAAATTGAACATGACTTGGACCTATACATTCTTGACACATCAAAAAATGTTGATGCTTAGTGTTTGGGGGGAGGAGACATATGAAGACATGACGTGCCTCCATGGTGGTTTTCCTTTAAGAGAGAGCTCGTGGAGCTCTTCCAAAGCAATAAAGGGTGTGTGAATCAATGATTTATATTTTAAGTTTTGATATTTCTTGATTGTAGAGTTTCAAGGGTTTGTTGCATCCACTCCTATTGCTCCATATGTGGATGTCTTTGTCCAAATTATAAGTTTTGGAAGGTTGAATGGGATGCACATGAAATCATTTTCAACTCAATTTTGTGTGTGTAGAATGTTTTTTTAATTTGTGTGCAACCATAAACATCTAGTTGAATGCAACAAAAACACAACTTTGTTAACAATATGACGATCCCGTGTCCAAATCTTAAATCTCCAAACTATAAAATTTGTGATTAAACTTGTCTAGAAGGCAATCATGAAATCTATACATGACTTTGACCCTATAATGTCCAAAAATTGACTTAAACCAATTTGAATCCATATTTAGCTCATAAGAATTGCACATTTATATTATAACTACATAAAAGTCAACACAATACATTTACCATCACTAGGTATTTCATGAAAGGGCTCAAGCATGGAAAAATATACAAGAAACTAGGTTTGTCCTTCAATTGTGACAAGTTTATCATCCTATGTATTAATGGGGGTGGCTGAGGCTAGCTGACGAGGCAAGGTCGCGAACTGTCGGTGTTGAGGTTGAGGTCATTTGGGAAGGTTATTTAATGGTTGTCTTGGACTCGTGGATGATTTAACTTGATAAAATTGTTGAACCGTTAATTCGCGTTGCAAACAATTGTGGAACCTCTACGATAATGGATTGGGCACATTTATTTAGGGTTTAGGTGAAAAACCGTTGTGAAAGAGACAAGAGCTAATCAATCTCTTGACTAGGTTTTGGGATAGAGAACCTAGTTCCCTTAGTTCCCATGTTTTAACATCAATTTACATTAAAATTTCTTTTATCCAAATTTCACATATGAAAGTTACATTAATTTACTATTAATACGTACTTATACATGTGTGGGGGGATCCACCATATACACATTAACTACCTCTACAATATGACATTTTGTCAGTCCATTATTAACAATGTCACAATCGTATTATAGAGATAAATTTTAACTAGAAAGTTCGGTTAACAAAATTTGTGTCATTATATCAAGGATGTCATATTATCAAGTATCCTATTAGAGAGGTAGGATTGTAGAAGCACACATGTGGCTAGGCTTTCAGGTCCATACAATCAGAGCCAAAGCAAGAGGCAAAGCTATCAGCATGGAGCAAAGGGTCCAACATTGATTTCAGAGCAACGAGACACCACCGGAGATCGATGTTCCTTTTTCATTGCATTCATTTGCTATTGCACATTGTTTGATACAGTGACTCCAAAAACTGAGTCTATGCAAGGAACTTGAAACTTCAAATGACGATGCTGGAATCAAGAGTGATCGAAATCAAAAGCTATAAAAACAAAAATTGTAGAGTATAAAGTTCTACACACCACTGTAATGATAAAATCATAATTTCAATTACAACAAAGTAGATAAAGATGTTGAGGAAAAGTATGTACATAGACTTGGTTTTTGCACTACAGTGTAGAAGACACTTAAAAATTTGTCCATCGCCCTTTTGTAGCTAAAATAGCTGCAATTCGATCAACCATGCTAGCATACAATCCTCTACACTCCTCTAGACTAATAGAGTCGCAAACTTCTTGCACTCAAACCCATAATTGAAGAATACCACTGGGAGGACTAGAGTATGAATTCAATTGCCGTTTCAGTGAAGCCCATATGTGCTCAATAGGATTTAAGTAAGGGGATTGTGCAGGCCATTCTAAAACACAAAATGGTTGCTTTCCAAACCATTCTCGAACAATCTTGGTTGTATGCACGGCAACATTGTCTTGTTGAAAAATGATTTCTTCAAGATTGAACCCAAATGCAAGCAATGTACTACACAAATCTTGCTCTAAAATTGCAATGTAGCCTCTAGCATTCAAGTGCCATTGTATATTATGCAATGACCCCAATCCTCTACAACTCAAACAACCCCAAAGCATTATAGAGCCTCCACCATGCTTCACAGTTTGGTTCACAACATGCACAATGATGTTTTCTTTGTCCTCTATCCAACACCAAGTCCTCCCATCTGAATTGAAACGACATATTTTAGTTTCATCACTAAACACCACCAGCTCCCAATCACTCACAGTCCAATCTTTGTGCATTTGAGCAAAAGCGAAATCTGTCTTTGATGTTCTTCCAACTCAAAGCATGCTTCTTAACCTTCGCAAAAGAAGACAATCCTTGTTCTCTCAACACATTCCTCAAGGTATTGTCGCACATCTTTACACCCATCTTTCTTCGAAACACTTTTGATGCCTCTGTTGCAATTTCTAAATTGCCAACAGTAACTAGCCGTGAAGCATAACGCTTCTCCCACTCTGTTAGGACCTTAGGACGACCTCCTTTAGACAATGCTACACTTGCAGAAAGCCTCTTTCTCACTCTATTAACTGTAGATTGTGCCAAACCCACATTCTTTGCAATCTCTCTACTGCTCCTCCCCTTCTTTATCAAGGCTACAATATTTTGCTCTTTCTCTCGTGAAATAGGTCTCATCTTTCTATACAACCTCCACAAAGCCACAAGAAGTATTCAACACGATACACACGAAACCCTCAATTTTTTTTTGACTCAAGACGATGAAGAAACAAGAAAATGAGAGCTCTCAAAGAAGGTAGCAAGCGGTGCCTCAAAAACTGAGTTTATGCGATGTCGACGTCTCTCTTCCTCTCATCAAAACCCTAGTGAAGTTGATGACATCACCATGACATCATCTGAAAGTCAACTTCTAGTTATTTTACAATTACATTTTACATTTCCTAAATATATCATTATCTTTTTGTGAAATGCCCATGAAAGTCCTTGTTTGATGCATAGACTCGGTTTTTGGAGTCATTGTATTAATATTGATCGGCATTCTCCATTGCATTTTACAAGATAATTAAAAAAAATGCACCATTAGAATTCCCTTACCCTAGCTTGCCATTCTCAATTTTGGTCATATTGTCCCATCTCCCAATAACCCAATAAATTGTTGCCATTCCTTCCTAAGTTATCATTGATTTCCACAAAAAAAATCTTCAAGATCCTGTCCATTATGATACGACATGCGCAAGTTATTTGGAAACCTTTTCCCTGTTGAACAAGAAAGTGAAACGAGGCACTTGTTCCAAAAGGCAACCGAAAACTTGGAAGAAACAACCATCACTTGGCATTTGGTACGTATGTGTTATTAGGTCATTTTTTCTTGTTCATCATCTTCAAATCTATGTGTTGCATTAGCACATCTATGATGAAACATTAACACAAACCCCAAGTTGAGAATGAGACCTCCCCATATTTAGTTATGGTTGTTAGAACTGCATGTTTGTTGATTCTTGAATTGAAGCACAAGTCCTCCCATATTTGTTCATTATTGAGTGTGGATGAGTTAATAAAACTTGAAGATGCAGTTGTAACCATGTGCCTATATATGCAGGTTCTTTGATCATCAGGTAACCACATACCAATCAAATGCATGTGTCTGATCTTAAAAATGGAATTGAAGAAGAGCCACATACATGTTGTCACTGTTCACAATGAAGAGACACCGTCATCCTCAATCATCATTGTTTTGATCAACCAATGCCCCAATCCCAATTCCCCCCTCACCAATGGGGATTTCAACATAGGACTGCAAAATACACCTCTCCATGCACAAAAACATGTATCTAAACTACATATTATCATATTTTTTTAGCTAATTGTGTCAAAAGTGACTACATTCATGATTAACTCCTTATCATTTATATGTTGAAGATCAATTGAATTTCTTAATGCAATAGAGGGTTCATGTTCGAATACATAACATGAAATGTTTCCACGTGGACTTCCCTAGGGTCCCAACCAATGTGCTATGACAAATGACAAATTTCTCAAAATCGATTTTAACCGGGCAAGAAAGTGAGGTGACCTATTCGGTCCAAAAAAACCGAATGAGATCATACACTTGGATGAGATTCATCCACATTCTTCCGTCACCTTTCGCAAGATAATGACGTCGTTCTCACCACGCCACCCTCGATCTTCACTATCATGTCAATCAATGGCTCCAAATAAGTACACAAAATATGATATTTAGTGTGACTTACTGTTCAAAGTTACATGTCCCTAAATCTTTTTATTATTAATGTATTTTTTTACCAAGTAAAGATGTTAATGTTCTATAGTGTCCAAACAACCAATTCGGCCATGGTTGGTAAAAAATGAGATGCACAATAGACAATTACAACATTGCGTAATTCCAAATAGTAAGTCACACTAAATATCATATTTTGTGTAGTGTGTTTGGGCGGGCATTGGTAGTCATGCCAAGCTAAATATATATGACGGGGTAAATGATACGAGTGGCCGGTGGGAAAGGGGGGGGGGGTTGGGAAATATTTGCATAACTTCAACACTATAAGGGAAGAGTGTACAGAGACTTGTGAAAGGCAGTTGCCGTCCTAGGGAGGAAGGCGGCGTCAAGAGGTGGTGTGTCAAGAGACGGGGTCAAGCATTCCTCCAACCTTTCATAACACGAAAGGCCAACACGTTCATGTGTTGCACCAAACGTGCCATTAGCATTTGAGTTCATCAAGCTTGAGTGACGACTCTTTGGATCAAGACATTAGTAGAAAACTATGCCCAATAAAACCGCAGCCGAAATCGATTGAGATTCTTTTGACCAGCCTGATATGCAGTCATTGAACGACAACAAATTCTTATTTTTTTGGTTTTGCAACTACAATTTTAAAATTCTTGGGGTGTGTAATATACTGTTGGAAAGATATTTTCAAGACCTTTCCAACGGTATATTACATGCCCCCAAATTCCTAAAATTTTAGTTGCTAAACAAGAAAAAAAAACAAATCAACAGTCGTTTAGTGACTGTAGATCAGGCTGGTCAAAAGAACCACAGCCGATTTCGGCTGCGGTTTTGTTTGACATAGTTTTCTACTAGTGAGAGCAACAAACGATGTTGCCTAAAGAGATGTTTGTTGCAAAAACCGAACACATTCATTCTTGCACTGAAGGTGGCAACGCCAAGAGTGTGTGCATTTATGAAGACAACATTGCACGTCTGGTGGACTAAAAAGAATGTGTCGGGTTTCAATTTCTCTCTTCAAGTTTCTATTTATATAATTTTTGGCAGGTCAAATCACGAACAACTTTAATTACAAAAGCAATTAGTTAACTAATAGTTGAATTAGTTGGTTAGTTGTCCAAGGTCTGAAATTTTTCCACGTGGACTTCCCTAGGGTCCCAACCAATGTGATGAAATGACAAATTTCTCAAAATCTATATTTAACCGGGCAAGAAGTAAGGCGACCTATTCAGTCCAAAAAAACTGAATGAGATCATACACTTGGATGAGATTCATCCACATTCTTCCGTCACCTTTCGCAAGATAATGACGTCATCCTCACCACGCCACCCTCAATCTTCACTATCATGTCAATCAACGGCTCCAAATAAGTACACAAAATATGATATTTAGTGTGACTTACTGTTCAGAGTTACATGTTCCTATATCTTTTTACTATCAATGTAATTTTTTACCAAGTAAAGATGTTAATGTTCTATAGTGTTTAAACAACCAATTCGACCATGGTTGGTAAAAAATGAGATGCACAGTAGACAATTATAGCATTGCGTAATTCCAAATAATAAGTCACACTAAATATCATATTTTGTGTTGTGTGTTTGGGTGGGCATTGGTAGTCATGCCAAGCTAAATATATATGACAAGGTAAATGATATGAGTGGCCGGTGGGAAAAAGGGGGGGGGGGGTTGGGAAATATTTGCATAATTTCAACACTATAAGGGAAGAGTATATAGAGACTTGTGAAAGGTAGTTGCCGTCCTAGGGAGGAAGGCGGCGTCAAGAGGTGGTGTGTCAAGAGACGGGGTCAAGCATTCCTCCAACCTTTCATAACACGAAAGGCCAACACGTTCATGTGTTGCACCAAACGTGCCATTAGCATTTGAGTTCATCAAGCTTGAGTGACGACTCTTTGGATCAAGACATTAGTAGAAAACTATGCCCAACAAAACTGCAACCAAAATCGGTTGAGATTCGTTTGACCAGCTTGATCTGTAGTCGCTAAACGATTACAAATTTTTATTTTTTTTGTTTTGCAACTGCAATTTTAAAATTCTTGGGGTGTGTAATATACTGTTGGAAAGTTATTTTCAACACCTTTCCAACGGTCTATTACATGCCCCCAAATTCCTAAAATTTTAGTCGCTAAACCCAAAAAAAACAAATCGACAGTCGTTTAGCAACTGTAGATCAGGCTGGTCAAAAGAACCACAACCGATTTCAGATGCGGTTCTTTTTATGTAGTTTTCTACTAGTGAGAGCAACAAATGATGTTGCCTAAAGGGATGTTTGTTGCAAAAACCGAACACATTCATTCTTGTACTGAAGGTGGCAACGCCAAGAATGTGTGCATTTATGAACACAACATTGCACATCTGGTGGACTAAAAAGGATGTGTTGGGTTTCAATTTCTCTCTTCAAGTTTCTATTTATATGTTTCTTCAACTCTACTTGCGACGTTCATTGCAACCATGCATTGTAAAGCTCGAGCGATGCCAACAGACTCCAGCATTGAATCGAGGCTTGCAAATTGTCTCGATTACTATTGCAACGTAGTGTAAGTCCGTTTGATTCACCTATAGCTAGATTGTTTTCGGAACTCCACCGAGTTCCGGCGGCTCACCACCTTCAACATGTGCAGACTCCAAATGTAAGCATCTTTGCATGTATACATCAAGCTCAGCGCTCACGAGTGCGTGAGACAGAGCTCTGTTGATATGTCCAAGTTCAACTGTGTTAGGATAGGCGATCTTAGCTTACCTAACAATAGCCTGACACCAGTATCTAGTACCTAGGGATACGGTGACGGCGGCAGCATGGGTAGATTACAATCAGGCGGCGTGTAATAATGAACAGTACTACATTTTCAAACTTTATATAATACTGTCCCTTCCCCCACCTGGGGAAGAGAGTCTTAGTATTCTTTCTATCTGGCCTCATTACTTCGTCTCTCCCAACACGTTATCAGCACGACTGCCCTTCCACCATAGCTCCAGAAGTTTTTGCATCTGCACATGACACTTGAGATTTCTCAACTAGGTCCAGGGTCTCGATAGTTGAAACAAAACTTCGATAGTTGAAACCTCATAGATTACAAAACCTTATAGCTCCTTGTTGTTGCCGCCGCTCCGCTCCTTGTTGTTGCTGCCGCTCCGCTCCTTGTTGCTGCTGCCGCTCCGCTCCTTGTTGCTGCTGCTGCTCCGCTCCTTGTTGCTGCTGCTGCTCCGCTTCTTGCTGCTCTGCTCCTTACTATTGCTGCGCTCCTTCTTGCTGCTCCGCACCTTGATGCTCCTTGCTGCGCTCCTCGCTGACGCTTTCCCAGGCTACTTACACATAGATCTGCACATACTCCAACCAGATCTCCACTCAGGGACACAATTCTAAACCATCTTATTCTGATTTTCTTTAGATCTGCATTGCATCCCTTCATCATCTCTTCTTTATCCAATGAATTTATACAAACCTCTACCCTGGATACTATAGAAATGACTTCCTCTCAGTCTAACACCCCTAGATCTATCTTTGCTACAGCTACTTCTTCAAAACCTCCCCACCTACAACCCCTTCTCTTTGACGCTCTCACACCCGATGGTAGCAATTTTCTAGAATGGAACAATGATATCAAAACATATTTATCCGCTGAAGATCTAGCAGCCACCCTATCCCCATAAACTGCTGCAGATCTCCCCGCTGTCTTTAAATGGCAGGCCCTACTCATCATTCGCCGTCATTTAGATATATCCATGAAACAACAATACATTCAAGTCCAGGACCCTGCAGACCTCTGGAGCCAACTCCAGGCCAGATTTCATCACGAGAAAACCATATTTCTACCCCAAGCCCAGAATGACTGGATCAATTTACGAGTTCTAGACTTCCCAAACTTTCTCTCATTCAATTCTGAGCTCCATCGTATTACTGCCCAGCTCAGATTATGCGGTACAATTGTCACAGATGCAGAGATGATTGACAAAACACTATCTACGTTCCCCCTGCTACTGCAATCCTGTCCCAGCAGTACAGAAACATGAAATTCAAAAAGCATTCTGTACTAATGTCTCACTTACTTATGGCAGAAAAACATCAGCAGATTCTACTTCGGAACGCGGAAGCGAGACCTATCCGAGAGGTACACACAATATCTCCCCCAGCCACAGCTGAGGCACACGCATTACAGACACCCAGACGCCCACCACGAAATTTCAAGAGGAAACAACCATTCAGACCAAACAGGTATGTCCCGAAGGACACAACCCACAAATTTCAGAGGTATTCAAAACATGCACAAAGAGGTAACTGCCACAAATGTGGCAGATCAGGGCACTTTGCTAACTCATGCAGGGCCCCAGCATACCTAATCAAGGTATACCAAGAACTCCAGCAACTCAGAGGCATGTAGAGAGAGAATAGAAGGGAGACTCACGCACTAACAACACCCATGAGTGAAAACCCAGTGAGTGACGAGCCTCTAGAATCCAATGAGCATCAGAGTATGCTAGATACAGAAAACTATATGGTAGATAACGAGAAAAATCAGAAAAATACCCATATAGCTTTATTAGATAGTGCGTCCACACATACCATCCTTAGGTACCCAGAGTTCTTCGAGTTTGCTAGCACTAACACTAACACCATTACCTGGCGGACCTGTGAAATTGTCACAATAGTCGGAAGTCGAAACCTGAAGTTTCGAGAGGGTCGGGCCACTGTTATAATGCCCGGGGGATCCCCCCTCATCTGTAAGAGCGCAATGTTCGCTCCTGAAGCCCCCCGGAGCCTGATCAGCTACCGTGATGTGAGGGCCAATGGCATCCATATCTCCACCAAGATTGGGGAGGTTGGAGAGGCATTAGAACTAATAAAAGACCAGAAGGTCATTTCCCTTGCCCATATGAGTTCTAATGGCCTATATGAGATTGCCATAACCCATCTGAAAGAAGGTGGAAGAGGTGTTGTGCGCCGTGGGGTGGAAGTCCCCATGTTGAAGAGCCGCAACCTAACATTTCTAAGTGAGTCTACAAAGACTGATATTTGGCATAAACGCCTTGGGCACCCTGGATCTACCCTGTTCAGACGAATGATCCCTCTCTTAACAGGCCATAATCTCACAACGAGCGCGGCATCCAAAACAGCCGCATGCCCAGCCTGCATCCAGGGAAAATTCATCAAACAACCCTCCAAATGGCATTTACCTACCGAGCTACCAACCCCACTGTACAGATTACAAGGGGATATATGTGGACCCATCAACCCACCCTCGGGAAATTTCAGATACTTCTTCGTGTTGGTTGATGCTTCGGGAAGCCATTCAGAACTAAGCCTACTGCCCACCCGAAACATGGTATTCCCTAAATTGGTAGCAATGCTCATCAGATACAGAACACACTTCCCTGACTACCCTATCAGGTACCTCCGAATGGACAATGCACAAGAATTCCGATCCCACACCTTCGAGGATTACTGTACAGCTACTAGTATTACCCTAACCTATTCTGTGCCCTACGAGCATTCCCAAAACGGACTGGCAGAGGCATTCATTAAGAAGGTTCAACTCATAACCAGGCCATTACTTATCCAGGCCAACCTACCTGCCACAATGTGGGCCCATGCCGTCCTCCATGCAACCTCCCTCATTCGCCTTCGACCCACCCTCCTCAATACCCAGTCGTCCCTTGAACTAGCCTTCGGCCGACCACCCAATATCTCGCACCTTCGAGTCTTCGGCTGCCAGGTTTGGGTCCCAGTTGCAGAACCGAAACGCCTCACGATCAGCACCTTACGGCAGGAGAGTATCTACGTCGGCTACGACTCGCCAAACATCATCATATATGTGGTACCGGCCACAAATACGCTCCTGAAGGCCAGATTTGCTAACTGTAAGTTTGTCGAAACTGTATTTCCATCCATGCCTTCATCTTCATCCCCCGCACCATTAGATTTTTCAGCCAGAGAAACACTTACCCTCAACCCGGATCCTCGAACAACATTGACAGACACCGAAGTTCAAAAACTACTACACCTACAGGGGCTCGCTAACCAAACCCCGGACGGATTCGCTACTGCGCCAAGAATTATCCGAAACCCGGTACCAGGTACAGGTAACACATTACCCCAGAAACGAACCCAAACTACCAACCCTAACCCAAAAGCGAAAAGGTCAGCATCATTCCCGACAGCCATGACGACAACCCTTTCTGAAACATCCATTCACAAACCAACCGAACCAACCAGCCTAGAACAGGCCAAAAACACATCTGAATGGCCGCAGTGGAAAGCTGCATTGGAGGCAGAATATGAATCACTCAGGAAAAGGCAAGTCTTTGGGCAGATTGCCACAAACTTGAACACACCACCCATTGGGTACAAGCTTATCTTTACGAAGAAATACAATGCACAGGGACTAGTAGTCAGATTCAAAGTTCGACTGGTGGCACAGGGATTTGTACAACGCCCTGGTATTGACTTCGAACACACCTACTCCCCTATCATGGATTCTACATCTTTCAGATATCTGCTTGCCCTCACAGTTCATTTGTCTCTTTCCATATATTTACTTGATGTTGTGACTGCCTATCTGTATGGAAATCTGGATGCTGAACTCTATTTATCACCACCCCCTGACTTCCTCCCTACTCTCATTAAGGCAACACCTGGTAAGTTCTGTGGACTCAGAATCAGGAAAGCCCTCTATGGACTTAAACAGGCAGCGAGAATGTGGTACCATTACTTACGAGACTTTATGATCTCTAAAGACTTTGTCAATAACTCAGCTCTACCTTGCATATTTACGCTTCGTAATCATACAGGATTTGTCATCCTTGCGGTCTATGTCGATGACATTAACTTGATAGGATCTGAAGAGACATGCAAGCACACTCAGCAACTACTAACATCTGAGTTTGATATGAAAGTCCTAGGTAGAACAGCTTTCTGTCTTGGCCTACAGGTGCACCACTTCCAAGATGGCAGCATCCTGCTGCACCAGCAGAACTACACCAAAAAGCTACTTGCCACATTTCAGATGGACAAAGCCCACCCGCTGGCCGCACCCATGGTGGGGCGAAGCAAAACAGATGACGATCCCTACCGACCATGCTGCGAGGAGGAGGAGATGGTGAACAAGGACAGATACCTCACAGCAGTCGGAGCTCTAATCTACCTGGCCACACATACAAGACCTGATATCACTAGAAGAATTTCAGCAATAAACAACTGTGTTTAATACTCTAAAACAAGTAATAAAGGACAAGAATGACTGTAAATTTTTTAGTTATTATGGACAAGTTGTAACGGACATATAGTGATTGTGGACATGACATGGACTCCACGTCAACTTCATCCAAATAGAGCACGGATGAAGCTCATTAGCCACGTGGCTCCGACGTGGTAGCCACTTGCTGACTAGGCCGCCATGATGGCATCCTTGTCACCATCTATGTGGCAGGGCCTTCGAGGATGTGGCATTAACATGGGGCTATGTGAGCTTCATCCACGTGCCATTATGTCATATTTACATGTGGCAAAACCGTAACATTCGCATAATGCCACGTGTGAAAATGCGTAGTCATTCTCTAGTTGGATACAAGTATTTATTTGCCACGTAGCATACACGTGGCGGCATGCCGTGAATTGCATGCCACATCATCTTTGGTGATATGGCCATGTCCCACTTGGAGATGCTGCCACGTAGCTGCCAATAGTGCCAGGTGGACTTCGTAGTAGTCATACACTAGTCATTCATTATAGTCATATTGTACTCTTTCATTAGTCACACATGTAGTCATACAGTAGTCATGAAGTAGTCATACAGTAGTCATACAGTAATCATACAGTAGTCATTGTTAGTCATAGAGTGGTTTATACTTATAGTAAAAGAGTAGTCGTTGTTGGTCATAGAGTGGCCATTACTTAGTCATAGAGTAGTCATTGATAGTCATAAATTGGTTTTTGGGTATAGTCATATAGTAATCATTGAATGCAGTCATATAGTAGTCATACACTCGAGTAGTCATACATTGGATATAGTCATAGAGTAGTCCTACATTCCATACACATACATTGAATACAGTCATAGAATAGTCATGCATCGAATATAGTTATAGAGGTTGTCATGTATGATTACATTGCTTCAAAAATCGAGTCATACATTCGGGTATCCGCTTTTAGTGTTATATGTGCAATAAAGCGTGGTTGGACACTTACAACAAGTGCCACCTGACTTATCAAAATTGCCTAAGGAATGTGCACTGTAACATTGGTTTCTGTAACACTATGTTGCTCCATTCAGTATCCTCTGGCAGCCCTAGCCCCTTCAGTCTAGTACCTTCTATACATGTTTGCTATGCTGAAACATTTACTAAGCCTTCATATGCTTCTGGCTCCATATCACACTGCCTCCTATCACATCAGCAACAACTATTTGATCCCCTTCTGGATGTGGATGCATGAGAGGGGCATCACCTACTTGTACTTGTGTAACATCAACCTTGTAGAACGAGTGGGGAATTGGTTTGAAATGAAATTTATCTATCCCCCCCCACACCACTAACAGTTCCTAATGCCACTACTTGCCGCGGACTCTTGAAATTCATCAAGTGCACAACTTGGCCAATAGTAAACTGCCCCAGCCCAACATCCGCAACACGCAACATGTCAAGGGACTTGCAAATTATGCAACAAAAATAAATTCAACCTTCGGAACCTATAAATCAATCAAGTTGGAGTTAAGTACTTACCCGATGCACATTGGGTCCTTCAATCAACGCGTTCTCAAGTGCTTTCACCGTCCTTGTTCGACGCTCCTTCCCTTGTTTTGCCTGCGCTCAAATCCAATATATTAAGCCCATTAGTGAATTCAATGTGAACATAGGCAAGGGGACATTGCAAAGTGTGAACCAGTAGTTCACAGCTCCCCTAACCTGACAACGGAGGATGCCCCGACAAGGATGTGTCTGCAAGTTTCAGCTTTGAGCTCCTCGTTGTCCTCCCACCCGCTTGTACATTTTGCGAATGATCCCCAATTGCCTGCTTCGAATTAGGCAACACACTGCCATGTTTGTGAACATCAAGACTATCAACTAGGCCTTTCAAAAGAGGCCACAAACCAAATCTCAGGTAATTGTTATCATCTGCAAGCTTTGTGATGTCTTCCACATAGAATGGAGGCGGGATAATGATGTTCGCAACTGGATTGCACTCCACCATAGCTCGGTGGTGGTCGATGATCACTGTATTGCCCTCATTCCATTCTGGCCACATCTCCCATACTTTGGACAATGGTTTCTTCCACCTTGACGCCCCAACATTCTCACTAACTTCCTCACATTCCTTTGCTGACCATATGAACACAGGTTTGTGGCTACCCAAGCCATTAAACTTCCGCAACATCGAAGCCACAACATCTTCCATGTTCGATGTGCTCTTGATTCCCCAAAAAGCAACTCTAAAATTTCTAAAGCATTTGTCTATGAATTCAACAAGCCATGGCCTAAACACCATCCGTCGTGTCAAGGACCGCGTAATCACACGGATTGACGTGTTAGGATTTGGCTCCGTCAAAAGACTGCAATCTAAAAGCGTGCCATGGACATTAAAAATCAATAACTTAACTGGAAAGTTGGTACCCATTCTCTCAATGTCACTGCTCACCTGATTTGTTGGATGAGCCGATTGACTGCCACTACCACCTACTCTGTTAGGGGAATTTGGCTTATTTTTCCGCCTTGGTTTAGTGGGAGTAACTCTTTTCCGAGGTGACAATGGCGGAGCCATTTCCACATTCTCACTTACTACGCACCTACCTTCTCCATTGGCTGACCCTCCACTCCCACCCTCCACGGCCAATGCAATCATAGTCTCACCATCACCACGTCCCTCTATGAGCATATCACTCCCTGCAATCTTTGCACAAACATCAAGGCCTTCCTTCCCATTAGCTTGGATGGGAGTGGGCTCCCCAACCGCTGCAGCTTCACCTTCCATGATTGCACCTGCAAGAGTCTCAAGTGCCTCTAATCCCACTACCTTGCTAGCGCCTACCTCGCTAGCAACCTCCGCACTCCTACCACCACCCATCACACCCTCCCTATTCAACTTAGGCACATTAGTGGGAGCCTCAGATTCAATCACCTTGGACATTGGGTTTAGGGTGGTGTCACCTGGACTACCATCCCATGAATTCAAAATCGGTTCTGAACTAGGCATATGGGAGTTAGTGTTTTGGGGTGTAGGTGACTTCGGGTCGCATCCAGTCACTGGGTTTCCTATTCTCTCCATCATGATGGCGAACATTGATGAAAGGTTATTGAGGACGACGGTGTTTTGTTGAGACGTGTGCACGAGGTCGGATAACTGCTGCTTGAACTCGTTTTGCGTGCTCTCAACCATGCTCATCCGTGTTGACAGCCTCCCGGAAACCCCTTGCTGTGCACATACCCACCATACATGATTTAGAGGGGTTCAAAATAAATATGCTGGATGTTGAAGAATTGCACATGAATGCAGCTAAGATCCAGCATAAACACAACCATAGGGCAGAATGCTGCTACATCTCAGCCTACATACTGACAACCATGGATTCAGGTGGATGCATTAGTATGTTAATACATTTGAGTTGACTGCTCTTGCAGCATTAACCTAGCATGTGACGTAAGGTAAACTCAACTTATATGAATGTGACATTACTACAAAATTACAGCAATATGACTAAAACTTACCACATTAACCCAACATATATGACTGTGAAATTACTACAAGATTACAGCAATATGACTGTGAACTGACTACATTAACCCAACATTATGACTATGAACTGACTAGATTAACCCAACTATATGACCACTCACTTACTGCAGACTAACAGAAATTGACTCAATTCAAGAATGAAAGCAATATACTACATCAGCTCAATTGAAAAACCTAGCCTGCACCCAGAAGTTCACAATGGCAGTCTGTAAATTAGGAATGAGTGATACTGCGACTAAGACAAATGTCATCTGTGCAATAAATGAACATAAGAAATGACCCTTGCATAAAATGAATGTGGCTACATTAACCCAAGCAAAGAAATGAACTGACATATATAAGGCTTGCAAGAAATCTACTGACTATATTAACCCACCTATATGACCACTCACTTACTGCAGACTAACAGAAATTGACTCAATTCAAGAATGAAAGCAATATACCCACAAGTTCAGCGTCAGTTCACAGTGGCAGTCATGGAATTATGAATGACTGATGCTGCAACCCAGACATATATAATCCTGACAATAAATGAACACATGGGAATGACCCTTGCAATCAATGAACTGACTACATTTACCCGAGCAAGAAATGAACTGGCATATATAACCCTTGCAAGAAATGAACATAACCCCAAGACACCCAAAATACTTAGGCATGTGTGTCTCAATACTTACAGATGTACAAGCTCCAGTCTGCTCAGACTCTTGGAGATCTTCCGCGATTTCAGTAATCCCTGGGCTCCTTTGCCTCTTCCTCCGCTGTCATAGCAATGCACCTTAGCACCGTCAGCTCAAATGGGATTTAATAAATGTACAAAGAGAATTGCAAGCTATGGAGTTGTTAGGTTACTTACCAATTGTGCCTCTTTTCCAGCCCTTCCAGTCCTCCCCACATTTGAGGTGTTCTTCACTTGCTGCCTTGCTTTCGCCATCATCTGCGCCTTTTGTTCTGTCTCGGGCGCCGACCAATATTTACATAGCCGTGCCCATTGATCTGGTTCAATGAAAACTGGGCATTCTTTTTTGCCAGACATATACCATCCTTTCATTTTGGCCCTCTCTGTTTTCATCTGTCTTTTGACTGCATCTTTGAAGCCCATATCTGAAAGCCTATGTCCCACATACTCAAACTCATTGTCTATGGCAGACCTCAGCTTCTCCACAGAGCTAGGATGCTGGAACTTCCACTTTAGTACGCTTACATCCAAAATTCGAGGAACTAGACTGCGGAGCGCCTCATCAAAGGCATTTTTTCCTTCACAACCGCCATCTATGCCGCCACCGACTTTCACTCTCAGTGTATACGGTTTTTGGCCTCCAGAACGCCTCAAATCCACATTTGTTTCTGCCTCCTTCCTACTGGCTCTCCGTGTCGCTCTTGCTTCACTCTCTGCCTTTACCTTAGACTGATTTTGATGGTGTTCTTCCGCAGGTGCTGGCGGGGGAATCCAGTGGTTGGGGTATGGTTGGCAACATGGCCCCGGATGGGTAGGGTATGGTTGGTAGCAGTGATGAGTGGACCCATGTGGCTGTTGCATCCACGGTGGTTGGTGCCAATTGGGGGGCCATTGATTCTGTGTTGATGGTGCTGTGGAGTGGTGAACTTGTTGTGCTGCAACCTAACACACACCACATCAAAGGATTAGTTATGGGTGTATAATGGTGTATATAATGGTTGAAGCTAATATATATGTTTATACACTTAGCAAATGACACACAATTGATGAATTACTAACTGCAAAATTACTGCACCCTGACTGCAAATTAACTTTAAAATTACTGCCGATTGACTACAAACTAACTGCAAACCAACTGCAAACCAACTGCAAAATCACTGCAAGATTTTTAGGCAATCCCTTAACACGTACCTTTTTATCTGGAGACCTAAAAAATTTTCGGGCTCGTTTTCGCTTTGTAGCACTTTCACCAGCCAGAGCATGAGCGTCTTCGTGTACAGACTCAGAGTCCTCAGAGCAGTCTGCAATTTCCAGCAAGTTAGATTTTCACAATGCAGCGAAGGAATGCGAGGAACCAGACCACAAGAATCTTCACTTTAATAACAAGCAACATTCCTAATTCATACAAGCGCTAATCTGCTTCAAGGAACGAAACTAGGCCCTCAGTTGCATTTGAGAAGTATCTCCCTATGTGGCATGTTTCAAATACTAATAGAAGCAACATGTGATGATGTCAACAACACACAGCTAGCTTCCTAAATACACTTTAGATCTATTCAGGTTAGCACTAATTGGATCATTAGATTTTAGTTTTTAGGGGTACATATTTATTCAGATTTTGAGCAAAGCACAACATGTCACTTTTCTATGAGAGAATCTTCACGAAATTAGCATTTCAAGACCAAAGTGTCCAACCTGTTTATCGACTACAGTACCAGCACAGAGGTGCAGACGTGTATTCTATGAACTTAATAGTAAAACAGGGATCCAGGAATTCTTGATGTAGAAAACTCTAAGCCCATTCGAACTTTACAACAAGGAAAGCTGATTTGTAACCCCAATGCATCATCTGCTCACATGTGGCAGAACCGGTTGAAGTTCAAGCCTGCAGGCAATTTCAAGACTGTGGAGTTTCAAGACTTGTGATTCAACAGGGAATCTCCTACCTGAAAGGACCCGAAAGTGTGATTTCACATCGAAACATAAAACAAAACCCTTCAACATGGAACCCACCCAAATCCAAATTCGAGCAAGAGAGAAAAAGTGGGAGAGTTACCTGGGATGTACTCATCCTCCGTCTTAGACTCGTCTGCTTCCACGGCGCGCGGCATTTCAGAAAGGCCACCCTCTGTACCCTTCTTTGCAACGCAAGCTCTGTTGCTCCTGCGCGGGGGCATCAATGGGTTCGATGCGGATTCACGGCGTACTCGGGGGTTTGGTGCGGTGCACAAATCACGCCTGCTTCACAACCAACCCACCTTCAGCTAGCACTAAACCCTAAACTATCTTCACCTAGCACTAAACCCTAAGCCATGGATTCACGTGCCTGAGGAAAGCACGCTCCCATAGCGAGGAGGTACGTGCGGCAAGAGAAGTGGGAGGGCCACAGACGGGCGTGTGTTCTGCACACTCGTGGACGTCTGGGAGAGAGACGAAATCTCCACCGTCCACGTGTTCACCCCCCCGTTAATCGCACCTAAACCTAGGCTCTTGCGATCACTAAAAAATTACTATGCTAAATGCAGCTGCTCCGCGCATATTTGAAAATTAAACCTAATTACAAGTGTGAGTGCACATAAACCTCGGAGAAGCATCATTACACATGCAAGACTAGCTGCTCACCCTAAGTGCACAGGAAGTATACACACTTCTGTGCACAATTACATACACACTTAAGTTACATACACACTTACATACACATTGACTACACTATAGTAGCCCACGCACACCAGCGAATACGACAAGAATCAAGAATAGCACAAGAGACAAGTGTTGGAGATGCTTACAGTGATGTGGCCGCAGTCTTCACTGGCTTGAGGTACTCCTGCAACGCGGCTACCCGTCTGTCGCGGGCGAGCTCGTAGTCCCCTTTGAGTGCGGCTTCACCTCCCTCTACGGCAAAGGTATGACTACTCTCCCCTCTTTTTGATCCTTCATTGTTGCGAGGTTTTAAAGGGGACTGCACAGAGTTCAAGCTGTGCTCCACAACATCTGCAGAACCACCCATGTATGCAAACACTAACTCACACTACCCTCACCCCTAAATTGCTACCCTCTCAGCCTTTCACCCTTTCTATCTATTCAAACAGTTTTCACTCTCTGCGTTTTTACCGCGGCACAAATCAACCTAATTACCTCGCACCTCCCTCGTCTACTCCCCTCGGCCCTCACCCAATTCCTCCACTCTCTCCTCCCCAATACCATACAGTAGTTTCTCAACCTACCATTGCGGCTCCCTAAACCCAATACACGCCGAAACTTGCGCAATTCATAGCCGAATGCTCTGGCTCTCAGAGTCGTTGTTTATGTCGCATCAATGTGAGGCGTACCTAAACTACGTTGTAGCATTCTGCATATAGGGTAAGTTTCAACGGCACTAAAAAACCCTAGCATATACGTTTAGGAGTACAGAATGACTATAGAACGAGTATATAATGACTATGGAATGACTATAGCATGATTATAGAATGTCTGTAACACGACTATAGAACGACTACAAACTGACTAGGGAATCACTATAATTCTGTTCCGCAAGAAATACAAAATGACTAAACTCCAACTACATATCAAGGCAGGAATGACAAATTTGCAACTACATTAGTACTGCACAACTTAATCAAAATGTCACAGGACACCCCTTTCCAAATGGCCAAACTGCGCCCAAGAAAACATTCAAACAAGAATAGCGAAGCATAGAACATTGAAGCCGGGGTAGAAGATGTCCAAGCAGAAATGAGACAGCTACGCTGTGCAGAGGTAGAGCACAGCAAAAGCATACTGCAGTGTGCGCGTGGCCACCAGCTTCCTTCTTATAAGTACTTGGGGAAGTTTTAGTAAATTCCTCTAAAATGATCGCTAATTTTCCCGCAATCTTGAATTTCAACCGGTTGTTTCTCAAACGTAACTGGTCCATCCGTAACTAACTGCCGGTTCTCCCCGATCATAGGTGTAGGCCTAAGAGACAGGACTCCGTCAACTTCATAACTTGCATATTCATATAAATCATGGTGTGAATTTGGATGTACAGATTAGCCATGTACTCCAAGCCATCTTGAGTTCAAAAATGTGCATGATTATATAATACTATATCACAGTGAGACACTAAAAAGCCCCATCATTTTTATTGTCATTTGTAAGTCTCTTGGTGTCACTTATTTTCAATTTTGCTGAATTTATGAAATTGTCTAGTTGAATTAAAGAGAGAGAGACGAAAAGAGCTTGAATTTGTATATATCTACAAAATGCCTTGCTTGTACCGTCACCGTCCACGTGCACTTAGGTAGGTACCAATTTACATTAGCATACTTTCGGTCAATTCAGTGCCCTTACATACACCATGCTAACCATGCATGTGTTGGCTGGTAATGAAAATTATGGATGTGCTCAACAACTTAGAATGGAGCAAAGGAGATTACCCGTTGGCGACAAGAGACGGCAACAATTGAGAGATGATAGGCTATGGAAGAGGGAGCAACAGAGGGCAGTATTCTACAATTTGAAACGCATACGGTGTCCATGCTCCAAGTGCAAGGGCCGTGTCCAGTGCTCATTGGAAAAGGTGAAGGAGCACCTCATCCTTTATGGCAGAGAACCTGCTTTTAGACTATGGAGAGGCCCAGGTGACAGGGATTCATCCGATGAGGAATGGGAAAGTGAGTTCAAGACTGCGCCTAGAACACATGAAGATGGGAGGATGGATGTAGGCCTCGAAGTGCGCTCAATGGTGGAGGATGTATTCCAAGAAATAGACCAGCAAGATGACCCATTGGAAGAAACATTGCAAGACATCGTTATGGACGCATTTAATGTGGTTGATGGTCTCCAAGATGGTGGATGTGACTCGGGTGATGAAGAGGATGAAGAACCCATGGCAGACGTAGGCAATGCGGATGACAAAGACGATGCCCCACATGATTTAGAGGAGGCAATTCAGGAACTGTACGATGGCGCAAAGTCTTCTGTATTAGCAGCAACGATCTTGATCATGACCCTGTGCACAATCCACGGAGTTAGCAACAAGTTTGCCGATCAAGTATTCGCTCTTTTCTGCCTACACCTTCTTCCCGGTGAGAATAGACTACCCAAGAATTATCATGCGGCAAAATCACTGATTCGGCGGTTGGGGCTAAATTATAACACAATTCACGCTTGTGTAGGAGGATGTGTGTTGTTTAGAGGGCCACTTGAAAATGCTGTAAATTGTCCTAAGTGCAATGCTCCACGGTATAAAGACGTGGCACAACATAAAAGACCGTGGAAAGTCCTTAGACATTTCCCATTGATTCCTAGACTAAAACGCATGTTTCGAACACCCGCAATATCCGAACTCATGACATGGCATTCAAAAAATAGGAGCTCAGATGGCATGGTTAGACATCCATGTGACTCCAAGGCTTGGCACCATGTGCACGATAATGTAGATCCCACTTTTGGCCATGACGCCCGAAATGTACACATGGGACTTGCTGCTGATGGTGTTAATCCTTTCAAGCTTCAACGCTCTACTTGGTCGACATGGCCAGTGATGTTGCTTAACTACAACATACCACCTTGGTTGACAACCAAGAAATTCTTTATCATGCTAGTCTTGCTTATTCCAGGGAAACAATCTGTTACTGCACAATTTTTTGACGTGTATTTGGCCCCATTAGTTGAAGAATTGCAACAGTTATGGAGAGGGGTGTTAGCCTATGACATCTCGAAAGAGGTCGGGTTTCGGACGTTCAATTTGAGAGCAATCCTATTGTGGACAATCCACGACTTTCCAGGGTATGGAACAGTGGCAGGTGTTGCGCACCAAGGCTACGTTGCATGCCCAGTTTGTGGGCCTGATTTTAGGGGGGAACATTCCATTGAGCTTGGGAAACAGACGTATACGGACACACGAAGATGGCTTCCACAAGGTGACCCATGGAAATCATGTAGAATGAAAGATCACTTTAACGGCCGCACGGAAGAACGAGGTCCTCCTAGAGTCGTCACTGCAGAAGAGCAAGAACTAAGGGGTCTGCAATACCAAGAGTGGCTTGCAAATGGGAACAGAGATGGCAGTGATGGAGATCCATCAAAAATACATGGAGTGAAACGGAGAAGCATTCTGTATGATTTGCCATACTGGAAGGTATTTTTTTATTCACAGTCCATTTGAATTTTCTGCACCCTAACCCAGCAGGCTAGCAATTTGAGAACAGAGAACCACTCGAATCCATTTTGTCATAGAATGTTGCAGGTTCAGAGTCCACATCAAACATCTGTTGCTTACGTTGTACTCTGCAATGATGTAATCTCACAATGAGTGTTCCTGACTGTGGAATGACTATATTTAAGTCCAGCTAAAACCCCAGACGACTATGCAATGACTATCATATTGTACACGTAGGCAACAAAATGACTAATCTGGAACTGCACATGAAGAGAGTATGTTGCTTCTTGCAATTGCATTAATCTGGTACTTTAATGTTTGATTCGTTGTTATGAAACAGGACCTTCTTATTCGATACACACTGGATGTTATGCATTGCGAACAAAATCTCTCAAAGAACATATTGAAGACCATAACGGGGCATAAGGACACTGTGAAAGTTAGACGTGATCTACAACGTAGGGGAATTAGGAAACACCTTTGGCTAACCATGAACCCAAAAAACTCTGGAAAAATGTTAAAACCAGCAGCCCCTTATGTACTGACCAGCGAGGAGTTTGACATATTTGCCCGCACCATTGAGTCTTTGAAAACACCTTCAGGCCACATATCCAACATAGGTCAATACATACGGAAGAAGAACTTTGGGGGACTGAAGTCGCATGATTACCATGTACTCATGCAGCAAATATTGCCGCTAGGCTTAAGGGGTTTGTTGAAACCAGGCCCTAGATTGGCAGTGATGAGGATCTCGAAGGTCTTTCGGAGAATTTGCAGCAAAGTGTGGAATCCAATTGAGTTTGAGGGTCTTCGTCTTGACGTTGCTCGGAGCATGGCACTCTTAGAGATGCATTTTCCCCCATCGTTTTTTGATATTATGACACACTTGGTGTATCACCTTGTGGAGGAGCTGGATTTGTGTGGACCTGTTTCTACAAGATGGATGTACCCTGTTGAGAGGTACATGAAAACATTGAAACAGTATGTGCGCAACACGGCGAGACCAGAGGCCTCCATGGCAGAGGGTTACGTGAAGGATGAATGCCTTGGGTTCATCACAGAATACTTGCAGAGGTTTGAGGTTGTAGACAGACGAGTTTGGGACGCAGATGAAGAATATGGAGATGCAGAGGAGGTTCTGGAGGGGGCAGGGTCCAGTTATGTCATGACTCCTCCTTTGAGAGAACTTGCTCATCAATATGTTTTAACAAACATCTCACTCTTGGAACCCTGGCATCGGTGAGTATGATGCTGCGTAGTCACTCTGTAGTTAGTTTTCACTGAAATATGACTATAGTAGGACTACATCATCGTGGGCATGCACTAATGGAGGTTCAATGACTGTAATATGACAATTTTATATTACACTTGTGTGATTGCTCCGCAAGTCGCATACTAATGAATCCATGTTGTGTTCAGGCAATGGAGGGATGCACATGATGCAAATCGCAACATGGAACCATTTGATGTTTGGGTTAGGAAAGCAGTGCACACCCATCCACACGATCCCAACAACGGGGACGACATGGATAGAATTTTGCTGTGTAGTAGGCCATCCCAAAAAGCAACACGTTACACGAGGATGCGTGCATTCGGGTACCACTTTCGAGTGGAAGATTCACAGTCCGCATTGTTGCAAACATACGACAGTGGAATTGCTTCTATATTTGAAGTACCAACATTTGACTCTCAATCAGAGGTATCCCTAAACTATGTGGGAGTGCTACAAGATATATTGAAGTTGGATTATGGTCCATTGCGAACTCCGGTGATTCTTTTTCGGTGCGATTGGTTGAAAAGAGAAGATAATCGTGGAAATCCAACTTATGTACGGGACGATGCGGGGTTTATGGTGGTGAATTCTCGGCACAAAGAACCCAAGATGTCGGACCCGTTCATTTTCCCAAGTCAAGCCACACAAGTATTTTTCTCCAATGATCTCAGAAAACCCGGTTGGAAGGTAGTATTGCGAGCGGAAGCACGTTCAAGGAGGGAAGAACAAGACACATCTGATGTTTTCATAACAACTAGTTTAGAAGAGCAACGCATGAGTGCTGCAGCTCATGTGCCCCCCCCTCCAAAAACTGTCTCTCTAGTAGGTGCCATTGAATTATCAGACAAAGATAATTTGCTGGCAGTCGCAAAGTTTTAAGTTGACATTATATTTTGTATGGGCTACAGTAGTTTTTGTGCTATCATCCTCAACAATGACTTAGAAATTGCAGTAGCCGTGTATGACTACACTATGAGTCAAATATGTCAATATTATGACGTTATTGCGACAACACTATTCCTAGTGATAACATTGATTACGTGGCATGGAATATAAGACTAATGAGTTAATCTTCAATTCGGTTGGGATACTAAATTGTTATGCAGAAGCAATCTTTACGCTCACCCTTGACCCATGAAGGTTATTGATGTTCTAGACACCACGCCATGTGTGTATGAATGATTAAAACATACACGATATCAAATGCTACAAATGATATTCACACCCTCCCTAAGTCCACCCTAATTAAACCCTAAATAAATTGATCCATAATCCTAATTCAAGAGTAGCCCAATTAATGAGGCACGTCAAATATTTTTCCTTATAGGATATTCGTATTTTTACTAGTAGTATGCTCAAAAAGTTTCGTGCCATTTGGAGGTCGTTGGCATAGTAGGAAGGAATTAATCCACACTTAAAATAAAAGTATTTTGCAATCTGGTAGCATGTTTAATAATGACTTGTCATAGTATGTAAAAAACTTCATGCCACATATACAAGAACAACATGAAAACGAGACGGAAACAACTAGTATTGGGTATAGAGTGGAGGAGTCTATGCCACCTCATCACCCTAAACCTCTGAGAGTCATTGACGTTGTCACAACAGTCATTATTATGACACGTCATTGTTACTGTCCACGTTGCTCATATAAGATTTCCTATTTTCCACATCATTCAATAGCCCTAAATGCCACGTAAAAAATGAATGTTAATATAAAGTGATAGTTTAGACATCGTCGGTGAATGACAACAAAAGAATGACTTATGAATAACTAGGTCATGATCCCATATCCAAGTCATACACGAGTGGATGGAGTGGATGATGAACGCTGGACAGAAAATGACTATGTTGTGAGGTCTTCAACATAGTTCATCAATGAGTCAATTGAATGACTTAAAAATGACAACCATGTTAGACACGTCAGCACATGTGAACCCGGTTTGCGCCGTAGTCATTTAATAAGTTGTTTAGGACAAATAGTCATTGATAGCATGGTCGGAATGGACAAGGATTCTTCTAGTGTATCGCGTTCGCAACGAGCATCCTAGCGCGACACAATCAGAAACCAACGGCCAGACATTGGAACGGAGTTAAACACTTACTCAGATATCTCAGAGGGACTGAAGACCTAGGACTTCACTACAAGAAGACGGACGAGGCGGAAGTAGTGGGATATGCAGACTCCGGATTCAAAACAGATGAGGTCGCCGGAAAATTACAGACAGGGTACATCTTCCTAAAGAATGGCGCACCGATCTCATGGAAGTCTACCAAGCAAACCGTAACAGCTACCTCGACCAACCACGCCGAACTCTTGGCATTTCATGAAGCATCGAGGGAAGCCGTCTGGCTGAGAACTATGGAGGATATTCTAGCTGAACAATGTAGATTTAGTGTAGGTAAGAAACCTACTACAGTATATGAGGACAATGCTGCCTGCATAAACCAGATGTCGCTAGGGTTTATCAAAGCATACAGAATTAAACATATAAGCCCTCATATATTCGGATATACTCAGGACCTTGTAGAATCAGGTCAGATTGAGATTAAGAAAGTACAATCAGATGACAATATTGCTGATATGCTAACTAAGGCGCTGCCACCTCATAAACACATGAAATTAGTACATGAGGCTGGTATGCGAACCTTAACATAATTATCCCACGATTAAAAGGTTATACTCTTTTCTTTATTCGAGGTTTTTCCTGAAAGCAGGTTTTACTCGAATCAAAGTTTTTAATGAGGTAACCTTAGATCGAGGAGGAGTGTTAGGATAGGCGATCTTAGCTTACCTAACAATAGCCTGACACCAGTATCTAGTACCTAGGGATACGGTGACGGCGGCAGCATGGGTAGAATACAATCAGGCGGCGTGTAATAATGAACAGTACTACATTTTCAAACTTTATATAATACTGTCCCTTCCCCCACCTGGGGAAGAGAGTCTTAGTATTCTTTCTATCTGGCCTCATTACTTCGTCTCTCCCAACAAAGTGCAAGATTTGTAAAGAGATATGGTATGCTCATAAGTGTTTAGTAGAAGTTTGCAAGGCTTTGGGAAGTATTGTTGGAGCATGTTGGAGCTCTGGTCGTGACTTGGTTGAATTTTAACATGACCTTTTTGACGACATGTCGGCATGTACAAATTTATTTCCTAAAATATTTACACGGGAGTCTGTTATATTAATAAGGAAGGGATGGGTGCTTTTCATAACATTATTCAGATCATAAACAATGTTCCGTGGGACTGACAATATTCCACGTAGTATTCTCGAATATTTCTCACATTTAGACTGAATGTTATATCAATTTTTTTCTTATTAGACCCTAAATCCTAAACCATCAATTAACGGGGTTCTGGTGTGGGCTTTCTAAGAACCCCAACCACTCTAATGATGACAAATGATAATTTCTTGAAAATTTATTTTCATATAAACAGGAAAATGAGATCACCTATCCCAAATTCCCTAAACATATCGAAAAAATGTTGCGGTGACAATTGTTACTCCGAGCAAAGTAACAACCCACAAGATTGGCCGGATGCATGGACTACTCTAGTGCCTCCAAGCAATGATTTTCTAATTTTTATAATGCAGAACACGAATGCAGAACATTAATACAGAGCCTAATACAGAGGATTAATACAAAACATAATGCAAAACGCCAATGCAAAACACTAATACATAACCTAATGCGGAGAATTAATGCATAACATAATATAGAAGATTAATGCAAAATCTAATGGAGAAGACTAATGCAAAACATTAATGCAGAACATTAACGTAGAACCTAACGCATAACCTAATATAGAGACTAATATATGAGACTAATGTAGAAAACTAATGCATAACACTTACGCAGAACCTAATGCAAAAAACTAATGTAGAGGACTGATGCAGAACATTAACGCAGGGCCTAACGCAAAACCTAATGCAGAAGACTAATATAGAAGACTGATGCAGAACATTAAAGCATAACCTAATGCAGAAGACTAATATAGAAGACTGATGCAGAACATTAAAGCATAACCTAATGCAAAAGACTAATGTAGAAGACTAATGCATAAGATTAATGCATGATACTAATACAGAGTCCAATGCAAAATCTAATGCAGAAAACTAATATAGAAGACTAGTGTAGAATACTAAGACATAATCTAATGCATAAGATTAATATGGAAGATTAATGTAGATGACTGATGCATAAGACTAATATAAAGATTAATGTAAAAATAATGCAAAAACTAATACAAAACCTAATGCATAAACTAAGACAGAAACTAATGGAGCAAAAAGTGAAGTAAAAATTTATACAGCCAATAATTTATGACATCAAAACTAATGCAACTAGGCAATAATATAAATTTTTAATAGGGTTCATAACTTTTTTATTCAACATTTCTATTCCTATCATTCTATAAATTCTTTACATCTACCTACATAGAGAGGGGAGAGAGAAAGATAGTCTTAATCACAAGAGTGAGAGAGTGAGAAGTAAGCCTTTGCGCTTTTTTTCGTGGGACTATCCCTAAACTTCTAAATCCAACGGTCTTCGTTTGTCACTCTTTAGATCTAATGGCCTTTATCTACCCTTACTTCATCCGTTTGACGTCATCCTTCATTCGTCTCTGTTCGTCGTTGTCCTACGTTGTTCTTTATCCATTTGACGTTATCATATGCTATCCTTCATTGTTTTTCGTTGTCCTTCGCTGTCTTTTGTTTAAATTTTTTCATATTAACTAGTTGATCTTAATCTAATTTTTAACCATTAACTTCCTTTCTAATTAGACCGCGAACCTTAATCCAACCGTGAGCGGTTTGGTTAATTCATGTGGGTAAATAATGAAATACCTCTAAAAAAATTTAATTTTTTTGAGAAGGTACTACGCATACATGCGTAGTAATTTCTTCTTTGTATTCGCTTACATATTATTCATGTTTTAACACTAGCTTAATTTAGGATAATACTAGTCAATGTAACCAAACGGATTCGAACCCGAGTTGGTCCAGACCTAATACCAGTCTCTTACACAACTAACATCCACATACGGATGTCCTAAAATCTAGTAGCCACCTATATATTGAGCATTCCTACTAACTAACTTCCTTGTTTTTGTAGACTGTGGGCTTTAATTCAAACATCGAGCGGTTTGAGTGGCTCACAAGTGTAAATCCATCTAAATCAATGTGACAATTACCAACAACAAATTTATGAAGTTTGAGATTTTAGTTGAACAAGTAAATGAAATAAACTACACTAATATGTGCAATTAGGTTGCTTCTTTATCCATGCAAATTATGTTGAGTCAAAATCATATTACCAAAACTTGTAAATTTGTGTATTCCATATGTATACCAACCATGGTATAAAATAACATCGGTATTTTGATATCGTGTGATATATGCCAAAAATAGTGTGGAATCTTGACTAATTAATGTGGGGCAACCTAAGCACACCAATAAATATACATACTAGTCCAAACAATGTTTTAGAAGAATTTTTCCTCACCCTTCGCAATGGAAAGACACCATCCTCGCCCTGCCATCTTTGATTAGCCTGTTCGATGAACCAACACCACAATTCGTCCTTCCTTGCCCACTACTTACAATATAAAAATATATTAGTGGGGGTTGCACTACACTAAACATGATATTTGGTGTCACTAATTCTAATCATCTTACTCAATACTACTTATAAACCGCGGTATAGTGTCACCCACACTAAATGGTAACCCAACATTTATTTGTCATTCCTTTTAATTTTGGGGGGATTATAGATTTACAGAGTTGCAGTTACTAACACTTACCAAATGTTTTTTCATCCAAATTTCAATCATCCATGACAATATTTCATCACAAGTTGCTGACAAGAGAAGGTAGGGTTTTGGCCTATGGATCGTCCATGATAGTATTTGTAAACTTATTCATAAGAAGTGTCATCCGAAAAGTTACCATAGTATATGACACTAAATATCATATTTAGTGTAGTTCACTCAAGCCCACATTGATTCACAGTTGCTCGATTCTCAACTCACACCAAATCTCATGGGGCCGACATTTAGTGTGACTTACGGGAACCGTGTGTGGCAAAGGTATACAATTTGCCCTTTATATTTGTTACCTCTATAAGTGTTAAAATTCCATATGTGTTAACATTTTCTTTGCTCCTTACTTGGGGAAACTACAAAGACATTAAGTGCTAAGTGTTACTTGAATGTGTGCTCCCCTCTTTGTATATTTTCCCTCTATATCTCTTAATTTATTGTAATAATATATAATGTCATCCAATATAACATATCTTATAGAACTTTAAATAAACCCTTGATTATAAATGTTGAAGTCCAAGATTTTGATTGCAAGTCCCTCTCAAGTCTCGTCAACTTAACTTGCCATGGTTGCTTGAACAACAATATACCAGTGCGCAAACTCTTGAAAATGTTGCATCTGACTTTCAAACTTGTAAGTCAAATGGCACACCATGAGAAAGTTGTTGAAAAGACAATTCCAACAATAGTGGATTTGTTGAATTCCCACATCTAACGAGTGTGTTATGCTTGTTGAAATATGCCTTCCAAGTCTCATGAGGCAGCCGCAAGTTTGGTCTTTGGAATTTTGCAAGTGTTGTTTTTTCACTTTTGTGAATGGACTTTGTAAACCATGTGGATCATGGTTTTTTATAGAACTATATTTGAATTGAATATAGGGGCAGTAGAGATGGGAAAGACTTCCGAGTTTAAGTTTGGCTCAAAAGAAAGAGATTTTGTTGAGAAAGAGATTGATCTCTCCCATGTGAATCAACTCCAATAGACATTTGTAGATGTGTTCTTCTATCCTAGAGGGATGGGAACGGAGGCTTGAAACTCCTCACTTGTATTTTGAAACTCCATTTAATGTTACAATAATATTTTACTTGCATTACAATTATAAGTTCTGACTTTCTTGTTTGTTAAACTTTGTATTAGTTAATGTGTTAAGAAAAATTCCACTCCCCATTGTTAACAAATATAAAGGGAAAACTTTTTTACTTTTTACTTTTTGGGGGGGGATATTATCTTGGTGACAAAGCAATAAAATGACCCACTCAATTAGGTAATATTCTAATCATGCATATTTCGTAGTAGCTTTCAATTATTTTGAAAGTTTGGGTTGAGTGATTTTCATGTTCCATATGTTTATTATAAATCAACAAATGGATTGTCACAAGATTATCCGCCACACATGGCCAATTCTAGTTCGTTCTTTGACTAAAGCAAAACTTTGGCTCATTTCAAAAACCATCTTGAAAGGCAAAGAAAATAATTTATTGCAATATGGTTTAGCGTCAAAGTAATCTCAATATCCATAATGCAAAACATACATACACAAAATAGTTTTGCACTTAAAAAAAACATGGATTGTTTTCTTGCAAAACCATATACATATGAAATATGAATAATATCATGGTGCCTTATGAAATTATTTAAACTTGATTTCATGAAATTTATACCAACCTACATTATTTAAAACTCAAAGTCACATAATACGCGGGGCTTAGTTTATTTTGAAACCACTTCAATTTCTTTGATACCATCAATAAAAAAAAAGGCCTTATCTTTTGCTGCACATCAATTTTGATTTTCATAGAGTGTCGGCCCCGGGCTAGATCTCTAGTTTAAAACTAGTATGGACCACAATATTTGATTATTTTTCCAAGGAATTTTGGTGGATGAATGTTTTATTTCATGCTACTTTTGATGTAAGTTGACTATTTTATCGTGTGTAAGGTGTTGGCCGGAAGGTTCAAAGAAGACCAAGGGGAAGACCTGGGATTTTGGACACATGTTATTTCCACCCTGACCAAACTTGATTATAATGCCCCTTGTTAATTATTTCCACTCTATTATTCCATCCACACTAATAAGACTATTTAGTGTAGTTAAGGATTCAGTAAAATTCTTTAGCGGGGTCCCACATTGAATTTTCTAAAGCCCCAACCAATGTAATGGTTGCAAATGATATATTTATGTCAATTATATTCTAGGCAAGCAACAAGACTAGAGGTATTGACTAAAATCCAAACATTTGGGACAAATAATTATCCGATAGGGTTGAATGCGTCCAGATTATTTTGTGACATTTTGCAACCAAAAGACACCGCACTTGCCTTGCTTACACTTAATCTCCACCGTCCGATCACTGTTGCATATATTCCTTGCCATGCGCATTGGCTAGGGTTTTGGTGGAGAGTCTTAACCCCTAAAGGTTGAGGTGGACATGTTTTGTACAGGCGGTCATCACTGCCTAACAATAGCAACATGCATGTTTGCATTATAATCTTCTACTTTTGGACAGGTAGATGGTTGGAAACTAGTGTGAACGATCTTAACTCTATAGAGCTTCCATCCGTATGATCAGATCTATCATAAATGGTGTTTATTTTCATGAGTGATCTTTTGAATAGGACTAAATTGTTTTAAGCAATTTTGCTTTGGCCTTGGGGTCAAGGAAGGTTTCCATGTGGAATTCTCTAGGGTCCAAACCAATATGATGATGACAAATGACATATTTATGAAAGTTAATTCTCAGTTGAGCGAGGAAGTGAAATAAGCTACATATGAATTCAAATTTGAAGTGGTGAAATTAGATCATTCATCATCAACCCATGTTAATTATCTTGCAATCACATGGTGGCAACTAGAGAGGGTGTCACGCAACTCTTGGTGTTACATGACTAGTCACAAAATTCACATTGCACTGATTCATAATGCGGGCATATGCAAGGCGTGACTTACGGTTCACATTCCTATAGTTTGGCCCACATTATACACCCTTGTGCATGAATGTAGCTTGCGACGTGAGTAAAAATTGAATTTTCAACCACTTGTTATGTTCCATTCTTTCACTTCTAGTTATGGGTAAGGTGTCAACTGAAAGCAGTTGAGAATGTGAACTCAAATAGCATAAACTCACTTTCTAGGTGCAAGAGTCAAGCGAAGATTATCAAAAGCGAGACGGAGGTGCTTCTCGAAGGTCGACATTATCGATTTTTGAGCAACCTTTCAGACCTTGGACAACTAACCAACTAATTCAACTATTAGTTAACTAGTTGCCTTTCGTAACTATAGTTGTTTGCAATTTGACATGCCAAAAAATGTAGTTAACTATAGTTGTTTTAAATTTAATTAGCCAAAAAATCTAGTTAACTAAAGTTGAGCGCAACCTGTGTTGGAGTGTCACTACACTAAATAAGATATTTAGTGTTTGATACACTAAATACAAATGCATACACTAAATACCAATAACCCTATGAAAGTAAGTAACATTAAATGTAAACTCAAATACTAAATATCAACTATGGTAATATGTGGAAGTTACATGTTTGAATCTAGTGTTAGTATGGATATGAAAAAAAAACAATGGTAAAAAGAATTCCAACATATCTTCAAATATCTTCTAACACTAATTGTCAAAAAATTGAAAATTAGTGTTGAGCAGGGTAGGGTGATAACAACATTAAATATAATCAAACACTAAATATCCTATTTAGTGTAGTGTGTTATTTGTGTTGGTGGTGTATATGGAGGACATTCCGGAGCCCAACACTATGAGTGCTCATATAAAGGCGTTTCTTGACAATCCTCAATGGCCCAAGCATATTAAAGACCCTTAACTGAAGCAAATCAAGAGGCGAACTTCTTTGAATATATAATAAAGCTTGGAATTTTTCTAGTTAACTATAGTTGTTCTTGAATATGGTCTTAAATTTTTCTAGTCAACTTTAGTTGTTCTTCAAATTGGTTTGAAATTTTTCTAGTTAATTGTAGTTGTTCCCTAAAATGTATTGAAAAAAAATCTAGTTAACTATAGTTATTTTGGCAGTTTTCCAAAGTCTCCAACCTTTTGTGCCCAAATGGCTACAAAATAGAAGGTGGTCTTGGTGTATATAGAAAGAGCACAAGTTGTCCTATAATATAGATTGTTAAACAAAAAAATTCCTTGTTTATTTCTTAGACCTCCAAATGTTTTACAATGTGCATTGATAAACAATGTGCACCCACAACATTTTCCCCAATACATTTAGTGTAGAATCATTGTAATTAATCCGATCCACATTAATTTACCAAAAAACGAGTGTAGTAAACATGGTACACCAACTTTAATGGCAAATTATATCACAAGTTTAGTGTACATACCTATTCACTCAATAAAAACATCCAAAGTTTCCGAGTTGGAAGAGGTGATCATATACTTGGATGAGATGGTTCATCCACTTCCTTCCATCGCCTTTTGCAACGGAAACACACCATCCTCTTCTTCCCACCCTCCATCTCCACTGTCCAATCAACCAATGGTGCAGATCATGCCCCCTTTCCACTGACTTGGGTTTCAGTATGAAGTCTTAAGCAAGGTGACACATGAAATTCTCTAGGCCCCAACCGACATGATGAAATGAAGAATGCAAAAATTGTGGAAAAAACAATGTTATCCCAAACAAGGAAATGTAAGAAGTGAAGCAAGCTAATAACTTACATATTCATTCCAAAAGAGCAACCAAAGTTTTGGAGAAAGTTATTCATCCACTTGGATGCGATTCATCCGCACTTTTTTGGAACTTATTGAGTGTGGACAAACAACAAACGCGGCACCAACCTAGCTCTCACATGCGTAGAGGGTGGCACACGATCCTTAGCGTTCCATGTCAAGTCACGAAGACCCCACTAGTTAACATGGCACGCCAATTTTGATGGCGTGACGTATTTAGTGTACTTATTCATTCCAAATGAGCAAGTAAAGTTACCAAAGAAAGAAACCATCCACTCATATGCGATAGTTTGTTCACACTCGTTTGTCGCCTTTCACAATGGAAAGACACTCATTATTGCCATTCTTGCCATCCTCCACCTCCACCATCTGATCAACCAACACTACAAATCATGGTCCCCGTCCAGTAGGTAGCTGGTGTTTTGACATAGAAGAGGGTTAAAGCATACTCATGGATTTGTACCAAGGGTGGACCTTCAAACACCCCAAAACAACACATGTGTGCACCAACTAGCGCTTGCACAGGGAGAAGGCGTCACATGACCCTCGGTGCTACAGGACAAGTCCCGAAGACCACACTATTTAATATGGCGCACCGATTTCAATGGCACACTATTGGCATCACATGTTTAATGCACCTATTCATTCCAAAAGAACATCCAAAATTTTAGAAGAAGCAATCATCCACTCGGATGTGATGATTCATCCACACTTTCCTGTCGCCTTTCACAATAGAAAGACACCGTCCTCGACCTACTACCCTTGATCTGCACTATCTGATCAACCAATGTTGCAGTTCATGCTCCCCGTCAATTGGCTAAGGTTTCGGTTGAAAAAAAGGGTCGAGCGGAGCATTATTTATCTTACAATCATTGGGTGATAACTGAAAAAAGTGTCACATGATTCTTGATGTTAAATAATAATGTGACAAGTCACAAAGACCACACTAAGTAGTTAACATGACACACCAATTTCAATGGTACACTAAGTAGTTGAACACGTATTTAGAACACCGATGCATATTAAAACAGCATCCAAAGTCCCAGAAGAAGAAGTAATCATCATCACGGACGTAATTCATCCATACCCTTCCGTCACCTTTCGCAACGGAAAGACACCGTCCTCGCCCTACCACACTCCATATCCACCGTCCGATCAACCAACGCTGCAGATCCTGCTCCCCGCCCACTGGCTGGGGTTTCGGTAGAGAGAGGGGGTCGAGCGGGACTCGGAACTTCGCTTGAGTGTAGACCTTCAAACAGCAAATGCGCGCACCAACCTAGCGCTCGCACGGCGAGAGATCTCGCCTCTTCCTCGCATGAATCCCCATTGCACTCTCACATTTGCACTCTGTGCTCTCATTTTAAGCTCCCGGGGCCGCTTCTTGGCAGCAGATTCAAGTTCTTCGAGCTCTGGTGAAAATTAGGGTTAGGGTCATGACGACGACGGGAAAGCTCCAGGTGAGAGCCATTTTGTCACACCTCCTGATTCTGCTGTTGCCATTTCGCGATTACGTTTTGAATTATTCGTTGTGATGTATTTCATCCCGGGTTTTTAGACGATGGGCAGTTTAGTAGGTGAGGTTTGAGGTCCAAATGGCAATTTGTCACAATCATCAGGGTTTATGGATGGAGACTTGGGAGGCCTAAGAGGTGGATTTAGATTGGTGTGGTTATCTATCGAATTTTGATTGTAGTAAAATGGTGGAGTACTTGAGGGTTGGCTGGAAGTGACGTGGTCGTGGAAGCTTGCGACCGAGAGAGGTTTGCACTTCCGGGTTGGGTTTGGTATCTTCACTTTACTTAATATATATGAGATTTTATTTAACCCCCTAAATGCTTTTGGAGCCCGATTTGGCCTTTCATTACATACGGTGTTTTGAAATTGTACAACGTATTGTGATGTGGGTTTTGGTAGATAGTGATAGCTTGTTGTCTTGCAAGGTTATTCTTCTTGACACCTTGGCGCAAATTAACTCGGAAAGAGATTAATGAAGTTTTCATATTATCTATTATAAAGAGAGAATGCACTATTAGTATGAATACGCTAAAGTTGTTTAGGGGTTAAAGTGGTGTTAGGTTGAACAGCTAGGATTACTCGTTTTAGGACTGTTCTGCATTCAGTCAAACTAAAGGGTGAAGCTATGATAGGAACTGCACATTTCGATCACTAGACATGGAGTAGACCAAGACATTCCTATATTTAGGAACTGCAGTTGAGTTCTGTCCAAGGTTCCCTTCTGTGCAAGTTTTGCATGAGGAGAAGAAAGAGATACCTCAATATAATGTTGAGGGATAGTGCTCTGCCTACGTTGTAGTTGTCGCTCAAATTTCTGCCGTACAAGTTTACTCGTAATACAGAGTGGCGATTAGATGAGCAAGGATGTTATTGTGGTTGCTCTTCTCATCTACATAATGTTAGATTAGGTTGCATGAAAAATTATTGGAAGGGGGCCTTGTGGGAAACTCTTCAAAGTTTTGAACATTGTGCTAGTCACCTCTTACTTGGCAAGAGGAGATGATGCTCAATGTTGGTCATTACAAGTGACGTGCATATTGTCCATTGTTACTTACTGCTATTATTTAAGATTCTATGTGGGACATTATCTAATTGAAAGTGAGTGTAATGAATGAGCTAAGTGAATGATATTCAAATTATTATTGGTAATGTTTTGTGAGGATTTTCATACATCCTTCAAAGATAACCTATCATTTCTAGGGATGTGATTTAGTGGTGTCTATTTTGCGTGGTGATGAGATCATCTTTCATCTGGTTTTGGTAGGTCAAGGGAAGTGTGAGGAGTACGTCGTGCATTTTACTCCACCTTCTGGCACTATAGGATGCATGGTGGATTTGGAGGATTTGGTGAATTAATTGGTTAACTTTTTTGTGTATGCACAGGGATCTCATTTAGCCAAGTTCTTAGTATTTGTCTGAAATTTTTTTACAACACACCTTGTAGCTTTTGTCCTCAATTACATTTTTGTATCACATGGAGAAGACTCGATGATTGATTGGAATATTTGATTTCAGTTTGCAAAGTATGGGCTAGATGAAAACTTGATACTTCTACGAAATTGTTTGGAGCAAGTCAACCTGCATCAAGGAGAAGTGGACAATCTTCCGCTGAAATTGGATCTGTTGGCCACTGTACTCAAAAAGTTGATTCATCAGCCAAATTCAGGCTCTGTATTATGTGAAGCATTGAGGCATATTCCATCTCTTACAGAAGGATATCTTGAAAATCTATGTACCGGTCTCAAGTTCTCTTTTCCAGAGCAGATTGGACTTGGTCTTGTGCTAGCAGATGCTGATGATGGATATCTTCAGCGTGTGGGTGAGTGCCACAATCATGAGACATAGGTCACAGATATAAGTGATGCTTTTGGCTTCTACCTCTAAATAGTGTTGTTTAGCTTGGTATTTAGGGCCCTTACATAGGTCAAAGAAATCAGTTCAAATGATGTCACATAGTTTTTTGATGTGATGCAAATTTAATTAGTCAATTTCTTCCATTCACAAAGCATTTTACTGATTGGAATTTGATATAATTTTGAAAAGAATTGCTTCTATTGTATCTCACTGGTGAGTGATCACTCTCCACTGGATTGAAGAATTGTCTTGTGGCGGATCTGCAGGCCAATCATTTTGTAAGGCGAGGATTGAAGAGATTTATGAAAACGCAGAATGTGGTTTAAGTGAATCTTTAATTGAAGAAATTATTTGGTTCTTGCACCAAAATGAAGATACAAAGCATGTAGACTCTTTTTTGAAGGCTCTGCCATCTTTACAGCCAAATGCAGTGAACTCTTTGCTGTTGACCCCTTTACTTCAGGAGCATATGGATGAAGTCAACTGTTTAAGGTATGGTCTCTTTCAGGTTGTACTCTACTGGAGAGTTGTAGATGTTTTAGTTCTTTGGATGTTCAGGTGGACAACACTGTCAGTTCTGAGGCTGAAGATCTGGTCTAGAGGGCACTCTTTGGCATCCAAATGATAAAGTACTATGATCTTTTGTGACTGGCCACTTTGACCATGTGCAAGGTACTCAAGGCTGTTTTGTTTTAAACAAGATAAATCATTCCAACCCTCACAAGTAAGAAAGTTTGGAATTCTGAACTTTTTTTTTTTTTTTTGCAGGAGTTTTGATAGGGTTGCTGCAACAGGAACAGAAACATCACTAGATATGATGTCTTCATTGTCCACTGCCACAAGGGTGGCTGATGTTATGGAAGAGTTGGGATACAGCTGTACTGTTAATGTTGATCATTGTAAGGGGATTTTTGCGTTGTTTCCCAATCTATCAGAAGCTGATGTGGCTCAAGTTGTGGGAATGGTTGCTCGAACATACCAAGGACTAGAAGACCTCCAAGGTACTCACAGCACATTCTGCACAGCACTTTGCAATGGTGAGCAGGTTTCCACAAACTGGTTGACTACTTGGGATATCGACGTGCTTTTGGAATCAATCAGCCAGCTGGTATGCCTTCATAGCTTGGTGGTTGCTTTAAGCTGCCAAGTATACTTGATTTATATTCCATGATCTTTCTTTTGATGTGCTCACTCATTTCTATGCACCAAGAATCTTCATAGAGTTGTGGATGGTGGTTGCTTCTGTTTGTTGTATATTTTATCTTTAATTGTCTTCTTCACCAGATTGGTTTGCAATTTCCACATACTCCTTACATGCAAGGCATTTCCAATCTTGACAGGCCCCTAAGTTAAACTGGAGACTGGTAGTGGAGAAACTGGATCATGAAGGTTTTTTGTTACCCGACCAAAAAGCGTTTTCTCTTTTGTTGAGAATATACAGCAAGGCTTGTCAGGTTTGTCTTGGTGGTCCATAAACTCTGGGATTTATGCAAAGCAAAGCAAGTTGACTGTCTGGACTATATGTATCACTTGTATTATTTTGGTTTGCATATATACATTATGTTTTTATCTACTTAAATAAAGATTTATATTAGTTTTTGCTTCTATGGAACATGAAAGAGGCTATACTAATTTATTGCTGTGTTTGTTTTTATGATTGTTAGGATCCCTTTCCCCTGGAAGCTGTTTGTGGACACCCGTGGAAAAATGCAGAGGGCCAACTCTCTTTTTTGAAACATGCTGTATTAGCTCCTCCAGATGTTTTTACATTTGCACATAGTCTAAGAAAGCAGGTGATGAACAATGTTGGCAAAGTCCATATTTCTGTGCTCTGCCTGTTCACTCCTTTGGTTTGTAATTTGATTGTTGAGTAAGAGCTTAGTGTATGTTGTGGGTGGAACCTTAGCAAAGTGCCTTGCATAATATGTTCGTACTAGGATTTGCAAACAAGTGAAAGTTGTTGGGTGAGTACCAACAGTGTACCTCTTGACTCACTCTCTGGAGCTAATTCATCATGCAGAGTTATAAGCACTCTGCTGCATCACCAAATCAGGCTTGGCTTTCTCTGGATCTGCTAGAAGTCTTATGTCAACTTGCCGAGGCTGGCCATATTAGCTCTGTGCGGACACTTCTGGAGATACCTCTTCAGCACTGTCCAGAGCTTCTAGTCTTTGGTTTGGCACAGATTAAGGTACTTAGTGATCCTGCATCACTTCGTTTCTGTTCTTGCTTTGCGATACCAGTCTTTGCTTTTGTGAAGTCAATCGAGGATGGTGGGGCTTTCCTGGTGTCATTTTCCTCTATTTCTCAGTTTGATTGAATCAATGAACATCTGGAATCAGGCTTAAGACCAGTGCTAAAGAACAGTTCCTCAAATTTGATGCTGGAGAATAGCAGAGAGTCCTAATTGAGCTGTGAGGGACGCTTTGCTAGTTTCGCGAGCTGGGATTATAGCAGCTGATATCTGGGAATCTTTGTTTAATAAATCTATGACATTCAACATTGTTGAGAGCTAATGTTACTGCAATGTGCAGACGGAGTGGAGCACAATACAGTCGGAGATGCTTCCCATGCTACTTCCGTCTTATTTTGCAAGCAATGCTACAAACAATATATTGCAGGAGCTGTGGTTGCTGAATCCAGCATTGATCATAAAGACTATGGTGGAGATGCATGCTAGTGATCCTAGTTGTATTCCACGAATTTTGGATGTTTGTCATGAGCTGAAGGTAACCATCATGGATAAGACATTGTAGTGACTTTTCTTTATGTAGTAAGCTTAGTGAAAAGTGAAGATATCCTTATTGTTTCTACGTTGAGGTGTATTTTAGGTGATATCCATTTGAAAAGTGGAAGAATCCTCTTTGGCTGCAGGTTATGGATAAGGTATTGGAGTCAACGCCCTTCACATTTTCAGTTGAGTTTGCAGCCATTGCTGCAAGGAGAGACTTCTTAAACTTGGAAAAATGGTTGCAGGATAATCTTACTATTCATCGTGACTCTTTTTTCCAGGTACAAAATTGGTTGTTATTGATGGAATTATTAAGCAACATTTTTGATGTAGTTGTGTTGATTATCTACAGGCCTCTAAGGCTGCGAAACAAGTTCACTTAAAAGTGGCTAGTATCATAGCCAGCTTTTCCCTTCTTTTGGTTTGAAGTTTTTTAAAGACTTATTCTTATGGCTCGATGCATCAGTTGCCCTTCGATCCACGTAATTTCTGTAGAGATCACCATTTTCAGTAATTAATTTTGATATTTTGCATGATGTCCTTTGTATTTGCAGGCTTGTCTGAAATTTCTGAGGGAGAGAACACTTCCTGAAGCACGGACTGACAGGCAGGTGGGATCAGGGGGAATTACAGGGCAACGCCCAGGACCCATTGTGAGTCTTGCACTTGAGACAACACATACATTTTTTAAGGTATGTACCCTACTGGTTTATGCGGATGCCATGACTGCGAAAACCTTGCAGTTTTGGGAGTTTGATAACATATGAAACAAATATTGTTTTAAACCTTAGATCAACTTTATGTTTATGAATTCTGTGCATGTCCTCAGAATAGTGCTGAGCTTGTCTATTGTGTGTTCTTTTGATCAGCTCAATGTTTGTCTACTTTTCCCTTTGTATTTGAAAGACTCTAGAAGAAGCTGAGGTGCATAATGGAAGTCTTACTAAGAGCACTGTTAGTTCATTACTTATGTTAACTCCTTGTGTATTCTTCATCCCTTTTGAACAATGGTTGGTGCTTGTTGCAGGTCCTTCAGTCTAACTCAGGTCACATTATCTCTCAAGAATTGGTGGAGGATCTCAAGAATGTCAAGGAGGCTGCTATACGTGTAAATCCAAGGTTGATGAGTGTGGGAGCCTCAGACCAGTCACAAGCAGAAACTTATGGAAGTGATGTTGAGGAAGAGGCAAACTCTTATTTTCAAAAAATATATATCGGAGAACTCACCATTGACGATGTTGTGGATATGCTACAGAGATTCAACCTGGCTCCTGCTAACTCGTATGGATACATCTGCCCCCTTTTCAAAATTGGATATTGTGATTTTTTTGTTTTGTTTCTCAATCGACTTGCATGGATGTAGTTGTATGATCCTGTTGGATATGTCTGGCATGTTTGATGAAAGTTTGTGTCAGTTTATTGTTCTTGAAGTATAAATGGACACTGTACACTTCATTTATGGTTCAGTTTTTCTTTAGGCTGCTCTGTGGTCAGTTTGTTTGGTACTCTGTTGGATAATATTTATCTTTAAGCATTTGCAGGCGGGAAAAGGCAATCTTTGCATGCATGCTGCAAAGTCTGTTTGAGGAGTACCAATTTTTCCCAAGATATCCAGAAAGAGAGTTGAAAATCACAGCAGTTCTTTTTGGTAAGAGAGCTAAGTGCTTGTCCTGTTTGCTCTCTGCTCTTGTTACCTGTCTCATGTTGTAGATTTTTCTGGGGGAAAAGTCAGTTTCTGACTCTCTTATTCTAGGGTTTCCCAAAAGGCTAGCAGACTGTAAAACGGTGATGAACTCTTTAGCATGTTCAAGAGCTATACATGTCTTTTTCCACTTGCATTTCTCTGAATTACTGATGATTAGGTCAGTAGGGTGGTTGAGGGACATGGAGGGATTAACATGGAGGAATGTTCAGGCTGTGCTTTTTTAGCAAGAATAAATGTCAGCCTCTAAATTACACTGCCTAGCTATGGTAGTCCTTTGGCATTAATCTCTTATCGTGGTTTGTTTCACTCCCCATTTAGAATAACGATGGACACTATTATTAGTAAAACAATCTTCTTAAGTTTCTATCTGTGAAAGATACAAATCCGCATTGGAAATGGAAACATATATAGAAACAAAAGACTGTTGATTTGTTTTCTTAACACACATTTGTTGATGGTTGTACTTGTTAACTCATCCTAGAAAGTGCGGTGAAGCATCTAAGCTCTTTGAGTTTCTGAATTGCTTGAGTGCTACAGGTTCACTAATCAAACATCAATTGGTTTCTTCTATCACCTTGGGCCATGCACTTCGGTGTGTCTTGGATGCTTTACGGAAACCTTTAGATTCCAAGGTGAATCCCTCTTACTGATTGATGTTTGTATATGGTTCTCAATCTTAATATCAGGTGTGGCTATATGTATTAAAGTCTTGGATGCTTTAAATCTTAAGTCAGTCCATGGGGTCATATCTTGACACTTTACAAATCTCTTCAGCTGTTTGAGAGATTGAGGGTGATAATTCTTGTAATTTGTAATGTCCTTTAGAACAGTGGTGCAGAAAGCACGGGGGCATCCAGCCACTTTTTCATGAACTCTATCCATAGTTTAACCTTCAGTTTTTTGTTGCAGATGTTCTCATTTGGATCAACAGCATTGGATCAATTTAAAGATCGGTTGGTGGAATGGCCTCAGTACTGCAATCACATTCTTCAAATATCACACATTCGTGAATCACAATCAGAATTAGTGGACTTTATTGAGAGAGCCTTAATGAGGGGTGGAAGGGCTCAGCAGGAGATTGCTGGTAGTGGAGCCTTTCCAACAGATCAACACTTTGGCAGCTCTGTTCAGTCCGGTTCACCTTCCTCTCTGATGCCAATGGAGATTCTGGATTCTAATGCCAGTGATGGGGATGACAAGAAATCTGCTAATTTGCAGCCTCGAATTTCAGGCAGCGAGGTGAGTCATAAGCGCTTTTTGAGTTCTGTTTACTCAAGTTTGAAGCTCTTGATGCTAAATATGGCACCAAATTCTGCAGTGTGCAATCTGTCTTGTGCTTTACCAAGCATATGTTTGTGTGCATTTCTTGGTGGTGACATTTTCCTTTTTTCACTTGTTTTTTCCTCCCAAATTTCTGCCTTCACTTCCCACTTATATTTCCCTAGCTATTAACTTCCCTTTGGTCAATTGCAACTACAAAGGTTTTCTATTTCTGAATGAGCTACTCTGTAACTAGGGTTATCATGACTAATTGTTGATTCCTTGCCTTGAAAGGTTTTGGATGCAACACTCCATGCTGCTTTAGGGAGCTCCATGGTGCTAAATGGAACCTTTCTAGGTCAAGCGGGTACAGAGTCAAATTTTCAGAGTCCAGAATCTGCTCCACTTGCAATGCAGTTTACGGGACAGGCATTGACCTTGCAAGAAGAAAGGGTTAAGGTCACAAATCCAGTGCTTTCTCAGTCTGGGCCATCACAGCAGTCAGCAACGGGAAGTCAAACATTTGATCTCAGCTCTGGGCAAAAAGTACTATACGTGAAGCAATCTCTGTCTTTTCTCTCTACAAAGTACCATGCATTCTCTTGTTTGTGATTTTAAATGCTAATTAAGAGGTGTATAACCTGTCACTATATGGTAGAATGCGAACTTATGCAGCTGAGAGGTTGGTGGTGCCTGGAGAGATGGTGCATGCAATTGTGCAATTCTTGGAAATTTGTAGCAATTAGTGTCGGTGGTTAAACATATACTGATGTTATTGCATTTGTATTTGTGGCCAGGCCTTGCAGCTGGCTTCACAGGGTGCAACTTATTCCGCATTAGCTAATGGTCAGTCGGTTGGACCCATACATGTTAGATCAAAAGCGGGTGCCATAGCAGGTAAATTGCAGATAAAAGTATTTTCCTTTGGGGACTTGTATATTGAGGTTGAGATTTGTGATGTTTCTAGGTGCCTGCGCCATAGGTCTCCTGGACTATGGCGCCAATGATGGCATTGTTGGCATGGTTGGAGAGCCCCTGAGAGTCATGTGCATTGTCTGATGTGAGTAAACTGCATTTGACTGCATCTGGGTCTATGGTGCAGGGGGTATAAGACCCTTAAAATAGGGAAAAATCAAAGAATAGGAAAACAAAATGGACCAGAAAGTAGGTCATGAGGAATGAGGAATCACTAGAATGGGGTTTTTGTGAAGCCCACAAATCTTTTAGAACAGTGAGACTCCGCTCTCTGAAGCATTGCTGTAGTGAGCACTTTCTTAGCTGGATTGCTTACAACGATTAGGCTATATACCTTGGTGTCTCTTGCTGGGCTCTTTTTCTTTATGGTGCTGAAGTACTGGACTCTTTTATTGGAGTCATCTTTTATTGGAGTCAAATTGACCTTGTGAAACAATTAAGTTATTAAAGATGTGATCTTTGGTTTTGTGTTCTTTCTTCAAGGCGTTCTACGGCAGCCTTCAACAGCAGCAGGATTTGGACATGCTCTAAATATTGGGACTCTTGTTGCTGCAGCAGAGAGTCGAGATTCCCCAATTGAGGTATAATTTCTGAAACCAACTGATATGTGCTCAAGCCTAGTGCTGCTATGAGCTGATTATTTGTTTTATTAGCACTTCATAGTGCAAACCATCCCACTATGAGCCTTGGATCCTTATGGATTACTTATAACTTAGTTTTTTAGTCACTCCTAGTGTTACGTAATGTACTCTGGTTTCTGCTTTAATTGGTCTTTCTTTTACAGGCGCCTTCATCAGAATCTCAAGATAAGGTTGCATTCATCATCAACAATATCTCAATCACTAATCTGGAACTGAAGGCAAAAGAATGTCTAGAGGTTTTGAAGGAGCAGTATTATCCCTGGTTTGCACAATACATGGTTATGAAAAGGTATAATTTTTTTTGTCTTTATTAGCCTGTGGTAAAGTTGCTGACTGTGTCAATTTTTAGGAACCATATCTCTTTCAGCTGTTTAATGTATGAATAGTCCCTTTGCCATGTGTGAATGTGCCAGTTACCTTATGCCCTTTCTTCAGACACTGATTTTTATGTTGCATGGTTTTCAGAGCAAGCATAGAGCCAAATTTCCACGATTTGTATCTCAAATTTTTGGATAAGCTGAACTCAAAAGGATTGCAGAAAGAGGTTTTGAAGGCGTCCTACGAGAACTGCAAGGTCCTTATTTCCTCGCTGTCACTAATTGCCTTATCTTATTACTAAGTTGTTTGAATTTTAATATGACTCTGTTTCTCACAACTACAATACTTGGCGTTTGCCTTGACTTTGTTGGAATTGATTGTGGTTTCTGGTGACTAGAGCTTTTTGAATTGAGCTATCTTTGAGACGGTTTCATCACTAGCGATGATATGTTTGCAGGTCTTGCTCCGATCTGATTTGATCAAGATAAGCTCGGAGGAGCGTTCACTTTTGAAGAACTTAGGAAGCTGGCTTGGCAAATTAACTATTGGTCGGAATCAGGCGCTGCGTGCTCGGGAAGTTGATCCCAAATCTCTTATTATTGAGGTCTGCCCTTTCCATAACAGATTTCAATGCTCCACATTTTGATGATGGTCAGATGCAGTTTATAGGGATGTTACTGATATACTATTAAGCGCTCTTTGGACTCTTGTGGGCCCAATGTAGAAATCTCATTATTTCCTATTCTACACTTACACATCTGCTTATGATTCAGGCATACGAGAAGGGATTGATGATTGCAGTTATTCCTTTCACCTCCAAGGTCCTACATTCTGAACTTTGCAATTCTTGGTAGTTGTGTGTGAAGGTGTATGATGGAGATGGTACACATTCTTTGAGCCTGAAATAAAAACATTTTACTTTGTGTTTGCCTTTACAGTGTTTGTTTACTTTGTGTAACAGAAATTGTTCTAGATTAACTATGGAAATCTATATGGAATCGTAGAGCAGAGAAATTTTGCGTGCCGGAAGATGTTATTGGTGCCATTCTTGCTGCTTATGTGCAAAATTTGATTTCCTATTTCTAATCGTGAGCATTTCCATGGAATCTTGTGTGGTGTTTGCAGGTTCTTGAACCATGCCAGTCCAGTTTGGCCTACCAACCACCCAATCCTTGGACCATGGGAATCCTTGGGCTTCTGGCTGAGATTTATGCAATGCCAGCTTTGAAAATGAATCTCAAATTCGACATTGAGGCAAGTTTTTATTGAAGTCCACATTGTTATTCATTTGAAAATTAGTTGTGGACCTGGAATCCTTAATCTCAGCCTCCTTTTAATGTTTTGGTCACCTAAAACTTGTTAAGATGGCTAGAAATGTCTTACAAGCTACTCATGGGTCCCAAGTCTTTAAGGTGTAGCAGGTCCATATTTATATTTAGTGATTCTTGTCCATCTTGTAAGAGTGCCTGGTATTGATGGTATTTTCCCACTGGCTAGTGTACTATTCAAATTAAAAGTGTGTCTGATTATCTAACTGTAGAGGGGACCCCATAAAATGTTTTCCAGGTACTATTCAAGACTCTCAATGTTGATCTCAAGGATGTGAAACCCACACAGCTGTTGGGAGGTAGGGAAAGAGATCTTGAAGGTAATCCTGATTTCTCTACCAAAGACTTGACTGGACACCAACAAGCACCATTAGCGCCTCCAGGACCTGTTCGTGCACCTGTTGCAGCTCCTAGTCAACCCTTGGAACTGCCTCCTGAACCTCCTGGCTCAGCTTCACTACCCAGTTTACCTCCTACACCAACATCATCTCAGGTAATCTTTGGTTACATGTGTAGAGACTGGTTTGTATGTCTGGTCTGCATGTCTTACCTTCTGCTTTGCATTCCACTTGTTTGAATGTTTTTTTCTACTTGCTGCGTTGACTGTCATGTTAATCATTTATATTCATACCAAGGGTTCTAGATAGCTGATACTTGTATGTGGGTTGTGATTCTAGTTATTTGAGGAAGAGAAGATGACATCTCTGAGTCCCGCTGAGAGATTGCAACCTGGCCAAGGACCATCACAATCTACTCAGGCCTTCTCTGCCAGTCAGGTGCTTCCAGTTCCTTGTACTTACATTGCTGTGAGTCAGATAACTTCAAATGAGAGAAATGTTTTAGGGTTAATGTATTGGCAATGAAAGAGAAGTAAATTTTGTCACAGATAATTGGGGTTCCGCAATTTCAAATGACCTCAGGCATGTATTAGTTGGAAATTTGGGTCATCTGCAGAACCTTTTTCATACAAACTCAATCTAATTGTATTCGGTACAAAGATAGCAACATGTATTTTGAAATCCAAGTTTCTCATTGGCTTCCTGTTCACTAATTTTTTTTATGCTATTGTACCTCCTACGTGTATTAACGGTATTCAATGGCAGGTAGCAATGTCAATTCCAAATTTGACGCATTATGTGGTACTCAATCCAAAGTTGACAGGCCTGGTGCAGCAGCTTCAGCTTCAAAGGTGCAGAATCTACTTGTATACAAGATGCTTTGTATATTAAATCGATTTCCACATGCAATGTGTAACATCATATACCTCAGTTTGTATGGTGGTGCTGCTCATTTCTCAGCATTTTATTTTTGTTGTGTGGCAGAATTGTTCCTCTTGCTATGGACCGGGCAATACGGGAAATAATCACGCCAGTTGTTGACCGAAGTGTGACTATTGCATGCATGACTACCCGTGAACTTGTCATGAAGGTATGTCCTTTTCTATATGTCCAAAGTCTGCAAGATCTCCTTAGGATTTCTACACTTTGTAATAGGTAGTTTATGAGTGTTCTACATACATGAGGAGCATTTATTTCTGTGTATTATCTAAAAGATAAATGGGTAAGAAAACAAACGACAGATTTATTTCCATGGTATTCTCATTCTTCTGATCTGGTTGTTTGAAATCCAGGATTATGCTATGGAGGCAGATGAAAATCAGACACGCAATTCAGCTGGCCTGATGGTGGCCAGTCTGGCAGGGAGCTTGGCTCATGTGACCTGCAAGGTTGGTGAAGCGTTTTCTTATCAGCTTTTAGCGATGTTTTAAAAAATTAGAGTGTTTGTGAATGCTGTGAAAACTTTGCATTTCCTCGAGATATATGGCAACATGCTATTGATGCTACTGATGCTACTTTCTTTCAGCAGTAAATTCAGGCATTTGGATTGCCTTGGTTATTGGGTTAGTGGAACCTATCTTTGAGCCACATTTATATGTGCATAATGTGTCTTAGCTAGTCAGCAGTAATACAATTTTTTTGGAGGACATAAGGATGGTTGATCACTTTGTGTAATTACTCTGACATCTATTGTACTCGGCTTTGCCAGGAACCTTTGCGTGTAGCTATGGCTACTCACTTGAGAAGCTTACTACAAGTGGTAAATCTTGCGGGAGAAGCTTTGGATCAAGCTGTGAATCTAGTGACTAATGATAATCTTGACCTAGGATGCGCTGTCATTGAGAAATCTGCAACGGAGAAGGTAATGAACTCTCTTGTTACTTTTTGCTGTTCTGTAGATCATGATATCCTGTACACATTGGGTTGGCCCAGATATGTTTCACTCAGATGGAATTGTTAACATTGTTAAGTTATTGACATATGTGGCCCAATTTTCAGGCTCAGAGGGATCTGGCCGATGCTATTGGACCTGCACTTTCTGTCAGGAGAAGTAAGAGGGATGGGAATAGTGCTGCATACTATGATGCATCTTTCTACTCAGGACCAACTTTGGCTCGTTTACCAGAAATTCTTCGACCAAAGCCTGGAAGGTTGACAAACGCACAACAACGTGTTTATGAGGTCATCACTGTTCCCACCCTTTATATCTCCAGATTAAAAATTTACTACAAGCACATTACATCCATGTGTCATATGCATGTCTATTTTTTACTATACTCTGGTCATTGAGTGTGTCTTTGTAGAGAGCCCCATATGTATTTTCTGGGTTTTTTTAATGATACTCTCTTAATCCAGGTTTGATATTCTGGCCAAGTCATTTGTTTAGAAATTCTACTAGCAACCTTGCACTGGACATCTTTGGTTTTCCTTCATATTTTGTTAAACAGATGTTTCTGATGGAACTCATGCTAAGAGGTTGTAATTTGTTTTATGGTCAGGACTTTGCACGGCTTCCATGGCAAAACCAGCAAAGTCAACCTGCGTCTGCTCCAGCAGGGCCACCATCAGGTTCCAGCCTTCCGCCTTCTGTACCTTACGCAAATGGTCAAGGAAATGCACCCACCTTCTACAATGGTCACAGTCAGGCATCTGCTGGCGGTTTACATCAGGTGTCAGATATAGGGCCTGATGATCTCGACCTTCAAGTTCAGTCCCCTCTTAGGTAGAGCCCTCAACTCTGTATTCTTTTGTAAAGTTTTCTGCAAAATGAATAATCTGACAAAGCTGCATTACTTGATAATTTATTGTTTCTATATCGTTGGATGTATCAATTAATTGATAAAGTTGAGTCTGCATAGACTAATTATACTATGTGTTGTTGTAATAAACAGCTTCTCCTCATCTGCATCAGCTATTGCAGCAGATGGATCAACTCAGCAAAGTCAGGATGCCAATATGCTATTGCCTCACTTTACTGGCAACTCATCATCACCTCTTGATGTCAATGGAAGTGAAGTAACTTCTGCTTTCAAGGTGGGAGGAAATCAGCTGTTCCTATAGGCCTTAATAACAAGTCATGTTTTATTTCAAATTCTGTTGTTCAAAGACATGGACTGTACGTCAGTGGTTTAATTGCATAATTGCTTTATCCATATTCTATCTAGCCAATGGTCGATCCTTCAAAGTGCAAGAGATTGCTAAATGGGTCTAAAATGTTGTTATGTGTCTGCAGGGTACTTCAAATCCAGGGGCTTTCTCTCCTCCGCCACCTTTACCTATCGAGCAGTTGGGACCAGCAATGGTAGAGAGCTCTCTGACCACAGGAGAGGTTATGGAAAAGTACCACCTGGTTGCTCAGAAGGTGAGGGTTATGTCTTGTCAGAAATACTTCTATACTTCTAAAATATGTATACCTTGTGTAACAATTTCAACATTTTCAACATTCTGAACATTCTGTATAGGATTGCAATTCAGCTTCAGGCCAGAGTTCTGGACAGTGTCCTCTGAAGTTCTCAATCTTTTCCAAAATAGTGTTTCTTCGTCTTATGGACTTGCTTGTTAGCCAATTTAAAGACGTGTTACCTAATACAGGTGTCTGACTTAATCTCTAATATATCCTTCTGTTCAGCTGGATATTGCAGTGTCAAAAGTGGCATCAATGAGCTATGGAACGCTTCCCTCTGATCATGAAGTTCGGGTATTCTTCAAATTCTGGCACTGGGGTTTTGGTGATATATTTGTTATTTTATCTCCCTGTGAAGAAAGAATCACTCTGTTGATCATATGTTTGCAAGATTGGTGGCATGGAGGTTCCTTGGCGCTACCTAATTTTTCTGAGATTTTCCTACAGACTATTGTGACCGAGTTGCAAGAAATCATCACACAAGCCATTAGCAGGGATGAGGCAGCTTTGGCTATTGCTCAAAAGGTAGTGATGCACTGTGTTTCTGAGGGATTTTATCGATGAGTATCTCTTTTAGTCATGTCCTACCACTGCAGCCAATCCAGGAAGTAAGGATGATGTATTTTCTGGCTGGATCTTATAAGTTTTGTCCTTGTTTTGGGCAGATTTTTCAGCGGTTATATGAAAATGCTTCAAGCCCAATGCACATGTCAGTGCATCTGACAATTCTTGAAGCCATCCGAGATGTTTGCAAACGTGTTGTGAAAGAACTTACTAGCTGGGTATGATATTTTGTACTTCTGATGCAGCTCTTGAAATTTCTTCAGGCTATAGAAGTGCTGCTTTCTAAATAGAATGTCATATCTAAATTATACATGAAGGCTAGGTCTTCTGAGAACCTGTCGAGTACTTCAGCACATGTCTGTTGTCTGCAGAATTTCCTATTTAATGATACTAGTGTTGGGTACATTTTGATGCTAGGCGTGTATGAGGTATTTTGTTGATGTGCATTTTCTGATGCTCAGATTTGTTTCTGTCACATACCACAGGTTATTTATTCAGATGAAGAACGGAGGTTCAATCGAGACATCACTGTGGGTTTGATTCGGTCAGAACTCATGAATTTGTCCGACTACAATGTGCAACTTGCCAAACTTATTGATGGTGGTCGCAATAGTAAGTTACAAGAACCATCAGACCTGTACTGTCCTTGTTGACATTGTTGCTCATCTTTATGGGTTGCAATCATGTAGATATCTCATGATATTTACTTTTGTGACCTTGTTATTGTTGGAATCACAGAGGATGCTGTTGAATTTGCTGCCTACTTGGTCAAGACTTGTGTAATAGAGGATGCCGGTGTGAGCAACACAGAGTTTTACAATGTAATTGATGCTTTGGGGAAGGTGAGATTTTTATGTCATCCCTTTGCAAGCAGTGTTGAGGATATTGCAATCCAACAAAATTGTGGTGGTATCATGTAACCCTTTGTTTGTAAGTGACCGACATACTGTACTTTTTGAAATGTGCAGCTAGCTGCTCGGCCTGGCTCTCCAGAGTCCTTGCAACAGTTGGTTGAGATTGCTCGAACCACATCAACTGCGGCTGGGCAAGGAGTTACGGGGACCGGCAAGGATGATAAAGTCAGGTTGGCGAAAGATAAAAAGGTATATTTATTTCTTCACTCTCTTGGTGTTTCATCTGGTTCATGTTAATATGGCTTTGGTATGTGACTTCAATTCATCTTCTGAATATGGTTGTGTTCTTTTTCTTATTATTCTTCAGCTCATTTTGTCTTAAGGTAAAATTTCAGAGTCATCAATTGAGTCGCTTTTTATTCACTCTCCCATATAGTATAAGTGCTTAGATGCTCTGTATGTCTTCATCAATGTGAAAATGAGTTGTGTATATTCTCTTCTGCAGGTTCCTTCAAGTCGAAGTTCTGGTTTGAGAGAGGATGGGAAAATTGGAACCCGTGATACAGCTGCTGGAGATCCTGCTGGACTCCGAGATCAAGTATGATGCTTGTGCTTCCCATGTTGGACACTGGTTCACAGGACTGAATATACTGGATGTAAATCTTGCAGGTCCTTGTCTACTGTGATGGCTTGCTGCAGCATAAAATTACAGTTTCCCAACCTTAAAATGGATGATCTCATTTGTGATTGGGGTTGGTGATGGTGACCAGGTGGCCGCATTGTTTGACGAGTGGGCAATAGTTTGTGAAGCTCCTGGAGCAACTGATAAGGCTTATGCAGGCTACATGTCACAGCTTCAACACTCTGGGATGCTTAAAGGCGATGACACCTCAGACAGATTCTTCCGTATTTTAATTGTATGAAACTCCTCTATATATCCTTTTAGAAATTATGTTGTCTATGTCACTGGCTAGTATATGACTTCTATTTTATCAAATAGTCTTCTGTCTACAATGTGTCTTTATAGAGACGAATGTGAACTATTGCACTTTTATGTCACATCAAAGGCTAGGAATTCTTAGTCATTTGCTTCATATGGTATAGATTGTTAGTCAGAAACTGACAAAATCTTGATATCACAGGAGCTTGCAGTGGCCCACTGTGTGAACACTGAGACTTTACCCAACTCAGGGCTGGGAGAGTCAAGGCAGCAAGGGGCAAACCTTTCGTTTGCTGCAATTGATATGTTTGCAAAGCTTGTAATGCTACTTGTGAAGGTAAAAGACACCACATTGAGTTTGTTGATCAGCACTGAATTAATTTTTGTGGCATCTTCTCTTTTTACCAGTCTTTTATCTTCTTAGAGAAGATATATTTCCTTTAGCCTTCGTTTTCTCATTACAGCATTATTTTGTGTGTGCAGTACTATGTGGATCCCTCCATGAGCAAGGTCAATCTTCTGAACAAGGTATTGGGATGAGATACTCTTTGTTTACATCTAAGAATTATCAATTTGCTCTTGATGCTGTTTGCTTGATTTCACACTACTCGAGACTGTTTTCTAATCTCTCAAAGTTCCTGTTTCTGTTTTGTACACTAATGTGTATTGCTTGGCTTGAGATCGCAGGTGATGGTTGTGACGGTACGTGTGATCCAGAGAGACTATAATGAGAAGAAGGCTAGCTTCAATCCTCGTCCGTATTTTCGGCTGTTTGTAACATGGTTGATGGAATTCAACTCAGCAGACTCAACACTGGATTCAAGTAACTTCCAGGTACAATCTTACAACATGTAATTGCTTGTCTTGCCAGTTTTCACTGACTTGAGCACATCTAGTCATCCTCATCATGTATGGAATCTTTTCTCATCAATATTTATGTTTTCTTAATAGCACTGTATTGATGCTGGTGACCAGGTTCTCACTACTTTTGGAAATGCACTTTGGGCCCTTCAACCTCTCCAAGTACCTGGCTGGAGGTGAGTTCCTAGTGCAACCTTGAAGTGGCGATTGTGGAGGACTTGTCAATGATACATACATATAGAGATTATGTGATTAGCTTGCAATTTTGGAGTTCTCAAACATGTTGTCAGGTTTTCCCCAAATCTTGTGATAGGAGTCTGTAGAGTTGGTATGTATTGTGCATTATTGTAACTTGCAAGTGTGTGTGTGTGTTCTATTGCAGCTTTGCATGGCTTGAGCTGATAAGCCACCGCATGTTTATGCCTAAACTGCTCTTGAGCCACTCACAAAAGGGATGGCCTCTTTTTCAACGGTTGTTAGTGGCCCTTTTTAAATTCATGGAACCTTATTTGCGAAATGCTGATGTCAGTGATCCAGTAAGTGCCTTAAGCTTACTGTAATTCTCATTACTTTCTCAGGATATAGTCTGAAGTTTGTTTGGCCTATTTGTAGAATTCAGTTTAGGTAGAATTGGAGAAATTGTGAATCGCACCTGGCGTAGAGTATTGCAATGTTATGTGAAACTTGGGTTTGTCAATGGCAATTGCAACCATTTGTTTATCACATGTATGTTAGGTGTACATGGCAGAAACTAGTGAATTGATCCCATTTGTTTGGCCTTTTTTCATCTGATTTCATCATTCCTCTTGTCAGGTTCGACTACTATACAAAGGCACACTTCGGGTTTTACTTGTGCTTCTTCATGACTTTCCAGAGTTTTTGTGTGATCATCACTTCAGTTTCTGTGATGTTATTCCACCGTCATGCATCCAGATGCGCAACCTTATCCTGAGCGCTTTCCCTCGTAACATGCGACTTCCTGATCCCTTCACACCGAATCTCAAGGTAGGTTATCGCACTATGTGGTTACGTACTGATGGGACTATTTCAATATAGTTCTTTGTAGTCTCTTTTGTCCTGGCACCCTTGAGATTCTCTAAGCTGTTTGTTTGTTTGTTTGTTTGTTTGTGTAACTAATATTATAGCCTTCTTCCAGGTGGACTTGCTACCAGAGATCAGCCAGGCTCCACATATTCTCTTTGATGTTGAATCTGCTCTGAAGAACAAGCAGTTGAAGGCTGAGGTGGATGATTATCTGAAGGTATTTGCTCAACTTCCATACTTTTGCTTTTTGATGTTCAGTTGACTACTGAAGAGATGAGTCCCTTTGCTTGTGATCCTACATCCAAATTTATGATACTTTAGGGAGTATGAGATTCCGCATTCATATTTAAGTCACTACTATTGTAAGGTTGCCTGGTCATGAAATTTGTTGAATTCCTGGTGTTATGAGCAGACAAGGCATTCGCAATCTTTTCAGTCACTGGATATAAAAGCTCGTCTCCTTCTGCCTGCAAGCGAGGCAGTTCCTTGTGGCACAAAATACAACGTGCCACTTTTGAATGCGCTGGTGCTGTACATTGGAATGCAGGTAAATGAAAGTCACCTGGTGGTGCTTGATCTTGTGAAATGTTCAGTCCGAAATAAAATTGCGTTTTTTCTTGTGGTGGCAGATATTAGATATGGTGTTTTGAAAAACGGAAAAATCCAAGCACGGGAATGATCTGAATTTATTTTCGATTGAGTAGCATTTGAGGGAGAGTTGATGTTCAAAGAACGTCCAGGCTGTTCAAAGTGACCAGTTCTAGTCTCAGGGACAGATCAAAACCATGAACACAGGATATTTCTCTGTAGCATTTTGAGCCACAGAAAGCTAATGATTGTTTGGGTTCCTGACCGGTTCCATATACAGGCAATACAGCAACTCCAGAGCAAGACTACCCCGCAACAGTTGGCAGTTCCAACAGCACCCATTACCCACAGTGCACCCATGGATATTTTCCAGCGGCTTATTACTGATCTGGACACGGAAGGCAGATACTTGTTCTTGAATGCAGTGGCTAATCAACTACGTTACCCCAACAATCATACACATTACTTTTCATGTGTGCTTCTATATCTCTTTGCCGAGGCCAATCTGGTATGTTTCTCCTACTGTATTTCTAGTGATAAATGTTTATTGCAAGCAAGAATTCGTGGAGGACCATTTGCTGCTGATTTGTGATGAAGATGGTTTCAAATTATTTCCTAACAGATGCTAGTAGTTGTTGGAGGTGGAGAGTGGTGGTGTGTTTTTTACTGTAGGGGCACTCCAGGAATAACTGAGAGTTTGATGGATGCAGGAAATTATCCAAGAGCAGATTACAAGGGTATTGCTGGAGAGACTGATTGTGAACAGACCACATCCATGGGGCCTGCTTATCACCTTTATTGAACTCATCAAGGTTAGAAATATGTTTCTACCAAGGCTGCTTCTTTATTGCATGAAGTGCTGGAGCATGTGATGTTAGACTGAGTTGACCTGTGATCTGTGTGATCTGATGACTTTTATCTGTTTTTGTGCAGAACCCGCGCTATAACTTCTGGAGCCATAGTTTCACTCGTTGTGCCCCTGAGATAGAAAAGTTATTTGAGTCGGTTGCTCGCTCATGCATGGGACCACCAATGAAAGCTTCCGATGATGATCTAACTGCAAGTCTGACAGTCGACGGATTGAAAGGCTAACTCAGGTCAAGACACACGGTCCCTACATATGTACCATATGCCTCGGAAGAATGTTGTGAAAAGTTGTTAATTGGTTGGTAATTTGCCTCCCGAGGGGGGCACACCCTTTTCTCATTAGGAGAGGTGTACAGTAATGTTGTGGGAAGCCCCAGGTAGTAGACCAAGGTTAGTGTTGTGGGGGACTCATGTTGAGGTCAGGAGCTCTTGAAAACATGACGCACGACGATTGCCTGTGTCATTGCTGCTCAAGAGCCTTGTAGCGGATGTGACTCACTGTACATTGTGACCAGTGCAAATATTGATTTCTAATTGTTACAACTGTGTCCAATGTTCTTGTTGTGCGAGTAATTGTAGTGATCAAGGCAAAACTGAGCTTTATGTTTATGTAGTAATGTTTGGTAAGATTCCTGCCCAGTTTATTGATATGCAACAAGTCACCGTGTAAGGAAATTGTGAATGTCATGGTCTATCTAATGACATTTGAGGGAGGTGACCCTAAAAGTAACACTTGTTTTTCAAGCAGGTTTATAAATTCCTGGAAGTGTCGCTTTTCAGCTCATCTACCTTAGTAGTTTGAGATAATGTGATAGCAACCTTCGCAAAAGCGATCTCTTGAGTTTCTGATAAGCTGGCGTTGGCTATTTGCATTCCTATTAAAGCTCAAAACACAACGTCAACATAAGCACATAACTTGAAGGCATTCTTGTTGTATTGTCCTTTCACAATGAAATGAAATGATATTAGAGTTATCGTTTAACTCAAATGGAGTTTTAGTAGGGAGTTGGTTGCTTCGCATGCAAGACTTTTCATGTTCGGTAAGTTTAGGGTGCATGATTGGAATCAATGCGGAGGCTTGAATCCGGGACATTCCATATCGGTCCATTGGGTACAGGCCTCATAAATTTAGGCGTTCGCATAAATTAAATAAATTTGCTTAATTTATGCACTCCGTGCATCTGAGGCGCATAAAATAACCATTTTTCAAGAAATGACTGGAAAACGCTAGGAATTGGACAACTGGAGTGTGTTTCGTATGGCGTTGTGTGTGGCATGTTTTATTGTGTTGACACGCTCCCATCTATATGGCGGGATAGAAGGTTGTGATCAACGTAGATGACCGACCCTAAACCCTAAATTGCACGTCGGACTATGCAACCTCTGGGCATCTTTGATTTTTTTTCCTTAATTTATGCGCGCCGCTCAAATTATTTTATGCGTTTTAGGCGTCTATTTATAGAACGCATAATTTTATGAGGCCTGATTGGGTACCAAACTCGTTTTTGGCATGACGGTCATGCCAAAAACGAGTTTGGTACCCAATGGACCGATATGGAATGTCCCGGATTCAAGCCTCCGCATTGATTCCAATCATGCACCCTAAACTTACCGAACATGGGAAGTCTTGCATTCGAAGCAACCAACTCCCTACTAAAACTCCGGTTTAGTTAAAGGATAACTCTGTTGATTGTAAAGTCTGGGAAGCCAAGACGCTTATGGGACTAAAAGTACATCAAGGTGGTGTCAAAACTAGTGAAGTCAAAACTAATTCAGTAGAGTGGTAGCCTCTGTGAGATAGTGGCCATCAACATGATGGTCCATTAGAAAGAAAGACTTTCAACTCCCTAATACAACATTTGCAAATAATGATTGGAACTTATTTTCAATAAAGTTATTTGGGTATATTTGTTCAGCAAGGTGTCAAGAAAGTGAGGTTGCTTGTTTGATTAACTAATAGGAGGCAAGGTGGGCAAATTGTTGTTGAAAACCGTTGATTAGCTTAAGAGCATATAATTCTAGGGGGAAGTTCTCCAAACTAGGCCAACAAAAATTTGGTAGGTTTCAAAGAACACACTTTGACGTGAGACATTATATGTATTTTTATGCCCTTCTCAAAAACCTTCCAATGTTAGTTTTTCAAGTCACCTCCCCAAACCTTTGTTTAGGGTTTAGGGATCCCTATTGATCTCTTCCGAATATGTTTCAAGTTCATTAATTTACAAGTCAAATAGAGAGGGGAAAAGGGAACATCTTTGTCTAACACCATGGCATTGTCAAACATTACTTCACCATGCGTGTGTCACCAATAACTTTGTACTTTTACACAAACTATGGTATATATGGCTTGGGATAAATGAACTCATGCGCCTAATTATTGGAGGCGTTCCCAAAGATTGTCACATGGAACCATGTCGAAAGCTTTTTTTAATATAAAAAATGCATGAATAGAGGCATTGACATGCCAACTATCCTTGTTTAGTTAAAGTACGTAATGTAAGGATGTGGTCCAAAGCAGATCTACCTTTCTTGAAACTTGTTTGTCCTCTTGCTTTGACCCCTTTTACTACAACCGATCGACAAATTGATTTTTCTAAATCGGACCCATAGACCTTGCCAAATATCATGCGTAGCATTATGATCCTATAGTTCCTCATGGAGATCTTTCACTATATTTAGAGATAATTTAAATAATGTTGGTAGTTCATGAGGCTAGGAAACCACTTGTAGCCACTAAATGTAATATTTTTGTGATTGGCTCACATAGTTCATTTGTAGCCCATTCAAAAACCTCGGGTTTCAATCTAGAAGAATCTCTTGCTTTGTGATTTGCTAAATCTCTCATATGACATAGTGATCCATATTTCCCCTTCAGTTAAAAATATCTGGAAGCTTACTAGGTGTTGGGAACAAAATAATCAATGATACTTTGCCTTGAGGTGTACATTTTTATGCAATAAGCTTAATTCTTCTTGTGGCGTGAATGGAAGGGTCAAATAGTCGTCGTTGTTGTCGTCGTTTTTCTTTTTTTGCAAAGCTCCTCCAAACAATTTTGGGTCCCTTTTTAGCAAATGATGTAGTTCCTTTTGTTTGCACTCCAAGTAAGAGCAATTCTTTTGCCGGATCATCGTGTAGTATTTCTTGAAAGTTGTTCTTGAAGTACTGTGCGAGTGACTAGAGTTTAATACAATATGATAGTCTTGCCAAGCCTCTCAATAATTGCTATTGGACCATGTGTTGGTTAGTTTGTCTCTTCGTTTGCCACCTAATTTTTTAGTTGAGTTGCACATAATGTCAAATGTAATTAAGCTTGAGCATGTCATTTAATGAACTGTAGGTTCTCGCCTCGCATAAAAGTAAGTACATGGTTGACATTGAGAACATATTGGCTTACCTTCTTGGGGTTGGGATAGAGAACTTGACATTGACTAGACGAGATTGGAATCCTCAATCCTACACTATGACATCTTTTGATGAAGGGAGGATAGTGACCAGTCTATATCGGGTTCTTCTCTACCTATGAAGAAATCAAAACTAGAATTATGAAGGGAGTTGGATCACGTACAAGGTAATCAAATACACTAGCCCGATCTGTACTAGAGAAACAAGTAAATTTTGGAAGAGCATATTTACCCTATGAGGAATTGAACAAAGCTGTAGGAGGACAAATTTTCTACCAAAAGAATGGATATAAACCACTAGCATGTTGATGCCATTGACATCGGATAGAAGTTTGTTCTTGATGAAAACTAGTTTGAGCATTAGTATCATCTACTAAAAAATATCCCCTATAGACTAATAAGAAGTAGCATCTACCAATATAGATATTTGTCAATAAACATATATCTTTTTTCAATACCTGTAGACAATGTGCATATCTCATGTTTAGAGATGCAATTATGTTCTTTACTTTCGACGTTAGAGGGTCGGAAGTAGCATATAATGAGAACATATTTTCCTGTGGATTTGTGAACTGTTCATGAATTTCAAGCAAAGATTCCCAACATTGTTTTCAAGGTTATATAGGAGGTCCCAAAACTATCAACATTAAGCAAACTTGTCTCAATTTGTTGATTTTGTTTTATTTAAACCAACTGGAACCCTATTTTGAATACTCTTAAAATTACTTTACATGTGACCACTAATTTATGGCCACACTTGTGTCATTTATAGTGCAAAATAGGGGACCACATTACATCACTGCTTGAGATAGACTCATTCACCTTACTCATCATGAAGTTTATTGTCAATTTGTGTTGAACTTGTTTATCACCTACGATATTGCAAAGTTTTGTCTTGCATTCTGATATCGGGGGGGACACTTCACTATACTTTGTGTGAACACGTGCATTAAAGGGGTATTTAATGTAGGGGTATTATGTCTAGATGTTAGATTTGAACAAAACGTTTAATTATATAATTCCCTAATATGGTGTATTATTATGATGCCTTACTATAGTTATAACTCACATAAGATTTTTTTTTTCAACCCTATGTTCATTATAAAAAATTAGCTCACCCTAATTTGTGTTTAAGGATTGCCTAAGTTCATTACAAAATTCATTTGACATGCAATGAGAACTAGCATGAACAAGCATCACCACAAATCAATAACAATGCAAACAATCATCACCACCATGAGAATCAATGAACTAGGAACTTGAATTACTAGCATGAACTACAACAATGTTTGTGTTTAGAAACACAAGTCTGTGCACTGCAGTCACAAGCAGACCAACAAATTTAGAACTTTAGGGTCCAAGGTTTAGGGTGAACGAAGTTGGCTGCAATCTATTGCTGAGAAAACAGAGTCTAAACAACATTGTTGTTTTCCAAAATCAACACTTTAGTCTGTTGCACACAAGTGGAAGGAAGAACTTCAGAAACAAACTGTCATTCTATCAAAATCCCTATGCTATATTATATCTAAAATCTTGATAAATTTCAATACTTAGTATACCCCAATATTATTTATAATATGGATTTTCAATTTAAATAGTCCATAGTTATACCCAATAATTTTCTAAATTTTATTGCTCATGAATAAAACACACCCTATATTTTAACGCACCATGTTTACTAATTTTCCTAAGTGTCCCTCCCGAGATTCTGATTTTGTTCATTCCTTTGAACTAAAAGTATTAGCCTTAATAAAAACTAATTTTGTGAATGCCTATCACAACACCAAAATCTTACATTGATTTGTTACGGGACTTGTGAATTAGGTTTATGAGTTCCTCTAACTCGTAGTTGACTACAACAATATATATTATATATTCAAAATTTGGAGTTTTTGGTTTCCTCAATTCCATGGGCGGATTTGTCAATACACATTCAATGGACCTAAAAGTCATGGGAGATATGGGAAAGTTTGAATGTTATTAAAATATGATGGGTTATTAGGCACCATAGACCTAATTTAATCATTAGAGAGAGTAATCTTCATATATCTACATATATATGCAATAGGTTGCCTTCATGAATAGGTTGCATCTTCCACCCATGCACATTACCTTGGATGCAAGAACTAGATCACAAACTTTCGTAGCTTTTGTTATTCATCTGTATAGCAACCACAGTAAGAAAATAGTTACTGTGGTAGTCCATAATCAAAATAGTGTGAAAATGCCCATAAGTTTGTGTGGGGCATCCTAATTGCGATCTAATTGTGGCACTATATTTGTTTGGGACCCAGCCAGGTGAGTTGTATCAAGCAATTTTCTAAGCTTTTCATGTCCACTGGTGAAGGAATTTTGGGTCAAGTCAGGGGGTTACCACACGGGAGGAAACTTCCTCGAACGGCACCGAGTTGGATGAATAATATTGGTTCAAATGAGCAAGTGGTTGCCACATGAGAGGAAGTATGGGGAGTGGCAACAATGACTTTTTAGCTTTGGATTTTGCTTTGGGTTTAGGGTCGGGATCTACTTGGCAATAAAGTAGAGTGACATGGCACAATAAATGTAGTTCAACACTTCCGGGCACTAGTGCCCGGAAGTTCCACAGTTTAAGGAGAAAAACAAGGAAAAGTGCCATGATGGAGGACGTTGGGAAACTTCCTCTGCCTCTCGTGTGGCAAGACCCTCAGATTGCCATCTCAGCAGCTCCCTGCCACCTCAGCGTCCACCTATTTTGGCGCGGAGAGTGCTGCCACATCAGCAAACTCCTAGGTCCAACACTTTTCCACGGTAACTTGATTTTGGAGTTTCTTTGCCCTAGTGATAGAAACCCACCTTCAGATAAAGTAAAAGTTCACGCTGTGCTAGACGAAGGAAGAGTGTGAAACAAGGCTTCACTTCTCCATTTTACTTTTCCAACAAAGCACTTTTACTTTCGCTTTTCCTTTTGCTTTTGCTTTTGATTTCCTTCAAGCATATGTCTGGGAGTACGTATATAAGTGAGGATGGCATCTAATCTCACTGCATTCTACGTTCACAAATTGCAAGAACGACGCGTCAGCTCCGAAAGCTTTCCATTGTGATTCTTCCCAAATTTCAAACAGTCATCCAGATAATAAAACTCGGGCAAGGATCCCATGGCCTCCAATGATGTCCACCGCAATGTAAAATATGAATCAAACCTTGTTGATTTCAAGAGTGACCATGACGGCTCTGTAGGTGCACAAGAGACTGGGAGCTACAAAATTCAACATGCAACAATGGCAACGTATGTGTCCGAGTACATGAAGGAAACCGGAATAGGTCCAGATTTGGTGATTCACACAACCGATGGAGGTGTGACGGCGGCTCATCAATACGTGCTTGCTGATAATTCGCTCTACTTTTTTCACAGGCTCGAACAAGACTTCGTTATATCGGAGTACAACGACCTGAAAGTTATCACAGAAGAGTCGATCACCAAGGACGGACTGGAGCTTCTCCTCCACGTCCTCTACCGTGGCCACTCGAATGGCTTCCAATTGGACGCTGCAAAGATGCAGAAGTGTGGTCCCGAGGTGCTGGTTGCTTCTTCGCGCTATTTCTTACCCCAATATGTGAAGGAAGCGTGCATCGTTGCAATGAAGAAGTCAATCACGTCGCATAATTGTGGGGAGGTTTTGAAGGCGGTGGAGATTTGCGAGAACAAACATCACAATTTCTTCTACAGTTTGCACGGATTGAAGCACGCGTGCGAGGAGTTCCTTGCAACAAGTACATGCTGATTAATAAGCATCGAATGTTAGGTTGAGAAGGTTGGGTTTCCAGTAACGCAACGCTGTCGAGAGATGATATGAGTGAGTTTTAGCTGCGGTCAACTGAAATCTCACGGAATGAGACAATGGGCGAATTCGAAAAAGCAAGGCCAGGGTGAAGTACTGAAGACATGTTTAAGTTTTGTGATTCATGAATAAAAAATCTTGCTTCATAAATAAAACAAGGTACATTAAGTTCCCTCTTTGAGGTTATACACCTCTATGTTTAATTTAAATAAATAATAAATAAATATTCGCAGTTGTAGTTTGTGATATATTTAATTTTATATCAACATTTTTAATGTTTGCATATATGTATTTACCATGACTTCCCCAAAGAATATAAGGTTATTTAATAAATTTTAAATAAAAAACAAGTTTTCATATAGACTTACATAAAATCTTTCATAAAATTTTCAAAATAGGTAAAAGGATAAATGGGATCATGGAACTCTTCCAACTTGCATATGAAAATTGATTTGAATGTTCTTAATTACTTTGTATATTTAAGATGAACACAATGAACTCGCATGTGAGAAAGTGGTGAAAACTCATTTGTTCACTTAAGATGCTCGGTCAACAAAATGTCTACGGATCATGTCTAATTAGATTGATAGTCTTATATCTTCTTGTTGGTACATTGAACACGTGGATTCCTAGAGAACATGGAAAAGAAATATTGGCATTATCAACACCAATGTGAGTAAGAACCCCTTTAGATTTAGTATATAATACACAATAAGTTTTGGGATTCATTTTCTTTGGTTGATAGAGGTCAACAATTTTTGCATTGATAATGGATGAGCATTTTTGTGGAAATAAAGCTTACATGAATGAAATAAAGTCATTCAGTATAAGTGTGATTTATAGCTTATTATGTATGACAATGTGTTTTTAACCATAGAAAAACATTATAGTGTTGGTGCAATTAGTGTAGATATTGTGTGGTGTAATCACACGCCAATGCATAGGCCCAAGTGCCAACCACACTACTAATTTAAACTACCCTACACCATGTTATAATTGGAGTTGCATCCTTGCCCTAAATGGAGCAGATCATGGTTTGCACTAGGGTATACTTACCTCTGCCCTTAAGTTCCGCACTACCCTATTTATATCTACCAAACTAGGTGGAAGAATACCATCACATTTGTAGTTCGTAAGCCAAAGACTCGCCAAAGAGAATATGTTACTGTGATATTGTCGGATTATGTTGAGTGTCCCTGTCGAGTCTAAAAATTTAGTTCATTGGTTGAAACAAAGCAATCCTACAATATTGAGTAGGCCTATGTAACCACATTTGCCTTGCATAGAAACCTTGATTTCTCATAAATCATATTTAAATGACACTTTGTGAAAAAAATTGCAGTTCTCAAGTGCATTAGCCTCCTTACAAATTTGCTATCCTTTTAATTAGAATTTTCATGAAATGTTTCGAACACGGGAAGAGCCTCAAGTCCTCAAAGTGTCATTTTAGGCACTTCTATGTCATATTGTATTCAATTAAGAAAAAGACAGATCCATGTTGCACTTACTCTCAAATGTTGGTAATCTACTAAGGGCCGGTTTACACTATGGACCATGAAGTTGTCCCACGGCGATGTAAGAGCGCTGATTGGATGTTGAACTCGTCCCGGGACAACTTCGGTTTACACTAGAGAAAAAATGGCAGAGGGACCACGGAGGTCGAGGTCCCCAAAATACAAATTTTAAAGCGTAATAAATGCACTGACATGGTCCACCGGGTTTTTCGTTGAGAGAGGCAAGAGAGGTGGTCTGGTAGGAAAAGGCAGGGGCCCATGGTAGAGAATCATCATTTTAATAATTCTTTAATGAATCTACCCTCTATGTGCCTTAATCATAGCATAGTCCACAAGACATACCATCACTACCTTGTTTTTCCCCTTATACCGGCTCCCACGTGTTTCACCAAACAACGTGGGACATCTAGAACTCAAGAATTTGAGTGCAGATTTTTTTTTTTGCTCTACCAACTGAAATGTTTGGAATTTTGGAGCTTGTAATATACCATTGGAAAGGTCTTGAAAATACCTTTCCAACGGTATATTACACGCCCCAAAAATTTTAAAATTACAGTTGAAAAACAGAAAAAGAAAAATCTGTAGTTGTTTAGTGACTGTAGATCAGGGTTGTCAAAAGAACCACAATGGGAAATCTTCTAACACTAATTATCAAAGAATTGAACTTTAGTGTTGAGCAAGCTCTAGAAGAAATCTTGTCCATTTCAACCCTCCTTTCGACTAGGACATCAAGACTAAACCAAGAAAATGCATAAACAAATCAATTCGGTTGGGAATCGGGGGGCACCTTCCATGGGTACACCACGGGTACCTTCCGGTTGCCTACCAATTGAATTGTTTATGCATTTTCTTGGTGCGAGTCGCGATGGGCAAGGGTTGAAATGGACACGATTTCTTCTAGTGAAGGTAGGGTGGTAACAACATTACATATAATCAAACACTAAATATCCTATTTAGTGTAGTGACAACACAAGGTACATGTCACATGTAAATTACATTGAACATGTACAAATTAAATCTCTCATTTTTTTTTGTAAAAATTGTTGTGAGAAGATTTGCAAGCCACATCTTCGACACATTTAACAAGAAGTGAAGACAAGTGAAGCCCAAGAGAAGACAAGAGAATGGTCAAACTTAATTTTTTTTCAAAATTGCCCTTTTTGGGCATGTATTAAAAAAATCAGCACCTTCACTTTTTGGTGCATGGGCATTCTTCTTGGTCCGCATTCGGTTTACACCTAGTGAGGGGCCCATGGCTCTTAAAACTATTTTTTTATGAACTCGGACCATGGAAGTTGGACCACGAACTCGGACCATTGACAAACGCCATCTTCCATGGTCCGACTTCATGGTCCATAGTGTAAACCGGCCCTAACTGGACATAGCCGCAATTGTTGAAAATTTCTCAAGATTGTTCTCAACCACTCAGTAGATTTGAGTTGGCCCTTGATCCATCACCCATCAACATTCTACATTTTGTGTAGATCTATCAACACTGCATGTCACAAAATGCTCAGCTCACTTCACAGGAATGGGTTGGCCTCTATAGGAGCACGGAGGATGCACTGCTAGAATGGGTGGTTAGCGTTGGTTACCTCAAGGAATTTAGCCGTGGTCCAGTTCAATTTAGCGTTGAGTTAATGAGTACCTCTCTTAAATCTACTGTGGGTTCGCAATATTTCACCCTAACCGAGGTAAAACCAAGGATTGAGAATGCAACACCACCAATGGCCTTCTCAGGATGGATGTCGCGTGTTAGGGTGGATAGCCTTACAAGAGGAAGCCATAAAACCCAATTCAATATGTTCTTTGGAAACTTGATCAACTTTTCTTTGACCTTGCTCGTTGGTGGTGTATAGAGGCTACTTTTTTTTTTGGCTTACTCGGCCAAAGAGGGGAGGAAATGGATCACTAAGCAAACGGTCCTTAAGAAGCCGATTCCGCATAAGTGGCGGAATGAAACTTCACCCTCCACCTCCCCTAAGTGGAATCTCATCTAGCACAAAGCTAAGGCACAAAAAGAGGGTTCCTTTCTCTAGTCACTCATCCATAAGGTTGTGGCAGTCAATGAGTGGCGCGGCAAAATCTTGGTAGAGTTTGACAAAAGTTGCCCTCACTGTGGCCCACAGTCGATTGTATCGGTGGAACATAGATTCTATAGCTGTCCTCTTGCTTAACAAGGGTGGCAGTATGCCACAAACATCATGTGGCAACTCTTTGCCAAAAGAGGGAATCTCAGCCTGCAGAGATCTTTTTCTATGATGCAATGCCTCCTCGATCAACCTTTGTGCAAGACACTTAAATGGTTTAGTCACATCTAGTTCTTCTTAAGGATTGGTCTTCCATGAATTATTTGGCGTCATCATAATGACCTTGTATTTAATGATCAACAATGGCCCATTGAGAAAACACATCAAGTCATTTGGGATGCCCTGCAAAATTATGGCAGAATTGAGTGGAAATGGACTCTCAAATTTGGAAAAGGCCGGGTGATTGTAATTTGGTTCTTTTCTTGCAATTGATTTTTCAATTTGTGCCAAAAAATAAAATAAAATCAATACGCATGTCTGCATGTGCTACCTACTGTAGGCGATAAGCATGTTCAACACTTGGTACCAAAATGTCAATTTTTTTGAGGTGACACATGTGCTTTTGTAAGGTCTTAATCAATAGACAAGCGACATGTGGCACTTTGCTTAATATTTGAATCAATTTGTGACGAACTTGCTTACCAGATACCATGGGTCTACATAATTGGATGTAATTGGGGAATAATCCTCATATATATATACTTTGTCCGTTTAGAATACAGCCAGGTGAGCAGGTTTCATAACTTGTTCATGCTTTACAGGTAGAAGATTCTGTCGTCTCGGATTGCCATCTCAGCAGCTTATTGCCACTTCAGCGTCCACCTATCAAACCCTACGTGGCCACGCTGTGGGGATACTCACTGTCCTGCAATGTGGTTCGTGCAATCTCTCAAACTTTGTTGTGGCGCCGGCGATCGGTCGACCTCATTGCCATCCGGACGAAAGGATCCCTATGCATTCATTGCGTGGAGCTTGCACCAGGAGATTCTGAATAATTACGGCCATTCAATGTTGACAGATTCAATCATGGAGCAGATGGTACCTATGTATTTAGGAGCAGGGCTTCTTCTCAAAGATCATGCATTTCTGAGTTCTAGGTTGGCCGCCGAGCTTATGTATGCCTCCAATCCTATGCAGTACAGCAGAATGTAATTCGCAGCAAATCGGTGAGTTCTGTGTTGGTGTTTTGATGTCTGTATTACTGCGTGGATGGTGATTCTAATGTGCTGTCACATGCATCTACTTCCTTTTTGCTCAGTGTCTCCAGCTTGACATTTGACATGTTCCACTTCGTCAATGCAATCGAGAATTAACGCTAAGTATCATGGTGATGGAATCGTTAACCTTGGCGCAGGTACATCGATTGATCAGTTTGAGCACAACTACGTTACAAGTATGTCGGGTGTAGGTTAGAAGGTGATTGATAATGACGCAGGCACCACCTTTCACGTAACAATCCTTCGCACGAAGTCCACTGGCCAGATAATTTACCTGGAGGCGGAGAAGGACCTCGTGGATGTTCTGTTGAGTGTCCTTGTGCTCCCTGTTGGGACGATCATCAGAATGCTCAACGCAGAAGGTTTAGTGAATTCAACCTCTTCTAACCTATGTCGTCTGAATTTGGTAGTATTTCCTTGATCGCTATTGATAGGTATTGAGATATTTTGCGAGCTTAATTGACGGTTCAGACCTAAAACTGAGATTTCTGTCTTGCTTGCCAAGACAATGATCAGAATATACTGTCAGCATGTTCAGAGTTGCTTCCCGGGGTGGCAACTCCCCCATTTAGAACAGTTGATTCGAAATGAATTCTATTGGTTTTAATGGATCAATGATCCCTTCTTTCAAAAAGAGAGAAACATGCCTGGGATGAGGGCATTGAGAGGACTTCATCGATAATATTTGTGTGTGAAGTTGAAAAGGTTTGCACCTTCAAATGCCAGGTTTAGAAGCAATTCTTCTAAACAGGGGTCGCCATCCAGATCCCGTAGGTGTTGATTCTCACGTCTATGAGAATTCATAAAATTTCTCAGAAATTATAGTGTTAAAAAAATGATTATAATGAGAAAACAGCTCCAGAAAACAGCTTCTTAGAAATGGTTTAGCAGCTCCAAACAAAGTTCTAAAGAGGGTAACACTGCGAGTGCTACAAATAGTTTCCGCCCCGTGAGTTGCTCGATTAACCCATATGCTCTGTGGTGTGTGTCAGGTGTAAAGGAGAGAAAGTGCGGTGCGATGGATAACATCTACAAAAGTGTGGAGAAACTCCAGGACTCAATTTTGTATGTTAAGAAGACTCTCCTCACGGAGCCGAGACCGGAGTGGGGTGCTATTCGTGGATCTGTAGTGCTAAAGCTCGTTAGATACCAATATGATAACAATAATAAAGATACCATAAACAATACTAAAGCTCATGAAAGAACCAATATGTAATTTTTAAGCATGATAGATACCTAATGCCAATATGCTAGTTTTCAAGGTATCATTTGAAATCTTGCAGGTGTCCCAATCAAAAAACAAGTGTCATGTGACAATTTGCTCAAAATGTAACATATTTTGTGCAGAGATGGGTTATTAGACACCATAGACCTAATTTAATCAATAGGGGGAGTAACATATATCTACATATATGTGCAACAGGTTGCCTTCACGAATAGGTTGATTCTTCCACCCATGCACATTACCTTGGAATTAGCTTTTCAAGTCCATTGGTGAAGGAATTTTGGGTCAACTCAGATTGCCATCTCAGCAGCTTCCTGCCACTTTAGCGTCCACCTATTTTGGCGCTGAGAGTGCTGCCACATCAGCAAACTCCTAGGTCCAACACTTTTCCCTCAACCAAAATGATAACTCAATTTTGAAATTTGTTTGCAGGGGCAAGCACGGTAAAGTGGACAGTTCTTGATCCCTGCCTAGTGTTAAGTGAAAGTGATTCAAAACTATACACTAGCTTTGAATTTTGTAAAGAAAAAAAATCATAGACATTGAAAAAACATATTGATCTACAAAGCCAAGCAATTTATGATGACAAAAACAATTCCAAGAAAAGTCTAAATATTCGAGAAAATGGTGCAAGTGGTGTGCAAGTAGGTGATATTGAGCAAGCAATTGTCCAAAATTTGTTTCCAATACAATAAAATTAAATAAAATTGATGGTTTTCTATAAAATTTTGTGATGATGCCCTGAAGTGTATAATGAATTCAAGGAATATGAAAAAATTCCAACTTTAAAATATTTAAGGTCATGAAATCTACAACCAAAACTAGATTCAATCATTTGCTTTTGAGCATCACTTTTAATGATAAGTTTTGAAGATCTCAACTTGATATTCTACATTTGATTATTTAACACAATAATAGAGGTCATCATGAAAAAATATCCAACCTAAACAACACTTTACTACTACTTTTAGGCCTCTGACCAAGAAAATGATGGTTTTAGTATACCGGAGCACTATTTTGGTCCACTTTACCATGCTTGCACCCTTGCCCTAGTGATAGAAACCCACCTTCAGATAAAGCAAAAGTTCACGCTGTGCTAGACGAAGGAAGAGTGAAACAAGGCTTCACTTCTCCATTTTACTTTTCCAACAAAGCACTTTTACTTTCGCTTTTCCTTTTCCTTTTGCTTTCCTTCAAGCATATGTCTGGGAGTACGTATATAAGTGAGGATGGCATCTAATCTAACTGCATTCTACGTTCACAAATTGCAAGAACGACGCGTCACCTCCGAAAGCTTTCCATTGTGATTCTTCCCAAATTTCAAACAGTCATCCAGATAATGAAACTCGGGCAAGGATCCCATGGCCTCCAATGATGTCCACCGCAATGTAAAATATGAATCAAATCTTGTTGATTTCAAGAGTGACCATGACGGCTCTGTAGGTGCACAAGAGACTGGGAGCTACAAAATTCAACATGCAACAATGGCAACGTATGTGTCCGAGTACATGAAGGAAACCGGAATAGGTCCGGATTTGGTGATTCACACAACCGATGGAGGTGTGACGGCGGCTCATCAATACGTGCTTGCTGATAATTCGCTCTACTTTTTTCACAGGCTCGAACAAGACTTCGTTATATCGGAGTACAACGACCTGAAAGTTATCACGGAAGAGTCGATCACCAAGGACGGACTGGAGCTTCTCCTCCACGTCCTCTACCGTGGCCACTCGAATGGCTTCCAATTGGACGCTGCAAAGATGCAGAAGTGTGGTCCCGAGGTGCTGGTTGCTTCTTCGCGCTATTTCTTACCCAAATATGTGAAGGAAGCGTGCATCGTTGCAATGAAGAAGTCAATCACGTCGCATAATTGTGGGGAGGTTATGAAGGCGGTGGAGATTTGCGAGGACAAACATCACGATTTCTTCTACAGTTTGCACGGATTGAAGCACGCGTGCGAGGAGTTCCTTGCAACAAGTACATGCTGATTAATAAACATCGAATGTTAGGTTGAGAAGGTTGGGTTTCCAGTAACGCAACGCTGTCGAGAGATGATATGAGTGAGTTTTAGCTGCGGTCAACTGAAATCTCACGGAACGAGACAATGGGAGAATTCGAAAAAGCAAGGCTAGGGTGAAGTACCGTCCAGAAGTGACGTTTCGGTAGATGCACCGGAACAGGAGATACGGAAACGGTCGCGACTCCGAGAGAGTTGACGGTGAGGGATCCTGGACTCCTGCGAGGAGTAATGCCGCAGGCTTCCCCGTGACTCAACCGCAAAGGAATTACTGGTGCTCCGTGAGAAAATTGAAGCGCATTCGGGAGCTGGAGCTGATGAGAGAGAGGTCGAGGCCGCGACCAAGCACGCGGCGCTTCTGAGAGCGGGCCCCAATGCCAGCGCCACGAGTGTCGCCATAGCCACGGAGACGCTGCAACTGAGCACAAAAACTTATCGGCAGCAGCTGCAGACACGAAAATCAATATGTTTCTTAAATGTTTATGATTTTGTTTGCATGATATTTGTAAGTTAGTGTATAGTTTTGAATTTCTTTCACTTAAATCTATGTAGGGATCAAGAGATGTCCAATTTACCATGCTTGCACCCAAATTTAGTTAACGTCCAAATTCCATTAGGCGGTTTTACTATGAACGACACTCATTGCTTAGATAATGATAGATTATACTAGCAAATGAACAAAACATCGAAACTGGTTTATAGTGTTGATTTATATATTATAGAATTATATATTAATTTATTTTCATATTTTAATAATTATAAATGTCACACTATATTAAATGACTAAATCGCTCCTTAGTCATGGTTGAAGTTTTGGTAATGTTAGATTATCACTTTTATTTTCACAATGGATATTGATTTCCTTTCTTGGGGTGAAAGGGGGGGTGTTGTTTGTTGTTGGGGGTTAAAAAACAATAGCATTTTAAATAACAAAGGGTTTTCATAAATAAAATAAGTGAACATTTTTATTTTTTTAATGTTTTCATTATTTAGGATATTAGTCATTTTAGACCACCAGAAATACCCTTTGGATGCACATGATTGCCAAAACACTTTGCTTTGAGCTCTAAGTTGTTTTTAATTAAAAAACATGTTGGTGTCACAGTGGGTTCGATATTGTATCACAAATTGTCGGAGGTAAAGTTATCATGTTGAAACCATCAAGAGTTGAAGTAAGAGATTAAAGAATATTAGTTGTATTAATGTCCAATTTATTTCAATGCCATCGATTATGTGTCACATTATTCTATTACCTAAAGAAATTCTATGTAAGAATAATAACGTATTGCACATATTATCATAATTTCACGTTATACCTCGAGGGTGGAGGGTTTGGGGCACTTTTCTTTGAGAGTGGTAGGCTAGTGCATGGCACTCCTAGGTAAAACCTCCTATATGCAAAATTATCATGACAAAAAGATGAATTTACATGAAATTCATAAATTACAAAATAGTACATGCAATAATCTGTGAAATTTAAATCCTAGAGCAAATTGCCACAATTATGTAGACAAAAACCTATTCAATTGGAAATAAGAGAGAGAAGCATTCTTTTCAATACACAGAGAGGTCATTAGCTTTATACTTTTGTAAATCATGTGCGGTTCGGCGTTATTCAAAGGTGGGCTATTTATCTAAATTTCTTGAATAATTGACACCCTATCAGTAAATAAAATGGTACTTTGAGGAATTTCTCAAGACTCTGTAGGTAAACATAATATATACAATGAACTTAATTTTTAGACTTTGTTTTATTCGGAAAGTGCATCATTTATCAAAATCTTGGAATATTGACATAAATTGACGTCAATGCCAAATGACAACAATAAATTAATTAACGGAACTTTCAAATGACAATAATTGTGCTCAATGCCTAAAGTGTTGCAATTTGGTGTGGTTACCTTCATAAACATGAACAAAAACTAGAATGAAGAAAATAATTAGATGGTTCTCACATTCAAGTAGTGTGTTTAATAACACAACTGAATGAACCTACAAGATGAGTCAAATATCCAACATTATTGTATGCAAAGAATCAAATGCCCAACAATATTGTCTACAAGGGACATGTGTTCAAGCTTGATCAACAACAATGCAATTCTTACAACTATAATTTTTCCACAAATTCATCTAGTACGCTCTTAGCATCTATGGGATCAAGCGAATAAATCTTCCTAATTGGATCATACTCCATTGTCACATTTGACATAATTGAATATGCATCTACCCACTTGATCATAGTGGTATTAGAGGTGTCCTGGAGGAGGGGATAAATAATTCATCATGATTTCAATGGTTGGCATGGCAACTTGCTTATGCAAGTTCTTACCTTTTTGGGGAGGTCAAAGGATTGCCTGCACAATTCCCATTTTGTGCCAAATTTCCTCCGCATCATTTAAACTCACCCACTCCACCACGAACCATTGTCAGCTCGTTGGAGAACTAAAGTGGGGGTGTTGTTCTTGGGTGGTCTCCCTCTGCTGCGTTTCTTGGCTACTTTAGCAATTGAAGATATTCTAGTTAAATTTCTAGACACCAAAAAATGCCTACATTAGATCCTAATCCGACCAACATGAAAGTGAGCAAGGAGAAGGCATTGATGCAGTTATCGTTGTTATTGAAATAGTTTGAGCTTTTAACTCGCGGAAGCCTGTCCTTAGACAAAAATGGGTTGGCATTGAGTTGAGAAACCAAAGTGGCCTTAAAGATTTGATGTTTGTCATACTCCACCGCTGGCATAACTTTCATGACTGTTGTATTGGATTCTCCAAACACTTCCTCACAATCCAACATATTTGAACATGTGGTGTTTCATCCTCAATAATGGGTAGAGGAAGCACAATCTCCTCCATATTTGTCCTCAAGAACACCCTTAGAGTATCCATTCCTTTCTTCCATTTAAGCCCTCAGAACTTCAACATCACCATCATCTACCTCTGCATGCATACTGCTCGGTTTGTATGTTAGATGAGTTGGATTGGTTTTTTCTATGCTCCATAAAGTGTGAAACCATGCTTGCCGTGAAGAGGGGGCTACAACTTGTGTCTCAAAGTTGGTTAGCATTGTGTGAAACCTGCGAATCTACTTGCAAAATCCAAAACAAGGTCACATGAAACTCCTGCACGATCCAAAACACATCCTCCAATAACACTAAACTTTCTCAAAAGCACACACAAGACTTAGGTCCCTAACCATTGCACTTCAAGCACTCTCATTGGTGGGAAAGGTGGAGCCAGTCTAAGTTCGCTTCACACTATGTTTGTGGAACCAATAGAGTAAGTGAATGCAAGATTAATGTAAAGTCTACATGGATTTCTACATGTTATGAAATGGCACGTTTCATGGTCACTTGGATTATTTTCAACAACCACTTTTTGGAGGTAGGCCTAACACAAAGGTGGAGACCATGGCACTTTGAAAAATCTCAATTGGTGTATTTTATCATGTGTGAAGGCCTTGTAACGAATATAAATGTCTTGAAATGACATTTAATTGAGGGCCCGATTACATATGATTTCACATTACACTTAGGGCATGTGACCACACTACATGATTTTGGAAATGTCTTGGGACAACCTTTGGACACTTCATTTGGGCTCTCACAATTTCATGGTCATGGCTCTTGGCTCGTGTGTGAAATGGCCCTCAACCAAGACATCCAATGCCAACTTCTAAATTGGATGATTGTTGGTTAATTGAGGCAATTTCTCATCCAATCCAAATACATTCATTGAACCTCACATAAATTCATGTTTGTCCAAATATTACATGCCCTACTTTTAATTTTTAAAAATTAAATACCACCTATAGGCTTTTGACCTGCTCTACTTTAGACGTAAAATTGCATGGGTCATTTTATCCAAGCTATAGCAATTCCAAAAAAATTATAAATTTTTGCTCTATTATATTAAAGATACTGTATATGTTTTTTCACATGGTTTAATAAAATTTCAACAGTGACAACCCCATGCTTTTATATATGCTCATAAATAAATTTTATTGGCATAGTCACTGAAGCATGACACATGGGACACACGGGGTATAAAAACTCATGCTTCATGAATGAAAACATTTCATCTATTGGGGGGTATATGATAAATTTGGATGAATAGACTCTTCTTTTGAGGATCCATAGGGGGCTTTAGGGTACACCTACCTCTCTACTATGATACATACTACCTTACATGTTTATACAAAACGGGATGGTACCATACCCATCCTATTTGTGTACTTTGTAAATCAGATTCTCACTAAATATTCTTTTGTACACCCACAAGCGTCAAGGTTACATGGAACATAACGTGCCCTCTTTAAGCTTACACACCTCTATGTATAATCCTAATTAATAAACATAATAATATATATTTTTTCCAATTGTAGTTTGTGATATTTGTTTTTTTACATCAACATTTTCTTATGTTTGCATATATGTATTTACCATGCTTTCCTCAAAGAATTTAAGGTTATTTTATATTATTTTGATTAAAAAAAGTTTTCTTATAGACTTATGTAAATTCTTTCATATGATTTTAAAAATAAGTACAAGGATAAATGGGATCATGGAACTCTTCCAACTTGCATATGAAGATTGATTTGAATGTTCTTAATTATTTAATATTTAATATTAACACAATGAACTCTCATGTGTGAAAGAGGTGAAAACCCATTTGTTCACCTGAAAATGCTCGGTCAACAAAATGTCTATCGATCATGTCTAATTACATTCACATTCTAATATCTTCTTGTTGGTACATTGAACACGTGGATTCCATCACTATATTCGGTAATTGGAGACTTTTTCATGATTTTGAGACTACTTAATGACATGGTTTTCAAATAAAGAACAATGAAAACACAAATATATGTTCAATGTGACTTAGTAAACCGATTCGCGTGGGCAACACTGACCAGTTTGGCACAAATACATGTCATCACAATAAGAAATTGGACCAGATATTAAACCATTTGCATTTATTTTGAGACTTTCCAAAGTCTCCGATTAACGAATATCGTGATTTCCTAGAGAACATGGAAAAAATGATATTGGTGTCATCAACACCAAAGTGAGTAAGAGCCCCTTTAGATTTTGTATACAATACATAGGAATTTTTTGGGCTTCATTTTCTTTGGTTGATGGAGGTCAACAATTTTTGCATTGATAATGGATGCAAATTTTTGTGGAAATAAAGCTTACATGAATGAAATAAACTCATTCGGTATAAGTGTTATTTATAGCTTATTATATATAAGAAATTGTTTTTAACCATGGGAAAACATTATAATGTTGGTGCAATTAGTGTAGATATTGTGTGGTGTAATCACACGCCAATGCATAGGCCCAAGTGCCAACCGCACTACTAATTTAAACTACCCTACACCATGTTATAATTGGAGGAGTTGCATCCCTGCCCTAAATGGATTAGATCATGGTTTGCACTAGGGTATACTTACCTCTGCCCTTAAATTCCACACTACCCTATTTATATCTACAAAACTAGGTGGAAAGAATACCCATCACATTTGTGTTGCGTAAGCTGAAGACTCGCCAAAGAGAATATGTTATTGTGATATTGTTGGATTATGTTGAGTATCCCCGCTGAGTCTAAAAATTTAGCTCATTGGTTGAGAGAGACAAAACAATCCTACGATATTGAGTAGGCTTATGTAACCACATTTGCCTTGCATATAAACCTTGATTCTTATAAATCATATGTAAATGACACCTTGTGAAAAAAATTGAAGTTCTCAAGTGCATTAACCTCCTTAAAAATTTGCTATCTTCTTAATTAGAATTTGCATGAAAAGTTTTGAACACGAGAAGAGCCTCAAGTTCTCAAAGTGCCCATTTTAGGCACTTGTATGTCATATTGTATTCAATGAAGAAAAAGACAGATCCATGTTCCACTTAATCTCAAATGTTGGGTCATCCACTAACTGAATATAACGACAATTGCTGAAAATTTCTCAAGATTATTCTCAACCACTCATTAGATTTGAATTGACTCCTGATCCATCACTCTTCAACATTTACATTTCTATTAGATCAATCAACATTGCATGTCCACATGTGCTACCTATTGTGGATGATAAGCATGTTCAACACTTGGTGCCAAAATGTCAATTTTGTTGAGGTGACACATGTGCTTTTGTAGGGTTTTAACCAATAGACAAGCGCCATGTGGCACTTTGCGCAAAATTTGAATCAATTTGTGACGAACTGGCTTATCAGACACCATGGGTCTACATAATTTGATGAAGTTGGGGAATAATCCACATATATATATACTTTGTCCGTTGAGAATACAGCCAGGTGAGTGATTCAAGCAGCAGGTTCCATAACTTGTTGATGGTTCACAGGTGGAAGATTTTGTCGACTCGGATTGCCATCTCAGCAGATTATTGCCACTTCAGCGTCCACCTATTAAACCCTACGTGGCCACACTGTGGGGATACTCCATGTCCTGCAAGGTGGTTCGTACAATCTCTCAAACTTTACTGTGGCGCCGGCGATCGGTCGGTCTCATTAATTTCCATCCGGACGAAAGGATCCCTATGCATTCATTGCGTGGAGCTTGCACCAAGAGATTCTGAATAGTTACGGCCATTCAATGCTGACAGATTCAATCATGCTAGCAGATTGTAGCTATGTATTTAGGAGCAGGGCTTCTCCTCAAAGATCATGCATTTCTGAGTTCTGGGTCGGTCGCCGAGCTTATGTACAGTATGCCTCCAATCCTATGCAGTACAGCAGAATGTAATTCGCAGCAAATCGGCGAGTTCTGTGTTGGTGTTTGATGTCTGTATCACTGCGTGGATGGTGATTCTAATGTGCTCTCACATGCACCCATTTCCTTTGTGCTCAGATTCTCCAGCTTCACATTTGACATGTTCGCTTCATCAATGCAATCGAGAAATAACGCTAAGTATCCTGGTGATTGAATTGTGAACCTTGGTGCAGGTACTTCGATTCATCAGTTTGAGCACAACTACGTTACAAGTATGCCTTTTGCAGGTCAGAAGGTGAATAGGAGTTACGCAGGCACTACGTTTCACGTAACAATCCTGCGCACTAAGTCCACTGGCCGGATGATTTACCTGGAGGCGGAGAAGGACCTCGTGGATGTTCTGTTGAGTTTCCTCGTGCTCCCTGTTGGGACGATCATCAGAATGCTCAACGCAGAAGGTTTAGTGAATTCAACCTCTTCTAACCCATGTCGTCTGAGTTTGGTAGTATTTCCTTGATCGCTGTTGATAGGTATTGAAATATTTTGCGAGCTTAATTGACGGTTCAGACCTAAAACTGAGATTTCTGTCTTGCTTGCCAAGACAATGATCAGAATATACTGTCAGCATGTTCAGAGTTGCTTCCCGGGGTGGCAACTCACCCTTTTAGAACAGTTGCTTCGAAATCAAATCTATTGGTTCTAATGGATCAACGATCCCTTCTTTCAAAAAGAGAGAAACATCCTTGGAATGAGGGCATTGATAATATTTGTGTGTGAAGAAGAAAAGGTTTGCACCTTCAAATGTCAGGTTTAAGAAGCAATTTTTCTAAACAGGGGTCGCCATCCAGACCCCCTAGGTGTTGATTCTCATATCTATGAGAATTCATAAAATTTCTCAGGAATTATAGTCTTAAAAAAATGCTTATAATGAGAACAGCTCCAGAAAACAGCTTCTTAGATATGGTTTAGTAGCTCCAAACCAAGTTCTAAAGAGGGTAACACTGCGAGTGCTACAAATAGTTTCCACCCCTTGAGTTGCTCGGTTAACCCATATGTTGTGTGCTGTATGTCAGGTGTGAAGGAGAGAAAGTTCGGTGCGATGGATAACATCTACAAAAGTGTGGAGAAACTCCAGGACTCAATCTTGCATGTTAAGAAGACTCTCCTCACGGAGCCGAAACCGGAGAGGGGTGCTATTCGTGGAGCTGAAGTGCCAAAGCTCGCAGCCCATTCGCCCAGCTCTTATTACCTTTGTATGAACTGTCAAAACTGGGGAAACGAGGGCAGTTTTCGCTGTGCTTGCAGTACTGGTGCTAGTAATAATGTTCGGTATATTCAAGGCTACCCTAAAGAAGGGTATTTGAAGGAAGGTGTCACTTATATTGTGTGCAACAATTTGGAGATCATGCCGACATCGACCATAAAAATCATGGACCTTCTTAGCAAGATGAAGGTCATGAATTTGTCCGACCTGCTGAGTATCGATAAGGAGATTTGCCGAAAAGACGTGAGTAATTTACACACATTGAATTCCAATCATGGGTTGCCCTAGCTACAGAAGTGTGCTTGTATACAAATTTAATAAATGTTGAATGGTCCCACGTGGATGCCGGAATCAATTTCGGCGTCAGCCTTAGATTGATCAACTCTTGTCTACTTCCTTGCAGGTTCTGAATATACTTACGGCGGCGATATCGGGTTCCGAGACCCCTCTCTCGGATGTTTTTGGTGCGGAACTAAAGTAAAACCACGTCTTCATGAGATTTCGAGTCTCTGCTTGCTGAGATAGTGGTCTTACTTGTGGGTCTCTCTACGACTTTTATCGATCAGACTACTTATGCTTGAATCATGGTGGTGGTCGTGAGTGTGAGTGTGAGTGTGTAATGCAAGGTATAAATTCAAGGCACTGCCAAATTTTGTGACCTTTGGCCTGCATATTAAATGCATATATATACAAACTTCATCAACTTGTACCGATCATGCGTTCTGTCTCCGTTATGTTTACTGACTGAGGTGATCGTGCATCCCTCTTAGGTCTAAAACTGAATCACTCCCTTTCGTGAGAAACTATATATTATCTGTTTGAACGGATCCTCTCGTACAAGGCTACTAATCTTAATTAAGCAACCTTCGGAGGAACCGACGTCTGACTTCCATGACCTAGAGTGATGCAAAGTCCTTGATCGCAGAGCTCATTCGATTTCATTGGCTTCCATGACTACACAGCGGATTGCAATTGAGCACACAACCTGCCGGATGCTGCTATATTACCTCAGTAGGATGTTGAAATGGTCTATGTTACATTGAAGAGTGATTCCATTCCTTTACATATAAGGTTTTCTACACCATCTGAAGCAACTATTCGCCTGTGATGGGCCTGTGACCCTACCGGTGTTCAAGATTGAAGCCCTCATATGAGTTTCATTTTGAAGGGCTCTCAAATTTCAACCCTTCAGTTAAAGGGCTGGTTCAAATCCAAGACGTAATCCAAGAATATAGAAATGAAATACAAAACTCATATTAAACTTGTGCATGAATTATATGGTACATGCTTCCAGTACAATGTGAAGAATTAAGAATCAACCATCTAACTCCGCTTCTTGTAGAGACAATGTCCTATGTTTGTTGGTTCTTATGGTGGTTTTCCAAGATTCAAAATTGCCATTCTAATCCATGAATTCAACTCCAAACCCATTTAGACTAACCTCATTAAATCATCTAGTGTGTTAAGGTTGAGTCTAGTTCTCCTTTCGTTTTTAACCCAATTCTACTTCGAAAAACCATGTTCACAAATAGTAGTGCTAGTTGGGATCACAAGTATGGCTTGCCATAGTGACATTAGAGTTGGCCAATCAATCATGAACTTCCGGTGATTGCCACAAAAACCCAAGTTTTCATGCGGACCTTGGTGTTCACAAATAGAAGATAACATCCCCACAAATTCTAGCAATTCCGCTTTGCATTAATTAACAAGGTCATCGCTCCAACGGAAATATGTCACCAACCAGTTCAACCATTGCTGTTGTTCTGTCCAATTCATCTATGAGATACTAGTGCTTCGGGCTAAAAAACCTGGCCGCATTGACTAACGTCTTGTAGTTAGTTCCATCTTTGCTTGTTTAACATTCTCTTGAGCTATGATACTATAAAATTCTTTCACATGGTTATTTAAATGAACTAAGACTCTCCTATCCCTATAACCATCATTGATGCATGTTTACAATAACTTTAGAATATTTTTGTGCATCACTTCTCATTATTGGGGGCCTAACATTAGAACTTAACAAAAACAAAATGATTTTCTGCAGTTAAGATCATCATCATCATCGCAAATACTCATGAAAGACGATCCATAACATAGCAATAGTGCTTGATCAAACTACATGGTGTTGTGAAGCAAACTCTTACATGATGTAAAAAAATATAGTATTGCTATTTTTATTAGTTTTTATTGACTTTCCTAGTAAAAAAAATAATAGAAAAGGCTTGAAAAAATCGTTTTATTGACCTAGAAGACCTTATGTCATTAGAGTTAGTTTTGATTTTGATTTCAAGATTAGTTGTTGTTGAAAGAAAAGATGAAGATTGCTTCACCTTTGTTGATTTTTGTAATTTTATGTTTGAAAAATATGAATAGATATAATCAAGGGGGATGATGTGGACTATCCAGTGGTTATGCGGGTGCCTATTAGACCCATCATGGGTGGATATGTTCTCCGAATGACTAAAATAAGGAGGGCGGTCTTTCTCTCTCTAAGAGACTCTCTCCAATTTTGAGACGAAGAAATTTTTTAGTTTTCGGGAACTTTAAGGAGAAACCATATATTTTATATAACGTGATTTTCAATAAAATTTTGTGAGTATGTTTATTTTTATTTAGTGATTTTAATGATATGTAGATTAATCCATTTTGGAGTTGTTATAAAAAACTTATGGAGTTTAGAGTGAAGGTCATTTTATTGTCATTGGAATCTAAGAATAAATGCTTTGAACGCATATGATAATATGGAAAAAAATTTGTTTGTTCTCAGATTTGAGGAGTGCTTAAATCATGTTTAAATCTTTTCAAAAAGCTATTAAACTCTTAGTTTAAACATAGGATGTAAAAATTATGATCATAGAAGCATGAAGGTGTAAACTTGCCACTGAATTTAGAAAGTCCGTATTTAAGAAGCCATAGAAGATGGACAAAGTTGAATTTTAAGTTCAACATTTTAGGTAGCATAGATTATAGAGTTGGATTTCCAAAGAGTCATGACTCACATCATTTTGAGATTTTATGAAGAAGTTATGGCTTCTTAAGTGGAGAGGTATATAGATACCATAAAAAACTAAAGCCTTTATTTTGGCACGCTATATCTATGAAACGGTAAACCACTTTCTTTTGAAATTTTTATTGTATGTGTGTCTTTATGTTGGCTTTTCAAAAAATTATTATGCATATTATTTGGATTAATAATGCACTTGTAACATCCATTTAAATGCTAGCAGTAATATTGAAGGGTTCAAGCCTCTACACGGCTTGTTTATTTTTTTGCATTATGCACATAAACTTGGCATTTTCAAATGGCATAAACAACCATGTGCATTATGATTTTTCTCATACCATGGGCATAGACTAGTTGCAGCTAGGAACCCCATATTTTCCAATAGTATAACCCTCTCACCTCGATAACGGTGAAGAAATCATCCTTACAAGCATCCTTACCACCATTGGATCTCCCTTGCTACTGCTGTTATTCCACCATATTCTTCCTCACCCCAAATAATTCCAGGCCGATCTCCAAATCTCCATCCCAAAACTCACAGACCATTCTCAACAACTAGTCATACAACTACCCATTTGAACATAGTCCTAGATTCCACCCCAAACATGAGAGCCTTGAATTCGGAAGCTCCTGGATCTAGTTCCCAATTTCAATCCTTGCATTAACAATTAAACATTTAGGCTTGTGGTAATCCAAACCCCCCCCCACTATCTGTCTGCATGTCTGTCTGCCTGCATGCCTGCCTACACTTCCATCCCCTACTAGTGTGAAGTAGATCGGATCGGAAGCCACCGATTCGGCGTATCTGAATGGCAACCAAAACAGATCGATCCAATGTACTTCTTAGTGTTGAGGTGTGTGGTGATGGAGATGAAGCAAATAGTGGATCCGGAGGAGAGGGACATATGGGGGGAGTTTAAGAAATTACAAATTCAGGGACGGAGGTGATAGCGAGGAAGCAAAAGGAGAGACTCTCGACTCTTAAGTCTCCACTCTTCAGGGACAAGTGAAATTTGATTGATCAATTTTCGTATGAACAGTGCTTGACGAGCATATTATATTGAGGACTTCAAGTGACATCTTCATTTTCAATTTGGGGTTGCGTTTTGAAGGGTTGTTTTGAGAGAGGGATATTTTGAAGGGCCATATCGCGTTTGAAAGGCATTGAAGACTTCAATCTAAAACACTGGACCCCACATGCAATCTATTATCAGACACTTTTCATTAGGTACCTCCCAATTATTGGGAAAATAGCAACAAGTTAAGGATGATGCGGAAGTCTAGCTATTCTTGACTATAAGTGCAACAATTCATTGGGCTGACTAAGAACCGTTTCACACACGAGACTGGGGGCCCATGACCATTGCACTTCAAGCACTCTCATTGATGGAAACGGCGGAGCCGGTTTAAGTTCGCTTCACATTATGCTTGAGGGACCAACAAAGTGAGTGCAAGATGGATGTAAAGTCTACATGGATTCCTACATGGCATCAAATGGATCATGTTTCATGGTCACTTGGACTATTTTCAAAAACCACCCTATGGAGGTAGGCCTAACACAAAACTTGGAGACCATGGCATATTGAAATCTCACAACCGTTGATTTATTATAGTTCCTCATGTGAGTCCCCACATGAATGGAAGTCCAATAAATAAATAAAAGAAACGTTGGGGCATAGTGTACAGTTTGGATTTGTGTGTAAGTTAGGCCAAAATATACTTTTACGGTGGTTACCCATATATTGGGCGTATCGGAATTTTAGAGTTTGTGTGATCTGGGCGTCTGTAATCCCGGGATTTTTCCAAAATTGGTTGGAGAGTTTGTGGTTGATTTGGTCGTTGGATGTCCATTTGTCTACATATGTGAATTTGGATTGGGCCAATCTTAATTCTTGGTTCATGTGTTCTTTGTTGATGTATGCTTGTAAGTTGCATATAGTGCCCATATGAGTACCGGTTGGGACCCTGTTGAGCCAGTATGGTGTAGTATGGGCCGTCTGTATTATGGGAGTATTGGCGGGTTTGTCTAGGAGGGCTCCGCTATTTGCTAGTTGGTCCGCAATTTTATTTCCTATTATACCCGTGTGTGCTCTGACTTTTTGAATTGTAATTTTGTGTGTGGACCGGGTTATTTGGTTTACTATAGCAGAAATGAGTAGTTTATCTGGGTGATTGTGTTGGGAAGATGGGTGTCGTATGTGGTTATGTATTAGGTATATACTATTAAGGCTATCCGTGAAGATGTGGGTGTCTTGCGTGTGGTGTTTTGTGCCATGTGTTGCTATTAGGATGGCGTTTAATTTGGCTCTAAGTATGTTTTGTAAACCTGAGAGTCTTTCCGCAACTTTCCAACAACTTTCCGAAGGTTGTTGGCGGGGCAGTGTACACCTGATCTGGCCATGTTGTCTATGCCATTTTCATCGGGGGGTATAAATGAGCCATCGGTGTATAAGCATTGTTGGGGTTTAAATTTAAGGGGATGGGTATTGTATAGTTCTATTGGTAAGGGTAGTGTTGATTTGTTGATTTCTGAATGGTTGTATTGTGGGGCTTTATGCCATGCGTGGGAATATTTTACTTTTTTTCTTCTTAAGGGGGTGTTTTGGGTTAGGTTGATTTTGACTTTAATGTTATATAGCCCAAATATGTTAGATGTAATTGCGTTGGATGTGATTGCATTGGATGTTTGTGGGTTACCTGGTGGGGGACTTTGATTGTGTATGCTTATTATGGTGGTATATTGGTTTTCTAATTGGTGTAGATATTTTGGCCATTCCGATGTGGGGTTGTATTGAATGGTGTTAGGTGAGATGGTTACTATTGTGTGTATTTCTGCATGGATGAGGGGAGGGGGTTCTCTTTATGGTTGATTATGATGATGGTTGTGGTGTTGTGGTGTTGTGTCATAGTAGTTTTGAGGTATGGGGGGTGGGCTAGGTCGTTTACTCTCCACTTTGACGAGTGTGCAAAGTCCGATTGATCCAAAGATTATGTCTCCATTGTGTGGGGAGATATATTGGGTGAGTGTTGTTGGGCATGTGAGGGGCGAAGAGTAGTATGAGTGTGTGACATTATAGGTTTCTATTAGGGCTTGTAGGGTTGAGGGGTGGAGAGTATGGTGGTTGTTATTTGGGTTATGTCTTTTTGGTTTCTTTTTCGGGAGGATTGTAATATATCTTTGGGTTAGCCATAGAATTTATGTGGCAAAGTCTTGTAATGGGGGGGGGGGTTCAAGAAGTGGAGCATAGGGTGCGTTTGGTTTTGGTTATATCTCTCCCATAGACATTGTAGTCTTGTGAGTGACATGGTTAAGATGTATGCTCCAGTTTGGTCGTAGATATTGGATTCCATCCCTTGTGTTTCGTAGCAATGATATCTTTATATGGGTTGCATTCCTTGGTGGTTAGTGTGAGGTTTGGGGCTATAATGGGTGGACGGATGAATATTCGGTCCTTAGATTGTGCAAAATTTATGCATAAGTCGTATGTAGCCAAGGTGTTTGTTGTTTGTTTGCTTTGTATGAATTTGTAGAGTATGAATATGTTGTGATCTAGGGTGATATTGTCATGGTGGAGTGATGAAGCTTCTACCCATTTTGTCATGCTAGTTGGAGGGGTATTCCATTGGCACATGTAGTGTTGTTTTATGGCTTTTGCTCCCCATTTGTCCTTGTATACTATGGTTTTGGTGTTTATTATGTTTTGTATTGGTTTTCCGATTGTGGGGTCTATTTGGTTATCACTATTTGTGGGTGGTGTATGTGTGGGTACTTGTTGTTGTTGGGGGGGGGGTCGTTGGTTGTTGGTGGGCTATGTGGGAGTAGAAGTTGGGCCTATGCTAAGGCTTCCTTTACTATTTTATTGAATGGAAGTCCATTGAAATAGCATTTGATTGAGGCCATGGATACATATGACTTCACATACACTTGAGGGCCCGTATCCACACTACACGATTCCGGGAGTGTCTTGGGATAGCCTTTGGACATTTCTTATGGGCTCTCACAATTTCATGGTCACAACTCTTGGCTAGTGTGTGAAGTGGCCCTAAGGGCAAGTTTCCATGTCTGTAGCTAACCCACTAGATTCTGGATAATAGTAGGTTGGATGTGTTCTCATGAAGATAAAAGAAGCAAGCAACCAACCACAATATGGTTCCCTACTACACTAAATTTTGTGTTTACTAACAGACACTGTGGTATTTGGCAGTGAGGGGAGGGGGTGGCAGATTATGGGGGCACGCGTGTGACTGTGAGGCATCCGGTAGCAGTGTCTGAGAAGAAGAAAGAGGCCTGCTCTGGGCAAGGCTCCGAAGTGGATCGGCTCCAAAGTAGATGTCAACTTCTAAATCTTTTCTCAACTTTGTGAATGATTGTTACAGAGGTAGTTATTTCATTTAGACTCCAACAACAAAGCGAAGAAACTGGCAAATTGTAGGCACAGTGAAGCATCGAGGAGGAGCATTGGGTTGCAGATCTCAGATCTGGCCACGGTGGGTCTTCTTGGTTGCATCTTGAAGAGTCTCCCGTATCAAAATCTGGGTCCCTGTCACAGCTGGTCTCTCTGTTGCACTTCGAGGAGTCTCCTGTCTTAAGATCTAAGATCTTGACGTCGCTATCATCACATTGGGAGCTGCATAACTACGGCAAAGGAACTGCAGTACTGAAGTTGTTGCATCTCTGAAGTCCCACAATCCAAACTCTTTCTTACGCTCAAGTCGATCATTCTACGTGCTTGGCAAGGAGCGATTCCAAGGAGCAAGCACCAAAAAACCCTCACCACCAACACTCTAGCAGAGATTTGTTCGAAAACAAGTGGAAGAACGATGGCAAAGCACAAGAGAAATGAGAGAACAGAAGCAATATCATAAGAAAAAACTAGGGTTCCACCCTTACTCATAACATGGGTGCTCATAAGCACCATTGCCTTGTGTGCTTACACACACCACAATGCTCACCCATCAATGCTAACCCCTACAATCTACCCACCAAGTTGTCACCCTCCAATGCCAACACCCACAATCTATCCACTAAGTTGTCGCCACTCACACCACAATGCTCACCCATCAATGCTAACCCCCACAATCTACCCACCAAGTTGTCACCCTCCAATGCCAACACCCACAATCTATCCACTAAGTTGTCGCCACTCACACCACAATGCTCACCCATCAATGCTAACTCCCACAATCTATCCACCAATGCCAACACCCACAATATACTCACTAAATTGTCACCACTCAACCCCAACCCCAACAATATATCCACTAAGTTGTCACTCATCAATGCCAACCCGCCCAACAAACTGCCACTCCCTAACAACAACAAACCACCACCAAGGGCTACCTCCAAAATCAAAACGCATTCCATGCACAATACAATTGCCATCGCCACCCACACAACACAATACCACACACACAAAGGTAAGCAAAACCACTTGCACCCACCAGCTAGCAAACATTTTTATCAAAAAAACCAAAAATTCAACAACAAACTATCTATAAACTTACCTCCAAAAAAATATGGCCACTGACCCACGTTCCTCCACACGACAAAGATCCAACAATTTCCACACCAAATCCCTACGAAAAACCACACAAAATGCTACAAAAAAAACCCCAAATCATGCCAAACCACCTTAGATCAGAAAACCTCACTTTGACGCCTAAAAATCCCAAAACAAGAAAACCACCACCCATTCAAATCAGCCACAAATCTTAGCTAAAATCAAACCCACAACGCCAAAACACCAAAACCTACGTAGATCTATACACAAAACACCCAACAAGCTACCAAAAATCTCAAATCACGCCAAAGCTCACCCCCCCCCGAACTACCTAAGACCATAAAATCCCACACAAACACGCACCTACTCCAAAACAAAGAAAAAACACCCACCAAAAATTGCCGCAACCCCAAGCCAAAATACCTTCAATGGTCCTTATATATATTGTGTTATTTTCTCTATTATTCTTATAATAAAGAGTATAAACTCACACTTTGGCCACTCTATATGTTTCCCAAATACATTCATAATATCTACCAACAATTATGCCCCCATAACCCCACAAACTACAAAAGGTTTCAACACGACCGCCCCCCGCTCCCGCTCCAAACACCTCCGGGCTTCCACAGCAACCCACCAATGCACCACCAAGGACCTACCACATTTAATGGATAATACCCATATAACATATCACAAATGGCCCCTTTCTTTTATATATTGTATGTTGTTTTTATTACATAATAAAGAGTTCAAACTCTTGTTCTTGCTTTCTTACATGGTCCCCGCTTACGCCCACACAATCTACCACCAATCATCCTGCCACCAAACATATACTTGCACCGCAAAGACTCACAACACAAAATCCCCACCAAACCTCTACATAAACCCATTCCCAAAATATACCCTCCTAATACTTGGCATCACATGCCTGATACTAAACTACCCCCTCGGTATCAACCAAACAAATCATATATGTAAAAATTTATCCACACTCCCCAACGGAACCAACACCACAACCCCACAAAGCGCAGCACTAACCCTCACACAAAAGGACAACAAACTCCCACAATACCAAACTCCCACAACACGAGTACATTAACATCCCTCCCTCTAACCCCACAAACACCTCCAAAACCTTACCCCCCACCTTTACCACAAATTCAATATCTAGGCAACGGCCACATACACCGCACCAACACCACCTCAATCATTTTTTACATAATAAAGCACGCTCATCTCAAGCACCCAACATACCACAAAGCCACCTCATACGTCGTTGACCTCCAAACACTTATACTACTTGGCTGTCGCAACCCTTGCTAGCTCCCCATTGCTAACTCGGTCCATTTTTCATTCTAGCAAGAGTTACGAACGCTAACCCTTCGCATACCGCCATGCGAAAGGTTAGCTCCCTATACTGCGGACCCAACACTTCATAGGAGGGGGGACCAAACCTCCTACTTGGTTTTCAGGACTCACCCTTTTAATCGGTAACCGATTCTTAGATGTGGACTTCCATCCATGGAAGTCCGATCTTATGTTGCACATCATGTTGCCGGAGCAACACTACAACAACCCGAGCCATACTAGGCAACTATGCCCTTACAATGGGCCAATGCCCATGGAGACCTTGCCGTTCGGCCTCGGGTGGGTGAGGCCACACCACTTCACCCATATAAGCCTCTAGGACTCTAGACAGGGCCCCTACCCCACCGTCAAGTAACCTTTTGTCTCTCCCAACACTTGGGGCCAAGTAGACATTTTCCCTTAGCCGCTGGGGCTGGAAGCCCCTAGCAGCTTCAGAACCCCATAACTTCTTTATATCATATCTGATCGTAACAATTGACCACTCCATCGTCATCTACATTTCACGTAGATGCCGATGGACTACTCACTTGTTCCATTCAGGCAAGTATTGATGAAGTTATGCCAGTTTAAAGCTTTGCAGTCCCGGGAGCCACTCCCAGGCCACTGCTGTTCCAAGGCGCTGTCCCGGGAAAGCGCCCCACTCAAATTGTCATATCTCCTAGCTCACACCTCCGATTGAGGTGGTCTTGAGCATTCTAGAATCGGCATGCCATAAGCTACGCATAGCTTATGGCCTCATCCTCATGCCTCCTAGTCTCCGTAGGTGGAAGGCGTTCCCAACACCCGGGGCCCTCACCCACACTAGGATCACTTGGGCCCTCTCACCAACGGTGCCACGAGTCCCGGGTGTCACTCCGGGGTCCCCCTTGTGCCCATGATGTTTCGGACAATTCTTATGGAGAGGTACACGACATTGGCGGAGACATACAACCCAATCCCGGACCAACCACACAAATCCTCAATAACCTCCCAAAAGATTACTCAAAGAGACAAAAACAATACTTCATAGCACACACCCTAAACCTAAAACCCCAATACCAACACCTAGAAGAACTTTTTGGCCCATACTTGGCTCAACCCACCTTAACTAACCGACACCCAACCCTGCCACATCTTCAAAAAAACACAATATTCAAAATTTTGAGAGTTTTCCAGTGAATTGAGAGTACATAAAGCAAACTATCAATCCAAGAATGAAGTGAAAACCAATGGAAAGTTGTAGAGTTCAAGAAAAAAAATAACATTTGATTTCTTGCCGTAAATTGCGGAGTGATGTGCTGCCTAAAATTGACCATTTAGGTCGACTCAACCTAAATTGACTAACATATTTCCTCATTTAGGTCGACTCAACCTAAATTGATTAACATATTGTCCTCATTTAGGTCGACTCAACCTAAATTGACTAACATATTTCCTCATTTAGGTTGACTCAACCTAAATTGATTAACATATTGTCCTCATTTAGGTCGACTCAACCAAAATTGACTAACACATTTTCTCATTTAGGTCGACTCAACCTAAATGAGTCGATTCTCCAGCTCAACATACTCTCATTTTAATGGAAACTACATATCTAAAGTATAATCTAGTATTTATCAACCTAGCATGACTTTTAGGTTGACAAATGGACAATATTATTTTGAGAGGAGCCCACTCTCTCAAAATTTTGAATATTGTGTTAAGACATAGTCTCCTTCTATCAAGATACCCCCCACACTACTAAATGTATGCCTTCATAATCGCTATCAGCCCAATGTCCCACCAATGTAACGACCAACTCTCCAGTCATCTTGACCCAAGATGCCTCACCATACTACGAAGACTCCAAAACAAAGAACCACACCAATACACGGGACCCCCCCACCTCTCACAAACACTCATCAGACAAACATCGCAAGCCCCCTCAACAATACCCATACACGACCACATCAACAAACAAATCGCATAAGGAACCTCTGTCATCCAACAAAGCCTTGCCCAACAATTCCCCCTCATACCTACACAACTTCTCCAAAATCTTGCCAAGCGCACCCACCAGATCATTGGCTTCACATCTATCCAGAATAACACACATAACCAACCCCCACAATCACAATACACAAACACCTACAATACCAACACACACATCATCACATGGAACACGGGACACATTAGCTCTAGCCTCCCAGGCATCATAACTCACAAACACCCTACACAACAAACCCAATATTTTTCTTCTACAAGAAACTAAACAAAACAAAAACAAATCTACCACATACATAGATAATAAGTCCCCAGACTATAAGATAATATACAACACCTCGAATACTACAAATCTAGGAAGAAATCGCCAATACAATGCAAGTGGGCCCCATGCGGAGGGGTACTAGCCATGATTCACAAAAAAATATACACCTCTGAAAATATAACCAAAATTCCCATCCCAACCAGCATCTCACCCTACTTACAAGTTTTCAAAATAGCCAACAAACCACTAACACCAATCCTCATTATGAATCTATATATGCCGTCGCACCCACATGACCTAAACCTCATACTTGAAATCATAACCCAAATCAACACCCTAACAAAACATCACCACACATACAAAATCATACTAGCAGGTGATTTTAACAGAGATATCCTCCTGCAGGGGCACATCCACGAAGGTATACCCCAAGCCCCCACTAGTGAAGACAAGGAATGGGCAAGATGTATGTAGACCCTAAACCTACACCCAATCCAAAACACCGAAATCCTATCCCAACATAGGACGAACAGCCAAAATAGAAGCCCACAAAGTTACCACTAAGCAAACGGCCATTAATAGCAAAAAAAACCATCACAAAATACAGACTCCTACTAAATACCAAACCTAAAAGTATACATAAAAGAATATTCAAACCAACCACAAATACACCCCTAGACTGCCTTAGAGATATAAGAGACAACATACCCACAAACCCAATAGATATTAATCATGAAATCTCACAAACACAACAAAGCTCCTTTAACAAAAAAAATCCCTCTATGCGACGACCCTGCCGACCACCCCACAATATGTCACTGCGCAGTCCATAAATATCCATGGCTTGACCACGAAGGATTCATCATCGAGAAACGAGGCCCCCATAATACCAAAATATCGGAAAACTTCACCCGAGAAGTGTTCGATAACAGTCTTAAGCGACTAGCCAGGGGGAAAACCCCGGGACCTGACAATATTCCAAACGAAATGCTCAAAGCCCTACACCCAACCTTCCACGATATGTTGTTTCTATTCTTCCGGCAATGCTACCACCAAAAAAACATACCCCAATACTGGAAACATAGTAAAACAATACTCCTCCACAAAAAAGGCGACCCACTAATGCTCACTAACTACAGACCTATAGCCTTGGCTAATACTATATATAAGCTCTATACTAGCACACTCACTGCCCTACTAACAAGCTATGACGAAAAATACAAAATCATTCACTTTAGCCAAGCTTTCGGCCACAAAGAAACACAATTAGACAAATTCAAATGATAATAGCAGCACTAGAAGACGCACGCTTAACTAATAATGATATATACCTCACCTATATAGACTTTAGAAATGCCTTTGGATCCATAGACCATGCAAGACTCCTCGCATTAATGGAGGATCTTAGGTACCCCTGAGATGCCATCGAACTAATATGCAATATTTACACAAACTCAACCACCTCCTTTCATGGTAATCACTTTGGAACAACCCCGCCCATACAAATTAATAGAGGCACCATCCAAGGAGACACCCTAAGTCCATACCTCTTTATCATCTTTCTAGATCCACTCCTCCGATGGTTAGAAAAAGACAACATAGGCTACCACTTTAAGACATCACCAACTACTTGTAACACCATAGCATATGCGGACGACCTCGCCATCCTCACCGATAACATAACACATATCCAACCACAAATACACGAACTCCAAAAATACTCAGAATGGACGCACCTAGACCTTAACCTCTCTAAGTGCGCAATTACAGGATGCCCAAACAAATCAAACCTAAAACCCACTACCCTCAACTAAATCCAAAACCCCGACACACACCAAATACTATCCCCTAAAGAATTCAAACAAAAATTCAAACCTGCCCCAAAGCTAATTAAAGAAGCCTTGGCACAAGCCAAATTACTATTCTCACATAACTCACCCACAACCCACAACCCACAAGCCTTCAAGCCTTACCTCGGCGATAAGCCTGACATCGTCTATTCCAAGAATCCAAAGGTAATAACCTCTTGGAGTTCGAGGAGGGGGCTCTGGCTATCAAACGCGTCGCCTATCGGTAATGCGTTTATCCTCCACTTTTGCACTTCTCCTTCTTCCCATTTCTTGCTCGTTCCCATGGTTTTCTTACCTTCTTGTTTTGTTCTGTAGTTATATCATGAGAGAGTTGATTGCAAAGAATGCATTGGCATCATCTTCCTTGCCCACCTACCTCTCGGACTGGGTGAACGTACTTTCTAGCCTCTGCGTGTACATGACCATGCAAACAACCAAATTCCCTGAGTCCCACTTGTAGGCTGGGGGATGGTACTTGGATTGTTCTGGAGGATTTGTCCCTGGGGAAGAGAAGCCTCTTTTTGCCAGCCTTGTGAGTAGTGCTCCCGAGGAAAACATTGTCACCTTTGAGGAGCCCGACATCGTTGAGCTTCCTCCTCCTCCGCCCAAGGCACCAAAGGGAAAGGGCAGAGCAAAGAAGACCGCCACTCAAGCCTCTTCCCAAGTTGTCACTCGGTCTGCTTCAAAGACCCCCGTTGAGCCACCCACCTTTCTACGGAGTCCATCTAGCGCTCCCTCCGTTGCTCCATCAGTTGCCCCCTCTGGTACTCCCTCAGCCTTTGGTCCACAATCTATTGCTACTCCTTCTCACAGTGGCACTTCTTTTCTCTCCTTGCCTCGCAAGAGGAAGGCCGCTCTCTTGGATACAAGTGCCACATCTTCGGAGTCACCTAACACGCTTGCCCTCATCGAAAATGTGGACTTGGTGCAACTCATGCTGGATTCTAAGCTTGCAGGAGGTCCCCTTCTAGCATATACCCGCATCCAGGAGTTCATTGCCAAGGTTTGTATGTTTCTCTTCGTCATTTTTTAGGCTTCTTTCCTTTTGGTTTGCTTATTTTTCTTCTTTACTCTTGTTTTCTCATGAAGTTTTAATTGTAGGTTGGGGTAGGTCGTTCTCGTGTGAACACCTCGTCTACAATTCACAAGGGCCTCGATTTGCTCTTCGCAGACATTCCCAAGAATTTGCCGGTGCCCAACATCTCCAGCAATGTTCCGGCTTGGAACAAGCTCCATGAATCTTACTATGAGTGTCTTTTTGCATTTGCAAAATCTAACCTCTATGATCATGGTGTCCTTGTCCTTGTCCTTGCCCATTGTGCGAGTGCCACTGTTTCTAGGACTGTTTTCGATTGGGCACACACTTACGACTTCTACGTGGCCGAAGATTGGTTTGGAATGAATGATCTGGACCTCCAATCCCTGTGGTCCCCTCTGGAGTGGTAAGCAACTCTCCATCTCCTACTCCGCTCTTGTATTGTTCTTCATTTCACTTTTTCCGAGTCTTATGAAATCGTTTTAATTGTTGCAGACTCGGAAATTCAGCATCAAGGTTCTTGTTTGTGTTAACTCCGTTCTCAGAGTGCGGGAGGAGGCCATGCAAGAGTATGGTTACAACCTCCAGCGAGATGGATGGTTGAATGCCTTCACCGATGAGAAGAGCCAGGCGATGCGCAATGATGGGGTACCTTGGAGAGGTGCTCGTGAAAAGCATCATGTTTTCTTCTCTATCCTCCTCGCTACTCTCACCGACAAGAATGATGTTATTATGGACTGGTAGTGTGGTGTAGGTACGCCTTCTCTTTCAGCATCATCCTTACTTTAAATTTTCCGTTATTTTTGCTTCACTAGTTTCCATACTAACCTTTTCCCTCTCTTTGCTTTAGGTGGTTCGATTACAGCATGTCGCTCCCTCGAGCGGTATATTGTGGCCCTTGAGAGTGACCCCATCATTTTCAATGCACTCCTACTTCCCATGCGCGATCCCCAGCCTGCGCGTACTTCCCGCTCAGTTGCCCCACCGTCTACATCTATTTTTGATCCGCCTCAGAAGATGACCAAACGCACATTCGGTTTTCTTTGTGCGTAAGTTTGTTTTCTGTGTTTTACCATGTTTGCCTTGATGTCATTTTCCCATCTTCCTGTGTCATCTTGTTTCTAATTTTCTTGCTTGGGGGTTCAGAGTGCCAGGGGAGAACGTGATCCTTTGTTGAGGCATGTTTTCGAGTCCTTCGAAGCCATTTGAACTTCCCCCGTATGCTAGTGCCATGGCGGATTGTTTTGCTAAGGCAGAGTCCCCACCTCCTCATCGCGTTTGTCATTTCTCGCGTGGGACACGAAATCTTTTTTTGTTAGAAGCAAAGGAGGGTGAGGAGCGTGATAGGGAATGTTGTCCAAGCCCTTAGTTTATCATTTTGGTTTTGGAGATTATAACTCCTTTCTTTTGTTGTTTTCCGGATTTCATAAGAGTTGTGTGTTGGTTTTATTTTCAATTTCCGGTGCAAGTCTCCTACTTTCTCTTCTTCATTATTTCATTTTGATAATGTCAGCCCTGATTGCATTCTTCATTTATTCTTGTTAATAATTTCAGTTTGTGGATTAGCCCTTAAGTATTGGCGGATTGAGGCTGCAATGGTCTTTGTTATTGTAATTTTTGTTTTGCTCTTGCTAAGTCCTACTGCTGACGTCAACCCTAATTTATGTTCATTTCAACGGACTTGGACTCCCTTTTCAACAAATGTTTCTAAAAATACATCCAAATTTCACGGTAATACACCCACCTTCTGTCGAAATTTATTACAAAAATCTCAAATCTCCGCTCTCCAAACTCCGCTCCCCGCTCTCTGCTCTACGCTCACATAGTTAAGTTTCCCACATAAATCATCAAAATTGGCGTTGAGTTACTGCTCACCGCTCACCGTTCACTGCTCACTGCTCATTGATTAGCTTTTCCCGAGCGGGAAGAGGTTCAGAGTAAATAAGAGACGGGGTGACTTGACAAGGAGTTGTAGATGGAGTAGAGATTGGTTTAGAAGGTTTAGGGAAAAGTGGCATATCCTCATCCGAGGAATCAGATATATCTATGATGGGCTGCAGTCCTTTCTCAATTTTCACTCGAACAGGGGGAGGGGTGTTTTTAGTACAAGTAGACGACTGCAGGGGGTAAGAATCTGAGTTGACGCTCCCATTTGAGAATCTGCAAGTCCATATATACTATACTTACCTGCACCCAGTTCCCACACAATTGATCCATTCATTGCTTTCGTTGAGTGTTCAGGCATGGTCATGAACACTAAAGAGGTAACCGGGTCATAAATCTCACGCTCGACTAAAATCAAACTCTCTTGAAAGCCAAATCTAATGCTAAGGTAATGTGCGGAGACAGATGCAAATCCATCTCCCAAGACAGGGAACAATGAAGGAACCCCGACACCATGGGCACGGAGCTCGGCTATTTCAGACACCGCAAGAACCGTGGACGATGAAGCCATTCTCTGGAAGACAAAAAAAACGCTCACAACGATATGCAATAAAGCAAAGAAGCAGAAACACGCAAGATGGCAAACGTGGAAGCTTTCAAGTCGAGGAGATAGATATTTCTCAGAGTGGGTGCTCTATTTGTTGATTCAATTTGTAATGATGGAATAGGGACAGGCGGCGTGCCAGTGGATTTATTAGCCACCATTGACACAGTGGGATGCGGAGCATGATGGGTCAAGTGAATGGGTCATCAAATATCGGCAGGGAGATGTCAGTCAGCCCTAACCCTGGAGTGAAGTAAATATAGACTACGGTCATTGAGGGAAGAGTCTTTTTTCTATGTTGTCCAATATTGTTGTGAGAGTGGAGAATCGCGAACAGCTTATCGAGTCTTTGAGAGGCACACATGAAAAACACAAGCAAAGCCCTATGTAACAAACCTCCCACAAGTTTGCCACCAACTTTCACAACAAACCACTATCCAACAAAATGATAAGTTGAAGAACTCTATCCAATGTCCTTGTAGCATCTAATTACTAAGTAGGTCTTAGTCTAAGCTCAACCACCCGACCATAGGAGAGAGACAAAGATGCTCTCTCCTCCCCCGAGCTTCCTTTTATGCCAAAGGCATTACTTTTACTTTCTACTTTCACATATAGTAAAGTACTCTAACCTTCTCCTATTTTTCCGCTTAGTCACATCCTTCCGCTTAGTCATATTCTTCCGCTTAGTCATAACCTTCTATCTTTGGTTCCTCTTAGAACCTTTTCCCATCTTCCCGCTTAGTCGTATTCTTCCGGTTGGAAATGTCTACTATGAATCTTCGATCCTTGATTCTTCTTAGAACCTTCTTCCATCTTTCCGCTTAGTCGCATTCTTCCGGTTGAGAATGTTTACTAAGAATCTTTTATCTTTTCTTCTAGTCGGAATTGTCTAGTTCCAACTTCATTCATCCATCCTTTCTTCTAGTTGGAATTGTCTAGTTCCAACTTCATTCATCCATTCTTTCTTCTAGTTGGAATTGTCTAGTTCCAACTAGACTTATCTATTCATTAAGAGTTGTCTAGCTCTAATGAATAGTATTCATCTTTTCAATATGGAGTGGTCTAACTCCGGTGCACCTCATCGAGAGTTGTCTAACTCATGTGCACATGTTCTCAATATGGAATGGTCTAATTCCAATGCACTAAATGTGGAGCTGTCTAACTCCAGTGCACATGTTATCAATCTGGAGTTGTCTAACTCCAGTCCATCCATCTTCAATTGGGAGTTGTCTAGCTCCCGTCATCCTCTGCTTACACACTGGCACATGTGGTTAGCATAATCAATAATCCATCAATCTTTCTAGTTATCTTACACCCTAGTTCCCGTAGGTGAGGTAGCAAAGAAGAAGAAGGAATCTAGCATAAAAAGACGTGGGACACCTTTAGATATTAATGACTCACTTGAGGTACAGGAGGGAGGATCTTGGAGGGCTAAGTGCAAGATTAGGGCTTTGAATCTGGAGCCGATTGAAGAGGAGGCAGGGAGAAGGATTCACCTGCACAATCTATGGCGGATCAAGAGCAGAATAGTGGATCAGATCAGAGCGATTCGCACGAAGACACAAGGGAGGAGACAACTAGTGCTGTAAATTAATTTCAATGCTCTTATGTGAATGAGTGGATTTAGTTATGCACAATTGTTGAAAAGTTTATTATCAGAGTTGTGAATATCAAACTCGTATTTGTTTCGAGAATTGGAGAAGCAAGAAAGTGATGAGAATGGAGACATATTCGAGGGTCTCGATGAGTTGAGAGGCATTGAGGAGCAGTCAGAGATGGAAGAGGGACTAACGACTCCTGATGCACAACAACAAGGTAAGCAGACAATCATCACCTACAGAAAAAATGCGAAAGGAGATGGGGTGATTGAAGGGCAGGATGGAGGGGTTCAGAAAGGCTCGAAGGCCCAAACCCTAGTGCCACCAAAATATCCAGTAGAGCCCGGTGCTCAAACTGGGCGGCGCACCAAAGGCACAGTGTTAGAGGGTGAGGCGCTTCGACCTCCACTGAGACGATCCGCATGGGGGAAGAGCACGGAGACTGAAGCAAGAAACCCGTCCGAGGGCGAGCTTCGAAACACAACACCTCTATTGGTACAGGTGAGCCCGAACCCTAACCTCTTCTCGTTACCTTTCCCCTCTTTTTGAGGGACCCTCTCGGCAACAAGAGGGTCCCCATTTGCAAACATCTATTCGATTTGATGTTCATCTTGTGTTGTGCTAGGTGAGAGGGAGGCCAAACCATGGCCCTCCCCTCCCACCATGGGGACCCTCTCGGCGACGAGAGGGTCTCCAAATACATTCATTATTTTATTTAAGTCTCTATGTGATCTTCATCTTGTGTTGTGCTAGGTGAGAGAGAGGTCTCCACCCCCGGCACCCTCTTGTCACCGAGAGGGTGGGCAACATCACTCTCTTTTGAGTTCCCTGGTCCTGGTTGGATTCTGGTTGGGTCCTGATTTCTCAATTTTTGCGATTTTGAACTTCTAACACGGTCCGAGGCATGTGGGTTGAACTATAAGAGGGCACCAGAGGTATCCACCCCACCACCCTCTCGTCACCAAGAGGGTGGGCAACATCACTCTCTTTTGAGTTTCCTGGTCCTGGTTGGGTCCTGATTTCTCATTTTTTGCAATTTTGAACTTTTAACACGGTCCAAGGCATGTGGGTGGACTTATAAGAGGGCACCAGAGGTCTCCACCCCCGCCACCCTCTCGTCAACGAGAGGGTGGGCAACATCACTCTCTTTTGAGTTTCCTAATCCTGGTCGGGTCCTGATTTATCATTTTTTGCAATTTTGAACTTTTAACACGGTCCAAGGCATGTGGTTGGAACTATAAGAGGGCACCAGAGGTCTCCGCCCCCACCACCCTCTCGTCAACGAGAGGGTGGGCAACATCACTCTCTTTTGAGTTCCTTAGTCCTGGTTGGATTCTTGTTGGGTCCTGATTTCTCAAATTTTGCAATTTTCAACGCTTAACATATTCCGAGGCATGTAAATGGCATTTTAAATGTGCAAACTATGGCCCTCCCCTCGCCCCATGGGGACCCTCTCGGTGACGAGAGGGTTCTCAAATACGTACATTCGTTTTTTTAATTCTCTATGCGATCTTCGTATTGTGTTTTGTAAGGTGAGAGGGAGGCCAAACCATGGCCCTCCCCTCCCACCATGGGGACCCTCTCGTTGCCGAGAGGGTCTCCTAAATCCTAAAAAGTTAAGGCTTTCTAGTTGAGATCATAGTAATGTTCTGTATTTATTGATATTTTTGAGTTTTTTTACTTTAAATTCGTACATAAACCATTCAAACCTTGATTTCACTCCATTTTTAGCATTTTTTAATTAATATTTGCTCAAAATCATTGAATATTTGCTAAATCGCTTACATTAATTGAAGAATTCCACTTTGAGTCAACACTTCTACGTCTTGGTTGTCCAAGTTTTCTATTCATTTCTAACACACATTAACATTTACCTTGAAATTTACCTTGAAATTTACCTTTAACTTTTTATTTTCTTTAAAATTTACCTTTAATTTATATTTAATTTACCTTTAAATTTAACTTTAAATTTAACATTGACATTTTCCTTTGACCTTTAACTTTAACTTTAACTTTGACATGTACCTTGACCTTTACCTTTAACTTTGATGTTTAATCATGATGTTTTGAATTTGAACATGTATTGATCTATGCCACTAGGGCAAAACCCTAAGATCGAACCCAACCCTTGTCGGGCGTGGGCAGCCTCGAGGAGGACGAAGGTCAACAACATCTCGGGGAAGAGGGCGCGGTACAATGGCCGCATTTGCAAGAGGCGCAATGCACCTTCGCAAGATCAATGGCTTCGGTAAGCTTTCTATCTCTTGATAATCGAATTCGTGTTGTCTTACTCTTCGTGTTGTTGATTTTATTCGTGCTGGTAATGTGGATTGTGCGGAGCGGGGGTGGGGGGTGGTGGAGGAGCGCAAGCTCCCCCTCCCACCTCGGACCCTCTCGTTGACGAGAGGGTCCCTGCGCCTTATCAAAATTCGTATTGTTGATGATCTTTGTGTTGTTGATGACCTTCGTGTTGTTGATGTTCTTCGTGCTCCAGCTGATGTGGATGGTACAGGGTAAGGGTGGGGGCGGTGGAGGAATGGAAGCTCCCCCTCCCACCTGTCGCCCCTCCCACCTATCTACTCCTCGTTTTGTTCGTCATGTTGGTCGTGAGGCATGGTGGGTTGTGCGGGGCAGGGGTGGGGTGCGGTGGAGGAGCGGAAGCTCCCCCTCCCACCTGGACCTTATCGTCTACGAGAGGGTCCAGGTGGGAGGGGGAGCTTCCGCTCCTCCACCGCCTCCCACCCCATGCTATCCGCACCACGTCCTGTTGTTGAATTAAACCATGATCTCCTACTGCTGATGTAAACGTGTTGTTGATGATTGAAACTCTGATGGTACGGTGCGGGGCGGGGGTGGGGGGCAGTGGAAGGCGAGCTTCCGCTCTTCCACCGCTCCTCGACCGCCCCCCACTGCATGCCATCCCCACCATGTCCTGCTGTTGATTTAAACCATCTCCTATTGTTGATTTAAACATCCTGTTGTTGATTGAAACCATGATGGTGTGGTGCGGGGCGGGGGTGGGGGGCGGTGGAGGAGCGCAAGCTCCCCCTCCCACCCCAGACCCTCTCGTCAACGAGAGGTCCTTGTGCTCCAGATTTATGTTGCTCATTTCGTGATGTGCTTGGTTTTGATTGTGCGCGGCGGGGGTGGGGGGTAGTGTCCTCACGCAAGTGTTGTAGAATTTACACATTGGATGTTGGTTAAGGATTTTGCACACAAGATGTTGATTTAGTTTTTGCTCATTGAATTTTACACGAGATCATAGATTGAGGAAGGATTTCATGCTTGGTGAGTGGTTTTGTTGATGAAGGTTTCTGAAGGTGCGCCGTTGACAATGGAGAACGAGAATGAAAACATCGAGCATAGTGGAGTGCCAATGGGCGAAAGTGGCATTAACTTCATGCAAGCTCTGGAGGTTATTTTCCTTCCCTTCGTGCTCACTTAGGCACCTTTTCTTTGTCTGTAATGATTAGTTGTTTTGAAATTCGAATTCCTTTACTCATGATTCCATGATCGCTGCGGTTTTAGATTTCCTAATCATTTATTTTTGAATAAAGTCATTTCAACTTATTCCCTTTAAGTCAAAACTAGGTCATATCAACTTGAGTAGATTTTTTGATTTGTACTCATTTGTTTTTAAATAAATTCATTTCAACTTATTGCTTTTTATTCAAATTTGAATCATTTCAATTTGAGTAGATAATTTGATTTGATTGCTAATGATTTTAGCTTTGGAGTTCATTGATTGATGCGAATTACAACTCTGGTGTGTGCATAGAGTGATTAGGAACATGTGGAATCAACTTTTCTACATTACATGAAATTGTGCTACTTCTTTTAGTGAAGTCCTTATTCATTTGCATAATGTCAAAGAGTGGCTTCTGAATTATTCATCTCTATTTGCATAAATGGTTTTGTGGTAGTCTTTGTGTGATTTTCCTAATCCTTTTTCCTTTCATTTATAGCCTTCGGATACTATCGACTTAAGCCACTCGGTGGAGGGATTTCAGGACGTTGAGGATGTGCCGAAAGAGCCTTCAGTGGTTGTACTTGAATCTTCCGGAGAACCAGTTGCAGCACCCCCTGAGGTGATTGAGTTAAATAGTTATGAGCCTAGGTTTTGTGTTTGTCCTTTGTTGAATTGTGTACTAGTACGTGTTGTAGTTGCTCTTCTTGCTCGACCTCAAAGAGGCGAGTAGAGGCCACGGTAGAGTCTTTCGCACCTCTGGATGTGGAAGAGATTGCTGCACGTGAGGTTTGTAGGAGATATATGTACCGTAGGTACCATAGGCTCTGCTAGGCCCATTTGGAGGCTCGTGATGTAGACTGGGTTACCCCGAGGCGCTCTGGGCGTCACCGTAGGTCGTAGGCCATATTTTTATTTCTCCACTTGACTTCCATGTGGACATGTTGTGGTGTTGCATTCTTTATAAACGATTCTTTGAGTCATTCACATTTTCTCTAATTTTTTGGATTTGTCATTGATAGAACTCCACCGTAGTAGTGGCAGACAACCTCCGTCCACTTGCGGAGTCCAACTCTGAGGAGACGGAGTTGTTGCTTCGGAGGTCACAAAAGGAGGATTCAAATGGCTTGCATAGTGGAACTCCACTCCTCACATTAGGAACAAGAACAAATTCCCTGCTGTTCCAATTAAGGATAAACCGTTTGAGGAATGGCTTCATCGAGCTTCCTTCTGGGCACATGTATACAATCTTTTATCATGTCTCATTGTTGCATTCTCTTTTTATGTCATCATAATTCTACATTTAATTTTTTCTCATTTGTAATTTGCCGTGAGAGTTGGAAAAGGGGATCGAAGAGGAGATTGCAGCATTCGAGAGGTAATGCCCCTTCGACATTGATTGGCTTGCCACCGAAGGCATTATGCGCCCTGCCCAGTATGTTGAGCATTGGAGGCTCATCCTTTGGGACAAGGCTTTTCTGATTTATTTTTATGGGAAGGGAGATTTGAAGTTTACAAAGGGCATGGACATCCTTGAGTTTGGTGAAGGCCCCATCGCTATCAAGTGGGTTGCCTACCGGTACTTCTTTCTTCAGGCTCTCTTGCCATTTATCTGAAGATAAATGATGAAGTCATCATTTTCCAATTTCTGTTTGTATTTCGCTTTCCTCATCTTGTTCTTTTTTTCTAGGTACATACATCGGGAGCTCGTGGAGAAGGGTGCTCTTGCAACTTTGTCATTGCCTTCGGATCTAGCCGATTGGGCGAATGAAAGTTCTCCTTTGTGTGTATACACAAGTATGCAATTCACCAAGTTCCCGGTGGCTCACCTTCATGCTAGGGGGTGGTATTTGGACTGCTCCTGTGGCTTTGTTCCACAGCAGGAGGAACCTCTTCACTCAAGTTTGATGCGGACTGCTCCTGAAGTCCACGTGTTGCTAGAGGAACCGGAGCAGGAGGTTGGGACTCAAGCTCCGCTGCCAAAGGAGAAGGCCATTGTTGCACCCAAGGTCAAGGTCAAGAAGAAGGGGAAGAAGGTTGCTGCTGTACCTAGCACTTCAGTTGCCACACGATCATACACTAGGGCGGAGACTCAGCGCATGGTACCTCCTTCTTCTACCATTGGTGGTAGCCCATCCACTCCCTCTCTCACTACCTCCATTGCTCCCCCTCCTCCTCCATTTGTTGCTCCCTCCATTGCTCCCTCTACTGTTCCCTCTCCTACTCAATCTTTGGATCCGTTGGTTGCTCCCTCTGAGGGCCCCTCTCCTTCTCTTTCTATGAACCTATCAATCCCGTCCCCTGAGGTTGTTCATGTCTCTTCTGAGAGCAACGCCACTGTTTTCCCCTTGCCCCGCAAGAAGAAAACTCTGCCACCCGACACGAGTGCAACTTTCTCAGAGACACCGACCACGCTCTCCCATATCGACAAGGTGGATATGGTGGAGCAGATGGAGCACCTTCATGCCACAGGCCAACCCCTTCCTGCCTACACTCGCATGCAAGAGTTTATTACAAAGGTAAGTTCATTGTCCCTTTTAATTCAAATTTTTCTTTGTCAATTTCTATGTATTTTTTGTCCTTCTTCATTATTCTGATGTACATTATTGTGTGGGTTGGAGTAGGCCGTTCTAAGCCCAACTTCATGCGTAGCACGCACTTGGAGCATACAGGCTCGGATCTTATCTTTACAGATGTTCTTGAGAACCTCCCGGTTCCCCGAATCTCTAGTGATGTTTCAACGTGGAACAAGCGGCATGCATCCTACATCGAGTGTCTCTTTGCTTTTGCAGGTATGAATCTCCATGACAATGGTGTCTTGGTCATTGTTCATCCTGCAGATCCCAACCTCAATTTGGAGATTCAAAATTGGGCACTCACTGAGAACTTTTACGTAGCCGTGGATTGGTTCGGGATGAACAACCTCGACTTACAATCCCCCACAAACCCTTCAGGAGTGGTACGCCTTTCTCTACTCTTCCCTCCTTGCATATGTTCAATTTTTGCATATGTTCAATTTTATTGCATTTTTGTTGTACTAAATATGTTGTTTTTACTTTGTACAGACTCATAAGTTCTTCATCAAGGTTTTGGTGCGGAATGACATGGTTCTCAAGGTGTTCAATGCCGCCGTGGAGAGGTATAACTACCACCTCCAACGAGATGGATGGATCAATGCCTTTACGGACGAGAACAACCAGTTGATGAGGCCTAACAGTGTTCCGTGGAGGGGTGCTCGTGAGAAACGCCCCAATTTTTTCTCCATTCTCTTCCTTACTCTCACGGACAATAATGATATTATTATGGATTGGCATTGTGGTGTAGGTATGCAATTTCTTTCATTCCCAACCTCTCTATCCATACACTGCGGAATGTATTTTGTATTTTAGGAAATTCGATTGCATCGTGTCGGACATGTCAATTCCACAGTGCCAATCCATAATGCCAATCCACAGCCATCTCAATTGATTGTATTTGTTTGTACTTCCTTTTTTCTTTTCTTTGTTATTTTTGTATCTTCATTGATCTCATATATTATTTGTTTTGGTATTTAGGACTCCACAGGCGAGCCCTATTCTCACCCCGGACTTTGGAACTCCAATGGCGGAGTTTGATCTCCCTTGCTATGTCCATGATATGGCGGTTGAGATGGCCGAGACCGCATCTCCTCCTCCTCATCCCCCTCGTACTTACAATAGAGGAATATTGGAATAGAAGGTTATCTTGATTTAGAAGCACAGATAGACAACGAATTTTATAAGGATTGAAACCGTAGATCCTTTGATTTGCTCATGTGTGTTTTAGACTTCAACTCCAATGTGTGGTTTGGATTTTGATTTTATAAGAGTTGGGTCTTACTTTTATTTACACGTGATGTTGCAACTCTCCTACCTACTTTGACCATGCTCCTATGCTCCTATACTTTATGCAAGTTTTGTTTTGTTTTTGTCTACTTCAATCATCCCTTCAAATCTCACTGCTGATGTCAGCCCTAATTTGGTCTTCTTTCCTTGACAAAATTACTACTTTCAGAGTCACACAATAAATCATTGTTTCCACGGCTTTAGGTTCTACCTCGTTTCAGAATTTGATAAACATATGAATTCCACGGTAATAAGGTTTCCTTTTTAAAAAAATTACTCCTACAATTTAAGTTTCAAGTGATTTGGGATGTCTTTTTCGGATATTTTACTACCCTAAACTCGAAATTCCTCCAAAAAGACCTCGATTCACCGCTCTCCAACACTAAAAATTCTCCGCTCTCCAACACTAAAAAATTTCCGCTCTCCGCTCACCGCTCTACGCTCACATAGTTAAATTTCCCGCATGCGACCGTAGAGAATGAGGGAATGGGATATTCATGAAGAAAAAGGGATGGGATACTGAAGAAGGAAGATGGCGGATGGGAATGCAACTGCTTACAAGTACATGAAGTTACCATCCTCATATTGTAACTATAGGAAATGAAATTATAACCACAATGACAATTGTATAGCAATGAAATCACTGCTAACATTGTAACCAAGAAGACTAAGGGGATGGGAAACTACATAAGGAATGAAGGGGATGGGAATAATGTGGCACATCCATACCGGTTACAACTATATGGTTGGGACGAGGAATGCAAATCTTTGTGAAGCAATTCATTAGTTGTAAAGGTAAAGAGTTATGGCACAATTGACAATGTGAAGACCAAGACCCACGATGAATATTACATCGCATTTCAATAGTCCTCAATTGCTCAATGGTTATAGATCCATGAAGTAACATGCTCACATTGTAACAATAGCCCATGAATTTCTGACCATAAGGAGAAGTCATTGCTAAGAATGAAGAATGAGGGGACCATGAAGAATGAGGGTACAGATACCATAGAAGGAAGGGACGGCATAATGGGAAGAATGTGGTACATTCATAGTGGTTACTATGTCCTCTCACAATTGACTATGTAAAGAATAGGATTAATGCGCATATTTTGACCGCAACTTGTGAATTTGTGACCACAATGACAATGCAGTACATTCAAAATGATTGTGGGCATTATAACCAATAAACAAGGGAAGGGATACCCACCTTGTCATAGAAAGTCCAAGATCCATATGCAACACAAAATTTGTTGTCAAACCACATGGTGTAAATTGCCATCAAACGGTGACAAATCCCTATACTCTACAAGCATTTTGTTGAATCCTACAAGGTTGTCTGATTCCCAATCATAACCAGAGAACATAAAACACAAAAGCTCGACAAAGCCAACCACTAGGACAGGAGACATATAACTTGGCATGGCGAATTGCTGAGTAACCATGGACGCAACCTTCATTGTGAAGTGAAATCGGGCGGTTGCATGCTCTGCTTCAATTTGAAGCAATTCCTTGCTTTTTGTCTGTTTCTTGGCCATGTTCCCTAGTGGTGGTTGTTGAAAACCATTATGTGAAACTTGCCGAGAAGAACCTCCCTCTCCAAGTACATCTTAGCACAATGTCCATGACATTGTTGACAACACGCAAGTTGGTTACATGGTCCACGATCATGAGGTCTTGTCTATTTTCAAGATGGGTTATAATGTGAGATTTGCTAGGTTGCTTTATGAAATATTTATGAAGCAAAATTGTTGACACAATAGAGTTATCTGTTAATTAAACCCCAGTTTTAGTAGGGAGTTGGTTGCTTTGCATGCAAGACTTTCCATGTTCGGTAAGTTTAGGGTGCATGCTTGGAATCAATGCGGAGGCTTGAATCCGGGACATTCCATATTGGTTCATTGGGTGCCAAACTCGTTTTGGCAAGGTAAGGCATGCCAAAACGAGTTTGGCACCCAATGAACCAATATGGAATGTCCCGGATTCAAGCCTCCGCATTGATTCCAAGCATGCACCCTAAACTTACCGAACATGGAAAGTCTTGCATGCAAAGCAACCAACTCCCTACTAAAACTGGGGTTTAGTTAACGGATAACTCTAATGTCAGAGAACACATTTGTATGATTGGACCTTCAATATAAGGTCATGAGCTTTGTATAGGCGTTTTCAAAGCAAAAACTTAACAAAAATTTCTTAAAATGAAGATGACATCAACTTGCCTAAATGCTTTGTAGATATGTTCATGTTGTGAAGCCTTATGACGGATATTAAAATGCAAAAAAGAATATGAGCATGTGTATAGAATGTGAACAACATTTATTTTGGAATTCAAAACTTGTCATTCTATTCATTGGAGTTGATATTTTGTTTCAAAATGTTTATCATACATACACAATGACGTTGGTGGTAAATATACCAAATTTGAAACAAAAATGATACAATTTGCATTTCTTGTTAATTATTAAATGGTAACTCATTGATAATCTATGTTTAGATAGATTCAACTTCTAATCATATTTCTTTTTTTTTCATAAATAGAGAAAAGTGTTCCCAACAACTCTTCTTTGGAGATAAACACCATTTGAAGATTATGAGTTCATATTTTTCATGAGTATAATGATTCCGTTGGGCCCAACCATTCACCAGTTGGGAGGTTGGCCATGAGCTCAATGGACCCAAATCCACTTTCCAAAACATCATAATAAAGTAAACTTTGCACGTTCCCCTAAAAAACATTTTCTTCTCAAAAAGGACCTCCAACTGTGTGCTTAGGGGGTAGTACCCTCAAGGTCGAGATCATAATATGGTCTCAAATAACATTAGGGGTTAAACCCTCGACAGAGAAAAGGTGAAAACCGAAGCAACCACTTGATGGTCTGTAACACAGTATTGGACCTTTTCACACAGATCAATCCCCTCAATTCAACATTTGAATGAAAAGCAGAAGAGATTTGTCATGAACACACAAAACGATAAAAGTTACCCACATCCCGAAGAATCCTGTGGCACTATTTGTGGAGAGCTGCCAAATGCTTAAGCATGAATAGGATAAATATTTACAATCTTTCAGTATACTCTCCAAACAAAACAAACACCATCATCTAGTTTGTGCAGCAGCAGCAGCAGCAGCAGCAGGGATCCCAACTTCAGTGTAATCCTTACTTTATACTTCGAATCGAGGATCTCCAGGTTATCTTCTGTTCTAACGCCTAAATAAGTGGCAATCTTTACATCAATTTTCTAATTAGTATATCAAGGCCAATAGCACCAGGCTCATTTTTTTAAGTTACACATGAAAGAATTTTACAACTGAAGTGATTGGATTGCAACCTTCGCAGCAACAGATGCCCGACTCTCCTCTGCATACTTGGTGACATTTGCAAGTCGAACATCCGTGTCCAGAGTCGACATAGCTTTCAACCTTTCTTGCAACAGCCTGTGCAACTCCCCAGGACTTGCCCCTGATAGAAAGAAAAGGACAAAGGAAAAAAGAAAGAAAGAGTCACTGCTACTTTCAGCTCAAGAAGTAGGCACTCGAAGTTGATTGTACGATCATCAAAACAAAGCACAATGCGTATGTTGGCCAACACTAGCATAAATTCTAGAGTGTCTTTGCTTGCAGGCTTGTGCCTCAATTAAGAGGTGGACCCTTTCTAACTGCCGTAACCAGGGCAATTTGATCACCCATTGTTCCTCCCCCTACTAGGCTTCATTGCTTCTTTCAGTTCAAAAAGTGTCAGTCCCCAACAAACAACCAAACACCAAGCGAAGTAGCCACTTGAAGTCGACATACAATCAACACACAAAGGATAACGCCTATATTTGGTAACACTTGTATGATTTGTGGAGAGTCTTTCCTTGCCCACAGGCTACTGCCTTGATTAAGAGGTGGACTCTTTCTAACAGCCGTAACCAGGGCAACTTGATCGCCCATTGTTCCTCCCCTACTAGGCTCGCCCGTAACCTCAACTTCCGGTTGACCCGGTGACCATTGTTTAGTGGGAAACACTAGCATGGCTCAGTGGAGAACCTACACCCCTTGCAATGTGGAGATGAGTATATCCCAACCACTCAAGCCATTGGCCTTTGATGCTTTGGATGTAGTGGGAGGAAAAAATAAATAAAAAGATGTGAATGAGTACCTGCAATTGGCTGCAGAGCGGCAAAAGATATGCGTTCTTCGCGAGGAGGAACAAAACCTTGGAAAACTATGTCTGGCTCCCCTTTCTCAGCCCACTGCAAGGCTTTTTCTAGAGGTGTTTGCAAAGGTTCTTCTTTTGATGTCTGTCCAAAAGACGCAACCCTCCCTCATACATTAGATGAATATACTCAATAGTCCAAACCATCACAAACCTCTCTAAATTCATATATCCCTGGGGAGGTGACTCTTTGTAAGATATTAAGAACCATGTGCAGAAAAATATAAGGTGAAATAAAAACCAAAGGAATAAATCCTAAAAAAACGTTTGACATAAATATAGGGTATTAGAAATTCATTTTGAAAATATATCAGGTATATTCCAACAATATGCATCAAAAATATATTATATACCATGAATATGCATATTACTTCATAGCCACCCCTGAAAATACCCCTTTAGTGAACGTGGTTCCTATCCCTACAAGGAATTTACCCCAGGCAGGCATTTATCATCACCACTGATTTCCCATTGATTCAATCACATCAATCTTCAACATTGCATCAATGCCTACCAAACATAGTGTTGCAGTTTTAATCTTTTGTTTCTATATTTTATAATTGGAAGACCTAAAAGGATGTATTATGAGTTGACTTACTGTTGAATGTATGATTAGCTAAATCAGGCATTATCACTGGAGATTTTAAACCTTGAAGGGTATGTACGAACACTGAATCAACATTGGATGATGATCACTTGCATTTTGAGATGTTATGCTGACCCAAGAATCCATCTGATGATCTTCAGTTCAATTAAGAAATTACTTGAAGTCCCAAGCAACCAAGCAACCAATAAAGGCCATGGGGTTCAGAAGCAATATCGAAAAAGTGGAAGAACTCAAATATGACCCAAATCAGCTCTTTGTTACAGCAAGTCTTTTCTTTACTGCATTGACGTAATTCAAAACTAAGGTAGACAACCCTTCTTCGGTTACTTTTCTTGATAGGACACCCATATCTGAGTGGTATGTGGTTTGGTGTCGTTTCAAAAACAGATACCAAAAATAAATGTGTTTGAAAGAGATTGGATTGTCTGTTCAAAATATGATAACCATTCCTAGGAAAGGCCGGCTAGTCAGAAAAAGTTACCATTTAAGACCCATCTACTTTATGAGGATGTGGTATACCTTGATTTTAATCTGGAGTTGTTGGACATCTGCAAGTGTCCTCAGGAGCCCATCTATCTTTGGTGGCAATTGTTCTGTATTGACTGGTAACTCATCTCGCACGGGCATCACTGTGCTCTTTATGAAGGGCTCCATCTGCAATCAGCCATCCTTCTCAATACAAGTCAGTCCTGTAAAATTCCACCCAAAAATCCACACATCCACAGCTGAAAAACATGAGATGCAGATGTGCAAAGGCAGCAATTCTCTACACTAACCATCTGATTTAATGTTGCCATCCATGATTGCAAGACAATTAATGTGGGTCAATGATAAAGAGTGTGGTCCACACTAAATCAGATGTTTAGTGAAATGTCATAAAAGTTGAGTGGGAGTTGTATGTGAGCTGGAGAGTCACATATTCTTGGTTGAATGGGGGTGAACGTACTTGTGTTAAGGTGACCATTTTGATGCGACTAATGCCTCGAATTGAGACCAGAGCTCCTATTTCCATCTGCCTAACCTGTCTAGTCATCAACATCCAGAGGCTTCAATGTCAATTCTTCTGCACTGATCTCCGAAGCTGCTCTCAAGAAAAACTGTGTTCACAGCACAGCTTTATTTCTTAAAATAAGCTCAACTTTACTAGCACTACACTAAATATTGTATTTAGTGTCACCAATTCTATTTGTCTTGCTCAATACTAATTGTAAACCGCCCATGTAGTGTCACCAACACTAATGTAAACCTCACATAATTTGTCATTCCCTATAAAAAAAAAAATGGGCATTATAGATTTACAAAGTTGCAATTCCTGTCACTCACTAAGTGATATCATCCAAATTTCAATCATCCATGACAACACATTACAAAAATGTTAGGATGCAGAATATGCCAAAGTTTGTTTCAATAGTTGGCATGAATTCCATCCAAATTTCAATCAATCATGACAGTATTTGTAGACTTATTCATAAGAAGTGTCATTAGAAAAGTTACCATAGTGACATAAATTACCATATGACACTAAATACAATATTCAGTATAGTACCCCTCTCCTATGCCAAATATATAGCAACAGCAAAAACAAAACAAAAAAACAAGGGATCCACATCATGACAAAATTGAAGTATTTCCCAACACATGGCTCAAGCGCAGACTTGTGAATGCACAAGTGCAAAGGAGATGTCAATCCTCTTGAAAAAGGTTACTCTCTTATATGTGTACACACAATTGCCTTTTATTTCTACAACATCTACATGTTGCAGTGACTATCCTGCTCGGGAGTCAGTTCCTGACTTGCTACAGGCAACTATCCACACATGGATTCAAGGTCACCTGCGAGTGGCTGAGCTTCCTCGCTGTGGCTCACATAATTAAATGCATTCTTAAGCATTCTTAAGCATGTGTAAAGGAAGTTCTCTTTCTATTCTAGCTTCAAGAAACAAAATCCAAGAATCAAGGTCCTTGAGTACATCCTTGGGGGGGGGTAGTGAGTGGTTGGAGTAGCAATATACGTGCGAACAAATGATAGGGTATCAAAAAAACATGGGGGCTAAAAATTATAAATGGACTTAAGAGTAATATAGGGTATCAAAAATGGCATTGGACATCTTTAAAGTACTATAGGGTATGGAATAATAGGTAATTTGGAATTATAAGTAATGCAAGCCATTTTTCTATTAACCCAAAGTAGAAATTGACATAATGATAGCATGTGAAAAAAAGAAGAGAATTGGAAGTAATACCCCCCTATAAAATAGTGGTTGTTCGCACCTATATCCTTAACTTTTTAACACACTGCCCCCCCCGAGAGTACATCCATGAATGCCAAGCATAGTCAAGTGGCAAGCTCTCATTACTCGATACCTCATTTTGCCTATCTTCGAACCCCAAACCTTCTTCCATCTACCAAGATTCAATTGAAAAAGTGTAACCCCCATGGAATCATTCTCAGCTTATCCGGATTACTTAAGAATTACTTTATTTGCATTAGAACCTAAATAGGGTACTTGAAAATGTGATTCTACTGGCCCCATAAAAACCCATCGCAATTGGCACCCGCAATTCTGAAATGAATTCTGCGCATTAGGGTTTTCTGAAACTTAATGAACATTTTTTCATTTTAGAAACCAGCGGGTGGAATACCTCGGCTGCTTACACTTTCAATGCGAGCCAAGCAACCGCAAGTCGCTACGAAGGAAGACACTCCAACGTCGTCTCCTCTCACCGGCTCGATCACAATGTGCGCTAGAAGATTGTTCCCATTTGTCATCACCTGCCATTCAAGATTCACATGTAAAACACATGTAAGTCACCACAGATACCATCATACAGTCACCAAAAATAAATATATAACAAATTTTAGGCAGACTAAGGTAGGTAGCGAGAAGATGAGAACTTGAATTCACCTCATCAAGCAATGCCAGAAACCTCGCTTCGTACAGATGCAGTGTCTTCGAAGATGATGGAACGAACACCTGCAGAATTTAAAATGGTCAGAAACATACTATACATTAAATTGCATATGGACAATGCATAAGGATGATACTAAATCTCGAAAAAAAATTACGTAGTTCCTTTTGAGACTTCGGCGGGAGTTTACCTCAGAAGGGGAGAAGGGTAAGCACGGCAACTCCAGAATTGTTGCTTCTGCGTAACACACCATCCAAATAAAATAGAAATTAAATAAAGAAAGAAAAAAACAAAAAAAATTGTAAGCTCCAAGAAATGGAAATGGAATGGCGCTTCACTCACAGCCACACTCTGAGATCTTATCAGCTCCAAAAGAAATTTGGTGGACGGAACGAAATCCAATTCATACTCACCAATGTGCTGTAATTCACAGGGTTTCCAGTAACGCAACGCTCTCGAGAGATGATATCAGTGAGTTTTAGCTGCGGTCAACTGAAATCTCACGGAACGAGACAATGGGAGAATTCGAAAAAGCAAGGCCAGGGTGAAGTACCGTCCAGAAGTGACGTTTCGGTAGATGCACCGGAACAGGAGACACGGAAACGGTCGCGACTCCGAGAGAGTTGACGGTGAGGAATTCTGGACTCCTGCGAGGAGTAATGCCGCAGGCTTCCCCGTGAGTCAACCGCAAAGGAATTACTGGTGCTCCTTGAGAAAATTGAAGCGCATTCGGGGGCTGGAGCTGATGAGAGAGAGGTCGAGGCCGCGCCCAAGCACGAGGCGCTTCTGAGAGCGGGCCCCAATGCCAGCGCCACGAGTGTCGCCATAGCCACGGAGACGCTGCAACTGAGCACAAAAACTTATCGGCAGCAGCTGCAGACACGAAAATCACAAGGCCCGCGGAGAACCTCACCTTTACGTTCCCCATCGCGATCCCAATTTTGGGAACCACAGGAGGCTTATTGAGGGATGCCAAATACGGTACCCTACGTGCCACGAGTCAGATTCGGCGTAAATACACTCTTTAAATCCCATTTAATGCCACGTGTCGCTCTAAGATTAGTCGGACCTTCCATCTGATGACGTGGAAATACATTTAGGCAAAGAAGTGTCCAATGAAAACCTTGATTGTGAATATTAAGGTATGTGCATGTTTTTCAATTTGTTTTTAACTTCTACTGAATAGATTTACACCACGAAACTTGTATTACGTTATCAATTTATGATGACTCATCAACAAAAATTGGATTGAAAATCACACCTCCCACAATTTACTTATGGTTATCATAAGTGCATATTTATTGATTTTTTAACTAAATACATGAGTTCTCATGATTTTGTTCACTATTGAGTGTGGAGTTGTTAATAAAATTTGAAGATGTAGTTCAATGTGTCTTATGGTGTTTGGTCTTTGATCCTCACCCAACTACACTTTAATCAAATATATAGTGACTCACAAAAGTACTTGGCCACTACTTGTGAATCCATTCGGCATGCAATTGTAGAGAGAGGTTAATGAAGCCGCCTCCCAAATTAATTAGGGTTAATCAACATCATTTAATGTAGTATTAGGTGGCTTCCTTTGGGTAATCCAAGTGGTACATTTTTGCGGGAGTGGTTCAAATAATCTCGAGGGTGGCCAACTACATATGTTGACAATAGTGACTTCTTCTTCCACTTGTGTTTCCATTGAGTGTATAGATCTTTGAGAGCTTCCAATAGTCTTAAGTTGAGATTCTTCACATTTCTAGCGGTCACAATGAAGAAAACAAGTCCTCATGAGCGTTCCCAAGTCATAACATTGAATGAGCAAGGATTTTCACAACATTTCATAGCCGGCCATCTTCACATTCCTTGTAGCACAGTTGGCCACATTCTAATTCGGTTCAGAGAAAATGGGGAGGTGTCTGATCATCCAAGATTTGGGAGACCACATCTTTTGAGCATTCGGGATGAGAGGCTTGTTGTGAGGACTCTCAATCAGCCGAAATCAGGGACTGCGGCAGCTGTAGGTCGTAGTTTGAGAGCTCAAGGTCTTTGTTTGTCTGATGAGACTGTCCGTAGAAGTTTTCGGAGGCAAGGGCTTGGTGCTAGAGTGAAGAGGAAGAAACCATTGTTGACAAAGAGGCATAGGCAGAAGCGTTTACAGTGGGCGAAGGTTTCACAGGACTGTGATGTAGAAAACTGGAGTCATGTCATTTGGTCAGATGAGTCCAAGTTCAATGTTTTTGGTTTAGATGGCCATCAATGGTGTTGGAGAAATCCTACAGAGCCTCTTCGTGATTGTCATGTGCAACATACGGTTAAACATGGTGGAGGTAGCATCATGGTATGGGGATGCATGAGTTGGGCAGGTGTAGGAAACCTTCACCGCATCGATGGCATTATGAATTTGCAAGTTTATCTTGACATTTTACATTCGCAATTGTTGGGTACTATTGAGAGACAAGGTTTTGATGAGGCAGAAGTGATTTTTCAGCATGATAACGACCCGAAGCATACATCTGGTCATCTACAACGATGGCTAGGTCTATAGGATTTCTCTATGATGGAGTGGCCAACAAAATCTCCCGACCTAAATCCTATCGAACACTTGTGGAATGAAGTAGATAGACACTTACGATTGTTTGGTGATTCACCCAAAAGTAGAGATGACTTGTGGGAGAAGATCCAGGTTGTTTGGCAAAACATTGAAGTAGAATTTGTGCAGAAGCTAATCCGCACAATGCCAACAAGGGTGGTTGATCTTCTTGCAGCTAAGGGTGGATACACACGTTGGTAGACATGTAGTTGTTGTACATATGTAGCATTTGCTACTTACTAGCTTTTCATTTTGAGTTTTCTTTGTGTTATCATGATTTCCTACTTAATCAACATAAGTTCTTGGCCATGCTTTTTGCATACTTCTTTCAATTTCTTTTTACCATTTCGATGTTTTTTTCACAAATTTTTGATAGCATGTTCTTAACAACTTGTATGGTATCTATGACAAATCTTGCTTATTATTTCTCACTAGTCTAAGAGCTTTTGTCCAATTTTCATGGTCACATGCAACAGCCAAGTACTTTTGTGAGTCACTGTATGGATCTAATGAAGAAAAATAATTAAAGAACACTTACATACACACAAGGGATTCAACTGGATCTCAACAAATATTTTTGTAGATGACATGTGGCATACTTTGAGGAAAAATCTATTCTTTTTTGTTGGAATAGAGAGCCCTCTACATGTGCACATGATGAGCTACCTTATTTGGTCACCGTTTGATGGTGTCACGTACAAATTAACACAATAACAAAATTGGGAAGATGAACATGTATATCACCACAAAAAAATGGTCGGGATTTGTGGCACTCAAGTATTTTCATCACTACAACGTTCTTCATTTGCTTTCATCTTGTCAATGATGTTGCTAATTTTGTTTCAAACAATTTAAGCAATAAGATGGTCCCTTGTCTAGTGCGGGATAATAATATATGCATGTTGGCAAAATCTAAAATTGTGTATATATCCTAGGTTCTTCTAAAATGATCGGGTATTTCTATGAAGCCTTGAACTTCAACCAATTAGTATTGAAACTCAACCGGTTCATTTGTATCAAGCGGTTGGTTGTCCATGTGATTTTGCTACTCTAATCAAGGAAAAGTGCAAAGATTGGTGTATGCCTAACCTGCTACTAATTGTTGCGGCAATGCAACATGGTTATGAACATGGTGATGTTCAGAGATGGTGATGACCGAAATGTTGTTATTGCGGTTGCTAGTTGGTTCATGAGCTGCGGAAGCTCATTGACAGGCTAAATTTCAAAGAGGAGATGAATCCAACAAAGGTCTTCACCTGGAAGATGAATCATATGAAGGTCTTCACCTGGAAGATGAATCATACGAAGGTCTTCACCTAGAAGATGAATCATACAAGGTCTTCACCCAAATAATTAGGTTCTCAATTTGTAGCCACCACACCGTGAAAGAGTCAACTAGCATGGAGAGGATTGCGAGGAGGAGTTGTTGAAAATCATTACAAGCACCACAGGAAAGAGAGCCTCGGGGAAGACGAAGTTCCCCTAAGGGGAACATTTGGGAACTTTGGAAACTCTACAAGGCCAAGGGAGTGTGAAAGGAGCATTCGAGGGAGGTTGGGATCACTCAAGAGCATGCCAAGACCCCGCCTATTCCCCCACGAAGACCCCTAATCTTAAGAAGCTGCCAAAATCCTCTCGGCTTTAAACTGAAGCGAAGACCCCCCCGGATCTTGGCGGCCCCCCAGTCTTAAGGGGCTGCCAAGACCCGGGGCTTGAGAGAAATAAAGACCCATAGACTTTAAAAGTAGTTAATAGAAACTACTTTAAACCAACACATGTCCATGGAAAATAGATGTTGGAAATAGTTAGATTTTAATAGACACGCTGATGCTAAAATTAGCTTGTTGAAACATACTGTCTTATAATTAGCAAATTCAAGAATCAGGGAATACTTAGGCTTCTAAAAGATTTTATAGACTATATAAAGGGGGAACTTAAGGATCCTACATCATTTCATTTGGCCCCGAATCATTCTACATGAAGTGTCAAACGAGATCTCTTTAAAAGTGGAAAACAATTTGAGACTCAAGGCAAAATTGAGACTTTGAGAAATAAAACAAAGTAAAATTTGGAATATTATCTACCTTGTCATTTTGTACTTATAAGAAGCCACAATCGTGAAAGGGTACTTGAGATTTACAAAGAAGAGCTCGAGAATTGATCAACCGGATCAATTAAAAAAATCTCACATACAATAAAAAAACAATTGAAGGAGAATTGATCAACTGGATCAATTAGAGAAATCTTTTATACAACCCGAAACAATTAAGAGAAGAATTGATCAATCAGATCAATTCAACTAAACAAATGGTTTTGACCCACAACGGACTCGTGAATCATAATCTAAAGTTGGATTACTTACATGTCTAAAGTTGGATTACTTAAATGTTCAAAACTTGAATAAAGTACAATCACAATTACTTGAGGTAAATGTAAAGATTCAAAATCGGTAAGAAAAGCTTGAAGAATCAATTACCAAATTCGGGACTCCATCAACGATGCGTATATATAAAAAATGTCATAAGAAATCCAATCAACTCAAGCGGAAGCTGTCATTCCAATTGCAAGTATTGTTGTCGGATTGCACCATGTGTTTCGAGATTGCCGACTTTCCCTCACATGCATATTGTTAAGCTTGGGGAGGCCACTTCCCCTTACATTTTATAACCACGTGCATTAACCGGGTATTTGTTTGGGGGCTATATACCTAGTAATTATGATCTTAAGAGACCCTTTTAGTAGGGGAAAAAACAAAAAAAAAGACTTGGTCTTAATTTCCAACACCCTATAGGTAATTCTAAGTCCAAATGTAGCCTAATTCTTGGCACGCTATAGTACTTATAAAACTTAGGCATTTGCTCATATGGACATTAAAGGTTTTAGGGTAAGTGTTTGGTGTGGACATATGCAATGTACATGAGCATATTTGAACCAAACTAGAAGGCAACATAAAACAAACAAGCATAGCAATTGAGTAACCATTCAAATCACAAAAATAAAATAAAATCACAACAGAACAAAAAACCAATGCCTCAAAATGCATTACAACTCTCGTGAGTGTTCAAATTTGCATAGTGAGAAAGTGGAAAATGGGAGCAAGTGGCACCACCACTCCTAGGCTCGAAACCAAAACCTTAAACCGATTTGAAAATGGACCAATAATTCCAGCCCACGGGCAAAATTTTCCCTCCTGCGCTTGAGATATGCTTTTAGTGATGATTTCATCACTATATTGTACTGAAAATGTATTATTTTTCATCTATCTACTAGAAGGGCTAGGGATTATACTCATCCTAATATTTTAAAAAAATCTCCCATGATTTTATTCATACTAATTTATATCTACTACTGAAAAAAATGAGGGTTTTTCCAATACCCTATTTTACATATAATGACGTTTCAAGCATTAATTGAAGGCTATGGTAGATCCAAGTCTTATATAATTTATTCCTCCAATGAATAAAATGAACCCTATAGTTTAACTCACGTGGTTTATTACTTTTCGCAGGATGACCTCCCCGAGCTTTTAGGGAGGCCGTTGTTAGTTAACGGCCTAGAAATGACAACACTGTTAGGTAACATTGTAAACCTATGATGATGAGCCAATGGGATTAGGGCCTTTAACCTAACATGTCCCTACGTCATAGCTAGTTTTGCTTCATTTGTTGTGGTCAAGCTTGGCATTCACTAGATTTTTTGCACACTATTAGCTAGGCCACCTCATCAGCCACATAGGCTCGGCACAAAAATAGGGCACACGTGAGAGTATCCATTTGCTAATAAGTAATTTCAACCCTAATACCCTTCCCATAATGTCAAGTGGGTAGAGGCCTTAAGCTCGCACACTAGGTTGTTGACTTTGTAAACTCACCAACTTGCAGCCATGTAGGACCCTCCATATCCTTGCTTCTTCCACACCACACATCATGAACTTAATCTTTAGGATAATCACAAAAATCAAATTAATACAATAAATATGAAGATACCATTGAAATGCGTCCGATGGAAGATATCTTAAACAAAAACAATTATTGATTATATTTATCTCTCTCTCTCTCTCTCTCTATATATATATATATATAAGGCATCATCAAAAAGTTTGAAATTTATAAGTATATATCTTATATGTGGATTTATGATTATATGATCCATCATGATTGATTTTTACAAAAATTTAATGATACAATTATGGTGCGTATCATGAGATATGATATATAAGATAAAACCATAAACTACATTTATTTGACAAGTAAGATTTATTTTCATAAATTTAAAAGAATAAATAAATCAATGATACATTCGTTGAAATCAAATATGTTGATGATCTTTCCTTCTTAATATCACTATACTCCTTATTTTGATGATTGTTTTTCACATTTTAAAGTGATCACACAACATCAACATATTAGTTTATTGAAATAAACATGTATTTATAATGATTTATGTTCATCATAATCATATATATCCTCATTTAACATATTATATACTAGAATTATCACTTGCACAAAATAAATGATGGATTAATAAATGTAAAAATTGGTTGTAACAACATGCTATATGGACTTGTCACATTTTACACACGTGGACACTTACATTATTAATCAAAATAGAACATGGAATCCAATGCCACAACCTTATTAGCAACATGTGTACATGTGATGTGCATGTATTGTTTTGAATGCTAATATGGGAAGCAAAATCTGATATGTACGATACTCGAACACAAACATCATCCATACCTTTGATGCTAGATGTTGATGTTTTTGGAGCCAGGGATTCGTGGCATTCACGTAAGTCATCTGGTAACAAAATCATGATGAGTCCATCAAGAGGGTCGGATGTTACACATGTAGACACCTACATTATTAATCAAAATAAATTCATGGCATCCAATGCCACATCATGGCCTTGGTGAACTCATAGACATATGTGGGAACCCATAGACAAGAGCAATGCTTGATGGTAATTGCAATGGAGCACTTATACCATAGCCATGCTCAGTTGACCCATCTCAAGTTCAAATACGAGACCATGACTATGATCAAGGCAAAGCATCCCTCATTCACACCAACTTTAAATGGCGTTAATGCCACCAAAATAGATAACATAGTATTCGTGAAGACATCACATTCACGTGTGGCATTTTTTTCAAGGCCAACTCAGTTTCTAGTCTTGTGGGGTGCACTTGAACTTTGAAAAAAAATTAGTTGGCAAAAACTTATGTAATTGGCAAAAGTTGCATGCAAAGACCAATTCAAGCCATGCTTCCTTGTATTCGAGAAAACAACATATGTGATATTTTTACATGCCAAGCGATGTTTTCACAAATACCATGTTGGTGACTTCATCCCCATAATCTCAAAGGCTCATAGTTGGATTCCCTCCAAGTTTTGTGGAAGGTCAATTTCAGCCATCATCTTTGCAGCCATGACGTTGTGATTTGATTTCTAGTGCCCATTTGGGGGCAACAACTATTTTCTCTAGGCATTATAGTTTAAGCTATGGGACCCATCTGGCACTTAGGGGTTTAGAATGTGATGTCTTTGTGCAAGTATTAATAATGGTATCTTATCTTACTTATACGTTAAAAAAAATCCCCAATTCCCCAAAGTCCTTAAAGTGTATGATAAACTATAAGTCCCGTTCGTTGGGCCGAAGCTCTTCTAAAGATAGAGAATAATGAAACCATGATCTAGAATCCATTGGGGGTGATAATATCACAAGTGATTTCACCCCATCCCTCGATCTTCACAAAAAATCAACAGTTATGCTTCCCATCCTTCATAATTGAAATGCAAGGTATACAACTTTTCATATCTAGCCCTTTATTTACATGGTAATTATATGTACCACTTAGGTAGTTTTACGATGTTATGTCAAATGCTATATTACATATAATAATGTTTCACACACTTAGAGCACCCTACAAATATATGTAAATATTTTAGAAAATTTCCAACAATTGATGTATTAGACCATAAATTTTATTGCACATAGTTACTATGAATTTTGCTAGCGCCCCCCCCCCCCCAAGGCAACTAGATCCTTCACACTTGGGGGCTCAAACACCCTTCATAGAGAAGGGATAATAAGGGTTAAATTGGGATGAATAAGAATGTAACAACCTTGAATGGGGGCATGTTTCTAGTATTCCGCCCCCAAACTTCCAAGGTGTTGTAAATTAAGGTAGACAAACCCACTTCTGTTACCTATAAGCAATTATGCATAAGTGTAGTACGAGTGTGATACAAGAGTAATTTTTTCACATGTCTAGAAATTGATATAACAACGTTTAACAAAAAGGTCACAATTTCTTTTTGAAGTTTTGTAATTACCATTAATTTTCAAAGGTAAGATTCTCTTCCTACCCATATTCACAACATAGGTCAACTTATTTCCAATAACTAGGAGACGAAAACTTGAGTACAATTAGTGCCCTTTTCAAGGAACCCAAATGGAGTAGAGGCACCCATAACAATCACTTAAGAGATTTTACCAAATATGGAGAAGTGTAAGGTGGTGCAAATTTTTCCCATGTAGGAAGATAGAGACTAGGAGGACTGCAATTTTTTTGGTAATTTTATTCCTTAAATTGAAATTACTGTGAGTTTTTGAAGCCAAAAGTTGGCCCAAACATATTACCAATGTCTAGAGTTTGCCATAACCACTCATTTTAACCGCTCATTCCTCCTCACTTTGGCACTCAAAACTAGGACATGTGTCTTAACACTATTGGTTGCAGCTTGATTGAAGTTCAGTCCTAGCCTAATTGAAATTCCGGTACCCTATACATTGCCGATCGGGAATATGTGCCTCTACTATATGTGCCCTCTTTGCTTACTTTTTCCATCACTACGAATGTGACGGCAACATGTGTGAAACTTCACGGCTTTAGGAGACTCTATGTATTAAGATTGGGGGTTTATGGGAAATAGGCATGTGTACCATAATTAGGGCCGGTTCACATGGGGTCCCACTCTTGTTAGCAAGTCCCAAGATGGAGACAAAGTCTCAACTTTTGAGCCTTTAGAAACCATTAAAATATGCTATTTATCATTAAAGTCGGATCTTAATTATTTTATGCAAAAATATTCACAGGACTTGTGGTGAGAGTTGGGCCTAGTTTTTTCGCTCGACCCAACTTTCAACACAAGTCCGAGCCTCACTTCAGAAAGTGCTTCCATGTGGGCGTCCATGTCATACTTGGGACTTAGGACTTGGGACCGGTGTTCAAGATTGAAGTCTTCAATGCCCTTCAAACATGATTTGGCCCTTCAAAATATACCTCTCTCAAAACAACCCCTCAAAACGCAACCCCAAATTGAAAATGAAGACCTCACTTGAAATCCTCAATATAATATGTCCGCCACAAAAACCAACAAGTGTAGGGCATTGTCACTACAAGAAGTGGAGTTAGATGGTTGATTCTTAATTCTTCACTTTGTACTGGAAACATGTACCATATAATTCATGCACAAGTGTAATATGAATTTTGTATTTCATTTCTATATTCTTGCATTGACGTCTTGGATATGAACCAGCCCTTCATTTGAAGGGCTGAAATTTGAGAGCCCTTCAAAAATGAAACTCATATGAGGGCTTCAATCTTGAATACTGCTTTGGACCCCGTGTGAACTGGCCCTTGGTGAACACCGACTTCAGTGACTAATGTACAGAAATGTCCCACAGTTAATCGGAAATTGGATGTATTTCATCCGATTGCCGCCGGTCACTTGAGCTTGTCGAGTATGGGAGAAGGTCTGTCTTCTTGCCTGTCCCAACTTCAGTGCGATTCGAGGCAGAAGAGATCGCGCACCGAATTTTGCAATCGAGCAGAGGATTTGTGGAGGCTTCATGAAGAGTCGGAGGATGGGAGGAGGTTCACATCCTCGTCACACAATTTTCTGGATTTTTTGCTCAATTTGTTTGTAATTTTGCACGGATGTTTTGGCGACGTTCTTGTGAATGCGTGCATAGTTTGGGAGTTCGTTCGCAAGGTGGAGAGGATTGAATTGGGAGAAGGTCGGCGAATCTCTTCTTTTTATTTCCTTTCCTCGTTGTGGAGGCGATCGTGTTGGCTGCCTCCACGTGAACAATTGAAAGACATGCTTTGCATGTCAACGTAGTTTGCATGTTACGGTAATTTTAGTGCAATTTGTTTTGATTCTTATTGTAATCCAAAAGTATGTGCATGCGCATCGATGTCTTTGATGATCTGTTTTATTTTCTCGGAACAAGGTAGAAGCCCCTAGCGCCGACACTTCGCCGACACTTTGAGCACTATGGTCCTTTGTCCCTTACCTAACCCGGACAAGTTAGTCAATATTTTATCTGGATCAACAATTCAGCTTTGAGCACAAAGACATCGAGTATTTGGTCCTTCTCTTCTTAGTCGCATAGGCCCCCAGTGGACGGTGTTGATCATGGACATTATGTTGCTTTCAACCAATGAGCTGCGTTTTTAATCTTTAGAATAATATAAACCTTAGTGGAACAGGTCTTACAAACCGATCGGTTTTATGTGAGCATGTCGGGGTGATAGGCTTTAGAAGCATTTACGGAGAGTTATTGTAGCAGCAAGTCTCCCTTATGTAAATTGAGGGGTACTTGCTGCTAATTTGATGTGACAATACGATGTCCCTAACAGACATGCATGGATTGCTTTATTGAATGCAACTTCCTTGGCATAACCTCGAAGCGTGCTGGTGATCTTTTGTTGTCGGTGGGAGCTGTGTAATTTCTTAGACAAACATACATGATATGGACCTGCATTTCTTTAGCAATCTGGAACAAGGATAGCAGATACACAACTCTCTGCCATTCTCACATCTAGTGTAGCTTCCATTTCATTTCTTGTACTGTATCTTTAGAATGTGGAAGCATGGGCAATGAACCTAGAGCCGAGGTTTACATTCAACTCTCCCAGCTGTTCTGCGTGGATTTATGTAATTGCGTGGTTTCAAATGTCGATAATATGAATTCTGTTGAACATTCTCATTTGTATTACTTGTGCATCACATCTAACCATCACTTAGAGGAGAGAAGGTAAAGATTATCGAGGGGGACATTCTTGATACCTTATTTTGATGGTCGCCCTCAATTCATGTAATTGTCTGTTAGGAGCTACCATTTCATTGCTTTTACTGTTGAATCTTTTGTTGTCGGTGGGAGTTGTTTATATTCTCAGACAAAAAACGTACATGATATGGGAACAAGGAGCGCAGATGTAGTGTAGTCTCTGATATTGTCACATGTAGTGTAGCTTCAGAATGACCCTAAATGGGGGTCGAGTTAGGCAATTTGAGCTCTTCATTCCTTCCGATCTTTGCTAGCTGACGAGGTTTTTTTCCTTTTCGCTCCTAGTTCCCTTTATTCTCGTGTTGAAGATACCTGAGTAATTGGAGACAGGGTCCTTTGGTTTCTGCTAATTTTGACAGTCCTCGCTTGATTAGTATGATCACTTGTGGACACTGATAAATGAAACACCTCAGGGTTTGTTACCAAGATCCCTGTACCGATACTATGTCTTAACGTTAGCTCTGGAATCTGGTTGTATAAAGGCATGGGATTGATGTATATCTGCCGCAGTTGATGTCCCTTTTTCCGTAGTCTCTCTGTATTCCAAGAATTACTGGGTTTCTATACATGGGCATGTCCCTTCAGGATGTTAACATAACATACCAGCTCTATGTGAGCTTTATGTAATATATTCCTTTTCTGGTGTAACAGGAGAAGGAAACGTAGGGGTGGGAGAAGATTGGAGTGCGCCAATGGCGTCAGGTTCGGAGAATGAGGAGAATAGTGAGGGGAGAAGTTCTGTAGATTATGAAGAAAGTGTTCCAGGAGTGATTCAACAAAATGCAGAAGCTCCTTCGGAGTATGACTTAATGAAGAGTGATTTGAAGAAAAAGATCACATTGCAGAAACAGTCTTTCGAGAGAAGAGCCACGAATATTGAGGAAGTGCGGATGAGGCTTCAAAAGTAAGACAGTTGTTAGAGTTGCAGATTCTGCTTCAATTACCTCACCTTGCTTACCCTTCGTTTCTATGCACACTCGTCAATTCATTTCTGTGTGGAAATTGTGGACTCAGATTATGTTGTGTAGGCTTTGTTAACTTAGATTTTTCTCTTTGTATTTAGACAAGAAGTTATGCAGTTTCTGGCATTCCTCAAATTATATTGCAATAGTACCCTCTTCTTTCTAGAAGGACGATGCAGTTGAAGGGCCTTGCAAATCAGCGGTGAGCAGTGATTTAAATCATAAAAGTTTGTGAAAGCACAACTGGTCAAGGTGGTAATATGTTTTCAGACCTGAGCACATTAGCGCTGATTCTGTTTCAGGTATAAGCCAGGAGATTATTATCTGGAGGCAGGAGGGTCGAAGAAGAGCGAGGTTGCGATTCCTGAGGTCACAACACTATTGCTGGTGGGGGCAATGGGAGCTGGCAAGAGCACATTAGTCAATAATCTTATTCGTGTGCTGAACAAAAAGACAAATGACTTCGACAGAGCACAAGTTTGCGGTCTACCCAGCTAACTCTTAAATCCCCATAAAATTCATTGGATTTTTTTACATAATATAGTGACTCATTGTAGTGCTTGTGATTAATAAGCATTGTCTTAATTGATGATTATTCTCTTCTGCTTCTACCAACATAGCATGTCATAGAGAGATCATTATGATTGTCGATGCAATTGAATTCTCTGATTGGTACATTTAGCATCATACACAAATTACACATGCTAAAACATAGCATACTGATTGTAGATGAATTCCATGCAAACTGTATGATGTTTTTATGTATGGATAGCCAACGTAGGGTAAGAATGTTCCTCCTTGAATAAGGTGTAAATCGTTACAACGTGCTTGATCAAAAGATTTGCTGAAAATGTAGAGAATTGAAGGACGGGGTTCTTTTTGGGATTGAGCAGGTGATGCAGGCGAGAATGGTACATATTTCTTGAATGAGTATGCATTGTGCGAGAACAGCAATAACATATGTGTGTTCGACAGCCGTGGCATCTCAGAGGTGGCAACACAGGAAGCTCTGACATGTCTTGAAGATTGGATGGTTCATGGGGTGCGCCATAACCAGATGGTGACCAGGTACATTAGCTTGCTTTTCTTTTTATTCTCTCAATTTTTCATTTTTCCACTTAGTTTTGTAATTATGGAATGATGTGCAGGGGGTGGAGATGGCCAGTTTGAGACCAGTCTCTACGCAAATGGATTTGAGAGTATGTAGTCTTGCTGTCTAGGGCTCTCTCCATTTAATCTTTGCTGGAAACAGTTAGAAAAAGTAACTTGTCTGTTCTATATCTAGGTGCATGTGATGTAGGATTGACGGGCAGAGATGGCCTCCTGCAGGGACTGTGACAGCGACAAAGTGAAGCAGGCAGTGGAAAACAAGGGAAGGCATGGTCATCATAAGCTTAGCAAGAGGAGGTCTGTCAACTTTGTCATCTTTGTAGTTAATGCACTTTCTGTACACAAGATGTACCTGACGCCTCAGGATGGTGACCACACACCCCGTGACAATCTACGGAGACTATTCAAATTTCCCTTCATGTCCTTCAATGGTAATCACTTCCTCCAGATGATCATTTCTTGGATAGGATGTATTCTTCTGTTCTCAAAAACATGTTCAAGGCCTCACTTCCATGTTATGTAGAGGCAAGTGGATTTTAATCTAAGTGGAAATTGTGAAGAGTACTCACCAATTTCCAACTTGGAATGCAGATGCCAGGCCTGTGGTAGTGATGACACATGGGGATTTGCTGAAAAGTGACAATGATCGGCTGGAGACACGCATTTATCTGGGGGAGCAGCTGGGAGTTCCTGCTGTTGACTACATTTTTGAATATTCAGGTATGCATCTTGCACATCTGGAGAAAGCCAGATGGACGTGTTCATAGGGTTGATTTGTTTTTGCAAAGGGATTCACTTCAATCTGCATGGTTCTCTTTATTACGATTTATCGAATTTCAATTCTAAACCTAGGGAGAGTGTTTTGCAACAGCACACACTGGTAGGTTCGTGGAAGAAGGTGACGATTGCCCAGTAAACGATCTGATCTTACTGGAGATGGTGGAGTTTGCTTTACAGCGAGCTGATCGTAACCTTCCTCGCAAATTTTCAACATACGTGGCTGTAAAAGAGGTCACCTTTCTACAAACCTTATGATTCCTGGAAGTTTGGTCAAGTGTCTCTACTTGTGTGTTGATGCATCACCTTCCCATGGCAAGGAGAGACTTTCTTAGGATGCCATCTCAATCATGTAAGAAATGCTCTGCATCATGGATTTCTTGAACAGGTTAAGAATGGTTCCTGTTGTGGCGAAGGATTAACATATTAAAGTTATTCTTTAATTCAACATGACTTTTGGTCGGGAGTTGGTTGTTTTGCATACAAGACCTTCTATGTTCGGTCTCGGTAAGTTTTTAGTGGATGCTTGGAGTAGTGTGGGGGTTTGAACGAACAACATTCTATTTCAGGTCATTGTGGGTCGAACTCATTTTGGCATGTCAATGAACCATTGCTCTTTTAGTCCAATTCAGACACTACCTCTGAGCAGGCACCACAAGTGGAAGGAAATTATTGATTTTGTATGTAAAACAAACAGTGCAATATCATATTGGACCAACTCCCACAGAAAACCCCCATTGAATTAAAGGATAACTCAGCTGGTTCTTGCTCAACAATCAGAACTGACTTCCTGTTAAATGGATCATGTGCACAGTGGGTAGAGAAAGTGGTCCGCAGCTGCAGCAATCTTAATGGAAAAGCAGCGTTGGGCATCGTTGTCCTTGCATTGCTAGTCCAGGTCCTCTTTGCAATCCTGGTAATGGCGTTCCGATCTTCTTGAAACAAAAGCTGAAATGGGATTGTGCTGGATCATGAACCACTGTATATACACCATACACACTGTACAGACTTGGTGATTGGAGGCAGGTTTCAAGATACTGGGGTTTTGCTGTGAGCAATCCATCATTCCAAGTTGACAGGTAGTCTGACTATTTTGTAACAGTCCTCCAGAGTCCATAAAGGAAACTTGAGAAAACAAGTTTGTTGGTAGTCTCCTCTTTCTACAATATTCAGGCTGCATTACTTTCTCTCCATGCCAGATGTCAGTTTTGTGAGTGTTGAAAGTAAATTGCCAATATTCAATTCACACATGGTGAGTGTTGTATGGAGAGAGTCTATTGTCAATTCTGATAGTTGTTGAACACCAAAGTGGAATATCTACTGAGTGCTTAGGAAGACCACCACTTCAAAGTTCTTTGGTGCTCATAAAAATTAGGAATGGATATCATTTCTCTTCAGGTTGACGACATAACAAAGAAGCTCTTTCAATGCACATATTTTGAAATCAATTATCAACCAAGCTTCCCAAAACGTAATGACTCCTTGTGAAGCATATAAGGTAGGAGCACCTATGATGGACACTTTGAGGACTACTGTCCTTTATTTTAACCCAGAAAAGTTATCCAATGATTTATTTGGATAAGCAATTACGTTATGAGCACAATAAAACTAAGATCACATGGATCAAAGCACATCTAATATTTGTAGAAATGTTCAAAGTCACAAACCTCATTTGATCCTTATGCCCCCTTCCCACCTGATTTTAGCTGAGCTTGAAAGTTCGTTCTAAAAACATGGCCTTCACACCATTGATGTTATCAAGTCTCTATCCTAGTTGGCAAAGGACGTACCATGGTTTTAAAATGGAGGCTTTAAACCTCAAGCACTGACCCTCCCATCGGTACCTAGAGAAGAGGCAAGAATGGAGGACCTCCAAAAGTGTGGCCTCCAGCCCTTGGGATTGGTTAGTTTTAGTCTTAGTTGTAAGGGCACAAGGAGCTCCATCAACAAAAACTGATTGTAAGATGAGTGGTAAGGCATTTTGGAGATGTAACAAAATTTATCCAACATGTCATTGCTCATAGATAAAACAATTAACATTTGTGAAAGCTACTTAACTAAAACCTACTCAAAAATCTCCGGAGCTAGTTCTTATATGTGCACCAAGATAACTAGGTGCCTCCACCATAACCAAGAGAGCTTTACCCAATTTCTAGGAAGACTTTGGTTATTTGGTAAAGCCATGTGGAGATAGACCTTTAGTCACATTGGTGAGTGCAAGATAGAATGGAACCTTGTAGTTGGAAACACATGTCATTAGGTGTGATGAAGCAAATGCATGCCATTCAAAAATAGTCATGTGCACCCAAGTTGTGCACAAAGCAATACTTCTCACCACTCACTTGTATCTAATATTGTATCCATGTGTCTTCCAATCTTGTAGTTGTGGTAACGGTGACTTGACACATGCATGCATTTGCTTGATATCTATGATGTTGTATGGAATTTCCATAATATTGCTAGTATATAATAATTACATAATAATTGTATAATAATCCATTATTCAATTATATATACAATTGGGTGAGCATAGGTTGGGTGGTCAAGAAAAGAAAAGAAAAAATCAATTTGAGTAATTCAACCACCCACTTCACAGTAGCCCAGATGACATAGTAGATAGCCCACCATACACCAGGGTCACAACGTCACAACCACTCAAGTCAAACAGTTGGGAGTTGCAGCACAAAACTACTCAAAGTTCATACCAAATTGCCTAAATTAGATAGTAGGCAATACAATGACTACATGTAATAATAGAGTCTTTTTTCATCCATCACGAATTCTAACAAGACTAAAGTAATTGTATGGGGGTGCGAACTAATTGAGGGAAAATCGTTGGCCGTAAAGGAAGGCGTCGGAATTGTGGAGTGACAGAATTGGGCACTTCTACCTTACACTGAAAACTGTCCTCAAACAAACCCACACATAGCTTTACAGAAAATGTTTGTTTGTGGAGTAAGCCCTGATGTTTCTATACAGTTGTAGTGAATAATCATCACAACAATTTATACACAGCATGAAATATGCTTGGCCACCGGATCAGTACCTCACAGAAACTAAGTTATGTGGATGACCTATCTTGATGAAGTTGAAAAAGAGCAAGATCAGATAATACTATAAATTGGTACTCTATCAAGTCTGCTGTTAGTAGCTGCAAGGGAGATTATATAGTGCCCCTACTTTCTGCTATGCCCTGATAAAGAAAAGGATACGTACCTGTACTAAAATGAGACTGATATATGACCTTGAACGCAGAATCATCTGCAAAAGCATCATTTCCCAAGACGATGGCTCACAGAATCTACTGCTTGACTGCAAAGTGGACAGGAATGACCGGCACCAAGTAGTTCTGGTGTGAGGAGTCAAATTGTTTAAAATATCCAGGGGCATTGGATGTCTGCAAGCGCAATAGTGCTGCTCTCTTTAGCTCCGCTGCCTTCTGGGCAACTCCTGCTTCATGCCTCCGCATATTGACCTACAAGTAACCACACAATCGGAGTCTTTGAAGTGTGCAACTTCCTGATGAATCTCTGAACCTAGAAATGACGTAAGTGAGACTAAAAATTGCTCAAGACAAGCATGAAACTGCTCCCTGCAACACTGAACCTAGAAATTGGTGTGAAAGGTTCCAGATTTTGTGGTCAACGACAATGAAAGTAATCAGAGAGGTTTTTAAATCCTGCATTTGGATGTGAGAAGCATAGATACATAACTAAGGAGAAATTCGGCAAGTGCCTCATGTGGATTAATCCTCCACATCAGAAAGCATGTGGTCTGCACTGCAAATAAATTGGCAAAGGTTGACTTATGATTGTGAGAAAAGAAGAGAGCCTTTGAAGTACCTCAGGTCGACGACCTAGGTGCCGTGCCTCCATTGCTCCAGCATTCGAGTGTGGTGACCTGCAACCTTTGCCTTATCAGTAAAACAATGTCACTGACAATCACTCATCATGAGGTACATGAACACAAGAACTTCAAAACTTAGACAGGGATTGCCATTTTACCGTCCAGATTTGGAGGGTCCACCCATTCCATGTGCCTGATCACCTGTAAATTCTGGCAGAACAAGTGAAAAGCATGTAAGGTAGGGAAGTGAAAATCTGCAATCAGGAAGGAGAAAAAGTACAAGTAAAGCTCATCAGATCTTCTACTATAGCTGATTGACTTACTCCCAGGTCATACACACTAGAAAATCACACACACTAAAAATTCAAGACCAACACTACCTTTAGATGCTGACCGCAGAGGAATCCGTTCCCTGTCTCTGAATCCTCCTGGTAGACTAGGTGAACCAACCATACCAGAAATCCCAGTGCCTTGTAAAACTGGGACTCCGCTGCTTGTTAGAGGTGAAGGAGAATTCACAGGTGTTCCACCAAATCCTGGAGGTCCTCCTAATCCTTCCCTCTTTAGCTCAGAGCGTCTGTCCTGCCAGAAACAGACTGTGTGTTTAGGTTAGCTCATCACAAAGACCATTTGCCTGAGACTAGGTGATTACAAGAATTTTCCACAAACGTTTATGTGCATCTCAATGACATGCTATAGTCATCACTCCAGAATTCATGAGCAATGTGATTAATCAATTTCAAATCCCTACGATTCATGTGACCCTTTAATGCCTACCCATAGGCAATTTGGCTGGAACACCAGAAGGTGGACTTTAAAAGTTGAAAGAATTATTGAATTCAACTTATTGTACCTCAAAAGACCTCCTGTAATGATTTTCTGCAGATCAAAATGTGCAACTACGAATTCCACCACAACAGCAAAGTCCCGAGGAGGTACATTAAGACAGACATGTCTTGATCAAACATCAACCTTATTCAAACGCCTACTTTTGGGTGCAAAATGCTGCAATGTTCTCCTAAAACGAACACTTCTTGTATAATTCTAAGGATTAATACGACAGCTTATTGCAAAACCTAATCTCATTCTAATGCCATTGGATTTTTGAAAGATTTTGCTAATCGACTGAGGACTCTCTTTTTTTATGCATTTATTTCACATTAGAGGAGGCTAAACCTAATGGAAGCAACCGTAATAGGCCCGTCTACCTTATATGACAACAGGCAGTAAAACTTAACAAAGACAAAACCTAATTCCACATTTTCTGAGCTATCCCCAAGGAATTAATCAAGCAATTGAAAGGAAACATACGCAGCACTTTTAACGAGGCGACGACGAGGCGGAAGAACAGCAGGAGTGTCGCTAGTAGTCATCATCCCCGGATGAGGCGAGTCCGCCGTGCTCGCATGCGCTAGTCCACCAGCATTCCCCGAGCCTGTTGACGAAGCCGAGGTCGTTGGCGTCACGGAAGCAGAGCTCGCGCTCGTCGTTTGCTGCATCATCTGCTCCATCGCATCCAAATCCTAATAAACTCGAAAACAAAACTAAAATCACCGACGAAACGCTCGCTAATTACTCGACCAGCAATTTACAATCGCATTCCATCCTCCTCCTGCGGATCCACAAATCTGTTCTGAGAAATTCCCCCATCTCCACTTCAACCGACGATGACGAAACCCGAGAAGTCACCCGAGAATTCAATTCCCTACCTTAGGGTTCAAGTTTTAGGGTTTGGAGCTCTTCAGCCTGATTCCTGATGTGCAAAGTCGAGTGCCCAAGAATTGGAATGACGTGGAGCCTACGTGGCACACATCATATGTGTTGTGTTCTTCCAGAATTACGGCATTGTTTGAGATTTAGGATTTCGGTTGTCCATTTCCGTAAGGCGGTCCGCTTGAAGGTACGCAGGTGTTATTCAGTTACTTTTCTAGATCAAGACCTATGTTGAGTTATATGTTAGGCATTTCTATTAAGTAACAGGCAGTGTCTCATAAACATTTCCAAAAGACTACACCAAAAAAACACATGTCATCTTCTACATACCTAGAAAAATTATTATCATCAAAAATAAATCTACATGGCAGGTTTAGAAAGCCTCTTGTAGGTTGCCTTCTCTTATCTTCCCCCTCACTAGGATAAAGAAAGGAAGAAAAAAAAGAAAAAAAAGGATTTACATTATCCTAAAATGTGGAACACAATCACAACCAAAATCAAAGAAACTACACTTGGCTGACTCTTGACCAAGGGAGAAATGTGAGCAAACCCCAACACAACAAGTGCCGATAATAACATTGAAATGCTCGAATGTACTTAGATCCAAAAGCTAAGATGATTCCTAAAACTCCCCTAGAAAAATGTAACCTCCGCATCGAGCAAGTAAGGGCTTGTGCCACAACCTCTCCAAAGATGTTTGAATATGCTCAACAAAATGACGACTACCACTCAACTCAACAAGGTCCTCAAAGCAACCATGGCAAGAGACCATTCAAGGGTTTATGTGCAAAACCTCACTGCAGGTTGGAGATTTGATGGTGTGTCACAAACTACCACAACGCCGAAATTTGTAGAGCCACCAAATTTGAACATGAGATTTTGTCCTTGGGGCCAATACTATCTCACCAACTTTTACTTTCACACAAAGAAAAACATAGTGCTTAGGACCGCGGAGACACTGCGTTTTACTTAATAAGTAGTATTCACCACCCCAAGTGACACATAGCCAACATTCACTACCCACACACTACTTATCCACAATGAAGAATATAAATCACAGCCGCCATGGCACCTAGCACAAACTTTAATATATTTATTGTCGTACAATGCACAAGCATCGACACAACTTGCACCTTCACCACTCACAATTATTCTTTGCAATTCATCAAAAATTTCAAACATAAGATATGTCATTAAAATGTGTTGTTAAATTTGCAAAAAAAACAACAATGCTACAAATCTCACCGGTGATTGAATCATCTCTTGAATTATCCCAAAAATGCATCATCCATGACACATCATCGTAGTCTACTACATGATTCCATCCAAAAAAGTTAGTTGAAAATGCTATGCCTAGACACTCCAACATTTTCATAGAGTGTTGGTATCATTTGGATCTCCAAGTTTATTAATCAAGACATCCAATAATTTATGGAGTCATATGAATTGAAATTATTCCTACTCATGAATGAATGCAACTTGTTACCGTCACAATGTATGTTGATTGTGCAATTGTGTAAGTCTTAGAATTGTTAGTTCTTGTAATGCATGTTTCAGGAGTCCATATAAGCTTTGACCAACTTGACATTCAAGCAACACCATGATTCCACGCTAGTGGCAAAATTGGGGCCATCTTTCTTTCTTTCTCTTTGGATTGATGTCTAATGTAAATGTTGATATTGCACATCTTGGAGTGTACAGTTCATATATTTTCCTCCTTCTGACCAACTTTTGAAAAGGTCATCAAGGTCCACATGACACAATTTGTCCTTTGAAGAGATGGTCAAGAATAATGCTCCTCCAAACCTAAAAAGAACTCAAAGTTAAGTAAACCTAATTCAAAATTCAAAATTTGGACACTTTGGTTATGAAATTATTCTATGAGCACATTTGTTGATACATTCCCAATTTTGAACTCAGTCTTTGTCCCCTTTTGCTAGAATATGAGATTAAATGATTATTTCTTGTTCCGAATTAATATGGGAGGTCTGAAAGTGCAATTTTGAACCCTTACGGATGTTATTATTTGATGGTGCCTCAAGTCTCAGGTTACCTATTTCAACAAGACATCTTCAAAAATGCTACATTATTCATAAAACCGTGATAACTTTAGGTTTTAAAATAGGGTCCACCCATCAGTCTACCTACCACTTTAAATCCTAATATATATGACTTGCATGACTTGAGAAGACTTCATATTGATGTATGCAAGGGAAGCTTGGCCCATCCATCCCAGTATGATAAGCTACACTAATATGTGCAATTAGGTTGCCTCTCCTTCTTGGTAATTGTGAAGTCATGGTATGTGAAAATGTTGTGAAGTGCATTTGTTAGTGGTAAATTGAGTCATCTTATGGTCTAATTTTTTTTTGCTAAAATTGGTTGATTTAGACTCCTTGGAATGCACTTGTATTTGTCCCTCCTTAACTTTGTTTATGTCCATCCACAATTTGCATCTACTGCTTCAAAGGTGACTTCAAAGCTGCCTCAAGATGTAGGCTCATGGTTACTGCAATAGCATGAAGGGCTTGGCACATGCGACTAAGGCAACCGAGGCGAGCTTGCTGCCGCTATGGTGGGCCCACCACCCAAGTGAAGTCCAACATAAATTTTCAGTGAGTTACCGCAAAATATGCATCACAACAGTAGTAGCAAGGTGTGAGAAGGTAAGTTCTAGACCAATGAGAATTTTTTTGGCACGCGGGTTTGCCTTAGTGACAATTGAGGCCTAGGTTGCAGGTGTTGCCGCATTGAACCTTGCAGCCCCATGTACCACAATAGGTGCAACTTGCACAGCGATTGGTAGCCCTAGTGAACCCAAACAGTGACATCAACCATCATGTGCCATGGCCTTGAGTCTCCACATTAAACAACTGCCAATTTGATCATGAACTCCCGAGCTTGGAGCTCTCCCTTCCCATAACATTATTCAACTACGACCGTAGGCTAGGTGACATTGGGAATAAGTCATATACTATTCACAATTATATCATGTTTATTCTCTCTTACCAACAAATTCAGCCTGATAAACTCGGTGAAGCACTATCATTGTTATTATTAAAACGGAAGGGTTGATAGCAGTTGAATAATGTTATGGCCTTCTCAGCTAGGCATAACATGTTATTGATATACCTTAAGTTGGTTTATGTGACATTGCCTAAATGTCTTGATTGCGATTGGCAGGGTTCACATTGAGTAGTCGCACGGCTTTAGGGCTAAAAATAGGTGTACATATTAGAACACCGGAAATACACCATGTCACTGAGGCGTTGTGAATGGAGGGTGTGTGGTCATGGGCAGACCACATCCAAGCCATCCATTCACAAAATCTCATCCTACAGTCTACGAAAATGCTCGGGTAGCCTGAAAAAAAACTTATGACGGATGAAATTTTGGTGGATGAAAAATCAATGTTTGCAAGATGAAAAGGTTGATTATCCCATCGAATGAGAGCATTTGTGTGGGATTTTGAAGGTTCCCAGGGGGTTCCCTAAGTTCCCAATGGAGTTCCATGGAGGGGAACTCTATTGGGAACTTCCGGGGAAATCCATTGGGAACTTAGGGAACCCTTTGGGAATCTTTAAAATCCCACACAAATGCTTTCATGCAACCGGTTAAATTTAATTTCATTTTAAGATTGGTCATCAAAAAGGGCTTCGAGTTGATGGCTAATACCCTTGGTTCTACCTTTTAGAAGGAAGAGGTTGGAGTTCGAACCCCCCCCCCCCCCCCCCCCGGGGTTGACATCATCTCCTCCGCAAGTCCTTTTAATGAAGGACTTAGTTTGAAAAATTTCATCCAAGATTCGTGAGTGGATGAAGGTGGAGATTTCATCCAACGTGAAATTTTTCAAGCTCTACCCGAGGGGAAGAGAAGCCAAAAACTGGGACAGCATAGAAACCTTTAGATCTGTCAGATCGCAATCGACGGCCGAGATCTTCCTGGCCCGACCATACGGGAGGCGTTCACAGCGCCTCACGGTGACGGGGGGCAGTACATATTAGACACACTCATCGGTACGGTTGGTCTCCCGATTCTTGGTGAATAATTTAAGAGAAGCATTTCTCTGTCACCCAACTCCTGAACAATTGACATTTTGCAGGAATGTTTAGAAGAAGCAAGGGCGTTGTGAGGTTTGGTGAGGTTTTGGGTGAATGTGGGAAGGAGGAGTTTGAGGAGAGATGGGTGTTCTAACTCTTCGTAAATAAGAGAAGCATTTCTCTGCTACCCAACTCCTGAATTCTTAAGGTTCTGTAGCAAATTTTGAAACAAGGACATTGTGAGGTTCGGCGAGGTGTTTGGGTGAATGTGGGAGGTTATGTATCTATGTATGAGTAAAAGGGGAGGAGAGCGAGAGAGAAGAGTTTTAATTGAAGACTTGGGGATCAAGTCAGTGAAGGAAGTTTTGAGGGTTGATGAATGGGGGAAGGATTTACTCTTGAACTCTCAACATTTTTCAGCAATTTTGAAGAAGAAACAAGGACTCTGTGAGGGTTGGTGAGGTGTTCGGGTTGAATGGGGGAGGAAGAAGAAGTTGAATGGGTGGTAAAAGATGGATCCTCGGAGGACGAGGTGCACCCAGCCACAAATGTGTTAAACCCTGACAGGTACAGGCTATGGCAGACAGAATCCTCAACTGATGACGCATGGTTAATACTGCAACCACGGCCGCCCACGGCATTCCACAAAGTGGAGATGGTGAATGCGGGATCGGCACTTGTGGAGATTCATGGGCTGCGGGAGGACGCTGAGGGTGAGGAAGTTGAGGATTATGAGCTTCTCTTGTCTGCACAGCAGGTGGGTTAGTTATAATTTAGTCTGCACCTTCAGCAGGTTGTTGGAGAAGAAATTCAGCAATTTTAACTACCCCTCTTTTTAGTGTGCTTAGCCCACATGAGTTTGTTTCCTGCTGAAGTAAGCTGAGAGAAATTTACTCCTGCTCATTCTTTACCTCAATTTTCATCATTGATCTTCTTTTTGGGTTCTTGAGTAGTACATTTATGCATATCGGTCTGTAAGAGTTTGACTTTGATCACATTTGTCCTCAGCAATGCTTTTGAATCCTTGACTAGGTTAAAAGAGGTGGTTAGTTTGATGCCATAGTTCCAAACACTGCATAGAGTGCCATTTTGAAATTACCCAATGATCGGTATGTATCATGGATCAGTCCTAAAAATATGCCAATTATGAACTTTTTGTCCTGCTTGTGCTATTCCTCCTAAACCCTAACCCCAAACCCTTAACCCGAAACCCTGTATGGAGGTTATGTGTCGTCGAGCAATAACAAGTTAGATTATGGATGATCGCAATAAACACATCACAAATTTCCTGAGGCAAAATTATCATGTAGAAACAATAAAATGTTGAAATAACATAATAAATTTCTCATTAACATGTTATGGTTGTGATTTTCTTATTTTCTAATATGTGCCACATTCTGCTACTAGGTAGCAGATTATCAATCAAAATTATCACGTATATTAGAAGATAATTGCAATATACCCCACGAGGTATAGTTTTATGTATTCATACATAATATAACGTAGCAACTGTGGAAACTTGTGATGCAGGTCATGTCAGTGAAGGATTTAATGAGCAAGAGCAACCGCAACCGAGCATTTGTGTATGGCATTGATACTCGCAAGCTCTCGCCAGTTGCTGCCCAACACAAGTAAATTTCTTAATCCGCATGATAAAACCCTACATTGCATTGGTGAAATTGTGAAGGACATTGAGACTAGTTTTGACCACAAGATTTTAAAGCTAAAGCTAAAGAAAATCAAAACCATTTTCCAGTAGGGCTTAAAGTGGCTCCTGTTATTCTTATGGTGTTCCCATATTGCAAGTAAGACTTGTAGCAAGTTCAGATGCATGTATAAGTATGATCATCACAACCTTAACAAGGTACCATCATCACAACCTTAACAAGGATGTGGTGTTGGACTAATTTTGTTGAAATTTTTCAAAATTGGGTGAAAGTTGCGATATCTGCTTCTACCTTTTTGTTTTTGCCAACTGGAAGCAAAGTCTACTGTTGATGTGGTTACAAAGATAACTCTCAACAAGTTTTGTGATCAATCAAACAAGCAATGAAGAGGTTAGATTGACCCCCTAAATTTGACGGGCATGTGCTTAATTTTTCAGGTGGAGAAGGATAAGGGTGAATTGTCGGCAACCTTTTGGCACCCTCGAACATCGTGCCTGCATAGGTTTGGCATACATTAATTTCACTCCTTGCGAGCCTACTGTAGCTAACAAGAAGCTACTCAAAAAGGATCAAAATGGAAAAAATGACCAGGGCAAACCCACTACTACTGTTACGAAAAGGAAACTTCCATCGTGGGCAACGCCAAGTGAGCCTGAGGAGCCTCTGAAAGGGAAATCCCCCAAAAAGTTGAAGGGAAGTGTAGACCCAGATGCTGTGAAACACGATAGTCATGAGGTTTTTGGGTTGGATTTGGAACCAAGTAGGAGTAACCGAGATCCACGCAAGGATAGCACGAATCTGAAAACAACAGATAAAGAGGAGCCTGAAAAAGTCTCGGGCACTCAAGATTTGGAGGATGAGAAGAAGGTAAATAACAAAAGGTCTCTTGCTCAAATAAGTCAGTCAACAACAGACAAAGACAATTTTGGGTACCAGAAAAGCAGCAAGTCTACCACAAACCACCTGAGTGTAGATGTGAAAGATGTAATAAAAAATAAGGAGCCCAAGAAACTGAAGGTCGACCAAGCAGGTGTAGGGAAAAGTAGCACCCTGTCAAATGAAAAACACTCGGATGCTGGTGCCCAGCCTGAAACTGGAGGGACGAGGCGAAAGACTGATAATCGACAAGATGCAGCTCAAAGTGGAAACGATGACGATAATCAGAAAACTGGGGTTTCTTCATCAAAAGAAAGCAGGCAATCATCTGGAGGTTCAAGGAGAGCAGCACTTGGGAGTAAGAAAGTTGGAGATCCGATGGATACAAGTCTTGCCCCAAAGAAATCGCCAGAGCAAGACTTCACAAAAATTCTGGTAGGGTTCTCAGAAATGTGCAAGAAGCAATCTAGTGATATTCATTTGTGTACTATTTAGTTCAAGGCTTTCAGAAGACTAGCGAGTTCATGGCTTCTTCTTTTTCCCGCTTTTTATGAATCTTGGTCAGATTGGTTTTAGTTGTATTAAATTCTGATAAGTACAGGTTACTATCAGCATAGCGATGTTCATGAATATTTTGTATTTCTAAGTATTATTAAACATGATATATGCTATGTAAGCAATCAATGGCATGGACACTCACCAGGTACATGTTGTTTTCGAAATGGTGTAGGAAGGTGTTGTTTTTGCGATTTCAGGCATACAAAATCCTGAGAGAGGCAATTTAAGAACTGAGGCCTTGGAAATGGGAGCTCAGTATCGTCCTGACTGGACTGATGACTGCACCCTTCTTGTCTGTGCATTCATGGATACACCAAAATTTAAGCAAGTCAAAGGAGATGACGGCACTATTGTTTCCAAGGTTCTAACTCTTGCTTTAACTGAAACCTGTTGCTAACATCTTGATGGCTCCAACTGGACATGCAATGGATTTTTGAGCTACTTGTTAAGAAAATTCAGATCATGTTATACAAAACATCATGTCAACAGTTAAATGTAGTGGAGAATATCTGAGGGTATTTTTATTTCTATTCCTAGTTTAGCATATCTCATCAACTTGTAAATTATCAAAATTGTTAATGGGGGGTGGGATGTTTGCAGGATTGGATACCCGAGTGCTATAAGAAGCGAAAACTTGTAGATATAGACAGGTAGTCTTAAATTTATATTTTTCAGGCATGCATGGAGTTATGTTGTCAGACTGTCCATAGTTGAGTGTATGCCAAGCCAATAGTGAGCAAATTTACATGACAAAGTTGAAGAAGTGTTACAACTGTACCTCTCATTTCTTTAATCTTTTGTACTTCATGTATGCCAATTTTTTGAATCCATGCAGATTCCTTATGAACAAGGGATCGAAGCCATGGAGAACACTAGGCAGATCATCACAGGCAGTGGATGCTGTTGTAGGTAAATTCTTAAAATTGAATTTGTCACATTTCTTTCACATTTCTCTTTGTTAGTTTTTTGCACTTGTGCTTGTGATGGCAGAAACTTGAAATTTTTACTTCTTACAGGCAAGGTTGAGAATTCGATACAGAAAAAGGTGAGCTGTGGATCCGTGGCAGAGATTCGACAGTGGGTAAATGATGATCTCACTTCTACAATGGATTGGCTGCAACAACAAGATGCAAAGGTATTCTGGGTTATATTGACGTCACCTTACACTTAAAGAGGAGTTGCATTCTGAGTTTGATATATTTTTCCTTAAAAAAAGTTGTGCAGATACAGACACGGTATGTATGCATCAAGTTACAGACAAGTGGTTTCAGACAAGAAGTTTCAGACTTGTTATAAATAGTAACAGAAGTTTTTTTGTTACTTTGCAGTGGTTGTTTTTTCCTGTTAACTGGTGAAAGTTAAAAAGATTCAACAATTGTTTCAGCAGTAAGATTAATCTGCATATAACTTAAAACTAGAACGAAACTCATTACAATGCAACGGCAGGATTTAAACTTTGAAATTTTCATAAATATGAGGTCTATGCCTTGAACCATGAGTCTATAATAACACTTTCATTGCACATCATTGTGTTATACTTATGCTCAATTATTAGCCGATATGAGATTCATTCAATAGTGAAGTGGGTAATCATCATGCTGCCCGGTATGGTAGGAAAGTAAAATAATGCCCGAGAGCTGCCAAGAATTGGATGTAAGCTTGGAACATCCATCCACTGGTTGAAATCATGTCATCCAATTTGCAGTTGTTTTACTTCCAATATTCTGGATACAAATGTAAATATGGATGCAAACATGACATTTTATTGCTGGGCAGCATGATAGCCCAGCAATGTGTATTTAAGATTAAAGATGCCTGTACCAGGTCACGTGTTGCTGGAGTCTACTCAATATTGTCAGTTGTGTTTTTCCAGCCAGAAGCTGAGGAGTTGAAATCTACAGCTGCCCAGGGAATTCTACTCTGCCTTGAAGATACTATAAAAAACCTGCGAGAAAATCAAGTGAGTTCCTTAGGTCAACAACACCACCTTTGCATCAAATCTGCAGGTTACATGCCAAGTCAATATTGTGGGATTCATGTAGACAACTTTGTACTTGGAAGGCAAATGACTGTTCACTGAATGTATGATGTTCTGCCAATTAGTTCCATTGGTGGTTTATGAGAGGTCTCCTCTGTGTTTTTGTCTGAGCTTCACAAATGTCTTCAGATAAAAACCAAGTCATAAAGAACCAAAATATATTCGATTGGAAGGGGCATATTGGTGTAGAGTTTTTGGAGTGGTCCCCCCTACCCCTCGTTGGCCTGCAATGAAGGTAATTAGGGGTTGAACATTCCAGGTGCATGCCGGTATTTCAATGAGGGGAAAGTGTATATGTCCAGTTTTCTTTGGATGACAATGCCACTTTGCTTATTAAGTGTGGTGTTATACTTGTAGGGAATGAGGAGTGTTGTTGAAAATTGGGGTTTCCTTCCGAGGGCGGTGAAAGAGCTATCAGCTATGGAGGAGGGCAAGGATGGATATGCAAAATCCATTGGAAGCAGTTTGCTTGGAGAAGCTGAAAGATTGAAAGGAATCTACATGGAAAATCTGAAACACTTCATAACTCCTTCAAAGGCCCTTGTGGGTGCCTCACGGCAGAAAAAGGGGTAAGACCATTTCCATTCAGGGCGGTTTTTCCCCACCTTAATGTGGTGCTGTATTATTGTTTGTTCCATGTCACACTTGTACATAACAAGGGTTGTCCCTTCCTTCAGGCTCTTAGTCCAAAAGGGGGTCTGTTCAGATTGCTATTTTATATCCTAAGCTAGACGTGCCTAATTCCAGCATAGCAATAATCTGAACACCTATATGACCACTTAATGAGCACAAGAATCTTCACTTTGGTAATGAATAAGATATTCATATGAGCTCCAAAAATTACAAGGCAAATGGCTATGGGCACAATTCGAATTTGCTAATCATCTCACACTAATTGCATGTTTCATATCCTACAAGGAGTGGGTGCAGAGAGAAAAATATCTGAATTAAAGACGTCTACCTTAGTAGCATGAATATGAAGTCAATACTTGGGAACCTTCTGAGGATGTAGAGTCCTTCAAAATTATATAGGTAAAAAATGTTCTTCTCTTCCTTGTATGATCATTGTCTTTGATGTTTATGTCCAGACAAACCCAAAGAATCTCTAATCATTCATGATAGGTCTAATCCTAATTTTGCTAATAGCTGAATATAGATTAAAGGGGATTTGTAAAACTCCTGCTCAGGTATTGTAATGTTTTGCAGTGGAAGTGAGGAAGAGGATTTTGATGATGACGCAACAGAGGTGATGTCGGATGTGGACTCACAGGAGACAGTTGATTACAACAGCGATGACACGATAGTCATGGACATGGAAGCTGTTGAAGATTGCACACAGAAGCTCATTGGCAGATTTAAGCACACGTGAACGTAAACGAAGAGCATATTCCAGTTTCCTATCCTGCCTTACTTTTTTGTAATTTTCTACTTGTGCAGTCTGAACATTTTTATGAGGTGAAATTTTTTGTTTTGCAAGGACTCAACAGAAGAAATGAAGGTATTAAGGCACAGTGTAACTCGATGAGATTCATTTTGCAAGGAATAGGGGAAGGTTCAATCAAGGGTAAGGATGCTCATGCGGGATTTTAATGAATTTTCTGTGCAACAAGGTATCAAGAAATCTCCAGCTTCATTAAAATGCTTGTGGAATACTGCCATCACTACACAGCAATCAACTCCCAATTGATAGGAATATCCTACAGCTCTCTCTAGTAGGCTTATTATGATTCATCAATTCTTTTTGTGAGTTTGTTTGCTTTTGTAACGTCCTCAAGTGGATCATCTATACTCTTCATTTTTTGTGGAATTGTGTGTGTGTTTGATTGTTTTTCACCAATACTGAACAATGCCAAGGCCATCATTTCTACCCACGTGCTTGATGAATTGGGTTATTTTGTTTTACCTACTATTATTCAATTTTGACATTTTCAAAGTCATATTCAAGAGCAAGGCTATTGCTTATTGAAGTCAAATCACAGAGGGAGGTTTTGAGCACATCTTATTGAGCTTGGTAATTGAAACATTGTTTGATACAAGTACTTTCAGGATTTATGTTAATAATAGAGTTATTCTTTAATTCAACCGGAATTTTGGCTTGGAGTTGGTTGTTTTGCATACTGAACTTTCCATGCTTGGTAAGTTTTTGGTGCATGCTTGGAGTATGTGGAGGTTAGAATGTAAAAATATTTTTGAGGGTCAAACTCATTCTAGCATGCCAAGGTTCTTGAACCATGGCAATTTCTTTTTCAACAAAAGATATTATGGTAGTATATACAAGCAAACTGAGTAATTTGTTTGTTTTTTTTTGTTTTTTTTGTTATGAATCGATAATTCCATGTTTTAATTAAATTAAAACTTATCTTATATCTAGTAGTGACTTCATCTAGTACGATCTATTAGTGCTTGAATAAAATAATATCTAATTATGCTCCAACAAAAGTGAGGCACCTAGTGTTCCTAAGACATTCATTTGCTTGTGATCAGTGTGTATGAAAACCATTTCAAAAAAAATAATTCCCAGTGTGTTTTGAAACCGTCATATATAAGCTCATATAAATAACATATAGGTATGGTTTTCTGATGAGAAAGGAGTGTTATATATATATATATATAAGTAGCCTTACAGATTACGAATGGTTTTGTACTTTCCAACACAAATGGACTTGAAATCCAACACCCAAAAAACCTTAAAATGTTTCTAATGTGTTTTGAAACATGATATAAGCATTGCATGCGGATTTTGGGATTGTAGGTTTGCCTGTAGAATATGGAACTTTTCAACTGGCATTATCAACAGTGTGAAACCAAGGGTGAAACAAAGAAAGATGTGGAAGCCGCTCGATTGACATCATGGAATTTTTGGGAAGAAGATACCCTTATCTTTAAGCAAGTACTCCAAAATATAACTATTGCTCAGAGGAATTACTCTTCGGACCATTTGGCTTGAGAGAAACGATCTAACAATTAGCAATACAAAGTGGGAGGAAGCTAAAAGTGCACCAATTAATTTGGCAAAATATTACACAGTTAGGTCCAGGACTAACAATATTCACACAGAAACAGCTCCAAAGTTCCTCCATAAGCAGAAAAATCTCTCAAAGCACTTGATGACTGGAGGATTCCATGTTCCTTTCAACAACTATTTATTTCTGAAATTCTCATCCTCATATTAGATCCATTTGTTTCTTGCCATCTTTCCAGAAAATTTCTAACTATCCAAGTAGAATTTCTGTGAATTCAGGTACCATGACTTTGTAATAAGCAAGAAAATGCAAGTTTCTCCTACGATTGCTATGCTGCTTGAAGTCCATTTGAGAAGCACCGCTGCTATTCCCCTGCTTCTGTGTACAACCAAATCAAGGAAACCCAATGTTATCAGTTACTCGTAATGAGTACTCCAAATTTGAAGTGTCTCACAGGTGCAGCAAATACCAGTGTTGGTCTGGTATAGAAGTGGATGCATGGTATCAATAATTGATCTCAATAATGGTATAAAAGAATCTACCTCTAGGTATTAAAATTGTAATATCAGTAAAAATTTGATATTTGATGGGTATGTCAAGGTGAGAGAATCTTTGTATATCATTCTAAACCATACTAATATTAGGGCGATGTTGCCTAGGTGTGAAGGTTCTTGCGTGGTACATAGACCTGAATAGCATCAAAAATAAAAAAATACCGTCAAATACCCCTACCCTATTGGTATCCAAAATGTTGAAATCCTCATTATAAATATTTAAATATTATAAAAAAATTGGTACTATACCAACACTGATAAATACCTTGTTTGAAATTTCATGCATCAGAATAAGTTAGTGTTCCCTTCATTGCTTCATCGATGAAATGAACTCTAGGGCCGATTCACATGGGGTCCCAAGTCCCACTCGTGTCAACAAGTCCCAACATGAAGGCAAACTCCCAACTTTTGAGCCTCAAGAACCATTAAAGTATGGTTCATATCCATTAAAGTCAGATCTTGATTATTTTATGCTAAAATTTTCTCAAGACTTTGTGTTGGGTGTAGATTTTTGCTCGACCCAACTCTCAACATTAATCTTGAGGTTCCACCAAAATTAAATTTACAACTCAAACTAATGTCTAGATGAATTGCGGCACAACACAAAGTCATCCGTAGCATATAGCTCCCTCTGTAATCCTCAGAACTGAGCTTCATATGACCTTCACTCAACCTGTACCACAACCACAATATGAATCATATTCAGAGTGGCTACTCAAGCAACAGATACAAATTTTTGTTTGAATGCACACAAACCTCCCATTCCAAACTTTTGGTTTCGCTTGCATCCATTAGCAGCAGTCTTAGCTTTCCGAAATGCAGCTAAGATATGCAGGTGTTATGCAGTTACTTTTCTTAATTGGACCCCTAGATTTGATTGGTATGTGGTTCCGTGAAGATCAAAGAGCAAACATCATAAAGACACATGCTTAAAAGAGATTTGACTACGCCTTCAAATGTTAATAACTACTCTACACTCAATAATGAACACAATTGGGAGGACCTAAGTATCCAGTTAAAAAATCAACAAACATGCACTTTTGATAACCATAACTAAAGCACGGGAGGTCTGATTTTCAATCCAATTTTTGCATATGTTTCATCGTAGATTTGCTAATGCAACACGAGTATTGTTGTGTAAATCTAATCGGTAGAAGTTGGAGAACATGAAAAAGGAACCAAATAACACACACGTACCATACATATTTTGGTCAACCTCATGCCTTGGAAGCTCGTCGCGAGCAAAGCACCTCTCACCATATGATAATTTCCCCCTCCCTTCCCTTTGCCTTTATCATCTTTCTTGCTCTGGCATCATTACTTAATGGAGCACAGGTGGAAATTGGGATTCTAGGGGTGAATTCAAGTTGGGGGAGGGGTAATAAACCCCGAAGCATCGGAGCACACCCATTTCATACTTGGCACACACTGCACGTGCCCCGAAAACTCTCTTCAACCTTCAGCTAGACTTCTAATCTGAGGGTTGAGACCTTTTACTTGTCCATCATTTGAGACAGTAAGCAACAACAATTTCTATTAGTGGAATAATGTATTTAATGCCATGAACACTGATGTGCACAAATTGAGCACAAAGTTATTTCAGATTCATAAAGATCTAGAGGTGTCGTCATGGGGCTATAAGAGTGCATGTAGTTTCGGTTTATCTGAGAAAATGTAGAATGCAGCAACTCAATGCATCCGGAACGGCTATATACTGCAATAGATTTCTGAAGGAGGGAATTTAGTCGGGCTCAGCCTAATAGCCAAATTTCTGTTGCGCAAGATGTGAATAAGCGCTGTCGCTGTAGATATTCGTCATTCACGTTCTGAAATGGATCACCACATGATCAGCACCAAATAGGAACCGAATCGTCTAAAATTGAGACCTCATTTGGGAGGTTTACATTATTTTGATGAGTACGGGGCGTTTTAGGCCAATTGAAGATAACTTTACTACGTGTTTCATAATTATTTCTTCCTTCGAGTAAAACACTTGACGACAGAGCTACTGGATTGTTTCTATAGTCACAGGAGACACCACAAAAGATCCTCATAAGTATCCAATGATCCTGAAGATGGTGACTTACAGCCAAGAAGCCAGCGGTGGAGCTGATCTTGATAATATGCACACCTGCGGCAGATTTCTTGAACATTGGAAGAAGCTTCTCTGTGAAATTAAATGTTCCAAAGTAATTGATGCTCAAGCAATACACAGCTGTGTCATATGTATGGCCTGAACCGGTTACTGCAGCGTTGTTTACCTGGCCATGGCGACGTGGATCTGTTGATGAGTTCATACAATGTAGAGCAAGACATGAACAGTACAAAGGTGGCCCCGACGAGGTTTCTAAAACTTCGCGAATGTTCCCACACCAACAACAATTTCATAAAAAGATAGATAGATAAATTATTGGAATTACGAGTATGTCCAGGCCATCGTATGTTTGTTTGAGCCAGTTTGCAAACTCTGTCACAGAATCAGGATCTGCAATGTTGAGCTTATGGAACACAACATTCTTCAAATTGGTGCCATGGAGATCGTCAGTGGCTTTCAAACCACGTCCCTCATCACGCGCAGTCAACACCACTGTAATTCCTTCTCGTGCCAATTTTCGTACAATCCCATATCCTACAACTTTGTTGGCTCCTGTCACAACTGCTAGTCTCTGCTGTCCACCAGCTGCAGCTCCATCACAGACAGGGTAATCCATAAACTGGAATCAGTAGAACATCATAGTCAATTTGGTAATATATCAAGAAAAATTTAGATCTCCGAAGAAATTAAGAATAAGAAACAGGAGTTTCCTGCCTCGACTTCTTTTCACGGTGACAATGCACCAATCGAGGGATGAACTCCATGGTCATGAAACACATGTCCCACGTCCAACACCATGTCTATGCGTCTCGCAAGAGTAGACTTTCTCTCACAATTGTGTCTAAGCTCCAATTGGACCCGGATACCAACCTTACATCAGACGTAAAGATATTAACCTGTGTGATATTCCAAGAGCCCCTTGTAAAAATATTCAAGTTTCCTTGATATTCCTAGAGGAATATTCAAGTTTCCTTGAATCTTCTTGATATTCCAAGAGCCCCTTGTAAGATATGGGCTCTAAAAATTATGAGAAAGTGGCTCTAGCCTTGCTTTGGATTTGCTAACTATTTTGTACTAGATGCGTGCTTCATATCCTAGAAGAAGTGGACTAGTTGGGAAAAAAAAAATGAAACACACACACACATTGAAGACGCATCTACCTTAATATAATTGTATCAACATGTTCGTCTATAGAATATTTACTTAAATATGAGTTCTGTCAAATACCCGGGGAAGTCACTGTCGAAAATTTAGATAACTATGAGAGAACAAATATAGGGTGACATTTATTCATGGTTGATAAAAATTATATATTTTTTTGATATACCATAGCCTTGAAGAAATGTGAAGTAGCACATTATATATAATATAGGGTCACTTGTAATACCCAAAATTATGTTTATAGTATTTCTAAAATAGCATTATAGTAATTGGTAGGGAATTTTTATTATTTTTGGATTGAGTTTAGGGTAAGAAAAATTTAAGAACTAGATGAAAAATGATCACAAATCCATCTACAAAATGGATGAACTCATTGGATGAGGGTTATTAAGTGTATTTTTGAGGAACATTTCATTGACATTTGTATAATTCTCTGGTTGTTCCTCCCACGCAAGACAAGAATTCTATCATCGTGCATTGACCCCTACGTGTTTAAAGAGCTCCGTGGGGCCATATTTGGTGAATCTATGGTGGATTGATGGATTTGTCCTAGACGAGAGGTTGTGGCATCTTTTGTGATGATCGTTTCTCAATTTTCACGTAGGACTTTTAAGTAGGCATTTCAAATTGTCTTCACACTTTGCATGATAACATGTGCAATGTTAATGCAATTGTGTTAGTGAACACATATGGACACTTTAATGATGCTGGTTTGTTTTGGAATTTGTGGACTTCTTTCAATGTTTGGATGAAACAATTAAGTACGCCATTATCAATGGGCTTAGACATGTAACCAATTATGTAAATAACATGCTTCTTGTATACACAGCTTAATTTATGTTGCGTGATGAATTCCATTTCTAATGCTATTGTCCATGAAGGAAAATTCAAATAAATATAAATAATGAAGGGTCTGAAATATTATGGAGATTTTAATTTATAATTACACATAGGGTGGTAAGAAATTGAAGAAAGTAGAATTATTAAAAAATATAGGGTCCACTAAAATGCAGTAAATGAGCTACATAGCCCCCCAAAAAATATGTGTTGTACGCTCATGTGTCCCCAAAGAATACACTAAGTGACTTCCCCGAGGCCAAATATAACCATTGGGTTGCCATTTGTTGTGGACCCTCCGACTATGGAGATCTACGGCTTAGATTGAGGGCATGGAACAACAAAGATTATGTTCTAGGGATGTTATCCTCTTCCCCAATTCTAGAACGCCACCTCAAGCACCAAATGGTTATGGAGAGAAAAGCACATTGAGAGTTGTTGGCAATGCTCTCCACTTGGATGAGCAACTAGATAATGTGTCGTGCATAAATGGCTTGAGGAGGTGAATATCTTCAAGTTGCCGATGGTTTACAAGTTGCAATGTGGTGAGACATCCACCAAGTGCTTGTGTTTATGTGATGAAGCATAAATGATCTACTCATGGACAAAAACCAGAGGCCATGAATGAATTGTTGTCTGAATGGAATAGCACATGAGATTTGTTGGCAGTGCTCAGGTTCACTCCTAGGGATGCACTGTAGTAGGCACGTACGACTATACGTGAGTGCACACAAAGGGTAATGATTTGAACTTTGCCTTACTACATATACATACGCTAGGCAAATTATATCTTTTAGTATGTACACCTTTCATTAAAACCAAAAATTACATGCAATTGCAATATACTCTAAAAATGCCCTCTTGGGCATGCAGCTCCCGTATTATATAGTCTTGATTATAATCACTTATAATGCATTTTAGTCCAATCTCAAGTGATATACTTTGTTTTAATGTAGGAAACTCTTGTAGTCCTTCTAGCAAGGAATCCAAAAATGTAATTATATATAGGAAATGAATATTTCTTGAAGCATATAATTGCATTAAAAACCTAATTATATGAGTTTTTTTAATATATGTACCATAGGTCAAACTACCCAACTTTTTGGGCTTTTTAATAGAAAATTAATATTTTTTTATAAAAATAAAAACGTTGCCAATGACTTTTTTTTAATTGGAGCTAACTACTTGTGTGGATCTTTTAAAATTATGCATAGGCATAGGTTTAAAAACAGGTGTTTCAATTCTTTATATATGTTGTGGGGTTTTAAAATAAATAAATAAATATGCAACCCAACTTTTTCTACATCTCATTTTATTTAATTTGGTCTTCACCCAACTTTTTGGTTCTTTTATTTTTGTATAATTTGATATATTTTTTTACAAAAGCCGTCCTTTAAGCCGTTTTTTAATCTGATGCCCCCTGCGTATAATATGGGAGTTGCGTACCCGGGAATGCCCTATATACAAGTTTATTTTTGTAAAATTTAGCAATACACATACATTTTCAGTGTTGAAAATAAAAGTGAAAATATGTATATGAAAAAAAAAACTTACATTCATTTATAGTCATCAACATAAGTATACCAATATACTTTTTGAATAACAATCAACCCCTATCATATGTATAATGCAAAACCGTAGCATTTATCAATAAAGTCATTGAAGACTTTTTCATCCCTGGATGCGACTTCTGAGCATCTTAGTATGCAATTATGGAGTGACTTTAGGTTTGAGTCTTTTCCATTAAGAATGAGTTCTAGACATACTAGCGTGTTCCCATTCCCATGGAGGGGTCACGGAGATTTTGCATGTTACGCGCTTTCATGACTTTCCCTATGAAATTATGATAGTTGCCAAGGCTCAATCTCCACACAATCTATTTTTCTTTATCTGCTAGCCAATCTTCATGTAAGCTCCAACCTTTGCCATACATGCTTTCAAAGTGGTATTCATGCAAAGATGTAAAGTGCCCCCCTTTATTCAATGGTTTTTCAATTGACTCCCTATTGACTCGCTTCCTATGACATCTTTCCAAATATTATGCCAATGGAAGCTCAATCAAATATGTGGGGGGAGGGGGTCATCAATTAATTTATTCTAAATGGTAGAACATATACTCATGTTTGGGTCCTTAGAAATTGAGGAATTAAATTATAATAAGAAAATATTATATATTTATTAAGTATATCTTAAATCATGGACTTCTTTTAGACTTTAAAATAACAAGAGGTGACACCAAATCATCCAAATAGAGGTGGTTGATGTCTATTCCGGATGGTGCAAACATAGGAATTGACATTGAAAACACACAAAAAATCTATTCTTGAATCAAAGCCAAGTTTTGCAACAAGGAAGATTCAAATCATGAGGTTTTTTTTGGAAAGGAGTATGATAGAGGACAATGAACAGGGAGTGCTGGTAGTTAGTAACAAGCTAGCCAGTTGATTTTGAGAATTTCCAAATGAAATAGAAATGTTTAGGAAGGGGTTCCGGAAGAAAAATCAAGGTTTTCGGAAGTGGGCTGATTAGAAAAAAATAAAAATAAAGCCGGCATTTAGGCAAGCTGCCCTAGGAGTATCCATAGCAAATTACCGATTGAAAGGCATTTTTCACGGCGGGCAACCGACCCTGTGTTGGGACTTGGAATACTCCAGATGAATCCGGAGGATCTATCAATCTCTTAATACATATTGTGGGCCTTTTGTGGACACTCTTCGTAATAGGACACCGATATTTGGAATAGCCACTGAATATCCCCATTAATGAAGGCGGGCTAATACATCCGAACCTCTGTAATGTCACCCTTTGTAGTGTTACTCCTTCTCTTATATCTTGAAATCCTAGGGAACGGAATCATGTGCTCAGTTTAAATCTCCCTCCTTGTTGTCATATTTCATGGGCTTTGACAATAAGATAATTCATCAAAGAATTCAGACCACATGTTCGCATGCATCACATTGTCATTATTGTTGTTATTGCAGTGTTGACTTTGCGTTATTCTATATTGTCAAATGCTACACTAATTCTATGTTATCACGCATTCATGCTAATGTTGCATACCTCCTTAATATCACGTGCACTTTGGTTGCAACAGGCATGATATTGGGGAGGTTAGGGTGTAATGCGGATGGGAAATTAGTGAAGGTGATAATGAATTTCTTTACGCTATGACATTAGTGCAACCAAAAGATCCAGGAATCATTGTTCATTTTGGTACTATTTGCTGAAAATTCTATTTAAAGTAACGCTATTCGCTGATAGTACCGGCATTGTTCATCTTTGGCACTATTCATTGACAAGCAAGTGTTTGCATATAATTTGTTTTTATCACTCCACAAGCACCTTAGAGCACACACTAATTTTATTGAAAAATGTATGGTAAATGAGCATGTATTTATGATTATAGTATCACTCAGTAAAAATTTCAACCCTCACTAATTTTAAACCTTAGCAAAACATTGTGTGTTTTAAGAATTAGTACCGCATGCACTAATTGGGAAAAGTGGTGTAGTACCTATTATGTGCTACATGATAAGGCTTGTTGTGAAGAATTAATGCCCAACAAACCAACATGTGTTAGGATTGAGATTGGACTATGTTCTCATGATATAGACATCACTACGAACTCAATTAGGAGAGGAGCCTATGTGATCACTTAAAAGAGAATGACAATCTCTTGTAACACAATTAAGTAACACATCTATTGTCATTTTTCCTCTAAACCTTAGGGCCCTTTTTGTACATCTACCGTTACTTCATAAATCTTAAAAACTTTTCTAAATGTACACACTAGAGAAATAATAATACCTCTCTTCTATGTACTAAACTATGTACGCTAATGCCTCAAATAATACCCCTTCTTACACTTAAGTTAGTTTGTACGTGGCATGAAGAGTCCACCCCCAAGGTTTTTTACCCCTCATGTTGAAACTTGCAATGTCAGTCTATGCAATTCGTTCTTGCTCATTGAACGAGACAATTGCCAGTTTGATCCAACATGTGCAATAGTTTATGGAGTTAGATGTGTCCACAATGAGGCCGCTTACTTTAGCCTCCAAATATAAACACCTCAAATCACACATAGAGTATGTTACTCGCATCATAAGTGGAGGATTTGTAAGCTCTACTCTATAAACTTGTTTGAGGTTCACATAATATGAACTCGTAGCTATGATCAAGGCGAAGCGTCCCTTATTCATGCCAACAAAAGTGGTTGGTGGTGTCCTCTCTCTCTTGAGGATGGAGAGAAGGAATTATTATATACGAACTTACCTCTCATCCATCCAACATAAAAACTTAACCTCCTATAGGGTTGTTGCCGATTCATCTCAAATGACCTCAAATAGACTAATTCGGGGTCTTTTAAAGGTAATTAACAAAAACAAATCAACAGACACATGTAACCTCCAGGCTGCATACTATTTCAATGCTTTTATGTTGGATGAATGAGAGGCATGCTCATATACGATAATCCCTTCTTTCCTTTGAGGATTTGCATGAAAATACCTCGTGTAAGTGGAGTTACTAGAAAAGGAATTCATGTAAAATCGGTTGCTCATGATTTCAGAAATTCAGTTGAGATAGGGTACGTGGAGGACAGGTTGAGGACAATCATAAAATTCCGTATGCAGCTTTCATTTCCAATGTGTCCATCTCCATTTATAGTCCATGCGACGCCTGGATGCCCACCTACCCAGTTTCTAATATTACCACGAGTATGTGAGTTACCTATTATTCTACACATAGGCCCAGTTACTCCGCATTTCACACTTACATATTTGTTGCAAGTAGTTCATAATCATGAGGATATCAACCGAACGAGATTTTGCTACACCTACCTCAGTCTATCTTGTTCAACACACAGGTATATATAACTGTCATCTAGCAGAAGTCGTGAGGATTTCATTTGGTTAAGGTCATCTAGTGTCCCAAGCAGATTTTGATGTAAATCGTATGATATAGTGTGCATGTCAATCTGTGGACATGGCCAGTAGTTGTCACATAGTTGTTGGTATCATAATTATCATTCTGATGTAGTTTTGCGGAATTCGTAACTTGCATGGACCCTAAAATTCTGCATTGTCATCTGTTGCAAGCTGATTGTAATGTCAATTGTAAAATAAATCACCCACATCAATCTGTGGACATGGCCAGTAATTGTGACAGGTTTTAGTTGTAAGTTACCTAGACATGATTGTGAGTATTTCATAACGTGGACGCTGATCTTTTCATGATCATCTGTGGCAATTAGCAAGTTTTTGTGATGGTTATCAATATGATGTTGAAAGTATCGTGCACATCGATCTGTGGACACTGATGCGTTTTGACTGCGTTAATGTCAACTTAGTGAGCACAATAATTTCACAAATATGACACTTTCTCTCAGTAGAAACTTAGAATGTCACAAAGTTGACAAACAAATGACATTAAATCTACTGGATTCCAGTACTGTAGTGAATATTGTTAATTAAGTACAACTATTATCATCTCAACATATGAATGGTGAGGATTTTCATAACTTGCACCTGGAAAAAAATTGCATTGTCATCTGTCAAAAAGCAAGGTACATGGTCCATGTCAGGATATCTCACTCATCATCCCAGGACATGGGTAGTAGTATATATAGTTGTCACATAGTTTTTTCCTATTTGTTTCTGTGGTGATTGATTATAGATGTTGCACAACATTGTACAAATTAACAAAATGGCTTGCACAAACCCCGATTCCGCATGGATCACCCAAAAATCAAAGGGAAGTTAGATATTGTTTTGTACACATTCCAACCCCCAGACCATCCCATGGACCCATTGCAATGTCTGCGCCTCCAAAACATTGAAAGGTGAACAAGCCGGCCATGAAGTACATTGATGCCTAAATTATCCAAATGTTTCTGTCTCTCTTGTTTAGCTGCCGGCCACAAGGCGTTTGTGCGAGAATTGGGTACTTGATTGCTGCAGCTAACTTAGCTCCCTCCCTAATTATCATCAGTCACTCTACCCACTCTGTCACCCAGGAACCTTCTTCTGGGGTGTCAGTATGTACTCGGCAACAGCAGGCTCTTCAAATTAAAGGTAAAAAAACACTCTCTGAAACGCCTGTCAATGTTGATGAGCATGTTTGAGCAGCTCGACGGCCTCCTGTCTGTCAGTTTGGGTGAAGCTTCGTGTGCACCACCATAGCCGACCTCTACTCACCTCATGAAAAATTCATGGAAAAAACAATTCCAACAACATTTTTTAACTCATTACTAGGCTGCAGCGCCACCAAACTTACAACATCATCATCATTCCACTCACCCCATTTTTCATTCTTCCAAGTGATCACTCTTGAACGAGTATATGTCGGTTCCAAGAGCCTGGTGGTGATACTCATCCCTTGGTACCGACTTCAACTCGAAACAGTACTCATACTCAGCAATGTCTCCACCTTCATGCCCTGCACTCCCCAATGGCAACAACATTTTACCTTCTGCAGCTATGGAAACTCCATCTCCATCTCCGGCACTCACCAATGGCAACAAATTACCTTCTGCAGCTATGGTGCCTCACCTTCTGCTTGTTTCTATTCCTGCTCCTGGCCACCTTCTGCCTTTCACCAAACTTGCTGACAAGCTGGTTGCATCTGGGTACAAGGTGACTTGTGCGAGCACTGGCCATGTCTTGGAGAATCTGCGGCATGGGGGTCTTGATGTGCAGGGTAAGGATACTAATGTTACCGGTCAGAGAATTAGGTTCCAGTCCTTGTTGGAGAAAGATGAGGATGAGGTTCCTACGGTGAAGCTGGAGACGATGAAGGATTGGATGCAGAAACTGAGTGACAAGGAGATGCAGACGAAGCTGGAGGAGTTCATAGAGCGGTTGTCTCCCACTCCCTGTTGCATTGTTGCAGACATGTTTGTAGGGTGGGTGCAAGATGCAGCTGACAAGTTTGGGATTCCCAAGCACACTTTGTTCACTATGCCTGCCTCCACTCTTGCTTCCGCACTCATGGTAAGTGTGCACTACTGTCCACAATATTGCTCATGATCTCAACTTTCCCCATGCCTGCATTTCTAATTCAGCTCCTCAATTTGATTGAATTGAAGTGATCCTGTTACTACTGAGTTAATTAGAGTCACCTTACTGCGCACTGTAATGTCACAAAGAGAACATTCGAAGCTTCTGCTGAGAGAAAGTATTTCCACTTTGTGACTTTACGTATATATAATGCACAGTAAGGTGACATAAACTCAGTCAAAACTCATTAGCATGAGCGTCGTCGACTCTTCAACTGCAAATCCGAATGTCTTGTATTAATTGAACCTTCCGTTGAGAGAGAACGTCCACTTTGTGACATTATAGTGCGAGTAAGGTGACATTAACTCAGTCAAAACGCATTATCATGATTTTCAATTCTTCAAGGGCAGATCCGACTGTCTCTGACTCTCCTAGGGTGCTGACTCTCCTAGGGTGGCAATTCTCGCCTTCCAATTTTTACAATGCTCAACTCTTCTCATGCATTACAGCTCACTTAATTACTAATCTGTTCTGACTGAGTTAATGTCACTGTACTGCACACTATAATGTGACAAAGTGATTATTCAAAGCTTCTGATGAGAGAGGATATCCACTTTTGTGACATTATATATAGTGCGCAAAAAGGTGACATCGAACTCAATCAAAAAGCATTTCAGCTTTGAATTGAAGTGAAGTGAGCTTAAACATGTTAGCATGGGTAGGTATTGCTTGGGCTCACATTCCCCTCTAAATCACTAAATGTTTTAACAAGGTGCCAAACATAGTGACACTACACAACCTAAGTTATGTGGATGTTCAGTTCATGTTTTCATGTTCTCCATCTTTTGTTGATCAAGTTACATCTTCAAATTTGTGTTGAATTAGCAAATGTAAGATGAAACATCAAGAAAAAGTAAACTCAAAATTAAACCTCCCCTAATTTAGTTATGGTTATGAGAAGACTAAAGTTGATTCCTTAATTAAATACATAAGTGCTCCAAATTATGTCCATTATTTAATGTGGAATAGTTAATATGATTTGGAAACATAGTCCAATCTTTGTTAAACATATGTCTTAACAATAGTTTTTCCATTAATCTTGACCTCACCACACACAAAACATAGTATTTGTGAAAATGTCACATGTGTTATTTTTTTTTCAAGGCTGACTCAGTTTCTAGTCTTGTGGAGTGCACTTCAACTTCTAGACAATTTTCATTTTGAAACTAATTTTGTATGGGCACCTATGGTTAAAGTTCATAGAGTACAAAAGAAGCCCTTTTATATCATAAATGTTATGTTTTGATTACTATGAAGAGTGTTTGAAGTAACATTGAAAAGCATAACATTCATAATATAAAAAGACTTCTTCCCTCTTTATCACTTGCACATGCTATTAGCATTTTGTAAATACATCCAGATGTAGTTGGCAAAAGCTACTTCCAAAGACCAATTCAAACCGGCCCTCCTTGTATTCGAGAAAATGGCACTTGTAACATTTTTGCGTGCCATGTGACATTTTCACAAATTCCATGTTACCAACCAAATATAGGTGTCCAATTATAAAAAATGACCAATCAACACCCGCATAGTGTAGACTTCGAATAATCACCAATTTCATTGTCATACATATCATCACTTAAATGGCAAGCTGTTCTTCCTAAATTGCACTTTAAAATCCTTTGTCATCATATCACGTCACCTAGATATGTACATGTCAATTATGTCATTGGAATCAATGCACTCGTCCTAGTTATTTGAGCTGCATTTCCGGTGCCTGGCCTCCATGCAAATGAACTGACCACTGCACTAATTATTGTATTTAGTGTCACTCACTATTTGGAATTACGCAAATCTATAGCTATTCACTATATATCTCACGTTTTGCCAACAAAGGTCAAATTGGTTGTTTGGACATTATGGAACATTAACATCTCTACTTGATAAAATAATTACATTAATAGTAACAATATATAACATTGTGTAACACCAAATAGTGAGTGGCACTAAATATTACAATATTGAGTGTAGTTACAGATGAATCGGTTGAAGTTCAAGACTACAGGAACATTACCCATCATTTTAGGGGAATCTGTGGAATATGCCTCGTATTAATAAAGAAAAACAGAAAAGATCACAACATGTAGCAGGTTGGACTTTTAAAACACTGGGATCTTGACCGATTATGACCATTGCTACTAAATCTTCCTGGACACTGCTCCAAGCTTTGTTGTAATTTGCTACTACTATGTGCCATTGTTGGGTTATTTTAAGAAACAATCCTTGCACAAAGATAAGAATGTTAATAAAATAGGGAGTTACGACTCAGGAAGTGGAGTGGATTTTGATGCTGCAGGCATCAGTTCTTATTGAGCAAGGCAAGCTTCCATTTCGTGGTGACGACAGACAAAACTTCATCCTTGTACCTGGTTCCATAACACTTTATGCGGAGGACATTTGGGATTCGTTCAAGGAGCCTGACCACGAGCATTTCGACTTCCACTTCAAGAACATCAAGCGGCTCTCGGAATCCGACACAATTATCATCAACACTTTTGAGGAGCTCGAGAGTGTGGCACTTGAGTCCATGAGGAGCGACATGTTTGCTGCTAATGTCAAGGTCGGGAAAAAAATCTCTTAACCCATCTATGGCTGGCTCACATGCGTCGTATAATTTCTTCTGGATATAATATGATGCAATATATCCGTGCAATTTATTACCTGATCTATCCAAATGTGGGATTATTATTGTGCAAGCCTCGTCCACTTGAAAGGAACGAGAAACAAATCAGTTTTATGATGGAATTTATTGACCCAACCTTATCGCAGGTTTTTCCATCTGTTTTGGGGGTTTATGCCCCCTACCCACATGACTTTAGTAGAACCATACTTAGCCTAAAAGTTCGTGTTAAAAACATGGCCTCCACACCATTTATGCTATCTAGTCCCGAGCCTAGTCGGCACAGGACGTCGCATGGTTTAAAAGTGGAGGTTTTAAACCTCAAGCACCGACCCTCTCATCAGTACTTAGAGATAAGGCAAGAATGTAGGACCTTCAAAAGTGTCATCTTTGGCTCCTGTGATAGGTTGCTCTTGGTTTTAGATATGAGGGCTTGAGGAGTTGCATTAGCGAAAAGCGATGGTAAAGTAGTTGAGTGGTAAGGCATTTGATCGTAAAGTAGATGAGCAGTAAAGCTCTCTTGGTTATGGCGGAGACATCCGGCTATCCTAGTGCACCTACAAGAACTTGCTGTGGAGATTTTCGAGTAGGTTTTAGTTTAGTAGCTCTCACACATGTTTCGTCGTTTTAGCTACCGACCAATGACATGCTAGATAGTTTTTGTCCCATCCCCAAGTGCCTTACCACTCATCTATCTTACCATCACTTTTTGTTAATGTAGCTCCTCGCACCCTCATAGCTAGGACTAAAAGCAACCAATCACAAGGGCCAGAGGCAACACTTTTAAAGGTCCTACATTCTTGCCTCATCTCTAGGTACCAATGGGAGGGTTAGTGCTTAAGGTTTAAAACCTCCACTTTTAAACCATGCCACGTCCTTCGCCAACTAGGCTCGGGACTAGATAACATCGATCATGGTGTGGAGGCCATGATTTTAGAACGAACTTTCAGGCTAAGCTAAAGTCAGGTGGGCAGGGGGCATTTTAGTGAGTTCCATTGGATAGTATCTTGTTTATTTTGATTTCTGAACTGTTGTCGATGAATTGGCAGCATGGCCTGCGCTTTTGTTTCACGATGCCATGGATGTCGCAGGTGCCGAGGTTGGTTCCAATCAGCCCGATGGTCCCCCGACTGTGGTTTTAGAGCGAACTTTTAGGCTAAGCTAAAAGTCAGGCGGGAAGGGGGCATCTTAGTGAGTTCCATTGCACAGTGTCTTGTTTATTCTGATTCCTGAACTGTTGTCGATGAATTGGCAGCATGGCCTGCGCTTTTGTTTCACGATGCCATGGATGTCGCAGGTGCCGAGGTTGGTTCCAATCAGCCCGATGGTCCCCCGACTGTGGTTTTAGAGCGAACTTTTAGGCTAAGCTAAAAGTCAGGCGGGAAGGGGGCATTTTAGTGAGTTCCATTGCACAGTGTCTTGTTTATTCTGATTCCTGAACTGTTGTCGATGAATTGGCAGCATGGCCTGCGCTTTTGTTTCACGATGCCATGGATGTCGCAGGTGCCGTGGTTGGTTCCAATCAGCCCGATGGTCCCCCGACTGTGGTTTTAGAGCGAACTTTTAGGCTAAGCTAAAAGTCAGGCAGGAAGGGGGCATTTTAGTGAGTTCCATTGCAAAGTGCCTTATTATTCTGATTCCAGAATTGTTGTCGATAAATCGGCGGCATGGCCCGCACTTTTGTTTCATGATGCCATGGATGTGTCACGGGTGCCGAGGTTGGTTCCGATCGGCCCGATGGTCCCCCGACTATGGTTTTAGAACAAAACTTTCAGACTAAGCATTTCTTCAGGCACAGAAATCTTGTTTATTCTGATTCTGGAATTGTTGTCGATGAATTGGCGGCATGGCCCGCGCTTTTGTTTCACAATGCCATGGATGTGTCGCAGGTGCCGAGGTTGGTTCCGATCGGGCCGATGGTCCCCGACTGTGCGTGGGGAGGCGAGGCCCGTGCAGTAGACCACAACGATAACGAGAAGTCGGAGGCCGAGAGGTGGCTGGACACTCAAGATGCACACTCGGTGCTCTACATATCGTTTGGGAGTCTTACTACCATCGGCTCCGAAGAGGAGGTGAGGGAGCTGGCTCTTGCGCTCGAGGCCAGCCCATACCCATTCTTGTGGGTGTACCGACCTCCCGGACTCCCGCAAGTCAACAAAATACTCGATCATTCAGCTCCACCCACCGGCAAGGAGTGCATCCCCCCAGGTACAGATCACAAACTGCGCATATCGAAGAAGGTTGCTTGTGTCCGGGCCACCAAATGTTACGCTGTGGCCATATAATGTACCCTTTTCCTTAAGTAACTACCAAGTGTAACAAACTATGTGTGTTTTAAGTAAATCTAGACTTATTCACAAGTTCTGGATCTGACGGAATTTTATACTTGCAGTTCTATCGGCGGATTTTATGATTGAAATGGCAGCAACCAATTGTAGATGTGAACTGCATCTCTTGTTATAGCACGTTGTGTTATTTGTGGGAAAATACACATTCAGAGAGAATATTTGGTCATATTTTTTCTCAGAGTATGTATGATTGGGAACGTCATTATATTCTTCTAGTTTTCTTCTTCCATATTATTTGTTTCACAATATGTATGTCTCAACTGTGCAAAAAAGACTCTCATATGCATTATTGATTTTGGACAAGCCTTTTGTCCATGTTTACTTAAATCCTAGTTAACACTAGAAATAATGTCAAATATCTACTAATATTCGGCCGGCACTGGCAAAACCTATTGTAAATTATCTATACAGATGCAAATATAGGAGGGTTGTTTGTATCTAGACCATCCACTAGCCAAAGAGTCCCAAAAAGACTAAACCAAAAGAAAAAAAAAAAAAAGAAAAAAAAAAGTTGTTCGTTTTTGTAGCCACCTTAATTCGTTAAGAAAATATTTAAAAAATAATCTATGGACAGTCATTCACTAATTGAAATTTCAAGAGCGCCTCCCTGTAGGAAAAATACATTGGTCCCTATAACAGTCGTACTCTACTAGGAGTAGTAGCAAAAACAGTACTAGTTGAAAAACAATTCACAAATCTCCAAGATTTCCTACGCGAGAATACCCGTGAGGTGCATATGTAAAGACAGACAAACCACGGAGGATTCTTGTCAGTTTGAGAGATTTCATACGTGCGGGATGGACTTTCTTGTAGGCTCAACATGGAATGAGGTATAATCTGGGTGATTCTGAGTAAGCTGACAAAATTGGCTTGGACTAAGTGCAGGATTTGAAGAACGGACCAGAGGCCGCGGCATGCTGGTCAAAGGCTGGGCGCCCCAATTGCAAATCCTGTCACACAAATCCACCGGGGCTTTCTTGTCACACTGCGGGTGGAATTCCACACTCGAGTCCATGTGCACAGGAGTTCCAATGCTCACATGGCCATTTTGGGCAGACCAAAAAACAAACATGAGGTTCATTTCCCTCCACAATATATTTTATTGTCGCAAATATTTAGCTTTTCCTGCAAGTATCTATCATCGTGTTTTCTGGAGTGCACATCGTACCAAGGAAATATGATGTCATCCACAACCAGGAAATTAGATTGCAACTCCTGAATTCCAACATCAGTTCACCTGCCTCTCCAAAATCACATGCTTTCATCAATGTGGATATATATTCTACAAAAAGGGGTGCACATTACCAGCAAATAAATCATAGGCAATCATCCTCCAACAGTGAGAAAAATATGAAAATCTACCATTGAAGATAGTGGTATCACATAAGATTTGTAGATTTTCCAATGACTTCAGTCAAATCTTCAATGCCGCAAGTCAATTGCCCAGGACTCATATGCTTGTAGTGGTGGGTTAAACCAAAGGTCTTAATATAAATCCCATGCGTAACTCCAAAGTCAAGTTGCCTAAGGACGGAATAGTATTGGCATGTTTGACCTAGATATTTCCACTTGATCTTTGGTGCACCCAATCATAGTCGGGGGATCTGAGTGAACCAGATATTTTCAGCCAACCATGTGGGACCTAAGGGTTTCCCCTAAAGAAAGATAGGTGTGGACCAACTTTGAGTTGTTCACTTTTGAAAGGAGACAATATTCTTCAAGGTTCCTTTAATACTCATGATGCCCATTTCAGCATTTCATATAGAATCCAACCAACTCAAAGATGAAGCAACCCCATATATTACATGGGTGGCATGGTGACCACCTCCCGAAAGGGTGGAAGTAACCCTATACCGACGCTTGGTGAAACATGATCAGGATAAGTGAGAACAGTCACCCATTCACATTAAAAAACATATATGCCTTAATGTTCTTCTGGTTTTTTCTTTCTTTTTCACATTGGTGGCAAGATCGGAGTGGTCTCTTCCATTTACTCTCCAAACGTGATCCACTGAGTTGCCCAGGGAGCTGAGTTCATTGTTCACTCCGCTCGTGCAGGTTCATTGTGGACACCGCGAAAATTGGGTTACGATTCAACCGGGATGCAGAGGGAATGATTAAACAAAGCGAGATCGAAAGGGTGGTTGCACAAATGATGGATGGCGAAGAAGGCAAATCGGCGAGAAGAAATATGCTGGAGCTTCAACAGTTAGCTAGAAGTGCTGTAGCCGATGGCGGATCATCCAGGGCAAACTTTGAAAAGTGTTTCAACAATATCTGCCCAATGCCCACCTCCTCCACGACAGCCTCATGCAAGTGCACAAAACACAAAGTGCAGGCACCACAAGTTTAATAATCAATGGAATTACTATCTATCACATGATCCTGGACTCAGAATCAGTGATCGGGGAGATTTTTGGGCATAATCGGTTGAGATCCTAGTGCTTGCAAGTCCAGCCGGTTACATGTTGACATCCTTCGGTTTTTCTATATTAATTTGAGGTATATTCCATAAATTCCTCTAAAGTGATCGGTAATTCTCCTGAAGTCTTGAACTTCAGTTTGTTCCATAGACTGGTCACCGGTAGCTACCCATAAGTACCTGAGAAAAAAGAGTTCTTTTGTAGACAGATTCAAGAGATTCCTTGAACTCCTTTCTTCCCTGAGCGGATACCTACTACAACTTCCTCAACTTACCCCCTGCAGTTAGCTTTGCGTGTTATGCAAACCAATTAATTAATGCTTCAGCTAGCACCATTTTTATAAAAAAACAAAATCAGTGTGCTATCTTCCATAGTCTTGATGAAGTCGGCGGTTTGACTGTGATCATCTTGCTACTCAAGTGGTCCAGACTACCCATACCACGGAACTTTGTATAGCCACTAAATTGCATTTCAAATTAGCAGATGATACGGCTATTGACTTTTTACATTCAAAAATCATCGATCCCCTTTGTTTACAAGTTTTATTCTCCTATCAAATGATGGACTTGGAGATCAGTTTTGTGATCTTCCAGAAACCATGGGGAAGATTTAGCTAATGACTAAAGGTAGAGTTGCCTCATTTGATTACATATCTTAATTGGACCACCTATACTTGAGTGGCATGTAGTTAGGTGTGGCTTCATGAACGGATACCAAAAGACGCGTGTTAAAAAGAGTCTGGACTACAGGGTGAATGCATGGTTGAGTGGACCACTTTTCGTGTCACGGCCATTTTTCAGGATACCTCTTTGTATTGTAAGTTGAATTAAAAAAAATCTACCTGATAAATCCTTTTGAAACTTTGGGCATAGCTTGTTAACTTAAGTGTCTTTACAAATAAAATTTTGTCTTTAAATTTTGTTCTATAAATAAAGAATATGGGACTTTTAAAGTAAAAGCATGGACTATGGTCACCAGTAAACATTTTTATGAATGTAGCTTTTTCAATAAGTATATGATTACATTATTATGGTAGTGACTCACTATGTGTTGTAGTATAGATAGAATAGTTTGGAGCTAAAGCATTTTTTAATAATATTGCTATTAAAATGATAGTTATGGACTTTTGAAGAGGTTGAATGTGGTCATATTTTTGGAAGTCCATAATAGGTCCATAATAGAGGTTTGCGGAGGCAAGTTTTTTTATGAGTGTTAAGATCTATAAGCTTTAGGTGGGCTTCTATTTAGAAATACTTAATTGTCTTTAGAATTATTTATATATTTAAAGCAGATTTTGATCAATTTTTTAAAATATTATAACTAAATATAAAATGAAGGTATTACAATTTTTCTTTTGATTTGAGTTTTATATGCTTCAAAGAATGTGTGTAAAATAAATTTAAAAATAATCAATTGCATATACAAAAAGTGGATATGGACTTCAAGAAATGGATATGGTCCGGTATTGGTCCACTCAACCATGCATCCACCCTACATGCTCAAAATATGATAAGCACTCTAGATTCAATAGTTAACATAATTGGGTGGGTGGGGGGACCTATATGACCAGTTAATTAGCCGCAAAATCTTCACTTTGATAATGAATGAGATATGAATAGGAGCTCCAAAAATTATGAGGAAAGTGGTTACGACATCAACTTGGCTTTGCTAACTATCTCATGCTAATTGAGTGTTTCATATCCTAGGAAAAGTGAGCTAGTTGGAAAAAGTAACCATTTTAAGGCCCATCTACCTTACTGGAGTGGCTGCAGAGTTTAGTTCGATGCAGTCCAGAGAAAATTTTATAATTGAGAAAAATTGGTACATAACACCTTGATGATCATATCCACCACAGGAGAAAAAAGCTTCAAACCAAATGACTATGATGAACCCTAAAAAGTTTTCATGTCAATTTCAAACAAAGGACAGAACTCTGGCCTTCGTTTATTCTCAATCTTATACGAACACTTCAAAAGCTAACTAGTACAAGATGAAGTCAGAGTCCGTGATATTCCAAAAAGCACACATGCCCAGTTGAAAAGCTTAGATGTAAACATTCTGACTCAGGTATGTGGGTGTTATTTGGTTCATTTTTCATGTTCTCCAACTTCTATCAATTAGATTTACACAACAAAACTCGTGTTGCATTAGCAAATCTACCATGAAACATATGCAAAAACCGGATTGAAAATCGGACCTCCCCTAGTTTAGTTATGGTTATCGGAAGTGCTTGTTTGTTGATTTCTTAACTGGATACATAGGTCCTCCCAATTATGTTCACTATTGAGTGTAGAGTAGTTATTAATATTTGAAGATGTGGTCCAATCTCTTTTAAACATGTTTCTTTATGATATTTTCTCTTTGATCCTCACCGAACCACATACTAGTCAAATCTAGATTTGGGCGAACCAACCCATACACTCATTCCTTGTTGGATGCCTAAACCCTTGCCTCCAAGGAACCACTGTACGGGTTGTTTCGCCCCAGCCGTCAAATCTAGGGGTCCAATTACGAAAACAAGCCACTTAAGACCCATCTACCTTAGACCAAATTGCCACAAGATTTGGCATCAAAAGCGACCCCACATCTAGGAGACATCCTTACTTCCCAAATTAAAAGTCACCCTCCTATTTGCCTTGACACCTTCAACTAAAATAGAGTTTTCAATGTAATCTTTAGGCATCAAATGTTAGATTGGAAGTGTATACATTACTTAGCACTAGGGTGTTGCACCCCTAGTGCCAGGAATCATGTATGGACTATTCCTCTTTATGTTGGGCCACCCTTGCAAAACGAAGTATACTCAGGTTGAGTATTATTCATTCTACATGGTTGGGCTAGCCAAATGGGTGATGTCCCGGTCCACTTAATTGGAGCGGTTGCTTATTTTAACATAAAAAATATGTTGGTACCCAACCACTACTACCCACATCTCCGCAGGTACAACACCGTAGGGAATAAAGGTGGGTGATTCACGGGATACCCAGTAGGCCTCTTAATTATAGGAAAATGAACACTCATGTGCCTCTAAGTGATGTTATGTGTTTTTTTTCATGACAAATTTGCTACCCCACTCGGACTACTTGGACCCAAAGGGTTTGTCTACCCCCAGTCTCAAGACTATTATGAAAAACAATGAAGTGTCGCAACCCAAACCCACACTTAGTTCAAAGGCGACCTTTTGTGTAACAATGACAATTGCCAAGTGGGAATCAGTGATTCGCAATACCATTAACAACCAAGACTACACATGAGTTAATCCAACCTCCCGCAATATACCTGTAAGTGCATAATCTTCATGAGGCTTAGTGTGGTTCATGAGGCTTATTGTTCATGTGACTTAGATTTTATGAACTGTAGAGCCTTCATGAGACGTAGGCCAAAATCGTCATCCACATGCATTTCAAATGCCCATTCTTGACTTTAAGCCTTTGCCATGTACCTTGACTCAAATACGGGCGTCCGATCAAGAATTGTGACCACATAAGGCCCACATACAATATCTCATAAGTACACATTAGGTCTTCCCACTTTAGTGGACCTTTTAACGAGCTAGTAGAGTGAGTGGCACGTGCGGTGTGCTCCAAAAATCAAAAGTGGAGACAACGAACCGTGGTGGATTGAGCATTGCATCATGAGTGGTGTATGTGGAGTACAATGGGACCAACAATAGGTATAAGTGTAGCCGAACTTATAAAGAGCTGTGAGAGGTGGATTCACTTGGACCAATATCGGACTATGGGGGAAACACTACCTACTCCGGTACATTGATTGTCAACGTGGAAAAAAAAAAAAAAAAAAAAAGAAGAAGAAGAAGAAGAAGAAGAATTGGTGGTGGTGGTGGGCATCTACGAATGGGGAGATCCGACCGCTAGTTACATATAGGCAGGTTGACTTTGAGACTTGACTGGTTTAAGTTCAAGACTCTAGGAAAATCGTCCATCATATTAGAAGAATCTATAGAATATACCTTAAATTGGTGAAGGAAATCTGCAAAATATCCACATTTAGCCTATCGGACTTGGAAAACACTTGGATCTCAACCGATTTTGCCCCAAAAAAATCTTGGACATTGGTGGCATAAGTTATGTTTGGACCTCCAATGATGCAACATTGGTGTTGTAGACTTTGTCTCAAATGATGAGTGTACCTTGTATTCATCCAACATAAAAACCTTGAAATAGCATGCAGCTAGGAGGTTGTTCTTTTTAGTTATTTGACACCGGAATTAACTTCGATAAGGCTCTGAACTACATTGTTTATGGTATTTAGTGTCATTTACTATTTGGAACCACGCAATTCAAGAGTTCGATTTTTCCTAGCGAAAGTGGAATAGGTTGTTTGGACATTATAAAACATCAAAAGACTTTACTTGATAAGATATTACAAGTGACACCAAATACCATGAATGGTGTAGTCTAGTCCAAGTCATTTGAGATGCATATGGGTTCAGGGTTTTATGTTGGATAGATGAGAGGTACGCCCATACGCGATATTCCCTCTCTCCAATTTATGCAACCATTCTGCTTCAGTATTGGGAGCCGAGACTCGTGCCCGTGTTTGTTTTCGGCATTTGGCATTCCCTAGGATTACTTTTGATTGTCATAATTTCAACCATATACTTTCTTTTCAAAGCAGTCAGCTAAAAATTAAATTAAAAAGCTTAGATCTAAAAAATTTAACATAAGATTTAAAAGCTTTGATGTGTGTCAGTTAAAATTTATGGTTAACCTGTAATTAACCATAAATGTTTGTTTACATTTATTTATACCCACTTCCCATGCAATTGGCCCACATCAATGGACTTTAGTTATATATATATATATATATATATAATTGTATTTTGTGTCACCAGTTCCAACTTTTTCTGCTCAATACTAATTGTAAACTGCCCGTGTAGTGTCACCAATACTAAATGTAAACCTAATATTATTTGCCATTCCTTGTAAACATCATTTGGGCACCGCAGATTTATAATGGCGCAATTACTGTCACTTATTAAGTGATTTTTCATCCAATTTTCAATCATCCACAACAATATTTCATTGCGTAAATGTTAGGATGCTGCAGAATATACCAAACTCTATCTCAATAATTAGCAGTTGGGTGAACTAAAAGCACGTTGAGATGACAGTTTTTTTATTAGCTTTTTCATAAGAAGTGTCATTAGAAAAGCTACCACAATGACATAAAATACCACATGACACCCAATACTGTACATTATTTAGTGCAGATTCGTGTGTGTTGTTTTGCTCGCTACGAAAACCATGAATGCTTGTCGCCTTCACACTTTGGGCTTTCGTAAAGTCGGTGTGAAAATGAGCGTGCTCTTTTTGTAAGTACTGGGTGCCACTGAGCAGATTGGTAATCAAGTCCGAAATTCAAGGCTCGAGCTCGACATTCGGGCACCTGGCAAAATGCTCATGAACTGTTATTATCCAGGACCTTTGTCTCTGCTTGGACCCAGTGTTCAAGATTGAAGCCCTCATATGAGTTTCATTTTGAAGGGCTCTCAAGTTTCAGCCCTTCAGTTGAAGGGTTGGTTCAAATCCAAGACGTCAATCCGAATATATAGAAATGAAATACAAAACTCACATTAAATTTGCGCATGAATTATATGGTACATGTTTCCAGTGCAATGTGAAGAGTTAAGAATCAACCATCTAACTCCACTTCTTGTAGTGACAATGCCCTACACTTGTTGGTTCTTGTGATAGGTAGATTATATTGAGGACTTCAAGTGACGTCTTCATTTTCAATTTGGGGTTGCGTTTTGAAGAGTTGTTTTGAGAGAGGTATATTTTGAAAGGCCAAATCGTGTTTGAAGGGCATTGAAGACTTCAATCTGGAACACTGCTTGGACCTTCATGTCTTTTGTTTTTTTTTTTTTTTTTTGAAATGGGTATGTATCACAAATTGACGAATCAATTTGCCTTTTGGACGTTCTTACCAGGAGGTTGAATCAATATGTGTGCCCACCTTTTCTAGTGCCTATCGATGAGCTCAATGAAATGCCCAACGGCAAGCCTACAAAAAGCACCTGTGACCTACTACATATTGCAAGGGAACATTCCGAAAGTGCAATTTTAATCATTAGTGTTCTTCTGTATTTGAATCCCGCGGGACTTGGAAGCGCCTTGGGAAGCTTGTTGGGGCTTTTTCTGTGCTGTTGAGTAGTGTCCTTTCAAGGCGCTTGCGGGTGAAATATTTCAATCGAAAAAACTCATAACAAGGTTAAGGGGTTGTTTACACCATGGACCATGAAATTGTCCCAAGGCCATGTAAGATCTATGATTGGTTGTTGACCTCATCTTGGGACCACTTCGGTTCACACCAAGGGAAAAATGTCAGAGTGACCATGGAGTCCGAGGTCCTCAAAAGACATGTTTTAAGGTTTACAATGTCCACTGACATGGTTCAACGCGTTTTGTGGTGGTAGAGGCAAAAGAGGTGCTCTGGTAGGAAAAGGCGAGGGCCCATGGTAGAAAAATGATGTTACACCTAGTGAGGGGCCAAAGGCTTTGTAAATTGTTTTTTTTAGAAATCGGACCATGGAAGTTGGACCATGAAGTCAGAACATGGAAAAAGGCCATCGTCCATGGTGCGACTTCATGGTCCATGGTGCGACTTCATGGTCCATGGTGCGACTTCATGGTCCATGGTGCGACTTCATGTTCATGTTTGATTTTTGATTTTTGTTCATGTTTCATCATAGGTTTGCTAATGCAACACAAATTTTGTTGCATAATTATAGTCAGTAGAAGTTGGAGAACTTGAAAAGGACTAAATATGGGGGGGTGCATCGATTTAATCCCAACAGCACTAGGAATTTGCTTAATTGGAGCAAAAGTCATAGATGAGAAAAGCATGATGTTTGAGGGGAGAAATTAGAGAGAAGGATAAGATTAACAATTGCAACCCAAGACATATTCCTCTTGTATATTGTCTTACCTCCCCCTCACATAAATTTAGTAAATAAATTACTACTATTATTATCAACAATAAAACACATTGGTGTTTGTTTTTACATCGACATGAATGGGAGCTTGTTCTTCAATCATGTTTTACCAATCTTCATAATATGGTTACTTCCATCATTTCAGAGGGTGGGCTCCTTCCCCTCACATACTACAAAACATAGATGGACTTAATCATATGACCTACATAACCTATATGACCATTTAATGAGCATGAGAATCTTCACTTTGAAAATGAATATGATATTCATATCGAGGAATAAACACAACCCTGGAAATGTCAACTTATTTTTCCACCTCTCCTTATGCTTGTATAAACTACCCAACTCGGGCATGAGAAGTCTATCTTTGCCCCCAATTTTAGTACAAAACAGGCATCAAACTTGGTGCACATTGCCGTCCTCCACAAGCAGCTTTGTCGCTCAAGCATTTGAGAAATGCAATTACCTTCATATCATTTTCGCCGTCAGTGTTTTTCAGCCAAGGTTTCATCAAGTGTGGGTTGGACATACATCTACATGAGCCCTAATGGGAATCATTGAGAGAACAACCTCATGAATCGAAAATTACATGAGAGAACAACCTCATGAGAGAACATGAGTTTACATGAGAGAACAACCTCATGAATCGAAAATTATTGTGAGGGGAGGGAGGAGCCATCACCACACATGAGCAGACAAGGAATAGAAGCTCAGACACAAACACATAGCAAGACCTGAATTGAAGGAAGGAGGTTTAAAGTTATCATAACTTTATAACATCCATAATGTACATGTGTTGCTCAACCTCAATTACATGAATGCAGCCATATCCACACGACACCACTCCCAACCTAGACAAGCGCCTTGACTTGCAACCACACATAAGGTCGGTATTTCCCTTAAACCACAAGCACATCAACGCAAAAGCTAAACACAAACAAGAGTGGCCAAGTGCAGGCACCGAGCACATGCTAAACGATGGCGATGGTGGCTTATTGAGAGAAGAACGATAAGATTGGCAAGATCGGCTTGTAATGGATGCGCATGGTGGCGATTAGGGTGGGTATCTACATGGCACTAAGTGGCTATACCCGACCTGATAGATATAGACATTTTATTTATTTATGTATTTAGCTCTTTTTAAACATGTCTTTGTCACTACTAGTTTTTACACGGGAATAGAATGTAAAAATAAATACTCCTAACCACACACCACTCAAAGATAAGTAACCGATTTTTCAAATAATTGAATATGGGTTGTCTACCTTAGTATTTAGGGCTTGATAAAGCATAAGCGTTGAACGTTGTCCTGATGTGGGCCGGCTACTTGTTAAAATATAGTTATTTATGTATGTTTTTATTATTTTTAAATATGGTGTTCTAGTTAGTTGTTGAGAACCGGTCTTGAGTTCAAGACCGAGAGAACTAGGTAGGAAGAAAATATTTGGGTAGGTAGGACTTGGGAAAGTTAGGATTTTCCGGCGACGGCCGTTATTTTGCCACTTAGGATTTCTAGAAGCCTTATCCCTAATGGTTTCCGATTGGCTTGCCGTTTAGGGGTTCTAGAAGCCTTATCCCAAATGGTTCCCTATTGGCTTGCCGTTTAGGGATTCTAGAAGACTTATCCCAAATGGTTTCCTATTGGCTTGCCGTTTAGGGGTTCTAGAAGCTTTTTCCCAAATGGTTTCCTATTGGCTTGCCGTTTAGGGGTTCTAGAAGCCTTTTCCCAAATGGTTTCATATTGGCTTGCCGTTTAGGGGTTCTAGAAGCCTTATTCTCATTGGTTTTCTATTGGCCGAAGGGGGCAAGGTGGAAGAGGATTTAAGGGGTGGAAGAAGGGTGTCGAGGTATTGGAGTTGGCATTTTGGAGTTGGTACTTGTGTGGAATTTGGAGGAGGATTGCGATTTTGAGAGAGAGAAGCGTTAAGAAAACTATACTGTACTGGAGGGTGTGAAGTGAGAGTTTTAGAGAGGATAGGTGGCACTAAGTGCACTATTTGTACCATTTTCATTGGTTATTAAGTGAGCAGAACTTTGGAGTTAAGAATTTCGTGTATTGTGGATGATGGGAGTGTGAAATTGGTGTGAAATTTTGAGAGGTTGTTCCTTGTGAGGTATGAAAGTTGTGCACAAATTTTGGAAGGTTCAGTCTTTGTGTAGAAAAAGTTGTGAAGAGTTGAAGTGAAGGGTGACGAAGGGATAAGAATGTGGCAAGCGATGTGAAAGCTACCGTGCTTCCTACGACACATCCATATGGTAAGCCACTCAATTCAAACTCAAAAGGTGATGATGCGGCTATGGAAGAGTTGGTGAAGGGTATTAAGGAATTAAAAATTAAATTCGCTAAGCTTGAGGAGAACGGTCAATCATCGGAGGGTCCGATAAACCAATCATTTGGACCAAAATCAGGGCAAATAGGAGGAAGATTGCCACCACGGTGTATGTGGTGTGATAGCTTTGATCATTCACGTATAAACAATTCCGTCTTTTCCACATCCAAAGTTGTCTTCTCGGTTCTCATCACTTGTGCATATTGACGCTCAAACTCCCTCAAAAGCTCATTTGCCTACAAACCCTTGTTAGGCCGTGCAATCCACTCCAAAAATGTCCTCTTAGTCACCCTCTCCGAATCTTCAATGAAATACTCTTCTTTCAATGCTTGTACGAATGTCTCCCAATTTTCTCCATCACTCTCTTTTAACTCTTTCACACGCCGTCGAATTTCCGGAACCACCGCAAGATCAAAGCTTCCAATCATCTCTTCGTCCGAAATTTTATTTAACTCCATTTCTCTTGCATAAACCCGGATGTATTTTGATACATTTCGTCCATCAAATTGATCAATCTTATCAACAATCGAATGCAATGCTTTGGTTGTCAAAGCTTCCTTCCGTTGTTTCACATTTTGTTGACGCATGTACAAATTAAATGCCTCAAACATCCTCAAAGTACTATGATCAAGGCCAACGGGATTGTCACATTGGCCCATCATAACTCACCCTCTCAATCCTTCTCACATACAAATACAACTAAACACTACCACTCCAGATCTTTCACGTCGGGTTCACAAAAAATATGTCAAGAAGATTGTGGGTTGTCCGGTAAGCACGAGGCTTCTTTCCATGGTAGTGTTTAAGTTCTCTCCCTAATATCTTCCCTTTCTCTTACACCCTAGTTTTAGTTTTAGATTGAAGGGTGTCTAGGGGGTTCTAGACACCCTTCACTTCAACTCTTCACAACTTTTTCTACACAAAGACTGAACCTTCCAAAATTTGTGCACAACTTTCATACCTCACAAGGAACAACCTCTCAAAATTTCACACCAATTTCACACTCCCATCATCCACAATACACGAAATTCTTAACTCCAAAGTTCTGCTCACTTAATAACCAATGAAAATGGTACAAATAGTGCACTTAGTGCCACCTATCCTCTCTAAAACTCTCACTCCACACCCTCAAGTACAGTATAGTTTTCTTAACGCTTCTCTCTCTCAAAATCGCAATCCTCCTCCAAATTCCACACAAGTACCAACTCCAAAATGCCAACTCCAATACCTCGACACCCTTCTTCCACCCCTTAAATCCTCTTCCACCTTGCCCCCTTCGGCCAATAGAAAACCAATGAGAATAAGGCTTCTAGAACCCCTAAACGGCAAGCCAATATGAAACCATTTGGGAAAAGGCTTCTAGAACCCCTAAACGGCAAGCCAATAGGAAACCATTTGGGAAAAAGCTTCTAGAACCCCTAAACGGCAAGCCAATAGGAAACCATTTGGGATAAGTCTTCTAGAATCCCTAAACGGCAAGCCAATAGGGAACCATTTGGGATAAGGCTTCTAGAACCCCTAAACGGCAAGCCAATCGGAAACCATTAGGGATAAGGCTTCTAGAAATCCTAAGTGGCAAAATAACGGCCGTCGCCGGAAAATCCTAACTTTCCCAAGTCCTACCTACCCAAATATTTTCTTCCTACCTAGTTCTCTCGGTCTTGAACTCAAGACCGGTTCTCAACAACTAACTAGAACACCATATTTAAAAATAATAAAAACATACATAAATAACTATATTTTAACAAGTATACGGCCCACATCACGACAACGTTCAGCTATGGCACGACGTTAAACGTGACATTCGAACTTGACGGTGTCCTACGTGGCGCCGGCATGGCCCACAGACCCGCCCCACGCCCTCGCTGCGCTCGACCGGCCAGCTCTGCGACTCCATGACCCCGACCTGGCCTGACCTCCGTCCTTCGACACCAACGGAGCTCGCTTACGACATTGCGGCTCCGGCAACCCACACCTCCATTGATGGAGATTGTCGTCGTCATCTCATCACCGTTCTATAGTTTGCTTTGTCCTGCATAACCATTTCAAAATCTCCTTGGTTTCCGGGTCATTATTATTGAAAACACGTATAACATCATGCTTTCGTTGTGTGTTGTAAGGCCAACTCAAATTGTCCTCGGTTTGCGGGTCCTCAAAAACGAAGACAGTTTAAGGATTTAAGGCAGCGGTTTTAAGGGTTTGTAGTCTCTTTCCTCCATTCCATGTGCTTTCCACTATTCCCCGCACAGCCAAAATGCTCTTTGATTTAGGAGATTGGGATGGAATAGCATGACATCACTTAGAGCATATGCCAGCAGTACGCCAAATCCAACGTATGGTTGCAACGCGTCATACTGATCATGTGGTTGTAGGACAAGGTTTACAATGGCTGCCAATCTTCGTGTGAACAAGGCTTGCTTGCCATTCACTTGAGGTACTACATCTTCCTTGCCTTTCACTGACACACATCTCTCCATGAGAAGTGTCCGCAACACCATGGGCACAAGGGGGATCCCGAAGTGACACCCGGGACTTGTAGCACCATAGATGAGAGGGCCCAAGTGGTCCTAGTGTGGGTGAGAGACAGAGGCCTTCAGAACGCCTCCCACCCACGGAGACTAGGAGTCGCGAGGGTAAGGCCATGAGCATTGAATAGCTTATGGCGTCCGATTCTAAAATGCTCAAGAACTCCCCAATCGGATGTGGGAGCTAGGAAATATGGCAATTTGAGTGGGGTACTGCCTAGGGACAGTGCCCTACGACAGCATTGACCTGGGAGTGGCACGCAAGATTGCCAAGGTTAAAACATGCATAGCTTCTGTGTCATGTACATCTCCATGAGGAGCGTCCGAAACACCATAGGCACAAGGGGGACCCCGGAGTGACACCCGGGACTTGTGGCGCCGTTGGTGAGAGGGCCCAAGTGATCCTAGTGTGGGTGAGGGCCCCGGGCATTGGGAACGCCTCCCATCCACGGAGACTAGGAGTCATGAGGGTAAGCCCATAAGCTATGCGTAGCTTATGGCGTGCGGATTCTAAAATGCTCAAGAACACCTCAATCGGATATATAAGCTAGGAGATATGGCAATTTGAGTGGGGCGTTGTCCCGGGACATTGCCCTAGAACAGCAGTGGCCTGGGAGTGGCTCCCTTGACTGCCGATATTTGAACAAGCATAACTTCCTCAATACTTTTCCAAAGGGGACAAGTGAGTAGTCCATCGGCATCTACGTGAAACGTAGATGACGATGGAGTGATCGTTTGTTAGAGACAAAGATCACACGTGAAAGTTATGAAGGTCTGAAGCTGCTGGGGGCTTCCAGCCCCAGCGGCTAAAGGAAAATGTCTACTTGACCCCAACTCTTGGGAGAGAGACAAAAGGTTACTTGACGGTGGAGTAGGGGCCCTGGCTAGAGCCCTAGAAGCTTATACGGGTGAGGCGGTGTGGCCGGCCGAACCCACCCGAGGCCGGACAGCACAGCCTCCACGGGCATTGGCCCAACATGGGGGCATAGTTGCCTAGTATGGTTCGGGTTGTTGTAGTGTTGCTCCAGTAACGCGATGATCAACATAAGATTGGACTTCCATGGATGGAAGTCCACATCTAAGAATTGGTTACCGATTAAGGGATGAGTCTCGAATGAAAGAGTAGGAAGGTTGGTCCCCCTCCTATGAACTTAAAGGTTCACAGTATGAGGAGCTAATCACTCGTATGGCGGAATGCAAAGGGTTAGCGTTCATGACCCTTGCTAGAATTGAAAAATGACCAAATGACTTAACGAGAGCTAGCGAGGGTTGCAACATTCTGTAACACTTGCCCGAATGGGGCAAGTGATGAGTCTATCGGCATCTACACAAAGAGTAGATGTCGATGGAGTGGTTGCTTGATAGAATCAGAGATCACTCAACGAAGTTATGGAGGTTTGAAGCTGCTAGGGGATTCCAGCTCCAGCGGCTAAGGGAAAATGTCTACTTGGCCCCAACTCTTAGGAGAGAGACAAAAGGTTACTTGGCGGTGGGGTAAGGGCCCTACCCAAAGTCCTAGAGGCTTATATAGGTGAGGCGGCGTTGCCGACCGATCCCACCCGAGGCAAAAAGGCATGGCCTCCACAGGCGTTGGCCCAACGTGGGGGCATAGTTGCCAAGTATGCCTCAGATTGTTGTAGTGTTGTTCTGGCAACGCGATGATCAACTCAAGATTGGACTTCCATGAATGGAAGTGCACAACAAAGCATTGGCTACCTACTAAGGGGAGAGTCTCGAATGCGTGTGTAGGAGGGTTGGTTTATGAGCTTTGAGGTCCAAGGTATGGGGAGCTAACCATGCACGTGTCTGGGATGTGCAGATTAGCGCTCGTGACACTTGCTCGAGTTGCAAAGTGGTGAAGATAAGTTAAGGGGCATTAACAAAGGTTGCGACATTCACATTGTTTAGAGTTTGGTGGTTTAGGGCACATTCTTGTTTCACAACGATTTTAGGTTTAGGGGTGATTTTGTTCTGTAGTTCCTCTCACTCTAAAGTCATGCCTTATTTTCTCGGGGGGGACACTTCACTATACTTTGCGTGAATACGTGCGTTAAAGGGGTATTTAATGTAGGGGTATTATGTCTAGATGTTAGATTTGAACACACCGTTTAATTATATAATTCCCTAATATGGTGTATTATTATGATGTCTTACTATAGTTATAACTCACATAAGATTTTTTTTCAACCCTATGTTCATTATAAAAAATTAGCTCACCTTAATTTGTGTTTAAGGATTGCCTTTGTTCATTACAAAATTCATTTGACATGCAATGAGAACTAGCATGAACAAGCATCACTACAAATCAATAACAATGCAAACAATCATCACCACCATGAGAATCAATGATCTATGAACTTGAATTACTAGCATGAACTACAACAATGTTTGTGTTTAGAAACACAAGTTTGTGCATTGCAGTCACAAGCAGACCAACAAATTTAGAACTTTAGGGTCCAAGGTTTAGGGTGAACGAAGTTGGCTACAATCTATTGCTGAGAAAACAGAGTCTAAACAACATTGTTGTTTTCCAAAATCAACACTTTAGTCTGTTGCACACAAGTGGAAGGAAGAACTTCAGAAACAAACTATCATTCTATCAAAATCCCTATATCTAAAATCTTGATAAATTTCAATACTTAGTATACCCCAATATTATTTATAATATGGATTTTCAATTTAAATAGTCCATAGTTATATCCAATAATTTTCTAAATTTTATTGCTCATGAATAAAACACACCCTATATTTTAACACACCATGTTTACTAATTTTCCTAAGTGTCCCCCCCGCCCCGAGCTTATTTTGCAAGGGAAATGGTGCTACATGACGCTATTGAAACGTTTCCCTTCAAGACGACAAGCCCAACCCATATATACCCTACGATCCACAAAGGGAGGCGGAACTTCTGCAAGCATTGAAGGACACAGTACAGAACCTTAAACCTAGTTTAATCCGGTATGGCAATCTCGATTGGCTACCTCATAGGACCACAGGGAAGGGATCCTACATTAGGGGTTGTCACACCTCCTCGGAGAATGGAGAATGAGGAAAAAGAGGAGCCAATAGGATAGCTTCTCCATGGAGAAAGGTGTGACACCCCTATTGTGGCCCGTGGAGAATGGAGAATGGGAATTACCCGTGAGTCAACATGTGGTAAGAAGCGGTGCAAGAAGCACCTCCAGCGGTGAAAGAAGCAACCCCAGGTGAAAAATAAAAGCTTTGCGGTAAAACTTTCACACAAGAAGTTTTCTCCATTCTTCACCCGTGGATGAGAAGAAGTTTTCTCCATTCTCCATTCTCAATCTTCAGAGAATGGGCCTCCGCCTTTCAAGGAGAGTGTGCCACATCCCCATTCTCTGAAGATTGAGAATGGGAAGAAAGAGGTGTGACAACCCCTATTGACTCCCAAATTGCAGTGATTCCTTAGGATAGATTGGAAGACTTTGTGCAAGGAGAACAACAAGACCCTAACTTCCCTTGCAAGTTTAACAGAATAGTGCAATGGAGAAACGATCTTGGAACGCTAGCATTTCCACAACCTTGGTCACTTAGTCAAATTATATTGTAAGTATGAATACCCATTATCCTCTTATGGATGTTTCACTTTATTATCAAAAATAAATTCCTTGATCCACATGACACCACATGAAGTCTTTTTCGTCGGACATAGCTTAGACATTGAAAACCCAAAACCATGCTCTTCAAACTGAGATGCGCGTTTCAAACCTTAAACACGCGCGTAAAAGATGGCCGCAGCAGAAACACTCCCTAAAACAACTCACTGCAACAAAAACACTCCCTAAACCCCAAACTGCAGTAGAAACACTAAACACACAACACAACAAAAACAAAAAAAGGGAGGCGGAGGACGCATGTGAGACTAAAATGACTGCAACCTAAGTCATCTTTCCAACCAGAAGAACATGCAGATCGATGATTGCTTTGAGTAATGAAGGACATGGTCATTAACGACGTCCCACCCAGTGCGGTGCAACACATCCCATTGGAGCTATGTCACAGTGCAGCACGTCCCATCGGAGTGATGAGACGATAACAGCGATCTCCGTCAACGGAGGCGCAGGCTGTCAAAGCCGCGACGTCGTGGGTGAGCTCTGTCGGCGTCAAAGAATGGAGGTCGGACCAGATCGGGGTCGCGGAGCCATGGGTCCGGCCGGTTGTGCGCGGCGAGGGCATGGGGACAGGTCCGTGGACCATGCTAGCACCACGTAGGACGCCGTCAAGTTCGAATGACGCGTTTAACATCATGCTCAACGATGAACCCCCTCAAACCAACCTACCTACCTACTCCAAAGTGACATCAGCGTCCATTTCCACTTCTCCGTGATCATAGATCGCGGAGAACCAGCAGTTAGTTACAGATGAACCCGCTGAGTTTGAGAAATAACCGGTTGAAGTTGGACACTTCAGGAGAATTACCGATCACTTTTGAGGAATTTATGGAATATACCTCAAATTAATATAGAAAACCCGAAGGATGTCAACACGTAACCGGTTGGACTTGCAAACACCAGGATCTCCACCGATTATGCCCAAAAATCTCCCCCATCACTGCTCCACATGCTGTTTGCATTCACTTACTTACTTACTTACTTACTTAGGGCCTGGAGTGACGTATCGCTTGAATGTCTAGAGCGATAAAATGTAAGGTAGACCACTTCCCACTTCCTCCTTCCCCGCAAGTTTGACAACAGCGTGCACATGCAAATGGCAGCACAGTCGCTCGCTCTGAACTGCCCAGAACCGCCCCACCAACTGCCGCTGCTCAAGAGCCACCATAGACTGCCGCTCGTACAGACGAGACTGGTCAAATTCAACACACCACCCCCCACTCCACGACTCCAGCCGCATCCCTTCCCACATAACTTGAGCTGAATGCAGCGTCAGTGCACTAAACATTGTATTTAGTGCACCGATCCAGTTTGTCTGGCTCCACACTAATTGGAATCCGCCCGTGTATTTAGTGTCACCCAACACTATGTGTAAACCTAACATTATTTCTCATTCCTTGTTAAAAAAAACACATCTGGGCACTATAGGTTTACAATGACACGTTTATTGTCGCTTACGAAGTGATTTTTTGTCCAGATTTGGTCATTTGTGACAAAATCTTATCACATCATTGTTAGGACGCAAAGTACATCAAAAGTTGATGAACTAAAAGTAAGTTGGGATGACAATATTTGTAAATTTATTCGAAAGAAGTGTCGTTAGAAAAGTTATTACAGTGACATAAAAGGTCATATGACACTAAGTACAATATTTTAGTGTTGTGTAAGTTAAATTTGTGTGCTAAGGTAGTAAGATAAGTTGTTGTTCAATGGATAGGTTTCCTTGTTATCCATCTTCCGTTGAACACATTTGTGTCTTGAAATTTTCGTAGCAAAAGCAAATGTATGATGGAACGTCATCAACAAAAATTGGACCTTCTCTTATTTAGTTATGGTTATTGGAAGTGCGTGTGTTTTAGTTTCTAAATGAACATATAGCCCCTCTCTCCAAGGCTTCTTTTTGCACCCACCACAAGCCAAAAGAAAGGCGCATAAAGTCTTAACTTTAATCTTGCCAATCAAAAGAAAAGCGAAAATGAAAAAATGCCCGTCACATGGATAGGCTTTATAATAATAATAATAATAATAATAATAATTTCAAAAGAATGGTCCCCTTAACCAATACCCGTCAACTATATCCCATAACTAAGAGCGAACAATATTGTATCCCGTCATATATAAGCCACGCTTCGATTTCATAGTGACTTAGGAGATACAAATCAACTTCTACACTTGTAAGTGACACCTAACTAAACCCAATTTGAGTTTGTGTGGAGTTTTCAATGTGAATGTGATCACAAACATGAGTTGAACATAAATTCTACATAATGTGATGATGTATGGTAGGGAGCTTGAATATTGTCCATGGAAGAAGTAGTTGGTAATAATATATGGGGTTGGAGGAAGTAGTTGGTAAATTTGTCTATAGGTGATGGATTCAAAATAATACCAAAATTGTTGATTTTGGATCAACTTGCTAACAAAATTCATGAGTGGGTAGAGAGAAGTAGCAATTGATGCAAATATCTCAAAAGCTTGATGATCAAATTTGATTTACAACCATTGGCTATCTGACAATTCAATTCCGTTTGTTGGCTTTCTTGAGGTCAAGCATTGGAGCAGATTTTGTACTATATGCCAACAAAATTGGATGTTTTCCAAGTGAAAGATTCATTTCGGTACCATTGAGCTACAACCTTCTAGTTTCAATTAATGTTTCATCTTGTGGTGGTCCGTGGATATGCTGGCAAAACTAAATAAATTGAATTTAAATTTTCAATGTGACCTTGTTAATATTGTAGCAATTGGATCTACTTTGGTATCATCAATTCCTATTTGAAGAGATATTTTTTATGTAGTCACCTAACTTTGCATGATGAACCAAGAATTTTGGGTTCATTTTTGTCTCAAGCTTGGGTGGATAGTGTATAAAGATGGAAGGTCAATGATGATGTTGAAGGCACATATCATCCTATGCATCATAGACAATTTTTTGATCAGGAGGTCACACTACAAGAATGCAAGATGATGGGAGCTATGTATGTGCAAGTAGTTGTGGATAGCTTGAACGAAAGGTTTCCCAATTTACATGTTTTTAACGCATCAAAACTTTTCAATGCATCATATTATCCAAGTGACAAAGAAGTTCGTATAACTATGTCAGAACAATGGTTAGATCTAGATTGATCATAAAATTTGGATTGATGGCGGCTGAAAGCGATGCAAGTAGAGCCGAGTTGCTTGAGTTGGTAAAAACTTTGAGGCATGAATGTGAAAACAAATCGTTGTACAAGGCATGGCAATTTTGTAGTGGCCTCAACAAGTGGCATACCAATTGATCACATCTCATGAAACTTTGGCCAAAATACTTGTCATTCCTTCAAGTATTGCAATTTGTGAAAGGGAATCTTCAAAACAAAAATGTATCAAGAGCCACTTGTGAGCCTCATTGAAGTTGAATACTTTGGATGCTTTGATGCGAATATCATTGTGTGGGATAGAGGTAGAGAATATGGATTGAAGGGTAGTATCTGAGTTGTGGCACAACATGAGGAATCATAGAGTTCTTAATTTGAACTAAATATTGTAAGAAGTTCAAACTTCTCTACATTTATTTTTGATCAAATGTGGTTTCATCTTCAATTTTGTGTAAAAGATTAAGATTTTCTCAAGCAATCATTTGAAAGGTAGTTTTTGATGTTGTCCGTCACATTGAAAGGCCAAGAAAAAGTAACCCATCAAATGAAATGAAGGTGGACCGGTCAAAAAGGAGCATTACCTCCCCCCACCCCTCCTTCCTAATTGTGTTGACTAACGAGGATAGAGTAGTTGAAAAGCTTTGAAGACATAGTCCAGTTTTCTTTAGACGTTGTAATCTTTTATTGAACGGTGTTTGTTCTTGGATCCCCACCTAACCACCGACCATTCAAATATAGGTATCTTATTATGAATTAGTAACACCCACACCCCACATGCATCCCACCTACATATTTAGTGTGGGCCTTTTGTGGTCACTCTTCTTAATCAAAACGTGTATTTTAGTGGTATCTTGCAAGGCTCGTGATTAAGAACAAACTACAAAAGTCACGTGGTACCATAAGATTAGACTTTGACCTCAAAATACAATAGTCGTTCTAGGTTCAACAGTTTACACAACTTAGAGGGCCTACCGTGTGATAAGAGTGAGGGGAGAGAAGATATGGCTATCATCTGGATACTGACGTGGATTATGGTGTTGTCAGTTTGGTAGGCACCCATTCCAAAACAAACATCACAAGAATTGGATGGGCCTTGTAGAAAAATGCCCCTCTCAAAGGTGGATGGCCTATGTAATCAAACTTTAAAGTGAGAAAAAGATCTTCACTTTGACCTCCTATTTTTAAATTTGAAACGACAATCTTTGTTATTTGCAATCAAACATTTGCACGAGACCAATTGCCAATCCAATCTTACAGTCAAGAATTGTCAACAAATTTGAAAGTGCCCACAATAGAACCACATTCCTTATATTGTGGAAAACGTGGGTCACGCTATCCAATTCTTGCAAGCCATACTCAAGCGCCACATCACCTCCCAAATATTTTTCAAATCGCACATTAGCATCGTTGTTTGTGAATCAATGTAATGTAATGGACCTTTTGAGGTCACTCCTTTATTTGGACACATGTTTCTGAGTGATATATGTCTAAGGGCCACTTCACACACAAGGCTGAAGGCCCCTGACCATGGCAATGTAAGAGCTCTCATTGGTCGAAAAGGCGGAGGCCGTCCAAGTTCACTTCACACTAGGAGGTGAAGGCCTCAAGGCCCAAAGAAAAGTTCGTGGATGAAAAGTCTACATGGAGTCCTACATGGCAGGTTGTGGATAAGGGTGCATGGACTACCGGAATTTGCGTCAGGCCCACCTCCAAGAGGTGGGTTTGACGAAAATTCTGGGAGACCATGACTTTTTTAATATTTTTTCCAACATGACATATTTCAAGATAGTTTTCAGGGAAGATTCCAACATAGATTCCAAGACAAACAAACACCACCAAATAATTCTCTTAAATTGATAAAGTTTGAGACATATTATATTAAACAAAATCCTCCGTTCTTTTTCGGCCAACAAAGTATGCAATGGTCCCACAACATGGTCCATTCTCACTTCATACCATGCTTGAGGGCTCGTGACTACATAAAACAACTTTCCCAACACCCATGGTACGGCCTTTGGATGAGAGTCAAGGGTCCTCACCATTACAAGGTCACGGCTCTTGGCTCATGTGTGAAGTGGCCCTAAGCTTGTTCTTAAGAAGAAGCAAAACACCAAAAATAGATTTTCTTAAAATATCCACACCATTCTTCTACTTTTTAAAGCATGAGAAATAGATACACCTTCGATCCTACCATGTTGATATAAAAAAATGATTACTTCAGAAATTCTTCATTTAGGTATGAATTTAAACATACCTAAACATACCTAAATTGAGCTTAACAATAATTTGAACACCTAGATTTGAGTGATACACGGTAGACATGGATCCAAGAAAGGACACTATAAAAAAAACATGTGTTTAAAGGAGATTGGACTACATGCTCACATAATATACTAACCATTCTAGGCTCAACAGTCAACATGATGTCTCTCCCTAACTCACTAACAAAATCTCAATCTCAAGAAGTTTGATGAGATACTTTATATAATTGACCAAATTTCTAAACAATCTATTAGAAGTGCCAATAGTAAAAATATTGGTACTTCTGTATGAGGAATTAGGGGCAGGTGACTCCGGCCTGCTGCTTGCCTTCAATGGAAGGGACCGCCGTCGCCGTCACTCAATGAATGTGCCAGCATTAAATGAACGGTGAATGAATAAATGAATGGATGAATGAATGAGGCCGTCGCCGTCGCCGTCGCCCACCTGAACTTAAGACCCTATCATTCCCTTCTAGAATCCCTAATAGGTGCACTAAACAGTCCTATTAACTTACTGTGGGCCACAAAAACTTCTAGAGCTCACGCTAATTCTCATGCGGTATGTGGGTGTTATTTGGTTCGTTTTCCATGTTCTCCAACTTCTGCTGATTAGTTTTACGCAACAAAACTCGTGTTGCATTAGCAAATCTAAGATGAAACTTATGCAAACATTGGATTGAAAAATGGACCTCCCTTGATTTAGTTACGATTATCAAAAGTGCCCTGGGCTAAATCACATCTATGTTCAGCTGGGCCCCACCTCTCCCACGCCTCCTTCACTGCCCGGTCTTCCTGCCGCACCTGCGTGGGAACTATTCCTCGTTGGGAACCAACGTGACAATACCCGGTCAAAATTACAAATATTCAAGTTGCATCACTTTCATTATTCCCAAGTTAATTGATGGAGTTCCTTCACATGCCAAAGGAGCTTAATGGCTTAAGTGACCGGGTATTGTCACATTGGTTCCCAACGAGGAGGAGTTCCCACGCAGGTGCGGGCAGGAAGACTAGACAGTGCAGGAGGCGTGAAAGGGACGGGGCCTAGCCGAACACAAATGTGATTTGGCCTGGGGCATTGAAAGTGGATATTTGGATGCATGGTTTGTTATTTGATTTTGTGCCACTTTTGTCCTATGACTAGTATTTAGTGTGTTGGTCGGAAGTCTTTATGAAGACTTAACCCACGTTAATTCCACCTTGACTAGAAAATTAGTGGACCCATGCTAATTATTTGCATGCTACTTTTCCACCCACACTCATAGCACTATTTAGTATAGTAACCTGCTCACCAGCTTAATCTCCAAGAGGAAAAGATCCAATTAGGCTAATCTTTACTTTTTTTTTTTTTTTTGAGACAGAAGGCCAAACCAGCCAACGCCAAAGAATTGAAACAAAAGAAAAAACGCGCCCAACCCGAGGGGAGGCGGGGCCCCTCAGACGCGAAACACCGCCACGTAAAAGTAACAAGACCAAATCCCACCACGGACAACCCACCGGACCCACCAAAGCCAAGGACAACCCCCAAACCACCAAAACAACCCCACCGAGGGCAAGACTACCTATCTACCTTGCCTTTTCCAATTCTACTCAACATGCAGGTTGCGTCTTCTACAAAGAACATTCCTAGCTCCCCAGGTTTTATCAAAACTTTGGAGCATGGCCACCGCCGAGAAGCTACTAATTTTAATTTGTTCCAACACACGATTCCAAGCCATTTTGCCGTAAATGATGAGTTCATCCCAAATCCGGTGTTTGACCCTGGATTCATGCCATTGTTCCTGGTTGAACACTTTGTCATTGCGTTCGATCCAAATGGTCCAAAGCGTAATACCCCTAAGGAGGTGCCAAATTTTAATCTTTTTTCCATACTTTTTGGGGATCCTTTCACCAAACATCACTTGTTTCCAATTGAAGCTATCGTAGTTGCCAGTCCGAACCCCACAGAGTTCATGCATAATGAAGGTGGCCCATCTCCATGCCCTCCTAGCTTGAATACAATCCCAGAACTTATGCTTGACTGACTCGCTAGTATTAGGTAAGCAAAAAACACATTGCTTGGAGATTGACACCGGTGCAACGCGGGCCCTCCACTCATTGACCGCCACCGCCTTGTGCCAAATTGACCAAATGAACGCGGCTTCTTTACCTGCCCGAAGCGGATCCCAAATTTGTGACCAGGAGAACCTGTAATTGCCCGGGAGGTAGCCTTGCCATTTCTCCGCCGCCCTAGTGGTACCAGGATTTCTATTGATAATGCCTTCTCTCCCCTCTTTGGTGGTATAGTCAAGAAAACGACCTCCATAGCTCCATCTCCACCGGTCCGGGTCCCAACCAAGGGTGGCCAATCGCCCATAGAAGAACGTGATGAGTTCCTTCTCTCCTTCTTTTTTCGGGCCTTTGTTGGTCTGGATAACTTTAACTTTGTGAAAGAATCCTACCATTTCCCCTTCCGGTTTTTCCCAGCTTCTAAGACATCGAGAGTGGGTGCCCACCGTAAAGCATTGCACCGGCAAGGGCAAGGAAAGGTGATGTAGTTGCATACACGGGGGGGTGAAATCAAACCCGCATTGAAGAACAAGATCGGGGTCTTCTTTGCCATCAACATAGAAGCCAAGCCATTCCCCTTGGTAAGTAGTGTCCATGTCATCTTCTAATCGGGTTCTCCATTTTTCCCCAAGTTTGTCCGTCAACATGGTCCATTCACCGATATTTGTATCTGTCAGGCTAAACTTTTCTTGAGCCCTATCCCAAGTAAGGAAATTCCGTTGTTCACTGTCCCACACATCGTCAACACACCGAATACCTTTACGGTAAAGTTCCAACCCTTTGTCGTAAGAAAAGCCATGTTTAATGAGTTCCACCCCTTCCGACCACCAAATATTTGAGTGAAGTAATTCCATTCTATTACGAGGGGGGAGTTGGAAGGTACCCTTCACCATAATTTTCCAAGCTTTACCTATGTGGCCCCACACCTTAGAACCTGTGAAACCCGTATGTTGTTTACTGGTAAACCAGTCAAGGCTAACTCCCCAGCTCCTTCCTCTCTGAGGGTTGAACCTGGCAAGTCTGTACCTTAGCATAAGTTGTAAATTAGACTCTCCCGGTTCCATGGCTTTGACTATCCATTTACACAACAGGCTAGTCTTAGCAGCTTCCGGATCCACCAACCCCAATCCTCCATATTTCTTTTTAAGGCAACACTCTCTCCAACTCACTCTAGTACGGGTAAGTTGCTCCTTTCCGGACCAAAGGTAGTTCCGGATTGCTCCTTTGATTTTGCCTATAATTTTATTTGACCCTCCCCAAACTGTGATGAAGAACCACAAGGTGGATAATAAAACCTGATTACAAATGACTGCTCTCCCTGCAAGTGATAACTTCCTAGTGCTCCAGTAGTCTAGTTTCTTAGTAATTTTACTATAGAGGAAGCGATCAACATCGGCCGTGTTGAGGTTAAGGCCAAAGGGGGTACCTAGCAACTTGGAAAGGTCCCCTTCCTCCGCCCATTGCCAATTGTAACCAAGTAGCCATCCTGGTTTGTGTGTATACTTATCGAACCAATAAGCACACGACTTTTCCCAATTGATCTCCATCCCTGAGGCTTCACTAAAGACTTTGAGCAACCGGACTAGTTCATCCACATATTTTTTGTCTCCTCGGACCATAAATGATGAGTCATCCGCGTATTGTGAAATACATTGCTGTTTTTTCCCCCCCGGGAGGTAAACCCCCTTTAATCGTCCTTCTGTGACTGCTTTCCTAATCATATGCGTGAGAACCTCCCCCACTATTAGAAAGAGGTATGGGGCAAGTGGGCACCCTTGTCTTACCCCTCGCTCTATTCTAAAGTTACTGCCGGGGTTGCCATTAAGGTTAACTTTTGCGGAAGCATTATCAAAAAACAGTTTTACCCATCCAATGAATTTTCTACTAATGTTCATTGCTTCCATAGCATGAAATAAAAATCTCCACGACACCTTGTCGTATGCTTTGGAAAAATCCAGCTTTAAGAAGACTGAGTGTTGTTTGGAGGTTTTGGCCCAATGCAAGGTTTCCTGTGTTAGTACGATGTTGTCAAGAATGAATCGTAATGGCAAGAAGGCCGTTTGCTCAGGACTAATCACATCCCTAAGCATAGGTTGGAGTCTAAGTTGTAGGGTTTTTGCAAAGACTTTATATATTACTGTGAGTAAGGTAATTGGCCTCCAGTAATTGAGGTCCTTAATATCCCCTTCCTTCGGAATTAGACTAATCAATCCTTTAGTAATTCCCTCATGCAAAGCCCCATCTTCAATGTTTTTAGTTATCATGCGGTGGAAGTCATTGCCAATGGTTGGCCAAAAACGTTGAAAAAATTCAACCGGGATCCCGTCATGTTCCGGAGCCTTCCCCTTTGCCATTGAATTTACCGCACTACCTAGCTCCTTCTCCGTGATATCCTTTGTGATGGAATCATTCATGGCATTGGTGAATGTGGCCGGAAATCCCTCCATCACTTCTCTCAATGCTTCTTCGGAAATCTCTTTATGTTGGTATAGCTCCCTATAAAAATCATGGCATATTCTTTCTAGGTCTTCTCTTTTCGTAAATTGCCTACCATGCCTATCCTTAAGTTCTGAGATCACTGCATGTGTGTTTTTTTGCCTTACCGCCCGAAAAAACTCTTTTGAGCATTTGTCTCCCACTTGTTGCCATTTGACCCTAGCCCTTATAGCGGCCCCCTTGGCTTTCCGAGTTTCAATCCCTTCCAAGGTATTCTTGAGTTGACTAACCACCCCCTGCTTTTCAAAATTGTTGATGTCGTCGTGTAGGATAGCCGTGGCAATTTCTAGGCGTGCCTTCGTGTCAAGTTCTACCTTCCTATTTTCCTTTGCTTTTTGCTTACACATTTGCCTGTAAAATCTAGCAATGTTCCTCAGTTTGCTAAAGAAAGGAGCTTCTTGTGGTAATCCCTCCCATCTTTCTTTAAGCCTAGCGCCCGTTTCTCCTTTAAGATAGGCCGTGTTCCATTTGAACGCCGCCTTTCTTCCTTCCCCACTACCAATGCTAAGTTCCAAGTGCACCGGGGAGTGGTCCAACCCCACGGAATATCCATGTATGAAGTATGCCGTTTGGCCAATATTAAGTTTACTTTGCACCGGGGTGTAGAATCTATCCAACCGGGCTAGTCTCCGTCTTAGCCCCTTTTGACCATTATCCCATGAGAACCTTGGCCCTCCTTGGTAAATGAAATTGTCTTTTACTTGAAGAGTATTAAGTAGTTCCGACCATGTGTATCTTTCTAGACTACTTATTGCCTTGCCACAATCGTGTGATTTGTCCTCCGGTCTCTCGGTCATATTGAAATCTCCCCCTATGATCCACTCGCAATCTTTTGGTAGGGCGTCCATCATTAAATGCCAAAGGTGTCTCCTATCCGTGGGAATGTTAGGAGCATATACACATGCAAGCCCAATATTTCCTCCTTCCACTCCTTCTAACTTAATCCAAACTACCCTATTTTCATATAGTGCCCCATTAGTAGTAACCAACCTTGCGTATTTATTAGCTAGGAAGATGCCGACCCCTCCTTTTCCGGCCGCACTTGGATTAATCCAACTCCTTTCCCCTGGTGCTGCTTCTAGTACCCAACTTGCATACCCTGGCATGAGTTTGGTACCTAGATTTTCTAGTGCCCTTCCCCTAAGTTTGTGTTCTTGAATCATCACAATGTCCACTTTTGGTGTTAATGCATTGAGAAAACACCTTTCCTTTGCAAAACTTTCCGGGTCATTTAGTCCCCGGATATTATGCGTAATTAAATTCCACTTCATAGGATTGCTTTAAACAGTATCTCAAAACCTTCCATTGTCTCTAACCCCCTATTGGGGGTTTGCATCTACGTTCCATATATTCCCTTGTCGAGGGGTTAATATATGTTTTCCTAAGGCAATAAGGCTAATAGCACTATTCCGTATGGGTGTATTAGCTACTTGGCCTTGTTCCCTTGCATCCTCCCCACTAGTGTCTATTGAGGTATTTGGACTATCCAATCCTATGCTTGCTAGGATATCGTTGTAGATGCTTCCTTTGTTGTTGTTTTTGGGGTTAAGTTGTGTTTCCCATATTATCTCCGGTTGCACATTTGGGTTAGGATTAGCCATCTCCACTCTCGGGAACGAGTTCCCACTATGTTCCTTGTCAATGTTGGGTGAGGATCCCAACCACTTACCGAGTCTTGGGGCTTTGTTGCTGGCACGGGAGTATTTTGATTCTGCTCCCCGCGGCTTATCCGTAGGACCGTAGTGTTGGGTTCCTTGTGCAGAGGTCTGGTAACTTCGTCTCCTCCCCAACTTGCGCTTCTTGTTCTCATGGCCGTCTCGGGGAAATCTACTCCTCTGGGCTCTTCTGGTAACTCCCTAGCCTCTCTCTCATTCACTCCTGTAGGACTGAACCCTACCTCTTGGGAGCCGTTCCAACGGGCCTCTGGGGCTAGCCCCCAGCTGTTGCCGCCGTGCTGGGTCGTCCTCCTCCCCTTGTATGTCGCCCCCAGGTTTTCGTCTCTCCCCACAGGCTCTTCCTCCCCTCTCTCGAGCTCCTTCTCCTTCCTCCCACAACTGCTGGTCGACAGCGCCTCCTGCTGCCGCTCATTATCTGATCCTTCCTCCTCTTCCTGTTCTATTCGCTTGTGGGACGCTAGCTTTGTTGTTGTCTCGCAAGGCTTAGAGGTCAAGAGCTCTGTGTGCTGCCATGCAGCACCGACCTTTCCAGGTGCGGCCACTTCCCCTGCAGCAGTTTGCTCCATTGTATCTTGCACGAGATCCCTGTCGCCTTCGGCCTCAGCATCGTACATCTCCTCCTCTGCCTCTAGTTCTCCGTCCGACCCTCTCGCTGCTCCCGGCTCAACCTCGGCATCCTGCATGACTTCTTCCGCCTTCGAATCTTCGCCTGAGTCGGCCTCCTCTTCGAAGTCTGCCTCCTCTTCGAAATCTGCCTCCACTTCGGACCCTCCTTCCTCTCCTTCTGCATCTTCTTCTACCGCTGCCAAAGATCTTTTTTGGCCAGCATACTTCCTAGGTGACCACAGCATGTTGGATGCTGGGTCTCCTTTTCCCTTGTCTGTTGTGTTAAGTTCTGTAGCCTCCGGAGATCCCGAATTTTCCTCTGCTACTTGCCCTGGGTTCGCAGCTCCAGCTTCTTGGTTGTCGAGGTCTGCCTCCAGCATCTGGGGTTTTGTACTCCTTTCCGCATCTGTTTGTTGTACCGTGGGGTTTCTCGTGTTTTCGGCTTTTCCTTGTGCTTCGGTCCTTGCGGCTAGCCCCATGGTTCCTTCTGCCGTCTCTTTATCTTGCCCCAGAGTTGTGCCGTTGTTTGGTTGGACAGCTGTTTGCCCTCCGCTTCCAGATGTTGCTGTGTTTTCTGCCTGGATCCCTGCCTTTCGGATGGCTTCTAGTTCTTGTTGCTTGGCACGGTAACGAGCTGCTCTGCCCTCTTCTTCTAACTCAAAAGCACTCTTCCTCAAATCATCATTTACTATATTGAAGATATTTCTCCTCGTGTTCTTTCGGTGTCTTACTTGTTGGAATCCATCTTCATCTATTACTATGTTTTTTCCTTTATCTTGTTGATGTATGTGATGCACATGTGTTGGCCTCCTACCTCCTCTCAGTGGTCGTTTTTGAATCTCTTTGCAGTCCCTAACTCTATGTTTCCAACTATGGCAAGCTTTACATCTCATTGGTAACTTATCATAATCAACTAGAACCTTCTGGGTTGGTAGTATTCCTCCCTCAGACTCCAGATCTATGCTGGTCACCCACCCATTGCTTACCATAAGGTTAACACAGAATCGTGGATCTTTAGCTGTTTCATTTGACGTATCAATGCCTATGACCTCCCCTAATGTTTCGGCAATGGCTAGGGCCTGATCATGGTGTTCAAATGGTAGCCTCCTCAATGCCACCCAAGTAGGGAATGCCAGGTTGCTAGGGTTGTCCAGGTTGAAACCCGGAACCCAGCTTTGGATCATGCATGTGCCCCATTTTGATTTGAAGGGTGACAACATTAAGGCGTTATGCAGTGCATCTGAGTCTTCTCCTTGAAGAAAAAAGAACCCTTTGCCTACATTCATACAAAATGATAATGGGGTATCACCCATCTCTTGGTTTAGTGCCTGTAACCACCTTTCCATATCTTGGAGGGCGGGTTTAGGGCCCAAGAATTTTGCAATCAATAGTCGTTCTTTTAAGAGTGCTATGCGTGCATTCAGTTTTTGTGCATCCACTTTGAAAGTAATAGCATCTTTCCTAATCAAAAATCCACTAAAGTTCCTCTCAAGATTCGTTGGGAGGATCTCACCAGCTTGTTCTTTAAACGGATTGAGTTGACCCTCTTCGATCTGCGTACTCGCTCAGCTAAGACTTCAATGACCGCCTCCGTCATTTCCACATCGCACTTTGGGCCTTCACCAGCTACCCATCCACCTCTTTCTTCTAGCATCGGGTCAAATCTCAGTCCACTCCCATTCCGGACCTTTGCTGCAAATGTCTCCATCTTGAGATCCAATCTTAGCTTCTTGGGGTTCACTTGCTCGCGTCCCCGATCTGTGCTTCAGTTTACCTAGATCTATTCAAACAATGACCGATCGCATTCACATTCTTGTACCTCAGATCTACAGCCCTAATGTTGCTTTCCACATCAGATCTGGTTGTTTTCTCCTCGCTCAACGCCAGAGTTCACATCACATACTTCCGATCTACCCAATCCGCTATCTGCTACATCTAAGTTGATCCATGCACTGGGTTCATCAAGGCACAAATTTCGATATGTCTGGAGCTAACCAGGGCTCCGCCTGCGCTTCTTGGGTCGGCCCATTGCTTCCCCCCCGCTAATCTTTACTTCCAAGTACTGATCGTATCAAGATGCTTACTAAATGCTTGGCGGAAGATACCCAACCCAATTAAGACACAGTCGAATATTCTGACCATACAATTTTCACACATCTAGGAGTGCAGATATAATGATCATGAACTTGCTAATTAGCCCATGATCCTTTATTACTAAAACAGTGTGACGGGTCTCCTTCCCAAACTGGTAGATGTCTTGTAAACTGGTAGATCTCTTGAAAAACTGGTTATTTTTTGTTTGTTCATATCATATCATATTTGATATCATATTCAAAATCATGTTGCATATTTTAAATCTGGAAAGTAAGGGCCGCTTTACACCTAGAGGCTGGGCCAATTTGTTGTGTAAGAGGCTTGAAATCTTCACTTGTGATTGGCCAAAAGGCTCAAATCTATCCCAACCCCTTTACACCTAGAGGCTGGGCCGATTTGGTTGTATGATTTTTTTAATTAAAAAATGTATGTTATGACACGGCCTGAGCTCGTTGAATTGGGTGCACCCAAAATGGAGGGCCAATGTCGTATTTCACAAAAAAAACTTCTTAAATAAAGTATGAATTTTTTTAGCGAGCTAGATCCGTTGGATTATGTGGAAATCTAAACGGCTCTATGCTAGATTATGCTAGATCCGTTGGATTATGCTAGATTTATTGAATCGGCCTAGCTTCTTGACCCTAAGGCCTTTACATATGGGAAAATTGGCCCCCGTTATAATCTTATTATAATGTGTAGTTGAGGCCGGCCTCCAACCCAAAAGGGGCTGAAATTTCATGCAATCGGCCTCAAGGGGGTTTGGCCCGGCCTCTAGGTGTAAAGCGGCCCTAAGTGATCATTCTTGGGTATTGCTACTATAATTGGTCACTAGCCTAGATACCTAAGTTAACTATCCAAAGAGGAAAATATCTAATTACACCTTAACCTCCGTAATGTAACTCTTCGTAATATCACTCCCTCTATTATAAACCAACCCTAGGGAATGGATGTGCTCAATTTAAATCACCCTCCTTGTTGTCATATTCCCTTCCATATATCATGGGTTTTGACTATAAATAACTCACCAAAGAATTCAAACCACACGTTCACATGCATCACGTTGTCATTATTGTCATTAGTGCAATGTTGACTTTGTGTTATTCCATAATGTCACATGCTACACTATTTCATCACGCATCCATGTTAACACTACATACCTCCTTAATATCACGTGCACTTTGGTTGCCCCAAGCGTGATTTTAGAGAGGTTAGAGTGTAGCAAGGCTATTCTTACCTTGGTAGTAAGCTAGTGCTATTCTCATCACAAATCTCATAACTAAATGCATGATGAAAGACACGTGACCAGAACCCATGGTCAAATATTTGACAATAAATTTATCACATGTCTAGGAGTTGTATAGACACAATGGTCATGGACTGAAAGCCCGTCCATTATTAACTACTTAATTAACACTCAAGTGACGCTAAGGTTTCTTTCCCAAAACATTTGGACCTGCTAATGAAGAACATGTATGTAGATCTCTTGAAAACTAGGTTATTCTACCTACGATTATAACATACTACCCCCTATATGAATACTATTCTATAAATCATATTGTATATTTTGAATTTGGAAAATATTTTTTGGGTATTGAGGCTGCCAAAGAATTGTACTTAAAACTTACACTGCAATGAAATTTTGAGACCATGGCATCACATGGCTGGAGCGTAGAATTTGTGCCAAGCAATAGAGTTATCCATCCAAGGACGGGAGGCAAAACCATCCAATGTTTGGAGGTGCTTCTCATCGCTGGAGTTATTAGTCAGATACTCTCTAGTTCTAGCAAATACTCTAGATATAAGCATGCCAAAGCCACCAATTTCACTCCCCCTCATAGCTCCCAATAATTTCACTGCCCAAATTCGATTTACATGTTTATCATACTTGAAATCATACTCCAATGAAGTTGAATAGGAGGAAAAGATCTTTGAGCACATCATTCTTTATAAGTCCTAACACCATGGAGGCAAGCTTTATGGAATTGCCTATGAAACTCGGGAATTTTTTTCCCCTTGTGTTTCACCCTCTATTTGACCTTTTTAAGGGCATCTCCATTGTGGCTTTGGATTCTACAACTACATTACACATCAACATTCCACTTTATATGAAACACGTATTACAAGGCGGAAGTTGTGGGGCGCATATCAAGAATTGCCATAGATTCTTGGTGACATCATCGGCGTTTCGGTTTTTGCTTCTCGTATGAAAATGCACCCTAGTTCAAGCAATGTACATTCAAAAAACTACTAGGTAGTTAGTGCTAGCAAAATGTGTGATGTGTTACCCTTTTCCAATGAGTGGAGATTTTAGAGGTTGGGATTTGTGGATCCACCTTGGTGCTTGACTCCCATTTACTAGGGGATCATGCGGCCTTACTAGGTAGCACACTAAATACGATATTTAGTGTCATATTGTTAGGCTAGATTTGTTTGTAAGTCTAAGAAGTCAACATTGTGTCAAACGTCTAAATGGAGTGGATATGATTCTATATTGTGGGGTTCACCCTAATTAACTTCATATGGAAGGCATAAGGTAGAAGCGGCCAATCCCGGTAGTGACCCCAATTCCAACACCTATTTTCCTCCTAAAGTGGGCAATTTACATACTACAACATGTATATTAACAACATAATTCATTGCTTAATCAGAGACAAAATGTCAACGATTGACACGGTCCATGTTGGGGGGACCTATGTGACTTAGAAAGGTTAACCAAGGTTTAGTGACTTTCAAACAATCCTGCAAAAGTTAAACATGCTCTTATTCATGTGACCTCAAAGTTGTTGTGCTCAAAGCGTGCTTGTTAATCCAAGCAACAAATTGGATGGTTTGTATGAGTTAGATCTTGGGGGGTGGACTCTTCACACCACATACAAACTAACGTGAGTGTCAGAAGGGGTATTATGTGAGGCATTAGCATACATACTATACATAAGGGAGAGGTATTAATTTTCTCCAATTTGTACACTAAAAAAGGCTATTAAGAATTTTGAAGTAAAGGTAGATGTACAGAAGGGGCCCCTAAAGTTTAGAGAATTTGTTGACAATAGATGTGCTAGTTTCATCCATTCCACGTTTTCATCCATTGTTGTCATATGGTAATAGTCCTCAATGACTCCCTTGTCCAAATCTCATGTTAGGGTTTGCATTTGGATTCTAGGACAAGCTAGAGGCTCTTGGAGTGCTCGTGGGCTCCCTTGAGTTTTGCTCTACGGATTGTGACTAAGTTGTTGTCCTCTTGTCTTTGTTCGTTTGATGTAATTATTGAGTTACATGCTATGGATGGAAAAATGTTCAACAACTTTCTCATAAGAAAGTGACGCATGGATTTTGCTTGTGATAAAGGCATATTTGGTTCATGATTTATATTTTGTACGTGTAATGGAGGCATTGATCGCATTAATTGAAAAGCTTAGAACATATGTATGAGTTCATTTTCTAGCATGTTGTTGATACACATACATTTGTTTTTCTTTATGAACTTAGCATATACAAAGGGTTTAATTTTCATAGTGACCCACACACATCATTTAGGTTCCACTAGAGAGTCCACTCCCCAGGGGTTAGATAAGGGACCGTAGTGCTCAAAGTGTGTGCAATAGGCGTGTAATGTGGTGGAAATTATGCAAACACTATAGCTTAAGGATACTAAGGTTCTTAAGGACACTTATTAGGACATCCTGGCTTACTCAATCTTGGCCATCGGTGGGCTTGGAGGGTTGAGATCTTCTCTCCAATTTCCACACTATAACTTGCTAACAAACACGAGTGACCTTCCTAGCATTGCACTCTACCCCCTATGATCCGCTCATTCATAGTGGGGGTATCCAAGTGAATCGGACATTTGCAAACAACGATGTGGGAACCTAGGGGCTTGCCTTTGGGGGTGCGAGAATAGATGTTGGCCAGCTTGTTCGCACATGCTCAAGGTGTTCACCTTCGACAGGAGGCAATAGTCATCAATCAAGGGGCCCCTAATCCTTGTAATGGCCGTTTCAAGGTTACATACATACAAATTTAGACCAACTCAAGAATGAAGCAACACCATAAATCCACGCCGATGGCAACTTAAGGTAGACAACACTTAAGTGGCTATATTTGATTGGTACGTGGTTTGATGACGATCAAAGAACAAACATTGCAAAGACACACGTTTAACAGAGATCTGACTACGTCTTCAAATATTAATAACTACTCCACACTCAATAGTGAAACACAATTGGGAGAGGACCTATGTATTCAATTAAGAAATCAACAAACATGCACTTCCGATAACCACAACTGGATATCCGATTCTCAATCCGGGTTTTTGCAGATGTTTCATCGCAGATTTGCTCATTCAACACGAGTTTTTGTCGTGTAAATCTAATCGACAGAAGTTGGTGAACCTGAAAAACGGAACCAAATAACACCCACATACCTTACCAGGCCTTTGGGCCAGGGGCTGTGGCTGTGGCTGCTGCAGGAGGGACTTTATCAGGCCTTTTCCCCAGTCTTTCCCTCAAGACTTTCTCTGTGTACTTATCATACGGGGAGTTCGAGATCGGCCATTGCCACTGCAGAAACTTCGTTCCGGGTATAATTGGGCCCACAAGATCTACGACGTCCGTAGATCTTGAGACCAGGGGGTGGACTCGGTCCACAGTGGGGGCAAAAAAGTACTTGCCCGATCCTTGTGTGCTTGTGCAGCACTCTTCCCGATCAATGGATCGATCAATCACACCAAAAATTTGAGGCCTCCTTTGTACCACCTCCCTTGGTGTACAAGGGCAACCCCAAAAGTAACCAATGGCCGCTCCATGCACCGAGTCTCGCCGGCGAGCACGACATTGCTTAGTAAGCTTGGTAATATTCGGAGCCACGGAGGTTGATTGTAGGTTACGAAATACTACTTAAGGTAGACGTGCTTCCTAATTCGGTCACTTGTTTTGATCGGACATCTATAATCTATTGTGTCTTTGTATGTGGTTCATAACATTCTTCAGATCCATAACAGTGTTCTGTGGGACTGACAGTATTCCATGGAATATACCCCACACTCAGCTTGAATGTGGGGAATATGCCGTGGAATATTGTTAGTCCCTCGGAACATTGTTATGGATCTGAATAATGTTATGTTAGGTGTGGCTTCCATAATGTATATCGAAAAGACAAGTGGTCAAAAGAGATTGGATTGCATGTCCGAAATATGATGACTGATCTAGATTTAGTAGTCAATGTTATTCGCAGGGGGGGGCTATTTGACCAATCAAGGAGCGTGGGGATCTTTAGTTTGATAAGGAATGAGATATTCATGTGAACTCCAAAACTTGTGATGGAAGTGGCTACGGTCTCGATTTGGATTCGCTAACCATCTCGTATTGGTCGTGTGTTTTTGTATCTTGTGAGAAAGTGGGTTATTTGGGAAAAAGGTAACCATTTAATGCCCATCTACCCTTAACCATCATGGATTGCAGAACTTTACTAAGCATGCATGAGGCGTTCCGTGGGCCCAAGAACAAGGGATTTGTGCTCGTTTGGGGAAAGCTTTTACTCTACACTTGTCATATTATACGTTGAATCTAGGAGGTTCATTTGTTCAATGGAGACGGGTACGTGTCCGTCCAATGCTTTGGCATGTTTTTTTTGCACGTGTTTCCTCCATTTCAAACTAGGAATGTCTTCAAATAGGTTGCAAGGGGCCAAGTGTGCCATGGAGGTCAACCATAGATTACAAAGCACTATTCATTGTGGATTGCATGACATTATTGAGCATGCCGGAGATATTCCGTGCGCTTGAGAATAATGAGGGTCTAGTGCTCATTTTGAGGAAATCTAAAACCCTAAACCCTATCCCTACCCTTTTTCATATTCAACCTTGAATCTTGAAGGTTTGTTGCTTTCTCAAGAAGGGTACATGTTGATTCCTCCCATTTCAAACTAAATATAAGTTGAAGAATAAGTAGTGTGTTTTTTGTGTGATTACCTAAAAATGTCAAGTGGACATTTGACATCAATATTTATTTTTGAAACAAGTATAGTAAACAATAGAATAAATAAATAGGTGCCCATATAAAACCATGATTTGACAAATTTTAGCGTTTCATTCACCCTCGAGAAATCATCAAGTGCGATATCAAAAATGAATTCAAATATTTGCTCATGACTTTTTATACCAAGGCCAAGGTTTGTCATAAGCTATACTTATTATATGATACCCGTGGATGCAATTGTAGAGGGATTTTTGGAACATGAAGTTGATTGACCATAGAATCCTTGAAATATATATTTTAGAAAAAGAAAAGGAAATGTTGGTGTTCATGCACCAACATGAACATGAGCATGTTACTCTTATTCTAATCATGGTTATCCATGACGCATAGTAAAGGGTATTGTATTCCTTTCGGAACGATGGGTTCTACAGTGTAAAGAGCAGGGGCAGCTACGGTGACAGTGTTATTGGTGCTTGTCTATGACCAAGTTTTCTTTTATTAAGAATCAAGTAGGTGAGATATTTGATGGCATTTTGGTGCATATTTGGTGACTCTATTGGATGTACACAATGTGATAATAATTTGGCTTGAGATTCGTGGCATCTATGTAAACTCATCCAACGTGGATGAAGAGGCTCTAGTAAAAAGCAACTCCCCTATAATCTGCTACATTAATTTGGGGTCTTTGATGCTATTTCCGGAGTCAACTCGTCTAAAAGTGATCATTTACAAGCTATAATACAATTCACTGCATTTCCACCTATGCAATGGATGAGTTTACATAGACATCATGAATCCCTGGCTGGGGATTCATGGCACTCACTTAAAATCATCCATCCTAGATATCGTGGATGAAGTGGCTCCAATAAAAAAAAAGCCCCCCTATGGGGTTGAGGGCCGATTCATTCGAATGTGACATCACTAGACTAATTCGGGGCCTTTGACTCTATTTCCGGAATCAATTTGCCTAAAAATAGGCATTTAGATGATTCCTACATTTTTCATCCGCATGGATGATTTTAAGTGAGTGCCATGAATCCTTGGCCTGAATCCATTGCCCGATAGCTTGCAACTGTATTCTATTCCAACCGAAATACTTTGGTATCGCAACTACGGTACCCTAGCGACAATCCGGAGTCTAAAGGACTCTACTCCGGCCGGGGATTCGTGGCACTCAAGTAAAATCATCCATGCGGATGAAAAAAACGCATGAATCATCTAAATGACTATTTTTAGGGAATTTGATTCCGGAAATAGAGTCAAAGGCCCCGAATTAGTCTTGTGATGTCACATTCGAATGAATCGGCCCTCAACCCCATAGGGGGGCTTTTTTTATTGGAGCCACTTCATCCACGATATCTTGGATGGATGTTCCTTAGTGAGTGCCACGAATCCCCAGCCCTCTACTCCCATGCAGTACTTAGATTTTTTTCCCATGTTGAGATAGTGACCACAGACAACACCAACATTTTATAAGATTCTTCTCGCTTATTTCCTAAGATCTCCTCCAAGAAACACGTGAGGCAGCAGGCGAAGTTGATGTGAACACATTTCAACTTCGATCAGATGTTCCGTAACCTCGAGGTCGAAGAAGCGACGACTCTCACGGACCGGACACTTTGAGCTCCTACGGTCCTCTTACCTAATCCACACGACTTATCCAATACTTTGTTTGGATTAGTAATTACGTTATGAACACAACGACATCAACATCACACGAATCGGAGCATATCCGTTTTTTCCTTCATAAATGGTCAAAGTCTCAATCCTCATTTGACTTTTTTTAGTCATGCGGCCCCCCTCCCAAAATGGACAGTGTTCTTCGTTGACATTTTGTCTTCTTTGACCGAAGAGATGTGTTTTCAGTTTTTAGAATAGTGTAATCAATGTTCATGTTGCAATACGTAGTTGCTCATTTGGTTGTGTGTGTGTGTGTGTGTTCGGGGGGGGGGGTAGGTGTTGGAATTGGGTGCTTGGTATAAGTTCCCCTTGGAGAGTCCAAGTTGCGTTCTACATTATTACAACGTGATAGTTCTATCCTGAATGTACCAATCCTAATGCAAATTCCACATGTTAGAAGTCTCAGATTGTCGCTCAGCCTTGTGCATTCCCCTATACAAGCAATGGATATCTCGTTGCAAAATAATTAAATGTTGGGTGATGAGTTTATTTTTTGCTTTATTGGCTCAAACTTTAGGGCATTTTATATGTTTGTTGGGTCATGCTATGAAACAAAGGGTAACAGGGTTGGTCACACTTATTTTCCTTTCAAAGCCGACCTATCGTTCTTTGTGCATTCCACATGCAAGGAGTTGTGGTAAGGTCATTTAGGACTGTCTTCAATTCATGAGTGGGTTTATGTGAGCGGACCCTCCAAGCTTATTTTTCTCGATAGCCAATCCAAAATCACCTACTCATTTGAGCAAAGCAGCAAAAGGCGAAGCATGTAATATGGTTTTACAGGCCTATGTATAGGCCTACCTCCATATTATCGGGTAACCCATAAATTTATTTATTTTAGGAAATATTTATTTTTGAAGGGTTATTTAATAAAATATTCTATCTTGGGGTTTCTCAACAAAATATGTCATTGCCGTAGGAAAAAATGAAAACTAAACAACATTGCATTGATAGCTCTATTTTGGTCAAGATTTTGGTTCCAATACACGTCTCCCATGCCCAACAAAAGGGGATAAATACCTAGTACTTTCATAATGATACCAATATGCAGACAATCACATCCAACTATGTTATTCCAAAAGATTGTTAATCAAATCCTAACACATACACATGGGTCTTGTATGCATACATTTGTTTAGGGTGCATACATTTATCATATGCTTTGCAAGTTGGAAAGAAAGTGGTTCAACTTTTCCCACTTGATTGACATACTCATTTTCATATTTGTTTGATAAAACATCACTCCATACAATAAATGATTGCCCATTCTCAACTTCGAACTAATTCACTATTAAATTGTGGTTAATTCTAAATTGTATAAATTGGATATGGGTTATAGTCCACTTGAACACAATCTAAATGAAGATTACAATTGATACTTAGTATGTACTCAATTGAGGATACCTCGCTAGATATCTCTAACATTCTTGAAGGACCGGTGTTCAATTCCTCGTGCTTATATCTAGTATAACTTATAAAAAGTCATACCTGACGATGTTGAAAGAGATATACGTGGTATGTATTTGAGTCTAAGTCAATTACACGAGCTCAAATCTCTCTATACTTTATTTTACATATATGGATGCTCCAAACGAAATAATGCATATGACAATGAACTAATAACATATAGGACCACCTTTGACACTTTTAGCTAAAACATCAAGAAGCAACCCTAAAGCCTTCCGTATGACATCTTGAAGCCCAAAATGTGCATGGTGAATCTTCATAGTTTCAACACACTCATGAGGACACATCTGATAGCTTTTTAAAGTGAATAAAATAATATTTTCTTTGACCTCTTATAACTTTTGCATCTCAACTCCGATTTTTGACACTTGAAATACATCTGCACACCAATTCACAATTCACAATTGCCCACCGAATTCAACAATTTTACGATCCCATCCAACCGCCCAAAAGTATAAAGTCATATGCCCGTACACCTTCTAGTGTACTTATTTTTAAGAAGAGGATAAGTTCAAAGTTTTGTAGTAGTGAGTAAAACCGTGAAGCCTTGAGGGCCATGTGAAGGCTAGGCTACAACACTCTCTTTCCTTGAAACTGGGAGGCTGGCTCTTCAATCACGGGTTCTCATGTAGAGATCAAATATGTTCTTATATAGCCCCCCCCCCTATTGTACTAGCAAATCTAGAAATGGTTAACAAACTTTGAGCACGTAATCCATTTTCTTATAAACACATGTCTTTTTGGTGTCCATTCTTAGATCCAAACCTAATCATGCATTATTCATATAGAGGTGCATGTTTAAGATGAGTAACTAAACAATGGTCTGTTTATGCAAGCCTTGTGTTGTAAAGAATGGACACCACAAAACATGTGTCACGATGAGATCGAACTAATTGAAATATATTAAATAATAATAACACCATTCTAGGTTAACAATTAATAGTTTTATTTGGTCATTCAAAGGTGAGATAATCTTTGGTTTGACCTCTTAAAATTTTGCATATAATTCCAATCGAGAAACTGGAAAGGACAACCCATGTGAACTGCAATTGCTAACCAACACAAGGTAGTTTTCAATTCGATTCAACTGTCAAAATAGTATTTGGAGTTGGAAGTGCCAACAATAGGGCCACATGCCTTTAGAACGCGTGATGATCCATTATTATAAGGATGATGTGACCAGGGTGCAAGCATAGTAAAGTGGACCAAAAAAGTGCTCCGGTATATGAAAGCCATGATTTTCTTGGTCAAACGCCTATAAGTAGTAGCAAAATGTTGTGAAAAATAGATTATTTTTCATGATGACCTCTATTGTTAAGTTAGGTACTCAAATATAGAATATCAATATGAGATCTTCAAAACCTATCATCAAAAGTGACGCGTAAAAGCAACTGACTAAATATAGTTTTGAACGTAAATTTCATGACCTTAAATATTTTGAACTTGGAATTTCTTTTCATATTCCTTGAATTCATTATAAACTTGAGGTCATCGTAATTTTTTTTCAAAAAATCATCAATTTAATGTAATGTAATTGTATTTTAAACAAGTTTTTGACAATTATCTTTTCAATGACACCCACTTGCACCACCACTTGCACCGTCTTCTAAAATACATATACGTTGTTTGAAATTGTTTTTTGTGAACATAAATTGCTTGGCTTTGTAGATTCATATGTTTTCTAAATGTTTATGAATTTCTATTTCATAAAATTCAAAGTTAGTATATTGTTTTGGATCACTTTCACTTAAACCTGAGCAAGGATCAAGAGCTGTCCACTTTACCGTGCTTGCACCCACCACACTAAACACTTCGCATTGTTCATCAACGAATCACATTAATTGTTTTGCAGTCTTTGGGTGACAACTGAAGTAGGCATCACATGGCACATGGTATGGTACATGGCAATTACAGAGACTACTCTAATTAAACTAGCACACCAATTTTGATGGCACACTTAAGTAAATAGTTTGTATACCACTATGTAGTCTTAAGGCACTAGATGTTTGAAAAGTCGACAAATGTAACATCAAAATTTCATATAGGGATATTCATGTCATTTAACCAATTAGTGCATAGGGACTCTTAGTGCATTATTCAAATGATTTAGCATGGACCATGCTATTCATCATCAACCCACATTAATTGTTCTAGAATCAACAAGTGAAACCTAGAGAATGTAGTCACATGACACTTGGCGCTACATGATAAGTCACAAAGACCACTCTTATTAGAATGGCACATCATTTTTGAAAGCACACTAAATCATATGTTTAGTTTAGTCCCAAAGTCTACTCATATCCAACGCCTAATCCAAATATTCAACACCACCGAATATTTCGAATATACTTGAATATTCAAATATTCAAGTGAAATCTCTCCAAAATCAAAAAGTTCAAAATCTCAATTCAACAACTTATTGAAGAAATTATGTACCTCTGATGATGAATATGACCATATTGATGGCATCTTTGTAGAGTTAGGGTCATTCACCCAAATAACTAGCCCTAACAATTTTCAGCTCATTAACTTACAAATCAATTGGGGTTGAGCCCCCACTTAAGGCTCCCTTCATTAAGCATGCATGCATATGAACTCCCGGCCATCTCGTGTCATAAATTACAAGACACAATGGCCATACCACTGATCTCAAAGCCAAGAACCAAAGTCGAAGAGAAGGTATGTGAAGCTTAAATAAGCATGATTTGGAATCTCTTAAGACCAATCTATAGAATCCCTAAATTAGAGGTCAAATATGTGTAAAAGTGCTAGCACATTCTAGAAGATCTTGACCACTTTACAATCAAAGGATTATTTTCAGCCCACCCCACGGGTTGATTAGGGTTGATTAACCCCTTTATTGCCCCCGGTGTGCATTCCAATGAACTTGGAATTTTCATGCCACTTTTGATGTCGAGGGCATTTGAACTCACTATCATCAATAGTTGTTTTGATCAGCCACTTGCATGTAGAAGCCAATTTCGTAATGAAGGCGTGAGGGGGAAATATCATCGTTTTAACAACATTTGAGAAGATTCAATAGTCGCAAAGTTGAGGTTATCAAGTTGGGGCAGCTAGTGAAAATCTTGTTTTTCTAAGTTTGGATGGTGGGATGGATGTAGACCCTCAATTGGAATATACACACATGTACAAATTTGGGAAACATACATGTGATTTTTATTTTTATTTTCTTCAAATTTGAAGTTCATAGGTCTCTTTCAAAGGCAATCAAAGTTCATTGACCGGATGATGGGCGTCTCACATGTTGGACTTGAATACCATCTTTGAAGCATGTTTGCTTTCGGGTGTTGCCCAAACTACTAAAGAAAGTTGATTCTTACAAGAGCCAACACCCATGGGCAAGAAAGCTTGCCTCCTTTCTCATATCTCAATGACCTTCTACGAGGATCAAATCCACCTCAGAGCATCATTCTCCTTTGTATCAAATCAAAATCTAAAATGAGTTGCACCTATCTCTTCTTGAAACGTATAAGAATCCCCATGCCAAGTGGGAGACTCGGATGATGATGTAAGGTGGTGATCTAGAATACTCTCCTAGCAAGAGATGACCCCTCATGTCACCGGGACAAATGAAGGGTAAACAAAAAGAACTTGATATTAGATATAGCAATGACGGCCTCTAGTTTGACAATAATTATTTGACAAAAACAAAAATACAAGAACATGCAAAATCTTAGAGTCACAACTATGATGAACTTATGAAAATTATTTGACATGGATTTGGAAGCAACAAATCATTACTCAAAGTCGTGCTATCGTCATGATTTTAACATGACACATTCATAATTTCAACACCTTTCATGGCTCATGAAATTCTTGAATTTTTTCAAATAAGCCTTAAGGTGTGCTTTCATTCAAATAAACTAATATCTCGTCCCTCCAATGATGGACTCGCCTCACACCTATGCTGTACTCAAGGCCCACTCAAAGCCTCTCCCACTACTTAGCTTATGCCCAAAACATGCATGCTTCAAACAAATCAAATTGTGTCATGATTTCCAAGATACAATAGTGGTCAAGGCCAATTTCAAAGTTGAGTACCGTAGTCCTAGGGCGGTTTAGGCAAATCATCATCAACTATAAATTTACTTTGAAGTTTCCATTTCAATAATAAAACATCTTGCTAGATTTTCACGTTTTCCTTTTAAAAATGAAGTTTTTTAAAAGCAATAAAGCTTTTTGAAACCTTCTACAAATTCCCAAATAACATGTTCAATGAGTGAAACCGCCATGGTACTACGGTATGTAAGATACTCTTGGAAAGGGTTATTGATCACTCCATACAAGCCCTAAAGTTACATTAAAATGCTATATTTTAAAACATTATGATTACTTTATTTATTATTTATGATTGCAATTCATCGATTGGCTTGTCATTACATGTGTTCGAATTTTCCCTGCCATGGGATAAGAACAATTGTCCAATTGTGTAACATTTGACAACTATGGATTTTGTGACAATTGTCTCCAATTTGAGAACCAAGTTACGAAAATAGTTTTTGTAAAGGGTTACCAATCTATGCTCCCCTGGAAATTACATAAAAAAATATGCAATGCCAATCTAATGGTTGATTTATGTGCATTGAAATTATTGAAGCCGCTGTCACTAAGGCGTCACTATTGGCATTGAGATTTCGACAAATTCATTGTGTGTGCCATTAAGTCTTAAAAGCAAAGTGGCAGTATTAATATTGATGAAACTTTGAGAGCCAAATTACCAAAATGGTAACCAAATTTTCATGCAAACCCTAAAATTACATAAAATGTTATATAATATAAGATTATAACCACTTTACAATCAAATGGTTGTTAGTTGATTTTTGCATGCATGCTGATGAAAAGACTTGCAAAAGAACTTGCATTCTCAAAACAATAATAAATTCATTTTGGGTTCACATATGAGTTTGCGGCTATGGTCTAGGGTAAAACATCCTCATTTACACCAACTTAACCCCTTTGGGATGTTGAGGCCAGGAATGGCCTCGAAGTTCTGTATTCTTCAACTTCGGGTATGAATCGAATGGTTTTTGCAAATATGGTAAAGGCGAAATCTGTTGGCATGGGGTAGGGGAGAATTATCATGATTTAAAAAAAATTAAGATCCACGGTGTAGAGTGCACATTCATCCGAAGTGAGGTTTCTATGTATTATGGCCCCAGACTCGTCCTACGGTGACGAGGTACATGTTCAGATACGTGAACCCGAACTTGGACAGCCATAGCCAGTCACACTTCCGGCGTGTGAACTTGTACCTCCCGGTGATGCACCGACTGTACAGTCGTACTCGGATACATTCCCTACATATACTTGGCCCGTATAGAGCACTAAATACATTGGACCACCCCGCCGCACACCCTCCCCGTTTTTTATTTGTGGTTTTTTTTACACAACAGACAATGCTCTCCGAACTTTTGCGTCGTCTTTAGCACTACAGTATCCATCTACACTAATTTTCCGACGCCGAAACAACCTCCAGACCGTATGCTAAATCAGATACGTACTTCACATATTGCAAAAATACGCCTCACGACACAGCGTATCTCCAGAACCCAACATCTCAAAGGGGTTAAGACACGTGCTCTCTCTCTCTCATCACCACTACGTGTTGGGTTTTGTGCCAAATAGTTTTCTAGGGCAATGTGGTAGTAGTAAGGTTGACAAATGGATAATAGAGCCAAGTTACACTACAACCTTCATGTTACCAAAGGGTTACCAATCTATGTATGCCCTAAATGCATGTATAAATGTTATAGTATAGAAGATTTTGACCACTTTACAACCACATGATTGTTTTCTACTCATTACATGCAAAACGGTTAATAAAGACAAGGATACAACTCATGCATGTGTTTGAATGCCTTGTCGGCCCGAGGGGTGGACTCTTCATTGGAAACCTAAATGACACGTGTGGGTCACTATGAAATTAAACCCCTTTTTATATGAGAAGTTTACTGAGAAAATCATATGTATATGTACAATGGCATGCTAGAAAGTGGACTCATGTATTCATATTGAGCTTTCCAAATTAATGTAATAAATGCCTCCACTACATATACAATATAAAAATTATGAATTAAATAGGCCTTTATTACTTCTAAAATCCACTCTCACTTTCCAATGAGAAAGTCATTAAACATTTTTTCTTCTATAGCATGTAACCCAACAATTGCATCAAACAAACAAAGACAGGAGCACAATAACTTAGCCACAATCCATAAAGCAAGACTTAGGGATGCCTATGAGTGCTCCAAGACTCTCCACTTTGTAAAGCCTAGAACCCAAATGCAACCCCTAACAAAAATGGATAAGGTAGTCATCGAGGAACTATTACCATATGACAACAACGAATGAAAATTGAATCAGAAGGAACTAACACATCTATTGTCAAATTCTTCTCTAAACCTTATGGCCCCCTTTTTGTACATTTACATTTACTTCAGAATCCATAATAACCTTTTTAAACGTACACACTAGAGAAAAACAACACCTCTTCCTTGTGTATCCTATGTATGCTAATGCCTCAAATAATACCCCTTTTTACACTCACGTTAGCTTGTACGTTGTATGAAGAGTCCACCCCCCGGGCCTGTCGCAACCACATGACACTCGAACAAAACAATCATTTTGTGTGGTTCCAATAGTTTTCCAAGGCAAAGTGGAGTAGTAGGAGTAAGGTTGACAAACATGTGCAAGAGTGCCAAGTTGCGCTGCAACCTTCACGTTCCTTAAGTGTCACCAATCCATGCAAACCCTAAAACCACGTTAAAAAATGTATAGAAGACATGAGGGGTCAATAACGAGTTGACCCCTCATGTCACTGGGGCAAATGAAAGGTAAATGAAGGGTGAATAAAAAGAACTAGATATTAAATATAGCAATGACAACCCCTAGTTTGACAACAATCATTTGAAATAAACAAAAATAGAAGAACATGCAAAATCTTGCAATCACAACTATGATGAATTTATGATGACATGGATTTGGAAGCAACAAATCATTATGCAAAGTCGTGTTATCTTCATGATTTTAATATGACACATTCATAATTTCAACACCTTTCATGGCTCATGAAATTCTTGAATATATTCAAATAAGCCTTAAGATGTGCTTTCATTCAAATAAACTAATATCTCGTCCCTCCAATGATGGACTCACACCTATGTTGTACTCAAGGCCCACTCAAAGCCTTTCCCACTACTTAGGTTATGCCCAAAACATGCATGCTTCAAACAAATAAAATTGTGTCATGATTTCCAAGATACAATAGTGGTCAAGGCCAATTTCAAAGTTGAGTACCGTAGTCCTAGGGCGGTTTAGACAAATCGTCATCAACTATAAATTTACTTTGAAGTTTCCATTTCAATAATAAAACATCTTGCTAGATTTTCACGTTTTCCTTTTAAAAATGAAGTTTTTTAAAAGCAATAAAGCTTTTTGAAACCTTCTACAAATTCCCAAATAACATGTTCAATGAGCGAAACCGCCATGGTACTACGGTATGTAAGATACTCTTAGAAAGGGTTTGATCACTCCATACAAGCCCTAAAGTTACATTAAAATGCTATATTTTAAAACATTACAATTACTTTATTTATTATTTATGATTGCAATTCATCGATTGGCTTGTCATTACATGTGTTTGCATAGTAAATTTACATAGTAAATTCATTTCACATATAAGTTTGCGGTTATGGTCTAGGGTAAAACATCCTCATTTACACCAACTCAAGTCTCTCTCTCTCTCTCTCACAACTTTCCCATCACCACTAGTTGTTGTGTTTTGTGCCAATAATTTTCTAGGGCAAAGTGGTAGTAGTAAGGTTGACAAATGAATAGTAGAGCCAAGTTGCACTACAACCTTCATGTTACTAAAGGGTTACCGATCTATGTATGCCCTAAATGCATGTAGAGATGTTATAGTATAGATTTTGACCACTTTACAATCACATGATTGTTTTCTACTCATTACATGCAAAACGGTTAATAAAGACAAGGATACAACTCATGCATGTGTTTGAATGCCTTGTCGCCCCGAGGGGTGGTCTCTTCATTGGAAACCTAAATGACATGTGTGGGTCACTATGAAATTAAACCCCTTTTTATATGAGAATTTTATTGAGAAAATCACATGTTTATGAACAATGACATGTAGAAAGTGGACTCATGTATTCATACTGAGCTTTCTAAATTATGTGAAAAATGCTTCCGCTACATATATAGTATAAGAATAATGAATTAAATAGGTATTAATTACTTCTAAAATTCACTCTCACTTTCCAATGAGAAAGTCATTAAACATTTTTTCTTCTATAGCATGTAACTCAACAATTGCATTAAACAAACAAAGACAAGAGCACAATCCAAAAAGCAAGACTTAGAGATGCCTATGAGTGCTCCGAGACTCTCCACTTTGTAAAGCCTAGAACCCAAATGCAAACCCTAACAAAAATGGATAAGGTAGCCATCGAGGAACTGCTACCATATGACAACAACAAATGAAAACTGAATTAGAAGAAACTAACACATCTATTGTCAAATTGTTCTCTAAACCTTATGGCCCCCTTTTTGTACATTTGCATTTACTTCATAATTCATAATAACCTTTTTAAACGTACACACTAGAGAAAGACAACACCTCTTCCTTGTGTATACTATGTATGCTAATGCCTCAAATAATACCCCTTCTTACATTCACGTTAGCTTGTACGTTGTATGAAGAGTCCACCCCCGGGCATGTCACAACCACATGACACTTGAACAAAACAATCATTTTGTGTGGTTCCAATATTTTTCCAAGGCAAAGTGGAGTAGTATGAGTAAGGTTGACAAACATGTGCAAGAGTGCCAAGTTGCGCTGCAACCTTCATGTTGCTTAAGTGTCACCAATCCATGCAAGCCCTAAAACCGCATCAAAAAATGTATAGAAGATTGTGACCACTTAACAATCAAATGCTTGTTTTCTGCTCAATATGTGCACATCGATTGCTAGGGCCCCAACCCCTCTCCTATTTTACACCGTCCTCGTAAAACAAAGAGTGCCTTCACTAAGCCAAGGGTTAATTCTTCGGTTACTTCTCTTATTATGACACCTTCCAAAATATGATAACCATTTTAAGTTCAATAACCAAGACCTATATGAGCATATTATGTGCATTTAAAGAGTACAAGAATCTTCACCTTGATTCATATGAATTCCAAAAGTTATGAGGAAAGTGGCTATGGCCTCAATTTGGATTTGCTAACTGTCACATACTAATCACGTATTTCAAATCGTAGAAGCTATGGGTGAATGTTAAAAAAAAGTAACCATTTAAGACCCATCTACCTTACATGACACTCAAGAACAATCGTCTTGTGTGATTCCTATAAATTTTGTAAGGCTTTCAAAGTGGTGGTAGTAGTAATACACAATTTATGGTATTTAGTGTCACTTACCCTATTTTAAGGGATATTATAGGTTACGCTAACAATCTAAAACTTCATCATAGTGTCACCTCATGACACTCGGTGCTCAAGTGTGCTTATCAACATTTTAGCACGAGTATGTTCAATAGGGTTATGAGGTCTATGCCTATATTACACAATGGTCTACAAGTTGACTAAAGTGTACAAAAATGCCAGTTGACATTTAGTATGCTCAAAATTATCTTCCTTTTGTATACTAAAATATAAACACCTGACACTTGCCATTAGTATGCTCAATAATACATTCCCCTTGCATATTAAAACTCAAAACCTACTGTATCATCTGAAGTATCCCAATGTGCTACACTAAATGTCACAATGTAAATAAATTTCACTTTAAAAAGGTTATTTTTGTTGGTGACGAATAGTTATCATAGTGACAATTAGTGGACATGACACTTGGGAGAGCTCTAGGCATCTAGTTGAGGCCCTTCACAAATAGTGTACGTGACACACTAAATACCACATTCGGCGTAGTAGTAGTAAGGTGGATGAACGGATAGTAGAGAGCCAAGTTACGCCGCAACCTTCGGCCACTAATGAAGGCGCATCCACAAGGGGCGGGGGGGAGTGGCCACGTACGCTCGCAGGAGCCGCCAGCCGGACTCGCCGGATGAACGGAGGGAACGGATGAAGCAGACGAGAAAGGGATGATAATAGTCGGTTCTCTGTCCCTGTGTATCCTCCCCTCCCCCCCTTCCCCCTTTCCCTTTCCCTCCCTCCCTCTTTCTCCGAATTGGCTTCAACAGGGCCCAAAATGTCGCGTGTCCGACGACTCGCGCGACCGTGGAGCACCAGGAGCGCCGTCCGCACATCCGTCGAGTGTTGCCACACCCCGCGCTGGTTCGAAATTTGACGCAAAACGGTTCGGAGTCGAGGAAGAACAGAGAAAATAACCTCAGGGATGGGGGTTTCGATCGGTGCGTTGGATAGCTCCCTCAGGGTGAGGGATTGTGCAGGTTTGAGAGGAGATCGTGAAGGTTTCCGGTATTAGGAAAGGTGTGATGGTGGTGTGATGGTGGTGCATGAGCACGTAAGAGGGAGATCTGCACTAAGAAAGGGAAGGAGAAGAGTGCGGTAAAGGAGGATCCAAGGGGGGCAAGGAAAGGGAAAGGAAAGGGAAAGGAAAGGGAAAGGAAAGGGCAAGGAGGGATACAGGTATACAGGGAACTGAAATGTTTGGAAGAGTGTAGGAACAGGTGAGGAGGCAGACATGTACTTGAACCAGGTGTCATCACAATTCCGTCTGCCGGAAGGGCGCCAAGGGGATGCCAGGTTACCCCGAGATTTTAGTGTGTTAGGGCATGATGGCCTTGGAAGTGAGCTGGCAGGTAGAGGAGGCTCAATTACTATGGTGCGGACGGAAGAAACTCCAACAGCACATGGAGCCTTCCAAGGAGGGGAGACACCATCGCATGTGGATGGGGGTGGGGGTGATGGCGAGTATGACATGGGATTGGATGAATTCCTCGAGGTTTTGAAGGAGGAGCTTCCCATCGTTGTAAGCTTTTTCTTACGGCTTCTTTCTCGAAGCTTTGCTCATTGTTGTGGATATTAGGGTTTTCGGCGTCAGAGGAGAATCTGTTGCCACTGTTCCCTCGGAAAAATTGCAGTAACTTCCTGTTGCTCTGTGTTGTCTTAATTGTCGCGAGTAACCGTTTGTTCTGGTTACTGTCCGATGGTTTCTTTGGCCATATCAGTGATGCTGACTTGAAGCGTGATCCTGTAGTCAAGTTTTTGTCACCGAATTTAGTTATCAGGAGATCCTTGGGAACGTGGACTACAGAGGATTGCAGTATGGTGAGGTTGCAGTATGTACGTGCAAGGAAATGTGCAGAAACGCGATCAGAGCTGCGGGTGTTTTTGGTTGTCGCATATTGATGTGTTTGTTTTTGGAACAGCAAAAGCAGGATAACTCCGTGGGAACTCCCTACAAGAAAGCAGAGCAAGAGATGGCTCCAAATACGCCTGTTGTCTTCGAGGCAGCAGAAGAACAAATGCTCTTCCCAACGCATGTGCAGCAGGAGCAAGAGATAGCGCCACACACTCCTGCGGTTCCTGAGGCATACCATCATGGCATGGCGGTGCCTTCAACAAATAAGATGACTCATAATTTTGCGTGGCTCCAGGATTTGAATGAAGATGGTGAAGGTTACATTTCTCATATATATGTACTTGACAGAAATTTGTTGTCCTTCAGAACCTGCAGAATAGGGGTGGAAATTTTCACTCTTCTATCAACCAGATTCAGAAACAGTTGATATGTGCACACATTATAGTCTCGCCTGATTTGTTGGGACCTGCATGAAGTGGAAATATCAGGGCATTGTAATCCATCAGGATAGTATTATGGAAGTAGTCAATGTCAATTTAGTTCCAGAACCTACTGTCAACCTTAGCGTTTCACTGACAAGAGAATTGAGAATGCACAGGATCACCTTGCTCTGCGTTGTCATGTCTAGTCCTGGGAACCTCATGAATGGTCTCAGCGTTCTCTATCTCACGTTCTTCTAGACCTGGGCCAAGTAGTGAATTGTGGGAACCAGAAAGGCCGAGACCAAGACCTAGGTTTCCAATTTTTGCTTACAAGTTCGTCCAATAAAATGACTATTGGGAGAGCATGTGCATATACATGATTGGCAATAATGTATCTGTCGGGTGGACTAGGCAGGCCTTTCATGCAGCAGCGTGGCCTTTCCACTCTTGCTGTGGAAAGTTCAACACCTAGTTAGATTACGCTGCTTTACCTCCTCTTCCTAGAGTACAAAAGGGAAGGTCACGAGGTTGAACAGATGCCAGGATTGCTGGAGTCAGAGTGTCCCCTTGGCCTAGACCCTAACAGTGAAGCCCTAATTCTACCCGAAACACTGGTATTTTGATGAAGAGTGTCCATCAGTCAGTCAGTTTTTGTTCATATCATCTCTGTTGCATTGCAGGTTTCGAAGACAATTCAACAGATTTACAAATGTTCAATCCAACAGATATGATTACTACTGGAAGTCCACATCAACTCCCGCTCATGGAGTTTTTGCGACCAGAAATACCTGTAGATCTTGACCATGACAGGCCACAGCAGAATGATGGTTCTGTCCTGGCTTCTAATTGGACACCAACAGAGAGGTTTTCACCTGATCCATCTAGGCAGAGTAACTCCAACTCAAGCTCTCCTGTTGCAATGTTTGATCAAAGCCTTCGAAATGGATTCACGTTCAGTCCTTCAGTTGGGCAAAATAACATCAGTCAGTATCAAAGACCATTTAATATTTCTTTAGCCCAATCTGTTGTGGATCTCACCAGCGATAGTAGTGATGGGTCTGAGGAGGAATCAGAGTTGAGGGAAATCAGTGGGGGATCCCGAGGAAAAAGGAAATTACCTGGCTGGGCTGAAACAGAACAGAAAAAACCACGACCTGCTGGAATCTGGCCTCCCAGGCAGCCTAACGGCCATTCTTATGCTAATTATCCGTCTTCAACATATTTAAAGAAGGCTCCAGAAATGCATGCTATACCGGGCAGATCGCAATCCTGGAATCCAAGTATGTCCAAGTTTTCTCTGCAGATGGGGCGTATGGAGTCCTCTGCAACCACTGCAACTTCCATGATGAGAGTTGTACCAAGTGGTCAAGCACTTTCAAATATGGCAGCTTACAGAGATGCACATTCGAGTAGCATTGTAAATATTGCACACCGCAGTAGCTCTGGTGAGGTCAGCACTTCATATGACAGGCACAGACCTAGGGTTTTACCTGGCACTCTAGCTGGTCCAATCACAGGTATTTCAAATGGACTACAGCATGCAGCTGCTGCAGCTGACCCTGCTCTTGCGCTGAAGAGGAGTGAGGAACTGGCATATCAAGCTGTCCTGCAGGTTGGAAAGCTAGCAGCTTGTGCATGTTTCAAATTTCTAAATCAATGCACTACAAGTTCTTGATGGTTTCCAGTAACATTTTGAACTTTGAAAAGTGGCCAACTGCTGCAACCCAACGAAGGCCTTTGATATCATGCATGTTTGCTGTGAACACCTTGTTTCCTTTTTAAGGCTCTTTTAGCTACCTATGTTTGTAAGAGATATCCTTTCCATACATTACAAGGATATACTTGTTTCTGCAGGCATTCTCCTTGGCGGATGAGAAGGAGGAAACAACCCCAGAAGAAGGTCTTCTAGCCATGTCACTTCTCAAGCATCAGGTAATTGACACCTTGTGATGTGCCTGCTAAGTTATACAAATTCATGATGGTTGTCCTTTGTGAAAGTAGTTCTTTATTTAGTCTCAAATCTCCTGTGTCTTTGTGGAATTTATCTCCTGTAATGAGTTTCTTTCATACAGAAAATGGCATTAGCGTGGATGGTGAAAAGGGAGAGTGGAAGGCAGGAGCCTTGTGGAGGCATTTTGGCAGATGACCAGGTGAGGCGGGCCTCTCCTTCCTCCCTCAATGTTTTCTTAAATGACGGAATTCTATATTGAGCTTTTATTGCTGGGGCTGACAAAGACTAAAGCTTGACGTTATGGGGTTTTTATAACTCATGCAAGGAAACTTATCAAGTATTTTTGGTGTAACTATATTTTTTCAGCTGAAACACAAGATAGGCTTTCATGGTGTGGATTGGCTTTTTGCATACTGACTTAAGTTCTTGGGAACCAGGGTCTTGGGAAGACTATATCAACCATTGCTCTTATCCTGAAAAATAGGGCTCCCATTCAGAAACCAGGCTCAAAAGGTGTAGAGCCTCCTCAACTAGAGGGCTCAACTGTTGATCTGGATGATGAGGATGATGATCTTTCTTATGGAAACAGCCAACGGAGGTTTGATATGAGCAACTGGCCAACATCACTGCCTAGCATAAGTGGTAGCCCCCAACTTCCTGAGGAAGTGAAGGCTAGCCAAGCTTCAAGCAAAGGCAGGCCAGCTGCTGGTACTCTTGTTGTGTGCCCCACAAGTGTTCTGCGGCAGTGGGCACAAGAAATACGGGACAAGGTGACAGCTGAAGCAAAAGTTTCTGTCCTTGTTTACCATGGGAGCAGCCGGACTAGGGACCCCCAAGAATTAGCTAAGTATGATGTGGTTTTGTCAACATACTCAATTGTAAGCATGGAAGTCCCGAAGCAGCCTCTACCTGAAGAAAAGGATGAAGACAGGAGGAATCCTAATGACTATGGCTTTGTTCCTTTCTCAAAACCTAAGAAGGAGAAGCCAGAGAAAGTTAAGAAAGCAAAGGGGAAGGGGAGGGGAGTGGTGGTAGATGGGGATACATCAATTTCTGTCGACTCTGGTCCTCTGGCACGAGTTGCATGGTTTAGGGTTGTTTTAGATGAAGCTCAGAGCATCAAGAATTACCGAACTCAGGTTGCACGTGCAGCCTGGGGCCTCCGTGCAAAGCGACGATGGTGTCTTAGTGGCACACCCATACAGAATTCTGTAGATGATCTTTTCAGTTACTTCCGATTCCTTCGATATTTTCCTTGGGATACATACAAGAAATTCCAATATGACATCAAGGATCCTGTATCACGAAACCCATCAGAGGGATATAGAAAGCTACAAGCAATTTTGAAACCAATTGTCCTCCGGCGAACAAAAAGTAAGGCCATAACATGAACTGCTTGATTGCTTCCAGTATGCAAAGTGCAATGCATGCCCCTATGGGCTCATAATTTGTTGCTTAATTGACAGAGATCAGGCTGCTCTGATGAAGCCAAAACAATCTTTAGGAATTGGCTATTCTAATTCAGTGTTCCTTATCAGTGAAGTGCTTTTTGTCCTTAATGTTGGATTGGTTGGTACCCTGCAGCTTGTCTAATTGATGGAAAACCGATAGTGAATCTTCCTCCGAGAATTGTAAAACTCCAGCAGGCAGAGTTCAGTTTAGATGAACGTACATTCTACACGAATTTGGAAGCTGAATCACGAGCACAATTTCAGGTATCTATATGTTCCACACTATTGTGTTATATTGGTCTTTGCCTGCATCAATGATTACTTATATGAGGTTCCATTCATGGAACATTAGTAGGCCACATTATTTTTTTGAAGTTTATTGGGGTGACTAAAGCTAGGGTAGTGGACTGACTTTATAAGGTGACACAGTGTGAAGATGCAATTCCACAAACTGATGCATCAAATTCCTATGTATCTTCTAATAAAAGGCTTTTCAAGGCATTGTCAAATTCAAGATTTGATGTTGTCCTGAGAAGATCTAAGATTTCTACCATTTAGGAAACTTTTTTAAAGTTGGATCAACTTGCAGGAGTATGCTGCTGCAGGGACTGTGCAAAGTAACTATGTTAACATCCTTTGGATGCTACTTCGGCTACGGCAGGCATGTGATCATCCTATGCTTGTCAAAAAGTGTTCCAAAGCAGCAGCTGGTCAGAAGACTTCTGTAGAGTCTGCTCGGAAGTTGCCCCCTCCTCAACGCTTGGAACTAATCCAATGTCTGGAAGGCAGTCGGACACTTTGCAATATTTGTCAGGTAAATAATCTGCATATATTCCTGCATAATCAGTAATGGTAGGAGAGTTTAAGACAATACCGTGTGTAGGAAGTGCTGAGGGTATTTGTGGACTTTTTGTATGACATTCATGTCTAGTACCCTCACAGTATTTTCAGGGAAGAGCAAGGAGTACCGGGGGTCAAGGGTGCTGCCTTCAAAGTAGTTGACAGCTCTTTACTAGCAAATGTTGATGCATATTCTGTTGCTGTGTATGAGCCTTGAGGGCAAGGGTTTCTGCAACTTTGTAGATTTCACACACTGAAGGATGAAGAATTCGGTAGTCAATCTATGTGGAACATTGCCCCTCCCATCAAATTTCTTTTTGGACATATTACCTTGCATTGAAGTTGGCCCTACTGTAAGTTTCGACAGTAGAAAGGTCCTGGCAATCCTTTAGCAAACGTAGTTGTAGGTTTGTGCAGTATGGAAAAGCTAGAATCATGAGTTTCTTAATGCCTGTTAGGTAGAGCAGAAGTGCATGGGTTCCTGAGCCTGGGGTGGAGCATGAAATATTTGTTTGAAGGGTGATTTCTGAGTGTTCTCTCTGTATACAGGATGCACCAGAAGATCCAGTAGTCAGCATATGCTCTCATGTCTTCTGCAGACAATGCATTTCTGAACAAATGGCTAACGGTGATGACACAACCTGCCGATATCCCAAGTGCAAGCGTGCTCTCAACTCCACATTATTATACTCCCTTGCAGCTTTGAAAGACCTTGGGTTGGGGAATGGATGCAGCACCACTGACACTGACCCTAGTGTAGCTAGTGCTCCAAAGGGAGAGGAAATCACTTGGAGAACTTCATCCAAGATTGATGCCGTCATCAACACATTGCAGGCACTCCCCACGATCTGTTATCTAGTAGAGGATGGCAAAGTTGTCAAGGGGCCCAAGGCAGAAAAGTTCCTTGAAGCTGAAACAATGAGATTTGAGCAAACAAAAATCGAGCAGATAAAGTTCGAGCAGACAGTGTTTGAGCAGAATAAACTCGAGATGAAGTTTGAGCAGACAAATATTGAGCAGACTGGAGCAGAGTGTACTGCATTGATGGTGACTTCAGAGGCAGCTGGGAGTTTGATAGAGAAAGTTGAATCAACTGAGAAAGCAATTGTTTTCTCCCAGTGGACCAGCATGCTGGATCTTCTTGAAACACCATTGAAAAATGCAGGTTTCTGCTATCGGAGACTGGATGGCACTATGTCAGTTTTGGCAAGAGACAAGGCTGTATCTGACTTCAACACGCGACCTGAGGTCTGCTCTAATCTGATATTCTATCTGACAAAATTAGAATATGTCATATTCTTCTGCAACTTTATGCTTACAAATAGGTTCTCTGTACTGATTCGAGTTTGTTGTGATAGGTCACAGTAATGATCATGTCTCTCAAAGCTGCGAGTCTTGGATTGAATATGGTGGCTGCTTGCCATGTGCTTCTCCTTGATGTCTGGTGGAATCCCACCACAGAAGATCAAGCAATTGATCGAGCACATCGGATTGGTCAGACTCGTACTGTCAATGTCTCACGCTTCACAGTGAAGAACACTATTGAAGACCGCATATTGGAATTACAGGTATACCCACCACAAGTATGAAATGAATCTATTGATAGTCATGTCTGTGAATAGGGATCCACTTCTTTAAGGGTGGACTTCTTAAATTTCTGAGTTTAATTGGAAAATAATCTTAGATCTTGAAAATTCAATCTTGACTTTCTTAACTCATCCTCAACTTGTGTTTTTTATGTTTTGTTGGCAGAGAATGGTATTTTCTACATTAGATATGCAATTTTTGATTGCAGATTGTCTTATTTTATCCTCTTTTACTTACCTGGTGGGTGACATCTTTTGCAGGAGCGCAAAAGGCAAATTGTGGCATCTGCCTTTGGAGAGAATGAGGGCGGTGAACAAAAAACTCGCCTGACTGTGGAGGATCTTCGGTACCTTTTTCGTGTCTGATACTACTGGATTCTAAACTCCCTTTCATATTTGTACATCAGTGCAGGCTTTATACCCGCTACCCTTTTCACTGTTAAGAGTCTCAAGCAGCTGCCTTGGTGGAAACTAAGTTCCTGTCCATTGAGCCCTATCTTGTCACCCTAGGCCAGTTTGGAAGGCCTGCAGGATTGTGGGCAACTAGATCCTGTTTATGGGATTCTAGAATCTGCTGTGATTTGTTCCAAGGTAGATGCAAATCGGTAGTCACCATCTTGTTGACAAGAGTTGCTGTGAAGGCAATATCATGTCAAGAGCTTCAGATACTTGGCCTCTGTAGCACCAGAACTAAAAATTTCTCATTGATGAGCAACAAAATTCTTTTTTAAAGGTCTCAAAAGAATCAACACATCTGCCATGGTTTCAATCTCTGGTGTTTCTACTGAGTATTTGAGTAGGATATAAGGCAGATTATGTAACTAGACATGCTGTTCTTTTGAGAGTGTCTTTCTTTTTTGGTCTTTTTTAAGTTGTAAATGTTTTCCCAGTATCTTGTGCTTTGAAGGTCCTGTGTTATCTACTCTTGCCAGCAGAAGATGCTCACGAGTCGCATGAACGCAGAGGATTACACAAGGAAGGCAATCTAACGTTCCAACTAAGGCAGACTAGCTCGAACTGAGCTCGAACTGTAGCACTGCATTCTACCACATCCAATAACATCCAAACATTGTTTATGATGTTTGGGCTCCATTTACATTAGGGTCCCGGTTTTAAAAACTTGGGGGCCAAAACACCTCTTAAGGGATGTAAGTATTTATTTAAACACTTTTTCTCTCTACACCCACTTCTTGTAGGATATGAAGCACGAAATTTATGCGGAAAGTACCCCACTTCTCTCATATTTGGAGCTTGTATGAATATTCTATTCATTGTCAAACTAACGATTCTCTAAGTTGATAAATGATCATCTAGTCCCCCTCCCAATTATGTTGACTATCATGTCTAGAATGGTAAAGAAATTTGAGCACATAATCCATACTCTTTTCAACACATGTGTTTTTCATGCCCATTCTTGAATTCACACCCAACCATACACAACTCAAATACAGGTGTCCGTCTAGGATCAAAAACCAAATTAGTCACATCTACCTTAGTGAATCTTACTTTTAGACACAATTGGACCCCAAGCTTGAAGACGAGAGTTATTTTCTCTAGTCCTAAGGTAGAAAGGCCGGCAAATGACATCACTAGATGATATTCATTCACAGTAGCCACTAAACTTCTTTCAGCCTCACAGCATATTAATTTCAACAATATCACTTACATGTAGATCTTGATTGGCACACCTTACCTTCTTCTCAACACATAGAACCTTTCATCCCACAACCACAATGTTGGTGGGTGAGGCATCAAAAAAGTATTGAGATTTTAACATAGCAGGTTGAATTGGATACACAAGGTGGCGAGTATTAACTCATATAAATGAAACAATTTGGTTGCCACCATATGCTTCAACTCCCAAACACCATAACTTAAACCGATAGTTGGCAAACCAAAATGAAGCTTAAATGTAGCAGACAACAACAAATAAGAAGAATATGTATAGGGGATTGTTAAATCAACCACACACTGGTTAAAACGACCACAGAGATGCGTCGCATGACCTGTCGAATTTTGAAGAATTCTAATTGTAAGCTGAAATGTAAAGAAAGAGGAACCATAACTGATACTTAGCTTCTCTTCATGTGTACGATGAAGAATCAAATTTTGACAAGTCATCTGACCATGCATCACATCTCTCTGGTGATTTTAACAATCCCCCATGTATATTGAGATTCATCCGATAAGACTTTTCTGGAAGCGTGAAGTAACATACCATATCCTTTGCCTTGTGATGCATGGGTGCATAAGACACTCATACTCTCCAAACAGAGCCGTTTGAAATTCACAAGAAATCATTTGGAGCGGTTGATAACACCAACATCTCACTAACTATGTTCAACCTTTCCTTGTGAAGGAGTTTCGGTAGGTTCTAGCCAGAAGATGTTTGTCCTAGGTGCATATTCTTGACCAGAAAGTTCTTGGTAGATTAAATCTGTCACCATGTTCTGAAAGGCCACAAATTATCAAGAACCACAGGGAACTTCAGTGGCAGCCCTGCAACTCATCTAAACCCTATATGAGACTGGCCACATAGGTAATGACATTCCAAATCACATTAACTGTTCTTAAATAAGTTGCAGCCATTATGCAAAGGACATTAGTTTCATCTGTAATTGAAACATAGAATTAGGGTTCGTAGACTACATATCTGCAACATACCACATGTAGGCTTATAGCTCATATGCTTGTTTCTCGGCCTTCGCCTTCAACATTTTTGCCTCGAACCTGGTACTTCGATCCACTCTGTCCCAATGATGTCCAGATTTAATTCCTTTACGATTCATTGGCGCTCCAATACCCCTTTTTGGCCAGCTGTGTTTGGATACAGCTTGTGGAATTATGAATCCTGATTCCTTCATTTCATTTGTTGCCCCCAAATCCACCCACATAGCCTCAGGGTCTTCGCTCTTGAGCAGATGAGCCATGGGATCACCCCAGCGTAACCGATCCTTCATCAACTTGTCAAGTTCAGGATCATGTCGCGATCATGGAAATGGTTTACTCTTCTCAACATCATGTTCAAAAAATTTGCATACGTCTAAAATGGATTTCATAATTGAATAAGCCCATCATGCAAATCAATACGTGTTATTGCAGTAATAACTTATATGGAAAACCACGCGTCATTTGTTGCAATCAAAATGGGCGACCTGGTGATATTCTAAATTGAAAACTTAATTATATAGAAAACTAATGAAACATCAAGTATTTAACAAAATTACATGATATCCATACAAATTTATACGCGATGACTAATATTTTTTTCAATGTCAGCACGAGTGATCTTAAAAATATTTGAATACATACAAAATATATATTACAAGTGAATAAGACCATCATGCCCAACACTTCATGTCATGGCAAGAATTAGTTATTAATATGGAAAACCACATGGTGTTTTTTGTAATCATGCTTATTTGAATTTGTTTATTTGTCAATTGAAATTGATCACTATATTCGTTAATTTGAGACTTTCTCTTGTCTCAAATTAATATATGGACCACAACAACATGGTCTAATGTTTGAGTCATCCTACTTAAACCATCTTGATATGAGTTCTTGATTGGGTTCTTGATATGAACACCTGCTTCAAAGTATTTGCATCTTACAACATTCTCCAATATCTGTGTGATTTTATCCATGTTCTTATATTTGTAACTGTCTCAAAATGCCAAAAAAATCCAAAATTAACGAATATAGTGATATTGTTATTCTCTAAGTAATATCCAATTTTCTTTTTTAACTATGTTGCTATATATAAAGCCTAAAGTACCCCCTTATGGTGTGGTATACGATAACTTGAATAAAATTTGTATATATTGACAATATTTGCTCTCAAATTCACAATGATTGATGTTCAAAAAATTTGGATAATTATGTCTAAAATGGATAATATAATCGAATAAAACCATCATGACAAGCACTATATGCAATTGCAAAAGATCACTATATTCGTTAATTTGGGACTTTTTCGGCATTTTGAGACAGTTACAAATATAAGAACATGGATAAAATTACACAGATATTGGAGAATGTTGTAAGATGCAAATACTTTGAAGCGGGTCTTCATATCAAGAACCCAATTAAGAACTCATATCAAGATGGTTTGGGTAGGACGACCCAAACATTAGACCATGTTGTTGTGGTCCATATATTAATTTGAGACAAGAGAAAGTCTCAAATTAACGAATATAGTGATAAAGGAAATTATATGAAATGCTACTTGTTGTATTTTTGCAACCCTAATGGGTGGCACGGCAAAATTCAAAAGTGAAATGTTTAGTATAGAAAATTAAATAAATCATACAGTAATGAACATATTAGGACGATATCAAGAACAAATTATATACGATGACAAATATTATATGTCTAAATCGAACGTTAGAAATGAAGAAAACTATCATACCAAGCACTAATCATGTGAAATGGGGACGACACTCCTATGTGAGCGGAGATTTGGAGAGCGGAAAGCGGAGAGGAAGTAAAAATAATAAAATTCCTAAACCAAATTTAGAATTTTTTTATAGATACGAATATACTCGGAATATACCAAAAATAGTAAAAAATTGTGACCTATTTCCGTGGAATGTATAGGTCATAAATTAAATGAAAAGGCCCTGAATTTGAAATGGTCTCATTGAGTTTGGAAACCGTGAAGTGCTAAAATGATAGGAAAGATGTGATATAATATATTATCTATATAGATAAGTAAATGATTAAAACCAAGGATGATCCCAAGAAAGAATAAATAAAAAAGTTCTTTTTGAGATTGGTATAATTGAAGAATGAGTCAATCAAAATACAAAGGGCGACCAACTTGTTTCATTTTTATTCCATCACTTTTGTCTTTGTCCTATGTGTGAGTCAATTCTAGAGCTTGGACTGCAACAATTATTGTTTGTGGTCGAAGAGATTATCTTGAGCTGAATATATATGAGGACATAATTTAGACTCATACCCAATATGAATGTAGATACACATGCACACAATGGGAGAAGGAGATTAGAAGTCTAGGAGATTCACATGTTCCTTTTAATCCATCGCCGGAACATGACATAGGTGCTGCAAATCGATATAGTGATGACTACGAGTTGACTCCATTTTCGCAGTCCACACAAGCCTGGAGGTGGAGGATGCAGGAGGAGCAAAAATGATATGCAAAAAATGATAAAAGGCGAGCTGATGTGCAGGAGAAGGACGAAACAAGGTGCATGATTAGTGAGGCAAATGATGCGGCTGATTTGAATGAAGATAAATCTATCGACACGGAGCAGGAAATCAAGGTGGTAGGCGAATCTTTGAGGTCTTTGTCGTTTCGCAAAAGGATGAGAGGATTATCGCCGCATCGTCGTCCATTGAAGGATCGAATGAGGGATAAAACGGTTTCATACGTTGATTTGCTTCGACCGGGTCCACCTCCATCAAGAAGGGACGACGAAAAGAAGTCCGAAGCATCTAGGAGGTTGGCAACCCGGAAGTAGAGTTGATAGACATAGGAAACACCTCCAAATTGAATATATAGTGTTCAACCGGGAGAGTGACACATGGCACAATTGAGTATTGTAATACAACATTTTGAGGGGAATAAAAATAATCCTTGAGATTATATTTATTATAGCAAACAATTATGAGTTCACATAGGGTCCACAAATGGCTACATCTATTAGGGCACAATGTAGTGCTAGGCTGGGAGGAATTCTAGGAAGTAGATTGTGTCAAGAGGCCCCCTTCGAGGATGAGTTTGACCTCATTGAAGCTAAATGTCGGGGCGTGAATGAATAAGTCAATGTCGGGGTCCACATTAGAGACCTTGATAAAGATAAAGTAGAAGTGCTTACAATGCAAGAACAAATTTCGTTTGCGGCCAAACTTTGATATCATATCCTTGAAGGCCGGGCAATTACACTCGGGCAGAGAACTCACTGTGAGTTGGTGAATTGATTGGGTAGGTGCAGGTTTGGACTGCAACATGATCACGCAACCAAATCCAGGGCGTGGAATCATGGTGACCTTCAAGATGGTCCCGTCCATAGCTCGTGCAGATGCCACCATCTGCATTTGTTTTGTTGATGGTGCGGTGGCAGACCGTCTTGTAGACTTGGACTGCCTGGAAGGAGGATAAGAGTCTGGGTTGGCTGGAATGTCTATTCCGGAGAGGTCGAGGGGAGGAGCGGATGTGTTAAAGAGGCGAGTGGGCGTGATGCGTTCTTTCTGCGGGAGCTAGAAGCCGGCATTTTCAAGCTGCAGGATCTCCGGACGAGTCAGGTTGGTACCAAGCTTGATTGGCCACACGGGCGGGATTGGAGGTCGTTCTTGGTCAGCAGAGAATTTGTTGACCCACTTGCGACGTGAACCTTTGACACAACGCTCAATGTCGTCCGGGCAAAAAAAGAACTTCTCTACTTTAGGTGTTGTGAATTTGTAATAGTTCCAAACTCCAAGGTATGCCGGGGCAGGGGTGCTTTTGGAGTTGGAGACGATTTTGGCAGTGCATTTCTTTTTGGTGACAGCATGCATGGCCCAACATGCCTTGGAGGAATTGTAAGGAACGCGAGCAATATGCCAGAGCTTCTCGTCCACTTCGGATTCTTGTACAGCAGTGACGCGGCGAAAATCAAGACCAGTAGAAGGTGGTGGTGGAACATCTAACACTGACGGAGAGGACTCCTCGACGATGGTAGGCAAAGGTGAAGCATGAGATCTTGTGGTTCTTTGAGCGACGCGAGGGCGAGAGAAGTTGATGGTATCGGGGCGGTGGGTTTCATCGTCGTCTCCAATGGGAGTGTCGGGCTTGCGTTTTTGCGACCCGAATACCTCGGCACCCTCGAGGTGGGGACTACGGATGCAGAATTCGTCCCCGCCGGGCATGTCGAGGAGAACCTTCTATAGAACAGCGGGGTCACCAGTACGTTGAGCACGACGTTGAGCACATCGAAGCTTGAGTTCTTCTTTGCTAGGGCCATCGCCCCCGACGCCACCCTTTAGAAATTGATGGTACGCCACAACTTGGAGGAATGCTCGAATATAGTCATCCACAGTGGCCATGTATAGATCGCCACCCTTGTTGCCGGACGCTTGAAGCCATTTGTTGTGAATGGATTCGGCAAGGTTGCAATTGAACATTTGTGCAAATTCCTCGGCGGTCATGATTTTCTCCTGCGAAATGGAATGGCAGTGTAAGACATAAGAAAAGCTTGGGAAATGAATAGACAAAACAAAAAACAAGAAGTAATAACACTAAAGACGCACCAATTCCATGAAGCCACCCCATTGACGATATCGGAAGTGCCAGAAGGCTAGCCAAAGTTGAAGGTGTTTGAGACCATCCTCGGAGGTGCAGTTAGACGAAGCCCACCAGGCCTTGATGGCGAGGTACCTCGTCTCAGCCTCCAGCATAGAGGATGCGTCGCGATACTGGAGGCAAAGAGTGTTGGTCTTGCAAGTCGTACTTGATATAGAGTTTGGTGTGTTTCTCCAAAGACTGGGTCCAATGGAAGTAACAGGTTCTCTCACGCCCATCAATGGGAACCTTTGGATCTCCGGACCCATAGACAATCCTGACGGCATTCCAATTGGCTTGGGCACTATCCGCCATGAAGCCTTTGAAGTGAGGCTTGGGGATTCCATGGCGAGCCATGACGTGATTGAGGTTATGCCAGAAAAGCACTTGAGCATCCTTGTCCTCGGATTGGAAGTCGCAACAAGCAATGGTCATGACGCGCTGGTAGGTTCCATCGTATACGTGGCAGGCCATGGTGGTCCACTTGGCGACGCGTTTGACATGGTCGGACATGATCCAAGCATGCTTGAGATCCCCGCCAGGTTGCATGAGCTTAACCAAGTCGACCCCACTACCAGGGCCGACCTCCGACATCTTGAAAACGAAAACTTTGTCCGTCTCGTCACCCTGGCCTGGGAATTGATTCCGCTGGACATAGGCCCAGGTGCTGATACCTCTAAGCTTGGCGATGCCATCCATAACTCCTAGCCTACGTAAGTATTTGAAGGTGGTAACCTTGTTTTGGAGGTGGGGGGAATTCAACTCCTTGCAACGATCAAAAACGGGCTCAAGTTCTTCCAATGAAAGAAGTTGATGAGGATCACTATCATTGCGGAGGAGGAACTCACCCATAAGGTCCTTGCTGGCCTCAAGAACGATTTTGCTATAAGTGGCTTGGGGCGTACGCTCGACGTGCTCCTCGATGAGGGCATCGATGCGCTGGCGGCTATCCCTGCAATTGCCGACCTTGACGGGGTGACGATGATTGCCAAGATGAATGCACGCCCGCTGAGTGGTATCGTTGCCGTGGACGTAGAAGATTTTGGCAACGCATGGTGCAATGCATTTGGGTGGCTCCTTGCAGATCTTGCACACTAGAGTGGAGAAGGAAGGCACGGGACCACCAATGGGAAAAGGATCCTTGGTAAATCCATCGAATTCAGTATCATTGACTGAGGAGGTACGATGAACACGTTGGAGGTAGTCGCAATGAGGATTGTGGCACTCGAGGTGGCCAACGCAGGTGGACGAGCGAAAAGCAAGGCCTAAGTCATTGCTAATGTTGGTGGTTTGGGTTTTGGTCCAGAGATGGCCGTTGTAGCTTTTGTCCATGCCGTCTATGGATTTGGCCTTCGTATGAGAGGATGAGACACCAACAGGGGGGAGGACAAACATCCGATTCCCATCAAAGCGAGGCGGGAGAAAATTCACCTCTTCAATTTGCAAGGTGTCATAATCTAGCTTCTTGAGGCGCGAGCTTTTTAGTTTCTGGCATCGAGATCCAATTAGATCCTCTCTATTCACTGTTTCGCACGGAACGCCGTTTTTCTACACTCCACAAGACCACATCGGCCTCACGCTTGTGAATAAGAGTATCATTAGTACATCCATATATTTCCGTCGCAAACGTGTTCGTAATTTCCTCATGTGTAGTAGTGAGTGGACACAGAGACCAATTGTGTTCACTCTGCTTAGTTCGCATGGACCAGGGTTGTCTATTGTGTCGTGACGGAGGCCAATCTCGGCATAATGTCGTGCCGTCACGACACGTATCCGTCACGACATTATGCCGGATGCTGTCTTTATCCTGACGGACTTGAATTTTACCGAATTCTGTGTGTAATTACATTACCCCATTTCGGACACGTAGGATGTAAGACGTCCACGTGTGATGACATGTCAACAAAGTAGAGGTAAAGTGGGGAAAAAATTACTAGCCCTTGTCTGCCCCCCCGTCCGCCCCTTTGTTCCCAGCATCCGCCCCCATTCCCCCCCGTCCGCCCCCGTTCCCCCCCCGTCCGCCCCCCGACCCCCCCCCGGTATCCCCCCCGGTCCCCCCCCGTTCCCCCCCATCCGCCCCCCGTTCCCAACCATCGGGAACACGTTCCCCGTCGTCCGCCCCCGTTCCCCCCTGTCCGCTCCCCGTTCCCCCCCGTCCGCCCCGTTCCCAACCATCGGGAACGTGTTCCCCGTCGTCCGCCCCAATTTAACCCCTTCACCTTTGAAGGGCCCTAGCAGCCTCATTTTTCATCCGTTTGTTGCGTTTGAGGACATTTTCGGCATCTACATTTCATGAGGATATCGAAAATGTCCTCAAAATCAACATTTGGATAAAAAATGAGGCTGCTAGAGCCTCCCAAACCTCCCATCCGCCCTCCCGTCCGCCTCCAAGTTTGGGAGGCTCTAGCAGCCTCATTTTTCATCTGTTTATTGCGTTTGAGGACATTTTCGGCATCTACATTTCATGAGGATGTCGAAAATGCCCTCAAAATCAACATTTGGATCCAAAATGAGGCTACTAGAGCCTCCCAAACCTCCCATCCGCCCCCATCCGCCTCCAAGTTTGGGAGGCTCTAGCAGCCTCATTTTGAATCCAAATGTTGATTTTGAGGACATTTTCGACATCCTCATGAAATGTAGATGCTGAAAATGTCCTCAAACGCAATAAACAGATGAAAATAAGGCTGCTAGAGCCTCCCAAACTTGGAAGCGGACGGGGGCGGACGGGGGGGGCGGACGGGGGGGCGGATGGGAGGTTTAGGAGGCTCTAGCAGCCTCATTTTTGATCCAAATGTTGATTTTTAGGACATTTTCGACATCCTCATAAAATGTAGATGCCGAAAATGCCCTCAAACGCAATAAACAGATGAAAAATGAGGCTGCTAGAGCCTCCCAAACTTGGAGGCGGACGGGGGCGGACGGGGGGGCGGACGGGAGGTTTGGGAGGCTCTAGCAGCCTCATTTTTTATCCAAATGTTGATTTTGAGGACATTTTCGATATCCTCATGAAATGTAGATGCCGAAAATGTCCTCAAACGCAACAAACGGATGAAAAATGAGGCTGCTAGGGCCCTTCAAAGGTGAAGGGGTTAAATTGGGGCGGACGACGGGGAACACGTTCCCGATGGTTGGGAACGGGGCGGACGGGGGGGAACGGGGAGCGGACAGGGGGGAACGGGGGCGGACGACGGGGAACGTGTTCCCGATGGTTGGGAACGGGGGGCGGATGGGGGGGAACGGGGGGGGACCGGTGGGGATACCGGGGGGGGTCGGGGGGGGGTCGGGGGGCGGACGGGGGGGCGGATGGGAGGTTTAGGAGGCTCTAGCAGCCTCATTTTTGATCCAAATGTTGATTTTTAGGACATTTTCGACATCCTCATGAAATGTAGATGCCGAAAATGCCCTCAAACGCAATAAACAGATGAAAAATGAGGCTGCTAGAGCCTCCCAAACTTGGAGGCGGACAGGAGGTTTGGGAGGCTCTAGCAGCCTCATTTTTTATCCAAATGTTGATTTTGAGGACATTTGCGATATCCTCATGAAATGTAGATGCCGAAAATGTCCTCAAACGCAACAAACGGATGAAAAATGAGGCTGCTAGGGCCTTTCAAAGGTGAAGGGGTCAAATTGGGGCGGATGACGGGGAACACGTTCCCGATGGTTGGGAACGGGGGCGGACGACGGGGAACATGTTCCCGATTGTTGGGAACGGGGGCGGACGGTGGGAACAAAGGGGCGGACGGGGTGGGCGGACGAGGGCTAGTAATTGTTTCCCCACATTCCCCGTCCGCCCCACATCCTCCTTACTCAGATTTTACTACTTTGGTTTTAACAGAATGATAAACATAATGGTAAAATGATTTACCTGGCGCTAGGCATATCCACATCCACGTCGGCCTTTTCTGCCACATAAAACGCCACCTTGGCAACAGGGTTGTCTATTGTGTCGTGACGGAGGCTTATCCCGGCATAATGTCGTGCCGTCACGACACGTATCCGTCACGACATTATGCCGGATTATGCCGGATGCTGTCTTTATCCTGCCGGACTTGAATTTTACCGATTTTTTTGTGTAATTACATTACCCAATTTCGGACACGTAGGATTTACATTGTCCACGTGTGACGACATGTCAGCAAAGTAAAGGGAAAGTGGGGAAAATTCTACTAGCGCCCGTCCGCCCCCCCGTCCGCCCCCGTTCCCAATCCCCGTTCCCACCCGTCCGCCCTCGTTCCCAATCCCCGTTCCACCCCGTCCGCTCCCGTACCCAAACCCCGTCCGCTCCCGTTCCCAACCTCCGTCTGCCCACGTCCCCCGCCCCGCTCCCAACCCGTCCGCTCCCCCGTCCGCCCCCCCCCATCCGCTCCCCCCCCCTCCGTCCGCTCCCCCGTCCGCCCCCCCGTCCGCCCCCCCGTCCGCTCCCCCGTCCGCTCCCCCCACCTCCGTCCGCTCACCCGTCCGCTCCACCGTCCGCCCCCCCCGTCCGCTCCCCCGTCCGCTCCCCCCCCTCCGTCCGCTCCCCCGTCCGCCCCCCCTCCGTCCGCTCCCCCGTCCGCCCCCCCCCCGTCCGCTCCCCCGTCCGCCCCCCCGTCCGCTCCCCCCCCCTCCGTCCGCTCCCCCGTCCGCTCCCCCCCTCCGTCCGCTCCCCCGTCCGCACCCCCGTCCGCTCCCACCCCTTCCGTCCGCTCCCCCGTCCGATTCGAACACTATAAATTGAGGGTGCAAGGTGCCATTTTTGCCTCCACTGACATAGTGTGTCTCAAGTCTTTTGATTCTCCTTTGAGGAGTGAGGATTGAATGCGTGAGACCCGAATGCAGAGTATACTTTGTCCAATCTAGTGTCTGTGAATTAGGGTTGCCCTCGTGGCACTCTTGAACAGGACCTAGTATGCGATCAAAGTGACTTGCTCTAACTTGTTTGTATTTGCAGGTTTTGTTGAAGTCATGCCACGCCGAAACGATGCATGGGATCATTGGTACGAGGATAAGGGGAGGGTTCCCGGTAAATCACAAAGGCAGGTTAAATGTAGGTTTTGCCCGTTCGTCATATCTTACCGAGGAGATAGAATGTTGGCCCACCTTGGTTATAGACCTCATGTAGGGGGTGCTTCTGATGTTTCCACATGTAGGATGGTACCCCCGCATATTAGGGCCTTGTTTGAACATTGCGGAGGCATTGTGCCCTTACATGTAGGCATTGTAAATGAGGACTCTCTGGTGGCAGATATTGTACCTTTGGAGCCTATTATAGCGGGCTCCGTAATTAGTGAAATAGAGCCTTTGCTTATGTCCCAAACCACTCAACATTCTGATGTTGTGATATATGGCACTCCTCCTCGTGAACTACGTCAACTCAACATAACGGAGGGGTTCAATGTGTCAACAAAACAACTCCTCGATAGAGCATGGGCAACGGCTTTTTATGAAGCTAACATTCCTTTCAACATTGTGAGACATCCTGCATTTGTTCATGCTGTGCGTGAAACTGCCCGTCATCGAATGCCAGCCTACACACCACCATCGTACAATGCCATCCGTACGAAGTTGTTAACTGATATAAAGGTTGACCTAGATAGGCAAGTGAAGGAGAAGCTGGGGAATTCCGTTGAAAAATACGGTGTTACAATATGTTGTGATGGATGGGACAACGTGCAAAACCGACCTCTCCTAAACGTTCTTCAATGTGGCACAAAGGGAGACGTTTTCTTGGGTATCATTGACACCACGGGAAATCACAAGGATCATGTCTACGTTGCTGCTCAAATTCAACCATTTGTGGAAAAGGTTGGTCGACATAATGTGGTCCAAGTTTGCACCGACAATGCCCCAGTTATGGCCTCCGCTGCTCGCGACTTGATTCGAGCAAATCCCGATCTATATTTTCAAGGATGTGCTGCACATTGCCTAGATCTCCTCTTAGAAGATTGGGGGAAGGAGGAATGGGTGAAAAAATTGGTAAAAAAATCCCGCCATATTTGTGTATTTGTTAAAAACCATCATGCTTCTCAAGCTATATTCCGGAGGTTGTCACCAAATCTCTCACTCCGCCTACCTGTAGAGACCCGTTTTGCTACGAACTTCATCATGATTGAACGTCTTCTCCAAGTACGCAATGCTTTGGAAAGAATGGTGGTTGATGAGGATTGGATCACTCTAATGCGTGATATGAGGAGGAGATCTGGCACCTCTTACATGAAGGGCTCTGTTGTGCGAAGCTTTATACGTTCTGATGGATTCTGGAACACGTGCGAAAATTTCTTGTATATGGTGATCCCGGTTGTTAAAGCTCTTCGTGTATTTGACGGCAAGGCGCCTGCAATGGGAATGGCTTGGAGGGTCATGCATGATTTACAAACCCATATTCGTGGATTCAGTAAACCTCCATTTCGCTTAAGCCCTGAGCTTGCTACAAATGCTATGGTAACGTTTCAAAATAGATGGAGGTTGATGTTGAATGATCTACACTGGGCTGGAGCGATGTTAAATCCGCTTCTACGTGGTTGGGCCCCACTCCATGAGGATGACAATTCGAGGACAATCCTAAATCGAGTTCTTCGCAGGCTTGCTCAAGATGAGGACACTTATGTCCAAATCCTCCACCAGTACCAAGATTTTCTTGAAAATCGAGGGCCTTTTGCTGATTCTACTGACCCGAGCGTGCATGCCGCACCTCTCCATGAATGGTGGGATGCAATGGGAGGTGGAGCTAAAGCCCTCCAAACAATAGCAAGACGTATCCTTGCACAAGTATGTTCCGCATCCGCATGTGAACGCAATTGGAGCATGTACTCATACGTTAGAGTCGCAATCGCTTGAAGCATAGTCGTGCTGAGGACCTCGTCTACATATATACCAATAGTAGGCTCATTCGACATCGGAGGGGCCCAAGACCTGCTCAATGGTACGAATTGAATGAGGTCCATTCTGACGATGACCTTGACGAAGAAGATGACAACGAAGATGACGTGGATCCAACTGATAGGGCTGGAAATGATGAAGACAACAATGTTGATGACATCGACTTTGATTTGGATGACCTCGATTCCGAGAATCATGGTTCAGAAGATGAGGATGGCAATGGTAGTGATGGAAACCTTGGGGTGTTTGAGTTTGATGAACCGGATGTCCCCCAACATAACGACGGAATGCATGACGATCATGAGGGGTCTATTGGAAGACCGCATGTTGAAACTCTCCACACTGGAGAAGGGTTTCCATCTGACCATAATGTTGCTATGGGGGCAAGTGAGAATGTGGGAATTGAAGTAGATTCTTTGCAACATCGGAGCGATTCTCTTTCATTTGGTGAAGGCGACAATGTACTACCCGTAAATGAGCCAACGCACGTTCAACATGATCCACTTCCAACCCGAGTACATTCTGAATCCATGGATGCCTCCCTCATATCCAACCATCGTATAGAAGATCCAACGCCCAATGTTCCTGAAATGCCTACAACTCGATTCCGTGCTCTTCAAAGGATTGCATCCACCTCTACGGTGCAATTGCATGCACAAGGTCAACATCGTCCTCTCACTCGAAGTATTGCCAATACTTCTAGATTGGGTGTTTCACGTGCAACTGCGGTGGGTGCTACTTTGGTTGCTATGCACAATGTTTCAAGAAATGTTACTATAGAGGCGCCACGTCGTCCTTCTGTACGACGACATGTTGTTGAGAACATACCAATTGCAATTTCACCCGCGTCTGTTTCACTTCCACACAGTCAATCCAATGGAAGAGGTGGTCTTGGAGTTGGAGGCGGAAGTACAACGGGGGATGCTTTTATAGATGGAAGTAGAGATGAAGTGCACTCAAGTCGTGGTACGGGTGGAGGGCGCCAGAGAACTACGAGAGGTGTCAAACGTACTAGGAAGAGGTATCAGGGACGATCGCTTCCGTTTACTGCTGAAGACTACAATGAAGATGAGGGTAGACCACATCTAGATGAAAATGGCATACAGGATGCAGATGGCTCCCGGCCGACCAAGAGGATAATTTTCTCACAACGTGACCGAGAGTTGCATCTTCGAAGCGCGACTCCCCAAACGGATGATGATTTCAGCACAGACGAGTCTGAAGAGGACCCAAGATGTGTCGAAGCAAATGATCCTACAGTACGGATTCGAACGTAATGGTTTTGCACAAATGTGTTCTTTCGGTGCTCCCACGTACTCCCATAATTTATTACTTCCGTCAAAATTGATACAAGTTACAACCTTAGGGCCTTCGGTAAGACATTTAGACCATAAAGCGAACGTTACGTTCGAAGTTGTATCATTTTATTATAGTAATAAAATTATTTATTGCATGTTTTTTAAAATTATTTATTGCATATTTATATAATTATATCTTTATGTGGTATTCAATATTGACTATGTAGTCAATAGTACTTTTGGTTAGACTATCATATGAATTACAAATATTCAAGTGAGTTTTTAAAAGTTTCGAATAACATTAAAACATGTGACATCCATATGCTATCTTTTACACGATCTTAGAAATGACAACTTGTCGGTAACTCCTCTTTATATTACATATTCTTTGAACATGAAATATGTTCAATGTGTACAAAGTCTTCCTCCGTTCCTATACAACTTTCTAAACATGCTACAAAAATGCCTAATCCGAATCTGAATCGAGGTCTATTGCAGCTGAAGTAGATCCTCGTCGTGCTCGTGATGATTCCCCGGCTTCCATCATTCGCGTGGTTTCACGGGTGAGATATGGACGACTTCCAGGAGACAGTGGAGTGGCATTACGTGGTCTAGGCCCCCCATTTAGCCATCTCAATACCGCATCATCCGTAACTCTATTCAAGAGTGCTTCAACTGCCTCCAACTGCGTTCTGTGTTTGTGGTACGACTGCTCTAAGTGCGCTTCAAAATGAGAATCCCGTTCCATGGGCATCTCATGTGCATCTTCTTCCAACTCATGCTCCGATATTGATGGTTCACCACTTGCATTGTAAAAAGGAGGTTGAATGCCTCTCCGTAATTGCATGGTTGTCGCATCCCAATACCAACCAAAAGTTTGGTACAAAAATCTTTTCATGCCATGGTTTGGGGGCTTGTTGGGAAACAACTCGTCTGCAACATACAAAATTTGACGTGGATTTTGTGTCCATTCGCCATCTTTGTTATCGTTCCAAAGTTCAACCGTTGCACAATTGAATAACCAATTCCACTCAACAGAAGTCCCATCAAACTCGCAAAGGTTGAAGGGATAGTCCGTTGGCCTTACCACCCAGTCCTTAGGCATGTAATCCCGAAGGCCAAATTGGAGGTACAAACGAGGGTGGAAGGGTGATCTGCAATGGGGACATTGCCGTCTCCTGATCATTGCTACTATCAGACATTGTGGATGGAATTGGCCCCCACACGATCCAACTTGAAAGCATCCCTCTGGGCCAAATGGACTGTCGCAAATCCCACACACGGATCCGTCGAAGACCATTGGATGTGGACCCGGCCATAACAACTCACCCCTCATGCTGTATGGATATTCATGCACTTGGGTCACATCCCAATGGTGATCGGAGTCGATCAGTTGCCGCCAATCCAAGCTCCCGTTAGGCAATTTCAAGTCATCCTCATCATCCCACCTACTAGGGTACATATGTTCCTGATCTGGCCATGACGTGAGCATCAAGTTCCGCAATCTATGATTGCGGTTCCATTCTCGCTGGATGCTCTCAAATTCAGCTTCATATTGACGAGCCTTGGCCATAGAAAGCAATGTCCCTGTCCTCATATTGGTTCGCTCCACGATCGCATCCGATAGAAATTTCCTCAACCTTGCATTCTGCTCCTCCAGTGTGCCAATCTTGGATTCGTGATCGACAACCACTTCATTGACCACTTGAAGTTGTTGTTGCATGTCCACCACCTCCTTTTGCAAAGCCTCCATCTTTCCTTGCATTACTTCATTCCTCGTACATACGTCCGCTGCTTGTGACTTTGCAATCATGGCCTCCTGTAAAGCTGTATCCCTCTCTGCTTCCAAAGACTGGATGTTAATTGGTGTACTACTTGAACTGCCAGCCTCCCCCATCGTAAGTGTTGCAAGTCGATTTTCCAGCTCGAGAATCCTTACTTTATACTCACGAATTTCCTCGGCATGTTGCTGGCGCAATGCCTCCATTCTGCTCTCCATCATGTCCGCACCAAGTTGACGAGGGTTTACCTCGTTTAGGGCCTCGTTAACCACCTGGTTAACCAGCTCGTTAACCACATCGACATTTACCTCCATGCCCTCCTCATCCATATGCTCAAACGCCTCCTCGATGGCCATCTCCACGTCATTGGCTGGTCGTTTGCGAGTACGTGGTTTTTTTGGTTCCCGACCTTCTGGAATTGGTGCCCCAGGCTCATCCACTAGTTTAGGATTCTTCCTGAACCACTCCGGAACGGGAGTGTATGGAATATCCAGAACTGTGCATTTAGTGAATGCAATTCCAATACCCCCAAATTTTTGATCATGCAGAGCACCCAAACTTGACCAATCCACCCTAACTCGCAACACGTGCTCCGCATACATCATACACGCCACCGACTTTGGAATTGCACTCTTGGGCCATCTATCCAAATTGGAGATACTTCTAAGTATCGTTAGGAATCTCCATTTTGCCTCCACGTCTTCAAGCTGCGTATAGCTCGCATTGACGGCCTTGCAATGTCGCTCGTGACAATGTCTTGGCCACAACCGATCAAAGTGAGGGAAGCCCACGTACTGCATTGCAGTCTTCGCTGACCACGGTTGTGGTACATTCTCCCAACCTACCCTGGCTTTTTGGGAGGGATCATCGTAAACATTCCACTCCAAATCAGCGGCCTTGCGTCCATGTCCTCTGGAACACCTAGAACTAGATCCTCCACTTGCACTTGCCATGTCTCCAGTTCCTCCACTTGCCATGTCTGAAAATTGGAGTTTCTAATTCTAATTCCACCCAAATTGGAGTTTCTAATTCTAATCTAGAACTCTACTTTTTAAAATACTAATTGCACTTCATAATAGTGCTACAAAATATCCAAGCATACACTTCAAAATAGTGTTGCTGTGGAATTAGTTCAAAAATGTCCCTAAAAATTAAAGTTCAACTATTCGGCACACCCTTCGAGCACCCCGCTACCGGCGCTCACGCAGAGGCCAGTTGACTGGGCGCGTCACAAGGAATATGCCAAATAACGGCCACGTGGATCTGCCAAAACCGGCCACAACCTGCCAAAAGTAGTGTAAAAGGATCCCAAAAAAGGGATCCTTAACTCCTCCGAGAGCCCCGCTACCCCGCACTCTGTGTTAGAGGAGGGTTGTCTGGGCGCCCAGAAGGAGTGGAGTTAGGTATGTAAGTGGTCCCCTCCACTTATATACCCCCGTCCGCCCCTCCATCCGCTCCCGCGTCCCCACCCGTTCGCACCCGTTCGCACCCGTCCGCACCCGTTCCCGCCCGTCCGCCCCAGAGTCCCCCCCTGTCCGCACCCGTTCCCTCCCGTCCGCCCCCAGCGTTCCCCCCCGTCCGCACCCGTTCCCTCCCGTCCGCCCCCAGCGTTCCCCCCCGTCCGCTCCCACGCTCCCCTCCGTACGCTCCTCTCCATACGCTCCAGCGTTCCCATCCCGTCCGCTCCTCGTTCCCACCCGTCCGCTCCTCGTTCCCATCCCGTCCGCTCCTCGTTCCCACCCATCCGTTCCTTGTTCCCCACCCGTCCGCCCCGCGTTCCCTCCCGTCCGCGCCACCGTTCCCCTGCCGTCCGCTCCGCGTTCCCCTGCCGTCCGCTCCGCGTTCCCCTGCCGTCCGCTCCGCGTTCCCCTTCCGTCCGCTCCGCGTTCCCCTGCCGTCCGCTCTGCGTTCCCTACGTCCGCTCCGCGTTCCCCTGCCGTCAGTTCCCCCCGTCCGCCCCCTGTTCCCCTCCCGTCCGCTCCATGTTCGCGGACGGGAGGGAACGCGGGGCGGACGGGTGGGGAACGCTGAGCGGACGGGTGGGAACGAGGAGCGGACGGTGGGGAACGAGGAGCGGACGGAGGGAACGCGGGGCGGACGGGTGGGGAACTCTGAGCGGACGGATGGGAACTCTGAGCGGACGGAGGGAACGAGGAGCGGACGGAGGGAACGAGGAGCGGACGGAGGGAACGTGGCGCGGACGGGAGGGGAACGGGGCGGACGGGTGGGGAACGTGGACCGGACGGGGGGGAACGGATGAAAGATGGAACGATTAGCGGACGGGAGGGAACGGGGCGGCAGGGGAACAGCGTAGAATTGCGACCACATATGAATTGGACTTCATATGAATTTTTTAGAGCCAAAAAACGGACACTATAGTCACCATCTATAAATGTTAACCCTCGGGAGTGGATCAAAGTGCGATTGAGCGGCCCAACTTTGTTGAGAGTCCAAAGAAATGAACCCTAAATAGCCAATAAAATATAGTAAGGGTAGCCTTAGTTGGGCATAGTGTGAAGCCTCCAAAGGCCAAGCCCAAAAGTCCAAACTCAAAGGAGCATGCCACTTTATTACTTGCTCAAAATAACCCCTCCAATCTAACGGCCAAGATCTTGTCAATGATTGATTATTATAATGAAAACAATGTAGGCATCGAAAAAAAAAGCAGGTGGGTTCGTTGGAAAGCTAGGAACCTAAACCCTCAAACCATGTATGGAAACACTTCTACATGAGTGTGAGAACAAATCAATGGCACATATGTGGTAGTAATTTGGAATGACGTAGGGTTTAGGGTTTAGGGGTTTAGGGTTTAGGGGTTTAGGGTTTAGGGTTTATGAACCACTAAGGTTGAAGCACAAATTAATGATTTATTGAAGGAAAGTGCATTCGGATGGGTGACATCGGTTATGAAACCATATGAACCACTAAGGTTGAAGCACAAATTAATGATTTATTGAAGGAAAGTGCATTCGGATGGATGACATCGGTTATGAAACCATATGAAGTTATGAACCACTAAGGTTGAAGCACAAATTAATGATTTATTGAAGGAAAGTGCATTCGGATGGGTGACATCGGTTATGAAACCATATGAACCACTAAGGTTGAAGCACAAATTAATGATTTATTGAAGGAAAGTGCATTCGGATGGGTGACATCCAGGGATTACACGTCACGTCGCGTCACGTCTTGTGACAGCGACGTGACTGCAGACCTGAAAACGTCACGTCACGTCTTGTGACAGCGACGTGACTGCAGACCTGAAAACGTCACGTCCGCGGGGGGGTAAATCCGGCAGTTACCCCAGGGGTAAACTGACGCGGTCAACCCCCTGGTCGACTGCTAAGTCGACTGCAGATAGCAGTCGACCTAGCAGTCGACCTAGCAGTCGACTGCAAAAAAAAAAATTTAAAAAATTCCAAAAACAATTCTGGACCGTCAGATCTTCTTGGCAAGAAGATCTGACGGTCCAGAATTGTTTTTGGAATTTTTTAATTTTTTCTGGCAGTCGATTGCTAATTCGACTGCTATTTGCAGTCGACTTAGCAGTCGACTGCAAAAAAATTAAAAAAAATTAAAAAAAATTCTGGACCGTCAGATCTTCTTTTCAAGAAGATCTGACGGTCCAGAATTTTTTTTGGAATTTTTTAATTTAATGTTTTTTTACAGTCGACTGCTAGGTCGACTGCTATTTGCAGTCGTTTGGTAAGTCGACTGCTAATAGCAGTCGACTTAGCAGTCGACTGCAAAAAAATTACTTTTGCAGTCGACCAAGACCAGTCGACTGCTATTAGCAGTCGACTAGCTGGTCGACTGCTAAAAGCAGTCGACTTCAAGGAAAACCTAAAATAAAATAAAATTAAAAAATTCTAAAAAAAATCATGGACCGTTAGATCTTCAATCCAAGAAGATCTAACGGTTCAGATTTTTTAATAGATTTTTTTAATTTTTGTTTTCTGAAGTCGACTGCTCGTAGCAGTCGACTAGAGCAGTCGTCCAAAAAAGTAAAAAAAAAGTTACAAAAAATTGGTACAGTAACTTTTTTTTACCACGTCAGTGCGCGTCACGCCCTGACGTGACGTGACGTGACGGCGTCACGTCATTTGTGACGCGACGTGACGCAAAAAGGCCGCGTCACGTCCATTTGCACATCCCTGGTGACATCGGTTATGAAACCATATGAACCACTATGATTGAAGCACAAATTGGTGATTTGTTGAATGAGTGGATAACTAATCAAATATGGAAAGTTCAAAGAGGTATCAAAGAGGTTTCCAATGCGGATGTCGGAAGATTTTTTCAAAAGTGTACATTTTTAACCTAACCAACTTTATTTTTATTCCGATTGCGTTGACTTTATCTTACTAACGAGAATTGGATCCTCTACATATTGGATTACATCAATTATTGGTCATGGTCATCAAGTCCTTAGAGGTCAATATATAAGTAGATCATTGAGACTCATACATATAACGAAGATAGAGTATCATGGATAGGATGGGAAAGGGGAGAGTCATGTTTGAGGGTGTAGAATGCGATGAGGAGATACACAATTTAGACGATCCCCATATTCCATTCAATGCAACACCCGAGCGTGAGAGAGATGAGAGAAGTGCTAGGGATCGATTTCGTGATGAGTATGTCATGACTCCCTTCTCACAATCTACACAAGCTTGGAGAATGAGGGCGGCGGAGGAACAACGACGATATGCAGACAACTTTGAGATCGATGCGGTGGAGAAGGACCACACACAATGCGTGGGTGGAGATCTAAATGATCTAATTGATTTGTGTGCGGATATTTTGGAGAAGCCCGGGGATGTGGATGTGGATGTGGATGTGGATGTGGATGTGGATGTGGATGTGGATGTGGATGTGGATGTGGATGTGGATGTGGAGGAGACTTCAATCGACATTGAAATAATCAAGGTAGCGGGAGAATCTTCAAAGACTATGTCTATTCGTAAGAAGAGGAGAGGATTGTCGCCTCATCGGCTACCATTGAAGGAACGGATGAAAGACCGAACGATTAGCTATTTTGATTTACTTCAGCCGAATCCTCTTCCAAAAATGGAGCCTCGCCGGAAGCCAGGAGCATCTACGAGGTTGGGATGACGGAATGAAGTGGAATATTATAGTTTGCATGGTTTGTTCATGTATATGATTAATAAAGGGCATTTATAACGTTGTCGCAATAATAAAGTTATGACTTGTATAATATGTTGTACCACTTCTATGATTTATTTATTTATTTTTAATTCACCAACCGAACAGTTTCTGTTGAGATAAACAAGCACAAAGCAATATGAAACTATGCATCCACTTCTCAGTTCCAAGAGAAATTTTTTTAACCACTTTACGTTCACCCTTAGTTGATTATTGCTATTTTAGTGTACTTTATTATGTGGATGGGGGGACTATTATGTAGAGGACTTTTATTGCATATTCTTGTAGAGGACTTCATTACCTATCCATGGATACCAAGAACTCATTTTTTGGACTTCATATGAATTTTTGAGAGCCAAAAAACCGAGACTATGTCCAAACTTCCAAAAAAAAATGATTGTGAATTATATAAATATAAATATAAGCAATTGTGAAGTATGTGTGCAATATGTGTGGAGTACAAGAAAGAACATTTAGAGATGTTTAGGATCACGTGTACAACCGATATAACTATTGCAACATTGTGCTCAACTTTAGTTAACTAGATATAACTATAGTTGACTACATTTTGTGGCATACCAAAATTAGAATAAATATAGGTAATTGCATTTTGGCAAGACATATCACGAACAACTATAGTTAACTTGAACTTAGCACATGGATGTGATAACAACGATGTGAAAGAATGATGTGGCCTCACGAGAGGCGAGAACCTTGGTTAGTCTCCCATAGACTTCTTCTCGATTATGAAGCAAAAATCCTCATGGAGTATGAACATTGTACTAAGATCCATAAATCTCATACAATATACAAGTTGTGTATGAAAAAATGATGGCTTTATTTACATCTCCAACGGTTACAAAATTGGTATGATCCAAAATTGCTGCAAAGAAAACAAAACAAAACAATTTTGCAGTGTCACGGAAGCACATTGTCGGGTTAACCATGTTGTATGGAGGCGACTTCAACATGTTCACTACGTGTGTGATGGTTGACCTTTCCGCTGGATTGGGCTTCGTCAATGCATCCAATGCTATCTCAAACCGCATCTTCAAGCCATTTGGATCACTGTTTAGCTGAAACAACGAGGAAGTCGAATCCCTGGCATAAATCTTCTTTGCCAAAGCACCCACTGAGAAGGACTCCGAGAGAAACGTGTGCCTATGTTTCCGAGCCATCCTCACCGGAGAGGTAGATGTTCCACGCTGCCCTCGTACATGGAATAATTCTGGACCAGCACAATTGTATTTTATGCGGTGCTTGTTCATCTCATCCACTGATTCTTTTCCATAGTTGGAGGGTGCGTCTTCATCTCCCCATGATGCCATCCCCCAATCACACACACCAATAAAAACCGTGTTCTCACGGTCTTGTGGGAAATGCAGCATGACATTGTTGGGATTAAGGTCATTGTGCAACACGTCATGCTTGTGCACTACATCCACAATGCACATTAGAGCCCATGCCAAATAAGCTCGATGCCTTCGATATACAACCAACCGTTTCCGTGCTTCAAAGTCTGCCCCAGGCATTTGAAGGATTGTGCGCTCGTGGGTTTCCGGAACTTGGTGGTCATAGACCCTCATGTTCTTCAAGGAGCCTCCATTCCACCACATCGAATAGGATTCGTATGTTTTCGGGTGGAGGTATTGTAGCTTGATTATCCCAGGATGATCTACTGGGCATGCCAATGCTTCAACCGAACGCTCCGTTCGGTTCTCCAGACTATTCGTGGCCTTCATGGTCTTCCCAGCCCACTCTATCCAGTTAGGGATGAATGATGCTCCATGAATTGTGACTCTCCGCACCACTCCGAAGGTCCCTTGGAAGATTTCCCTATCCAAGGGTTTGATCTCCACATTCCTAGGCAACCATATGACACCCTGCCGGCCCTGAGTGGCAATGTTGTCTGCCAGCTGCCTGTCAATAAAAACGGGAAGGTTGCGGGCGGATGTGCCTTTTGCTGCTATTACGCCTCTTTTCCAATTCTCTAGCTTAATGTACAGCTCGGACCTCCTCCCACCACTACTTCCCTCTCCAGGATGCATAGCCTCATATGACATCGTTGGATTGTAGATTGCTTCCACAGCTTGTTTTTCAATCCATGTGTTCCAATCGCTCATGCCCCTAGCTTCCTCAAACTCCGGTCCAGACGTGGCTTCCGTGAGAATAAACATCAACTCGTTCCTCGCCAACTCTAAACCCTTTGTACCATCATTGAGGTATTTTTTCTCCAAATAAACCATGCTGTTACTTCTAAACCAATCCAACAACACGATCCTGCAATGATTTCGAGCCTCATCGGTCCGCGGGTCGCGTTTGCCTCTATGTTTCCTTTTCTTTGATTGCGAACCCGATGCCGCGGACCCGTCCTCCGTCCCTTCCGAAACTGCTGGGCGTTTTAATCCCCGTCTTTCAGTCTGTTCCGAACCCTGAGGTACATCACGTGCAGGGCTCTCCGGTCTTGATGTCCGCCGTGTCGGAGATTGTGGTGGCACGTTCTCCGAACGAGCCGGTGCATGTATTTCTGTGGAACTGCCTGAGCTTGGTCCCCTTCCAGTTCTCCCTCTATGTCCACTGTTTCCCCGACTCCCACGTGTTCCACGGCTTCCCCGTGTTTGGTTGCCTCCCGAATGACCAACAGCCAAGAACTCTTCGTCAAACTGAAAGGGATCTGGACGTGGTGGACGTGCTGCAGTACTTCCACTTCCAGGATCGCTTCCCGTACCCTCGGCAGTATTCGCCGATGCATTGCCTACGAGCCAAACACGGTGCACCCTCAAATCCTCGTTCTCGTAAGGAGCAATGCCCTCCCCCTCCATCGTGATAAAAATCACGTGAGTGAGTGAATCTGAAAATGAGTTGTGATAAAAATCACGTGAATAAGTGAGTGTGAAAATCTCTCGTGATAAAAATCACGAGAGCGAGTGAATCTGAAAAAAAAATTGCGAGGGTTCCCCCACAATTTGCCCTGCCCTCCCAAACCCCTTGAGACCCACGCGGTGATGCTGTCCTTTGGGACGCAACAAGGTCTCGGGTCCCTATGTGGTGGGAGGAGAGGAAAGTGGTAGGAACTAAAGCCTCACGGCTTTATATAGGCAACGAGGAGCCCAATCATTATGGGATCCCGGTCGGAATTAGGGTTTAGGGTACGAAAACGACGTATGGGGAACGTGGGAACTAGGGGCGGACGGGCGGGAACTAGGGGGCGGACGGAGGGAACGTGGGGGCGGACGGAGGGAACGAGGAGCAGACGGGTGGGGAACGCGATAGGGAACTCGGGCGGACGGGAGGGAACGAGGCGCGGACGGGAGGGGAACGGGCGGACGGAGGGAACGTGGCGGACGGAGGGAACGTGGAGCGGACGTGAAGGGAACTCGATAGGGAACGCGGGCGGACGGAAGGGATCGGAAAGCGGACGGGAGGGAACGCGGAGCGGACGTAGGGGAACTCCGAGCGGACGGGAGGGAACGCGGAGCGGACGTAGGGGAACTCCGAGCGGACGGAGGGAACGCGGGGCGGACGGGGGGAACGCGGGGCGGACGGGGGGAACGCGGGGCGGACGGGGGGAACGCGGGGCGGACGGGGGGAACGCGGGGCGGACGGGAGGGAACGGGTGCGGACAGGATGGGAACGGGGTACGGACGACGGGGAACGTGTGGCGGACGGAGGGAACGTGGAGCGGACGTGAGGGAACGCGTGCGGACGGGAGAGGAACGTGGGGCGGACGGGAGGGAACGAGGAGCGGACGGTGGGGAACGTGTGGCGGACGGAGGGTAGCGGACGGGAGGGAACGCGGGGCGGACGGGAGGGAACGCGGGGCGGACGGGTGGGACGGGTGGGACGCCCCACCCCCCCCTCTCCCGTCCGCTCCACCCCCGTCCGTCCGCCCCACCCCCCCTCCCCCGTCCGCTCCACCCCCCCGTCCGTCCGCTCCACCCCCGTCCGTCCGCCCCACCCCCCCCCCTCTCCCGTCCGCTCCACCCCCCTCCCCCGTCCGCTCCATCCCCCTCCTCCGTCCGCCCCTCCCCTCCTCCGTCCGCCCCACCCCCCCCCCTCTCCTGTCCGCTCCACCCCCGTCCGTCCGCCCCACCCCCCCCTCCCCCGTCCGCTCCACACCCCCGTCCGTCCGCTCCACCCCCATCCACCGTCCGCACCACCCCCCCGTCCGTCCGCTCCACCCCCCTTCCCCGTCCGCACCACCCCCCTTCCCCGTCCGCCCCACCCGTCCGCCCCCGTCCGCCCCACACCCTCCTTAGTAATATTTTATTACTTTGATTTTAACACAATGATAAACACAATGGCAAAATGGTCTACGTGGCAGGGGAAATATGCACATCCACGTCGACGTTTTCTGCCACATAGGACGCCACCTTGGCAAGAAGGTAAGTATTTTACCCACCCTAGTCGGCTCCCCCTATGTTGACCCTACGTGGACCCTATTGTGTCGTGACGGAGGGGTCCGTCACGACACGACACGTCGTGACGGCACGACACCGTCACAACGGCGGGATAGACAACCCTGCTTGGCAAGAAGGTAAGTATTTTACCCACCCTACTAGCTTCCCCCTAGGTTGACCCTACGTGGACCCTATTGTGTCGTGACGGAGGGGTCCGTCACGACACGACACGTCATGACGGCACGACACCGTCATGACGTCGGGATAGACAACCCTGGCATGGACCCAGGGTTGTCTATCCCGCCGTTGTGACGGTGTCGTGCCGTCACGACGTGTCGTGTCGTGACGGACCCCTCCGTCACGACACAATAGGGTCCACGTAGGGTCAACATAGGGGGAGCCGACTAGGGTGGGTAAAATACTTACCTTCTTGCCAAGGTGGCGTCCTATGTGGCAGAAAACGTCGACGTGGATGTGCATATTTCCCCTGCCACGTAGACCATTTTGCCATTGTGTTTATCATTGTGTTAAAATCAAAGTAATAAAATATTACTAAGGAGGGTGTGGGGCGGACGGGGGCGGACGGGTGGGGCGGACGGGGAAGGGGGGTGGAGCGGACGGACGGGGGGGGGGGGGGGGGGTGGTGCGGACGGGGAAGGGGGGTGGAGCGGACGGACGGGGGGGTGGTGCGGACGGTGGATGGGGGTGGAGCGGACGGACGGGGGTGTGGAGCGGACGGGGGAGGGGGGGTGGGGCGGACGGACGGGGGTGGAGCGGACGGGAGAGGGGGGGGGGGTGGTGCGGACGGAGGAGGGGAGGGGCGGACGGAGGAGGGGGATGGAGCGGACGGGGGAGGGGGGTGGAGCGGACGGGAGAGGGGGGGGTGGGGCGGACGGACGGGGGTGGAGCGGACGGGGGAGGGGTGTGGAGCGGACGGACGGGGGGGTGGAGCGGACGGGGGAGGGGGGGTGGGGCGGACGGACGGGGGTGGAGCGGACGGAGGGGGGGGAGCGGACGGGGGGGGGGAGCGGACGGGGGGGGGAGCGGACGGAGGGGGGGGGCGGACGGGGGAGCGGACGGAGGGGGGGGCGGACGGGGGAGCGGACGGAGGGGGGGGAGCGGACGGGGGAGCGGACGGGGGAGCGGACGGGGGGGGGGGCGGACGGTGGGGAACGGGAGCGGACGGGGTGGAACGGGGATTGGGAACGAGGGCGGACGGGTGGGAACGGGGATTGGGAACGGGGGCGGACGGGGGGGCGGACGGGCGCTAGTAAAATTTTCCCCACTTTCCCTTTACTTTGCTGACATGTCGTCACACGTGGACAATGTAAATCCTACGTGTCCGAAATTGGGTAATGTAATTACACAAAAAAATCGGTAAAATTCAAGTCCGGCAGGATAAAGACAGCATCCGGCATAATCCGGCATAATGTCGTGACGGATACGTGTCGTGACGGCACGACATTATGCCGGGATAAGCCTCCGTCACGACACAATAGACAACCCTGCATGGACCTGTAAGGTTGCCACTTGGATTATTAATGCATGTTAACTTGGAGTCTCAGCAGGTTTACAGTGTTCATGAGAGGTAGCTCGACCTAGGCCTGAACTTTGTCTTGAGGAGTTTCGTGTGCCTTCAATCCTAGCAAACACTGGCAAAGTCAGCCAACAATCCGTCTTGTAAACCTTAAAAATGCCGATCCGCGAAATTCTAGAACATGTGATCATCGTGTTTTTTACAATGCTCAACTTGAAGGTTCTTCATAATTTCTATTTTGAGGAATATCCTTCCACAGCACGACAGCCGCAGAGAGCATTGGACTATGTCAACTTAACTGGTAGGCTGCCGTATTCTGAACCTAGGTTGAGCTTTATGTTGTTTCTAAAAGCGAAACTCAGCTTATTGCCATCTCACGACTTACTGCCGGTGCTTCGAGAAGAAAGGTTTGCGCTATTTTGGTTTAATTTCTGTGGCAATTTTCTGAGTTAGCTGAACGATGCAGGGGACGCGGCCCTGTCGGATGATCTTATACGCAAGAGGTAACCTGATGTGTCCGGGCTAAAACTGTTTTGGAAGTATGTGCAGAACAGGCGGAGAAGGCTCTGGAGGAACAAGCGGAGGAGGCTTAGGTGGGAAGAGTGCCAATTCGATCGAGCGTTGCACTTCTTTGCCTCCGAAGGTGAATATCTATGGATAAAACTAACTACTGTAGTGTATTGCGTATATGAGCCCCTGTAAATCTCCATTCTTCAGAGGTATCACTAAAGTCTAATGTATCAACCTACCATAGTAGACTGTGGATTTTTCTACGCGGACATATCGAAATTTTTCTACACGGATTTATGCTAAGAGATCATGTTTGCACAGTTCATAAGGTTGTGAACAAGTCCATTCAACCAACCATTTGGACCGAATCGGCAGCCGTAGCGCTGGTACTGGCAGGCAGAGAGAATTTGGAGAATGATATGATGCGATTTGGTATGAACGACAATTCGAATGCATTCAATTTGGTTGTCGATATACCAAGACTACTGGATTTCGAGATCATGTTGCAGTACTCGAAACACACCTGATCAAATATCTAATAGCTCTTTTCCTTCACATGAATTCCATTTCTTTAAAGTTTTCATGCCTTTATGACCTGTCACACACGATAAATCCTTGAATCGCTTGGCCTTGTGTCAAATCGCTTCTGCGAAGAGAGATTCATTACAGAAGGGGCTTCATCGGTTCATCTTGTATTTCATCGGGTTCATCAGTTCGTCGTTTCATCTTGCGTCGGGTCATGCATTATCATAGGCATTTCTTCTCTACTGCATTATCGCAACCTTAAAGAAATTACCACGAGCCGTAGATTTCTTATTCGTGTACATCCACTTTTATGTAGTTCTCACAAAGAACAGAAATGTTACAGACTTGCGCACCACCTGGTTCCACGCGCCCCGGCTATCTCTGCATTTAAGGGCAGATTGCTCCAGATGACGGCTACGAGTCCAACTTCTGGACCATATTGGCGAAAGCCTTTCAACTCTTTAACAAAAGACCATTACATAGCCGACGCACCCCACTTCAGTTCTCCCATATCACATATCTTTGTAAGAAATGGCGAAGCGGTATTATTCCGGATTGTGACATACGAGCTTCTGTCGTTGTTTTTTCCTGTCCCTTGCAGGCGGCGATGAATGGGAAATGCGGCCGGTGATAGGATCTTCTCGATCTGCAGACGCACTTGTGGTCCAGACTCTGTTCCCGACACAGAAATCTCGGCCATGTGACACACAATTGAGGTGCTTGCAACGGGCTGACAATGACACTGAATTGGTCTATCTATGTACACTGTATGTCGAGTAGACTCGGAAGAAGATGAATATGAAATGAAGAGAATTGCAGGCCACCACTCGTGACATCTTGTCGGAATCCATTGTAATGTAGTGAGTAGTCACATGATATTATTTGCAGGAGTCAACGGGAGTTTGAAGAGTTTCTTTTAATAAGTATCGTTCGCCATCGACACCCGTAGAGCATTCCATCGCATATTTCACTGCATTGTAAGGTAGACAGACCCATTTCCGTGACCGGAAAGCAATTCCGCGCAATTGTAAATCAAGTGTGATACTGGAGTGATTTTTCAAAGCTCTGGAAATGGATATCACACTGTTTAGAAAAAGTCACAATTTGCTTAGGAAAAGTTATGAATTACAGTAAATTTCAAGATTCTCTCTAAACCCATATTCATAGGATAGGTCAAGCTATTTCCGATAACTAGGAGACGAAAATTTTAGTACTACCAATGTCCTTTTCAAGGAACCTAAATCTGTGTCCTTTTAACTTACATTTTCTATCATACCAAATGTGAAGGCCACGTTGTGTGATTCTTCGCAACTTTTTCCATCACATTAAAAACTGATGGCTACATGTGTGGAGCTTCATGGCTTTAGGGGATTCTGTGTATTAAGATTGGAGGGGGTTATTGAAAATGGGCCTGTCTACCATACATGGGGTTTAGGTTCATGGCTTCTATGTAAACTCATCCATAGTGTGGAAGGAAGGGGCTCTAGTACTAGGTAGTGCATAGGGGGTGTGCATTATGTGGAATAAGGACACTATGCGAGGTAGTAGTTGACCATAGGTTTTGTTTTCCCTATTATGCACTACCCCAAATGCATTACCAAATGTAAAGGCCCAAGGATGGATTTCAACGGCTTTGTTTGGTTGAAGAAACATAATGCTCTGCCTACAAATGTAATGCACTCCCAAAGATGTGGGGAGCATGACGAAAAGTAATGGTACCTCGGATTACAAAGGAAAATTTGGCCTGAGTCTTTATGTTAAAATAAGCCTTCGAACTTCTAGGATCTTGAGGGCATGTTGATTTATTTCAATTGAATCTCACTAAAGTAATTTGGGGTCTTTGTTTCTATTTTCAGTCTCAAATGATTTAGAAATACCCATTAAGATGTTATAAAATAGTGTAGAGATTCAAAATTGCATGAGTGGGATATAATGGTAATACCCCATGTACCATAACCGTTTTTAGTTTTTTAAATTGATTTTTAGTTTTTAGATTTTAGTTTTTAGTTAGTGTGTTAGTGTGTTCTTTATTTTATTTATTAAATTTTTTTTCCCATTTGTTTTGTTTTGTTTTGTTTGTGTTGTTTATTTTTGGATGATATGATCTCATCACTTACTATTCTTTCATTTGAAGAAATAAATCCGACCAAAGTTTGAGTTGAAATGTCCATATTTTGCTTTGAACAATTGGGTCCAACCACAACAAGGTGTACTAAACTAGGATTTGAGTATATTTGGCTTTATGCATGAATTTTTGACAATTTCAAATCATGAATATGATGTACACAGTAATGGATACAATTTTCTACCACGTATAAATTGAGATTTGCATTAACAAGGTTTAATATGTATATATGTTTTGCATATAATTTCATATTAGTTTAAAATGTAAATAAGGGGTTCAAATGTACCCACTTATGTCATTTTGGTTCCCCTACATTCAGTGCACCTGCCTGGAATATTTAACACTTCACCATGTTTTCACTTTCCCAATGGATGAGTTTATCTAATGAAAACATACCAAATTCAGTTACTTATCTTAATTGGTCATATACATTTGAGTGGTGAGTTGTTAGGTGTGGATCTAAGAACAAATTTTAAAAAATAAACATGTTTTTAAAAGAGATTGATCTATGTGTTCGAGATGTTAATTCAATCTAGGCTTAATAATCAACATAATTGTCTGTGGAGGGGGTTGGGGGGGGGGGGCTAGTATGTGCTTGTTTCATGGCTTTGACACTCTAGATTTTGAAAAATCATTGTAGCAATATAGGAGCTCATGAACTTCCATAGAGTGTTGCTAAAATATCATACGACATCCATGGATCCAAGAAAACGTGCAACTCTAAAATACAAGACGAGAATAATGGCAAAGAGCAAAAAATGAATATTTAAGACATGTATACGAAGCAGAGTTACACCTCGAATCCCCAACTTGCTAGTGTTCATTGTCACATAAACGATCGCTAATGCAAGACCAAAACAAGTATCATAAATCATCATTAATTTTCATCCATGAAGGCACAATATCATCCATAAATCTCATATTCTATTCATGAGCTCATTGGTTTGGATTGATATTGACCAACTTGGGTAGGTGGATGACTGCTGCTCCCGTGACTCGTGATTTACGCTCTCGTTGTTTATCTAGTCCACATTGTTGTGCAGTAATCTTTTACAGTCAAATTATTCTTAGTAAGTGATCAATATTGTGGTCTATGAATGCACTGGGATGAATGTGAGTCACTAATCCAGCATGCATCCCCGTGTCATCCACCGAACTGGATGAACAGCCGGAGAAAAGCAAAGAGGCCTTGTGCAAAGTGCTCTTACAGTTCGAGCTAGCCTGCATTTGTTGGAACGTTAGATTGCCTTCCTTGTGCTCCTCGGAGTTCCTGCGAGTGCGAGCATCTTCTCCTTTCGCGAGCTCTTTAGCTTCCTGCATCGACAGCCAATTTTTGGTCCGCTATATTCACTGATTCGCACGAAACGCCGTTTCACTATACTCCGCAAGACCACATTAGCCTCACGCTTGTGCGTAACATCACTAATACATCGATACATTTCTATGTGCATTGTCAATTATACATTCCATGCCAAAATTTCCTACTCAAATGTCTACTTCTTTTTCTAATGTGTGGTGGTATTCACATCTGTGTCACGTTCTCGCTTTGATTAGTGCCTGTTCACTTGTTTCAGCAGGTTTATAGTGTTCAGGAGAGGTAGCTCGGACTAGGCCTGAAGGATTTTTGTGTACCTTCGATCCTAGCGAACTAAGCGTCAAATTCACCTACCGTTCCGTCTTGTAACCTTAAACGGGCCTCAAACATGATCCTTGTAATTCTAAAACATATGATCACCGTCGCTATCATCATGCTCGCTCTGAAGTTCGGTGAAGAAGCCTATAATTTATTTTATGGCAATGATCCTCACGCAGTACGACAGTCGCCAAGAGCACCTACCGGATTCGTATTACCAGAGTCTGGTAAGCTACGGAATTATGCACGTAGTTGATCTTTATGTAGTTTATAACAGCCAGACTCTTACTACTGGCGGTGCTTCGTTGGTCAAGGCTTACGCTAACTTGGTTTTACTTGTTATAAGTTCTTCAGCTATAGAAGCAGGGGACTCGACCTAAACCTGATGTGTTCGTCCTAACCTGTTTGAAGCTATGTGCATAAACAGATGAGGATACTGTGAATGCTATAAAGAGGCTTAGGTGGTTCGATTGCGAACATGATCGAGCATCGCACTTCTTTGCCTCCGAAGGTGAATGTCAATGGATAAGACTAACTAGTGTATTGTGGATATAAGCCCTATAAATATCAACTTCTTAGACATTATTGCCAATGTATTAGCTTCCTAAAGTGGACTGTAGCGAGCCCGTTGATGCAAGGAGTTGAATATTTCTGCACGGATCTATGCTGGGAAATCATGTTTGGTACAGTTTACAAGGTCACGAACAAGTCAATCCAACCAAACGTTTGGACCGAATCAGAAGGCATGGCGCTGGCACCGGGAGACAGTGTGAAATGGGAGAATGACATGATGCGATTTGTTATGTGGAACGATTCGAATACATTGAATTTGGTCGTTGATATACCAAGACTTCTGGACTTCGAGATCATGGTTCGATTTATCACGCAAGGGGCTTGATCTTCGTTTCATCTTGATAATTGTCCATGAACTCAAAGCATTTCTACTATTTTGCATCCTCGAAATGGTCCATAGATATCATTTTCATAACGATCCACGTTTATACAGTATTCACAGAGAGAAGGAATGTGAGTCTTCTTCTTGGATGTTACAGACTTGTGCATCACCGAATTCCAGAAGCAAAAGCCTCCTCCGCATTCAAGGGCGTATTGCTCCAGATGACTACACATTGCCGAAAGTCGTTAACAAAGTTCTGTATTACAAGAGTGCACACAGGGGACGCAGTCCACGTCAATTCGAGCGCGTAATATATCTTCCTGATCAATGGGGAGGAGATATTATTCCGGATTGTGAAATACAAAATACTGTCGTTGTTATTTCCTGTCCCTTGCAGGTGGTGATGGATGAAGATGCGGCCGGTAATATGATCTTCTGCTCACGCACTTCTGATCCAGATCCTGCTTCCGACGAAGGAATCCCGGCCACGTGACACACAACTGAGGTGCTCACAAAGGGCTTACAATGCCACTGAATTTGGAGTAGAGGAAAAAAGGAGAGTATGAGTTGAAGACGATTATAATCAAGCAACCGCTCGTGACGGCCATGTCGGAATCCATGGTAATGTAGTGAGTGGCCACATGTTCGCAGAGGTTCGACCGTGAGCTTGAAGAGTTGATTCCAACTATCATTTGCCACCGACCGTAGACTATTGGTCAATCAGATAGGAACAGAAGCTGCTGGTATACAAAGTACTTTCAATCTGAACAAGATCCTGATTAATCCTTCTATACTTTCAGTGAATCTCTTTGCACTTTTAGTGAGCGAGACGTTCTTTTTGGTTTCATATGGAGAAGGGATGGCAGTTTGTACAAGCATGGCACGATATCAAGTTGCCAATATTGACTTTGAGCATTTAAGTGTAGATTAATTTGGTTGTCGGAAGACTAAATATTGTATGAGCTTTTCAGGCGAACAGAGAGTACTTGGAAATCCAGCAAATGAAGGCTGGCGGAGTTTAACTCTTACTCATAGCGATGACTCCTGGCCAATACAACTCAAGCTTGATTTTCAGAAATGTAAGAAGTTCTTACAATTTTCCATGTTGTGTCAAGTTGTTTCAAATTGACTTGCCTCCAAATCTACGAATATAAGACCACACTTTCGTACCTTGATTGATCTGGTGAAGCAAGTCAGAGAGGCAGTTCAAGGATTTCATCTTAGAATACAGGTGGAAGGCGTGGACAAAATTATCACATCAAAATTGCACTGGAGATATAATTGCTCAATACTAAATTATTGTTATTGTTATTGGTTTTTTTTGACAAATGAAATAAAATTTATTTCATTTGCCAACACCAAACAATGCCCACTTGGACCCGAAGAAGAGAGAGGGGAGAACTCTCTTGGGTGCTCACGGTGGCACCACAGAACCCCATGATGGGTAAAAAGCCTAAGCATGAGTAAAGTGACATTGAAGCATATTTGGACAAACCACTTGTCCAAAAATAATAAGGAATGTGCACTCGTGGGGATAAAAACATCAAACGATAACAACAAAGGCAACAACACAACAAGCACAACTTCAAATGTTTATATTCCATGTTCGCAAACCACCATATTTGTGCAGTTTTGAAATCTAGTGTACATCATATTGACGGTTGGAATTGTCAAAAATTCATGCATAAATCCAAATACTTAAATCCTAGTCGTGACTAAGCCTACCTTAGGCGTTCTAATGTGCCACACAACCAAATTATTGTAAACTACTTGTGTAATGTCACCAACACTAAATATAAACCAAACATTATTTGTCATTCCATGTACTAAGTGTTTTGGGCATTATAGATTTACAATGTTACAATAACTATCGCTTACTAAGTGATTCTTCATCCAAATATCAATCATTCATGACAATATTTCATTACTGAAGTGTTAGGATGCAGAATATGCCAAACTTTGTTTCAATAGTTGGCATGGATTTCATCCATATTTCAATCATCCTTTGCAATATTTGTAAACTTATTCAAAAGAAGTGTCGTTAGAGAAGTAACGACCAATAGATTCCTTTGAATGCCTTCTTTCCATACATATATTGCTTCTGTTTGAGAGTTAACATATTGTCAATCCATTAGAAGCATGAGAAGAGATTTAAAACACTAAAGTGGTCAATGTCGACCTTGTCTCCGTTGGCTGCAACGTTCGGGCTTCCTTGTGACGCAATCCTCCGAGTTCCTGCGCCTGGGAGCATTTCTCTCTCCAGCTACCTTCTTGGCTGCCCCTTGGCTGCTCACATTCAGAGCTCATTCTCTTCCTTTAATCCATCGCATGAAATGCGCGCTTTCTGCACTCCACAAACCTCATTGGCCGAAAGGTTGTGAAGCACCGTGGACGTGAAGTCCACACACACAGACTGCATACACACACCTGAAGTCCGCTAACGTCCAAATTAAAACCTCAAGCATGCCGAATATCTGGGAAATTCGAAAACATGTGATCATCATTTGTGTAACCTTGCTCGCTTCTAAATTCTATTTTCGCGAAGAGCCTTCTGCAGTACAACGGTCGCAACGAGCATTGGACGACGTCATCTTACTAAACCCTGGTAGGTTAAAGAATAACACTGTACCTTGATGATGTTTATATTGAAGTTTCTAGCAGCTGCGAGACTTATGGTTTGATTTCTGTTGGAAGTAATTCTTCAGCTAAAGCTGCGGAGGACGTGGTCCTGTCAGAGGATGTCATAACTCATACGCAAGGAGTTATAACCTGATGTGTCTGGGGCTAAAACTGATCTCAATGTATGTGCAGAAATGTCAGCGGAGGAGACTGCGAATTATTTTGAGAGGCTTAGGTGGCTTCAGTGTACACTTGATGCAGGATCGCACTTCTTTGCCTCCGAAGGTGAATCTCAATGGATAAGACTAATGCATTGTGAATACGATCCCCTGTAATATCTGAGCTTCTCGGACATTTTTGTTCATGTGTCAACTTCCTATAGTAGAGTACAGTAGCAAGCCCGTTATGCAAGGATTGGGAATTTCTACACGGATCTATGTATGCTAAGAAATCATGTTTGGTACAGTATACAAGGTCACGAACGAGTCCATTCAACCAGCCTTTAGCACCGAATCAGACGCGCTGACACCGGGAGACGGAGTGAATTTGAAGAATGACGTGATGCGATTTGTTATGACCAGCAACAATTCCAACACTTTGAATCTAGTAATCGATATACCAAGACTTCTGGATTTCGAGATCATGGTTCGTTACTCCATCTATACATATACAACTTTTCGCTCGCTCAAACAATACATAACGCTTTGCTTTCCTCATTGCTCTCAAGTCTTTTATGACCTGTCGCACGCGAGAAATCACCTTCGCTTACCGTTGTGACATGATCTGTGAAGAGAGATCACCACGGAAGGGGCTTCATCTCTTCATCTCGATATATGTTGTTCATGTATATTTCGTAGGCATTTCTACTCCTGCATCATCGCAACTTTGAGAATTTACAACAATTTATCTATGTAGATGTCCTTCATATTCTTCATCCAGTTTCATGTAGTTGTCACAAAGAACAGAAATGTAAGCCTTCGTCTTGGATGTTAAAACAGACTTGCGCATCACCTAATTTGACACGCCCCAGCCTTCTGCGCATTCACGGGCGTATTGCTCCAGATCACGAGTACAAGCTCAGATTCCGGAATGTAGTAGTTCCGGTTTATGTTCGACTCTGGAACCTAATACCGATAAACAGGCGGCGCAGTCCACGTCAGTTCCATCACATAATAAATCTTCCTCAGAATTGGCGAGGACATATAATTCCGGATTGTGAAATACAAAATACAGTCGTGGTTATTTCCTGCCCCTTGCAGGTGGTGGTGGATGAAGATGCGGCCGGTAATAAAATCTTCTGCACACGCGCTCCTGGTTCTGATATTCCCGACTGAGAAATCCTCATGTGACACAAAATCAAGGTGCTTACAACAGGCTTACATGAATGACATTGAATTTTTTCTATCTTTGTATGCTGAATTTGGAGTAGACCAAGACGAAGAATATCTGTTGAAGACAATTTCAAGCAACCATTCGTGACGGCCATATCCGAAGCTATTGTATTGTGTCTGATGCTAGAGTCGACGTGAGCTTGAAAAGTTGATATTAGAAAAAAAATCGACAGTCCGTAGAGTACTATTCGTCTCTCCGAGTCTGCTGCCGGTTCAAGCGGTGATTTGGACCTGAAACAATATTCTGCAAAGTTCATCCTTCCAAACCTTCAGTGATTCTTTATATCTCCACAAGCGAGACTCGGAAATGTATCAAGTTCCAATAACTTTGCATGCTGTATCAATTTGTTTTAAGGACGTATATATTCGGTTGTCTTCGTATTAACCACGTTTCCTCGATTGAGTAGAATGAGATAGAGATTATTACTTTGTGGTAGTAGAATGATTTCAAGCGATGGCAGTAGATTTGGGTAAGTGCTCTCTGTTATGAATAATTAATTAGTAGTCAAGACGTCAGGATATCAAGAGTTAAGAATACCAGACGACTATCTCTTGAAAGTGTCGGGAACTCCGCGTGTGCATGGAGGCGACTCCTAAATGGATTCTTCAAGGGCTTCAAACCTCCCGAGCAAGAGAGGACCGAAACTTCATACAGTACACCGTAGATGTCAGGCCACACAGAGGGGTCGATGCATTTTATGACCTCGTTACGCTCAGATACTAGAAACCTCATCGAGACACAGCTCAATTATTATACAACGACACTCGCGCGAGATCTCTGGAAATGGAACCATCTATTGCCAAAAGCACCTTTGGGAACAAGACATACATAATTCCGGACTTCCAAATAGTCTATAATCACCTAGATTTTAGATTTTAGATATGACACGCGTTAAAAAATGCTTTCCCCCTCAGGCGTTTGAAGGTTAACTACGTCCAACAGAACCCTTTCAGTGATCGCATAGAGGGCACTCTATTTCATCTTTACGACACTACATATTGCATTTAGTGTCATATGGCATATTATGTCACTGTGGTAACTTTCTAAATGACACTTTTTTTGAATAAGTTTTACATATATTGTCACTCAAACTTACTTTTAGTTCATCCACTTTTGGTATATTCTGTATCCTAACATTTTTGTAATGAAATATTGTGATGAATAATTGAAATTTGGATGAAAGATCACTTAGTGACAATAATTGTAACAAAAGAAATCTACAATGCCCAAAATGTTTTACAGGGAATGAAAATTGATGTTAGGTTTACAATTGGATTTGGTGTCGGTGGCACTACATGGGCGGTTTGCAATTAGTATTGAGCAAGACAAATAGAATTGGTGACACTAAATACAATATTTTGTGGAGTGATGGAATGTAGTTCCCACGTGGGATTCAAAAGGTCTCAACCAATGTAGGATTGACATGTGGCAAAACTTGAGGAAAATATTTAAAAAAAATCGGTATAGAGAACCAACTACGCCGGGTACCCGCGCATCCTTGAGGAGAAAATCCCCAGTTCGCCTCTTTGTAACACCGAGACGCATTACACTCTGAAGTGCCTTGAAGGTCAGCATCTTCTCTCATCAACCCTTCTTGGTTGCTCACATTGAGCGCTGATTTTCTTCCTTCAATGCCTCGGGTGAATTACAAGCTTTCTACATTCTAGAAACAACATTGGCCAAAAGCTAGTCAGTAACAGTGGACGTGAAGGACGTCGGAATCAGCGCTGATTGTTTTCCGAATCTACTTAACACGCATCTATACTGTCAGGTTCTCACTTCGAAGTAACTGTGTAGATTGGCTCATCAGCAGGTTTACAATGATCAGGAAACGTACGTCGAGCTAGCTGGCCAGCGCTTCTCTTCAAGGAGTTTCGATCGTGTGCCTTGGGCCAGCAAACAAATCACCTTACAACTTTCCGTGTTGTGAACTCCGATTGAACATGGCGCTGATCCTCGAAATCCTGGAAATTCTGGTCCTCGTACTTGTATCCTGGGCCCTTATGAAAACTATTGAAGATTCTAAATCATTGCAGCCATTATTGAACGGCGTCGATTTCCCAAAGCTTGGCAAGCTACTGACTTATACACCTTGTAGATCTTGCATGCGCTTTAGCTAGACCAATTTAGACTGCCGGAGTGTAGACAACAGGTTACATTTTATCAAGATCCATTCTAACCTGGTTTAATTTAATGTATCCTTCAAAGTTTTACATTAGCTGATGATTTACAGAAAGGGGCCCGGTCGAAGGTTGAGCGCTAGCTGTATGAAAGCCGGGGTACCCTGATCTGTCCATGCTGACACTTGTTTGAGCTGAGTATGTTCAGAAACACCAGAGGAGATGAAGATCAAGTGGCGCCAATGCAAGCATGATGCAGCAGCGCAATGTTTTGTATCCAAAGGTGAATGTCAGATGGACAATAGTTGTGTACCATGATTGTATATAAGGCTATACTATATAATCTCAATTGACTCTCTGACAGTTGGACTGATGCAATATATATTCTACTACAGCACAAAAGGTGTTATTGCAAGGATTTAATATTCCTACATGGATCTGTGATGACATCATGTTTCGACGTGAAGTTTACAATGTCACGTCGAGGAAGTCGATTGAGACAGACATTAGGATAGAATCAAAAGATATACTCACACTGGGGGAGGCATTGGAAGTGGAGGATGGTATGTTGCGATGGTTCGTGAGCGACAATATGATTGCCTTAAAATTGGTCTTCGACATACCAGGACTTATAGATTTCGAAATCATGGTTTGTAACTCCATACACACCTGAATATCGTGCGCTCATATATCAATCTATACTAGGCTCTCTTTGTTTTTCATTATACTCTAAGTAGACAAGACTAAATGCAGTACTATATCAGCAATGTAATATGAACTCCATGCATTCCAAGTTCTGTATATCAAGAATGACTGCTGTATTTCTCGTGTTCATAACTATCCATTTTATATTGTTATAATCACGTAGACTGTAGAACTGAATTGTGAGTCTCCTTGTCGGATGCTACCAGACTTGCGCATCACCAGATTCCGCACGCCCCAGCCTTCTCCTCATTCAAGGGCGTAAGCTTGCGAATGACAAGTATAGTTACAGGTTGAACAAGTACATCGGTTTCACTGTAACCATGAGACAGCGATGGAGTCCATATGAATTTCACCACATTACATATCTTCCTGATAAATGGGGAGAAGTTCTTCCGGATTGTGAACTACATGAGAATGGTGTGGTTGTTGTGGTGATGGATAAAGTCAAACTTCCGGCGGGTGATAAGATCTGTTGCAGACGCACTTCTGATCCTGACGCCGATTCAGAAAATTCGGTTCCTGGAACGCTTACGCCCTTGAATCATGAGGAGTTATAGAAATAGAATGATATTTGCAAAAGTTCAGGTCCTGACAGCCGGCTTACAATAGCACCGAAGTGTTCAATCTCTGTATACTGAAATAGGAGTGGAGAAAAAAGAAAAGTACGAGTTCATGAAGACAATCTCAAGGAACAACGTGACAGCAATGTCAGAATCAATTGTAGTGTATCCACTGCACACATAGCTGGCAAAACTTGATGACCCTCTAATGCATGTGACCTCGACGTAATTAATGGCTCCGAAGTACACTTCCACAACCAGAGAAGGGATGATAATTTTGGAGGAGCCTGTCACGGTTTCAACTTGACCTGGAACGGGCCTGGAACATAATTTGGCGCTTGAAATACTTGTATAAATGAATGGAGTTTAACTCATAGGCATAGTGATGGCTCCCGTGCTAAATAAGACCATTCAAGTAGTTTGGCTCAAAACTGATCTTCATTTTCAAGTAATCACTTTCAATGCAACACGTTGTAATAATTTTGTATGCTGTATCGATCGAGTTGATTGAAGGTACTGGACATTTACGTCATCGATAGGATCTAATATTGGCCAATACACAAAAGCGTAGACCTTCATGGTTAATAAGTGTATTCACAATCATACGAGCTTGTCAAAGGATTTCCACCAATTCCTAGAGATCGAATATCAAAAACTCCAAATATTAACCAGGTTGGACTTCAATCTGTACTTCTTTTCTAAAATATTTTTGTTTTTGAGTCAAATAAAACATTTTATTTCTTCGCCCAAAAATCCCCGGGTGGCAACTTAATATGATAGATTATGGCTTTCTTTTGAGAATGTCTTATGTTAATGAAGGTGACTTAGAAAGCGTAATGATTACATATTAATGAAATTCCACAAGGAATCCAATTGAGTGATATTTTATTGTCAAACATAAATGAGTATAATATGTTGAGCAATGGTTCATAAGTGGATAAATTAAAATAGCATGATCTACACAACCAATATAAGCAGCTTTGTTATTCCCAAAAATCTTAGAAATCAATCTATGATATTAGAGAAGATTGTTGTGTGAGCCCATAGCACGTCAAAGTTGTCAAAAAAATCTTCATAAATGTACATCTTTCCCACAACTTTAAGGCTTTCTCCCATGCAATTCTCTCATAATCAAGAGTCCTTGCCAAATTGTTTGATAAGCTTTTTTTCTCATCCCATCTTGAGTAATTGGAAGTGAGATCATTCCTTTCGATCCAACCACATGATGTCTCTAAGGAGAGTCCAGACTTCAATGTGTACCTAAACTAAATCGATCGTTATATTGTGAGATGTCTTTGGGGGCTCTTTGCTTGATGATAAGATTTAAAGCGAGATAAGTCTTGAAGCATATTCAGCAGATTTTGTTTCCACTTTTTCTCGACTACTTCTTGAGTCATTGTCCACAGCAATATCCCTATTGTCTGACTCTCACTTTTGAGTTGGCTATGGAATCTCAGATTGACAGCTACCGTGCAAGGTGATGAGCTGTAGCTCGAACTAGGCCAGAAAAATCTTTCGTGAAGGCTTCCAACGAAAACAAAGATCTCGCGTTCCGCCCTCACCGCTCAGCATGTTCAACTTGCGCAATCTGGTCCTGGATTTTGTGGCCATCATAGCTCTCAGCGTTTTTGTGTGGGAGTTACAGAAAGAACTATCCACGATACGGAAGTTGCAAACCTCGGCGGATGTTCTCGCACCACGTCACCGTTCTAGTATATATACTTGTTTTGAGATTGTTGCTATTCGACGTAATTACTATTTCTGAATGCATAGGACGCTTTCCCTTATTATTTCGTCTAATGAAATATTCGTCGTTGATGGCTCCGTCGGAGGCTGTGTGCAAGATGGTACGTGTTGACAAATATGCATGTTCGGTCTGAAACTATTTAGAGACCACGTGCAGACACTACGTCGGAAGGAAACGAATATATGAAGAAGCATGAGATGCTATTCAAGTGGCTCAAGTGCAGACACGATCGGAGAGCGCAGATTTTTGCCTCCAAAGGTGAATGTCATTCTTGTACTTGCAAGGTCAAATGTAGTGAGACTATCACAACAAACCAGAGCTTAGCAATTTAATGATTTAAGGTAATTTAAGGGCAATTCCATCAATGCAAGGCTTCGTTTCTCCATGCACCTTGCTACTAAATTTTGCGTGATCCAGAATACAAAATTGTGGCGAACGAGAGTGTCGAGTACACTAGCCTCGGAAATATGGACGACGTCCCCGCGGAGAACTTGGAGGATGCAATGATGCGCTGGGACACAAACGAGACAGGGGATGGATTGAAAATTTTGATTGACATACCAAGTCTTCAGGATTTCGAGATCATGGTTCGCTCCACATGATTCCAAGTTTATGTATAAGATAGCTTTATGATCTAAGAAGCTAATCAGAATGACTACACTTCAGCATGAAATCAACTTGTTCAGAATTTCTCGTATGTGTATCCCGTCTACATTAGCAGTCAAGAAGTAATCCTGTCGCTCGCTTAGCTTTATGCAAACCTACTATGTGAAAATGTCAGTCCAAATTGTCGTGCAACAAGCTTCAGATTATTTATATCTATGAAACTCAGGTCCATCGCTATGAATATTCATCCGCAATGATTATCGAATCATCACTCATAGATAACTTATATGACCATTAACCTTGCCGTATTGACCTATCTTTCTCGTTCATATGTAATAGGAAGAAGTAGTACTATACAGCAACATGGTGCACCGAATGTAACTTTTCTTCTTGGATTTTACAGACTTGTGCGTTACCGTTAACAGGGCCCACCCTAGTCCTCCTCTTTGGCCATAGAATTGTTGACGTCAAGCAGTACACTTACTGGTGGAGAAATCTCAGCCAACGCAAGGCTCGACCATTCTACCGCGTAATATCTCTTCCTCTTTACTGGCACGGAAGATTTATTCAGAAACCTGAAGTGAAAAATGGCGTCATCACTGTAACTCTCTCTTTCATATTTTCGTGATGTCATATAATAGCCTCTTTCATATTCAAGCAGCTGCTGATCAAGAAATACTCTACAACAGCGATTCGTAAACTTCTTGCCACATGATACATCAGCGTACAGTCCGTTACATGAAATTCGGAATTGCGTGAAATACAATAAGTACTTACAACCAGTTTACAGTACAACTTGGATTGTCCACTATTTTTGTAATGATTTTAGATTTGTCGAACAAGAGCCTGAGGTTAGCTGAAACAACTTTTCTCAAGAGACTATGGCGGCCATATCGGAAACAGTTCTGATGTGTATAGTCACATAAAGGTACGATTGGCTAGCTATGAACGTGTTGTTCTATTGATATTGTGATCCAGATCCACCGAACACTCATCCAGCAGTAAAAGGGTGCTTCAGGCAAGATCCTATCCCGATTCTGTATCTAGATAAGTAATTCATTATCACTCTTGCAAACTTCACTCAATCATACTCCACCAATGAGCTAGGACACTATGGCTATGTTCAATTTTTTCACTAACGTGATATTCTATTGATATTGTGATTCAGTTCCACCAAACACTCCTGAATTCTATTTGTATGTGAATTTGGTTGGTGTTATTAAGGTATCAATCTACTAAGGTGATAACTTAGAAATGCCGATCCTTAGAAACGATCTGTAAGCAATAATTTCAACCAAATGGTTCAAGAAATTGAGACGAGAATCTAGACGATGCGAACTGCAAGTGATTCACATGTATTAGAGATCCACATGGGTCAGAGATACAAATGTTGGAGCAAGTCATATAGTACATGCAACCTTTTATTGCTCATGCAACGTCTCAGCAACTGTTTAGTGGTGTGGAGCAGTGGATTGAGAAGCCTAGAAATATTTCCCATATAAGAACGGCCAAGTTGTGGAGTTGCGCCTTGAACAACCGTGTGTACCATTTCATAACATGGTGTCCGCTCTTCAAGCTTCCGTTTCGTTTTCTCAAGTCTTGTATCTCACCAAGCGTTTTATGATGGATGTTAATGGTCTTGCGAAGCTTGGTTGATGTAGCATCAGAATCCATGACTGGTCTCTTAATTTCTTTCACGCCCGCCTTGAGATACATATCAAGAGCATCATCCATGGAGGTGGAGGAGGTGGCGAATATTGTTGAGGTCGCAATAATATTGCAGGGCTCGTTCGCGATACTTGGAGCGAGCTCTCTGATCTGATTAGCGGTTCAGCACTCTTCCAAATCAACTCCCCTCTCCTCCGATATCGCTTTGGACTCGCAAACAGCAACAAACAGCAGCTTCTTCCTCTGGGACCACGAGGCTTTTCATTCATGTGTGGATTCAAGATTATACGTGACAAATTGTAGTACTTGAGGAGGGTAAAAAAAACCGGTCATGCAGCATGACACACAAGCCAGATTAATTGAAGGAATATCAAGGGACAAACCTCAACCTCACAATTTGTGTCCCATTTCATGTGTTTTTTGGAAATATAGAGGTTATTCTATGCACGACAATATTCTAGTAACAAGTCCTTTTTCAACTATAGGTCTAATATTTTTAATAGAAACTTGGGAGAAAGATGGAATAGGTATAACAAAAAAAATTCCAATTATAGTCATTTCGCACTGCACATAACGGACCTAGCAACATACATTCATGCACTACTACTCAAGGACATGGGAGTATTGTTGTATTTATTAGGTAATCTATCTACACATGGGTCTCACATCTCCCCTCTTCTCACATGGACACACAATATATGAATTAGGACCCACAAGGGTCTAGGTCTCTCCACGGATATATGTATGTATGTATGTATAGGTATATGCTACTTTCCACCCTCTGGCGCCAAAAGCTACAAATATAAAAATATAGATCCTTACACTCTTCTTTTCACTGAGTTTGCCTATTATCATCTTTAGGGGAGGTTTTTCTAGTGGGTGATTTTAATGCTCGAACTAGTTCTCACCAAGGACACGACCTCCATCTTGACGACAATGGCATCAACCTCCTAGAGGTTCCTAGACCCCACTGGTTGAGAGAGTCCGATGACATTGGTCATTAAAGTGCATTAAACACCATTTTAATTAAAATGAGACTTTTCAAAGTCTCATTTTGCCAATCACCTTAATAGCGTACGTTAAGGTAAATAATTGCGGAGGATGTGAACGTGGTGGGGGAACAATTGTAGGGAACTTTTGGCACTTTATCATGTACCCACTATGTACCCCATTGGAACTTGGCTTATGGGAACAAAGTTCCCCTTGGATTTCGCCTTAAATTTCCTTTAAGGTGCCTCGAAACGTCACCTTAATTTTTTGTCTCAAAATGGCCAAATTGTCTCATTTTAATTAAAATGGTGTTATTAGGTCAATTTCTAATAGAAAAGTTTGTCGTTCTCTTGTTTTGTGGTTCCTAAACCCTCCAAGTGTCTTGCAGCTAGCTAGCCGGAGCAGTTTGGGACCTTGTTCCATCTACCATGGCTGCCGCCCCTAGCTACAGCGGTGCCCTGAACCGGCTGGGCTAGTTGGGGGTTGGCTAGACCCCCAAGTGTGCCTAGGTTATCAACTTTGTGTCATCATGTATCGGTTTGCTCATTTCCATTAAGCCTAAGTAAATTACAGTCATTTGTGAGACCAACAAGCCATAGGAACTTAGTACAAACAATAAGTGGACTTATGACTTTACAAATCATTTGTTGGAAGATTTAAAAATAATAATTGCATTAGTTTTTATGACATATATTATAGACTTAGATGCTTATGAGTTACATCCAGGGGATGAAAAAAAATTCAACGACTTTATTAATGAATGCTAGGGTTCTATATTATACATAAGATAGGGGTTCATTATTATTCAACAGTATATCTGCATACATGTGTTAATGACTATATATGAATGTAATTTATTTTATGTATACATATTGTCACTTGTATTTGTACATTAAGATTGTATGTGTATTACTTGATTAAATTATATTTTAAAACACAACAACATCTTGTATATAGGGAATTTTACTGTATGTTGCACACGCACATGGTTCTTGATTTCTAATGAAGGGTGCATCCCCTTGGCATTAAAAAAAATTTGCAAAAAATTATGCAACTGCAAATTTCCTTGACATTGGTGATGTAAATATTAAATGTACAAGGGAATCCCACAAATATAAATAGGTCAAGAAAATATTATATATGTATATATATATGTATATATATATATATATATACATATATATATATATACATATATATACATATATATATATATACATATATATATATATATACATATATATATATATACATATATATATATATATATATAATATATATATATATATATATATACATATATATATATATACATATATATATATACATATATATATATATACATATATATATATACATATATATATATATACATATATATATATACATATATATATATATACATATATATATATATATACATATATATATATATATACATATATATATATATATACATATATATATATATACATATATATATATATATATATATATATATATATATATTATATATATATATATGTATATATATATATATGTATATATATATATATGTATATATATATATATGTATATATATATATATGTATATATATATATATGTATATATATATGTATATATATATATGTATATATATATATATGTAATATATATATATGTATAATATATATGTATTATATATATGTATATATATATATATGTAC